>JAZHRO010000013.1:111170000-112420000 GCA_037157565.1 Thalassia testudinum | reverse complement strand
CATCTACCATGGATCTTCTCAGGAGATGGACCCGTATCCACCCCTGTCTGATTCTTGATTCGGAGGAAACTCTGGACCCACCTATTCTAGTTGGGGAAACTTTGAACCCTCATATTCTGACTTTTTCGAGGCTCCTCAGACCTGCGAGGACCTCAACGCCATCCATAATGACTCATTCTCAAACACCTACAACACTGGATGGTGTAATCATCCTAATTTCACGTGGTCAGGGAACAATCAAAATCAGAGACCTCAATATCAGCTCGACCACAAGCTTCTCATCCATATCAGCTGCCTCAGCCTCAGCCCAACCCAACTTATCAATCCGAGCCAACTCACGAAGAGCATATGACTCTTATCCTTCAGACTCTGGCTAACATTTAGAAAATGAATGAAGCTATGCAAAAATAGCACAATGATGAGATCACAGGAGTTCGCAATCAGCTTGCCTAAATGGCAAATCCCCACCAGCTTGGCACACTTCCCTCCCAACTTCTACCAAATCCTAACAACATGTTGACCCAAAAACATGTTGTAAACCAAATTGAAGGTCAAACATGTTATACCCAACCTGGTCCAGTGACTCATACCTACGTGTTTTCTCCATCCACCTCAACTGAGCCAAAACACAGCATGACTTACCCAACCCACCATGATTGCACTATGATTAATATTTTGAAAGAACAGAAACCCACCCCTAAAGATAACCAGTCCATTCCCCTATCCCAGGTCATATCTCACCTCTAGACTAAAGGATTGTCAGAAATTGATATAACAGAACCTTTGAGGAATGCACAAGTCATAATTCCACTACTTGACATCCTCACTCTCAACCCAACCACACCAGACTTACCCAGAAAAGAAATGAAAGAACAAACACTAGGAAAGGTACTACTATCTGAAAATATAAGTGGCACAATCCAAAACAGTCTACCTCCTAAGAAATCTGATCCAAGCACCTCATTGATTCCTTGCAATATCGGTGATACAAACTTCAAGCAGGTTGTACTAGACTTGGGCGCCTCAGTCAACCTCATCCCTAACAACCTATTTGAAAAATTACATATTGGATAGCTAAAACCCGCTCATGTCACTTTGCAACTAGCTGACCGAACCCTAATCACACCAATTACGATGATAGAAGATGTGGTAATTAAAGTTAAGGATTTCAACTACCTAGCAGATTTCCTAATTCTTGACATGGACACACCACAACAAGTACCAGATAGGCCCGTGATTTTGGGAAGACCATTCTTGGCCACTGCGAGAGCCATAATCAATTGTGAATCAGGGCATATGTCAATTGTCTCCGGAAATCAACATGCTGAGATTAATATTTTTGAGGCAACAAAAGGAAAATGCTTGATGGAACAAATAATTTTTATACAGGATCTCATGACCATATCCTTAGTAGGAAACCTAGAACCTGAATTGGAAGCCTTTCACATTCAAGATGATGATCTAGTCGAACATAATGACATGAGCACAATGGAGGCTTTCACCTTTGAACTTGAGGATATACCCAGAAATGTTGGGAAACTTGGTGACAGACCAAATTTAGAGTCCATGGATATGGAGACTTTTTGTTTTGAGGACCACCAGGAATTAGGATTAGACGATATTGAGAGTGACCTTCACCAAGAATATGAATCCTTCACAGATTTCAAGTTTTATGATTCAAAAGGCACTCTCCAAGCATTCACTTTTGATTGGGATGAAGATTATAGGAAAAATTCATTTGAAGACCCAATATATGAGTCATTTCTTGAGGAGATAATCTCAAACCCAGAGGGAAAGAATCGAAATGACTCATCAGGTATCGATTTGATAGGTCACAGAGCACAAGAGGAACCATATATTTAGGATACACTAACTTGACCCATTTCTATTGAGCCTTGGAATCACCACAATCCTACTACAGAATCCCATGATCACTATACTTTCCAAATATTCCCTCCATGGAAACTTAAGAAAGATCATCCAAAAACATATCATCCTGACTTATATCAGAGAAATTCTGGAATGACTCTCCACCATGCTTTGATACTTATCTATGGCCAACCAATTCTCATCCATCACGATCATATCATTCATGCAGTCAATCACATCACCCAGAGCCTATTGTGCAGGTGCTACGCTGTGCTCTGCATGCTGCTGCCATATCGCACTCGCTGCGCATATGCATGCGCTACCACTATGCCTTGCCTCAATTACAGAATTGAGGGGGGTCACAGGGATTCGAACCCATGCCCACATTTGCGAACTGTGGTCAAGACCATTGTGCTATGCCCAACGGATTGTCGCAAGGAGGATCCAAGGGCGTGTGGTGGAGGCTGCATCTTAGCCATTGGATCAAGATCCAACGGTTGGGAATGGATGATGTGGTGACGAAGGGTCAATGTTGGGTGGCCTAGTTGGCACCATGTGGCACCATTTGGGCTATCCATCTTCTTTCTGTTGTAGAGGATGACACGGTGCTCAGATCGAGATGATTCTCGCGTTGCCGGATTGTAATCGTCACTCCGGATCCATCCGTACAATCGAATTTTTCTTCCATAGCCTGTAAGAATGTCGTATTGTCCTTTGTCCATTGATCTTTCTCGAGCTTGATCTAGGAGCTACAGAGGTCGAATTAAGGTGATTTTGAGTCCGTTGGACTCCGTTCGTCGATCCGGATCCATTCGTATGGTCTAATTGCTCATCTGAGACCTGTTTTAATATTCACTTGCACACAAGGTCATTAAACATTAATTCTAGGCAATCTTAGTCAATCATGCATGTGATGCTCCCAAACCCACTATAATATGATATTATTGCACAAGTGCCCTAGAAATTGATTCTAATTGATGATATTAACACTAATAATTGTAGAGTCATCAACTGGTTAGACTTTCTGGGCAACAGAAGGTTGATTTGCTTAGGCTTTGGCTTAATACACTTAAGCATTGACAAGATAGACCAAGATCTCTCCTAACTCTGGACATATTCTTGTTCCTAAGTCACCAGTACAAGATTCGTTGGTTTGCTTCTGCTTGGGAGTCTAAGTAACTTTGGTTTACAGTACAGAGAGTCGAGAAAGACTAGATGACCTTAAGATTCAACCCTAGTGTTCATTAGGGAAGGTGGAGTCCTTACATGTGCGTGCAGGTAGACTCTTTGTCCCAGTCTTTAGTCTCATGTTTAGGAGAAGCCTCTTTCCACCAAAGTACTGACCCACCCAATAAGTGTGCTCTACCAAATAAAGTTATAGGAGACATACTAACATTTGCTTTCAGAAAAAGAAAAAAATCAGAAAAATGAGAAAAAGTAAAAGAGAAAAAAATAGAAAAAGTAAAAAAGAATAGAAAGAAGATATTTTTTTGAATAAATCAGTATGTTCTCCAATTCCTATGTAAATATTTCCACCAAAAAGATGTTTCAAGGTGCATTACACATTCTATTACTACCAAATATTCTTTGAGCCACAACGCAATAAGAGTTAGTTTTGGGTCTTCACTTATTTTTGAGAGTTTATCCAAAAACATGAGCTGAATATGGGACCAACCTAGACTTAAAAAGATGTGAAACCCTGGGCTTGAGTCTTAGTGTTCATCTAGCTAATCTTGATTATACACTAAGCACAACTATAACCTCTTAGCTTTTGAGCTTTGTAAAACCCTCTGTGTCTTAGAAATCACACTTAAGGTTTAGATACCAAGAGTCCTTGATGGTTGAGAGATGGTTTATGTCACATCAGTCTTCACCTCTGGTAGTCTTCCTAAGCAACTGGTTCTCACAATGTCCAATCATAAACACTGTTGGCGTACTATAGAAAATTCATCTTCAAGATCATCTCTAAACACTTAACAATTGAAAAGTAAATAGAAATCTCATCACACTTACCTAGCTGATGCTATAATGCCTTGCACTAAATGAGTCGTTTGTTAAGGGGCTAACAAAACCTAAGCATGGGGGTATGTTGAGGTGCGACTCATCATAGCTAAATAGCTAAAGTTAGGTTAGAAACTAGGTTAAACACTATCTAATTAACATAATAAATGGGTTAAGTGTAGGAATTAATTGAAATAACCTAAAATATTCAATTGGTGTGAAAAAATTCATAATTAGGTCATAATTGAGATATTCTATTCACAAAACACAATTGGATGGTCCAAATGTCAATTGAACATCAATTTGAGCTTGAAAGTACAAATTAAGGGTTGAATTATATTCCAACATGTTTAGTTAAGCTTCAATAAAAGTCCCATTACATTTCGGCATCATTAGGGCCTTGAAATCATTACATTACACCTATTTCCTTTTGTCATTACATTTTATTCATATAAAATGCTCTAGGGGCTTGTTTGCAAGGCATTAGGCACTGCCCTGTTATGATTTCCACCACTTAACTCATGTTATCCGAGTTAGTTTTTATTGAATTTTTACAAAGATGTCAATCGGTGGATGAATTCAGTGATTAATATTTTATGATTTTTTTATAATTTAGTCTGTTGTGTTGCACAGTCACCATAAATAGTGTTATTCAAGTTTTTTTTATTGAATGTTTGCAAAGATGTTCATTGGTGGCTAAATTCATCGATTAATATTTTATGTATTTTTTATAATTTAGTCTGTTGGTGTGTAGCACAATCACCGCAAATCATGTTATTTGAGTTATTTTGTATTGAATTTTTACAAGATGTTTGCCAGTGGATGAATTCATGGATTAATATTTTATAGATTTTTTATAATTTAGTTCGTAGTGTCACACAGTTACTGTAAATCATGTTATTCGAGTTAGTTTTTTTGCAATTTTTACAAAGATGTTCGTTGGTGGATGAATTCACCGATTAATATTTTATGGATTTTTGATAATTTAGTCTGTCGGCAAATTATATGTCCATGTAAGTCTCAAAGGGCAAGGGACAAGAAAAAAAATGAAAAGATTGTGTATCCATGTGAGTTGCACAAGCAAACAACAGTATGTGATCGACATATCGCCCATGTTGACCACATATCACCACTTCAAGGGAAATATTGAACTGCAGTCATTCATTTTTAGTGATATATCATCAATATCCTGGAAAAACATATGCTACATGATATCGATATGCTTTATGCTATCAATATCAATATATCGGTGATATATTGCAGATATGTCAAACCTTGATTCATGGCAATCATCAATGCATGGGCAACATTAAGAATATGGCACGGTTTGCAGTCAGCAACATCATTTTATTAAGAGGTAAGGGCACATGAAGTTTGGTGGATGGTGTCAATATTGGATAGGATATAATAAGTAGATTGCGTGCAAATAGATAGTATAATAATGCAATCGTACACGTCTGATGGGAACACCATCATTAGCCATAACTAGCTCAATTTGATCTGATTAAGTCATTAAATGCTCCTACATAACCGCCAGAGAGACGTAATTCACTGCAAATCCATTTTGAGGGAAATATAGTAAAATAGGGGTAAAACTATAGTTTTAACAGTATATCTCAATTACAGTACAATCATAGCTTTTCTCAATGGTTAACTAAGGGTCAAATGGTCTTAAGAGTTTAATAAGTGGGTTAGAACAGACAGAAAAGGGTTTTCATGCGTTACAAGAATTAATGGACATCTGTAACCCTAAAAGCAGACTCACTTAACTAATGAGGTTTTGGTTATGATAATTCACATAAACCCTCTCAAAATCATAGAAAAATATTTCCTAGGGTTTGGTATCCTCAATTTGACCATTAGAACCCTTCTTGACCCAAAATAGTCTCAAATAGACTTTTACCCTAATTTAGGTTTTTGCATAAATTACCCAGTCAAACTAAATCAAAATCAAAATACAACTTTACCATTGGATTCCTCAGGTCCAAATTAGGTTTGTACCAAAATTTGAGCCCAATCTGAGATCATCTTGACCTAGTTTGGAATTTGGTCCTGTCTAATTCTTTTATCTCACACACATGCCCCTAACTTTTGAATTTCTTACAAATAGCCCCCCAACTTTGTCATCTTCTTCACAAAAAGGTCACTTCCACCCTGAAATCCTATTCCTATAACTCTGGCGACCTTTGATTGAAGAGAACTCGTCTGATCAATCAATCCCTTCCAAAATTGGAAGGGAGATTCCTTGAGTAGTCCTTTTTCTATTGCACCCATCCATGAGCCCCAAAACCTTGTCAATCTCTCATGAGAATGCATGAGAGATTCGGGTATCATAGAGTTTCCAACTCCGGCGAACATTACTAGCTTGGGAAGCTTGCTTCCCATGCTCAAGTCGACCTCTAGAGCCCTATATAAGGATCCCCAGGGCTCGGTCGAACTTTTGAGCAAGTCTTGGAGAGTCAAAAGTCCTCTATTCCCCTTCCTCCGGCCTTCAAGACCACTACTCCAGTGACCTTCTCTGATCCTCCTCCTCCGGCCGTCCAACAACCAAATTGGTCGACTCTCTCTACTCCTCTCTTCCTCTCGAACCTCCCTAGCCAAAGGAGGGCATACCTCTGCCTACTTCGTCATCGTCGTCTCACCATATTCTCCTCCTTCTCCAGCGCCAATCTACCACAACCAGTCATCTCCACCTCTCTACCTCATCTCTAACTATCTCTATCTCTTTCTCTATCTCTCTACATCCTTTTTCCACACTCACATCTCACATTCGACCACCGCACCGCCCTCTTGCTTCTTCACCTTCTTTTGCACTGGCCACATCTTCGGCAAAGTGCCTCCACCGCTCCATACCTCCATCCACTTCGCCACCAACTCCAAAAGATCAGCCACAACTCACCCTCCAAAATCGCTAAAGAAATTTAGGGTTTAACACTCTCTACCCCCCCGTCGAACACACCCACCTTCCACCCTCTTTCTCATCACTGTCAACCTTCCACACATGCATACACACCAAACCACGGGCACCGTTTCACTCACCGTGGTCCGGTGATCCTACTAAGCATGTTTGACGTGGCCGAAAGGCCTTGTTTGTGTTTTCAAGCATCGCTGGTGCCACCGCCATAAACGAAGCTCCACGCACACCTTGACGAAGGTGTTCATGCATCAGACGCCGTAATCATCACCTCCAGGTGGTGCGAAACTACGTGCTCCAGACACCTAGGTCCCTGATTGGAGACCCCGAGCTTAGCAGCTACTCTAATTTGGTGGGGAGGTTTACTGCCGGCTACGCGAAGAATAGGGGGCAACTTAGTCCTACATCGGAAACAGACGAAGCCCCCGTAGGGTTTAAATTATTTTTGTGCTGATGACTTATCACCTTAGCACAGACAAGGGGTAAGGTCCCCACACACACGCGCATATGCACGCCCTCACCCATGCTCATGCCTTACGAGTCTGGGCTTGGTCCGTTTACCCAAATACCCGGGTCTGTTCTGGTTCACCTGATCCTAAGAGAGGAAGAAGAGAAAGAGAGAGGGGAGGGGGGGTTTTGCTCTGCCACTCTCCTCTCAACACTTAGTGATTTCTAAAGGAGGTCTTTGCCTCTACTGGTGTTGCTGAGCCCTGTGTTGTGCCTTCTCTGGAACTTAAGGAGGCAGAAGAATAGAGAAAGGGAAGGAAGAGGAAGAGTGCCCTCTTGGCACTTAGATTTCCATCGGCTGATCTTGATAGGATCTAAATAGAGGATATGGCTACGTGCACAAAAACTCAAACAATATATTAGTAATACAAAGAAGAATTGTACAAATAATCAAACCACAGAAATAAGCACAATATGTATAGTGGTTCCCCTCCCTTGGATACTCCACTACCTAAGCCTCCCAGCTTAGGGTTTTTAACCTGATTCTCTCAACCCCGAGAGAATCAATTTACTAATCGAGGTAATTCACGGGTTACCTCAACCCAATTACAACAACGGGTTTGTTACAACCCAATGAGCAACAAGCACAAATATAAAAGAAATACAAGTGTAAGAAAGCCAAATTTCACAACTAAAAGTAAGTCTCCCAACAAATGTAAATATAATGTTACCAATTTGAGAGCCTAGTGAAGACGTGAATGCGTGAAAGAAAATCATGTCGATGTGTTTGCAAAAGCATGGAAAGATTGAGAGCAGCAAACTCTATTCTTCTCTTCAAATATGGTGAAAAATATGAAATATAGAGCTCTAGAATTTTCTCTTATCTTTCTTGTATCTCTTGTGTTCAAATGAAGAGTCCTAGGATCATTTTATAGAGTTTAGGACCTCAAGGATACGTCTACTAGACGTTGGGATTTAATTCCCAACGTTCACATAGCCTAAATAAATTTTCTAGCCGTTCAGAATTGAGCCAATGGCTAACTAGTACAGGTACTAAAACTATGGGTACCGATAGTCGTTGCTTCCAAATTTGGGTTTCAAACTCTTAACACAAATCTGTAACCCACTTATATCGATACTGATCATTAGTACCGGTGCTCGTTACCTCCAATACGTGTACTGATCACGAGGACTGGTACTCGCAGGGTACAGCTTTGTTTTAATGAGAAAACCCAAACTTGTAACTCACATGTACCGGTACTAAACTTTAGTACTGGTACTTGTGGGTTAACAAGTACCTTTTTTAAGTGATTTAATCAATTACGCTCTTTGAAAATGACCGCAATATTAATCCTAATTTATCTCTAATTATTTTTACGATCTAAGTTATATTCCTTTGTTAAGAGGCATATACAATCTATAAATATAAAATCTAAACTAGAAAAACTAAAGGTCGAAGATGACCTTCTCCTCGACTCTTCCTTGTCATCTTGCCTCCTCCTTGACATGATCTTTTTCTTCTCACCATCATGCCTCCATCATTTCCTGTTTGCCTTACTCCTTCACCTAAATCTGAAAAATAATTAATGGCAAACATTAATCCATAATAATTTTGTTAATATCAAAATAAGATATGAAACAAGGTTCCAACATATCTCTAAAGGGAGTGCACTGTGCACTTATCCTAAGTGGATTTAAATTGATTGTTACTGTTGAGATATTTGATATTATTGTGAAGGGTAATTGATGATTCAAATCACCATTTTACGTCATTTTTTTGCACTATTTGACATTTGCTTTCATTTATATATCATTATTTGGAGTTATATTATAAATTGCTTATATTGTGCTTGAATTGCAATCTTGAGAATTATTTTTCTAATTTCTCCCTGTGTTCGACCTCGGATTCCATTCGAGTATAAATTCTATTTGTTTTTCACGATGATTCAATCTACACTACAACGCATCGATTTTAAATTCCGAATCAGAGTGACTAACATTTTGGTGCCGTTGCTGAGGAGCAATGAGCAACTTTGATCTCTTGATTGGAATATCTGATTTGGTACTAACTTACTCTATCTCCTTTTACTGTGATCTATTTCAAGGATTCACCATTGGAAGATCAGCCGCACATCAACCACTCCAGGGGCAGGTAGACCACAAATCCAAACTCTCCTAAGCCCCTAATTCTGAAAAGCTAAAAGAAGAAATCAATTAGGTCCAACTTGCATTCTGTTTTTAGATTCAATCACAAACAAGTTGCCCGATTTGGTTCATTTCTAGAAAACATCCAAACCCTGATTTATGCACCTACTTAAGGTTTTAAGGTATCTAGGGCTATCACATTCTTGCTTGAGCCCTAGATACCACATTTGGACAAATTAAATTGGACCAATCAAAGCCAATTAAGGTTTCCAGTTTAAGGTTCTAGAGACACACTTGCTTAATCAAGAATTAACCTTCCCAAAGAGTGTGTGCCTCAGCCTTGGTTGAATTAATCTATTCAAGTAAACCCTAAAATCAGGCTCTTAATCTCATTTGAACACTAAAACAGGGACCAAAATTTCTCAAAGGACAAAACAGGTGAAGTTGACCCACCTTATTGGGTTAACCAATCTTCAAATTAGGTCACCTTGCACAAAAACATCTTAAATGTTCAAGTGAAATTATAAGCACCTTTGCTCTTAACTTAAAATTGGCACACTTAAGAGGTCAAGTACCCATTATGGTCTACTTAGATCCTCAGTGACAAAAAAGGTTGGGTGGGGGAAAACTTGTAACCATGGGGGTGCTCTACCGTGTAGGGGTCTTCGCGGGACTCTCCCTTTCTGGCTGCCCAGGTAATTCTCAAGTGGACGGCTTTCTGACTAAGGGGTATCATCCACCCCAAACCTCTATAATCATCTAAAATTTTTTTGGGTGTCTTGATTGGGTCCGTCACCTACTATCCCTCATCTATTCCATCGATGCATGTTCAGGAGGAGGTCTCTAAGACCACCCTTGAGGCATCCATTAGCTATTCACTCCCATCGAGGCCAAGCCTCAACCTCCCTATTTGTGCAGCAACCCAACCAGATCGATATCTCTTCTGATTCATCTAAACCTAGATCTCTTACATCCATCGTCATGGAGCAACCAGCAAAAGAAAACAATCTTGAGAATCAGCTTCAGTGCCTCAACGATCTATTCCAAACCTTTGTAAGCCCACTTAGCATCCTATGATGCGAGATCAATACAATCCCGTTGCGGTGGCGATCTAACCTCGAGTCCAAATCCCAGCTGGAGGTCCTGATACTGAAATCAAGCCCAACATGATTCATGCTGTTCCAAAATTTCATGGGCGTAATTCCGAGGATCCTTTCCAGCATATCAAGAAACTCAAGCATCTGGCCTAGACCTTCAGGTCAGAAGCTCAAAATTGGGATCTCTTGCTCATGAAAATGTTCCCCTTCTCTCTCATGGACAAGGATGCTCACTGGTACCAAACACTAATGCATCCAATCAACACGTGGGCGGAACTACAATACGAGTTTCTAAAAAAGTTCTTCTCTGTTGGTCGGACAAATGCTCTATGGCACCAGATCACGCATTTTACACAGCAAGCGGGAGAACAACTTCATGAGGCATGGGATCATTTTCTGGATCTCAAGCGAAAGTGCCCCTACCACGGAGTTCCTATTGGGAACAAGTCCAGTCTTTTTACCAGGGACTCCATGAGGATATTCGATTATTCGTCAATGCGACCTGTGGAGGGAACATCGTGGGTCAACACGAAGATACCGTGTGGGAGATTCTTGAGAACATGTGTAAGAACTCCATCAATAATGAATCCATGGGCATGTTCGACCAGACGAATGCCTGTGCATTGATGAATCCAAGGGGAGCACATGAGACGCAGGGCCTATCCTCCTCCATCACCTGGACAAGGTCTCTATTATTGAGAAGAAGGTGGATGAACTAACTCGACACCTGCAGCAAGCCACCTCTGCGCAAAACCCATTCGTGCAACTACCCTCTGGCAGGGAGGTGACAAATAGCGATTCTCGTGTGTGTTTTGAAAACAGAGATCTCTTCGTAGTATAGTGTGCGAAAACACACGTCAAAAATAATTTATAAAATAACGAGACTTGAGTCCCGGCCATTCGTCTCTGGGAGGCGTTTATGGAAATGCAGATTTGAAATCGATCTTGACCACTCTACTTGCTTAAAATCGCATGCTAGTTTCTAATCGTCGGATCAATGTTCGGCCACTTTCATTATTAACCCTAATTACGTGCGCATGTGTTAGGTAGATGACAACTGTGAAAGTGTAAGTTTTAGTATGCACGATTCTAGTTATGTGGTGGCTGTTTATGGAAAATGCATTAATAGTTAGATCCTCGTTATTTTCAAGTACCGACATGCTAGTTGCAACAGATAGTAATTAAGAGCAGGCAACTTCAATCACACAAAAATATTGCAACAAGGCTCATGGTGATTTTCACAAATAGATATATATATATAGAAAAATATTTTCATTGATTCATGATGGTGTTTGCAACATGAAGCTCATGGAAAGCTTGTAGAAGAATGCTTGAAAACATAAATCTAGCTAGTAGAAAACGATTGCATACATGAATCTAAAGGGCGATTATGCATGCATCATTGGGGGAGAATTTAGAGCTATACTATTAAGAAGTAAATAAAGTAGTAAAACTATGAAGAACTATAATCTAATCTATCAGAACTAAGGGCACTTACAGGTGGGCTCCGATGGCCTTTGACTTGGTTGAGAGGAGAAGGAGGGGCGGCCAATAGTGCTTAGGCTGGCCCTTAGAGAGAGGTTGAGGAGGTGATCCAACATCTTGGCGTGGAGATGGTGGTGGCCATGGTGAAGCTAGTCATGAAGGTGGAGTGGTGGAATGAAGCTAAGCTAAAATGGAGCCAAGAGTGAATGGGTCCAAAGTGCCACCCCTTAGGTCATTTTATGGACCTAAGGGAGACTCTCTAGAGAAGTGTGGAACTCTCTAGAGAGATTCCCAAGTGTGGCCATCCAAGGAGAGAGAGAGGGTGGTTCTTAGATCCACCAAAAGTGGATCTAAGAGAAGACTCATCCTTGGTTGCTATTTTTGGCAACCAAGGTGGCACCACCTCTGGAAGGTCATAGAATACTCTAGGTGGTGTGGGAGTGTGTGAATGGGTGTGTGTGTGTGTGTGTGTGTGTGTGTGTGTGGTCGTGCCCCAAGTGGTTAGGTGGGTTGGGATAGGTTCCAATGGGTTTAGGTCTAGGTTAGGTCGCAAATTAGCGTTGCAAACCCTAATTCACTAAGGCAAAGTGCAATTAAACTTAATACAAGTTTAATTGGGTGTGTGAAAACCTAATTGAGAGTAAAACAACTCAATTAAGTTAGTTCTAGGTCAATTGGACTCTCATTGAGTCCAATTGGACAGTGTGTGCTGAGATTAAGGCTCAATTGGACTCAATGAGTACAATTGAATAGGCTGATGGAATTGACTAAGATCCAAGTCAATTAGGTTTAGTGAGGACCTAATTAGGTCCTTATGGAGGTCTAAAGGTGAGGTACTATGGTTAGGGCACCTTAATTTAGGTTTCTAGGGGGTTAGAATTGGGTTTAGGGACCTAGGAATTCAAGATCCAAGCTTGAATTCAAAAAAAGGAACCAAAGAGCAGTTCCAGACATCTAATAATAGCGTCAGACATCTTATAGTGAAAAATTAGAAGTCCAGACTTGTTGTCTAGACATCCAATCAGAGTCAGGGAAGAATTAAGATTCTGTCTTGGGTATTCTGTAGAAATTGGATGTCTGACCAAGTGTCTGGATGTCTAATAACAATGCAGAAGTGGGTTTAAGGTGTGTGGGAGTTGGCTAAGGGTTCTGGACGTCCTATAACTCATCTGGACGTCCACATAGAGGCTAGAATTAGGGTTTTAAGGTTTCCTAGGGTGCGGTGACCTAATTTAAGGGTAGCTAAGGCTTGAGGAGGCTTCTAGGTTGTCCTAAGGCTAGGATGGACCTAAGTTCTTCATAATTTATTGCTTTATTCCTACTTAAAAGAATAACATACCTTAACTCCCTTACATTATTATCTACTACATATAATTTAGTTCTTCCACTCCAACTCTGCTGCAACACCAGTTATTCTTTATTCTTCAGATCTAGCTTTAGATCCAGCTTCAGATCTAGCTTCTGATCAGCTTATTACATGCAATTGACATAATGCACCTAATCAGTACATTATAGCATTATTTTATGCATAGCTAAAAGAAAGCAGTAAAGGTGCTAGTAATGCTTATGCATGCATGAATTACCCTAACTTATGCTAAGTCCCAACCTAATTTAGGTCAATTAAGACCTATGATTGCTGTGGAGGCTGTGCATAACATCTACCACCGATCTTCTCAGGGGATGGACCTGTATCCACCCCCGTCAGATTCTGGGTTCGGAGGAAACTCTGCCCCCGCCTATTCTAGTTGGGGGAACTTTGAACCCTCACATTCTAACTTTTCCGAGGATCCTTAGACATGCAAGGACCTCAACGCTATCCCCAATGATTCATTCTCAAACACCTACAACCATGGATGGCGTAATCATCCTAATTTTACGTGGTTGGGGAACAATCAAAATCAATGACCTCAATATCAGCCCCGACCACATGCTTCTTGTCCATATCAGCTGCCTCAGCCTCAATCCAACCCAACTTATCAATTCGGGCCAACTCACGAAGATCATATGGCTCTTATCCTTCAGACTCTGGCTGACATTCAGAAAATGAATGCAGCTATGCAAAAATAACACAATGACGTGATCATAGAGGTTCACAATCAACTCGCCCAGATGGCAAATCCCCACTGATGGGTATGCGTTTCACGAATTAAAATTAAGGGTTTGGAGGACCCATCATCATAGCTCGCAAAACACATCTATCAGATAAAATTTATAACCAAAACTCAAAAAGTGAGTCTCGGGTCGAACACGAGGAGGCAAACGTTTGATTTTAAAAATCCGCGTTTCTCTTCTATTTGTTTTTTGATCGTTTTTATCTTTTCTAATTTTTTTGGTACTTTTAGCAAGCAAGAGATTAGATCGATGACTTCTAGCTAATCTACTTGCAACAATATAAGAGAGAGAGAGAGAAAGAGAGAGAAACAATCATGTATTTATAAAAGAATGTTTGTTACACTACAAAAGTGGAAAATCTACACTATAAAAGCATAAAAAGATAGAATGAGGTGAGAGAAATCCCCCTCGACGGTCACTTAGAGGACGACTCGCTTTGACGTCGCCTGGAGGAAGGTGGTGAGGAGCAGGAGAAGGAGGACAAAGCCGGAGGATGGAGGATGGGGCAGGACGGCATCGCGGCAAGGATCTTCTTCCTGAAGGGCGGTGAGAGGATGGACACGTGATGCTCCACGAATGGGGATGAGGGGAGGGAAAACTATTTGATTTTCTACTCTGGACGAGCATCTCAGGCTTGGGAAAGCTATCTCTAGAGCCTTAGAGGTGGTGAGAGGAAGGAAGGAAGAGATGAAGAAAAATGGGAGGGGTAGGGGTCCTTTTATAATGGAGGAAAGAATCAAATTCGTATAAAGAACATTTAGTACGACCATAAACGTTGCTAAAGATCTACCGCAAACGTCGTTGAAGACTGCCCACGCGCCCACGCTGCTGCTACGCTAGCGCACGCTTCAAGTGCCGCGTCGTGCGCCTCCGCACGCTACACGCCTGCCCGCGCTGCCGTTGTGCGAGCGCACACGACCGCGCTGCTGTGCACATGTGGTGGCGCATGCGTGCACGTGGGCGGCCTGGGTTGTGCCATGTGGCACAATCTGGGCCGTCCATCTTCATTTCGTTGTAAGGACTGCTACAGAGGTCGGATTGAGTCGATTTTCGCGCCGTTGGGCTGCGATTGATTAGCCCATATTTGTGAGCTATTTAGTTATTTAAATGCGTAGACATTAAGTTAATTTTAACAGGCATTTAGCATGCATTAGGATATAAATACATTAATTATAGATTTTTTGCATGCATCGCATTTTTATGTAAATTAGGTTTGAGCATGCATGGTTTTTAATTTAGTTTGCATTTTGTGGGAATTATACATAATACATGCAATTAGATATTTTATAAGGATTTCTCTATAAATAAACCAATGTTTATTATATTTCTCATCTTCTTTTTTGTAGGAATGGATCCACCTCTCCTCCTCCAGCCATGCCTCCTTAATGGCCGTGAGAAGCGGATGTGCTCCTGCCTCTCCATTTCAAAACCATGCAGACGGCTATAAGAGAGGGGGAGCTGCTACCATGCTCAGTGAGACTTTGCCCCGACTCCACCACCATGAAGAGCTTCGAGCTCACCTCCATCACCACCACCATGCGTCTCCAAGGTCGAGCATTGCCACACCATGTGCCGGTGGGGTGAGAGACCGCCGTGCCAATCCGACAATCTCGACCATCACTGTGCACTTGCATCTCGGACGGCTACGCAACCATCACCATGCAACCACCAGATCACCTTCCCTATCCACGCACCACCAACACCATCTTCTTCTTCTTATTCTTCTTCTTTCTTCTCCTTCCTCTGTACCAAAAAGAACCCAAAACAATCATCACCATCTCCACTACCTCACCGTGTGCATACCCTTCTCTCAGCGCGCACCTGCAGAGCCACCCTCGCATCCACGCCCAAGTAGGGTCTGTGCCCCCCTCGCCAACTCACTGTGCAACCGCATGCACTTACGTTTGCCTACTGCACGCATAGCAGAAGCGTGGGTGCATGACTCTCCGCGCCACCTCACCTCAACTACGCACGTGCACCCCTTCAAGCACATCTACACGCGCATTGCTACCTCCTTCACCGCTTGCTCGACCATCTGCGCACACAGGCATCGGTGGGGTCGCTACGTGCACTGACCTCCACACTCCAGCTCCTCCTTGCGTGCTACACCCTAGCCCCTAGCACACACCCACCAGCACCCCTCCAGCGCACCCACTCTCTTCCAGACCGTGCGCATAGTGCCTTTACGCGTGCAGCCTCCGCACAGACTGCGTGCGCCTCCTTGCCTTATCTCCAGCAGTAGCAAGAGCTCCAAGCTGCTACTCCAGCAACTCTACCTGCACATCTCTACTCGCTGCGCCTCTGCTTGCACACAGCTCCAACACGCACAACCCTCCCAAGCCGTGTGCAGCAACCATCCCACGTGTGCGTGTCCCGCTGCGCCTCCATGCCTCTAGCCCACGTGTCGAGCTGCTTCACAGTAGCAACAACCAACCCATCACCATCGCCCCTCTCTACTTTGTCCGGCCGACTATAGCCACGCCACACCTCTCCGCCACCACCATCGGGTGCATGTCGGCCTTGCCCACCTCCGGTGAAGACCACATTACCAATCATCTCCTCCATCGTGTGTGAGAACCCACAAAGGAAATGCTCTGTTTCTTGTGGCATTAGTAATTACATTTCATTGCCATTACAAAAGTGAGATTTTTGAATTTATTAATTAAATATTATGGCTGATTTATGCAAGTGACCTTCCTCTTTCTAATAAATGCCATTTCAGCGTGATCTCTTGTTTCCTTAATCTGAAGCTGGATTTGGTTCGATTTCTTGACAAAATCAATAGTGAACATTTAGTTTTGATATTAAGTTTAATTAGGCAATTGTCTCCCTGTGGATACGACCCGCTCTTCTGCAAGTGATTTAATTTTTAATTATTTTGATTAGTTGATTTTCCACCACTTAGAAATACAACGACAAATCTTCTTAATAATCAATTTCGAAAGAGAAAAACGATTTTCAAATGGCACCATTGTTGGGGAGGCAACGAGCCTGTTAAACTCGCATTCATTTATTTATTGGTTCACACATTTTATTTGAGGCACATTTCAATTCAATTATTTGTTTGGTGCAAGGTATGTGTATTTGGAGACATCTTGTCGCACCAGCCTCAAAGATCAGGTGATCCTTGACATCGTTGGTGGAGTTGCAACACTGGGAGAAGGAGCATCACGCCCACCTCAACAATGCCTTGGTGGACCTTGTTTTCACCACTGGAGAAGATATCCGGAGGACTACATCTTCATCTCATCCATTTAGCTGTAGATAGTTTTTTTTTTCTTCTCTTTATTTCAGTACATTCATTTGGAAGACCCTTGTTCTAGGGTATATTTTAGGAGTTTGTTCCCCGACTTTCTTTTAGGCCCATGTTGGGTAAGTTTTCGGAAGCATGTTCCCTTTTCTTTAGATCTAGATTTTCTTTTGTGGGTTGTTATCCTTTTCTTTGTTTGTGCATAAATAGGTATATAAAAAAAAATAACAACACGAGTTGCCTGCTAGAAGCTGCCATCCCCTAGGTCGTATCATTTATGATTGAATGAGCAACATCTAGATCTAATTTCCTGTCTTGCATATTGCATGAAGAATGCTGGAATCAGGTATGCACTTCTAACCTTGCATTTCTACCTGTCATGCAAATGCATTTGGATTAATTTCAAGACCACCTAATCTGGTATTGAATAGATTTAACAAGTGGTCACATTTAATTTTTTTGAAAGAAAAAAAAGGACTAATTAATGGAGGGACATTTAGAAACCAAGGATTTGATTTTCAAGCTTGGCGTAAGATTCAAAATTCAAAATCTTTTGCGGTGTATGCACACTTATATCTCTTGCACCATGGCACGTTTTTAGACACTCCTTAGGTTTGGAACCAATAGGACTAGAGCCTCCTATTACTGGGGTCTAAAGTGACCCGAACTTTAGTTCAGAGGTGAAGTTGCCTCCAAACCTTGCGGATTGAGGGTAGTTAAGAAGCACCATGAAAGCAACACTTCAAAGGAAGGATTTGACCCTACTTGCATCCCTCTTTGCTATGTTTGGTGGTGACTAAACATTTTGGGCTTTAGGGAGGATCACCTAAGTCCCAGTTGGGTCTTCTTAGGCATATCGTAGGTCGACAAATAGACACATAACTGTTTAGATAACTTGATTTGTCACCTTCAAGTGGACTTAAATCTCAAATGCCTAACTGATTGAAGACCTAAAAGGTCTTCTGATTTGTGTTTGCTTGGGGAATCTAATTATGGTGTGAGTTAGAATGGACCACATTGACTTTCACCCTTTCACATCTTACCCACACCTTACCCCCACTCTGTGATCTTCGATCCCATACGCCAAGATGGTCCACCCTTTGATGGACATAATGACAGTCATTGGGATCCATTTTACTCCTATTATAGGAGTATTGGCTTGGTTAAGCCCCAAATCAGTGAGCAGAACCTAGGAGCGGGATTTTCCTTGCCCAATATCCCACACACCATAGGAACACCCAACCCACCCTCCCTGATTGATTGTAATGGTTGGACAGAAACTCCTAGGAACTATAAGCCTGAGCCTAACTTCTCTCCTGATAGTAATGATGACCTCTCCTCCTTGAAGATGGAAATACAGAAAATGCAAGGTGAAATCATTGAATTGTTAGGAGAATCTTCGAGAGCAGGCCAACAAGAAAAAGAAGAAATTAGCCACCCAATCTACCCCATTGAGGATGAAATGCACCCCTCTACGCTAGATGCATCTCCCGTGGGAGAGCCACACCCTAAGTTGGAAGGAAATTTTAGGGAGAATAGCTACTGTTTGAGGATTGATTTTGAACCCTCCCTGCTAGATGATGCTTCCTTGAGAGGTCCATGCCTTAAGTGGGAGGAGGATATGTATGAAAGTAGCTATACATTGGATGAAGAAAGGTGGCAACTTAAAGAAGATGATGATCAGGTTGAGTATCCACATGGATTATATTGGAGTCAAAAGAAGGGAATGATGGTACCATTGGAAGACCTCGACCCAGATTATAGTATTTTCATCACATTTGATGAAGTGGGCCAAAGTCAAGTTGTTAATCCCACCCTCCCTTTTGATCACAAGATGGAACTCAAGCCCACCCTTAAGGAACCTAACCCTCAAGAAATTCACCTATCTGAGGAGTCCGATGTTACCAATGTAAACCATTTACCCCAGATAGAGTGCCCTAAGGGATCTACTGAGATTTTAGATGATTCTAGACCTCGGGTACATGATGAATCGTATGATGAGGAGAAGGATGAATTATATGACGAACCTACATTCAAGATTTGGAGTGAAACTAAGGGTGATCATGTCTTATTTGAAGAATTAGCCCCTCAGGATGTCACAAAGTTGACCAAATTAGGTTTCCTTAGCACACCTATTGATGATATCTCTCCTCATGATGAAATAATGGAAAATTTGGAAGCAACTTCTGAGATTAATGTGGATTCACATATAGACTCCGAGGAGGATTTGAGTAATGAACGAGAACCTGGGGATGAGATTGATAGGATAATCCCTAGATCTGTTGCTTCCAACCTGCCTTCATTTGATTCGGAGTCACCCTCTGATTCGCCTATGTCTGAAGGTGAAATTTTGATTGCATACCTTGAAATGATCACTAATGAAGAGCAAGTAATACTTGTGATATTACCAAAGATGCTAGGGATGCGATTGAAGAACTGGAAAGGTTCTTAGGTATGGACAGTAAGCCGACTGAACTTACCTTAGATCTTATGGCCATTCTGCATCCTCGAAACTTAAACACCCTAGACAATCCCTGGCTTAAAGTTTTGCTCACTACCATTTTGTCCAAGGGGCTTAATAGACCAATATCTCTTGTAATGGGATATCGGGTATGGATTGATGATTTCTATGGTCAGTGCATTACCCTGGGGGTTTATTTCTGTACCATTCCTTCCCCATTCCTTTTGGAGGATCTTTATCATCCTTCCCCTACTCATATGGAGGTTGTTATTCCTACCTATCCTTTAGAACCTCCTCTGGTGACCTGGGATGATTTCATTCCCATCCTGGTTGTGCAAGCATTTGCTATTGGGATTCATCATCTACTCACCAACATCCTAGGTTACCTGTTTTCTAGGTCAGCATTACTTTGCTCATTTTTAGGGCCTATTTCTGTGATCCTTAAACCTGATTTGCAGGTTCTTTGGCTACTCAGCTGCTAGCAAAATAACAGAAGCCTATCTCTGACCTAGGTAATATCTTTCTATGCAATAGGGACATTACAGATTTTAGGCATCGGGGGTGTACTTGGGGATATACATAGCATTTATACACAGTGCATTCATACATTTAGTTAAAGCATTCTACATTGCATACATTTACATTGGAAAAAAAAAAACAATTTGAATTACTCAACTTAACTAACTGGGCCCTGCATCTTTAAGCAGACCAGAACTTTAGGTTAGGTTAAGTTGACTCTAGGTGTCTGAATTTACAAGCTAAGTTGAGATACTAGCTTTAGACCTTTAGGGTCCTTTGTGAACTTAAAAACTTAAGGAGTTAAGTTGTGGACCATTCCTCAAGAAGTTGAGGAAGGAAAGCTAGGGATTGAGTTAAAGGCTAGGTAGTACTTGGAGTCTTGTTCTACCTTTTGATTTACAGGTCCTCGTAACATAGCAACCACATGTCACACACACTTGGACCTGTGTAAATAGTGATCACCCTAATTCACTTCTTACAGAAAAGTTGGTTCTCTTAGTTTTGACTTAGGAGAAGCTTGAAAACACAATTTGATTGGATGAGTTCCAACCATAGGAGAGCTGGAGTACATACTCACCTTGAGGATGCAATGATAATATGTCACCTCCTTGGTGCTTGTCTCTTAGGATATCCATCCTACTGGGGGCATGTAAGCACATTGTGCAATTCAAGTACCATAGGTGGCCCTATCTTGAAGTGTCGATTGCCACAGGCCTGAATTTGCTTAAGAAATCCATAGGCGATACTATCTCGAAGTGTCAATTGCCAGGAGTTCTTGGGGTCGCTATGGGCGATGCTATCTCGAAGCATCGAAAGCCAGGCACCCTTCGAGGTTCGGTGGTAGGGACAAGGAATCCGACATAGATTGTGCTGATAGCTGATCCAAAGTTAGACTTAGAGGAATCAAACAAAAATATATATGTTACAAAAAAAAATTCCTTCTTACTCTCTTTCTAGGTTGGCAATCATACCAACCTCAAATAACTCAAACCACTGCAAATGCACAGATGCTTTAATCTCTGGGATCAATAGACCCTATGGTAGAGTTAGAAATCAGGGAAACCTGTGCCCGCAACTCATCTTTAACCGACCGAGTCTGTAACTTAACAACTACTTGGGAACCTTAGGTCTAAAGTCTTAACTTAACATGTTTCTAAAGGAAGACTGATTTAGTTGGCTAGTTCACTTGGAGAGCTGAGTTATTGCATGAATTTGCTAGGGACTAGCAAAAACTAAGCATGGGGGCATTGATTAGCCCATATTTGTGGGCTATTTAGGTATTTAAATGCCTAGACATTAAGTTAATTTTAACATGCATTTAGCATGCATTAGGATATAAATACATTAATTATAGATTTGTTGCATGCATTGCATTTTTATGTAAATTAGGTCTTAGCATGCATGGTTTTTAATTTAGTTTGCATTTAGTGGGAATTATACATACTACATGCAATTAGATATTTTATAAGGATTTCTCTAGAAATAAGCCAATGTTTATTATATTTCTCATCTTCTTTTTCACAGGAATGGCTCCTCTCCTCCTCTAGCCATACCTCCTTAATGGTCATAAGAAGCTGATGTGCGCCCACCTCTCCATTTCAAAACCATGCAGACGGCTAGAAGAGAGGAGGAGTTGCTACCATGCTCAGTGAGACTCTGCCTCAACTCCACAACTGTGAAGAGCTTCAAGCTCACCTCCATCACCACCACCGTGCATCTCCAAGGTCAAGCATCGCCATACCGTGGGCCGGTGGGGTGACTGACCACTGTGCCAATTTGGCAAGCTCGGCCATCACCGTGCACTTGCATCTCCAACGGCCACACAACCATCACCATGCAACCACCAGATCACCTTCCCTATCCACGCACCACCAACAACATCTTCTTCTTCTTCCTCCATTTCTTTTCACCAAAAAGAACCCAAACTGTCATCACCATCTCCACCACCTCACCGTGTGCATGCCCTTCTCTCCGCGCGCACCTGCAAAGCCACCATGCATCGGAGCCACCCTCCCATTCGCGCCCAAGCAGGGTCGGTGTCCCCCTCTCCAACTCATTGCGCAACTATGCGTACACACATGTGCCTGCTACGTTCACAGAAGAAGCGTGGGTGCACGACTCTCCATGCCTCCTCGCCTCAACTACACACGTGCACCCCTTCGAGTGCATCTCCACGCGCGCCGCTACCTCCTTCAGCACCTGCACGACCATCCGCGTGCACACATGACGGCGAGATTCTCACTTATTTATGATAGCAATAGAATGATATGTCATTGTGTTTTATGTGGTGGAAAATCCCTCAATCAAAACCAAACATCAAATTTAACCACAATAAAGATGTCGCATCTACAGGGAGGAATAGACCAATAAATTCACAAGTAGAGGATGAAGCTGTCTGCAAACAACTTTGCAACTTCAATGAGAGGAATATGCCATTTTAAATGGAGCTTGCAATTTCCTTAAAAGTTCAAGGTCATTTATGCACTTTCACGTCAGGAATTAAGCTCCCAAAAATATGTATATGATGCATGTGTAATGGCATATCATGTAAATTTAACTTGCATGCAAATTTGACTTGAATTTCAAAGTTGAATGATGCACATAACTCAAGTAAAGTAAATTCAAGAAACTATAAGTGCATCCATGCAATGTGGCCTGAATAAAATAATAATATCTAAATGGCAGTGGCATTCAATGTAAATATTAATTGAGGAGAAAATAGAGGATTTCTCCTCTCTCTTCCTCGCTTGGACGGGCGTACATGGTTGGCGGCGAGAGTCTACAGGGTGGTGCACCTCGACGCGTGCTTCGCGATGGTGGTGACGCGGCGACCGAAGGTGGTCGGCGGCGATCGGACGGTGGAGAATAGCCACTGGCCTGTTGGCTCTATTGGAGGAGGAGCACCGCACGTGGAGAGGAGGAAGAACGTTGCTGTAACCTGCGCGGATGCGCGCTAGGGTCGCATGCGCAAGGGCGTGCTAGGGCACGCTGTGGAGTGGCCTGCAGCTGTGGGTTGCCTGTGGGCAGGTGCGGCCTGTGGGAGTGGTCTGCCTGCGGGCTTGGCTGGTTGCCTACAGGCGCTAGCGAGGGCGCGTTGTGGCAATGTGCCCGATTGCAGGCGTGCGGTGGGAGGTGAAAGCTGTGGCAGTGTGGTGAGGGCAGGAGGGCGATGGCATGGCTGCAGGGTGTGCAAGGAGAGCTGCGGTGAGGGTAGGAGGGCATTTGGTCTGGTTCCTGCGGATGCAGGCTGTGCTAGGCAGGCGGTGGAAGGCGTGGCTATGGAAGTGCGCGCGGTTGCAGGCACGTTGTTTGCACCTCAAAACACGCCTATAAGAACGCCTTCTTATGCTATTTTCTAGCATTAACTATGTATATTATAATCCAGTAGTTGCATTTGTATATTATAATCCAGTAGTTGCATTTGTAAAAACGCTTGCATGCATGCATTTAATTGAGAGGAGAAGAGAATGGAATAAATGGCTTGCATTTTTACATTTTTCTTCAAGTGTCTCTTTGCAAAAAGTCCCCTCTCCATATTTTATTTTCATCTTTCTTTCTTCTTCCCACGGCTTTTCTCTTCTTCCCGCGGCTGCACTCTTCCCGCAGCTGCATGCAGCAGCCACGCAGCACCTCTTCCCGTCACGTCTCCCTGCCAACGCCGCTCCCTACAGCTGCAACTCGCACGCCCTCTCCCTGCTGCAGCCAACACGCCCCTCTCCCCTCCTCTATAAGTAGCTGCAGCTTCATCCTCGCGAGGCAGCGGTGGCAGCTACTGAAAAAAACCCGCAGCCACCTTCCTCGCCCGTTCTCCCCTCCCATACGCCGACCCTCCGTCGAGGAGGCACCCGACGAGCAGGAGAACCCACTGTGGTGCTCACCACCACAGTGGGAACACCACCGCCCAGCTCTTCAACGAGCAGGTGGGCGTGGTGTTTTCTTTTCTCTTCGTTTTCATCTCCATGCCATTGCTGCCGCTTCAAGCTCCGAATCTTGAAGCAGCAGCAGCAGCAGCTAAACCGCGGCGACAGCAGCAGCAGCAGCACCCCCCGCCTCCTCCGCGACCTTCCCCGCAGGCGCGCAACCCTCCGCGCGCGTCTGCAGGCCCGTTCTCCGCCTCCGTCTCCGTTCTGTCCGCCTCGCAGTTGCACCCGTAGTTCGCCGCCGCGCGCACTGCAGCGGCCGGCTACGGCCTCACGCCGACCCCTGCCCCCCTCCGCGACCACCTGCAAACCTCCTCCACGCTCGCTCCTCCGCGCCATCGCCCGCTCGTCGACTTCGCGTAGGCCTGCAGAACCCTGCGCGAAAGCGCGCCCGCACCCGCCGTCTTCAGACGTCCGCCTCCGCCTTCAGACGACGCGGCGTCAGACGTCCGCCGCCGCGAGCAGACGTCTTAACTCGCAGCCATCGTCCGCGCTCGCGATCTCTCCCGCCCGCTCTTTCTCTCTCTGGCGCTCTCTCTCTCTTCGCGATCTCTCCCACCCACTCCCTCTCTGTCTCCCGCTCTCTCTCTCTCACGTATTCTCTATCTCTCTCTCTCTCTCTCTCTCTCTTTTTTTTCACTTACAGCAACACACACACACCCATTCACCGACACACACACACACACACTAATAGTAACTTATATACATACATATATATATATATATATATATACATATACATATATCTATATATATATACTTATATATACATAGTATACCTATATAGTTATGTATACATACATATAATATAATATATATATACATATACATATATAATATATATATATATATATATACACCTATATATACATATATATATCTATATATATCTATACATATATACTTATACATTTATATACATATAGATATATTTACTCATATACATACATATGTACATATATTTTCACGTTATTTACTATACGCTGTATCACGGGGATATCTGCACCAGTTGCTGATATTCCCTGATACACGCGTACAAAAAAAGCGTGGTCCCATACATCATCCATCCTCCATCCACACTCCACGCGGCACATAGTCGTGTTGGTTGCGTCTCTCTAGACGTCAACTGACTCGACATAGTGCTACACTCCATCGTCACCTCCACCCCCACCCCTTTATATATATACTACATATAAATATATATCTATAGCTACTATATTTACTTTCTATCTGTTAGCTTCCTTCTTAGTAAAAAGATAAAAAAAAGGTATAAAAGTGAAAAGATAATCTTTGATTTGCAGGTACCCCGTCTTGCGAGTAGCAAGGCGCGTTTTGGAACTCTGTTTTGGCTAAAAGCCAAGGACACAATTTTGAGGGTGTGCCTCAAGAACAAGGATTACCAGAAAAAAAACCTAAATAAGAAAAATACCAAAAACACAATAAACGAATGGAAGAGACGCATTTTAAGGAAAACGTAGAAACTCGACTTTAACCCCACTTCCCTGAGTTCGACCCTGGGCTTAAAAGTGACAAGATAAAATCAATTAGGCCAGGTTAAAAATTTTGTAAAGAGATGGTTAGGTCTGAATTAGGTTAACCACTATACACATTTCAACGATAAAAATATCATATTAACAACCTATCCAGGCCGACCCATCATGACTTTTCTGGCGCCGTTGCCGGGGAGGTGCGCTTTCGAGTAAGTTTCTATCCAATTCCTTTAAATTTGTCTCTTCTCTCTTCACGGGTATTGTTGTTTTTTGGTGTGCAGGTGAACTTGGTGGAAGGAGAAGGAAAGCAGACGAAGTCGGGAACGAGAGCGGATCCAAGGCGGGAATGAGAGCGTGAAGACGCTGACATCGCATTGGAGCTCCGCACACATTGCCGAACAAGTAGGTTTTCTTTTCTCATCAAATTAGGGTTAACTTGCCACCACAATAAAAAAAAAAAAAAAATTTTAAACTAAAAACTAGAAAAACTTCTTGGGATTTCTTGAGGGCAAGTGGATTAAAATTAACTTGATTGATTGGTTGTCTTCACTCCCACTGCCCCGGGATTTCCCGCCTTACTTCGCATAGCAAAAATCCGAGAATCTTGATTCTTAGATTTTTCGCCGTGGGAAGTATTCTTTGAGGCAAAGAAAAAGATTGCTTGTATCCCTCTTTTGCCTCACTTATCTTTAATTCAGGATCACATTTTTGGTGGGGAGACTTGGAATTGAGTTGATTCCAACCCCACCACGACTTTTCAAACTTGCCTGTGATTCGATCCTGAATACTTCAACCCCAACAATTTTATTTTCTTTATCTTTTGGTTGAAGCCTTGTGTGTGGAAATCATTTCTGGTGATTGGGAGCACTTGAATTGAAGTGCTTTGGCTCCCTGTCACATTGATATAAAACTGATTCGTGCATCCACACTTAGAAATCTCCATTTAGGGTAGCCCATTGCATTTTAGCATGCATTAACTAACTGATAATTGAAGAAGGGTTTCTTGGGTTTTAGAAGGAAAACCTGTATTTTTGCAAAAACCCGGAGATTGGTTGAATTGGTAATTCAGCAAAACCCTAAAATTCATACTACTTAAGGCTGAACTCTAAAAGCCATTCGCCAATAAAAACTTCAATTCGGGGAGATTTCCCCGTTGCATGCTTGTTCTTACACACTCTTAAAATCAATCACTTGGGCATTACCCGTAAACAACACCCTTTACATTCCAAAAGCACTTGACCCTAAGCCTCTAATTAAAACTGGTAGTAACTTGACCCTTACTGAGGATTGGAGGTCTAACTACCTGTGTGTAGCGACTACGTGCTGGTGAGAGTTCCCGCGTGCTATCGGGTGTCTAAGACTGGGGCAAATGGCCTTTCAATCTGGCCCGGTGGTTCCGCGGTGCTCGCATTCGGTTCCGTAATTCGTGATAGTAGGTAACTTAGATCTTTAGGTCTAAGGGCACACTGTAGAGGTTAGGAACTTGACTGTATTGATTTGTAATCAAGTGTACCTTTGCGGCGTCATTTCTCTCATCCCTATTCCCTTCTCATCTCCCCAATTCTTCCTGCGGTAGTGCATGTTTGGGAGGAGGTCACAAAACCCTGAACTATTTGAATTGACTGATAAATCTAGAAAACAAGTCGAATCGTCCTCCTCCTCCACAAACATGGCTGCACGCCCACCCCCAAATCCCGAGGGAGGAAACCGCCCTCAGAACCCACCAGGTGGTGGAGCCTTAGATCCCATAACCCGCCTCCAAGCCCAAATGGAAATGTATAATGAGCAAATCGAAGCCATTCGGGAAACATTGGAGGAAATGCAGAACCCTCCCGAACGGGAGGAGCCTAGGTCTCTTAGCTCTTATCAGAATCCCGCTGCTACAGAGACCATAGGACAAATTCGGGTCCCCATGGGCGGGGACGACTTTGAATTAAAACCAAATATAATTGGCCTAATCAATTTTCACTTTCATGGTCTTGCAAGTGAAGACCCATTTCTCCACTTGGAAGACCTAACCCGACTTGCTGAAACCGTTAAACCAAGAAATGTCGGGTTATCTATAGTCCTCATGAAGATGTTCCCGTTTTCATTACGGGATAAAGCGTCGCAATGGTTACGCACCCTTGGGAGAACCATCCACTCGTGGGAAGAGATGCGAACAGCGTTTCTCAAGAAGTTCTTCCCAATCGGGCGGACCAATGCGCTTCGCCGTGCTATCACTTCATTTACGCAACAAAACGGCGAACAATTTCATGAGGCATGGGAGAGGTATAACGACCTCCTCAGGAAGTGTCCGCACCATGGTCTGCCTAAGTGGCATATAGCCCAGATTTTCTACTATGGGCTAAATGAGACTTTGAAGCAGATTGCAGACGCTTCCTGCGGAGGGAACTTTATGAATAAAGACGAGAATGGAGCATTCGAGCTGTTTGAAAATATGAGTGAAAACTCGATGAACAATGCTTCCATTGTCGCCTTTAATCGTACCAGCCAGCCCCGAAATGTCCACGAAGTTGACATGGGACCCTCCCATTCATCCACTGATCTAAGCCTTATTGCACAAAAACTGGATGAAGTCTCCGTCGTGCACAAGAAGCTGGACGAGCTTCTGGCCAACCCCGCTCGATCTATGGCAAACACCACCTCTTCACCACTTCGTCACAATCCAAGTTCTTCTAATACCAGGCTTATCCCAAGAAACCCCGTTAGACCTTCCTTACCGAGTGTCGCGCCAAGCGACTCGGTAAGTCATGTGGAACTGGCTTCTGCGAGCCAGTATTTCGACACGGAGGACCAAGCCTCCGTGGGCTCGGACGCATATCTACATGCGGACGCGTCTACTGGCATAGAAGATGCTTGCGCCCTGGGGAACAACCCGTTCTCTACCACTTATAACCCGGGGTGGCGTAATCATCCGAACTTTGCATGGTCCAACAACCCGCAGCGCCAAAACCCCGCGGGTGGACCAATGCGACCGTCCGCACCCGTCATCCCAAGGGTCCAATTTAATCCTATGGCAAATCCGCCATCAGGCCCTTGCTTACCACAAACTGAACACGCATCAAGCCCTCTTGACAAATTGATGCGAATGATGACGGAAATGTCAAAGCGCCATGAAGAGAACATGACCTCTCTTCAGCACCAATTGGCGCAGCAGAATGCCGAGATCAGTCAACTACGCATGGCGACTCGATCTCAGGGCACTCTTCCCGCCCAACCTGTTCCAAACCCGCGAAATTTCGTGCCCCGTGGTTCTCAACCACAGGTACGACCTTCTCAGGGACAGGTTAATCAAGTTCTGCAAGCTCCGAGCATTCCACCGGGATTTCAGGCTAATCCTGCTGCAGCACCACACTCTTATATCCCCATTGCAAACCCTCCTCCACCGTATGATCCCACTGGACCCGCATCGTCCAATGCTATCACTACGAGGAGCGGTAAGCAAACCGTCGATCCGCCTCGACCTGATCCTGGCCCATCTTCTTCATCACCCTCTCATTCGGGATGCATACCGCATTCGCGAGAGGATGATGCACCAAAACTTGTGCCAGAATCAGTCCCATTCCCTGAGGCTCTACTAAGGGAGCCAAAAGGCAAAAAGAAAAATACGCAGGCCTTTGACAACCTACGTAATTTGTTCAGGGATGTAGAAATCAAGGTACCCCTGCTCGAGGCAATCGACCACATACCTACTGTCGCTCGATTTTTCAAAGACTACACAACACCCAGACGACAGTCAAAGAGGACTAAGAATCCGGTGGTTCTCTCGCCTCATGCGAGTTGTGCTATACTGTCAAACTTACCACCGAAGCAGAAAGATCCAGGCACACCACTGATTTCCTGTAGCATCCAAGGCTGCAGTTTTAACCGTGCCTTGCTTGATCTAGGATCTTCCATCAATCTCATACCGACCATCATGCTCAAAAAATTTTCCTTGGGAAATCTGAAACCCACCCCTGTCACGTTACAGTTGGCAGATCGTTCTGTCAAAATCCCGAAGGGTGTGGTGGAAGACGTGGTGGTTAGGGTCAACAGTCTCTGTTTTCCTGTTGACTTTCTTGTTTTAGATATGGAAGTTCCTAGTTCACTTTCTGATTGTCCGATCATCCTCGGTCGACCTTTCTTGGCCACAGCCCGCGCCCACATCGACTGCGAGTCGGGCTGTATTGAGATTGCCGTTGGATCTGAGAAGCTCAAGCTTAACATATTCAAGGCAGCCAAGAACTTTGATTGCGATTGCATTGAGGATGACACGTCTGACGAGGACATGGCCGTCAGCGCGTGTATCGGACTAATTGGGACCTATTCGGACTGCTGCGGATTACCTATAAACACTGATAACTGCCTGACCAACGCATACTGTGACGTTCCCCAATCCTTCCCTTGTCCAGTACCTTCTCCTGGCCAGACTTCTGACGAGGTTTTCTCCGCTTCCCATACCTCGTGGTCTGAGTCATATCCGGGCTACTCACTGTCGGTCCATACTCATGAAGACCGAATTGCCCTTTCTTCCCCGCCAAATCAGGCGGATTTACAAATCCACACTGGGACCAGGACTTTGAGCCCATATACTTCTCACTGGGGCTATTCATTTTTGGATCCATCTATCCAAGAAGCCCCTCTTCTTGGCCAATCTGAAGGCCAGTTTCTTCCTCCTAACTTGTTCTCCTACCCGTCTGGGACACTCTCGTCCCAAGAAATGCCAGATCCTTCCCCATCCACTCCCGAGCTAAAAGTGCTGCCTAATACACTCAAGTATGTTTTCCTGGGACCAAATGAAACGCTCCCTGTAATCATCAGTTCAAAATTAACCATGGAGCAGGAGTGCAAACTAACTAAGGTCCTCCTAGAACACAAGGCAGCTATTGGGTGGTCCTTATCAGACTTATCTGGTATTAGTCCCTCCTACTGCACTCATCGTATATATACGGAGGAGGAGGCTCGACCTTCTCGCGAGATGCAGCGACGTCTCAACCCTAACATGCGGGAGGTCGTTAAGAATGAAATCATTAAGTGGCTGGATGCGGGTATAATCTACCCGATCAGCGATAGCCCCTGGGTGAGTCCAATTCACGTTGTGCCCAAAAAGGCAGGACTCACCATCCGTGTCAATGACAGGGGCGAATCCATCCCTACACGCACTCCTACATCTTGGAGAGTGTGTGTAGATTATAGGAAACTCAATGCTGCAACCAAGAAAGATCACTTCCCGCTACCATTTATTGACCAAATCCTAGAGTGGTTAGCGGGAAATAAATTTTTCTGCTTCCTGGATGGATTCTCAGGATATAACCAGGTGGCAATAGACCCCCGAGACCAAGAGAAAACCACTTTTACCTGCCCTTTCGGCACCTTCACCTTTAGAAGGATGCCGTTCGGACTTTGTAACGCGCCAGCAACTTTCCAGAGATGCATGCTGGCGATATTTCATGACATGGTGGGTGACTTTCTCGAGGTCTTCATGGATGACTTTTCAGTCTTTGGACCATCTTTCGACGAATGTCTTGCCAACCTGACTCGCATCCTTAGGAGATGTATTGATGTAAACCTCGTGCTTTCCTGGGAAAAAAGTCATTTTATGGTGCACGAGGGAATTGTTCTTGGACATATCATCTCCGATAGGGGTATCGAGGTTGACAGAGCTAAGCTCGATATCATTGCTGATTTACCTGTGCCTGGTTCTGTCAAACAAATCCGCTCCTTCTTGGGACACGTCGGTTTCTATAGGAGATTCATCAAAGACTTCTCCAAAATTTCTCGACCCTTAACTCATCTCCTATCAACCGACGTGCCCTTCGACATGGGCCCTGACTGTATACAAGCATTCACGCAGCTGCGTAATGCTGTCACCAAGGCCCCTGTTCTCCAGCCGCCTGATTGGTCCCTCAACTTTGAACTTATGTGTGACGCTTCAGACCTTGCAGTCGGAGCCATCCTGGGACAAAGACGCGATAGACACCCCTTCGTGGTATACTACGCCAGTAAGACGTTGGACGAGGCCCAGCGTAATTATACTACCACTGAAAAGGAACTACTGGCAGTCGTCTTTGGGCTGGAAAAATTCCGTTCTTACCTTCTGGGCTCTCACGTTATTGTTTTCACTGATCACGCGGCCATTCGCCATCTCATGCACAAGAAGGATGCCAAGCCTAGACTGATTCGTTGGATCCTTCTGCTCCAGGAATTTGACATTGAGATTCGTGATAAGGTCGGAGCCCAGAATGTTGTGGCTGATCACCTTTCCAGACTGGACCCTGACCATATTGGACTTACTCTGCCAATTAATGAAGTTTTTCCTGATGAGCACCTATTGGCAATAAATGTGGCAAGTGGACCGTGGTATGCCGACATTGCCAATTACCTTGCTTCTGGATCTCTTCCACGTGGCTGGCCTAAAAACCAGCGCGAGCGTCTCATGGCAGAAGCAAAGTATTATTTCTGGGATAATCCACTTCTTTTTCGGATAGGTGCTGATCAAATCATCCGTCGCTGTATTCCTGACAGTGAGTTCCCCAGTGTGCTATCCTTCTGCCACGATCAGGCCTGTGGAGGCCATTTCTCTGGGAGGAAAACTGCAGCCAAGGTGTTGCAGTGCGGTTTCTTTTGGCCCTCCCTTCACCAGGACGCGCACACTTATGCCAAACATTGCACTAGGTGCCAGTCATTAGGGTCGATGGCACGTCGTGACATGATGCCCTTGCAACACATCCTAGCTGCGGAAATCTTCGACATCTGGGGAATTGACTTCATTGGTCCCTTTCCTCCATCCAACGGCTTCGAATTCATCCTCGTGGCCGTCGACTATGTTTCAAAATGGATCGAGGCTATTCCCGCGCGCCGTGCTGACCATGTTATCTCCACCCGATTCGTCAAAGACCATATCTTTGCGCGTTTTGGGATCCCTCGGGCCATTATCTCGGATGGAGGAAGCCACTTTACCCATGCTTCTTTTCGGGCACTTCTGAGGAGGTACGGAGTCCACCATCGTATCGCATCCCCGTATCATCCTCAGACGAACGGCCAGGCGGAAGTGTCGAACCGGCAAATCAAGCAGATTCTCCAGAAAACGGTTCGGCCTGACCGTAAGGATTGGTCCGACAAGCTGACTGACGCACTTTGGGCGTATCGGACCGCCTTCAAGGCCCCCCTTGGTATGTCTCCATATAGAATCGTTTACGGGAAGCCTTGTCATTTACCTGTAGAGTTGGAGCACCGCGCTTATTGGGCGGTTCGCCAATGTAACCTCGACCCAGACTTGTGTGAACGAGAAAGGAAACTCCAACTCCAAGAGCTGGAAGAGCTCCGTCGTGAAGCCTATGATTCTGCTCTAACCTTTAAACAACGCACTAAGGCTTTTCACGACAGCCATGTTCGGCGGAAGGAATTTGAGCCATCTCAGCAAGTTTGGCTCTATAATGCCCGACTCAAATTCTTTCCTAGGAAATTAAAGTCCAAATGGACTGGTCCTTTTCTAGTCTCAAGACCATTCCCCAATGGGGCCGTCGAAATCGAAGATCCCAAATCTGGGCGTAAATTTACGGTCAACGGGCAGCGTTTGAAACCCTATCTGACTCATGAACCTGCCCCCGTTGGAGAAACCGTTGCCCTGCTGGAGGGTAACTAATTCTTTGCCTCATTCTGAGCCCAGCTGGGGACATTAAATTCAGCGCTTGTTGGGAGGCACCCTAACAGCACTCACCATCCACCATCACTTTTCACACCTCTATCGCAATCACTTCACTTTTCTCTTCACCACCCACCATCCACCCACCCTTCCACCCTAATCTATACCCTGAACCTCAGCTCTTGTTACCCGATCTTCCATCCTTCCTCTGCCTTTCCCTGCATGCATATGAGGACATAGCATTGTTTGTCATGGGGGGGTGGATAGGCATCCATAGGATCCGGGTATGTTATGATATTATACAGTTCCCACCTATTTATAAATATGCAAAAAAAAAAAAAAATATATATATATATATATATATAATAAATGGTGTTTAATAATGATCTTGAAGCTGAAACAAAAAGGCAATAAGTGTTTATGGATATTCAACCTCTGTTTTGAAGACTTTCCAGGCCACAAAAGCTTGATTCGCTCAGGCTCGGCTTAATTCACTTAAAGCATTGACAAAATAGATCAAGATCTCTCCTAACTAAGGATGTATTCTTGTACCTGAGACACCAGTACAGGATCCGTTGGTTTGCTTTTTCTTGAGAGCTTAAGTAAACTTGGTTCACACTACACATATCAGGACAGACCAGGTGAACATAAGATCCAACCCTAGTGTTCATTAGGGAAGGTGGAGTCCTTACCTGTGTGCGCAGGTAGACTTTTTATCCCAGGCTTTAGTCTTGTGTTTAGGAGCGACTCTTTCCACCAAAAAGAAACTCTCCCACCAAAAAAAAAAAAAAAAAAAATCAGAAAATGGGAGTTGAGTTTTCCGTCATCATCTTAAGGGTCAATTCGAAGACATGAGCTGAAACTGGGACCAACCTGTACTTAAAAATTCGTGAAACCCTGGGATTGAGTCTTAATCTTCATCTGGTCAGTCTTGATCCTTCACTATGCACAAACCATAATTTCTTGAGCTCTCGAGTACGGCAAAAACCTCCTGGGTCCTGGAAATCGTACTTAAGGTTTAAATATCAAGAGTCCTGGTTAGTTGAGAGATGATCTATGTCATGTGAGACTTAAAGTACTGGTAGCCTTCTTTACAATTGGTTCTCACAATATTCGATAATAAACACACCTATATCACCTCAGAAGAAAATTTTCAGCTTAAGATCATCTCTAAATACGGTTTTGCTAGGGACTAGCAAAAGATAGGCATGGGGGTATATGTTTGCACCTCAAAACACGCCTATAAGAACGCCTTCTTATGCTATTTTCTAGCATTAACTATGTATATTATAATCCAGTAGTTGCATTTGTAAAAACGCTTGCATGCATGCATTTAATTGAGAGGAGAAGAGAATGGAATAAATGGCTTGCATTTTTACATTTTTCTTCAAGTGTCTCTTTGCAAAAAGTCCCCTCTCCATATTTTATTTTCATCTTTCTTTCTTCTTCCCACGGCTTTTCTCTTCTTCCCGCGGCTGCACTCTTCCCGCAGCTGCATGCAACAGCCACGCAGCACCTCTTCCCGTCACGTCTCCCTGCCAACGCCGCTCCCTACAGCTGCAACTCGCACGCCCTCTCCCTGCTGCAGCCAACACGCCCCTCTCCCCTCCTCTATAAGTAGCTGCAGCTTCATCCTCGCGAGGCAGCGGTGGCAGCTACTGAAAAAAACCCGCAGCCACCTTCCTCGCCCGTTCTCCCCTCCCATACGCCGGCCCTCCGTCGAGGAGGCACCCGACGAGCAGGAGAACCCACTGTGGTGCTCACCACCACAGTGGGAACACCACCGCCCAGCTCTTCAACGAGCAGGTGGGCGTGGTGTTTTCTTTTCTCTTCGTTTTCATCTCCACGCCATTGCTGCCGCTTCAAGCTCCGAAGCTTGAAGCAGCAGCAGCAGCAGCTAAACCGCGGCGACAGCAGCAGCAGCAGCACCCCCCGCCTCCTCCGTGACCTTCCCCGCAGGCGCGCAACCCTCCGCGCGCGTCTGCAGGCCCGTTCTCCGCCTCCGTCTCCGTTCTGTCCGCCTCGCAGTTGCACCCGTAGCCCGCCGCCGCGCGCACTGCAGCGGCCGGCTACGGCCTCACGCCGACCCCTGCCCCCCTCCGCGACCACCTGCAAACCTCCTCCACGCTCGCTCCTCCGCGCCATCGCCCGCTCGTCGACTTCGCGCAGGCCTGCAGAACCCTGCGCGAAAGCGCACCCGCACCCACCGTCTTCAGACGTCCGCCTCCGCCGTCAGACGACGCGGCGTCAGACGTCCGCCGCCGCGAGCAGACGTCTTAACTCGCTGCCATCGTCCGCGCTCGCGATCTCTCCCGCCCGCTCTTTCTCTCTCTGGCGCTCTCTCTCTCTTCGCGATCTCTCCCGCCCGCTCTTTCTCTCTCTGGCGCTCTCTCTCTCTTCGCGATCTCTCCCGCCCGCTCCCTCTCTGTCTCCCGCTCTCTCTCTCTCACGTATTCTCTATCTCTCTCTCTCTCTCTCTCTTTTTTTTCACTTACAGCAACACACACACACCCATTCACCGACACACACACACACACACTAATAGTAACTTATATACATACATATATATATATATATATATATATATACATATACATATATCTATATATATATACTTATATATACATAGTATACCTATATAGTTATGTATACGTACATATAATATAATATATATATACATATACATATATAATATATATATATATATACACCTATATATACATATATATATCTATATATATCTATACATATATACTTATACATTTATATACATATAGATATATTTACTCATATACATACATATGTACATATATTTTCACGTTATTTACTATACGCTGTATCACGGGGATATCTGCACCAGTTGCTGATATTCCCTGATACACGCGTACAAAAAAAGCGTGGTCCCATACATCATCCATCCTCCATCCACACTCCACGCGGCACATAGTCGTGTTGGTTGCGTCTCTCTAGACGTCAACTGACTCGACATAGTGCTACACTCCATCGTCACCTCCACCCCCACCCCTTTATATATATACTACATATAAATATATATCTATAGCTACTATATTTACTTTCTATCTGTTAGCTTCCTTCTTAGTAAAAAGATAAAAAAAAGGTATAAAAGTGAAAAGATAATCTTTGATTTGCAGGTACCCCGTCTTGCGAGTAGCAAGGCGCGTTTTGGAACTCTGTTTTGGCTAAAAGCCAAGGACACAATTTTGAGGGTGTGCCTCAAGAACAAGGATTACCAGAAAAAAAACCTAAATAAGAAAAATACCAAAAACACAATAAACGAATGGAAGAGACGCATTTTAAGGAAAACGTAGAAACTCGACTTTAACCCCACTTCCCTGAGTTCGACCCTGGGCTTAAAAGTGACAAGATAAAATCAATTAGGCCAGGTTAAAAATTTTGTAAAGAGATGGTTAGGTCTGAATTAGGTTAACCACTATACACATTTCAACGATAAAAATATCATATTAACAACCTATCCAGGCCGACCCATCACACGTGGTGGGAGGTGAAGGCTGTGGCAGTGTAGTGAGGGCAGGAGGGCGATGGCATGGTTGCAGGGTGCGCAAGGAGCGCTGCGGTGAGGGTAGGAGGGTGTTTGGTGTGGCGCCTACGGCCACTTTTATGCGGTTAGGACGCGAGTGCAGGCTGTGCTGGGCAGGCGGTGGAAGGTGGGGCTGTGGCAGTGCAGTGAGGGCAGGAGGGCGATGGCGTGGCTGCAGGGCGCGGAAGGATTCACCGTGCACACCTTCTCCACAGTGCATGCTCTCTCCACGGTGGGGAAGGTGGAGATAACTCCCCGCCGGGGGGGGGGGAGAAGAAGCCAAGCCCTCTCTCTCCTAAGAACCTCTTTTATCCCCTCCCCCATCCGCAAGTCAAGGGATTTTTAAATCCCTTACTAATTTTGGCTGGCGGGTGTTGGGGAGGTGATGAAAGCTTCATCATGAGCCATAACTAGCTCATTTTGACCTAATAAAGATAATAAAAGCTCCTACATGACTTAGAAGAGGGCTTAATTTGAGGAATAAGTGTTCTGAGAAGAAAACATGAAATAAAGGTTAAAACTGTAATTTTACTATTGTAGTGCATAAATGGGATTTCTCAAAGACAAAACAAAGGTCAAATGGTCTAAATGAGATAAAAAGTGGGTTGATTCAATCAGAAATGGGTTCACATGCAATCCAGGAATTAAATGACATTTGGTAACCCTAAAACAGACCTGCTTAATTCAACAAGGTTTTGGTCAGGATAAAAATCAAGAAAACCCTCTAAAATTCATGGAAAAATATCTCCTACGATGTAGAACATTCAATTTGGCCTTTGGAACCTAGTTTGACCAAGATTAAGGTCCTAGCTCATCAATTGACCTAATTTATGTTTTTACGTACAATGTCCAATCAAACGTAGTCAAACCTAAAATCCAACTTCACCATTGGATTCCTTAGGTTCAAATTAAGTTTTTACCAAAATTTGGACCTAAGGGGAGGTCATCTTGACCTACTTTGCAATTTAGTACATCCAATCACATTTTGGTCCCTATCTTTTGAAAACCATCACATAAACCCCCCTATCTTTCTCGCCAATCTTACAATCAGGCCCCTCCGCCATTATTGGGGAGAGAATCCTTCTTCAGCGAGGAAGACAGGGGGGATACTCTCAGATCCCTCAGAGATCTCCTCCCAAAATTGGAAGGGAGATTCTTTGAGGAATCCCCTTCCATCTGAGCCCGATCTCAACCCCTGATTTACACCCAATCTCTCATGCAAACGCACAAGAGATTTGGGTATCTAACCACCTTCCATCTCTGGCGAGATGTCGGTGGCAGAAGACGTGCCCTCCACACACCAGAAGCACGGCCAACACCTATAAATTAAACCCCAACTCCGGCCTCACCTCCTCGCTTGACTTGGCCGGAATTACACCTCAAATTCCTCTCCTTCTCCGGCCAAGGGGTCCAGCGAGCTCCGGCAAGCCCCCCTCCTCTTCCTCATCGCTCTACCACAAAAACAATGGTAGAGTCGTCCTCCTCATCCTCCTCCACGTCGCGCAACACCCGCGCGAGCTGCCCTAGCCCCGTCGTCACCGCCATCTTCCCCCACTAGACGTCTTCTTCTCCAGCAATAGTAGGTACTGTCGGCCGCCTCCTCATCCCCTTCGTCCCTTTAGTTAGGTTAAAACTATTCTTCTCTATCCCCTCTTTCATTTCCCTCATTTTATTTCATCAAACGCCCCTTGACCGCCGTTGTTCACCATCACCTTCCTCATCTCCGGCCACCCTCTGGCGAGATGCTCCCGTGGCTCCGCAGCCCCACATGCCTCGCCGACCATTGCATAACCTCCGCCTCACCTCACTGAGTAACCTCCACCCGTCCATAGACCCTCTACGCTTCCACAACAGTCCCCCGAACACACCCATCAGTCTGGCCACAGAGCGACCTAGGCACGCACACCTAGGTCGCCTCGCGGCCTGCCACCTAGCGCTTCACTTTCGCCGTGACACGGCGAAGCTCCCCCAGTGATCTGATTAAGCCGCAAGGCTCTTTTCGTGTCCGACAGGTTTCACTCTCCGGCCACCATTAACGGCAACTCGAGGAAGCTCCACGCTTGCTCCAGGTCGCAGGGCTGCAGGGCTCCAAGTGCAGCTAACTCGGGGAAGCATTGCGAAGACATCTGACCCAGCAAGTGAAGCCACAGAGCCTGTAGCAGTGGGAATTGAAGGCGTAGTCTACTGTGGGCGCGCGAGAAATAGAGGCAGGCATTAGTCCCACATCGTTAAGTTACAAAGCACTGGAGTGATTTATAATGTTTTTGTGTTATAGCCTCGTTGCCTCCGAATGCACATGGGGTGAGGTCCCTCACCTATTCTCACCGCCTCGTCCGTGACTTCATCACACGGATCTAGTGACCCGACCCGACACTACCCTGAGAACTCCTCGCGCACCACCCTCATGCCGATGCGCCTGGACCCAGGCACGCGATTCGACCCATTTATCTGGCTCTTGGAGAGCGTGCTGGGAGTGGTTTCCACAGATAGAGAGAGACGCGTGGGTGTGGATAGAGGGTTAGGTTTTTCTCCTTTGTGGTTTGTGCAGGGAAGGCAGACAGGAGAAAAGAAGCTAACACTTAGTCGCTGCTAGCAAAGGAAAAGAAGAAGGAAGGAAGACATTGCAAGGGAAAAAAGAGAAGGAAAGGAAGAGGCGAAGGAAAAAGAGAAGAAGAACTGAAGAAGAAAGAAGAAATAGAGAAAGGTAAAGACAAGAAGAAGAAGAAGAGGAACTGAAGGCAAAGGAAAATAGAACCAAGGAAGCAGAGCCAAGGAAGAAGAAGAAGACCTGTAGAGAGAAAGAAACTGCAAAGAAAAGGAGAAAGAAGCAAGGCAACTGCAGAGAAGAAAGAAGCACAAAGAAGAAGAAAGGAAGAAAATTAGAAGAAGAAGAATAAGAGAAGGGAAACATATTTTTAAGACATCTGATCATGAATTCTTCTTTTTGCCACAATTACTTTTCAAACTCATGCATTTATATTTGAATTATGTTTTGAGTAATTAAAGTGTTCAAGTACATTCTTGAGATTAGTAATAATTCAAATTGCTCCCTGTGTTCGACCTCGGATACTTAGGTTTTCGAGTAATAAAACTTTTATTTGTTGACAACGCTTGATCACCTATACTACGACGTAACTAACTATTAAAACACGATCAAGAACACGTCAACAGGAGGTGTTGAGGCCAGCCGGAGGTTGAGGGAGGTTCAATTGAGGCGTCTGTTTGTTGGGGGTAATTTATTTCACCCCCCTGTTCTTTTCCAACATTATTCCTACAACAACGAAACATAAAATAATTACATACTAAGTTATAGAATGCGATAGAATGGATGTAAACTTAAATAATGATGCATGCAAACATTCTATAACTTAATGTAGTTATTAACAAACCTAAAAGGTAAGAATAGAGTTAACTTAGGCATAACAATAGTTCATTAAAATGGACTCATCAAATACCCCCATGCCTCAGATTTGCTAGTCCCTAGCAAAAAATGAAAAATAATAGAAGTAATTAGAAGATTTCTTCTTTTCTTATTTCAAAACTTTAGAGATTCAGACAAATGTGAAGTGATGATAGCCCAGGTAACAGATCCATGTGAAAAGCCAATTCATATTAGGAGTTCGTAATTCACCCTTGGTAAATATTTCTGTCAGGATAGGCAACTACTTCCATTGGGGATAAAGCAGGAGATAATCTGTAATTTGACCTCGACTTTTGACTTAGGTAGGAGATATCGAGTTGAATGGATTTGTATTTGGTGGCACACACTTATCTGGTGCTACATGTAGTCTAGTACTACTGACTCTAGATCTCTAGACTATTAGACAAGTCAACTCGGAGAGAGGCTAAACAATTGTGCTCTCTTGATGTTCCTTGGCACTCACTCTTTTCTTTCTTTTCTTTCTGAGAACCGAAATCTTGCCAGATTTAGTAAGTGTACTCACTGTTTGGTGGCCTCACCTGGCATCCACACTTCAATTAAAGTCCTAATAACTCTACAACTAAGTTAGAGTCCTTAGCCAGTATTCAGGTGATTGGAAATACTGAAAGATAGGTATGGGTCATATTAGGTGGATCGCGATAGGTGTTTTGTTGCCTCAGAAATAATGTTACAATGATAAAATTATAACCTTGGACTCTTTTCTTTTTCTTTTCTCTCTTTCTTTTCTTCTTTTTTTTTCTTTTTTTTTATTTGTTTCTTCTTCTCTTTTTCCTTTTTCTTTCTTTATCAATAAACATAACACGATACAGACTTTTATTTATGAGGCATTATTAGGGATGATGATTGTCAAGAGGTTATTGTGTGGCTTATTTGGTGGAAGTGCCTATTCTTGGCACCAGGAAGGAATGGATAGAACAGGAGTATTTCTGACCTTTGACACTATTACCCTCCTTCAGCCGAGGACTCTATGAAGGACGGTCGTAACCATCCACCATAGTCATAGCTTTATTAAGACTCCATCTCTGTGTATCTACCTTATTTGGTGACTCTCAGGAATTCACACAGTACGCATACAAGAATAGAGAGCAAAAACTATGCCTAACTCTGAAGTATCATCATCTAATTGTCCAAAACTTAAGAGTCCTTGCACTAGACTTAGCGCACCAGTAATCTCTCTACTTTCGTCTCACAAATATGGGGTGGATCTACTAGAAGATAGTATGCCTGACTCCCTATTAACTGTCCAAGGGTTCAGTAGACTACAAATGCTTATTGGTTTTCTTCAAGGATCCATTACCCAGTTTACGTGCACGTGAAGTAAATGTACTGGATTCTAAACTTAAGAAATAATTCAAGAAGAAAATTCTTTAATGACACCTCCATGACAAAGATATTTTGCTAGGGACTAACCCATTCAGCTCAAGAAAAGAGAATTTTTTTTTTATGCTAACCTAAATGCATGAATACTTCCTAAAATGCAAAATGCACCCCCCCATGCCTAAATCCTATAATGTCCTCATTGTAAAATTAAAACAGGGGGAGAAAGGAAAGAAATCACCTGACGATAGTGTTATTCAGAACACTGGGTTGCCTCCGAACAAGCGCTGCACTTTCTGTCAGCAGCCAGACTTATAAGGAACCTGTAAGTCTAGTTCCAAGTAGAAAAAGTTAGGCCCTAAAAATATGCGTAACAGCGTGGGCCTAGAAAATAGGTAGCCACGGATGTTGGCGAGCTGATGATGCAACGTAATCTCGAATTCTCGCCAGAAGATATGAAAGTAGAAAATCTCATTGGCTACCTGGGGAGGTCTAGGAATAACAAAAGGAAAATGAAAAGAGGCCTCCCGAAATGGAATAAGTGGAGGATAACAAGGACCCTCCAAAGCAGGACAGGTTTTAAAAGATATAAACATTCATATTTGAAACCCTTGAATGGCAAGACTAAAAGTACAGACATCAATCCACACTTGCCATTCTACTCGAGGATGTACTGACCTGATATGTTCTCCAAAAAGAATGTACATGAACAGAGATCTAAGCCAAGGATCGGTTAGGGAGTATAAGGGTTGTTTGTAGTGTTGGAAGGTAATGATTAAGTCCAATGAGGGCTTAGTCGGTGTCAGGTCCAATTCCAACAATGATTCAGATTTTGTATATTTCCTAACAATTGTAGACAACTTCATGTTACCCTGCCTAGCATTAATGATCGGAGTCATATTTTCACCTTTCAGTATATGTGAATCAAGGGTAGACTCCAAATTATAACTCTTTGATGGCAAGGTCAAAATATCAGAATCATTATCATTAAGCTCATCCCCGGATTCATTTGGTTCACTCAAATTTTTTTCGGGGTGTATATGTGATTCATTAGTGAAGAAAGGAATTGGATCAGTATCCTCAATTATTCCTAAAGGAGGATCAGTATTAATGTTTTGGAGCAAACCTATATCACTGAATTCGTTATTCTTCTCGAGGTATAAATCCTCAATTGACTTGTTTTGTCCCCGAGAGTCCCCCCAAGGCTTCTCACTATTTTGTTTGTCCTCCTCTAATATCAACTCCTGTTTTGATGGAGGATGACTCCCAAAAGGAGGGAGGAATCTAGATTTCACCATATTATTTATAACTTCTGGAGGTAAGTCCTCAAATAATAAATGATTCCCCTGTGATTCACTCCAGATTTTTAGTTCAGGTTCCTCCATTGGGGCATCCTCATCCTCTGAAATAGACTCTTTATATCCCTGAGACCAAAATTGATCTAATTCATCCTCCATTCCCTTAGGGTCACCTTCATTGGGTGCATTTAAATCCTCAGGATGCTGAATGGTAGGTGTTGATTCCCTAAGCAGAGGGTCAAGAGTAGGCTCACTAAGGGTACAATGGGATTCCACCTGATAATCAATAGGGGAGGTGATAAGAACAATACAACCTTGACTCGGGTTAGTAGGGGTAAGGAGAATACTGTCATTGGGGTCAAGGTCCTGATAAACGCCAGTTTATCATCATTTTTATGCTTTAAAACTAACCTAGCTCTTAGGATTTTACTCCGCAAACGGGTTTTTGGGCTGCATTTAGGCATAAATTAGGATAGGCATGCATTGCATTTTTTATTATTGTTTTAATGTGTTTTTGTGAGTGTTAGGGATGTACAGATTCACAGATCCCTAAAACCCTAGCACTCAAGAAGGCAATTGGTGAAGGAGAAGCCCAGACTAGTTGGAACCCAGCTTGATCCAGCTCACCATAGCTGGAACCTAGCTTACTTGAACTAGGGTTAGCTCATCCCAGCTCCATTCAGCTAATCTCAGCTGGATGGCAGCTCAAGAGAGTTCACCTTAGCTCACCCTAGCTCAAGTCAGCTCAGATCCAGCTCAACTTAGCTGAGTCTAGCTCACCTCAGCTCCCACTAGTTCACAGGGAGCTCTAGCTAGCTCAGCTGAGTTGACAGGAGTTCACCCCAGCTCAGATCCAGCTACATCCAGCTCCCCTCAACTCCAGCCAGCTGAAGAAGAATTCATCTCAGCTCAGGAAGCTCAAGTCCAGCTCCCGGGGATTCAGCTTAGCTCATCTCAGTTGAGCTAAGCTACCTTAGCTGCCTCAACCAGCTTGATTCTCCCCGATAGCACCAGACCTAGCTAACCTTAGCTCATTTTGGTAGAAGCTAGCTCACTTTAGCTTGGCTTAGCAACTAGCAAAGAACTAGCAAGCTAAGCCAGCTAGAGTAGCCCCATGCCAGCCTCTTCAGCAGCAGCCAGCTCCAGCTCCAGCTCCAGACTTCTTCTCCTCAGCTCCCTCCTCCAAACCCTAGCTCCAACACCTTCTCCTCTACTCCTCCATTAGCTAAGCTAGCTTAGCTTAGCTTAGCTTAGCTATGCTCCAACTTCCTTGGCTTGTACTACCCCAAAAACCCACCTACCAACTCTACCCAACTAGCTCCACCTAAGCTCCACATAAGCTAACCTACTTGGCACCAACCTAACCTACCCACCACCTCCAAAAGACACCTAAAATTGGCGCCAAAAACTACCCATAACCACCCCTTAATGGCGCCACTTTTCCCTCCAAAATCCCCCCCTCATCTCCACCACACAATCCTCCTTGAATCCATCTCCACCATCCACCTAACCCTCCTTCTAGAAGACCCCATGTTGGCGCCAACATGGGGGTGTCTCTCCACCACCAAAAGACACCAACACCACCATAACCACCCCCTTTAACACCCCTTGGGGTGGCACCAACTAACCCTAGCCATAGGATCACCAACCACCCTCATCCTTCCATCCTAGCCCTCCATTTCAAGGGGTACCTTAACCCCCCATCCTACCCTATAAAAAGACCACTACCCACCACCATTCAAGCCATCCTTGGCTAGCCATTTCACTCTCATATTCCACCAAGAATCCCACGTCCAAGAGAGAAGAAGAAGAAGAAGATTAAGGGGATATTCTGTCCCCTTGGTGCCTTCCCCTCTTCCCTTCTCTCTTGGGTCACGCCAGCCAAAGGAGAAGCCAGGCAAGGAAGATCTTGGAGGAGATCTTGAAGGTGGTCACGCCACCTTGGAGGAGTTTTAAGGGTGGTGCACGCCCACCCCTTTGGAGAGAGCATTAAAGGTGGTAGCTTCCACCTTGGAGGAGCTCTCAAGGAAGGAGAAGAAGGAGGCCCTCTTTTCAAGCCAAGGAGCAGCTAGGCTTGGAGCAAGAAGACAACCTTCTTCACCATTGTTACAAGAGGATTTGTGTTTCTTTTCTTGCTTTTAATTTGTTCAATTCTAGTAGAAGCTTTCCTCTACTTGTCCTTGAAAAGAACACTCATTCTACTCAATCAAAAATTGCCTTCTTTTAAGCTTTTTATTGCAGTTGTTTGTTTTGGTTCTAGCACTTATTTCACCTCTTCTTCCTAATTACCCTAGGCCTACACTTGCCTAGAGTGAGCTTAGGAAGAAGATATTTCTATCTTTTAGATTTTTAATCATTTGTAGGTGTTAGTTCTTTTCGCTACAATCTGCCGTTGCCCTCGTCTTTTCAAAATACAAAAAAATTACATATTGAAAAATATTAAAAAGAAAGTTGAGATTGTATTCCAAGCAAGAGAATCATTATTGCGATTTTTGCCTCCTTGGACGACCCTAGATACTCCCCTATCTAGGATATAAATTTTAAAAGCGAAAGCGGATTCGCGTGTTACAACGACGTTAAAAAACTGCTTTTACAAATCACGCGTATTTCGCTATCAGGTCCTCAAGAGGAACCATCTTCCCTTGCTTTTGACTCCAATATAGCTCAGGTGGATAATCACTAGGATCGTCCTCCTCCAGTGGCCGTGTCTCATTGGGAGAGTCTAAGTGATAGCTACATAAAACTGGATCCTTATTGTCAATGGTTTCCTCAGAATTATTTGCATGATCATGGTCGTCTGGGTAGGGATCAGAATTACTGGGAAGAGTGTAGCTAAGCTATCTTATTTCTTTGTTTAATTGTTGACTATTCCTCAACATCTCTCCCATAGATTCCATCATTTCCTTTTGCTGTTTTTGCATTTCTATCACAAAAGAGGAGAGGAGGATAGTCAATTTCAAGCTCTGGTTGCCTAGGGGTATCGGTCCAACCTTGATACGGAAAATCATGAAGGGTGGGAGGGTTGGGTGTTTGCATAGAAGTAGGGATTCTAGGGTTGGAAAATCCCGCTCATAGGCTCTGCTCAAAAGTGGGAGTTATCAAGCCAGTACTCCCAGGATAGGAATATGAATGATCCTATGAATTGTCAATGTACCCATCAAAGGATGGATACGCTCGGGGCATGGGATCCTGGTTAAAAGATGGGAAGTATTGACTCTGATAATCTAAATGATAGGAGTAAGGGTGATCCATTTCTTTAAGCAAAATAGTTTTAACTCTCTTAGGATTTAGAAGAATTCAGAACACAAGCAGAAACTTCCTAGAGAGTTCTAACGCTGTCAAAGCAAACGCAAATCTAGTGGGATCTGTTTTTAGTAGATTCTAGATCTTAGAATTAAATGTTTAGTTGGTGGCCAAACAAGGTTTGCAAAAATTACGCTTCCTAGGCCAACTTTCGTTGGTGCCTATAACCTACTTGCAAGGGATGGAAGTCTCGAATCGAGCCCACACACGAGGAATCGAAGTAACTTAGTGGATAGGCTTGTTGATTTCCGACTAACTTCCCTTGTGGTGCAAAAGAGGAGAGGTAGAAATTTATCTAGTGACCTTATGTGTGAGGTGCACAGTGTCTCAGGTGTGCAAACATACGATCATGTTTTAAGTTTTGAAATTTTGCAAACAAGATCCTTTTGCACACAATTTTAAGTCACAGATTTTATGGTCCAACCTCTTAGCAGTCCCAATTTTTAAGGTGACCACTGAATTAATTCGATTCAAGCACTTTAGTAGTCTTAGACCTAGGTTCAATGCAGATGCATGACAGGTAATTGATGCTCAAGAGAAGACGTACCTTACTCCAGCTTTCTTCGTGCAAGAATGTATGCAATACAGTAAAAAATAAACTAGATGCTTCTCATTCAGTCCTAGATGGTCGTCTTATAGATATGAAGCTTCTAGCAAGCAGTTCGAATTTTTTTTTTTTTTAATAATAATAATAAGCAAACAAACCTAATATAGCTAATTAACCAACATGCATTCAAACAATTTGAATAATCCTATAATCTGAATAAATGGAAACATGCTCTCGAAAATACGCTCCCGCATACAAGAGAGATAAGAAATAAAGAAACACTGGGAACATGTTCTCAAAATACCTGACAAGGGTCCAAAAGACAGAAATTAAATTCTAATGTCTATCCAAACTAAATCCAAACTAAGCTCTAATGACTAAATCAGAAACAGGCTTCTCTGTAAGCCTATGTGCGTTGGATCAAGGCCCACGTGTTCCTGTCGCTGGCCTCCAGGTAGCGTCAAGGTCCACCAAAAAGATCATCTCCATCGTGCGCGCTTGCCAGGTTCGTCGTTCATGGTCAATGTCGTCACTCTACTGCGCCTGTCGCCCTGTCAGATTCCTCGCACAATAAGATAAAGAATGATCAGATAATTGCGCAACTCAGAATACTCAAAAATAATAAAGTGAATCTATTGCGTCTGTTGCCTCCCCGGCAATGGTGCAAATTGACGGAGAGATTCTCGCTTATTTATGATAGCAATAGAATGATATGTCATGTTTTACGTGGAGGAAAATCTCTCAATCAAAACTAAATATCAAATTTAACCACAATAAAGATGTCACATCCACAGGGAGGAATAGACCAATAAATTCACAAGTAGAGGATGATGCTATTTGCAGACAACTTTGCAACTTCAATGTGAGGAATATGTTATTTTAAATGGAGCTTGCAATTTCCTTAAAAGTTCAGGGTTATTTATGCAATTTTCACATCAGGAATTAAACTCCCAAAAATATGTATATGATGCATGTGTAATGGCATATCATGTAAATTTAACTTGCATGCAAATCTAATTTGAATTTCAAAGTTGAATGATGCACATAACTCAAGTGAAGTAAATTCAAGAAACTATAAGTGCATCCATGCAATATGGCCTAAATAAAATAATAATATCTAAATGGAAATGGCATTCAATGTAAATATTAATTAAGGAGAAAAGAGAGGATTTCTCCTCTCTCTTCCTCACTTGGACGGGCGTGCACAGTTGGCAGTGAGAGTCGACGGGGTGGTGCACCTCGACGCGTGCTTCGCGATGGTAGTGACGCGGCGACCGGATGGTGGAGAACAGCCGTCGGCCTATTGGCTCTGTTGGAGGAGGAGCACCGCACGTGGACAGGAGGAAGAACGCTGCTGCAGCCCACGCGGATGCAGGCTGGGGTCGCCCGTGCAAGGGCGTGCTAGGGCACGCTGTGGCATGGCCTACGGGCATGGGTTGCCTACGGGCATGGGTTGCCTACGGGCGGCTGCGGCCTACGGGCGTGGTCTACTTGTAGGCTTGGCTGGATACCTGAGGGCACTAGCAAGGGCACGCTTGCACGCAGTTGCAGGCGTGCGGTGGCAAGTGAAAGCTGTGGCAGTGCGGTGAGGGAAGGAGGGTGATGGCGTGGCTGCAGGCACACAAGGAGCACTGCAGTGAAGGTAGGAGGGCATTTGGTGTGGCACCTGCGGGCACTTGGTGCGGATAGGACACAGGTGCAAGCTGTGCTGGGCAGATGGTGGAAGGCGTGGCTGTGGCAGTGTGCGCGGTTGCAGGCACGCGATGGGAGGTGAAGGCTATGGCAGTGTGGTGAGGGCAAGAGGGCGATGGCATGGCTGCAGGGCATGCAAGGAGCGCTGCGGTGAGGGCAGGAGGGCATTTGGTGCAGCGCCTGCGGGTGTTTGGTGCGGCGCCTGCGGGTGCTTGGTGTGGCTAGGACGCGGGTGCAGGCTATGCTGGGCAGGCAGTGGAAGGCATGGCTGTGGCAGTGCTGTGAGGGCAGGAGGGCGATGGTGTGGCTGAAGGGCGTGCAAGGATTCACCGTGCACACCTTCTCCATAGTGCATGCTCTCTCCACCGTGGGGAAGGTGGAGATAATTCCCCGCCAGAGGGGGGGAGAAGAAGCCAAGCTCTCTCTCCTAAGAACCTCTTTTATCCCCTCCCCCATCCGCAAGTCAAGGGATTTTTAAATCCCTTATTAATTTTGGTCAGCAGGTGTTGGGGAGGTGTTGAGGCCGGCCGAAGGTTGAGGGAGGTTCAGTTGAGGCGGCCGTTTGTTGGGGGAAATTTATTTCACCCCCTTGTTCCTTTCCAACATTATTCCTACCACAACAAAACATAAAATAATTACATACTAGGTTATAGAATGCGATAGAATAGATGTAAACTTAAATAATGATGCATGCAAACATTCTATAACTTAATGTAGTTATTAACAAACCTAAAAGGTAAGAATAGAGTTAACTTAGGCGTAACAATAGTCCATTAAAATGGACTCATCAACACGCACTGGTGGGGATGCTGCGTGCACCGACCTCCACACTCTAGCTCCTCACTGCACACCCATGATTTTGGGAAGACCATTCTTGGCCACTACGAGAGCCAAAATCAACTGTAAATCGGGGCATATGACAATTGCCTCCAGAAATCAACATGATGAGATTAATATTTTTGAGGCAACAAAAGGAGAATGCTTGATAGAATAACTAGGTTTTATACAAGATCTCATGACCATATCCTTAGTAGGAAACCTAGAACCTAAATTAGAAACCTTTCACATTCTAGATGATGATCTAGTCGAACATAATGACATGAGCACAATGGAGGCTTTCACCTTTGAACTTGAGGACATACCCAGAAATGTTGGGAAACATGGTAACAGACCAGATTCAGAGTCCATGGATATGGAGACTTTCTATTTTGAGGACCACCAGGAATCAGGATTGGATGATATTGAGAGTGACCTTCACCCAGAATATGAATCCTTCACATATTTCAAGTTTTATGACTCAAAAGGCGCTCTCCAAGCATTCACTTTTGATTGGGATGAAGATTATAGGAATAATTCATTTGAAGACCCAATCTATGAGTCATTTCTTGAGGAGATAATCTCAAACCCAGAGGGAAAGAATCGAAATGACTCATCGGTATCGATTTGATAGGTCACAGAGCACGAGAGGAACCATATATCTGGGAAACACTAACTTGACCCATTTCTATTGAGCCTTGGAATCACCACAATCCTACTACAGAATCCCATGATCACTATACTTTCCAAATATTCCCTCCGCGGAAACTCAAGAAAGATCATCCAAAAATGAATCAGCCTGACTTATATCAGAGATATTCTGGAATGACTCTCCACCATGCTTTGATACTTATCTGTGGCCATCCAATTCTCATCCATCACGATCATATCATTCATGCAGTCAATCACATCTCCCAAAGCCTATTGCGTAGGCGTTACACTGTGCTCTGCGCGTTGCTGCCGTGACGCACTCACTGCATGTGTTATGCGTGCACTGCCACTGGGCCTTGCTTCAATTGCGAAATTGAGGGGGGGTCGCAAGGATTCAAACCCATGCCCCTCCTTTGGGAGCTATGGTCAAGACCATTGTGCTATGCCCAACGGATTGTCACGAGGAGGATCCAAGGGTGTGCAATGGAGGTAGCTTCTCAACCGTTGGATCAAGATCCTACGGTTGGGAGGTGATGAAGGGTCAGTGTTCGGTGGCCTAGATGGCACCACGTGGCGCCATCTGGGCTGTCTATCTTCTTTCTATTGTAGAGGATGACATGGTGCTCGGATCGAGATGATTCCCATGTTGCCGAATTGCAATTGTCGCTTCGGATCCATCCATACAGTCAGATTTTTCATCCAAAGCCCGTAAGAATGTCATATTGCCCCCTCGCCATTGATCTTTCTCGAGCTTGATGTGGGAGCTACTATTAAGACCTATGCTGTTTGAACCTTTTAAGACGTCTGGACTGTCAGTCAGACGTCTGGTCAAACATCTGGAAATCAAAAATTTTGAGTATGAGCTCGCGTCTACGTGCGGGCCGCGTGCAGACAGTACTCTCTTTTTCCTCCTCTCTCTCTTTTTCCCCCTCCAGCGAACCCTAACCCTCACCCTTATAAAACCCCCTTTCCTCCTCTCTCGTTCACCCCACTCCAATCGTTTCTTCCCTTCCTCTTTACCCTAGCGCGAGCAAGTGAGCGCGAGAGCGGCGATGAGGAGGAGCGGTGTGAGGAGAGGAGGAGGAGTTGTGCTCGCGAGCTCGTGTGGGAGCTCACCGAAGGGCGCACCGCCAAAGCAGCGTGTGCGGGAGGAGGACTGCGTCGGGGAAGTCATCCCTGACATTGCTGCAGTCGGAGCTGCAGGCGAGGAGGCGAGCCGTGGCCACTCGCGGCGAGAGTGAGCGAGAGCAGGTTTTGGTTCTGGGTTTTTCCCAGAATCAAACATCTAAAGTGACATCCAGACGATGAAGAAGACGTCTGGAGGCAGTTCCAGACATTTGAGGAGAGGTCTTCGCGAAGGTACGTTCTCTTTGCGGATACGGCCATGCAAGCCGCTCCGCAGCTACTCTTCGTGTGGCCATTTTGAGAAGATTTGCTGGTGGCGTGCAGGATTTGCTTCAAGAAGGCATGGGACACGCCCTCCCATGCATTTCAAATGTCTGGGTGGCTTACCAGATGGATAGAAGCACTTCCAGACGTCCGGAGGGGAGGTCGGACGACTGGAGCTTGGTCTAGATGGTCCAGAAGAGTTCCTGGACATCTACGGTGGACGCAGGGCTTGAGGTGCATTTCTAGACACTTTTAAGACGTCTGGAAGTTGTTCCAGACATCTAATTTGACTCAATAGCACTGTTTTTGACCTATCTAGAATCCGTTTGAGGTTCGTTTGATGCAAATAGGATAGTGATGTTTTCCTTGTGAGTTTCTCTACTTGTTAGAAGGCTTTCTATACTGTTCTAAATGTTCCCTTGTGATTATTCCTTGTGATAGGACTTTGTTCCATTGCGGGTTTGGGGCTTGCTGAGGCACGTGAGCCTGCCATTCAAGCCCCCAATACTCCTGGGTTGACTGGTAGAGTGTCTTCCCCTAATTTAATTATAAATCTAAGTGCATGTGTGGAATGAATGATTAGAATCTAGGATGTGGCATGAATCCTAGGACGAGAAATACTTGAAATATCTGTATTGTATGATTGAATTACAGTCTTGAATGAGTAGATAAAAATGTTAACCACTGCCTGTAAATGAACAAAAGCTGCCTGTGAAATACGAATTACCTGTGCTAGTTAACAGTTACATGCGACCTTCCTGTGGTATACGTTAAATGATATAATACGAGCTGCATGTGTATAACCTGAGAATGGAAATGTGAATGATAGAAATACAAGTTGCATGTATATAACCAGGAAATGGAAATGTGAATGATGAAACCCAGTATGGAATGGCATGAGAAACATGAGCATGAACCCTACAGGAAAAGTAGGAGTAGAGCTCCTGGAAATAAATGGAATGGATCTAGAAATGTGACGGGAAGTGTGCTAGCCCTTGAGTATGTGATACCAAGGGGAGCGCATGTTCCCTCTTAGTGTAGAGGGGAGTTTGCCGCCTTTGGGTTGAGACCCGGGGTGGGTTTGGCCATTTTGCACCGACTTCGTAGCCCTCGCGTACACTGTACCGGGGAGAGCTACTAGTGTAGGGAGAGTGATGAGTCCATTTTAATGGACTAATATTTAGCCTAAGTACCTTTAATCGTACCTTGTAGGTGTGTTAATAATTACAATTAAGTTGTAGAAGAATTGCACGCATCATGATTTACGTTTATAACATTCTATAACTTAATATGTAATGATTTTATTATTTTTATGTGCAGATATTATATTCAGAAAGAGCAAGGGTTGGGGAGCAAATTTCCCCAACAACCGGAGGAACTTTTCCCTTTCCTCCGACCGTCTCCTCCAACGCTTGCCGGCCAAAAACAGAAAAGGGATTTGCAAATCCCTAGATTGGCGCACGGAGGGAGAGAGAGGAGTTAAAAAGAGAAGAGGCGGCGTGCACAAAAAAATCCATCTTCCCCCTTGCGGGGAACAATTCCAGCGTGCACTGTGCCCTCTTCCCCCTTACGGGGAAAAACCTCCACCAGTGCGCACGCCTCCACCGGTGCACCCTCCTTGCGCACCTCCTCCTTCCTGCAGTTCAGCGCGCCCTCACCAGCGCACACGCCTCCACTCGTGCGCCTCTTCCTCAAGCCACAGCAGGCGCATCCACCAAACCAGCACGCTCCACCTCCAGCCACTGCAGGCCGCTTCCTGTCACAAGCGCTCACCAACTGCCCGCACCAGCGCCCCCTGCAAATCAGCATGCCCAACCATCTGCCTGCCCGCATGCACCAGGCCGCGCCCCTCATCACCTTCCATCCCAGCCATCTGCAGGCGCACCGCTTCACCAACGCACGCACGCCTGCAAGATCTCTGCCCGCACGCACCAAGCCACGCCCCTCATCAGCGCACCTGCAGGCGCCAGCCTCTGTAGCGTGCAACCGCGCACCTTCCCGCCTTCGCACCCTGCAGGCGCACCTGCACTGACACCCGCTCAACTTCAGGCGCAACACTGCCTGCCCACCAGCGCACCTACTGGCGCCAACTGCAGCGCGCCTTCTCGCCTCTCCATGCTAGGCGCGCGCCTGCACGCTCCACCACCAGCGTGCCCCACCAGCAGGCGCACAGCTGCAGGCACCACAACAGCACCGCTGCCTTCTTGCTCCAACAGACCGGCGCTCCGGCCACCTCCGCCGGCCGCCGGTGGCAACCTCCGGCCACGCCGCTGCCACCGTTGCGTAGCTCTCGTCAAGCTGCACCTCCCTGCCGATTCTCGCGGCCAACTGTGCGCGACCGCACATGCGAGGAGGAGAGAGGAGAGATCCTCTGTTTTCCTCTCAATTAAAATTTATATTCAATGCCATTGCCACCAATTTGATTTTTATTATTATTATATTGTGGTAGAATTGCATTCAAACACTCATAGTTCTTTATAATTTCATGGTATTGATATTAACTAGTTTAAAGATTGATTTTAGGCTTAACTTAAGTACTAATTGTCTTTAGTACACATCACGTGAAAACTGCATGAATTCATCCTAAATTTATTGAGGATTTCCGTGAGGGAAAACTACACTTATACCCTTATCTTTTCAAGTTATTGCAAATCTACTTTCCATCACATTTTAAGTTAGATTTGAACAGGGATTTCGCACTACCTGAAATAACATTAAATAATTAAGTATTGATTGCATCATTGCCTCCCTGTGGACACGACCCGCTCTTCTGCGAGTGGTTATTTTCATTATTTTTGATTAGTCTATTTTTCCACCACTTAAATACTATAACGCTAAGAGAAAAGTCGTCTATCAAAATTGGCGCCGTTGTCGGGGAGGCAACAGATGCAATAGATTTACTTTATTGCTTTTAAATCTTTTGAGTTGTGAAATTATCTAATCATTTTTATTATTGTGTAAGGAATCTGACATGGTGACGAGGCGCAGCAAAGCGACGACTTTGAACTTGAACAACGCGCACGGTGGAGACGATCTTTCTGGTGGACCTTGACACCACCTGGAGGACAACAACAGGAACACGTGGGCCTTGATCCCACACATTTAGGCTTACGGAGAAGCCTATTTCTGATTTAGGCAGTAGGTCTTAGTTAGATTTAGTTAAATAAACAGTAGAATTTAAATTACTGTCTTTTGGGCCCTTGTTGGGTATTTTTGGGAACGTGTTCCCATTTATTTAGATTATAGGATTATTTTAGCTATTTTGAACTGCATTGCAGTTAGTTAGTTAGATTAGGTCTATTTGTTATTATTATTAAAATAAAATTAAAAAAAAAATTTGAAATGCCTGCTAGAAGCTGCATATCTATAAGACGATCATCTAGGACTGAATGAGTAGCATCTAGTTTATTTTTTATTGCATTGCATTCATACACTGCATGAAGAAAGCTGGAGTAAGGTACGTCTTTTCTTGAGCATTAATTACTTGTCATGCATATGCATTGAACCTAAATCTAAGACCACTAAAGTGCTTGAATCAAATTAATTCAGTGGTCACTTTAAACTAATTGGGACTGTTAAGAGGTTGGATTTTAAAATCTGTGACTAAAAATTGTGTGCAAAAGGATCCTGTTTGCGGAATTTCAAAAAATCAAAACACGATCGTATGCTTGCACACTTGAGACACTGTGCACCTCACACATAAGGTCACTAGATAAATTTCTACCTCTCCTCTTTTGCACCACAAGGGAAGTTAGTCAGAAATCAATAAGCCTATCCACCAAGTTACTTCGATTCCTCGTGTGTGGGCTTGATTCGAGACTTCCATCCCTTGCGAATAGGTTATAAGCACCAGCGAAGGTTGGACTAGGAAGCGTAATTTTTGCAAAACTTGTTTGGCTACCAACTAAACATATAACTCTAAGACCTACAATCTACTAAAAACAGATCCCGTTGAATTTGCGTTTGCTGTGACAATAGGACTCTTTAGAAAGTTTTTTGTTGAATCCTAAAAAAATTGTTTTGCTTAAAGAAATGGATTACTCTTACTCCTATCATTCAGATTATCAGAGTCAATACTTCCCATCTTTTAATCAGGATCCCATGCTCCGAGCGTATCCATCCTTTGATGGGTACATTGATAATTCATGGGATCATTCTTACCCTAGGAGTACTGGCTTGATAACTCCCACTTTTGAGCAGAGCCTAGGAGCGGGATTTTCCAATCCTAAAATCCCTACTTCCATGCAAACACCCAACCCTCCCACCCTTCATGATTTTTCGTATCGAGGTTGGACCGATACCCCTAGGCAACTAGAGCCTGAAATTGACTATCCTCCCCAACCTGATAATAGTAGCCTCTCCTCTTTTATGATAGAAATGCAAAAACAACAAAAGGAAATAATGGAATCAATGGGAGAGATGTTGAGGAACAGTCAACACTTAAATGAAGAAATAAGACAACTTAGCTACACGCTTCCCAATAATCCTGATCCCTACCCAATAAACCATGATTATGAAAATAATTCTGAGGAACCTAATGACAATAGGGATCCAATTTTAGGTAGCCATCACTTAGACTCTTCCAATGAGACACGGCCACTAGAGGATAATGATCATAGTGATTATCCACCTGAATTATATTGCGGTCAAAAGCAATGGAAGATGGTATCTCTTAAGGACCTTGACCCTAATGACGGTATTCTCCTTACCCCTACCAACCTGGGTCAAGGTTATATTGTTCCTATCACTTTCTCTCTTGATTATTTGGTGGAATCCCATTCTACTCCTAGTGAGCCTACTCGTGACCCTCCACTTAGGGAACCAACACCTACCCTTCAATATTCTGAGGATTCAAATGCACCTAGTGAAGTTGACCCTAAGAGAATAGAGGATGATCAATTCTGGTCTCAGGGATATGAAGAGTCTAATTCAGAGGATGAGGATGCCCCAATAGAGGAACCTGGACTGAAAATCTTGAGTTAATCACAGGAGAATTATTTATCATTTGAGGATTTACCTCCTATGGGTAGAAATAATATGATTAAATCCAGCTTCCTCCTTTCTTTTGAGAGCCATCCTCCATCAAAATAGGAGTTGATATTAGAGGAGGACAAACAAAATAATGAGAAGTCTATTGGAGACTCTCGGGAACAAAACACGTCAATTCAGGATTTATACCCTGAGAAGAATAATGAATTCAATGATATAAGCTTCTTCCAAAATATTAAGACTGATCTTCCTTTAGAAATAATTGAGGATACTGATCCAACTCCTAATGAATCACATATACACCCCGACGAATATTTCATTGAACCAAACGAATCTGGGGATGAGCTGAATGATAATGATTCTTACATTTTGACCCTGCCATCAAAAAGTTGTAATTTGGAGTCTACCCTTGATTCAAATATGACTCCAATCATTAATACTAGGCAGGATAACTTGAAGTTGTCTACTGTTAGGGAGTGTACACAATTCAAATCATTGTTGGAATTGGACCTAACACCTACTAAGCCCTCATTGGACTTAACCATTACCTTCCAACACTACAAACAACTCTTATACTCCCTAACCGATCCTTGGCTCAGATCTCTGCTCATGTACATTCTTTCTGGAGACTATATCAGGCCAATACATCCTAGGGTAGAATGGCGAGTATGGATTGATGCTTGTACTTTTAATCTTGCCATTCAAGGGTTTAAACTAATTATGTGTATATCTTTTAAAACCCGTCCTGCTCTGGAGGATCCTTGTTATCCTCCACTTATTCCATTTCGGGAGGTCCCTTTTCATATTCCGTTTATTATTCCTAGACCTCCCAAGGAAGCCAACGAGATTTTCTATTTTCATTTCCTCTGGCGAGCATTTGGAATTACATTGCATCATCAGCTCGCCAACATCCGTGGTTACCTATTTTCTAGGCCTGCACTGTTACGCATATTCTTAGGGCCTAACCTTTTCTGTTTGGAACCTGACTTATAGGTTCCTTATAAGTCTCACTGCTGACAGAAAATGCAGCGCTTGTTGGGAGGCAACCCAGCAAACTGTGTCAGGTGATATTTTTCCTTTCTCCTCCTGTTTTAATTTTACAATGGGGACATTATAGGATTTAGGCATGGGGGAGTGCATTTGCATTTTAGGAAGTATTTATACATTTAGGTTAGTATTAAAAAAAAAAATTTAAGCTGAATGGGTTAGTCCCTAGAAAAATGCTTTTGTTATTGGAGGTTCTCCTTCTGGAATTATTTCTTAAGTTTAAAATCCAGTGCATTTATTTCACGTGCACGTAGATTTGGTAATGGATCCTTGAGGAAAACCAATGAGCATTTGTAAGTCTACTGAACCCTTGGACAGTTCATAGGGAGTCAGGCATACCATCTTCTAATAGATCTACCTCATATTTGTGAGAAGAAAGTAGAGAGATTACTAGTGCGCTAAGTCTAGTGTAAGGACTCTTAAGTTTTGGATAATTAGATAACGATACTTCAGAGTTAGGCGTAGTTTTCACTCTCTGTTCCTGTGTACGTACTTTGAGTGAATTCCTGAGAGTCACCAAATAAGGCAGATACACAGAGATTGAGTCTTAATAAAGTTATAACTATGGTGGATGGTTACGACCGTCCTTCATAGAGTCCTTAGCTGAAGGAGGGTAATAGTGTCAAAGGTCAGAAATACGCCCGTCCTATCTATTCCTTCCCAGTATCGAGAATAGGCACTTCCACCAAATAAGCCACATAACTTCCTTTTGACCATCATCATCCCTAATAATGCCTCATAAATAAAAGTCCGTATCGTGTTGTGTTGATTAAAATAGAAACAAAAACAAGAAGAAATAAATTAAAAAAAAAAGAGAAAAGAAGAAGAAAAAGAAGAAATAAAAAGACTAAAAAGAAGAAATAGTTATATTGCAAAAAAAAAAAGTCCAAGTGTATGATGTAACACTATTTCCGAGGCAGCAAAACACCTGTCGCATTCCACCAAATATGACCCATACCTACCTTTTAGTGTTTCTGATCGCCTGAATACTGGTTGAGAACTCTAACTTAGTTGTAGAGTTATTAGGACTTTAATTGAAGTGTGGATGCCATGTAAGGGCACCAAATAGTGACTACAATTTCTAAATCTGGCGAGATTCGTGATCTCAGAAAGAAAGAAAAGAGAGAGTGCCTAGGAACATCAAGAGAGCACAATTGTGTAGCCTCTCTCAGAGTTGACTTGTCTAATGGTCTAGAGAGCTAGAGTCTGCAGTACTAGACTATATATAGCACCAGTTGAGTGTGTGCCACCAAATACAAATCCATTCAACTTGTTATCTCCTACCTAAGCCAAACACCGGGGTCAAATTACAGATTATCATCTGCTTTATCCCTGAGGGAAGTAGTTTCCTATCTCAACAGAAATTTTTGCCAAGGGTGATGTACAAACTCCTAATGCGAATCGGCTCTTTCACTTGGATCTGTTACCTAGGCTATCAGCACTTTACATTTGTCTGGATTTCTAAAGTTTTGAAATAAGAAAAGAAGAAGTCTTCTAATTACTTCTATTATTCATTTTTGCTAGGGACTAGAAAATCTTAGGCATGGGGGTATTTGATGAGTCCATTTTAATGGACTAATATTAAGCCTAAGTACCTTTAATCGTACCTTGTAGGTGTGTTAATAATTACAATTAAGTTGTAGAAGAATTGCACGCATCATGATTTACGTTTATAACATTCTATAACTTAATATGTAATGATTTTATTATTTTTATGTGCAGATATTATATTCAGAAAGAGCAAGGGTTGGGGAGCAAATTTCCCCAACAACCGGAGGAACTTTTCCCTTTCCTCCGACCGTCTCCTCCAACGCTTGCCGGCCAAAAACAGAAAAGGGATTTGCAAATCCCTAGATTGGCGCACGGAGGGAGAGAGAGGAGTTAAAAAGAGAAGAGGCGGCGTGCACAAAAAAATCCATCTTCCCCCTTGCGGGGAACAATTCCAGCGTGCACTGTGCCCTCTTCCCCCTTACGGGGAAAAACCTCCACCAGTGCGCACGCCTCCATCGGTGCACCCTCCTTGCGCACCTCCTCCTTCCTGCAGTTCAGCGCGCCCTCACCAGCGCGCACTCCTCCGCCCGCGCGCCTCTTCCTCCAGCCACAGCAGGCGCATCCACCAAACGAGTGCGATCCACCTCCAGCCACTACAGGCCGCTTCCTGCCACAAGAGATCACTACCTGCACCAGCGCCCCCTACAAATCAGCGCACCGTACCATCTGCCTGGCTGCGCGCACCAGGCCGCGCCCCTCATCACCTTCCGTCCCAGCCATCTGCTGGCACACCGCTTCACCAACGCCGGCACGCCTGCAAGCTCTCTGCCCGCACGCACCAAGCCACGCCCCTCATCAGCGCACCTGTAGGCGCCAGCCTCTGTAGCGCACAACCGCGTGCCTTCCCACCTTCGCACCCTGCAAGCGCACCCGCACTGCCACCCGCTCAACTTCAGGCGCAGCACTGCCTGCCCACCAACACACCTGCAGGCGCCAACTGTAGCTCGCCTTCTCGCCTCTCCACGCCAGGCGCGTGCCTGCACGCTCCACCACCAGCACGACCCACCAGCAGGCGTACAGCTGCAGGCACCGCAACAGCACCGCTGCCTTCTTGCTCCAACAGACCAACGCTCCGACCACCTCTGCCGGCCGCCGGCGGCAACCTCTGGCCACGCCGCTGCCACCGTTGCGTAGCTCTCGTCAAGCTGCATCTCCCTGTCGATTCTCGCGGCCAACTATGCGCTGCCGCACATGCGAGGAGGAGAGAGGAGAGATCCTCTGTTTTCCTCTCAATTAAAATTTACATTCAATGCCATTTCCACCGATTTGATTTTTTTTATTATTATATTATGGTAGAATTGCATTCAAACACTCACAGTTCTTTATAATTGCATGGTATTGATATTAATTAGTTTAAAGATTGATTTTGGGCTTAACTTAAGTACTAATTATCTTTATTACACATCACATGAAAACTACATGAATTCATCCTAAATTTATTGAGGATTTCTATGAGGGAATATTGCACTTATACCCTTATCTTTTCAAGTTATTGTAAATCTACTTTCCATCACATTTTAAGTCAGATTTGAACAGGGATTTCGCACTACCCGAAATAACATTAAATAATTAAGTATTGATTGCATCATTGCCTCCCTGTGGACACGACCCGCTCTTCTGCGAGTGGTTATTTTCATTATTTTTTATTAGTCAAATTTTCCACCACTTAAATACTATAACGCTAAGCGAAAAGTCATCCATCAGAGAGCTAGCCACCCCACGGGACCCAGGGTTTAGCTAGCCACCCTACACTGACTTGTTAGGCCCACTGGGAAAACTAGGGTAGTCAGGTGAGGGTGCACGGACTATGAAGGGGAAAGACCCATGTTTGGTTCTTCAGGGCTAGACCCCTATTACTGAGAGGGCTAGGCCCTATACTGTTCCGTGCTGTACTTGGGCGCACTCATTAACGAAAATGACTGACCGCGTGCCAGTGTAGCGTAGCTACCCATGCGCTTATCGCGTGTGCCGTAGTCACCGTTACATCTGTCCGTGACCTTGGGGTGGTTGACTGGGTGTAGGACCACCATGGGGGACTCTCCCGGCCAGGAGAGCACCACGTGCGACTTCTACTCTTCGGAAAAGACTGCAATCAAGATTATTCCCATGAGGAACATTCAAGATCAAGAAAGGGACCTGATAAATAAACCAAGTGGTGAAAAAGAATAATTAGTTAAAGAAAGTAAATGGAATAAACAGCTACCTATCCACTTTTACCGCTTTAGTTAGTTGGTTGCCACTCTACTCAGCGTTCGCTGACTTTATGTACTCATAACCCTTTTCAGGTCCAGGTGTTGAGCAGCCCGAGTCTCAGGATGCAGAAGGTGCGGGGCCCAGTAGAGCCCAGTAGCAGTAGCTACTTTTGTTGTACTTCTTTTGTAGTAGTGAGTTCAGACTCCTATACTTTACGTTCTGTACCTTTACTTTTCTGTACCTTTACGTTTATGTACCTTGCTACTGTTTATTATTGTGGTGGTGATATGTACTGCAGTAGTTTTACTTTCCTTACTGCTGTACCTTTTACTGTTAGTTGGTTAGCAAAGTAAATGTGGTTTACTTTCCTGCTTTTTGGTTATTTCTCATTGGATGATTGGGTCTTGGGATCAGTCGAGTTGGGCCGATCTCGTGTCCTGTAGGGATTCAGGAATCGGGTCGTAATAGGATGGTATCAAAGCAAGGTCATCCTAAGAAATGAACCAACTAGCTTGAGAATAACCAATTCATGTGCATGTAACTAGAGTAACCACCACAATGTCTCTTTTGACATCTGTTCTGGGGTTCTTTTGCTGAAGGTCCGTTAGAGTTGACGTCTTTTTGGTTCTATTTTTCACATCTCATGCAGGAGATGCCTCGAGGTGGAGTCCTTGAGGCGAGCCACGAACACGGCCGAGGACGAGGTCGGAGGGGCAGGCGTGCTGAGCCCGACATTTCAGTGGACCAGCCACTTCTTCTAAGCGTCCAGGCTCAGGACCTCGCCCAGCTGATAAGCGAGATAGTTCGAGAGGATCTCCACCCGCCTCCACAGGTGCCTCTCCCTGGGGACGTGGAGGGGGAGTCCTCTGTGGGACCACGAGACCGACGCAGCACTTGATGTGGGGGAGGGGATGGTCTTCCACCGCCCCCACTGCACTCTGACACTTCCATGCACGAGCCCTCCCTTCCTGGAGGCGTGCCCGTTTCCCTACTACAGCGACATTACAAGCTTTTCAAACAGTTCCGGAAGCTGAAGCCCCCCTCCTTCAAGGGGGATGAGGACCCGACTAAGGCGGAGGACTGGCTCGAGCAGATCAAGGTGTTTGACACCCTTCGGCCCCCTGCGGAGTGCCTCATGGCCTTTTTCACGTACCAGCTAGAGAGCACAGCACACAAGTCGTGGAGGGCGATCAGAGGTTAGGAGAGGGCAGAGTCGACGTGGGACCAGTTTGTGACCCTCTTCTGCAAACAGTACTTCCCGTAGACATGGCAGGATCAGAGGAGGCGGGAGTTTCACACTCTCCGCCACGGGACGATGACTGTCAGCACGTATCGTACGCGTTTTCTGGAGCTGTCTCATTTCGCTGCGACAGGTGTGGCTACTGAGGAGGAGTGCCTGTGGACGTTCACTAAGGGGCTTCGACCTGCCATTCGGCGGTATGTCAAACCCCTGAAGTTTCCCACGTTCTCGAGAGTGGTGGAGGCAGCTATGACATATGAGGAGACCAATCCGACCCCACGTGACACTGACAGTGGACGAAAGAGACCCTACCAGCTAGAGTACTCATAGGGTCGGTGAGAGAGGAGGCACGCGGTGCCCACAGGAGAGCCGTCTTGCTTTGCGAGGCCATTAGTGGCCTTTGGGGGCCCCCGACAGGGACCAGCTGCCAGCATTGGACCCCCACCCAACCATCAGCAGGGACCTACCGAGGGCTGGAGTTGAGTTCCCCTCTACTACCAATGTGGCCAGCCAGGCCACATCAAGAGGGACTGCTCGTCTAGGGCGGGAGGTAAGTAGATTCTCCCTGCACCGAGCATTGGAGGCCGAGCAGGTGGCCGTGGTTTCCATGCACGTGGGGGAGGACAGCAGTCGCGAGGAGGGTACCGGTCAGCAGCTACCCATCCAACGCAGAGTGTGGCTGCTTCTTCCGTGTCGAGAGCTGAGGGGCATATCAATGCCCTGACACATAGAGACGCCAGAGCTTCAGGTTCAGTGGTAGCAGGAATGGTTACAGTTTTCGGCATACTAGTTTACGTACTTTTTGATTCTGGCACCACGCACTTGTTTGTTGCTACTAGTTTTGCTGTCAGTTTGGGACAAGAATGTGTGTTGCTAGAGGATCCATTTATGATTAGAGGTCCGGGTGGTCAGCTGTTTGTAGCTGAGGAGGTCTACACAGACTATGAGGTCAGTGTTGGGGGACACAGCCTCCCCGCTGACCTGATTGTGATACCGATGGAAGACTTTGGCGTGATTTTGGGGATGGATTGGCTATCCACTTACCATGCTTTGGTGGACTATTTTGAGAGGAAGATCATCTTCTCCATACCGGAGTTGCCTTCTTTTGAGTTTCACAGACAGCCAGTGGACAGAGGCTTCAGGTGCATTTCTGCACTTCGGGCGGCAAGACTTTTGGGCCAGGGTGTAAGGGCTTTCTGCCTTGTGTAGTGGCAGAGCCTAGCACCATGGTAGACTTTCAGAGCATCCCGGTGGTCAGAGAGTACCCCGACGTGTTTCCAGAGCTGCCAGGACCACCACCTGAGCGTGAGATCGAGTTTGAGATCTCACTGGTACCGGGGACCGGCCCCATTTCTACAGCACCTTACAGGATGGCACCACTTAAGCTGCGAGAGCTCAAGTCCCAGTTGCAGAACTTATTGGAGAAGGGCTTTGTGAGGTCCAGTGCATCTCCGTGGGGAGCCCCGATGTTATTTGTGAAGAAGAAGGATGGTACCCTACACCTTTGTGTGGACTACAGACAGCTGAATATTGTCACCATCAATAACAGGTATCCGCTGCCAAGGATCAATGATTTGTTTGACTAGTTGCGAGGTTCCACGATTTTCTCCAAGATAGATTTGAGATCTGGCTACCACCAGTTGAGGATCAGGGAGGCCGACGTCTCCATGACAGCTTTCCGCACCCGGTACAGACACTACGAGTTTTTGGTCATGCTATTTGGGCTAACCAACGCCCCCACTGCCTTCATGGATTTGATGAACCGGGTGTTCAGACCGTATCTAGATCAGTTTGTGGTGGCATTTATTGATGATGTGCTCATTTACTCGCGGGATCAGGCGTAGCATGAACAGCACTTGCAGATGGTTTTGGACACATTGAGACAACGTAGGCTGTATGCCAAATACAGCAAGTGTGAGTTTTGGTTGAGGCAGGTGACCTTCTTAGGTCATGTGATTTCAGGGGATGGCTTGGCTGTGGACCCAGCCAAGGTAGAGGCAATGCTCAGGTGGGAGAGGCCACGTACAGTGACAGAGATCCGCAGTTTCTTGGGATTGGCAGGTTACTACCGACGGTTTATCAGGGGTTTCTCGCAGATTGCGTGTCCTATGACTCAGTTGAACCGGAAGGACGTGCCCTTTGCTTGGACAGACACTTGTGAGGTGTGTTTTCAGGAGTTGAAGGAGAGGCCGACTTCAACTCCTATGCTTACCATCCCAGATAGCAGTGGCGATTTCGTTGTTTACACGAACGCTTCGTTGCAGGGGTTAGGGGGTGTGCTCATGCAGTGGGGTCACATTGTCGCTTACGCTTCGTAGCAACTGAAGCCCCATGAGCATAGCTACCCTACCCACGACTTAGAGCTGGCAGCTGTTGTCTTCGTGCTGATGACATGGAGGCACTACCTTTACAGTGAGACTTTTGAGATATTCACGGATCATAAGAGCCTCAGGTACTTGTTTGATCAGAAGGAACTTAACAAGAGACAGAGACATTGGTTAGAGCTCCTGGAGAACTATGACTGCAGCATCTCCTACCATCTGGGGAAGGCCAACATGGTGGCTGATGCCTTGAGCTGGAAGGCGCCCGCCCACTTGGCCAATTTACAGGCACAGAGTTGGAGACTTATGGAGGAGTTGGGCAGTTGGCGACCCCTAGAGTTATAGGAGGACTGTAGGGCAGTGACAATGACACGGCAAATGAGACCAGAGCTGATAGACTGCATCATTGCAGGACAGATGAAAGATCCATACCTGCAGTCATTGCGGGACAGAGTACTATCAGGGGACCCTGGAGACTTCTCCTTCACTAACGAGGTACTGTGCATGAGGGGACGTTTGTGTGTTCCCAGAGACGAGGAGTTGTTGAGAGAGCTCCTGACTAAAGCACATGGGTCCAGGTTCACCATACATCCCGGGAACACAAAGATGTACCATGATCTGAGACGTGACTTTTGGTGGAGAGGGATGAAGCGGGATGTAGGTGAGTTCGTGCAGCAGTGTTTGGTGTGCCAGCAGGTGAACGTCGAGCACCAAAGGCCTGTAGGGTAGTTGCAGCCACTTCCTGTGCCAAAGTGGAAGTGGAAGAGCATCACCATGGACTTGGTGGTGGGCTTGCCCGTTACCCAGCGAGGACACAACGCAGTATGGGTGATTGTAGACAGATTGACAAAGATGGCATGTTTCTTGCCGATCCGAGTCACCTTGGGACTAGCACAGTTGGCAGAGAGACATATTCGTGACATGGTACGTCTACATAGAGTTTCACGTGAGATTGTATCCAACCGGGATACCCGTTTTACGTCCAAGTTTTGGGCTGAGTTTCAGCAGGCTTTGGGGACACGGTTGAGGTTTAGTACGGCGTACCACCCCCAGACGGACGGACAGACAGAGTGCATTATACAGAACTTGAGGACCTTTTGCGTGCCTATGTACTGGACTGGAGGGGCTCTTGGGAGGAGCACTTACCCCTGGTAGAGTTTGCATATAATAACAGTTATCACTCGAGTATCGGCATGGCACCCTACGAGGCTCTGTACGGACAGAGGTGTACTGCGCCCTTGAGTTGGGTTGAGGTGGGGACCAAGTGGGAGGTTGGCCCCAGGCTGATCCAGTAGAGTCAGGAGGTGATTGATCAGATTCACAGACGACTTCGCATTGTCAGGAGCAGACAGAAGAGTTATGCCGATCAAAAGCGCAGAGAGGTACAATTCGAGGTTGGGGATCACGTCTTTCTTCACGTTTCTCCCATGAAGGACTTGCAGCAGTTTGGGGTGAAAGGGAAGCTCGTGCTGAGGTTTATGGGGCCCTTTGAGGACCTGGAGCGGGTAGGGCCCGTTGGTTATAGGCTTGCCATTCCTCCCTAGCTTTCTGGTGTGCACGACGTGTTCCACGTGTTCAACCTCAGGAAGTACGTTGCCGATCCCAGTCACGTTCTGAGCCAAGAGAGTGTCAAAGTGGGTGACAACCTGACTTACCCCGAGCGACCAACGCAGATACTAGACAGAACCGTCCGAAGTTTGAGACGGAAGCAGGTACCCCTGGTGAAGGTCTTGTGGAGGAGCCAGAGGTATAAGGAGGCTACCTAGGAGCCAGAGGCGGCGATACGAGAGCGATACCCAGAGCTTTTTGAGGGTACGTCTTTTCGGACCGGCTTCGGTCCTCTTTAAGTTTGTTATGCATTTTATAGTTCTTTTTCCGCACCCTAGCTAGCTCAGGTTTCGGGGACGAAACTTCCTCTAAGTTTGTTATGATGTTAAGACCCGTGCTGTTTAAGACTTTTAAGACTGGACTGTCAGTCAGACGTTTGGTCAGACATCTGGACACCTTCCTAGAAGTCTGGAAATCAAAAATTTTGAGTACGAGCTCGCATCTGCAAGCAGGCTGTGCTTAGACAGTACTCTCTTTTTCCTCCTTCTCTCTCTCTTTTTCCTCCTCTGGGGAACCCTAACCCTCACCCTTATTCATAAGGCTTCTATTCATAAGAAAAAGAGAGGAATTAGGAAAAGAAAACTTAGGCATCAAGATGTTGTCAACTTTAGGAAATGATACATTAAGGACCTGAACACTTAAACTCTTTAGGCCTTCAAGCTTAATCAGTTTGGATGACCACTAAAATGTGGACTTGTTTTCGAGTCCTCGGCACTCTAAGAGATGTTAATTTGGCTAATAAAGTGAGGTGATAAGTATGCGACTTATCAACCCACCCTCTGATTTGGGGGGACTTATAATCTAAGCATCTAAACACTTCTCGCACTGACTCACTCCTCGGCAATTCTAACGGAAGATAGCTAATGAACCTTCTAGGGTGGTATGGTTGGCAAGTTGTCATAGGTTAGATGCTCTATTAGCAGGTTGTCTAGAACCCAGCCATGCAACCCATTCTCTTTGACGAATGCCTTTAGGTAAATCTTAGACCAGGCAAGTCACCTACTTAAAAACAAAATGACAAAAAAGAAAAGAAGAAAAAATAGAAAAAATGAGAAAAAGTAAAAAAGAAATAAGCCACACTTCACCACACGAGCATGGCTGGCAAGTTGTCATGAGTTAGATGCTCCATTGGCCGTTTGTCTAGAGCCTAGCTCATAAAATGCACAAAAATTCCCAAACACTTAAGGAAGAAGTGGGGAAGTAGAATAAGTGAGAGATATACACTGAGTTTGCCCTTGTGTTGACCCACAAGAATAAAAGTAGGGAGAAAGCACCAATCAGATAGATACACCTTTAAGTAGCATTTCGTTTCTTTTCAAGTCACCTAGGTGTGTAGAAACTTGATGTCCGTTCTAATTGTCACTGAGTGAGTCTATCACAATTTTCACAATAAGATGCTGAACACTTAGTCTGTTTTGAGTCTTGGGTGGGTTGGGTAGCTGTAAAAAGCTACCTCGAAACTCTCAACTCCAAAATCCAAAAGAATTAGGAAAGAGGAACAAGAAAGAAAAAAATAAATTTGCTTTGATATAGAATAAGGCGAGGACTTGAGCACTTTGCATTTTGGTAGGCACCTGGGCACTGTTGAGTCTCTATGGTTTAGTTCCTTAGTTAAAAGTTCCTATTGTCAACAAGCAACTTAGGCCTTAGTGATCGATCCATAATTCTGTTTGTAAATCGCATCAAGATTAACCTTGCTAAGGACTAGCAAGGGGTGGGTATGGGGATATGATGACTCAACATATAATAATGATAATTACATCAATTAGAATCGATTTCAATGGCACATGCGCATAAATATGATTATATCATGGTCCTGGGAGCATTCACGCATATAGTGTAATCTTTATATTAAGATTACTTGTAATTAATGTTTAATAATCAAGTTGTACAAGTACATATTGAAACATGTCTCAAATAAGTAATCCAGCCATATGAATGGATCTGGATCGATGATCACAGCCTAACGGTGTGAAAATCGACCTAATTAGGCCTCCATTACTCCCACGGCAGGCCTAGGAAGTCCTAACCATTGATCTAATGATCAACGGCCCACGTGCATCCACTTGTTCTCTCCGCTGCAACCGGCTGGGGCACCCTGGTGATTGGCTAACTAAGAAGTGATCCAGTCACCCGAGATCTCTCATTCTCTCTGTGTAACCAGTTGACTTGAGAAGTGACCAGCTCACTTCTCAGTTAGCTAGTCACTTCTCTTTAGGCACCTTCAGCTCTCTCCCGCCTCCAACTAGTTATTCTCTCATAGCATCACCCTGAGATCGCGACTGAGCGGATGAGATGGAGCCGTGTCAACCAGGCATGGGATAGGAGTGATCCCTGATACGCGATCGTAAAGCGTGATCAACGCCTTCCCTTAGCCACTCGATGAAGAATGGACTACCCATGTTATCTTCGCTAAGCTGCACGTGATGTACGTGTAGGTACTCGGGTGCTATGCACGTTGTGTGTCTTGTGCATAGCATTGAAGTGCGTGCTACGCCAATGCATTTACCACGCCTTCATCCCTCCACTATATAAAGCCCTATGGACCCCCATGGCAAGACATCTTCAAATCCAAGCTTCCCACCACCTTCTATAGCTAAAAGCAAGGTCCCTAGAGTCACCAATCCGCTAGCAAAAGCATCTCCACCAACGTGACTACCTAGTCTCTATATTTTTCATATTCATTCTCTAGTTTTCCTTAGCTTAATGTGCATGTTTCTTTAAGCATTCATCTAGCATTATAGTTGTAAGACGATTTCACCTATGCAATATATTAATTTTTATTACCATCATTATTGTCTTGTCATTCTAAATTAGATTCTATTCATGTCATTCCTCATTCCATATTTTTAATGTGACATTGTTCTATCGTCTTTTCACGTATAGTTAGCAATCACTGTTATTACGAATCTCTAACCCTACCACTCTTTCTCTCTTTCTTCTCTTTTACGCAAGCAAGCAAAAGCACCATGTGACAATTAATGACTAATTGATTCTATTTTTTGCCTCCCGATCAACACTCGTACTCATCTTTTTAAATTCTTCTTAAAATTGACGTTGCAATTGCACGCAACAACGAATGAATTATCACTTTGCATTTTGACGATGTTAGGGACTTGAATCGAACGTGCCCAAGTATATTTTGAAGCATGCGAGCAAGATCCACTGTGGTTGGAGGGAGGAGGTGAAGAGTATGGTAAGATATATAACGATTTAAACTTACAACATTTATAATATTTCCTAAAAATTTAGTAACGATTTATATAAATATTTCAGCACTTTAGGAATAGATCATTTGAGGAGGCAATGAGAAATGTACCTCTAATGGTTACACCCAACTTTTGGAAGGAGGCATGTGAGTATTGGAGTGCTCCTACTATAAAGGTAAACAATTATTTGTTTATATCGATTACTTGAAATTATTATATCCTTATTTTATACTAATAATTTATTTTAGTCGAAAGCTAAAAAAAATAAGTCCAATAGGAGTCAAGCTCCACTACAGACCCATTGCATGAGTCGAATGAGTATTGACCCTTTAAAAGTCAAATATGTAAGTAAAAATAGTTATTTACATTTAATATATCTATAAGAGTATATGTAACCTAATATTTTATCCTTTATTAATATTTTCAGGCCGATAAGCACGAGGGTGCTAAGATGGATCAAGTAGGAGTTTATGAGCACACTCACAGTAAGTAGACACTCGATGACCCACGTGCATGAATTCATAAGACATACTAGGAGAGACATATAAGTATCACGCATTTTTACACTACTTATTTACTCAATTTATTTACATATTGAAAGAATTACAAATATATTTACAATCTCGTATGATGGACTTGATCCATCCTCCTGAGGTCACGGACGGGAACTCCGCGACCGTCCCCTAAAAGCCTCTGATGACACCAGAGGAGGCATTTAGGATGTGATGCCTCCGGAGTATGGAGGCTTCATTCGTAGTGAAGCCAAGAGTGCGACTATCTCTTCCTAGTATGGGAGGAAAAGATTGGCATTGTCCACATCCCAGGTGGATAATCTGAATAAGAAGATGGAGACACTAGAAAATCGAAAGGTAGAGTGGGAGAAGAGATTGGAGGATATGACCTCGCAACTACAGGTAGCCATTGCCAGGATGGAGCGATAGGATGAGTTATTAGAGTGGTAGAGCCAACAGTTGAGGGAGTTGATGGCATTCTTTTGAGGATCTAGACCAGATCATTCGACATTTCACGTACCTCCACGACTGAACAACAATGATAAGAGACTAGGTATTGGTGACATAGGTGCCCCAACATTGTGTATCTATTATATATATATCTTATAATAGTGGAACTCTTTTTATATATAAATGATTTCCTTTTCTATTACATTCTATGTATAGTTAATTTTTCATTATAGTGTGCTTTACTATTATATTTGGTTGACACCTATAAATATACATCTTAATTAAAAATCTTTTTAAAAAAAAGAGGCTACCTCCAGAGATGATTTTTATTAAATACATTGCTAATTATGTTATTACAAAAATTTTATAATTGTCACCTAATATCTAATTTTGACATCTTAGCTCATCCACTCACCAATTAATAAATTATTACAATAATTTTTTTAAACTTTGACGACGATTCTCACCTGTCACGAAATCATCACATTTTCCCACCATCCCACGTTCGTCCCAATTTTGTTTATTTAGGGATGGTAAATTACTACATGGAAATAGTTATGAAACGTGGCTAAAATATATCACTTCCTGCGTGAATAATTTTCACGTCTATATTTTGCAATAGTTTCTTGAGTAATCATTTCTAAATACATTTGATGATAATCAGTAACCACCGCCATTTATCTAAACCCTCGACCCTGGGATGGGGACAAAATGTCCATATGTTTTTTCAAACCGTTGCTAAATACATGCAACGACACATTTTCATGATAGAGTTTGGCAATAATTATTAAATAATTGGTGATGATTTTGAATCGAACGTAGACTTTTTATAGTGATAAAAACAAATTGCATGGGTTGCATTTAGATAAGAATGCCCTTCTCAATATCCTTTATGCTCCGTTGATCGAGCGAATGTCTCGTGTCCATACACTCTGCACTCTACACCTTTATTAATATTCAATAATTTCATATTCTTGATTATGGAGTATCCTACAGAGTCTAATCCTAATTTTCAAAATCTCAATTTTATGCACCCAAAATTATTTATTTCATAAAATTATACCGAGGTTAACTTTGGTAGGAAATTTACAATTTAGTTTTGATTCTCATCTTTGTGTAAAAATTTTTCATGGAGAATAGATTTTTTCCACATGAAATAAAAGAATATGATATTCTTTGAAATCGATTAAGTCCCTCATAAATTAATAATTTACCCAATTGATTGATATTGAAAATCAATTAGAGCCTATATATTTCATTAAATTGATTTATACAATAATTTTATAAATGCTTATGTATGTAAGGATCATTAATTTATATTAAAACATGTATCATTCTAATATTATGTGTCATTACGAAGTATATTTCTATGACCTTCATGAAAATTATCTTAGATTGTACACATATATGTGGAGCTTGTGTAAAGATTATATTGCAAACAACTATTAAGTTAAAAAAGTGATTGATTTAAAGATGCAGTAAATTGTGGATTAGATAGGTTGATTACCTCAAATAAATAAATGAATAATTAATAAAAGAATTATAACTATTTTATTAAAATCAATTGTCACTGAGAACCAAATATCATACGAGTAACTCATAAAATGCTAAAAATTGTCATTTTATAACTTATCCATCACCTAACTCTCAGATAACATAATTTCCCACGGCTATTTAATTATCCCTTTACATTCTAACTAATGGCAGGTTAAGCCAACAAAATAACTCATAAAAATATAAGATAACATACCCACGTAAAAGTTAGCGTTTATAATCTATCAATGTTATTAAATTAGGTCTAATATAAAGAAAGGTTATAAAGAAGAGATGTCACATCTAAGATTAAATTATTAAAGGTCAGATTAAAATCTGACGAGCCGTAAAATAATCTGACATGAAATCAATCAGGGAGATGCACTGCCGATGACTCTACAACAATTTATTTCGAAAAATAAAAAAGTCTAATTTCACGGTAAACCGCACACCCCTACCTGCCAAGTCATTTGGGATATGATTCGTAAAAATCAAATCACTCATTTATTTATTTCATCTTATGGCAATGGCGGGCTTATATATATATATATATATATATATATATAAATTTGGTCGTGGTCAGCTTTCACCAGCTCAACATATGGACTCCTATGCTCTTGTCAAGCTCAACATATGGCGACCTTCCCGTTGGTGGAGGCTCACGTACACTGATCCTACCCATCTATAGTCATCAACCCTCTCTTCTCTACCGAGATATAGCTCTCATGGCGATCAAAACCTCCACCATCATCTTTGTCCTTTCCTTCACCCTGCTCCTCATCGCTGCTGGTACAATTCCATCTCATGCATCAATTTTAATAGTTTAAATTTTATATTATCGATGTACTATATATACTACATGGATGATTACGTGTATGTCTAATCAGAAAAGTAGTCAATATTTCCCGTGGAAATATACCCAAGTTCCTCGCGAAATATATATATATATATATGACGCCATGGTCTAGGTAATAATTACAGGCTGAGAAGATACGGAAGAGAGGCGCCTATCGATCGAAATGTGTGCTAATTTGCTTGCATCGTGCATGTTGTTTACCCTCGTCTTATTACCTTTCAAGATTCGATGCAATCATTCAGATAACATGTTTCGTTTGGTGAATGCATATGGTGGTTGTTGGCGTTGCGTATAGCTTAAAAGTCGTGAATTTCTCCACTTTATATGTATGGTTTAGGTCAGGCCAAGAAATTAAATTCGACACAGACGGCTCAAGACAACAACGGCACCTTGAAGTAGGGCCATAATTTCCTGCCACCGGATAACGTTTAATCAGCGGTCGGATATGCATGGCAACTAATTAAAATAGTACACAAGGAAAAGTACGGACGCAAATTAACTATGTAGACCTTGAAATCAATTTGAAGTCAAAACAAATTCTCTATTCTTTTAACTAACTATTTAACATAGAACGTCGAAGTGCTTCAATTATCTAACGTAGATCATATCCCACGATTGCTTTAATCCCTTGTGTGATATATTTGATGACATACCTTTCTTTTTTTGGGTTGGTGGTGTGTCAGATGTAGATGTTGCGGAGGGAGCTCACTGTGATTTCGTAAAATGGTACCCCGATTGGAATACCTGCAAGGAAAAGTGCCCAGGATATTGCGACCACAAGGGCTGCGGATGGTCTTGCAAGGGTCGTAAGTGCCGCTGCAAACACTGAAGCCATCCATGCATCTAGCAAGCTATATATATATGCATAAATAAAAATGTCGTCTAGCACTGTATCGACAAATTATATATATATGCATGATCACTACTGGTCGTCGTCTTCACAATTGATGGATTAATATATCGTTCGGTTGCTGATCGAGGGTGGTGTTGTTCATCGATCCAGCCACCTTCACGGATAAATAAAAGCAATATACATGTACGACATGTCTACCTTATTCTGTGCATGCATGATTTAATTTTCTATATGTGATCTTAATTTTTGACATGTAATTTCCTACATCCATGATATATAAAAGTGTCCGCTTGTTGCAAGAAAAGGTCCGTACTACAATTGCTTCAGTTGGTATTTGCTAATAATATCTAAGGCTGGTGTGAGTTGCATTTTAGTGTGCATGGGATCTGCTTTCACACTTAGATATCATTTCTATTTTTTTGACTAAGCTTTCACACTAGATTGGAGAAAAGTAATGAGATATTCGCCCGGTTGAGAGGACACTCTCCTGATTTTCCCTTGTATTCCACTATTTTTTTTCACAAGCTATTGTAAGGGTATTGATTCTTGTAAAAATCTTTCATACAATCGATACGTGTTGAAGATTTTCAACTATCTTTATGCGTCAGATCCTACGAGTCCCCATGGTGATTTGTAATCATCTATACCTGAAAGAGTTTGTTGAAAGGCTGTTCTTCTTATTCAACCTCGAGGAAGTACCGTTACATAGCGTTGGATGCATGGGATTTGATTCTTATTCCCTCAAGTGAGAGGTAATATATTGATGGCAACCAAACAAATTGATGTGTGGATGAAAAAATTACAGAAGATGTCAATAAGAGTTAAAATCAAAAGTTATAAAGAATTAAAACTATACTTTCACATGAGTATAATGTGATCAAGAAATGATTGCATACAATTATTATCATAATAATTATTCATATTCAGGATATATATATATATATATATGAACATGGTATTTATTAATTTCTTTATATTATAATCATTAAAATATAGATAATGTATGCATATTATCTATATTCCTAACAAATAAAATGAATTTGAAGTATACATTATTGGATCCAATATTAAATGTAATATACAATTTTTTTAACTTTTGGTGATAACTTGGTAGGTTACTTTGGTGTCAACTTCTCCTTTCCATGTTGGTTTTACCTTTGTTTGTTTTTGGCTGAATTGGGGTGACCTTTATTTCTTTTATTGCTCCTGCGAAGCTATAGTTCTTTTCTCTTTCTGTCCTCTATATTGGGTAAGTTTCATATGATCCTCTTGTCCCCCTTGTGCTTGCCTGTGGGTTGGTACTTCCAGTTGACATTAATCCTTGGATCATCCATGTAACTGTTTTTCAATTGTTACCGAGCCATAAATATACAATAGCCTTTCACGACATATTTTATGTAATCATGAAAGTTCAACGCGTAGGAGATGCAAAACGGTAGAAAGAGAAGTTTTCTAGAAATATATAAACATTGACTTTCATTTTTATATGGGTCAAGTTCATATGAGTTATTTTACCTAGGTAAATAATTTCAAAAAAAGAATAAATAAAAATTAAGAAAAATAATTTAAAAAGGTCATAATGCAACTTGGTAAATGCTATACATTGTTAGGATATAACTACTGTAACGATCCGGTTCCCGAGTCTCTACGAGACACGAGAATCGGACCGACTCGACTAATCTCAAGACTTAGTCGTCCAACGAGGAAGTAATCAAAAGACTGTGGTAAACTCTACTGGACCCTACTCGACCCAGCGTCTTCTGCAGCCGCCGACCCTGGCTGCTCAACACCTGGTCCTGAAAAAGGTAACGAGTGTAACACGTCAGCAAAACGCTGAGTAGAGTGGCAAACTAACTAAAGGCAACAATAGAGTGTACAGTAGCTGTTATGTTCTATTACTTCCTTTATTCACATCTTTCAATTTTCTCACTATTTCATTTATTTCTCAGATCCTTTACTTGATCTCGAATGTCCTCGTGGGAACGATCTTGATTGCAATCTTTTCCAAAAGTAGAAGTAGCACGTGGTGCTCTCCTGGCCGGGAGAGTCCCCCGTGGTGATCCTACCCTCAGTCAACCACCCCAATGTCACTGACAGACGTAACGGTGACTACGGCACGCGCGATAAACGCACAGGTAGCTAGCCCGCACTGGCACGCGGTCAGTCGTTTCCGTTAACGGGTGCGCCCAAAGCACAGCACGGAACCAGGGCAGAGCCCTCTCAGTAACAGGGGTCCAGCCCCTCCACAGTAACCAAACCGGGGCCTTGCCCCTCCACAGTCCGCGCACCCTCGCCTGACTACCCTGGTTTGCCCTAGTGGGCCTAACAAGTCGGTGAAGGAGGCTAGCAGAACCCCGGGGCCCGTGGGGTAGCTAGTACTCTCCTAACAATAGTAGCTCTCCTCGGTACTACGTACACGAGGGCCAACAAGTCGGTACAGAGCAGCCAATCCTAACCCCGGGTCCCTAGGGTGGCTGGCCCCACTCTGCACTAAACAGGTACAGGTACTTCCCTTGGTACTACGTACCCAAGAGACAGTACAAACTACATCTCAGTTCCATTCCTTTTTCTTTCCAGGAGTTCCACTCCTAATTCCCCGTAGGGTTCCAGCTCTTTATCTCAGAACATCATATGTTTCACTTTCCAGTTTCACGTTCTCACAATCCTTGATCTCAATCATGTTTCTTAATTCATAATAGGCAGCTGTTAATTCAATTTACAGGCAGCTTTATATTCCTTTCCATTTTTCCAAGACTGCAGTATTATACATTCCACTAGTTTTTCCATCCTAGGGTTCATGCCACATCCTAGGATCTAGCATACAACTAGTTTTCCAGCCCTGGGATTCATGCATCACCTAGGAGCTATCATTCCATACATTTCTCACTCCTAGGATTCATGCAATGTCCTAGATTCTAGTTATGGTTCCATACTTTAACAGATTTTAATAATAAACTTAAGCCACTCTAACAGGTATAACGGGAGTAATGGGGGCGTGATCGGGAATCCCGCGTGCCTCCGCGACTCTCAAGACTGCAACTGAACGAGGTCCTATCACAAGGATCAAATACAAGGAGTGTCTCAAAACAGTATATAGCTACTGTAGACGGGTAGAAGAATTAATTCTGAAAAGAACGCAACTCGAATCGCTGAAAACGGAGCCCGAACGGGCCCTAAACGGGTTGAAAAAGACGATACTGTGCAAAATCAGACGTCTGGAAGAAGTTCCAGACGTCTTAAACAGTGGATCAGAGAATTACCTATTCAGTGTGGTTTCCCAGACATCCAGAAGTCTGCGGGGACGTCTGTCCTAGCTCCCAGACGTCCGATGGTCACCCAGGACGTCTGGAGGTCACTCCCGCCGTCTGGTACAATTTCCAGACGTCTGATTCGTAAAGGATGGCGAATCAGCGAACCTGCGCACAGCCAACTCCCTCCCTTAGTACGGTCGGTCGACAGGAAGGAAGAAGAAAGCGGAATACACACCTTTCAGACGTCTGTATGAGCTACCAGACGTCGTCCTCGCCGTCTGCCTATCAACCCAGACATCTGATTCTGGAAATTTTTCCAGAATCAGGGCGCTACTCGCCCTCCGCCCGCGACGTCGCCCGCGTCGCACCTCGCGCGCCTGCTGCTCAGACTGCAGCAGGTCCCTCTCCGCGTCGTTCTGCGCCCCCTGCGCCCTCCGCCGGCCGGCCAGGCCTCTCCGGAGAGCTCGCCCTCATGGCAGAGCTCCGCTCTCGCACGCCGCACCTCCTCCGCGCTCACTGCGGCCGCCGCTGCCGCCCTCGCGCTCGCGCTCACTGCGGCCGCCGCTGCCGCCCTCGCGCTCGCGCTCACGCTCTGGCTGAAGGAGAAGGGAAGGGAGACGGTGGTGACGGAGTGAGGGGTGGCGTGCCCTTTTAAGGCCACACGAGGAGGAGGGAGAGGCACGGCAGAGCGTCTGCAGCCGCAGAGAATATCGGATATTCACGAGCCTGGGCGCTGAGGCGCACAGACGAAGACTCGTGCCAGAAAAACTGATTTCCAGACGTCTGGAAACGATCCCAGACGTCTAGTAAGACGTCTGGCCCACCTCCCAGACGTCTTAAAAGACATCTGGGGCACGCGCTCGTTACAATATAACAAACTCAAAGGAAGTTTCGTCCCCGAAACTTACGCCAGCTAGGGTGCGGGAAAAGACGTCCGAATAACCATAACAAACTCAAAGAGGGCCGAAGCCGGTCCGAAAAGACGTACCCGCGAAAAGCTCCCAGGTAGCCTCCTCGTACCGCTGGCTCCTCCACAAAACCTTTACCAGGGGTACTTGCTTTCGTCTCAACCGGCGGACGGCTCGGTCTAGGATCTGCACTGGCCGCTCGGGGTAGGTCAGGTCGTCGCTCACCTCGACGCTCTCGTGACTCAGTACGTGACTGGAATCGGCTATGTACTTCCTGAGGTTGAACACGTGGAACACGTCGTGCACACCAGAAAGCTGCGGGGGAAGGGCAAGTCTGTAAGCAACGGGTCCAACCCGCTCCAGGACCTCAAAGGTTCCCACGAACCTCGGCGCGAGCTTCCCTCTCACCCCAAACCGCTGTAAGCCCTTCATGGGCGAAACACGAAGGAAGACGTGGTCCCCAACCTCGAACTGCACCTCTCTGCGTCTGCGATCCGCGTAGCTCTTCTGTCTGCTCCTGACAGTGCGGAGTCGTCTGTGGATCTGCTCAACTACCTCCTGACTCTGCCGGATCAACCTGGGGCCAACCTCCCACTTGGTCCCCACCTCAACCCAACTCAAGTGTGCCGTACACTTCCGTCCGTACAGAGCCTCGTAGGGAGCCATGCCGATGCTCTAGTGATAACTGTTATTGTATGCAAACTCTGCCATGGGCAGGTGCTCCTCCCAAGAGCCCCTCCAGTCCAGTACACAGGCACGCAAAAGGTCCTCAAGTGTCTGTATCGTGCGCTCAGACTGTCCATCCGTCTGGGGGTGGTAAGCCGTGCTAAACCTCAACCTCGTCCCCAAGGCCTACTGAAACTCAGCCCAAAACTCAGACGTAAAGCGGGTATCCCGGTCGGATACGATCTCCTGCGGAACTCCGTGTAGTCGCACCACATCACGAATATACCTCTTTGCCAATTGTGCTGGTCCCAAAGTGACTCGGATCGGCAAGAATCGCGCCGTCTTCGTCAATCTATCCACTATTACCCAGACTGCGTCGTGTCCCCGCTGGGTAACAGGTAAGCCCACCACCAAGTCCATGGTGATGCTCTCCCACTTCCACTCTGGCACTGGAAGCGGCTGAAGCGGCCCTGCAGGCCTTTGATGCTCGGCTTTCACCTGCTGGCACACTAAGCACTGCTGCACGAACTCACCCACATCCCGCTTTATCCCTCTCCACCAAAACTCGCGTCTCAAGTCATGGTACATTTTCGTGTTTCCGGGATGTATGGTGAATCTGGAACCGTGTGCCTCAATCAGGAGCTCTCTCAACAGCTCCTCGTCTCTAGGAATGCACAACCGTCCCCTCAAGCGTAACACCTGGTCTGTGAAAGAGAAGTCCCCTGGGTCCCCTGATAGTACTCTGTCGCGCAAAGACTGCAAGTACGGATCAGCCATCTGTCCTGTGATGATACGGTCTATCAGCTCTGGCCTGGTCTGCCGTGTCACCGTCACTGCCCCACAGTATCCTCGTAACTCTAGAGGTCGCCAACTGCCCACCTCCTCCAAAAGGCTCCAACTCTGTAATTGTAGACTGGCCAAGCGTGCAGGCGCCTTACGGCTCAAGGCGTCAGCCACCACATTGGCCTTTCCCGGGTGGTAGGAGATGCTGCAATCGTAGTCCTTCAGGAGCTCCAACCAACGTCTCTATCTCATGTTGAGCTCCTTCTGGTCAAAAAGATATCTGAGGCTCTTGTGATCTGTAAAAATCTCGAAGGTCTCACCGTACAAGTAGTGCCTCCAGGTCTTCAGCGCGAAGACAACAGCTGCCAACTTTAGGTCGTGGGTAGGGTAGGTATGCTCATGGGGCTTCAGTTGCCGCGAAGCGTAAGCGACAACATGACCCCTCTGCATGAGCACACCTCCTAACCCCTGCAAGGAAGCGTCCGTGTACACAACGAACCCGCCACTACTGTCAGGGATGGTGAGCACGGGAGCCGAGGTCAACCTCTCCTTCAGCTCCAGAAAACATGCCTCACAGGCGTCTGTCCAAGCGAAAGGCACGTCCTTCCGGGTCAACTGTGTCATAGGACGCGCAATATGTGAAAATCCCCTGATGAACCGTCTGTAGTAACCTGCCAGTCCCAGGAAACTGCGAATCTCAGTGACTGAACGCGGTCTCTCCCACCTGAGCACTGCCTCGACCTTGGCGGGGTCCACCGCCAGGCCGTCACCAGATATCACATGACCCAAGAAGGTCACCTCCCTCAACTAGAACTTGCACTTGCTGTATTTGGCGTACAGCCTGCGTCGTCTCAGAGTGTCCAGAACCATCCGCAAGTGCTGTCCGTGCTGCGTCCGATCTCTAGAATAGATGAGCACATCATCTATGGAAACCACCACGAATTGATCCAAGTACGGTCTAAACACCCTGTTCATCAGGTCCATGAAAGCAGCGGGGGCATTGGTCAGCCCAAACGGCATGACCAAAAACTCGTAGTGTCCGTACCGGGTGCGGAAAGCTGTCTTGGAGACGTCGGTCTCCCTGATCCTCAACTGGTGGTATCCAGACCTCAAGTCTATCTTGGAAAACACCGTGGCACCCTGCAACTGGTCAAACAAATCGTCAATCCTCGGCAGCGGATATCTGTTCTTGATGGTGACCCTATTCAGCTGTCGGTAGTCCACACAAAGGCGAAGGGTCCCATCCTTCTTCTTCACAAACAGTACCGAGGCTCCCTAGGGAGACGCACTGGGCCTCACGAAACCTTTCTCCAAAAGGTCCTACAACTGGGACTTGAGCTCTCGCAACTCAAGCGGTGCCATCCTGTATGGCGTGGTGGAGATGGGGCTGGTCCCTGGTACTAGTGAGATCTCAAACTCGATCTCACGCTCAGGCGGTAGTCCTGGTAACTCGTCTGGAAACACGTCGGGGAACTCTCTGACCACCGGGATGCTCTGGAAGTCTGTCACAGGGCTGGGCTCTGCCACCACACAGGCTAGGAAGCCCTCACACCCCTGGCTCAAAAGTCTCGCCGCCCGAAGTGCCGAAATGCACCTGAAACCTCCGTCCACTGGCTGCCCGTGAAACTCGAAAGAAGGCAACTCCGGAATGGAGAAGACAATCTTCCTCTCAAAACAGTCTACCAAGGCGTGGTAAGCGGACAGCCAATCCATCCCCAAAATCACTCCAAAGTCCTCCATCTGTATCATAATCAGGTCAGCTGGCAAGCTATGTCCCCCGATGCTGACCTCGCAACCCGTGTACACCTCCTCAGCTACAAACAGCTGACCACTCGGACCTCTGATTACGAACGGATTCTCTAACAGTGTATAATCCTGGTCCAAACTAACTGCGAAACTGGCTGCGACAAACGAGTGCGTAGCGCCAGAATCGAAAAGCGTGTAAACGAGTCTGCCAGAAACTGAAACCATACCTGCTACCACGGATCCCGATGCTCTGGCGTCCCTGTGTGTTAGGGCGTTGATACGCCCCTTAGCTCTAGGTGCGGACGAAGCAGCCACACTCTACGTCGGACGGGTAGGTGCTGGCCGGTACCCTCCTCGCAACTGCTGTCCTCCTCCTCGTGCCTGGGAACCGCGGCCTCCTGCGCGCCTTCCAGTGCTCTGCACGGGAAGTATCTGCTGACCTCCTGCCCTAGATGGGCAGTCCCTCCTGACGTGGCCCGGCTGGCCACACTGGTAGCAGAGGGGAACCCGACTCTCGCCCTCAGTGAGTCCCTGCTGTCGGCTAGGCGGGGGTCCGGTGCTGGCGACTGGCCCCTGTCGAGGGCCCCCAAAGGCCACTGATGGCCCTGCACAACGTGACGGCTCTCCTGCGGACGCCACGTGTCTCCGTTCTCGCCGGCCCTGTGAGAAGTCTGGCTGAAAGGGCCTCTTCCGCCCGCCATTAGTCTCTCGCGCGGATGGGTTGGTCTCCTCGTAAGTCATAGCTGCCTCTACCACCCTCGAAAACGTTGGCAGCTTCAGGGGTTTGACATACCCCCGGATCGCAGGACGGAGCCCCTCGGTGAACCTCCAAAGGTGCTCCTCCTCAGTGGCTACCGCTGTCGCTGCAAAGCGGGACAGCTCCAAGAAACGCGTGCGGTACGCGCTCACAGTCATCGTCCCTTGGCCGAGAGTGTGGAACTCCCGCCTCCTCTGGTCCTGCCACGTTTGGGGAAAGTACTGCTCGCAGAAGAGGGTGACGAACTGGTCCCACGTCGGCTCGTCCCTCTCCTGTCCCCGGACCGCCCTCCACCACCGGTGTGCCGCACTCTCCAGCTGGTACGTGGCAAAGGCCACGCGGCACTCCACCGGGGGGCGAAGGGTGTCGAAGATCTTCTCCAGCTGCTCAAGCCAGTCCTCTGCCTCGGTCGGGTCCTCATCCCCCTTGAAGGAGGGGGGCTTCAGCTTCCGGAACTGTCCGAAAAGCTCGAAGTGGCGCTGTAGGGGAGGTGCTGGTGCACCTCCAAGCGAAGGTGCCTCGTGTACAGAAGTGTCGGAGGAAGGTGGGGGAGGCAGGGGCCCATCCCCTCCCTCGTGTCCAGCGCCGTGTCCGTCGCGTGGTCCCACAGAGGACTCCCCCTCTGCAACCCCAGGAGGAGGTGCTCGGGGCGGTGGGTGGAGCTCCTCTCGTACAATATCCCGTATCAGTCTGGCGAGGTCCTGGGCCTGGATGCCAGGGAGTGGTGGCTGGTCCACCAAGACGTCAACGACAGCACGTCCACCTCGCCGACCTCGCCCTCGGCCGCGCCCGCGGCCAGTCTCGCCAGTCCCGCGACGAGGCATCTCCTGCAAGGAGACGCGAAACAAAACGGAAACGTCAAAACAGACAGTACCTAACAAAACTTCTAAGAGCTCATGTCAAGAGATATGTTGTGGTGGCTACTCTGGCTATAAACATGTGAATTGGTTATTTTCCAGTCAGTTGATTCACTTCTCGGGACGACCTTGCTCTGATACCATCTTGTAACGACCCGGTTCCCGAGTCCCTACGAGACACGAGAACCGGACCGACTCGACTAATCCCAAGACCTAGTCGTCCAACGAGGAAGTAATCAAAAGACAGTAAAATAAACCACATTCAGTTTGAATATAACTAACAGTAAGAAAGTATAGCAGTAAGGGAAGAAACTACTACAGTAGGTACCACCACAACAGTAGAACAACATTTATCATATAACAAGAACTGCAGGTAAAGAAAGTACAGTGGAAACAAAAACTACTCACTAGAATAGAAACAAAAGAGGTACAAAAGACTGTGGTAAACTCTACTGGACCCTACTCGGCCCAGCGTCCTCTGCAGCCGCTGACCCTGGCTGCTCAACACCTGGTCCTGAAAAAGGTAACGAGTGTAACACGTCAGCAAAACGCTGAGTAGAGTGGCAAACTAACTAAAGGCAACAGTAGAGTGTACAGTAGCTGTTATGTTCTATTACTTCCTTTATTCACATCTTTCAATTTTCTCACTATTTCATTTATTTCTCAGATCCTTTACTTGATCTCGAATGTCCTCGTGGGAATGATCTTGATTGCAGTCTTTTCCAAAAGTAGAGTAGCACGTGGTGCTCTCCTGGCCGGGAGAGTCCCCCGTGGTGATCCTACCCTCAGTCAACCACCGCAAGGTCACTGACAGACGTAACGGTGACTACGGCACGCGCGATAAACGCACAGGTAGCTAGCCCGCACTGGCACGCGGTCAGTCGTTTCCATTAACGGGTGCACCCAAAGCACAGCACGGAACCAGGGCAGAGCCCTCCCAGTAACAGGGGTCCAACCCCTCCACAGTAACCAAACCGGGGCCTTGCCCCTCCACAGTCCGCTCACCCTCGCCTGACTACCCTGGTTTGCCCTAGTGGGCCTAACAAGTCGGTGAAGGAGGCTAGCAGAACCCTGGGGCCCGTGGGGTAGCTAGTACTCTCCTAACACTAGTAGCTCTCCTCGGTACTACGTACACGAGGGCCAACAAGTCGGTATAGAGCGGCCAATCCTAACCCCGGGTCCCTGGGGTGGCTGGCCCCACTCTGCACTAAACAGGTACAGGTACTTCCCTTGGTACTGCGTACCCAAGAGACAGTACAAACTACATTTCAGTTCCATTCCTTTTTCTTTCCAGGAGTTCCACTCCTAATTCCCCATAGGGTTCCAGCTCTTTATCTCAGAACATCATATGTTTCACTTTCCAGTTTCACGTTCTCACAATCCTTGATCTCAATCATGTTTCTTCATTCATAACAGGGAGCTGTTAATTCAATTTACAGGCAGCTTTATATTCCTTTCCATTTTTCCAAGACTGCAGTATTATACATTCCACTAGTTTTTCCATCCTAGGGTTCATGCCACATCCTAGGATCTAGCATACAACTAGTTTTCCAGCCCTAGGATTCATGCATCACCTAGGAGCTATCATTCCATACATTTCTCATTCCTAGGATTCATGCAATGTCCTAGATTCTAGTTATGGTTCTATACTTTAACAGATTTTAATAATAAACTTAAGCCACTCTACCAGGTACAACGGGAGTAATGGGGGCGTGATCGGGAATCCCGTGTGCCTCCGCGACTCTCAAGACTGCAACTGAACGAGGTCCTATCACAAGGATCAAATACAAGGAGTGTCTCAAAACAGTGTATAGCTACTGTAGACGGGTAGAGGAATTAATTCTGAAAAGAATGCAACTCGAATCGCGGAAAACGGAGCCCGAACGGGCCCTAAACGGGTTGAAAAAGACGATACTGTGCAAAATCAGACGTCTGGAACTTCTTCCAGACGTCTTAAACAGTGGATCAGAGAATTACCTACTCAGTGTGGTTTCCCAGACGTCCAGAAGTCTACGGGGACGTCTGTCCTAGCTCCCAGACGTCCGATGGTCACCCAGGACGTCTGGAGGTCACTCCTACCGTCTGGTACAATTTCCAGACGTCTGATTCGCAAAGGATGGCGAATCAGTGAACCTGCGCACAGCCAACTCCCTCTCTTAGTACGGTCGGTCGACAGGAAGGAAGAAGAAAGCGGAATACACACCTTTCAGACGTCTGTATGAGCTACCAGACGTCGTCCTCGCCATCTGCCTATCAACCCAGACGTCTGATTCTGGAAATTTTTCCAGAATCAGGGCGCTACTCGCCCTCCGCCCGCGACGTCGCCCGCGTCGCACCTCGCGCGCCTGCTGCTCAGACTGCAGCAGGTCCCTCTCCGCGTCGTTCCGCGCCCCCTGCGCCCTCCGTCGGCCGGCCAAGCCGCTCCGGCGAGCTCGCCCTCACGGCAGAGCTTCGCTCTCGCACGCCGCACCTCCTCCGCGCTCACTGCGGCCGCCGCTGTCGCCCTCGTGCTCGCGCTCACGTTCTGGCTGAAGGAGAAGGGAAGGGAGACGGTGGTGACGGAGTGAGGGGAGGCGTGCCCTTTTAAGGCCACGCGAGGAGGAGGGAGAGGCGCGGCAGAGCGTCTGCAGCCGCAGAGAATATCGGATATTCGCGGGCCTGAGGCGCGCAGACGAAGACTCGTGCCAGAAAAACTGATTTCCAGACGTCTGGAAACGATCCCAGACGTCTGGTAAGACGTCTGGCCCCCCTCCCAGACGTCTTAAAAGACGTCTGGGGCATGCGCTCGTTACAACTACCATTCTTAGTAGAACATCCCTTGTAATTACAAAGGTATTTTAATGTAGTATTTGACTTATTTTCCTTCGAGTTGGCCTAAAAAGAGACTATGTCATCAAAATTTAATTCAAAAAATATTACTCATTCAATCAATCACCATGATAAAGCTAGCATGTAACAATATGAGGTCAAACACTAACTTTAACCCATTCATTATCAATAGATACAAATGCCTCAATGAAAAAATCTAAATTCAACTGTAAATCATTTGGCACGCATTGTAATCTAAATTTTATCTTGTAATTTACATAGATCACCGTTAGTGTTTACAAAAAGAGAAATGAGCCATAACATGAAGTTTGATCACAATTGAAGCTTGAATACAATCATTGGAGCTTTGAAACACAAGAGCTCATGGTTAGCAAAAGGTTGAGTCCATAAAAGTCCTTTAATTCAATTCGTTCCATCCCTATTTACTTATAGATTTTTGTGGACATTAAGTCTTCTTGTGGATCGGAAGCTTCTTGTAGAAAATTCTACCCAATCAACTTTGGACATCTATCTTGTCATTGGTACTTTTAACTTGATCAATGTTGTGCCTTTTTGCTAACATGGTAAATTTGTTACAATGAACTTGTTTGCTATAACATCTAGATTCATAGTATTTCAATCATGATACCTCCAAGAAATATAAAATTTGGACCTCAAGTGTCACTTTGTTAGAATCTTTGGCCTTTGACTTATATATAGACTTCTTGTTTGTTTGCATAAGCTAAGTATCTTTTTTGAGTCATCAAATATATATTTGAGTTAGTAAGCCAATCCTTTAACCCAATAGCCTTCTCAAACTTTTCATGAGTCAGCCACTTAGACATTAAAAACTACTCAGACGTTGGCCTATTTCCTTGGACGTAGCTAACTTATCAAGTAGAGTCAATCCTTTCCCAAAATGACTACTTAGGCATAGTAACACTACTGGCACTGTAGTTCCCTTTTCTCGAATAAGAGTTGATCCTTTCACTCCTAAAAACTACTTAAGTATTTCCCCTTCCTTTGACGTTAAGATAGCTGGAAATGTATTTTTTACACTTTATTATGCTATGTCCTTTCTCTTGCATGTGCCAGAGTACTCAGACTTTTGTCACTTCAGATTTTAGAGAGCATCGAAGTACACTAGTCATTTTGCACTTAATTTAAAAATACCTAACTTAACCTATTGATAAGGCAAGTAAGGTTCGATCCCCACGTTGACGTGAATTATGTTAAAACCCACCTTTTATGACTTATCATATTGATTAGAGTTGAGATTCATTGTTTGGGTATGCATGCAACAATTTTACAAAATCAGTTAAAAATTGACAACACAATCATACCATGACACTGAGATAGGGAGGTGGGGTTCTCCAATTGGACACATTTAGATAGGGGCGGGTATTTCCTAACCATGAGGGATTTACTTGATTATCCATAAAGTTAATAGTAGGATGAGGATGTGCCACTAAGCAGTAGGGAAACCCCCTTTTTTTAGTCACATTGTCAGATGGAAGGGGGAATCTTGGCTAAAGTAAGTTTATAGGGGTGATATTAATTAATTAAAAGTTTACAGGGGTGATATTAATTAATTAACCAATCTGACTTTATTGGTGAAGGGAATGATCAAACTAGTTCGAAGACTTATCAAGTGTTAATCTTGCAAGTGTCAAATGATGGCTAGATGAGTTCCAATAGCTCGTTAGACAATGGGTGTTATAGCCAATTTCGATACATGTGTGTCCATGCAACATGTCACATTGTAAAAATCATTTTATTGACTTTTGGACATGGGTATTTAACGATGCTCTTGTGTAATTTATTGAGTGAAGAGCATATTGGATTTGGTCTTCTAAGTGATATTATAGCTTTTGCACAAATTTCTTAGATCAAATTCGAAATTATTATCCTAACTTATTCAAACCCGATTATATTGAAGGAGCATCTGTGAGTGCATGCGGAGCCTATAGAAGCTAAGTATAATATTAGAGGGCGGTGAATATAGTATACTATCGATGATAATTGTAGAATTTTAAAATAACATTCACCACATATCAATAGCAAATATAAACCAATCACAAAAAATAGATGGATGACACTTGGATTTTAGAGTGGAAATCCTTTTGGGTAAAAACTACTACTTAAGCATCTCAACTGAGGATTTCTCCAACTAGTCAACACTAGCCACCCTCATTCAAGTGGTGCGGTAGTGGAATTGACTAGTGTTGACTAGTCAATTCCACTACCACACCACTTGAATGAGAGTGGCACAGCCTCTTACAAAACTTTTCTTATACACCTGATCAAGAGAAAAACAATGGGACTCCCAAAATAACTTGGGTCCTAAATGAAAAAAATAGAAATAAAAAGTAACAATGAATCTTTTGGAACCTTAAAAAAAAAATGACAAACCAATATTTTGAGATTGCAAAGACGCATGCTTTAGATCGCAATAGTTGTAGGTGCATAGGCATTAAAGTACTAAAGAGAACATGATAGAATCACTTTATGAGAGCTCTTGAGGTGTGTTTTGAAATGGAGGGTTGAGGGCCCTATTTATAGGTGCTTTTTGACCTGATTTAGAAAGTCAAAATATGGCTTTGGTTGATCAAATTTTAGTGTTGGTCGATCAAAATGAACTTTGGTCGATTAAATTGAAATTTTGATTGATTCCATGTTGATCGATTAAATTAGGAAATCGATCGACTTGAAGCGTAAATGTAGGATTCGACCGTTAGAGGTCTTTGATCGATCAAGTTAAAAGAATTGGTCAATCAAATGTTTCTGGTTGATCAAGATAAATGGTTAGTCAATCAATAGTATTAAAAACTTAAGATTTCAAATAGATTTGTAGTATATTAAACTTTTAAAAATGCATCGGTTGTTAGTTTTGATGTTTCTTACAATGTTCTAAACTCAACAAAAGTAAAAAGAGCCTTCAAGTACTTCGTTAGAGATTGATTTCTCTTGTGTCGTGGTTATTTCTTGATTTTGTCTTAAAATGCCCGAAAATGATTAGTCTATAATAAAACATAATTTGTTACATCAAAACAAGTGTATCAACATTCTATTCTCCCCTTTTTTTATGATAACAAAATTATAATTATATATGTATGAAGATAGAAAAGATGATGACATGTTGCTCTTGTTAATTATATGCATATAGAAAATTTTCTCCCCCTCTCTTATTAACAAAAGACATGCATATAATAAAGTATAATTCTCAGTATTAGCTCCCCCTTAGTCAATGACTTAATGAAATTCATGACATGCTGGTATGCTGAAAAATAGATTGATAAAGACATCATTATAAAGAAAAATTTATCCTTAATAGAGTACTATTGTCATAAAGAATGGGCAATAAAGTTCTACAAACATGATAATATATGAAAAAAGTGCTATAGTCATGAAGATAGCAGTGAAGATAATAAAGCTCTACAAGCCACAATACTGCAAAGAAAAGGAAACCTAAAAGAAACTAAGAAAAGCATCAATGTCTAAAGGGAACTCTGCATCCATGTCAAAATCATCCAGGGGGAAGCTACTAGTGTTGGGTCCGACTGAGGAAGAAGATTGATGTAGACATAATTATTGAGGATAAAATGCCTATCTATGCATGTTCCTAGCCTTATATATGCATTCCATGCTATAAATATTGTATAGCGTGCATCATTCTGCATTTAAAGTAGTTTGTGTATATTTTAGGTTAATTACGTCCTTTTATGGCCAGGAGAGGAGATTTAATTCAAAGCCTCGGATTGACAAATTGATTGTACGGATTTGATCAAGACGACGATTGGAGTCCAATGCCTCCAAAATCGCCTTGATTAAAGTCCCGTAGCACCATATGTAGTCCGAAGAAGATCAACAGTCGAGAGACTACGTAACTGAATTCAAAGCTTCAAATGACAAATCCGACTACATGGATGGATTCAGGTCAACGATCGCAACCTAACGGTGAGAAAATCGACTCAATCCGATCTCTGTAGCAGCCCCTACAAAGGAAAGAAGATGGACAGCCTAGATCACGCCATGTGACGCAACCCAGGCCACCGATGAGCAGGCACGTGCTACCTGATTGCGCGGTAATCATAGGTCTTAATTGGCCTAGATTAAGCTAGGACTTAGCATAAGTTAGGGTTATTCATGCATGCATACGCATTATTTGCATCTTTACTGCTTTCCTTTAGCTATGCATAAAATAATATTATAATGTGCTGATTAAGTGCATTATGTCGATTGCAAGGAATAAGCTGATCAGGAGCTGGATCTGAAGCTGGATCAGGAATAACAGGAGTTGTAAGCAGAGCTAGAGCAGAAGGCCAAGTTTAGATGTAGGAATAATAATGTAAGGGGTATAAAAGTTTGCTATTCTATTAAGTAGGAATAAAGCAATAAAATGTGAAGAGCTTAGGTCCATCCTAGCCCTAGGATAGCCTAGAGACTTCCCCAAGCCTTAGCCACCCTTAGATTAGGTCACAACACCCTAGGAAGCCCTAGAACCCTAGTTCCAACCCTTCTCTAGACGTCCAGATAAGTTTTAAGACGTCCAGGACCCTTAGCCAACTCTCGCACACTTCAAACCCACTTCTGCAGTGTTATTGGACGTCCAGACACTTTGTCAGACGTCCAATTTCTTCAGAATATACAAAACAGAACCCAAAATCCTTCCTGACTCTGATTGGACGTCCAGACAACAAGTCTGGACTTCTGATTTTTTAGTATAAGACATCTGATTCTACTATTAGACTTCAGATACTGCTCTCCAATTCCTGTTTTGAGATTTAAGCCTTGATCTTGGATCTCTAGGTCCCTAAACCCAATTCCAACCCCATAGGAACCTAAATTAAGGTGCCCTAACCCTAGTACATCACCTCTAAACCTCCCTAAGGACCTAATTAGGTCCTTACTAAACCTATATGACTTGGATCTTAGTCAATTCCATTAGCCTATTCAATTGGACTCATTGAGTCCAATTGAGCCCTGATCTCAGCACACACTGTCCAATTGGACTCAGTGAGAGTCCAATTGACCTAGACCTAACTTAATTGAGTTGTTTTACTCTCAATTAAGTTTCCACACACCCAATTAAACTTGTATTAAGTTTAATTGCACTTTACCTTAGTGAATTGGGGTTTATAACCCTAATTTGAGACCTACCTTGACCTAAACCGACTAGAACCCAACCTAATCAACCTAGCCACCTAAGTTTTGACCCACACACACCCACACACACCATCCACATGAAAATATCTAGCCTAGAGTTCTCTAGAACTCTCTACCATGTGTGGTTGCCTTGGTTGCCAAAAATAGCAACCAAGAGCCATTCAATTTTTAGATCCACATTTAGTGGATCTAAAATCCACCATCCACCCTCTCTCTCTCACTCTCCCACGAGCTCCCACCATAGGCCTCTCTAGCGAATTCCATAATTCTCTAGAGAGCTTCCCTTAGGAATATAAAAAGACCCCTTGGGTGGCCATTTGCACCCATTCACTTCTTTGGCAATTGCACTCCATTGGTGCCATTCACGCCACCTCCATAGTCACTCCACCTCCACGAGCTCACTACCACCACCATGGAGGACACCATGCCGGGATGCTGGATCAACCCTACCTCTCTCCAAGGGCCGGCCTAAGTTCCATTTGCCACCCCTCCTTCTCTCGACCACTCCAAGGCCATCGGGGACCACCCCTGAATGCCCTCTATTCTTCTAGCTTTAAATCATGCTCTTCATAATCTTTATTGCTTTCATTTACTGCTTAGTAGTCTAGTCTTACTTCTCCCCCAATGATGCATGCGAAATCCCCCTGTTGATTCTTGTATGCAATCGTTTTCTGGTAGTTAGGTTTAATTTTTAAGCATTCATGTATAAGCTTTCCTCTAGATTTCCTTGTGCAACAACTCTCCAATGTGAATGAAATTTCACTTTATATATATATATATATATATCTTATGTGTTTGAAATCACCATGAGCTGAATGATTATCATATTTGCGGGATTTAAGTGCCTGTTCTTTAATTTCCTATATATTACGCACCAGCATGTCGTTTAAATAAAGTAGAGCGGCTTTAAGATCGATTTCAAAAGCAAAAACAATGCCTCCCAGAGATGAACGACCGGGACTCAAAGTCTCGTTATTTTTACAAAACAATATCTTTGTTGGATGGTATTTCACAACTATAGTACGACGCTTTTATCAAAAAATGTGATCTACGACTTTCCAACACTACTGCACGCGCACAACAGCGCGGGTGCACATGTGCGGAGGCATGCACGCACAACTTAGTGGCAGCTCAAGGCACCGCATGCATGGGTGCAACTGGCACACGAAGGTGCAGTGGCACAGTGTGAGTGGGTGCACGACATTGGTGCGTAGAGCGCACGCCACCATAGCAGCAACGGTGAGGCATGTGGGCTGTCTTTAGTGACGTTTGCGGCGAATCTTCAGCAATGTTTATGACCATCAGTAAATGTCCTGGAGTAAATGTCCTTTTCCTCCACTATAAAAAGACCCTTACCCCTCCCATTTTTCTTCATCTCTTCCTTTCTTCTCCTCACCACCTCCAAGGCTTTAGAGAGAGCTTGTCCCAAGCCCAGGATGCTCCCCTAGAGTAGAATCAAATATTTTCCCACCTCTCATCCCCATTCATGGAGCATCTCACAATCATCCTCTTACCTCCTTCGGGAAGAAGATCCTCACCGCGACGACGTCCTTCCCCGTCCTCCTTCCTCCGCTGCCGTTCTCCCTCGTCCCGCTCCTCAACACCTTCATTCGAGCATCGTCAGAATGAGCCATCCTCCAAGCAACCGTCGAGGGGGACTCTTCTCATCTCCATCTATCTTTACTGCTTTCTAGTATAGTTTCCCGCTTTCATAGCTATAGGAAACATTTTTTCATCACTATATTGATATTCTCTCTCTCTCATATTTTGCAAGTAGATTAGTTAGGTAATGTTTTCATCGATCTATCTCTTTCTTGGTAAAACACCAAAAAAATTATAAAAGATAAAAACGATAAAAAAAAGCGAAACACAGATTTTTCAAACCAAATGTTCACCTCGCTGTGTTCGACCCGGGACTCCCTTTCGAGTTTTGGTTATAAATATTATCTGATCGATGGATTTTCTTGCAAATTGAACTATGACGATAGGTTTTCCAAACTCAAACCTTTTCGTGGCTAATCTTCACCGCATCAAAGATCCATGAAAGCGTAGTTGACGTCCCAAAATATGTGACAACTGAGTCTCTGAAGTACTGCGGGATGGAGTTGCTAGAGTGTTGGTCTGTTGCTGTCGACGAGGTGTTGAGGTAGTCTAGTCATGAGAAGGTCTTGTTGCTACTACTGTTGGAGGAGCTCATCTCACTTTGGGAGGTAGGTGGTCATGGAACTGAAGTGTGTGTATTTGCTCTTCCATCTTGTCAAGGAACTACCCCTGCTTGCTTAGGTAGTCCGATACCTGAGTCCCATGCTCCATCATCATTGTGCTAGTCTCTCTCTAGCGATGCCTCATTAAAGAGATGTCATTGGTGATGTCCTGAACACCCAAGGAGCCATGTTTGGTAAACTTCTTATCAAGGTAGGGCCACTCATGGTCAAAGAAAGATGGAGAGGGTCTAATTGGAAGTGGGTAGTAGGCTTGGAAGTGCTGGTAGGGTGTATAGGAGGGTGGAGAAGTAGACAGTCCAGCCAAAGAGGGTGGAGGCTGGGAAGAGGAGATAGGAACTACCTAAGGTGGAGGATCCTATCATCTAGTACGCTCTCCAAAAACACTAACTTTAGTGATGAACTACTTGTGGTTGATATCCATAAGCACTGTAAAATGGTGGAAGATATGAGACAAAAGGGTGCCAAATGGAAATACGCTAGTGGGCTTCCTCTCCATAAAGGTGAGGATGAAGTGGTTCTAATTAAACAACTTTTCTGTCATGAAGGCGTAAAGAGCCACAAGCATGGGACCATGATAATTCTCAAAAGACGTAGATTTGGACATGAAGTTCCAAAGAAATACATGGTTGAAGAGCCGTAAAAGTTGATGGAAGTAGGGGGACTTGGTTGGCTTGTCCAAGGCATAAAACTCAGAAGTCATCAAGGTCTCTTTGATAGTCTCGGTGGAGGTGTCATGATGGAGCTCAAGATAAGTGGGACCAGAAGAGGGACAACCAAGAACCTACATGAGAATGTCTACATTGACGAGGACCTCAATGCCGTAGATGTTCGACGTCAACTGAATATCAAAACCTTCGCCCAGGTTGGAGTAGAAAAGTTGACAAGCCATGAGATCGACGTCCTTAATCCGACTACCCTTGGCACATGTATAGAAGTTCCTATCAAAGAGACGACCTATTTTATGAAAAGTAAGTCTATCTCTAAGACCAGGGAAAATGCGCTCCAAGTAGTCAATGTCGATGGGGTGACCCACATGTGGAGAAAGTTTGGAGTTAAGAGAGAAATTATGCCATGCATCATTATTAATAAAGTAACTATGAAAGGTATCATCGTGAGGGGTGGAAGAAGTGGTCACTACTAAAAAGAGTAGTTCTGGTCACGGTCATTTGGTCACAGTTCTTAAAATCATGACCAAAAGTAACTTATGATCACGGTTCTACCTAAAACTGTAACCAAACAGATTGATCAGGTTTATTTTGTGTTGAAACTTTTCATCACAGTTTCAAAAACCATGATCAATGGCTTTGATCATGGTTCCACTCAAACCATGACAAAAGGATTTTCGTGTTTAGAAAATAAAAACTCCCACCAAAACTCTTCCCCCTTTGGTCACAGTCTCACTCAGAACCTTGACCAAACCAAAGGCTTTGGTCATTCTTTTTAGACCATGACAAAAGAATTTTCGCATTTAAAAAAAAAACTCCCTCCAAAACTCTTCCCGTTTTGGTTATGGATTCAAGTAGAACCATGACCAAAGTCTTTCATCACGGTTTTCAAACCATGACGAAAGCATTTCTGCATTTAAAAAACCAAAACTCCCTCCAAAACCCTTCACCCTTTCCCAATTCCTTTAGTTTCAAAAACCATCACCGATCATCCCTTACCCCCTCCCCTCTCCAGATAGTGGTGATGTCTCCCCTCAAACATCCTTTGCCCGCTTCCCTCTCCAAACAGCAGCGGTGCCTCCCCTCGACCATACCGTTCCCTCCCTAAATGGAAGCAACAGCATCACATGGCTGGAGAGATACACCCCCACCCCTCCTTCAAACCCTAATTGTTGTGCCAATCGCCATTGTCGTAGCAGGAACTGTTGCCCAATCTCGGTACGTTGCTCCCTGATGGGAACACCATCATGAGCCCTAACGAGCTCATTTTGACCCAGGAAAAAGAACAAAAGCTCCTACATAACCAACTGGAGGTCCTAATTCCATGAATAACCATTCTGAGAGAAAAGCAAGAAATAAGGGTAAAACTATAATTTTACCATTGTAGTACAACAACAGATTTTCTCATGAGCTAAACACAGGTAAAATGATCTTAACAAGATAAAAAGTGGGATGATTCAAACAAAAAAGGGTTCATATGAATTCTGGGAATTAAATGACTTCTTGTAACCCTAAAATAGACCCACTTGATTTAACAAGATTTTGGTCAGAATGAAATTCATCTAAACCCTCTAAAAATCATGAAAAAATATTCTTTATAGTTTAGAACCTTCAATTTGACCCTTGGAACCTATTTTGACCTAAATTGGGGTCTCAGTCAAATATTTACCCTAAATTGGGTTTTTGCGTAAATTGCCTAGTCAAACATGGTCAAACCAAAACTCCAACTTCACCATTGGATTCCTTAGGTCCAAATAGGTTTGTACCAAAATTTGGACCTAAGGGGAATTCATCTTGACCCATTTTGCAAATAGGTCCAACCAAATTGCATTTCTACCCCTATCTTTTGAAAACCTCTGCAAAAACGCCCTAGCTTTGTCTTCATTCTTTACAATTAGGTCCCTCCGCCATTATAGCGAAGGGGATCCTACTCGGGCGAGATTTCGAGGGCAAGATCTCTCTGATTTCTTAGAGAATCCCCTTCAAAATTGAAAGGGAGATTTTCTGAGAAATCTCCTCCAGTTTAAACACAATATGAGGCTCTATTTGATACCCAATCTCTCATGCAAATGCAACAGAGATTCGGGTCTCCTGCAAGTTTCCATCTTCGGCGAGCTTGCCGTGCTTGGAAGCTTGGCTTCCAAGCACAAATCCTTCCTCCAGGGCCTATATAAGCAGACCCAGGTCACCCTGCATCTGCTAAGCTTGACATTGGCTAGAGAATCCCTGAAATTCGTCTCTTCCCCCTCCGGCCAGTGGCTCAGCAAGCTCCGGCGACCTCCCTCTCTTTCCCTCATCGCCTAGCCACAATACCAGTGGCAGGTTTCTCTTCCTCCTGCTCGTCTGCGTCGCACCACACCCGCCAATGACTCTATTGCCCCTTCGTTGTCGCTGTCCTCCCCCCACTGAGCGCTTTGTCTCCCGCAATAGCAATACAAGTCGGACGCCATCTCTGCCTCCCCCTTCATCTCCTTACTCCCAGATGAGCCCCTTTTCCCTCCTACTCATTTTTCCCCTCTTTATTTCGTGAAAACACCCCTCGACGCACTCAATCACCATCACCCCTTCCAACTCCAGTCAGACCTCCGGCGAGGCGTCCCCATTGCTTCGCACCTCCACTTGCCTCACCAACCACCCCATGAGCTCCGCAACACTTCACTGAACATAAACCCTCACTTCACTCATTGCGCCACGCACCCAAAACACCCCCCGAACACACCCACTCTCACACACACATGGTGCCCTAGGCACGCACACTCCAGCAACCCCATGCCACGCCGACCCCCGCAATAAATTCGCCGTGTCTCAGCGAAGCCTCCTAAGCTTTCTGACGTGGCCGTGAGGCCGTTTGCATGTTAGCAGGTTCGGAGGGTTGCCGCCATTGACAACAACGAGGAGCTTGCTTGCGAGCTCCCTCTAGGTTTCCCTGCTCCAGGTCATAGCCCTAGGTTGCGCGGAATACTTCCGTGCACACCTCCAGGAAAGCAATTGGCTTTGAAGGCCGAAGTAGCAGCTGAAATCAACTGAAGACATCCCTGCGGCGGGCATGCACAAGAGAGGTGGGAAGATAGTCCCACCTCGGAAACTCTTGACCGCCCGCAGCTGAATAAGTTGCAAAACTGCATAGGGCTTATCGCCTCCTGTCCACAGGGTGAGGTCCCACTCACCTTCACCTACCTCGTCCGTGACCTAACCTCCGCGGACCTGGCGTGACCCGTATACCCTACCCTGCACTCCTTGCTCACCACTGCACGCCGGTGGGCCTGGGCGATGATGAGTTCCTCACCTCAACTCAATAATTAAGTTAATTTTACTTAATTAAGAGTAGAGAAAAGTCACTTAGGTTAACTCGAAGTTGTGTCGGTTTTGTAGTATAGGGTCGAATTAACCTAACATTTTAGAATTTTTTTACTGGTTGAGTCTAGGTTGTTCGCTAGGAGGTATAATTCATTCTAAATTCACCAGTTATCTTTTATTTTCTTTATAAGTTTAGGAGGTATATTTAAGTTAATTTAGAAACATGAATTTTGCAAAAATTGATTAGATTGAAGAAGTATGCAAAATCCTATATGAAAACTCATTTTCAACATTTTAAGCATGTAAATCCTCTATTTATTTCAAATGATTTAAGGCTAGAAAGGGGTTATTTAATCAAGGCATGCCTTACTACAACAATTGAAAGAAAGAGAAATTAAAAATGAAATAAGAAAAAACATCCTTCATAATTTCTTTTATTCTTCAGCCTCTCTTCTCTTCTTCTCTCTTTCTTTCTTTCTTTCTTTCTTTTATTTATCCTTTATCTTTTACTCTCTCTCGAGCTCTTTTCTTTCCTCTCTTATTCTGCTCCTGCCTTCTTCTTCTCTTCCCTTGGTCTTCTTCTTTTGCTCCATAGTGTGCTTGTTCTCCTTTCTTTCCTTTAACCATAGCCTTCAGTTCAACACTTAACCTTCAGCTCTATCTTTCCTAAGCTTTTCCTTTGATCCTTCAGCTGAATCGGGTTTATTTTTACTCTTTAACCAAAAATTATTTTTATTTGCGATGAGGTCCTTTCGAGGATACACAGCACCCTAAGATTAGGGTGGGACCAGACCCTACTCGGTCCTCGCCTGATTTCAATTATGATTCGATTTCAATTTATTTTTCGATTCATAGTTTCAAGCTAATCTGGCTCAACCAAGCCAAACCGATTCATGCCTCCTCCGAGGCCTTGCCCTCGTACGGCCACATTAGCACATGCCCACTCGGACACACACCTGCAGGCACACACGCCCGCACACACATGCATATGCTCTTATGTTCAGATCGCGCTGAGCACTTGACGACTGAAGCGCCTATACAACAAATTCCTTTTGTTCCCATGCACGTGCTCAAAAGCTACTGACGTGGGACTATGTTCCCCCTCCAGACCCGACTTCATTTGATCATGTCTCCCTACTCAGAGCTCCAAATCAAGCGATTCAAAGCTTGTTGGAAAGCTCTAAGGTTGCTCTACAAGGTTGCAGGGTCAATTTTAAGTTAAGAGGATGTTTTCCTCTTCGATTTGAAGAGTGAAATAAGGGGGCTCCTATGGGTTTTATTGCTTGGAAATGGAGTTTAATGCTCACAGAATCCACAGATGGACTTTCCTCTCTCAATTAAAGGTCTGAATAGGATCTGCAGATAATTCCACAGCTACTGGAGTGAGTTTTGAAGCTCTTAAAGCTTCAGGAACAGCAAAGAATCTTGAAGCTTCTCTGAAAGCTTCAGAGACAGGAATTCAGACTCTGAAATGTGCAACAGACACTTAAGAACAAATCTGATCGATTCCAACAAGTTCTAAGGATTGAAACTGACTAATCTAGGTAGGATTTCATATCAAAACTCATCAAAATACCACTGCTGTCAGTTTGGGTTCCAAAACAACCCAAACTGACAAGAATTAAATTCTCGCCAAAATACAGGTCTGAGCTCACTTAAATCTCTTTCAGATCATTCAACAAGATCTCAGAAATAATTCTATCTCATCAATTCCTCTAATCGAGCTCAGAATCAAATTCTCCTTCCCAGGTTTGACTATGAAGGCTTAAAATTTGACTTTCTGATTAATGCCTTCTTACAAGAAATTAAAGCCTCAAATAGCATCTCTTCAATCTCAGGAATTTGTTCAGATCCTCAGATAGGTGTTCTAACCCTAAAAATTAGGGTTCTAAGCTTTCTGCCTGAGATCCTAATGTGGTCTGTTCGTCAGAGCAATTGAAAGATTGTTTCACAGATTTGAAGACATGAATAGCTTCAGTGCACTGCACTGAAGCTTCTAGGTTCACTAAATGCTCCTCAGACCTATCTGCCAGACTTCTCCAACTTCGCCGGAGTTAGAGAAGATGAACCTTAATCCACAGCTCCAGTCACTTAATCTTGAAATAAATGACCTCAAACTAATCAAGAATCAGAATTGAATCATTCTGGAGCTTCACACCAAGTTCCACAGGCTGAGGAACAGTTTTGACTCGTCGGAGCTCTAGTGAGTCCAGAAAAAGTGCAAACTATGCACAGAATGGTAAAACGTGCCATTTTTAATCTGAGAAGGTTCCTGAGGTTACAAGGAACCTTAGGGACTCAATTAATTCTCCGTTTGTTCATTAGAATTAAGGTTTAACAGTGAATTTCATTTCTTAAAGGATCTGAGTGGTTAATGCTCAAGAATTGTTTTATCACTCAATTGAGTGGTCAAAACAAGTCAACAAGTATTTACGATCATAAATATGTATATAATTAAGGATTTGAACTGCTCCTGAGCCGCCATTGACAGCGAGCTCAGGAGCTTAATTATAAATTAGGCGTTTAAGTTATATGTGGTAATTACTTGTATTATAGTGTCAATTAGGGTCCTTAGGTTGTGAATAAGTGATGGAGAACCCTATGAAGGTGGTTCTAAACTCAACTACTATCACCATGGACAGCGACAGTAGATGGTGAAGGTGAAGGTGATTTAAGTGAATCAATGATCAAATTAATGTTTTAAAGGATTAGAAATGGTCGTGAGGGCTAAAGGAAGGTGATAAATGATTTTAAAAGACAAAATTATGGCTCTGGCGAGCTCAAGGTGCTCGCCGGAGTCGGAGAAGATGATAACTAAAATTCTGACATTAACTTTAATCTAACTAACCATCTAACTAGCTAAGCTATCCTACTCCTACTCCTATTCCTAATCTATTGTTACCTGGACAAAGGGGTCAATAGGGTTCCGTCGAAGCTTCGTGGCGGACGAGGAAATTAGAGGGTGAAAAGAAGAATCTCTGGTGGGCAGATGCGAGGTGAAGCAGAGGACTCCTTGGTCGGCGTCTGTGTCCAGAGAGGCGACCGACCTCGGTGGATCTCCTTAGCTAAACAGGATGAATGGAGGAAGTCGGAGAATGAGATGGAAGGTCATAGGAGTTGCAGACGAATAGCCTATTGGGTCGGCTCAGTGTTAGAAGAGGGAAGGGAGCCAAGTTCAGTTAAATCGGAGGGGTGAGGGGGTATTTATAGTGGTTGGTGACGAAGAGAGTGGCAAGGTCTGGACGAAGAAGAAGCTTGAGGAGCTTAACCTCCGGCGTCGTCTTTGATGACGGTAAGGTTAACTCCCTCCAAAAATTAGGATTTCTGATTAATCTAGACCGGTGGATGAAGATGAAGTGGTGAGCGCAAGCTTCAAGAGCTTGGAGAAAGAAGGATGATGTCGGCAGGGCGGTGATTGCGCTGTGGAGTTACTCTCCGTCGTCAGCCGTCCAAATAGATGAAGGAGGAGAAGAAGAAGGTGACAGGGACTTATATGCAATGAAACTTAAGGACCTGTGTGAGAATTAAGGACCCGATTGTAATGAGTTTTAGGGACCAAAATGTAAACCCACGTTTTAAAGGTTTATTTTAACTTAGATCTTTTTCAACTTTTTATATATGTTAGTAAATAAGGTAAATATTATGTTTTCACCTTGAATTTACATTTTTGACCTTTTTAAGTAAAATTACTTTAGTTATTATATACTTTGGTATACATTATGTTTAAGTTACTTAACTTATTAATTAAGGAAATGATTAATAATATTTCGAGTCCAATTATTAATTAAATTGTTAATAATATTAATTGAATGATAAAATATCATTTTAAACTTATTTTAAGGTCCTTTACCAAATATCACTTATTTAGTAATTAACCCTTATATGTTCATAACCTTAGCTAATTAACTAGGAAGACTAGTTAATTAGGGGTAATTACAGACCATGATGAGTCTCTCATCATGCCCCCAAGCCAAAGTTTTGCTAGTCTCTAGCAAAATTAACTAAGACTATGATGATTTAAAACACTTGGGTTTAAATTAATATAAATAGTAACTATGTAGAGGAAAGCTTAGGTTAGAAATTTTTAAGTTTAATATAAATGATTAATGTATAGAGCACTTGTGAAAATTTCCTTACTTAAACTTATACTTATAACAATTTCAAAACACACTTAAAATAATTTGTTAACAAGAATTTTATTCAGAATTAGAATTCTTCAAAAATCTCTTAATCCTTGTAACTATTCTTAACTCAAATTAGAATACTGAGTGTTTTAAGAAAAACAAAACTTAAGAATTGAGAATTAAATTTTTACTCAAAAACTCAATAGAATTAAGTTAATCCTTTGTTTATGATATTTGACTTTTATCAATATAAGTTTAAGCAAATTAACCAGATACTCATTATTAATCAAACTTAGAATAGTAAAACTCTAATTCACTAGCCTACAACACTAAAGAATAACTTCTAGACCTAGGATTCTGTCAATTCTTATTTTTTAGGTCTCAACTTAAAATCTTCAAAACTCGATTTCTTAGGCTTCACTGCCCAATACCAAGGTTTAGTAGCTATAATTTTAAAACATCTGTGCTTAGTGAGGAGATTTGTCCTAAAGGCCTCCAAAGTTGCAAAAATCCAGATCTTAAGACATCAATTTCCAATCCCAATTATTCCAATTCAAGCCTTTGGCTTGGCCTTACTTAGGTTTGGTTGCTTTCTCCTCACTAGTTTTCTATCCTGAGGTCAACACTTTTTGTGTATATCTCCCCGGTGGACCACTAGGTCTCTTATTCCTAATATTTTTATCTCCATATTTTTTTCACTTTTTCTAGAGATTAGAACACCCATTTGTAGTGAGGTGTTTTTTTTATTTGATGGAAGGAAGGGTAGCATCCATTTGTATTGAGATGCCTTATTTATTAATGGAAAAACTGCATAAGCACCCTTTTGTAACGAGGCACTTAACTGTAGGGTGTTTTATTTATTTTTTTTCTTTTTCTTTTTCTTTTCCCCCCTTCTCATTTTTCTTACTAACTTTATTCTCCAAATCCTTTTTCTAGGTGAGTGGCACATCCTTCACCCTTTCAAGAACCGCCCCACGGAAATCCTTGGACTAAAGAGGATTTAGAATCGATCTCTTAACCTCTGTGTTTTCGCGGTCTCAGATGCCAACAAGATAATTCTATATGTGTGAATTTAGATGTTTAGGTTACTTAGCTCTCAAACCAGAGCTTGGACAACAAAGCCCTTCACTCTCAGGTTCTTCAAATTCTTAGTTTCCTCCTATAGGATCCGTCAAGACAAAATTTACCAAGTCTAGTTATTTATCTTTAGCCTATAAGTCTTGTAAACTAAAATTCTACTAACTCTCTTCTTAATTAACTCTGAATATCTGGCCTTTTTACTTAACTTTATGATAAAATCAAATTTTCAAGAAGCAAAAGGATTACTTAATCTAATTGATTAAAAAGTTATAATTTAATTCCAAAACTTAAGTTTAAATCTTAACACACTTAGTTTCTTAATTCAAGGTAAGAATAGAAAAATAAAGTTCTAAAAGATTTAAAAGATTCCTAATTCAAATAAAATCTTGTTGTAAAATTTAAAAGTGTGTTTTTACAAAATGTTTAAAGTAAAAATCTAATTAAGAATTGAATGCTCTTAAATATCTATATATATATATTCTATATAGATTTTAATTTCTGACCTAAAAGAAAATTAAGCTCTTAATTATATATATATTTTTTCTTCTTTTCTTCTTTATTAATGATTATACCCCTCTTATTATTTTTATGAATTTTCTTTTTCAAATTTTTGTATTTATATATTTTTATTTTTTATTTATATAAGATTTTCAAATTTTTATGATTTTTCAAAAAAATTTTAAATTTTTATGAAATTTTTGATTTTTTAAAATTTTATCATTTTTGGAATTTTTATTATTTTTTTTTAAAATTTCGTGGATATTTAATTTTTATGTGTTATTTTTTTTAACCCACACTTAAAGTAAAAATTTCACTTCAACACCCCCCAAGTCAAAATTTACAATGTCCTCATTGTAAGAAGGGTGAAAATATATTACACTTCATTTAGTATAGGGTGATGGAAGGAGTCGAATAGAGGAGATTAAAAATCTCTGTGCGGATGATTTTAAGTCTGACTAGAGGTCAGAGTGGTCAGTCGGACTAAATGAAGGTAATCAGTAAAATATGAAGTGGAATTTTAAACTAAGTGTAGAAGAAAATATAAAAGGGTAAAACAGGAAACAACAATGTACAAATGCTAAGTTTTACGCCTTCAGTTAGGCGTAAACCCTAGTAAAGAACTCCTAAAAAGATAAGATATATGGTAAAAATAGAGGAGTTATGAAAGAATTGGATCAAAAATAGAAAAATAGATTAAACCACCCAATCAAAACTCGTCCAGAAATTGCCTAGAATAGATCTCGCAGAACCAAAATTAGATTCTCGTGAAAAATCTCAAAAAAATCAGAGTGAATCTTGTGAACATTAGATCTGATTTAAGTTGAGATGTAGAATTTTCAAGATTAAGGCAATTCAAAAAAAATGATTCCACCAAGTTCAGAAGATCAGTAAAGTCAATTTTGATTCTTAATAATAGGTGGATCATTTTAACACAAAATAGGTTGCTGATGCAGGTTTGGTGGATTGTTTTCAGGTAATATGGAGGATGGGTTATGATTAGAATCAAAGGCCTGATTAAGGAAATGGACTTGGCCTTGATTTTGCCTAGGATTTGGCAGATTCCTAGGATTCGGAATTGGCTAAGATGGAAGAGTACCTGGCTGACGAGACTCAACCAAAAGCATGATCTGATTTGGTAAATCAGCCAATTCTACCTTACATTGCCTATAGATCTTAGCAAAAGGTTGAGCATTTTGTCACTGACTCTCTGACACAGCTCTTAAAATCTAATCTAACTGTGTATCTCTAATAGGCCTAGAGTAATTCTGCATACTCATAGGATTAGGCCTTAAATTTGATTGCTAAGGAGGAAATGGAGGTTGGTTAAAATGGGTCTGATTCAGATAATTTGGTCTTTGATTTTGATTTTGATCAGCCCAAGAGAAATTTGGGTGGGTTCTCCATCCAGGATTATAGGAATTTGAATAAGGGTATGGTCTTGGAGTGTTTTCCTGGATGGCGTGTTTTCTGCAATACGAAAGGGTGGGGAAAAGGGTGGGTAAGATTGTGGGACAAAGGTCCCTCCTTGGGTTAGTGAAGGAGTAGATAAAAAACCCAATGAAGATGGATCTCTAGAATCCAGATTATTCACAAATTCCCTCCCTGCGGGAATTTGCGAAACAGGTGAATATGCGGGATTCGTAGCAAGTAGAGGTGTAAGAGTCTTCATTGTGTTTCTGACCTCATCGAGATGCTTTGCTACGATATCAACTTTGTCCAATTTTTCTGCAATTATCTCCAAATCCTTTGAACTAGACGGGTTACCGATCTCGTGAATGCCCTTGTGAGGATTTTGATGATTCGTGTTTGCGCCTCGCGTGAATTGCGACATAGATGCGTTGTTGATCAAGTTTTCCACCATCCCTTCAAATAATTCTAAGGCGAATTCTGCATCGCGATTTAGAAAATTCCCTCCACAAGAGGCATCGATTAGATTGAGAATGCCCTCTTGTAAACTATAATAAAAGATATGCATAAGTTGCCAATGAGGGATGTCATGATGTGGGCATTTCCTTTGCAATTCATGAAAACGTTCCCACGCTTCATGAATTGGTTCTCCTTAGTTTTGATTGAAAGTAGTAATAACTCGCCTTAAAGCATTAGTTCAACCAATAAGAAAGAATTTCTTCAAAAATGTGGATTATAGTTCTGCCCAAGTTGAGATTGGTCTTGCTATAGTTCTATACCAATAAGCTGCTTTATCATTAAGGCTAAAAGAGAATATTTTCATTAGTAGGATTTCCCTACTTTGATTTCGAGGTCCAAGAGTTTGAGATAAATTCTTTAGATCTTCAATGTGTTGAAATGGATCCTCGGATGCAAATTCGTGAAAGTGAGGGATTAGACCTATAATATTTGGCTTTAATTCAGGATCATTTTCCCTAATAGAAATCCTAACATTAGGCTCTACTTATGCATTAGATGGGTTGTAGTAATCTCTAAGTAGAGGCTTGGATGATGGATCGGTAAATCAGGGTTTTCAAAACCCACCTCAAGTCGAGGTGGAGGATGGGTTTGAAGAGTCTGTAGATTATTTAGGGTTGCTGTTAATAAATTGATTTGTCTTGTTTGCTCAAGCACCCTAAGATTCTGGTTCAGGAGCACCTCATGAACATCAAAAGGCAGCATCTCCCCCTGACCAGAAGAAGAAGGGATCTCGAGATTTAGATTCTGCATTTGATCCATAGAAGTAGATGGATCAGACGGAAAAACCATTGGTTGCTTATCTGCAATCGACCTAGGATCACCTGTCAACAATGGTGCAAGAGGCGGATGCAAGGATTGCCTCTCGTCCATAAATGGAAAATAATGTGAAAGTGCACACGTGCACCACCAGTAAAACAGTGACACAAAAAACTTGCAAAACAACGCAAAGATGCAGGTTTTGCTCTTCTTTCAAAGGAAAGAAGAGATTCCTAAGATACGTAAAAGTAATTTAATGCAAACAAATAGAGTAACAGTATCAAAATACACGTCCTAATCTGTGTCTACGCAGGTGCGTACCTTAAAGCGCAAAGGTCTAAGGTCTAGGATCGAGACCGCTCACTACTGGCTCCCCGGGGTTCTAGTAGTGAGACAGACTTGTTGATCTTCGACCAAAGCCTTAAGAGGTGCAAAGAGGAGAGATAGAGAAATAGACTTGTGTAACTCCAGTGTTCGCGCTGTTTGTGAGATAGCATGCAACAGACGATAGTGATAGAAAAACTCGCATGCATTCTGTAATCAGATTTAAGTCACAATTTTTACTTCCTCTTTTTAGTTAATCTTTTACAAAAATATATCAAATGAAATACAATGGCCGCTTTTTAGATTTTTTTCAAACAAAAATATGTGGTCATTTTAATATCTCAAAGGACATGAATCTACGTGGGTTTTCTCGTGTTTTCCTGCAGATGTGAGAAAAACAGTTAAAAATTTCGGAGTCAGTTTCACTCTAATACTAGCAGGAAAAATGCACTCCTAAGAGTGTATTCCTATTGAATGCTGCTACTAGTCAGAAAAGGATGTATTTTTGTATTTTTTTATTTTTAATGCAATAATACAAAAGTATAGAAATACTTACAAAAGAAGAAATAGCAAAACAGATTCCTGCCTTCTCCTGAGATTACCTGCGAAGGTAAACCTGAAAAGAAGACAGAAAACAAAAAAAAAAAATAAAACAAAATGCAACTAATTAGAACAAAAGTTAAAACCAAAAATATATAAAATACCTCATAATTAGACAATTAAACCAACTAATTTTTTAGTGAATTAAGGGATTACCTCCCGGCAATGGCACCATTAAAATAATCATAGATGAAGCAATGCTAGGGAATGTTTTGATGAATGTAATGAAGCAAAATATTACCTCCCCGGCAACGGCACCATTAAAGTGATGCGTTCCTCACCTCAACTCAGTAATTAAGTTAATTTTACTTAATTAAGAGTAGAGAAAAGTCACTTACGTTAACTCGAAGTTGTGTCGGTTTTGTAGTATAGGGTCGAATTAACCTAACATTTTAGAATTTTTTTACTGGTTGAGTCCAGGTCGTTCGCAGGGAGGTAGAATTCATTCTAAATTCACTAGTTATCTTTTATTTTCTTTATAAGTTTAGGAGGTATATTTAAGTTAATTTAGAAACATGAATTTTCCAAATATTGATTAGATTGAAGAAGTATGCAAAATCCTATATGAAAACTCATTTTCAACATTTTAAGCATGTAAATCCTCTATTTATTTCAAATGATTTAAGGCTAGAAAGGGGTTATTTAATCAAGGCATGCCTTATTACAACAATTGAAAGAAAGAGAAATTAAAAATAAAATAAGAAAAAACATCCTTCATAATTTCTTTTATTCTTCAGCCTCTCTTCTCTTCTTCTCTCTTTCTTTCTTTCTTTCTTTTATTTATCCTTTATCTTTTACTCTCTCTCGAGCTCTTTTCTTTCCTCTCTTATTCTGCTCCTGCCTTCTTCTTCTCTTCCCTTGGTCTTCTTCTTCTTTTGCTCCTTGTGTGCTTGTTCTCCTTTCTTTCCTTTAACCTTAGCCTTCAGTTCAACACTTAACCTTCAGCTCTATCTTTCCTAAGCTTTTCCTTTGATCCTTCAGCTGAACTGGGTTTATTTTTACTCTTTAACCAAAAATTATTTTTATTTGCGACGAGGTCCTTTCGAGGATACACAGCACCCTGAGATTAGGTTGGGACCAGACCCTACTCGGTCCTCGCCTGATTTCAATTATGATTCGATTTCGATTTATTTTTCGGTTCATAGTTTCAAGCTAATCTGGCTCAACCAAGCCAAACCGGTTCACGCCTCCTCCCAAGCCTCACCCTCCTACGGCCACATTCGCACATGCCCACTCGGGCGCACACACGCAGGCACACACGCCCGCACACACACACACGCATATGCTCGTATGTTCAGATCGTGCTGAGCACTTCACGACTGAAGCACCTATACAACAAATTCCTTTTGTTCCCATGCTCGCACTCAAAAGCTACTGACGTGGGACTATGTTCCCCCCTCCAGACCCGAATTCAATTGACCATGTCTCCCTACTCAAAGCTCCAAATCAAGCAATTCGAAGCTTGTTGGAAAGCTCTAAGGTTGCTCTACAAGGTTGCAGGGTCACTTTTTAATCTAAGAAGGTTCCTGAGGTTACAAGGAACCTTAGGGACTCAATTAATTCTCCGTTTGTTCATTAGAATTAAGGTTTAACAGTGAATTTCATTTCGTAAAGGATCTGAGTGGTTAATGCTTCGGACTTGTTTTGCCACTCAATTGAGTGGTCAAAACAAGTCAACAAGTATTTACGATCATAAATATGTATATAATTAAGGATTTGAACTGCTCCTGAGCCGCCATTGACAGCGAGCTCGGGAGCTTAATTATAAATTGGGCGTTTAAGTTATATGTGGTAATTACTTCTATTATAGTGTCAATTAGGGTCCTTAGGTTGTGAATAAGTGATGGAGAACCCTATGAAGGTGGTTCTAAACTCAACTACTGTCACCATGGACAGCGACAGTAGATGGTGAAGGTGAAGGTGATTTAGGCGAATCAATGATCAAATTAATGTTTTAAAGGATTAGAAATGGTCGTGAAGGATAAAGGAAGGTGATCAATGATTTTAAAAGACAAAATTATGGCTCTGGTGAGCTCAAGGTGCTCGCTGGAGTCAGAGAAGATGACAACTAAAATTCTGACATTAACTCTAATCTAACTAACCATCTAACTAGCTAAGCTATCCTACTCCTACTCCTATTCCTAATCTATTGTTACCTGGATGAAGGGGTCAATAGGGTTCCGCCAAAGGTTCATGGTGGATGATGAAATTAGAGGGTGAAAAGAAGAATCTCCGGCGGGCAGATGAGAGGTGAAGCAGAGGACTCCTTGGTCGGCGCCTGTGTCCAGAGATGCGGCCGACCTCGGCAGATCTCCTCAGCTAAACAGGATGAATGGAGGAAGTTGGAGAATGAGATGGAAGGTCGTCGGAGTTGCAGACGAATAGCCTATTGGGTCGGCTCAGTGTTAGAAGAGGGAAGGGAGCCAACTTCAGTTAAATTGGAGGGGTGAGGGGGTATTTATAGTGGTTGGTGACGAAGAGAGTGGCAAGGTCTGGACGAAGAAGATTGAGGAGCTTAACCTTCGACGTCATCTCCGACGACGGTGAGGTTAACTCCCTCCAAAAATTAGGATTTCTGGTTAATCTAGACCATTGGATGAAGATGAAGTGGTGAGCGCAAGCTCTAAGAGCTTGGAGAAAGAAGGATGATGTCGGCAGGGCGGTGATTGCGCAGTGGAGTTACTCTCCGTCGTCAGCCATCCAAATAGATGGAGGAGAAGAAGGTGACAGGGACTTATATGCAATGAAACTTAAGGACCTGTGTGAGAATTAAGGACCCGATTGTAATGAGTTTTAAGGACCAAAATGTAAACACACATTTTAAAGGTTTATTTTAACTTAGATCTTTTTCAACTTTTTATATATGTTAGTAAATAAGGTAAATATTATGTTTTCAACTTGAATTTACATTTTTTACCTTTTTAAGTAAAATTACTTAAGTTATTATATACTTTGGTATACATTATGTTTAAGTTAACTTATTAATTAAGGAAATGATTAATAATATTTCGAGTCCAATTATTAATTAAATTGTTAATAATATTAATTGAATGATAAAATATCATTTTAAACTTATTTTAAGGTCCTTTTCCAAATATCCCTTATTTAATAATTAACCCTTATATGTTCATAACCTTAGCTAATTAACTAGGAAGACTAGTTAATTAGGGGTAATTACAGATCATGATGAGTCTCTCATCAAGAGCGTACCTGACCCTATTACCCAAGAAGATGGCTCTGGGAAAGCAAACCTAAGAGAGAAAGAAGAAAGGAGAGTGCACGTGGATAGGGGTAGGTTTTGCTCTCGTAGGGAATAGAGAAAAGGAAGAAGCCAAGGAAGAAGAAAGCGGAGGCCAGAGAAAGCTAAGGAAGAACAAGGCAAGGCTGAAGAGGGAGAAGCTGAAGTCAGAGAGGCTGAAGAGCTGAAGAAGAAAGAGAAAGAAAGAGAAGGAAGGATTGAAGGAAGAAGAAAGGAAGGACCTGCCAGAGAAAGAAAGAAAGAGAAGGAAGGAGAAGAAGCTGAAGGCAAAGAAAGGCTAAGGCACAGGCATGGGAACAAAAGAAAAGAAAGAAAGAAGAAGGACGAAAGTAGCCGCAAGAGAAGAATAGAGATTAGAGAAGAGAAAAAGAGAAGAAATGAAAGCACTGTAGCACCCATAGTTTAAGACGTCTGATTCATCAATCAAGATGTCCAATTTTTGCGCTTATTTACATTGATTTCTTTAATCTTGTGTGTCTACATTATTGCAGTATAATTTTGGTTTTCTATTGCATATTATATTCAATTTCTCAAGTTGTGCTCTTGATTTCTAAACCCTAATTTGCTCCCTGTGTTCGACCTTGGACTTAAACTTCGAGTAATAAAATCTATTTATTTTCAAAGCGATTTCAACTATATTACAACGCTTTATTTTAAAACTTGATTTCGCTTCGACAAACATTTTGCTCCCCCTTCACCTCTTTTCTCATTGTTCTTATCTCATTTAGGGTGGTATTGAATCACGGGTGGAACAGGGAGTTTCTAGGGATCCCTTGGGTCTAATTTGGCCGATTTGGGTTCCCCTAGGTGAAGCGATCGACTACGGTTCGTATAAAAATATGTCGTTATTGTAGTATATGTCACAAATATATACCGTTGTCGCATCAATTATATTTATTTACATAATTTTTACTGGTTTATTCCAAGTTGTTCACTGTGAGGTAGCTATTGATATACATCACTCTCCAAGTCTAATATTATTCTCTGTTTCAAAAAAAAAAGTCTAATATTATTCTTTAATTCCAAAAAGATTGATTTTATGCACAATTATGAATGAATGAATTAATGAATGAAGGAATGAATTATAAATGATTGGAAACAATTATATACAATCAAGCATCAAACACTATAACTAATTAATATATTATAAGAGGAAGGGAATGTATGCATGTGCATGTGGTGCCCAGCGCTCATGGCGACAGAGCATTGGGCATCACAGAAATCTTTTATAGAGCTGTGGGAGCTCTTCCACGCCCAATGTGGCACTATTGTTAGCACCCCATAGGTGCTGCAGCTACGATGGGCCTATGACTGATTTAGGTGTATTTGGCCCTCGATTTGAGGGCCATATATTATTATTATTACTTAAAATTAAATTATATGATATTAAAGTATTTACATAGGGCTACATGATTATATAATTTATTTACAAAATTAATTATATTTATTATATAAATAAATTAGCTAAACTTTACAATTTATACATAATGATTTATAGGTTTATTTCTTAATTAACATTCAAATTAGTTAATTAATGGTCTAATTGACCCAGTACAGAGTTAATATACATATTAAATTATTTAATACACATTTTTATTGTATTTTAAATGATTTATTTTAATTTATTTACATTTAAATAGGTGATTTCAGGGTATTTTCAGATAATTTAAGTTATAAATAACATAATATATTATAAATATAGTTAAATTAGTGTAATTTACTTAAACTACAATAATATAAATGTACAATATAAGTTAGCTCAGTTATAACTTAATTTACTAATTTATTTTAATTTAACCTAATAACTTAGCTAGTAACTTAATAAAGTCATTATTTATTATATACATAATTAAATTATGATATAGAGATTATAATATACACAATACATATATAAATATTTATATATAGTATCATTTGTAAATATAGTTATTTACAGGGTTTCATTTATTTTGTTATGTTATAGTACTTATAATTTAGTATAAATAATAAATAATTATATGATTAAGTTATATACAGTTTAATATTAAATATTTAATTTACAATATACAATGTATATGTAGGTTATTTACACCTATTAGATATTTATTTTACAATATATACACATATATCTTAGAGTATAGCTTATATTTACAAGTATATACATAATATACATGGTATTTTTGGGTATTTTTAGGGTTTTTCTACTTTTTATGGGTTTTATATGTTTTGTAGAGGTAGGGGATGAGAGAGAAAGAAAGAGATGAGGATAATAGAGTGTTTTTGAGATTTTTAAGATTTGAGGTCTTTTATTAAGTTTTAAGGTAGATTGAACTGTCGACTGGTATGTTCTACCAAGTTGAGGGTTCAGAATGCCTTGAAACTTGACAGCCACTGACCGGTCGATCTTTCGCTTTTAAGTCGTTTGTAATTTAATGTGGTGGAAAAATCGACTAATCAATTTTTAACAAGAAATAACCACTCGCAGAGGAGCGGGTCGTATCCACAGGGAGGCAATAACGTATTAAAATTCACGCCACTTAAAAATGTTTGTTAGGAGTCAATTTGGATAAGAACCAAGCCAAGATTGCCTTTAGATTAAGGTTTAAGCAAGAAACAATGCTGAAATGGCAATTATAGAAACTACAGGATATTTTCCGCAATGCAGAGTGAATAGAATATGATTAAAATGTGGCAATGGCAGAAAATGTAAATTTTAATTAAAGTTTTACTGTAGCAAAACAGGGGAATTTTTCCCCGTTGTCTTGCGCGACGAGGAGCCCATGGCCGGGCGTGGGAAGCTCGGAGGAGGTCCCTTGGATCAAGGGCTTCAAATCGGTGGTGGCGGCGAGTCGCGCGGCGGTTGGAGGTGGCCGGACGAGCTCCGGCGGAGGTGCTGCAGCCGGCAGCTTGCGCAGCCTGTTGGCGTGAAGTCCGCCGCCTGCTGCTGCTGCGGGGGTGGCTGCTGCGGCTGGCGTGTGCGGTGGTCGGTTGGGCGGTCTGCAGGCGGTTGTGCGTGGGTGCGCGGAGGGTCTGCAGGAGGGCGCGCGGTTGTGCGTGGGCGGTGGTTTGCAGGAGGGCGCTTGCGCGATGGTCTGCAGGCGGTTGGCGTGTGCGGTGGAAGCTGGCGTGGGCAGAGGGTCTGCAGAGGTCGGTTGCTGGCGGTTCTGCAGGCGCAGTGGTGAATGGCGTGGACTGCAGGCGCTGTTGGAGGGTGCAGGCGCGTGGGCGAAGGACTCTGCAGTCGCGAGTGAATGGCGCTTGCAAGCGGCAGGCGCGGGAGGAGGCGTGCTCGGTTGTGCTGATCTGCAGGCGTGCGTAGGTCTGCAGCCGGTGAGCGGTGGAGGGCGCAGGCGTGGGTGCGCTGAAGGTTCTGCAGGCTGTTGAGCGGAGGCGTGGCTGTTGGAGAGTTGAGGCGCGTTTGAGCTGAAGGTTGACGGACGTGGGTGCACTGAAGGTTCTGCAGGTGTAGGAAGGGGTCTGCAGGCGACTTCAGGCGTGTGCGGTGAAGTGAGCGGGTAACTTCAGACGTCTGGGAAATTCCCCAGACGTCTTAAGTTACTGAGAGGGTGGCTGAATCAGTAGGTTGGTGACGGTGGTCGGCGATGACGGTGAGGGAGTTGCACGCTAAGGTGCTCACGGTAATGTGGGCGAGCTCCGGATGGCGGTGTGGCCTGTCACACCACACGCCCACGGTGGTGGAGACTCGCCGCCATGGTAGAGGCCGGCAGTGTGGAGTGGAAGAGAGAGGTTCTCTCTGCATAGTGGTGGGTCGGTAGCGGAGGCCTTCTGAGCTCTGCTGCCTCCGTGCTCCTTTTGTAGTGGCCTGAACAAATTTGAAATCAGCGGCCGACCAGATCCACCGTATCCGCTTCCCCTTGAATGGCTCCTTCACTGCATCACCCGGGCGTTGTAGCGGCAGCCAGCCGTTCTGAAAGAAGAAGAATAAATAAAATATTATTAAAATATTAGGGTTATTTATGTATAGACCCTCAACTTCTATGTTAATAAAAACAATATACCTAATTGGTTATCTAATTAGATGAATGCTATTTTAAGATAATTCTAAATGCACTTAAGATATGAGTGCAATGTATGGATTATGTAATTAGATTAAAACTATGAATTAATCTATTTACATCCTAATTTATACTAAATATATGTTAGAATTAACCTAATGTGTAGGCACTTAAATACTTAAATAGCCCACAACTATGGGCTAATCAGCCACCTCAAAATATACCTAATCCTACTCTCTACACCTTTATTTTATTTTTTAGAATTTTTATATCATTTTTATTTATTTATAAATCTAACTCAATTGTAGGCCTTCAAAGGGTTGTAAAGTGGAACCTAAGGCACTAGAAGTGGTTCTAATGGCTAGAATGACAATGGGAGGGTTCAGATATGTTCAAAACATGATATGAGAGGTGTGCAAGCAGTTGAACATGAATTTCTACTCAGATTCGTTCTATTTTTAAACTTGGACAGTTAGATGCACATACTAGCTGACAAAAGGAATAAAAAATCTGATTACAAAGATTCAAAAGAGATTAAAAGGCATTTAACAATACATGAAAGCTTGTTTACATTGTATACAACAGCTAGAACATATCAGCTATCTAAATAAACCATTTCTTCACCACCTAGCTACTGTCCTATCATTCCAGACCAAAACAGCAGGAGCAATAACTGTAGTAGCAACTAGACACAATAGCAGAGTGCTGCTGCTGGAATTCAGCAGAGCAGTAGCAGCAACTAGGCACAACAGCAACCAAGCTGCTGACAACAGCTATAGCTACTGAAACAACAGCTAAGTTGATCTACTACAATAGCTCTAGACATCTTATGATAAAATCCAGTGGCTGTTGTTGCAACCATTGCTCAATTTCAGTAGAATTATTGGGGATTTTAGTACAAAAATCATTCAAGATCAAACTTGGAAAGTCTGATCTTGAATCATTACTGTCTTGACCAAATTCTCTCCTTCAGATCATTGAATTTAGAGTTGAAAAACCAATGGATATGTAGATGCTATTGCAGCACTTTACTGTATTGATTTGGGATTCACCAAACACTTTAAAATCTGATAACACATCAAATTCTCTTTAAAAACAATTGGAAGCTGAATCTTCATAAAAAATCTTTAAACAACAATCCTAGGCTCAAATCAGAGAAGACATACTGATCTAAAACCTCCCTAATGCTATAGACAGCATGTAGGAAGATCTTAGAACAAGCCATTAAATTCAACCAATCATGAATCCCAATTCTCTAAACCTTAAGGAATATTGATAATTCCTTAGGTTAAAAATAATAATCTCAAATTCAAATCAACACAAAAATCCTTGGTAGAGACTCAAATCAATAAGATTGATTCTCCTTGGTTTTCCCACATTCAAGATCATAAAATCCCCAATTCAAGCCAAATTCAGACATGGCTCATCTGAGGAAAAATTCTTCACTTATAACATCTTAGATTCACTGGCAAGGACTGATTTACTCAAAAACATATCGATTCACTTCATCAAAAATCCATTCAAAACCCAATCTAATCAAAATCTCGCGATCTTGCATTGAAATCTAGATTAAAAATCGATCAAGCAAATTGATACCATTTTAAACTTATATCAGGGGTCTTTGTGGATTTTTGAAATGAATGGGAGACTCCTAAATGGATTTGAGTGCAAACTCTCATCTCAAAGCTAGAGAGCAATGAGATGAGGGTTTAACTCTTAATGGATGGGTGAATTGCGAAATAAAACACGAGAAAATTCAGAACATGGACTTGTGAGGTGGTGATGGAGAGATTAATGATCAAATGAGTGAGATGGATTCATCTCCTCTGGTCTGAAATGATCAGAGGAGGTGGAATGCGAATTCTACGCTACATTAATCTACTCCTAGCTAGCAATCAATTCAACGAATTTCCTACATCTGATCTACTTCTATTCTACTCTAAATTATACTAACTAAACTACAATTAACTAGGAAACAGGGAAATTCTGTTCTAAGCAGATGAATGGGACCTGTTGAGAAGATCTGTTGCTGGTGGCTGCAGCGATGAAGAGGGGGAGGATCTCTAGCGGAATGAAAGTCCATTAGTGGGACTCAGGGTCGCCCTTAGGTGCTATGCGATCCTTAGTGGATAGGAGAGTTGGAGAAGATGGAGTTCCTTTGCTCATGGCGCCAGAACAAGGTTGGGTGGAGAGGAGAAACTGGAGAAGACGAAGAGATCACCTCGAGAAAGTAGGAGAGGAGGTCGATCCTTTGCGTGCGAGGCAGGGGAGCTCCTTAAGTAGAACGATCAGTGAGTGAGCTCACCGCAAGGGTGAAAATAAGCGCTTATGTCATTCATGGTGAGGATTCAAGAAGAGAAGCGCGCGAAGAGTTAAAATGAAGAGCCATCGTTAGATCAGATCTGGGAGAAGGGGTGATCTCACGCGAGGATTCACGCGAAGGTTTGATTGAAGGGTAGCCACAGATCAAGTGGTTCAAGGGATGGATGGCTAGGATGCTCTCAGTTCTTTGGGTGCTACAGTGCACCCATGAGGAACAGGTGGTGCTGGGATCTAATGGTGTTTTTGCGCAATAAGCCCCTTAGCGAAATAGTGGAAGAAGTGCAATCAAACCCATAAGTGGTTAGGAATGATTACAGAGCGGTCCCTATGAGCTTGCAAATAGGTCCTTGCATCCTACAAATTGGTCCTTGGAGGTTTTCTAATGCATAAAATGTATTATATGAAGGACCTGAGTGTAAATTTATAATTGCAAGGCCTTAATGATGTCCAAATGAAACCAAATTTTTATTGAAGCTCACTTGAACATATTAGAAGTTGATTTTACTTTTGATTTGGAATTTTGAGCTCATTTGTGCATTCAATTTGCAATTGGATCACCATTTCATATTTTATAATAGAATATCTCAGTAAATGACCTAATTATGTATTTTTAGCACAAAATTGATGTTTTAGGTCTTTTCTGTTACTTTCCACACTTAACCATTTTTATGTGTTAATTCCATGGTGTTTAACCTAGTTTCTAGCGTAACTTAGGTAATTTAGCTATGATGAGTCGCAACTCATCACTAGGGTGGGTGGGGAAGGTTTGAGTGGGGCAAATCACCTGGGGGTGCGGTTGGCATTACTGTTGGGAAGGTTTGGTGCTGATGCCTTGAGAGCAAAAGTACTAATCACAAAGCTATATTGTTAGCTAATAGAAATGCTTTAGAGAACAATAATCAGTTACCATTGTCAGTGATACTCCTCTTGAGCTTAGACGTGGTTCTGTTGTATTTTGTTTTTGGTTTTTCTGGAATTATCATTGTTAGCCAAAAATAGAAATGGCACCTTGTCACTTTCCACTTGTCCGATATATGCTCCATGATTTGCACTTGATTGCCGATTTGACTATGTTGTAAGCATGTGTAGCTCTTGTAGTTATAGAGGAAGCAATTCTTGTTAAATCATGTACCATGTTGGAATAGGGAACAATCCTTGGAGGAAAATTGTAAAGTTCATTAGACAGAAAATTGTGGAGTTCATATCCTAACAATTACATGGAATGCACTTATTCAAGCAATGTTTCTTCAAATGTAATTTAGAAAGAACAATAATAGAATCTCTATACTAGCAGTCCATTCTGTACACATTTTCTTGCCTCATGGCACCATGCATGCATTCAACGAGATGAAACTTTTTGATGCTCATCCTTGAAAGTTGACACTAGGAGTGCATACTGATAAATGCCAGTTTATCATCATTCTTTTGCATTAAAACAATCCTAGCTCTTAGGGTTTTGCTTCGCAAACGGGTTTTTGGGGTTGCATTTAGTTATAAATTAGGATAGGCATGCATTGCATTTTTCTTATCTTTTTAATGTGTTTTTATGAGTGTTAGGGATGAACAGATATACAGATCCCTAAAACCCTAGCACTCAGGAAGGCAATTGGTGAAGAAGAAGCTCAGATTAGCTGGAACTCAGCTTGATCCAGCTCACCACAGCTGGAATCCAGCTCACTTGGACTAGGGTTAGCTCATCCTAACTCCATTCAGCTCATCTCAGCTGAATGGCAGCTTAAGAGAGCTCATCTTAGCTCACCCTAGCTCAGGTCAGCTTAGATCCAGCTCAACTTAGCTGAGCCTAGCTCATCTTAGCTCTCACTAGTCCACAGGGAGCTTTAGCTAGCTCAGTTGAGTTGACTGGAGTTCTCCCCAGCTCAGGTCTAGCTACATCTAGCTCCACTCAACTCCAGCCAGCTAAAGATGAATTCATCCCAGCTTAGGAAGCTCAAGTCCAGCTCTTGGGGACTCAGCTTAGCTCATCTTAGTTGAGCTAAGCTACCTTAGCTACCTCAACCAGCTTGATCCTCCCCGGGAGCACCAGACCCAGCTCACCTCAGCCCATTATGGTAGAAGCCAGCTTACTTTAGCTTGTCTTAGCAACTAGCAAAGAACTAGCAAGCTAAGCTAGCTAGAGTAGCTCCATGCTACCCCCTTCAGCAACTGCTAGCTCCATTTCAGCTCCAAACTCTTCATATCTAGCTCTTCTCCTCAAACCCTAGCTCCCATTGCCTCCTCCTCTACTCCATTACTAGCTAAGCTAGCTTAGCTTAGCTAGCATCCAGCTCCTTGGCCATCCTTCACCTTCAACTCAACCCTAGCTAGCTCCACTAACTAAGCTTAACTAGTCCACGTAAGCTACCTAAACCTCTACTCTATTTTGGTGCCAAGATGGACACCTCTTAGCCCCTCAACTACACCCAAAAGACACCTTGTTTTGGCGCCAAAATAACCTTCTAGAAGCCCTCCCTTTTGGCACCAAAACACCCCCACATCATGGCCCTACACATAACCCTACAACCTATCCTAGCCATCCACCTAACCCCCCCTTCTAGAAGCCTTCATGGTGGCACCAAAACCAAGGCACCTCTCCATGGTTGGTGCCACCTTTAGGTGCCTCTCCACCACCATAACTACCACCTTCACATCCCCCCACTTGACGCCAACTCTCCTTAGCCCTAGGATCACCTAACCACCCCCGTCTTCCCATCTTAGCCATCCATCTCAAGAGTCACCTTAACCCTGTCATCCTACCCTATAAAAAGACCAACACCCACCACCTTGCAACCCATCCTTGGCTAGCAAAATACCTCTCATATTCTACCTAAAGCTCACGCCCAAGAGAGAAGAAGATTAAGGGGATACTCTGTCCCCTTGGTGCCTTCCCCTCTTCCCTTCTCTCCTGTGCCCACACTAGCCCAAGGAGAAGCCAGTCAAGGAAGACCTTTGGAGGAGGTCTTGAAGGTGGTCCATGCCACCTTGGAGGAGAAGCTTAAGGGTGGTATATGCCCACCTTTGGAGAAAGACAATTAAGGTGGAAGCTTCCACCTTGGAGGAGCATTTCAAGGAAGGAGAAGGAGGAGCCCTTTTCAAGCCTAGGAACTACTAAGCTTGGAGCAAGGAGCTTCCCCTCTTCACCATCACTTTAGGAGGATTTGTGTTTTACTTTATTTATTGCATTTATTCTAGTAGTAGAAGCATTCCTCTACTAGGTTTTTATGTAAAACACTTTTGCATTAATCAAGTTGCCTTCAATTCTATTTCATTTTGTTGCAATTTTTTTTATAATCTAGTTTCTAGCACTTTTCACTCCTCCCTAATTATTCTAGACCTCCATGTGTCTAGAGTGAGCTTAGGGAGAATCTCTACTTGTCACTTTAGTAGTAGTGTAGTGAGTTAGGTGTTAGCCATTTTCCATTGCCAACAAAATTACCGTTGCCGTTATTTCAAAACCCTAAAAAACTACATATTTAAAATGACCAAAAAGAAAGTTGATTTCCATTTCCGAGCAAGAGACCGATTTTTGCAACTAAATTGTCTCCTTGGATGATGATAGAAACCATTCTTGCGCATTTTGAAAGTCGTCAAAAATCATAGTATAGTCACGCAAAAACATTCGTCAAAAATTAAGTTTGTAAAAATTACGAGACTTTGAGTCCTGGTCGTTCACCTCTGGGAGGCGTTGCTTTCATTTTTGAAATTGATCTTTTTACTACTCTACTTCATTTAAAGATGCACGTCAGTTTCCAATCTCCTAACAAAAACTTCATCACTTCTGTTATTAACTCGGATCACATGCGCATGCGTCAAGTAAATTATGAAAGTGAACGTGTGAGTTTCTGTGGGCACGATTCTAGTGAGGTGGTGACTAGTTATGGAGAAAGCATCTATTGTTAAATTTTCAATATCCTCAGGAAACGACATGCTGGTGCGTAATAGATAGACAGTTAAAGAGTAAGCACTTAAATCACACAAAAAGGATAATCATTCAGCTCGTGGTGATTTCAAACACATAAAGAGATATATATATAAAAATGTGTTTTCATTCATTCATTGGGGCGTTGTTTGCACAAGGAATCTAGAGGAAAGCTTGTACATAAATGCTTGAAAATTAAACCTAGCTACCAGAAAATGATTGCATACAAGAATCGATGGGGGGATTTCGCATGCATCATTGGGGGAGAAGTACAACTACACTACTAAGCAGTAAATAAAAGCAGTAAAATTGTAAAGAGCATGAGTTAAATCTAGAAGAAAAAAGGGCATTCAGGGGTGGTCCCCGATGGCCTTGGAGTGGTCGGGAGGAGAATGAGGGGCGGCCAATGTAGCTTAGGCTGACCCTTGGAGAGAGGTAGGGTTGATCCAGCATCCCGGTATGGTGTCCTCCATGATGGTGGTGAGCTCGTGGAGGTGGAGTAGCTAACCTAAGTGAAGGTGGGTGTGTATGGAGCTAGTGAGGTGAGTGGTGCCAATGAAAGCCAAGGGATGTGAATGGGTGTGTTTGGCTGCCCATGGGGTCTTTTTATAGACCCAATGGCTTCTCTCTAGAGAGGTGTGGAACTCTCTAGAGAGATTCCAAGAGTGGCCGGCCACATGGGGTTGGAGGTGGTCTTTGAGATCCAAAAATTGTGGATCTCAATTTGAATGCCTCTTGGTTGCTAAATTTGGCAACCAAGAGGTGGCGCCATCTCAAGAGGTCTCTAGGGAATTCTAGAGAAGTGAGTGCGTGAATGGGTGTGTGTGTGTGTGTGGTCGTGCCCCACATGGCTAGGTGGCTTAGGGTAGGTCCTAAGGGGTTTGTGTAGGTGTAGGTCTTGATTTTAGGGTTACAAACCCTAATTGCTAAGGTGAAAATGCAATTAAACTTAACCTAAGTTTAATTGGATGAGTGTGAGCCTAATTGAGGGTGACATAACTCAATTAGGTTGGGTTTAGGTCAATTGGACTCTCACTAAGTCCAATTAAACTTGTGTGGGTTGAGATCTAAGCTCAATTGGACTCAATGAGTCCAATTGACTTAGGTGAAGGTAATTGACTTTGATCTAAGTCAATTGGGTTTGGTGAGGACCTAATTAGGTCCTTAAGTAGGTCTAGAGGTGATGTACTAGGGTTAGGACATCTTAGTTTAGGTTCCTATGGGGTTGGGATTAGGTCTAGGGAGCTAGGGATCCAAGATCGAGACTTGAATCTCAAAACAGGGATTGGAGACCAGCATCAGACATCCAATAATAGGATCAGACGACTTATACTCAAAAATCAGAAGTCCAGACTTCAGTTCTGGATGTCCAATTTGAGTTAGGGGGAAATCAGGGTTTTGTTTTGGGTATTCTGCAGAAATTAAACGTCTGACAAAGTGTCTGGATGCCCAATAACACTGCAGAAGTGGGTTTGAGGTGTGCGGGAGATGGCTAAGGGTCCTAGACGTCCTATAACTTATCTGGACGTCCAGATAAGGGTTGGAACTACAGTTTTAGGGCTTCCTAAGGTGCGGTGACCTAATCTAAGGGTGGCTAAGACTTGAGGAAGTCTCTAGGCTATCCTAGGGCTAGGATGGACCTAATCTCTTCACATTTTACTGCTTTATTCCTACTTAATAGCATAGCAAACCTTTAACTCCCTTACATCATTATTCCTACATCTAATCTAAGTCTTCTAGTCTAGCTCTGCTGCAACACCCATTATTCCTGATCCAACTTCAGATCCAGCTCCAGATCTGCTTATTGCCTGTAATCGACATAATGTACTTAATCAGCACATTATAACATTATTTTATGCATAGCTAAAGTAAAGTAGTAAAGATGCAGATAATGCTTATGCGTGCATGAATAACCTTAACTTATGCTAAGTCCTAGCTTAATCTAGGTCAATTAAGACCTATGATTGTTGCGCAATCAGATGACCCTAGATACCCCACTATCTAGGTTATAAATTTTAAAAGCGTTTGCGATTTGGCTTGTTACAACGACTTAAAAACCCACTTTTACAAATCACGCCAGATTTCGCATCACCTATTCCGTATACTGCTGAATCATGTTCTTGGAATGAATCCCAATAATAAACTACTCTCTATTTGAATCCTGAAGATGGGGCATTTCTCTTTTTCTCTTTAATCTTATTTCAATTGATTATATCTTTAATTATGTAAAGTGTCATTAATTTCAATTTTTATTAGATTTAACTTTTCCTAAATTTTGGTTTAGAAATTAAAGAAAAGATGAGAAAACTTGCACAATTTAAAATTTGAAGTTGAGATCTCTTGATGTGAGATCAGCAAGAAAACTAATAACTGCAAATGTTGAAGCTGGTGTATTCTCCACTTCAATAATATGTGAATTTAGGGATTTTCTATACTGTTTTTCCTTTCTCACAGTTGAGATCTCTTTTTTTTTCTTCAAAAGAAAAAAAAGAATTGCTTTTCATATGATTTGATATTGTTGTCTTGGCAAAAAACTTTTCTTGATGAAAAGTGCGATATCGATCATGCACAGAATCATGGGCACATGCACTTGCTAGAGGTAATGAACATTAAGCCCTTTCTGTAGTCCTTTTTCTGATTTAGTAGAATATTTAGCATTCCATTTTGTAGATTACGGAGCATGCTCAATGGTTCTGGAACAAGGCAATTCTACTTAGTCATTTCTCAAATCGATACACCATTGAGGTGATGAACTTAGCTCCACAATTCATACCTTTTTCTTTTTCTTTTTCTTTTTCTGTGTGTGTTGGTGTGGGGGGCTAGTTCATCAGTTTCTTCTAATATTTGGTTCCACTATTTGGTTTTTACATCAGGACATTCGTGAAGCAACTTTAAAGCTGTAGCCTAAAGTATCTGCAAAAATATTCACTCTGATAGAAGGATTCAGATCAATGTACAAATAGGCCTTGCATGCCTGATTTTTCCCTATCATGCACATATGTTTGATCTAGCGTAGACCTTGCAACTTCTCATCCTATGCATGAGCAACGATGCCCATTTGGTGAAACAAGCTAGTAGCTTCTGCAAACAACTGGGACACAAAGCTGTGCATTGTTACTGATCTATTAGACAGCTATCGTCCGATATCATGTGTTGCTAGAGTGTGCCTTTCCTCGCCAAGTCATGCCTCTAATATCATCTAATTGTATGACGTCATTAAGAATTGTCACATGTATACTCAATGTTGATTTGCTAATCTCAAATGCTCATGTATGTGCACATTTATGTTTGTAAAATCACCATTGGCTTGTCCACCTTGCCATAATGTGGCTTCATTTAAAATGTAAGCTTCAAAGAAACACTTGTATTTCTACATTCGTTTATCAGAATGGATACGCCATTGGAAGTGTTGGAATTAGACCTCTCCTTGCTGGGAGAGAATTAATTTGTTAAATTTCTCATTCTTTTCAATATCTTCTTACTCCCTCTCAATAATGAAAATCCCACAATACGGGGTAGATAAAGAATTGGGATCGGTCTATTCTATCTTTTCATGAATTTTAACTTCTGTCTTGTTAGTTATTACTGATGGATGGTGTTCCCAGTTTGAAATGCTTATTGCTTCTAACGTTATTCACACTGGCTTGGAGAATACATTTGATTGCAAAATTGAAACAAATAGATGTTATTATTCTACTATGTTGTTCCATTATTCTCATATATTCATATTTTCTGAGAGTGTAAACATATATGTTTGTTAGATGTAAAAGTGGTTGACTTAAATCTTAACCAAGTATTAACTTACTATTTAGGACCTATCTGTAAATGAATTTTAACCTTAGTTTTATAGCTGATTGTGGGTGTTCTGATTTTATTGTTGTAGGTTGGAGATTTAGGTTTATCAAAAGTAAAATGTCAGACTTTAATCTCTGGTGGTGTGCAGGGGACTTTACCTTGGATGGCACATGAACTTTTAAGTTGGGACAGAAATCTTGTATATGAAAATGTCTTTTGACTGTAATTCTATGCCTACTCATTATTTGATTCTTGCTTGCACCTTGTCATTTCTCACAGTGTGTTTTCTTATACAGGTTGATGTATTTTCATTTAGGATAGTGATGTGGGAGCTTCTAACTAGGGAAGAACCATATGCTGATTTGCATTATGGTGCCATTATAGGTGACATTCTTCATAGGATCTCCTTGTTTTAGAGTTATTTTGTTATTACTTCACTCCAAATGAAAATTTCTTCATCAGGTGGAATTGTGAACAACACTCTATAGCCTCCAATACCTGAATCTTGTGATCCAGAGTGGAGATCCCTGCTGGACAAGTGCTGGTCATCTGAGCCATTGAAGAGGCCAAGTTTCACAGAGGTTGCAGCCAGGTTGCAGGTGATGCCTGCATCTTACCCTCTCAAGGTGCAACCTCATCCAAACCCTTCTACATCTTCACCAATGTAGAAGTAAGTTTCTCTGCAAGTTATGCATGTAGATATGCAGCTTTTGTGGTCATGATATTCATCCAGTCTCAAGGTGGGCTTGAGCAGCCTCCATGTACTGATAGTCTCGTTAATAGCCTTTGAAGGGTTTTCTGAGGGCTCTCTCTCACTGAAGGATCCCCAGAGAGTAATAAAAGTCTTATCAATTCCTTTTTCTTTGGCCCTACAGCATATTTGCAACTTTTGCGGATGCTGCATTACTAGGCAGCGTAAACTAGAGCATGCCCTCAATTTAGGGAGTCACATTTTTTAATGTCGCTAATCTTATATAAGAACTAAATATATTCTTTCACTTTGTGTTGAGTGTGAGCAAAGTAATAACAAGGTTTTGTTCTTGGGGGTTTAGGTTATCCTGAACTATATTTCTAGCTTTGTTTTGAAGTCACCACTAATTGCATGTCGATAATCGTTGGCAGTATGCTAGTTCAAAACTTTGTTCCTTTTGTTCCTTTTTTTTGGGATGAGAATTTATCTTATGTATGATAAGAGTTGGTTGCCAGTGGCAATGGAAGAGGAAAGAAAGTGATGCATTTGAAGTAGGCATAGTCCTTTTGCTTATGGGGTCAAAGATCAAGTATAGGGATTATGGTGAGACAACTATTCAACTACATCTTATCAGTTCCCTGCTTCTTCATTCGCAGGTAGTGTAATGACATGTGCATTTAGAGATGAATATGGCATGCCGCAAATGGATGGCAGATGTATTGTGACATTTATTTATAGGTCTCTTTTTTACCTTTGTCATTTCTCGAGAGTTTGATTAAATGGGTCCTTTATTGAGACCCTGCTTATTTAAGTAGGATTTATGACAATTTGAATAATTTCCTTATATCGTGTGGCATATATTGTGTAGGAAGGTTTCTCTTATAGTGATAGTAACATTAGATGTGAAGGCTGTGGGATACAACCCATATACTTGATCATGTTTGATCTGGAGAGGAATTTGGATATTAACCTATTTGGATGATATCTAACCATAGTCTTAAAAGACAGCTGATCTAGATTAGATAGAGATGTTATCCTCGACTAGTTACAAGAAATATTGAGGATTACCTCTTATATCAATTATTATACTTGATGGAATGCTAGTGTCAAAAAATGTGCAACTCTGTGATATAGAGAGTGAAAATGGTCATCAGGGGGTTGGTTTAGTGGTATAGCTTTCCACTAGCACTGAGAAGTCATGGGATCAAATTCATACTCATCATACTTACCTTCTCAGAAAAAAAGGAGTGAAGAATGGATTCTGTAGGACAATGGGCAATTATGATATGTAAAAAGTTGTCATCTCTTACAACTTTACTAAAGGCAAGCACATTTACCAATAAGATAGGTTGGGATAACTAGGCCTAAAGCAATAGTGACAAGTTACTAAAATTATATTTGTGGGTTCTTGGTGGTTAGTATCAAATAAATCACATAGGATAACAAATACCTATCATATCGTTATGGTGATCAATTATTTACCAAGTACCTGCTTTAAAATGATTAGAGATACCAAGGGTATCAATCCTATTTTTGTTCCTTCTTCTAGAGGGGTGTGTGCATGTGTGTTTAAATTCCTACATCAAGTATGATTCCAAGTAGTGCCTTAAAATAATGTTAAATAATGTATAATTTGGGTCTAAAATTATTCCCTCAATTTTGACTTCCAATAAGGAACCCTCATCTTTCCTTAGAATTTTGTAGATGGCTCACAAACTTGGTTATACTTTTGCAGGGTAATTTCTCTTTTGCTAGAATGAGAGCTGATTGGTAATTTCCTCTTTTTATTAAAACCATGTGATTAAGCTTAGAATGGTGCTGATTTGAATGGTGTTGATTTTAATTGATTTGATCCCCATAGAGTAATATTTTTTTTTGTTAGATATTTCAGCTATTTGCCCCATCAAACATAGTTACATTTATTTATTTTTTTTGTTTTAAGAGACCTTTGGTCACGGTTAACCAACCGTCACCAAAGGTTCCCTTTGGTCATGGTGTCCCCTTTAATCACAGTTAATAACCCGTGACTAAAGGGATCCTTTGGTGACAGGTAGAGAACTGTGACCAAAGGACCCTTTTTGGTCATGGTTATTAACCATAACTAAAGCTCTCTCTTTGGTCATGGATTTAGAACTATGACTAAAAGTCTTTGGTCACGTTTTATAACCATGAACGAATACTGTTGAACCCAACTGATGGGAACATCATCATGAGTCCTAACTAGCCCAATTTGGTCTGATAAAGTTGATAAAAGTTCCTACTTAACCATCAGAGGGTCCACTGTGCATCCTATTCTGTTTTAAGAAAAAGAAAAGAACATAGGGTTATTTTTGCAATTTTAACTGCATTTCATAAGTACGTAATAACCACGGGAAATTCCAAGGGTTAATTAAAGGTCAAATGGTCATTAATGTCTAATAAGAGGGTCCATACAGACAGAAATGGGTTTTCACACATTTTAAGAATTAATGGACATCTGAAATCCTAATTTCAGACCTGCTTAATTAACTGAGATTTTGGTTAGGATAAAATTCACCTAAACCTTCTAAAAATCATAGAAAAATATTCTATAAGATTTAGTATCCTTGATTTGACCATCTAGACCCATTTTTGACCTAAAATAGAGTCTCAGGCAGGAAGTTGCCCTGATTTGGGATTCTATGTAAATTACCCAGGAAAGCTTGGTCAAAGCTAAAATCTAACTTCACCATTAGATTCCTTGGGTCCAAATTAGGTTTGTATCAAAATTTGGGCCCAATTAGAGATCATCTTGACCTAGTTTGCATTTTGGTCTAGTCTGACTCTTTTTTCTCTCAAGTAGGCCCTAAGCTTTTGAAATCCTTGCAAAAGGCCCCCTAGGTTTGTCATCATCTTCGCACAAAGGTCCCTGCTGCCATTGAAGTCAACCAACCTCCAGACAGTGTGTTGACCTAACCTAATCCCACTCGAATCTTCATCAAATCCTACCAAAATTGGTGGGATTGATGTTCACACCCTAACGAATCTATTAGGATTGTTCTTAACTCCTAAATCCCTCTGATTCATGTGTGCGAACGCACGAAATCAGTGGATGCTTTCTTGAATCCTAAGGAACCAATCAGAGCTCCTTCCTATTCTAGAACTCGGTTGGAGCTCTATATAAGACCCTCATGGACTGCCTCACCTCCTTAGCGAGTTTTTGGGCAACAAAACTCTTCCTTTCTCCCTCTCTGACCTGCTCCAAGTTCTGCTCCAGCGACCCTCTACCTCCGATTCCCTCATCGATCACCACGTATAATAGGTGGTCGAACCTTCTTCCCCTCTTCATTCCATGACTTGCAATATCGGCGAGGAGCTCTCTGACCCCCTCTTCATCGCTATACCCCTCCTCGGAGTATTCCTCTTCTCCGACACTGGCTCATCAAGGCTGATTCCTCCTCTGCCTCCTCCTCATCCTCTAGCTACCCTCGACGACTCCCCTACTTCTACTAATCACCCCAACATCATCAGACCTCGCCTTCGACCACGAATTCGCCTGCTCCACCGTCATCTTCCAACTCGCCAGCATACCTCCAGCGATCTTGACAACACGCCACACTGCACTAACTTTCCTGCTACCACTCCCTACACCATCACAGAACCCTCACAAGCAAAACCCCTCAAGAAATTGAGGGGATTGCTCGCCCTAGCCCTCCACCGAACACCTTCACGTGCTCCGACCTCCTCTGCCTTCATCATGGTCACATACGCACTTCCACAACATGCCACCGTCACCATCGCCTTCGCCGCACTCGCACGAAGCTTCTGAAGGTGTTTGACTTGGCTGCAAGGCTGTATTCATGCTATCAAGTACTCCACCGGAACTTTGCCGCCACGTCATCTTCTCCAGCTTCGTTCATGGTGTTCTAGCCACGATAACTCCAGGCAACTTCCCAAGGCATTGCGGAGTTCCTTCAGAAGCATCTCCAGGTTCCTAATTGAGGCCTTCATCCATAGCTACGGCCCCAAATCAAAGCCCTCATCTTCCAGCTACACACGATGAAGGACTATAGGACAGATAGTCCCACATTGTAAAGACTGAAGTGAGTCATGCGGGTGTTGAAGCTACGAGTTGCTACGCTAACGTATTTGGTTTTGAAAAAAACCTATCGTCATAGTGTGAAAGCGAAGAACTTGTGCTCAACAAATAAAATTTGTACCGGAATAAAAATCCCGGGTCGAACTCAGGGAAGCTACGTTGATCTATATTCGCAATTATTTTTTTTTTAGAGTTTTTGTTGAAAAGTGAAGCGATGTAATTACAATAAAGAAATATTAATAATCAGAATAAACGAGAGAGAGAGAGAAAACATGCACTCAATATTTCAAAATGTTTATACAATAAAACTAGAGAAGAATTACACTAGAAAGTGATAAATCAGCTACACTAAAAAGCAGGAAAATTCTACTCTAGAAAGCTGTAAAGAAGAATGGGAGAGAGAAATTATCCTCCTCGACGATCGCTTGGAGGACGAGTCGGACGAGACGCCTGGACGAAGGAGGACGGAGCGGGAAGAAGGAGGTCGAGGCAGGAGGAACGAGAATGGGGTAGCACGTCATCATCGTTGCGGGATCCGCTTCCGAAATGAGAGCGAAAATTTGACTTTATCTCTCAAGGAGCATCCCGGGTGTGGGACAAGCTTCTCTTGAGCTTTGGAGAGGTAGAGGAGAGAAGGAAGGGATGCCAATTTCATATGGAGGGGGTCTCCTTTTATAGTTGCAAGGAGTGAGGGCAATTTGCTCTTTTTAATTTGAAAATATTAAATAAGGGGTCTTTAGTGACGGATAAAACAGTTGCTAAAGCCCCATTCGTGGGTGATGTGTGCCACCCACTCATCTTTCACACAGCCCACGTCCATCAAATCTTGACCGTTTGATCGCGAGATCGAACGACTGAGCTTTGATAACCGTCGTGCCTCATCTGATCGAGCCTCTGCATGAAATCGCACGTCCACGCAGCGTGGCCCTGAGCACATCACATCTCCGCCCTCGCAGTCACTCATCCAAGATCTGATGGTCTAAATAGCACCATCGCAAGTGCCTACGTTCCATTGAGGCTCGTGGGGTTTCAAACCTGCGCCTCTTGCTCGCGATAAGGCTCCAACTCGCTGCGCTACAGAGGGGAAATAGGCGCACGGGTGTTTTGAGGTGCGGCTGCCCATGGCCATCCAACAGCCTAGATCTAATGCGCGGTGGAAGGGTGCAGTGGTCTCCAAGATCAGCTGGGTCGGTTTGGGCGGCCAAGATGGCGCCACGTGCGCCATCTTGGCCGTCCATCTTCTGGATGATGTAGATGGTGCCACGGCTGTCGGATTGAGTCGATTTTCACGCCGTTAGACTGCGATCGTCGATCCGAATCCATCCATGTAGTTGGATTTGTTGTCTGAAGTGCGGATTCACACCATCTTGGCCATTGATCTTCTAGGGTTCCTCGTTCTCTATCTGATGCTACAGGTGTCTGATTAGGGAAATCTTGGAGTCGTTGAATTCCAATCATTGCCCTGATCACATTTGTACGGTTGGATCTTCAATCTGAGGCCCTGATAAAAATTTGCCCTATCCCTGAACAGAAAAGGAGACAATTAACCTCCATTTTATTCAAACTAATTTAAATGCAAGATGATGCATGTTATGCAATATTTATAGTATGTAATGTAATTCTATGCTTAAGAACATGCATAAATAGACATCTTATGTAATGTAAACATGTTTACATCACACCCTCATGCCTATCTTTTGCTAGTCCCTAGCAAAAACTATATGCTATTTGTGAAAGAATTAGGTTGGATTATTTGGGCATGAGTTATTTTCAATCATTAAGAAAATGTTTACTTAGGATCTGAACTTTCAAAGACACAACAGTGCCCGGGTACCTACCAAAATGCTGACCGCCTCAAGCCCTCGCCTTATTCAAAGAAAAATTTCTTTTTCTCATTTTCTTTTCTATTCTTTTTTTGGATTTTTAAGTTTTAGGGTTTAAGAGTGGCTTTCTACGACCATTCAACTCACCCAAGATTTGATGAAAATCCTAAGTTCTAAGCATGTTTATTGTGAATGTGATAGACTCGTTGATCGGTAGTTAAAACGGACTTCAGATTTCTACGCCTCTAGGTGACCTTAAAAAGAGAATTTTGCCTATAAGTGTATCTTTACAACTGGTAGCTTTCTCCCTACTTTTATTTTTATGGGGTCAACACAAGGGTAAATCCAGTGTATATCTCCCCAGTTTATTCTACTTCTCTGCTTCTTCCTAAGTGTTTTGGGAATTTTCAGTGCATTTATTAAGCTGGGTTCTGGATAACCGGCCGATGAGCTGTTACCACCGACAACTTGCCAATCATACTCGTGCAGTGAAGTGTAGCTTATTTCCTTTTTTCTTTTTCTTTTCTCCTCTATTTTTTTCTTTTCTTTTTGACTTTCTTTTTCTCTTTTTTTTTTTTTTTAAGTAGGTGGCTTCCCTGGTCTAAGATTTACCTAAAGGTAGCAAGAGAATGATCCAGTGACTGGGTTCTGGACAACCTACCTATGAGCTATTACCCACGATAACTTACCAGCCATATCACCCTAGAAGGTTCATTAGCTACCCAATTTCCATTAAAATTGCCGAACAACGAGTCAGTGCAAAGAAAGTGTGTAGATGCTTAAAACTCAAAGTTCCCTCAAATTAGAGGGTGGGTTGATAAGTCGTGTACTTATCACCCAAACTTATTTACTCAAATTACAATAGAATTAAGATTGGCAAGGACTCGAAAAATAAATCCACATTTTAGTGGATACACAGGGTGATTAAGTCTGAAGACCTGAAGGGTCTTTGTGTTCAGATCCTAATGTAATATTTCATAAGATTGAAAAGTCCTAATGTCCAACTATTCCTTCCTAATTCAATTTGTTTTATGTATAAATAAGAAGAGAAAAATAATTTACATGAATTTCACAAAGCTGACCAAATGATTCAAAAATGAATCCACCCCCCCATGCTTAGCTGATGCAATGTTTACATTGAGAAAGAGACATGAAAGAAAGGGTAGAGTATGAAAGATGTCGCCTGAATATGAAGCTTGTGTCAGCTTTGTGTCATATGTACAACTGCTGAGTTTAATGCCATCAGCTAGGCGAAGTTCAGCCAAAGAAGTTACAGAATGGCTAGAGCAACCGTGTCTGAGACGGGTTCTGGAAGAGTACAGTCAATAATAGGCTTTAGATGTTGACCATTGACTTTAAATGTGTTACCCGTCTTTGGGTCAGAAATATGAATGTCTCCATTTGGAAAAATCTGGTCAATAATGAATGGGCCATTCCATTTAGATCTAAGTTTTCCAGGAAAGAGCTTAAGTCTAGAATCGAATAACCATACCTTCTGGTTCGGCTCAAAGCTCTTGCGGAAAATCAATTGATCATGTAGAGCTTTGGTCCGAGCATTGTAGATCTTGGCATTCTCGTATGCATCATTTCTAAGCTCTTCCAACTTAGATAGTTGGAGTTTCCTGGTCTTCCCAACTAAATTCAGATCCAAATTGCATTGTTTGATCGCCTAGAATGCCCTGTGTTCGATCTCTACGGGTAGATGGCACACCTTTCCATACACCAAATGAAATGGAGACATGCCGATGGGCATTTTATACACCGTACAGTAGGCCCAAAGAGCGTCCTCAAGCTTTTGAGTTCAGTCCTTGCGATCAGGCCTAACCATTTTCTGCAAAATGTTCTTGATCTCTCGATTGGAGATCTCAGCTTGTCCATTCATCTGGGGATGGTAAGGTGTGGAAATTTGGTGATTAACCCCATATTTGGCCAACAAATTTCAAAATTGGGCATTAGTAAATGAGTGCCACCATCACTGATGATGGCTCTCGGAATCTCGAACCTACTGAAGATATTTTTCTTGACAAAATCGATGACCACCTTGTGGTCATTGGTTCGAGTGGGAATCGCCTCAATCAATTTGGACACATAATCAACAGCAACAAGAATGTATTGATGTCCAAATGAAGGGAGAAAGGGTCCCATGAAATCGATGCCCCAAACATCGAAAATTTCGACAGGAAGAATTGGGTTTAGGGGCATCATATCTCTCTTAGTTATGCTCTTGAGTGCTTGACATCGAGAACATGACCTTGAGAAATCCTGGGTATCCTTAAATAAAGACGGCCAATAGAAGCTAGATTGCAAGATTTTTACAGCCGTCTTTTTCCTGGAGAAATGTCCACCACATACAGATGCATGGCAGAACTCGAGTATACTGTTGAATTCATTCTCCGGTACACATCGGCAAATAATCTGATTAGAGCTGATGTGGTATAGTTCAGGGTCCTCCCAGAAATAGTATTTGGCCTCAGATTTGAGTCTATCTCGTTGTTGCTTGGTCCAATCCTGGGGGATTTGACCAACGGCCAAATAGTTAACAATGTCAGCAAACCACAGGGTTTGGACACCTGAAACTGTAAGGATAGCTTCGTCCGGAAAAGTGTCAACAATCGGGATGTCCAGACAAGAAGAATCCCTTAGGAGTCTCGACAGATGATTCGCCACCACATTTTGCACCCTAATTTTATCCTTGATTTCAAGATCAAATTCTTGAAGCAGAAGAATCCAACGAATAAGATGGGGTTTGGCATCCCTTTTGGCCAAGAGATGTCTCAAGGCCGAGTGGTCGGTATAGATGATAACATGAGACCCTAAGAGATAAGCCCTGAATTTTTCCAAAGCGAACACTTCGGCTAGTAATTCCTTTTCAGTAACAGTGTAATTCCTCTGGGCTTCATCCAGAGTTTTACTAGCATAGTAGATGACAGAGGGCTTTCTATCAATTTTCTGACCCAAGACAGCCCCAACCGTGTAATCAGAAGCGTCGGTCATGATCTCAAAAGGGGCTATCCAAATTGGTGGTTGCAATACTGGAGCACAGGTGACTGCTATTTTCAGGAAATCAAATGCCTTTCGACATGATTCATCGAAAAAAAATGGCGATTCTTTGGCAAGAAGATTGCTCAGGGGACGAGCAACCTTTGAGAAATCCTTGATGAATCTTTGATAGAATCCCACATGACCAAGAAATGATCGGATTTGTTTAACAAATGTGGGAGGAGGAAGTTTAGCAATAGCATCAACCTTAGCTTTATTCACTTTGATTCCCCATTGAGAGATTACATGATCCAAGACGATGCCTTCTTGGGTTATGAAATGACTCTTTTCCTAGAGAAGGACCAATTGTGTTTTGATACATCGCTTAAAAATCATTTCCAAATTAGCCAAACAAGAGTCAAACGATTCTCTGAAAACAGAGAAATCGTCCATGAAGACTTCCATAAACTCTCCCACCATGTCAGAGAATATGGCTAACATGCACCTTTGAAAAGTCGCAGGTGCATTGCATAAACCGAAAGGCATCCTATGGAAAGCAAAGGTTCCGTAGGGACAGGTGAAAGTAATTTTTTCCTGATCCTCGGGATGAATAGAAACTTGGTTATATCCCAAGTAGCCATCAAGAAAATAGAAGTATTTCTGCCTAGCTAGTCTTTCCAGGATTTGATCGATGAAAGGCAGGGGAAAATGATCCTTTTTACTGACTGTGTTCAGCTTCCTGTAATCAATACAAACCCTCCAAGAGGAAGCTGAACATGTTATGACAAATTCTCCTCTCTTATTAGTCACAACGGTAATCCCGACTTTCTTCGGAACAATTTGCATGGGACTTACCCAGGGACTATCAAAGATTGGATAAATAATTCCTGCATCGAGCCACTTGATGATTTCATTTTTAACCACTTCTCGCATATTTGGATTTAATTTCCTCTGCATCTGGCGAGAAGGGTGGGATCCATCTTCCAAGAATATTCTATGATTGCAGGAAGATGGCTCGATCCCCCTGAGGTCATGAATGGTCCAACCAGTTGCCTCCTTGTGTTCCTTCAGGACCTTGATCAATTTAATCTCTTGCTCCTTTGTTAATTTAGCACTGATAATCACAAGGAACATCTTCTGAGGTCCTAAAAATTGATATTTCAAATTCTCAGGCAATGGTTTCAGTTCAAGTTAGGGCGGGTTGATGATTGATAGTAAGGAAGATGCTGAAGACTCAACAAGAGGAAGATGTTGTGAGTGAACAAAATCAATAACCGCTTCATAAGATGGTAAGTCTGCCATAGAGGGTTGCGTGTTGAATTCGTCATCAAAGGAGGAACTTTCAATTGAAGAAACCATCAAATAAGTTTCAATGTTTTCATTATCCTCCTCAAGTTCCTCAATAAATCCACAATCCTCAAATTTATTAATCACCTTAAAAATATCTAATTTCATTCGTTGATCCCCAAAGGCGATTTTCATGCTACCGCTTTCACCATTAATGTTGGTTGTAGCGGTAGCCAGGAATGGGCTCCCTAGAATGATGGGCGTGTTCCTTAGATTTTCAGGTACATCCATGTCAAGGACAAGGAAATCTACAGGAAAACAGAAATCCTTGACCTTAACTATAACATCTTCAATAACGCCTCGCGGATTTGTGACCAAGCGGTCCGCTAATTATAGCGTTACTGAAGTTGGTCGAAGTTCACCTAATCCAAACTTCTCAAAAAGAGAATTCGGAATTAGGTTGATGGATGCACCCAGATTCAAAAGTGCTCTATCAAATGTGTAATCTCCGATGACATAAGAAATCAACAGAGCACCTAGATCTCTCTTTTTCTGAGGGAGGTGGTGCAGGATAATAGAACTAGCCTGCTTGGAGAGTACCACCTTCCTCAGAACAGATTCTCTTGACTTACGCTTTTTTGTACATAAATCCTTTAAAAATCTCGTGTAAGTCGGTATGTGCTTGATAGCATCGAGGAGTGGGATATTGATCTCAACATTCTTAGATATATTCAGAAGCTCCTCATTGCCATCAACAAACTTCTTCATCTTTGATTTGATCAAGGCTTTAGGAAAAGGAACATGAGTCAGATCTTTGGAATCAAGTTCTTGAGCCTTGATTTCTTCTCCAGAATTCTCCTCTCTCTCCTCAGGTTCTTCAGGATTCAGTAGATCAGAACAGTGTGGTTGTGGATCCTGAGTCTGCTTGCCACTCCTCAAGGAGACAGAATTTGCAGATGCATAAGAGTTTGGGTCTTGGGGAGGGTTAGGAAAGATTGGAGGGGCTTGATTAGCCAAGAATTATTGATTTGCAGAAGAAGAAGAGGAGGGACACAGCTCAACCACCTGAGCATGTGCATGTGGGTCCCTCTGATTTCCGTACCCATGGGCTTGGTTGCCCGGATTCAGAATATTCCGCAGGTTGGGTACGGGTTGGGATGGTAGAGATCCGGGTTGACGAGAGTTAGCAATGAGCCCGATCTGCAAGTTGTCCAGTGAGGTTTCCATTTGCTACATGAGCTGAAGCATGGATCCTTTCATCTCTACCATTTGCCGGTTCAAATCAGCCTGCCCTACGGGTTGATGGGCATTCCAAGTTGGCTGATTAACCTGATTTGGGGGCAACTGAGTATATACATGACCCTCACCCATTAGTCATTGCGGAGCATAGTTGCCGGGTCGAAATTGGGTTTGTTGCCCTGGGTTTTTCCAAGAAAAGTTAGGGTGATTTCTCCAACTCGGATTATAAGCATTAGAGTAAGGGTTGGATCTAACATTCTCTTGTATAGCACAGACATCCTCATAGGTTGAGAATGGAGAGAAAGAAAGGGAAGGATAAAAAAAACTAGGATCAAAGGCCCCAATTTCGAACTCATGGGGTTCCGAAAAATGCTAACTCATAGGTTGAGCCGCATCAAGTTGATTCACGAACTCCTATCCAGAAGGAGCTCATGAAGAATGGAATCTCAAATTTTGGGATTGAGTGGATCGAGAGTTGTTCATAGAATTTCCATCCATCCACTCTTCCATTCTCTTAGAAACCAAGTCCACCTTGTCGAGTTTGTTACAAATCAATTCCTTATGAAATGAATGAGAGTCATGGACTTCATTGACACTTGATCTGGGCTGCTGGGACCGGTTAAATGTATCCATAGAGGCATGATTGATTGAATTCTCGCTCATTTCCTCAAATAAATCGTGTGCACTATTTGCGACTTTATTGAGGAAATGGCCTCCGCAAGAAGCATCCACATGATTTCTGAGTTGCTCAGTCAACCCATGATAGAAGATCTGCACGAGTTGCCATTTCGCCACCTCGTGGTGTGGACACCTCCGCAATAAGTCTTGGAATCGTTCCCAGGCTACATGAAACTGCTTCCCCGACCACTGGGTAAAGGTAGTGATTGCCCGTCTCAAGGCATTGGTACGTTCGATTGGGAAGAATTTCTTCAAAAAGACTGATTTCAACTCATTCCAAGTTGCAATTGGTCTTCCTATTGTCCTGTACCAATGTGCGGACTTATCCCTAAGAGAGTGGGGGAAGAGCCTCATGATCATTTGCTCCTCATTTATGTTTCGTGCCTTGGTGGTTTGGACCAAAGTGGTCAAGTCCTCCAAGTGCTGAAACGGATCTTCGGAGCCAAGCCCATGATAATGTTTGATCAGGCTTAACACCTGAGGCTTGATTTCTACGTCATCGGCTGGAATCTAGACATCGGGACGTTCCCTGTAATTTGAAGGATCATAAAAATCCTTCAAGGGCTGAGCACCCTGCATTCTCTGGAACCATTCCTGCATTCTCTGCATTTGTTCCAGCTGTCTTTGGAATTCCTCTTGTGGATCACCATGCAGAGGAGGCTGTTGGTCGGCCATGTGATCAATTTGACCAAAATCCAATTTGCGCCTCCTAGAATACTCTAGTGGTCCTTCCAATCGGGGATTCAATGATCGTCTTCCCAGCATAAACTAGAAGGTCGGAAGGACTGGGGATAGGGACCCTGCAGAACAACAAAACAAGGCTATCCTTAAGTGGGGTAGCTTAAGGATCTACTGACTCCCAAAACCCGCCTTAAGATTGTAAATGATTTACTCTACTTGCGTCTGCTTAATCCAACCAGTTAGAAGGAGGGATTGGGGAGAAGGTTCTTCCTTCAGCTTTCGCCTCCGGTTCCTAGTGTACCCCCCAGCCGCGGTCGTTTGACGCTACTCCCCTAGCTAGACATCAGATTAATCAGTACAAGTAGGTTAATCAAAGACAATCTCAAACTAGGCCCTGAAGAGCAAATCAGACCTCAAGGCCAACGTCTACTCAATTTTATTAAGACATGGGATTGTGGTGCTTATGGAATGTGATGGGCCCTTAAAATGGGCTGTGCCCTTAGTAATTGATTGAGAATTGTGTAAGTGCATGCACAACCAGGGTTTTCAAGCAAGATTATTTGTGATGTGTGGATTTTAACATTCAAATCTTGCTTAAGTAGCTTTTAGGGTTTCAAATTGGGTTGATTGCAATCAAGTTTCGAGGCAAACCAGGTTGTCAAACACAGGTGAAGATTGCTTTCCTTTAAAACCAAAAATAAAGTGGAGTGCCTGGAATAGACCTAGATTGAAAACCTTAATGAGGAGCTACTTGATGAGTTGATTTTAGGTAGAGTGGTGTGGCCCAAACAACTTAAATAATTGGTCATAAATTCTCCACTAAATTAGGCACACAAAGATGGTTAACCTAGAATGATTTCTACTCTTTTATGTGTTGCTTTGTGTGTAGAAACAAATCAATTAGGTTAAGTTCCTTCAATGTGGGTGTACATTGTGTGTCTATTGAAAATTTCCCCACAATATTATCTTTTTGTTCTTTTTTTATAAACGAGGGTGGAATGAATGTGAGTGATAATCCAAACAACCAAACTATTCCTAGGATTTATGCAAACACCTAGGTTAATTGGAATTTGGATTTAATGTGGCAAATGAAATCTATGGGGGGGGGGGAAGAATGGGGAGCACTTACAATTGTCTTCAACTGCACTTTATTCCAGTCTACCACTTGATGATTCCTATATGGAGGTCTTTGCAAAACAATAGACACAAGAGAAAGCAAGTTAGAAAACAATAAAGTGCGTGAAATGCGAAAAGAAGATCGAAAATCGTTGCCTCCCCGGCAATGGCGCCAAAATGTTGAATCTACGAGTTGCTACGCTAACGTATTTGGTTTTGAAAAAAACCTGTCGTCATAGTGTGAAAGCGAAGAACTTGTGTTCAACAAATAAAATTTGTATCGAAATAGAAATCCCGGGTCGAACTCAGGGAGGCTACGTTGATCTATATTCACAATTATATATTTTTTTTATAGTTTTTGTTGAAAAGCGAAGCGATGTAATTACAATAAAGAAATATTAACAATCAAAATAAACGAGAGAGAGAGAGAGAGAAAGAGAAAACATGCACTCAATATTTCAAAATGTTTATACAATAAAATCGGAGAAGAATTACACTAAAAAGTGATAAATCAGCTACACTAAAAAGCAGGAAAATTCTACTCTAGAAAGCTGCAAAAGAAGAATGGGAGAGAGAAGTTATCCTCCTCAACGATCGCTTGGAGGATGAGCCGGACGAGATGCTGCTTGGACGAAGGAGGACGGAGCGAAAAGAAGGAGGTCGAGGCAAGAGGAACGAGAACAGGGCAGCATGTCATCTCGTCGCGGGATCTGCTTCCGAAATGAGAGCGAAAATTTGACTTTATCTCTCGAGGAGCATCCCGAGTGTGGAACAAGCTTCTCTTGAGCTTTGGAGAGGTAGAGTGATAACATTACATATGGGGGTGATAATTCCACAAAATAGGGTCCATCTTAAGAATAAAAGGCACAACATAAGTAGAATAGGAGCATTGCATGCATCATATATCAAGATTGCTTATAAAACTGTATTAATGTCCATTTGTGTAAGCACTTGTCAAAGCAAGCCTCAAATGAGCAATCGGATTGCACGGATGGATTCAGAACGACGAACGGAGTCCAACGGACTTAAGATCGGCCAAATCTGACATCCGGAGCTCCTATAATGGGCCTAAGAAGTTCTGACCGTTGATCTGATGATCAACGACCCTCGTTGTGCCACGTCACCCCCCGCTCACCGCACGCCGCTTCCTCCTTCAGCTGGGATCAAATCTTGGCCGTCGATCTTCGATTGGACGGTCGAGAACCGCATTCTCGCCGCTGTTGCCGCGACAAAGTAGCAGGCGTGGCACAGCGGAGAGCGCGCACGCCCGCACATACGCACGCAGGTTTGAGCTGCGCGGGGTGAAGAAAATCGAAGACGGATAGGCGTGGAGCAAAATTGGGTCGCCCGATCAGCAGTGGGCGGCCGAGATCGCACCACGTCGCGTGCCCTTAGACAGTGAGCGCCCACGCACGTGCACATGCCGGACGACGACACTCGCACACACGCGTACCCGAGGCAAGATCCAAGCGCGCCTAAGGAAGGATCTCAGCCTTCCGATCTTCGATCGGACGGCTCTTACGTAGCGGCCACGGATCAGGTGTGAAGAAGAACGGCGCAGGCGTGTGACTGAAGGGCTGGGGGCTTCATCGATGCTTTTGGAAGGGTTTTAGCGACATCTCAGACGTGTGTGGAGGATAAGGGTTTTAACGACGTCCCGAACCCAAGGGTTTCACCAATGATCGCGCCTTGGGGGCTGAAGTACAGGTGCTGTGGAGACTAAGTCCTGGAGGGTGTGATAAGCCTGGATGCAATCAGAAGACATGTGGAATATGGCGTCGTTGGCTAGAAGGTTGGTCAAGGGTTTGGAAAGCTTGGAAAAGTCTTTAATGAACCTTCGGTAGAAGCCAACATGTCCCAGGAATGAGCTAATCTGCCGGACCGAGCTAGGTGGAGGGAGTTTCGAAATCAAATCAACCTTAGCCCGATCCACCTCAATGCCCCTATGCGATACGATGTGACCGAGGACAATTCCTTCTTGAACCATAAAATGGCTCTTTTCCCAACTTAACACCAGATTAACCTTGATACATCATTTCAGGATTTTCTCCAAGTTGCTCAAACAATGGTCGAATGAATTCCCAAATATAGAGAAATCATCCATAAAGACCTCTAAGTATTCACCCACCATTTCTGAAAAAAGGGCTAGCATGCAACGCTGGAAGGTAGTAGGTGTGTTGCATAACCTGAATGGCATTCGGCGGAATGCAAACGTGCCATACGGGCAAGTGAATGTCGTCTTTTCTTGATCTTCTGGAGCAATTACGACTTGGTTATATCCTGAATATCCATCTAGGAAGCAAAAATACTTTTGCCCTACCAATCTTTCAAGGATCTGGTCAATGAATGGCAAGGGAAAATGATCCTTCTTAGTGGCTTCATTGAGCTTCCTATAATCAATACACACCTGCCATGCGGTGGTGGTGCGGGTGGGGATGGATTCGCCATGATCATTGGTGACAACGGTGAGCCCAGCTTTCTTTGGAACCACTTGAGTGGGGCTCACCCAGGGGCTATCGGAGATAGGATAGATGATGTCAGCGTCAAGCCATTTGATAATTTCTTTCTTAACAACCTCCCGCATGTTTTGGTTTAAACATCTCTGCATCTAGCAGGAGGGTCGTGCCTCGTCTTCCAGGTAAATCTTATGGGTGCAATAGGTGGGGCTAATTCCTCTCAAGTTAGAAATGGTCCAACCAATGGTGGCTCGATGTTCTAAAAGGGTCGCGATCAACCTTAGTTTCTGATCCTTAGTTAGATGAGAATTAATAATCACTGGGAAGGTCTGGTCAGGTCCCAGGAAGACATACTTGAGATTCTCGAGCAATGGCTTAAGTTCTGGTGCGGGTGGAACCACAGTTGATGGAAAAGGAAAGGGCAGGAGTTGATCGACATCGATCTCCTCAAATGGTTTTGTGTGATGGTACTCAGCCTTACAGAGGTCCACGGGTAGTGATGGTGACGGGTCAGAACAGTCGTTACAGGCTTGGTGGTCTGAGACAGAACTAAGGGTGAGGCATTTCTCGACCAGCATTTCCACGGGATCATGCTCCTCAACACAATCGCAATCAAAAGACTTTGTCGCCCGGAAGATATCCAACTGCATTTTCTTGTCTCCGAAGGCGATTTCCATACATCCCGTGTCACAATCAATGTTTGCTTTAGCCGTAGCTAAGAAAGGTCTGCCCAAGATTATGGTTGCATTCTGTAGTTTTTCAGGAACTTCCATGTCGAGCACCAAGAAGTCGACCGGGAAATAGAAGTCTTTGATCTGTACAATTACGTCCTCGACAACCCCCTTTGGGGTTTTCACTGATCTATCAGCTAGCTGGATGGTGACAGGTGTTGGTGTCAACTCTCCGAAACCAAATTGGTGGTACAGGGTTGTTGGAATCAGATTGATAGAAGCACCTAAGTCCAGGAGCGCTCTATCAAATGTCATGTTCCCGATATTACAGGAAATCAGGGGTGCTCCTGGGTCAGGCCGCTTGAGTGGAAGGTTGCTTGATATTACGGAACTTGCTTGTTCGGAGAGCACAACCTTCCTAGGTGCTTGAGGTCTTGACTTACGTTTGGGAGTACAGGCATCTTTCAAAAACTTGGCGTAAGCCGGGATGTGCTTAACAGCTTCGAGGAGCGGAATATTAATCTGTACTTGCTTAAAGATCTCCAAAAGCTCCTCAGTTTCCACAACATTCTTCTTTTTCTTGATTGTTTCCAAGGCCTTAGGGTAGGGTGTCTGAATGTGGATTGGGTCTATTTCTGGGTCCTTGGTTGGTGCCTCTTCTGAGTCGGGTATTTTAGCGGGTGAAGTCTCGGGGAGAGTCGGCCATTTGGGATCCTGGGTTTTGGTGCCGCTTCTCAAGGTCACCTCATTCGCAGAGGCATTGGGACCCTGGGTTGGTCCTTGAGAAGACGAGGACGAAGAAGCACCCAACCCAGGGGGTGTTTGTGGGGCTGGCTGGACCATGTGGGCCTGCCCAGGATTGCCTTGGAACCCTTGCGAATTGGGGCCTCTGTTGATTATGTTTCGTGGGTTCGGTTGTGGCTGGGAAGGTAGGGATCCTTGTTGTTTACAGTCCAAGAGTTGGCTTAACTGTCCCTTTACCAAGGCCATTTCCTCCTGATGTTTTTGGTTCATTTCAACCATCATCTTTATTATGGTGTCCATTTGGTTTTGTAGAGGAGGAGCTGCCTTATTTTGATTGTATGGAGGTCTAATGGGTGGTCCTTGCTGATAGGGGGGCAAGTGTGGCTGCTGATTTGGCCTGGGCTAGTTTTGGAATTGCGGTGGTTTCTGGTTTGTCCAACCAAAGTTGGGGTGGTTACGCCAGCCAGTGTTGCACGTGTTGGAGAAAGGGTCAGGTTTCGCATAACCTTGGATAGCTTGCACATCTTCAAGGATAGCCGGCGTCGATGGAGAGGGAAGAGAGTAATCAAGGGTTGAGGGAGCAAAGGTCTCTCCCTAGAACATGGTCAGGGGTTGTTCCAGGTTCAGTTGGGTTAAGGGCTGGACCAGGTCAACATTATGTGCTCCCTTTGCTAGGGAGAAGGTCTGTAAGGGGTTCCTGGTCTGGTTCAGTAGCTCATCAATCTTTTTGTCCATCAATTCCACTCGATCTAGTTTCTTGGCAATGATGTCCATGTCAACCATTCCAGAATTTGCTTGTACCTCATAAATCCCACCACAGGGTTGACTGGATTTGTTAAACTGGGTCATGGAGGCATTATTGAGCGAATTTTTGCTCATACACTCAAAGAGCTCAAACGTGCTCTCCTCGTCCTTGTTCAGGAAGTTCCCTTCGCATGAGGCATCGACGAAGTTCCATAGGTTGCTGTCCAGACCGTGGTAGAAGATCTGGGCCAAATGCCACCTTGGAACTTCGTGGTGTGGGCGTTTCCTTAAGAGTTCATTGAATCTTTCCCACGTCTCATGGAACTGTTCCCCACCCTGGAGTGTAAAGGTAGTAATGGCTCTTCTGAGGGCATTGGTCTTTCCTATGGGGAAGAATTTCTTTAGAAATGCATACCTCAGTTCTTCCCAGGTGGTGATGGGTCTACCTAGGGTTCTAAGCCAGTGAGAAGCCTTGTCTCTCAACGAGAAGGGGAACATCTTAATAAGGACAAAATCAAGGCTAATGTTCCTAGGTTTCACAGTTCGTACTATTCGGTCAAGATCCTCTAGATGCTGGAAGGGGTCCTCATTTGAGCTTCCATGGAAGTGGCTCTGGATCAGACTTAGGACGCTTGGTTTTAGCTCAAAATCATCTCCCCCTTCGGGGATCCTAAGATGTGGCTCAACTCTAATAGCAGAAGGGTTGTAGAAATCATGGAGGGGCCTCGGTTGATCCTGAAATGGTGGTAAATCAAGTGGTGGTTGCCCTTGCGGGCCTTGGAAAGGTGGTGGTTGACCTTGCGGGTTCTGTAACCGGTGTATGGCTTGCATGATGGTGTGGATCTGTTGCTGCTGAAGTCGGTGGTTTGCATTAATCTGGGCTTGGATGATGGCCATTATGTCTGGTGGGGGTTGGTCCTCAGCCTCATCTATCCTAGGTTTAGCCATGTTTCTAGCAGAATCAAGTCGCTTGGATTCCCGTCCCAAAACAAACAACTCGAGATGTAGTGAGCGTCTCTCGTGCATACACTAGAGAAGAACAGGAGGGGATGCGGAGAGCGACATATGCGAGAAGTGTGTGTTCAATCAAGTAAACAAGCCTAATCCTTATGGTGTATTCCTTAGGAGACCTAGAAATCTCGAAAAGGGTGATTAAGTCCGTAAACACTGGACTCCCCTTCCCAAAGCTAATCTGGCCAGGTTGATTACGAGGGGATTGCAGGGAAGGTTCTTCCTTTGGCTTGCACCGCTGGTTCCATAGACCCCACAACCGCGACCGTTGGACACTGCCCCGCAGCCTAGTCACCAGATTCTACCAAGGGAATGAAAGCCAAGTGCCCAATGAACAAAACCTCGCCTTTCGAGACTTAACTCAGTCCTGCCTAGGGCACGTCTACTCAGTTTTAAAAGGGCTAGGATAGTGCTTGTGCTAGGGTTATGTGATGAGGCGTTGATTGGGGTGGTGCCTCTTAATTTTCCACTTTCAGGGGGTGTGCTTTCATCAAAGCATGATTTTCAAGCAAGGATTTTTCAAGATGTGGTGTCTTTTAGTGTTTCTTCCTTACTTTAGTGTCTTTTAGGGTTGACGTGTCTTAATGTTTTCAGACAAGTTTCATTGGGCACGTCAAGTTTTGCACACAATTTGGTGAAAGTAGAGTTCCTTTTATTGTGTAGAGGCCCTAAAACCCTAATGTACTCATCCTAATGATCATGCAGCTTCTATTAGATGAGTCATTTTTAGGGTTGAGTGGTGCGGCCCAAGTCAATCCAAGGTGGCTTCATAGACACCACTCAAAAAGAGAAAAGAACACTCCAAGAATTTATTCAGAATGTTAGAGTGTACATTTTTTTGTTGGGTGATGTGTTAGAGATGTGGGTCAGGTAATCATACACCACGCCAATTTTTTTTGAATTTTACAATCTTTTTTAGTTTTTTCACGCAAGCAAACAGTCATGAGTGAAGGATTACTCACTACTGGTCCTTGTTGCATCTACTTCCTTGTGACCGTCATGGTTTGCGTCGTTTCACCGTCCAAGCGCCAAACTCCTGCAACCATCAAGTGAAAGGAGACAAGGCGTTAGACAATGTGATCATGGATGTAAAAATGAAAGTGACAAAACAAATCCGTTGCCTCCCCGACAATGGCGCCAAAAACTGGTGTGGGCTCGTGCGTGTGTGTTAAGAAGTGTCGTTGTAGTCGCACTTGCAATGCCGGTTTTAAAGTAAAGAAATGGAGGTGAGTCCAAGTGTCAGTCTCAGGGAGGCGTGAAAATCGGATTTTGCTTATCACTTGTTGTCACGGAAATCGCAGAGTTTTGCTTGCGAAAGGTGCGGTTGAAAAGCGAGAGAGAGATAGAGAGAGAGATTAGGGTTAGAGTCATTTCTTGCTTGATCATGCAACTTGAATAGGAAACAAAGTAAACAATTGAACGAAAAATAACTTCATTAATCATGCAACTTTAGTTCACAGATTACAACATTAGAAACATGCTTAAACATAAGTAAAGGAAAGCTTAAAAGAGAAGAAGAGAGAGAGGGGGAGGGAGAGCGACGAGGCAACCACGGCGGTGGAGAAGGTTCCGTCGGTGGCTCATCGTCTCCGGCAATTACAAGAAGGCCTAAAGCTAGCTAAGAGAGGGGTAGAGTAGTTGCAATGAAAGTGAATGCCTTGAATGAGTGGTTGGAGGGGGTTTAAATAGGGAGAAGGGCTTTCTAAAAGAAGAAGGGGTTTTAGCGACGTCCAGGACGTCGCTAAAACCCTTCCAAAAGTGTCGGTGAAGCCCCTAGCCCTTCGGTCACACGCCTACGCCGTTCTTCTTCGCGCCCGATCCGTGGCCACTGCGTGAGAGTCGTTCGATCGAAGATCGGACGGCTGAGATCCTTCTTGGTTCCGTTGCCAGGATCACCCACGGACTGGTCCCAGGACTTTGAGATTATGTGTGATGCGTCAGATTTTGCCATAGGCGCTGTCCTGGGACAAAGGTGATATAAGAAGCCCGTGGTGATCTACTACGCGAGCAAAACATTGGACGAGGCCCAATGAAATTATACGGTCACAGAGAAAGAGTTGCTCGTTGTAGTCTTTGGACTTGAAAAGTTCCGATCATACTTGTTGGGATCCCACGTGACTATTTACACTGACCATTCAGCCATCTGGCACTTGTTGGCCAAGAAGGACGCAAAGCCCAGGCTCATCAGATGGATCCTACTTTTGCAAGAATTTGACCTGGAAATCCGTGACAAGGCCGGATTGAAGAATGTGGTGGCTGACCACTTGTCTAGACTTCATCCAGACCACATTGGACCCTCCCTACCTCTATCTGACGCCTTCCCTGATGAACATAGTTTGGCTGTGCAAGACAAGAGACTGCCGTGGTATGCTGTCTACGTCAACTACCTAGTTGTAGGACAAACCCCGCACAGCTAATCCAGACAGCAACGGGATAGGTTCTTGGCCGAGGCCAAGCACTATTTCTGGGATGATCCCATGCTGTTTCGCCTCTGTGCTGACCAGATCATCAGGAGGTGTATCCCTGAGAACGAAGTTTAGAGTGTGCTTTCCTTCTGTCATGACCAGGCTTGTGGTGGCCACTTCTCTGGAAAGAAAATGGCTGCGAAGGTTTTGCAGTCTGGATTTTACTGGCCCTCCCTATTTAAGGATGCACACAACTTTGCCAAGACTTGCTCACGCTGCTAAACGTTGGGGACCATGACCAAGAAAGATATGATGCCCCTCCAACCCATTTTGATTGTCGAAATCTTCGACGTTTGGGGTATCGATTTTATGGGCCCCTTTCTACCATCCAACGACTTCGAGTACATCCTAGTCTCCGTAGACTATGTTTCTAAATGGATAGAAGCCGTCGCCACCTGCCGATGCGATCACAAGACTGTCATGGACTTTGTTAAGTAGAACATCTTCTCTCAGTTTGGAATACCCAAGGCCATGATCAGTGATGGTGGAAGCCATTTTATCCATTCCCAATTCCTTACCCTACTTAGAAAATACAGGGTGAACCACCGCATTGCTACCCCGTATCATCCACAAACAAATGGGCAGACCGAGGTCTCAAATAGACAAATCAAGAACATTTTACAAAAGACTGTGAGACCTGACAGAAAAGACTGATCCACACGACTAGATGATGCCCTGTGGGCATACAGAAATGCTTTCAAGACCCCGATAGGCATGTTGCCTTATCGCCTGGTCTTTGGCAAAGCCTGCCATCTTCCTGTCAAATTGGAACATCGGGCTTACTGGGCTGTCAAGCAATGTAACATGGATTCCCAGTTAGCCGGTGCGTAGAGGATGCTCCAATTATCTGAGCTCGAAGAAATTCGTCGGGACGCCTTTGAAAATAGTCGACTGTATAAGGAGAAAATGAAAGCCGTCCATGACCGACTCATCCATAGAAAGACCTTCGAGCCTAACCAGCAAGTCTGGCTGTTCGACGCCCGCCTAAAACTCTTTCAGGGGAAACTTAGGTCCAAATGGATAGGATCGTTTCGGGTGGTTAAGCCTTACTCTAATGGGGCGGTTGAAATCACTGATCATAACACTAGGCACACCTTTACAGTTAATGGTCAAAGATTGAAACATTTCCTGGCCTAGGTTCCCCCAAAGGAGAGTGTCACCCTTATTGAGGGATGACACGGAGCACCGCCCAACTGGAGGTGTTAAACTCAGCGCTTCCTGGGAGGCAACCCAGAGGATTCAGACTGATCCCGTATTCTACGTCACTCAGGTACTATCTTTTTGAGCCCCTATGCATCCATGTATTTGCCAATGAGGACATTGTCCAACTTAAGCATGGGGGGTGGTAAATTGCACAATCCTGAGCTCATTTAATCAGTCTGAATAAAATAAAATAAAAAAAAAATGAATTTAGGAAGGAACTTAGGCATTAGAAACTTGTCAATAGTGGAAAATAATACAAAAAGAACTTAAACACTTAGACTTTTCAAGCCTTCAGGCCTAATCAGCCCTGGTGTCTGGTAAAATATGGATTTAGCTTCGAATCCTTGCAACCTTAAACTATTCTAATCCACCTACTAAATGAGGTGATAAGTATATGACTTATCAACTCATCCTCTAACTCAGAAAAACTTTGAGTCTAAGCATCTGCACACATTTTTGCACAGACTCACTCCTCGGAGATTTTGATAGAAATTGGGTAGCTAATGAACTCTCTAGGGTGTATGGCTGGCAAGTTGTTGTGGGTAACAGCCCATTGGCAGGTTGTCCAGAACCCAGCCACGGGACCATCTCTTCTTCATTGCCTCTAGGTACATTTGAGATCAGGGAAGCCACCTACAAAAAAAAAAAGGAGAAGAAAAGAAAATAAACCACACTTCACCACACGAGTATGGTTGGCAAGTGATCGTGGGTAACAGCCCATTGGTCGGTTGTCCAGAGCCTAGCTCAATAACTGCACAAAAAGAACCAAAACACTTAAGGAAGAAGTGGGGAAGTAGTACAAGCCGGAGAGATATACACTGGAAAAATCCTTGTGTTGACCCCAATTAAAACAAACGTAGGTAGAAAGCTACCAATCGAACAAATACACCTTCAGGCAAATATATTTCCTCTTCCGGTCACCTAGGGGTGTAGAAACCCGAAGTCTGTCTAAATTACCGTTGAGTAAGTCTATCACGATCTTCACAGCAAGATGCTTAGCACTTAGGGTTTTGACATAGTTTTGGGTGGGTTGGGTAGCCATAAAAAGTTACCAACCCACGCTGAATTCCGAAAAAAATTCTATATATATATATATACATATACATATACATATGTATAGTTATATACATTAAAGTAAGGATTCAGGCGATTCATATTTTGGCAGACACCTGGGCGCTGCTTAGTCTTTGTAGATTAAGATCTTAGTATATTTCCTCCTATTGACAAGTGACGAAGTGTCTACGCAATTACTTCTTAAATTTTGAAAGAAAATAAAGGCTAGAATAAACCTTGCTAGGGACTAGGAAGGAGTAAGCATGGGGGTATGATAACATTACATATGGGGGTGATAATTCCGTTAAATAGGGCTCATCTTAAGAATAAAAGGCACAACATAAGTAGAATAGAAGCATTGCATGCATCATATACCTAGATTGCTTATAAAACTGTATTAATGGCCATTTGTGTAAGCACTTGTTAAAGTAGGCCTCAGATGAGCAATCGGACCGCACGGATGGATTTAAAACGACGAACGGAGTCCAACGGAATCAAGATCAGCTAAATCCGACATCCGGAGCTCCTACAATGGGCCCAAGAAGTTCTGATCGTTGATCTGATGATCAACGACCCTCGTTGCGCCATGTCGCCCCCCGCTCACCGCACGCTGCTTCTTCCTTCAGCTGGGATCAAACCTCGGCCGTCGATCTTCGATCTGACGGTCGAGAATTGCTTGCCCGCCGTTGTTGCCGAGACAAAGTAGCAGGCGTGGCACAGCGGAGAGCGAGCACGCCTGCACGCATGCGCGCGGGGTGAAGAAAATCGAAGACGGAGAGGCGAGCGGCAAAATTGGGCCGCCCGATCAGCAGCGGGCGGTCGAGATCGCTCCATGCGGTGCACCCTCAGATAGCGAGCGCCCACCCGCACGCACACGCCTGACGACAACGCCCGCACGCACTTGCACCTGAGGCGCGATCCAAGCACACCCAATGAAGGATCTCAGCCCTCTGATTTTTGATCGGAGATCGGACAGCTCTCACGCAGTAGCCACAGATCGGACGCGAAGAAGAGCGGTGCGGGCGTGTGACCGAAGGGCTGAGGGCTTCACCGACGCTTTTGGAAGGGTTTTAGCGATGTCCCGGACATCGGGACATCGCTAAAACCCCTTCTTCTTTTAGAAAGCCCTTCTCCCTATTTAAACCTCCTCCAACCACTCATTCAAGGCATTCACTTTCATTACAACTACTCTACCCCTCTCTTAGCTAGCTTTAGGCCCTCTTGTAATTGCTGGAGACGACGAGCCACCGACAGAACCTTCTCCACCACCGTGGCTGCCTCGCTACTCTCCCTCCCCCTCTCTCTCTTATTGTCTTTTAAGCTTTCCTTTACTTATGTTTAAGCATGTATCTAATGTTGTAATCTGTGAACTAAAGCTGCATGATTAATGAAGTTATTTTCCGTTCAGTTGTTTACTTTGTTTCCTATTCAAATTGCATGATCAAGCAAGAAACGACTCTAACCTTAATATCTCTCTCTCTCTCTCCCTCTATCTCTCTCTCGCTTTTCAACCGCACCTTTCGCAAGCAAAAGTTCACGATTTTTGTGACAACAAGTGATAAGCAAAATTCGATTTTCACTCCTCCCTGAGACCGACACTCGGACTCACCTCCGTTTCTTTACTTTAAAACCAGCATTGCAAGTGCGATTATAACGACACTTCTTAACACACACGCATAGAGGAGAGAAGGAAGGGATGCCAATTTCATATGGAGGGGGTCTCCTTTTATAGTTGCAAGGAGTGAGGGCAATTTTATCTTTTTAATTTGAAAATATTAAATAAGGGGTCTTTAGTGACGAATAAAACCGTCGCTAAAGCCTCAGTCGTGGGCGACATATGCCACCTGCTCATCTTCCGCGTCGCCTATGTCCATCAAATCTCGATCATTCGATCACGAGATCGAACGGCTGAGATTTGATAACCGCCGTGCCTCATCTGATCGCACCTCTGTGTGAAATCGCGCGTCCACGCAGCGTGGTCCCTGAGTGTGCCACGTCTCCTCCCTCGCAGTCGCTCATCCAAGATCTGACAGTCTAAATAGCACCATCGCAAGCGCCTGCATTCAATTGAGGCTCGTGGGGTTTCGAACCCGCGCCTCTTGCTCACGATAAGGCTCCCACCCATTGCGCTACGGAGGGGAAATAGGCACGTAGGTGTTTTGAGGTGCGGCTACCTATGGCCGTTGGATGGTGATCCAACGGCCCAGATCTAACACACGGTGGAAGGGTGCGGTGGTCTCCAAGATCAGCTGGGCTGGTTTGGGTGGTTGAGATGGCACCACGTGGCGCCATCTTAGCCGTCCATCTTCTAGATGATGTAGATGGTGCCACTGTTGTCGAATTGAGTCGATTTTCGCATCGCTAGACTACGATCGTTGATTCGAATCCATCCGTGTGGTTGGATTTGTCATCTGAAGTGCAGATTCACACCATCTTGGCCCTTGATCTTCTAGGGTTCCTCGGTCTCTATCTAATGCTACAGGTGTCTGATTAGGGCGATCTTGGAGTCGTTGAACTCCAATCGTTGCCTTGATCACATCTGTACGGTTGGATCTTCGATCCGAGGCCTCGATAAAAATTTGCTCGGTCCCTGAACATAAAAGGAGACAATTAACCTCAATTTTATTTAAGCTAATCTAAATGCAAGATGATGCATGTTATGCAATATTTATAGTATGCAATGCAATTCTATGGTTAAGAACATGCATAAATAGACATCTTATATAATGTAAACATGTTTACATCAGCGAGATAAATTGATTTTTTGCCCCTGACCTCTCACCCAAGTCATGGGGGTCGGGTCCCCTTCACCCACGCACCCGCTTACCTGAGCCCACTGCTCGCCTACGATCATGGCAGCAGCCTTGCACCCTATTTTGGATCCGTTTACCTGGCCATTTACTCAAACTATGATTCGATTTTTGAGAGAAAGAAGAGACGAAAAGGAAAGAGAGAGAGGAGGGGGGTTTTGCCTCGCTCTCTAACTCTCTAACACTTAGAAGAATTTTAGAGGAGGCCTTCTCCTCTATTGTGACGCTGTTGTGAGTCTCTCTCCTGAGGCCCAAGAAGAATTAGAGAAGGCTCTATCTGCGGAGCCTTGTGCTGTGTTGGGCCTCTCTCTCGAGGTTTGAAGGAAGGAAGAAGAGACCTTTGCTTCTATTGAAGCTGCTCCTCCTGAACACTTAAGCCGTCTGGGGCCTTATTTTTGTTGTCTGATATCTGTTGGTTCTAAGCTTTTGTGGCTGGCTATATTGGTTACTTAAGTTACATGGAATATCTAATTGAGTTTACTATTCATTTATTTGAGATTATTGTGAGCTTAATTTCAGGAGTTAATTGGTGATTTAAATCATTATTTTACCCTATTCTTTTTACACTCTGATATTGACTCTCATATATATATCATTTTTAAATGGAATTTTGGTTATAACTACTCATATTTGTGCTTATAATTGTGACCTTTGAAATTGAATTGCAATTATTGCTCCTAGTGAACGACCTCGTGCTTTCTCAAGATTATAAATTTAAGTGTTTTTGCAATTTCTCAACTATACTACGATGCATTTCTTTAGATTCGACGATTTCATGTTAACACCAGCTAATGGTGGGGGATTTGGTCATAGTTTTGGGTGGAACCGTGACCAAAGCCCCTTCCACCATGAAACTTTTGCTGACGCTAATTGGTGATGGTTCTAAACCCTTTGTTCACGGTTTGTAATCATGACCAAAACCTTCTTTATTGTAGTGGGTGTGACGAGAGTGTTTTGGAGTCATAATCAGCGTACTGTTCTATTTTGGTTGATCAAAATTGGTTACTTGATCAATCAAAGGGGAGGTTTGGCTGATCAAAGAGGGAAAATTGATCGATTAAAAAGGCAATAGAACATAATCAACATTTTGGGATTTTTGGTCGATCAATTGAACATTTTGGTCAATCAAGAGGGTAATTTGGTCAATCAGGTTGAAATTAGTTGGTCAATTGAAAAAGACTGAATAAATTTGTATTCAATATTTTTAGTCGATCAATGGAATTTGTCGATAAAAAACCATCAGTAGCGAAAAAAAGGTTGGAACAGATCGAATGAGGTGAAAAATCAAGAACATAAGATGAATAAGTGGCCAAAAATGAAACAAAAACATATCCACATCACATAATATCAAAATAAGATACAAATACTTAGATGAAGTAAATAAGATGGGGAGAGTGGAGAGGGATATACTGGGATAGACAAGGATCGATCTGAGAGGGCAATGGGAGGGAAGGGAGGGGAGGAGGTCAGCCAGTCATTGAGGAGGCCAACGAGGTGACGGCAACGACAAGGAAGTTACCAGGGAGGAGAGGGCTGTGGGGTTGGTCGACCAAGGAGTGGTCAAGGGTGGTGGGGAGATTAGTTGATGGAGTTAGGAGATGGGGAGGTTTAGTTGGTAGAGGGCACTACTAGAAAAAGCTATTTTACCATCGGTTAGTTGCCGTCGATTTTTCAAGTGATAACAAAAATATTTTTGCCATCACTTATTTATATAAGAGACGGTGAATACATCATTAAAACTAACCCCCTCCATCCCTTGCAAAAAATAATATGTAATAAATATTTGTCATTACTTATTGTAAAAAGCGACGGCAAAAATGCAGATAAATTTTACCCACGGAAGCGACCAAAATTTAGGCGCGAGTTTGGAATTAATTTAGACATTTGCCGTCACTTTCTAACATAACTAACGACAAATGTCGGTCCATCTACTCCCACGTAGAGCCCTCTCCTCCCCTACATTTCTCACAACCCTCCTTGTCCTATAGAGCCCTTCGACGCCACCCCTCCTCGTCGCCTCCCCTCCTCGATCGTCGGCTATTACTCGTCTTCCCCCTCCTCAGGTAACCCCTCCTTGCCACCCTCCTCCTCCTCCTCCTCGTATTCCTCCTCCTCCTCCTCTTCCCTGCCCCTCATCTTCCTCCTTCTCGCCTCCCTCCTGCCAGCACGCCCTCCTCCTCTCCCCTCTCCTCTTCCTCCTCCCCATCGCCCTCCAGCACTGCCTCCCTAGCCTCCTCCTCATCCCCGTCCCCCTCCTCCTCCTCATCCTCCCCATCCCTCGCCTCCTCCTCTTATTACGGCAACCTCCTCCCTGTCCCCCACCTCCTCCTCGTCCCCCCTCCTCCTTTGCTCCCCATGTCGTACCACCCACCAAGGATCAATAGTAAAGAATTAAGGACTGCAGATTTATTCTTTGTTGAAATTGTTTTCATGTAATGCCACTATTGCTATAAATCATCTATGATTGTCTTTTAATCATTTAGAGCTGATATACTTTATTTACATAAATGAATTGATTTCATCAATTCTCGTGCTATTTTATGATTTTGATTTTATTACAGGAAGCATTTTAGGAAGTATTGGATTTGTTGTACACCACCAAGAATTTGGCTTGTACCAGGATGATGCTCTAAACATGAAGTTTCTTATCCAAGAGAATATGGATGCAAGTTAGCTAGCCTGTAATTTACTTGATCTCCAATAAAAATTGGTTTTCTATGATCCATTGGTAGTTTTCCATCTCTCTTTTGATAAATTATTTTTATATCTTTGAGGTTCTTATATTGTCATTGTGGTTGAGGTTCGATCATCAAGGCTTTGGCGCATCCAAGGTTGTACAAGAGGCTCTACTGGCATTTGAAGGTAACACTTGATCCTATTATTGTAGGTCTTAGGTTAATCATGAATCTTAGGGTTGGAATTGGATGCAGATTGATAGGTAGATATATGCAAGTGTTGTAGTGGGGTATGCTCACTTGCTTCTCTCTTATAAATAATTGTATGCATGTGATATATTGGGGTGTGCCCACTTATTTCTCATAGAATATCATGTAAATGTAAATATAAGTATATTTTCCGTAATCATTATGCTAATTAGGTACTTTTTGAGAAACATTAGATTATAAGGGAAATTCTGTCAAATTTTTTCTTAGAAATCATAAATTGTAGGAAAACTTAGTATATTTGTTATAAATAGATATGCACATCAACCACAACTTAGATGCATGTGATTAAACAATAGGAAACAAGAACATTAGGGTTGTAGACATGGGTCTTCATGTAGTAGACATGGATTTATAGTGATTAATTATTATGTTGAAAAGTAATTACTTATACTTAGCATTTTTTACATTGCAGATATTTTTAAATGTTATTCTTTTTCATTTACAGTTTGACTTTTATATGTGTTATTGACTTTATGTTATGACGTTGCAAATGAGGATGTTGCTAACCTTGAGGTTACTCACACAACTCTAGCTGGTTAGTGAAAGAGATAGAGATTCAAGATCCATAGATCATGATGACAATGATGACATCCCCCCTTTTACTTGCATGGCTTTGTAGATCTATAGATTGTTTGTATTTCTTTTTGTCTATTGAACTTTTTGTCAAACTATGTTCAAAAGATTTTATGTTGTAGAACATGCATATATTCTAAACTTTTAGATGCTAAGTTAGGTTAGTATTCTACTAAATTAGAAAATTTTATGGTGAGAAAAAGATGTATATATATGGTGGCCTTATATAGTGCCTTTTCTTGGATTGTCAGGTTCTTATTTTAGTATCCTTTTCTAATGTAAAGAAACAATTTTATACAAGTACGATTTGAAACACATAACTAACAACAAAAGTTGTGTTATATTTCCCCTTTCTTTGCTATGTGGATAGCTGCTTGATATTTATGAAAAAATTTGATTAAGGAGATCTTATGTTTCCCCTTTCTTTGTTATGATGTGCAAATCTAATAATTGCACGTCAATTGTTTTTGATTGGAATGATTTACTTGCCATCTTGTTCTAAAGTAAGATTCCATCACCATTAAGCTGCTAGATATCATTGTCTATCCCGATCAATAGATACATTCGTAGCCAGTTAAGCTACACCCCTAACCAGAAAAAGAGAAAACATCTGCTTGAAATAAGAGTGCCCAAATGATAAATTCCTATTTGGTCTTCTACGGACATACTATTGAATGGCTTCTCTTGGAATTAATTATTGGGGAAAATGTTTGCCTTTCTAGTAGTAAAGCATAAATGTTTGCATTTTTAGTAGTAAAACCACAAATAAATGTCAAATTCCGTTGCTTCTTTATCTTGAATCTTGTCTAAAAAGGATGGAATCTAAGTTTCTTCTATTTTTTTATATTGCTCAAGTTGGCATTAGTTCCATTCTTTTCACTTTATCAAATATGTATAGGTTAGCTGCTGCCTTTCTTGGCGGTCAAGCTAACCCTAGAGTAGTTGCTCTGGTTGCACAAGTAAGGGTCCCCTTTTCTTATTTATTTATTTATAAATTGTTGGCATACCATGCAGAAACATTTTTCTTACATTATTTTAGTAGCAATAGTTGACAGTTTTGAAAACTACATTGACATGTATGGTGATCATACAAGGATGAGATTGGAACTCCAAGTGGACAGATTGAGCCTTCAGGAATGCATATGATCTATCTTCCTTATTCAGATGATATTAGACATGCTGAGGAGGTAACAAATATAATGATGTGCATACATCTGATTAACCTAAAATGTCTATTAATGCATGTTCTTAGTGTCACATTAGCATTATACGTTGTAAATAGTGCATAACATGCATAATCATGGATTTAGGTCAAGTTATACAAATTGTATAGTAATTGTCTCATTTTTATGGCCAAGGACAGGGCAACTTGTTAATCGGGGCCTTGGATCAAAGATCCAACCATACGGATCTGATCAGGGTGACAATTGGAGTTCAACAACTCCAATATCACCTTGATCGGACATCCGTAGCACTAGATAGAGATCGAGGAACCCTAATGATCAAGGGCCAAGATGGTGTTAATATGCATCTCAGATGACAAATCTAACCACACGGATGGGTTCAGATTGACGATCGCAGCCTAATGGCACGAAAATCGGTCCAATCCGACATCCGTAGCACCATCTGCAACATTAAGAAGATGGACGACCCAGATGGCATCACGTGGTGCCATCTTATCCACCCAACCAGCCGCAGCTCTTCTCTTCTTCACCCGCTCGTTGAATCTGGGTCGTTGGATCACCATCCAACTATTGCAGATACGCGTGCACAAAATCCTCAACGAGCCTCAACTGCACGAGTGGCGCAGCGGTTAAGGCACTACGAAGGCAGGAGGCGCGGGATTGAGTTGCAAGCGCAACTCCCCTCCTCGTGTATGGGTACGCTATCACAGTCATGCGGTGGGCATCCAGTGATGCAGATCAGCCGATAGTGCCCACTCGCGATCAGACGCGCAGCGCAAACACCCAATTGTACGTGGCCACGCGGCGATGGCGAGGGCGGTTTAAGCTGTCCGATCTTTTGATTGGATGGCTGAGCATGCGCGGTCGTGCATAAGCATTGAGGCAACGAAGATGAGGGGTGCACGCGTGGCGTTCCCACGTCAGCCACGTTCAGGCCTTTAGTGACGGATAAATCCATCACTAAAGGTCCTGAATTAGTGATTGGGGTGTGTTTTTCAAGTCATGTTTTCAAATGGATTACAATAACTACTTCACTTCTTCTTACCCTAGAAGACCCAGTCCCAATCCCATGACCTATAGCTATCCATCATCTGATGAGCATTGGGATCCTTTCTACTCCTACTATAGGAACATTGGTCTGATTATTCCCCAATCCTATGATCATGAGCAAAACCTAGGAGAGGGATACACCATCCCTAACCCATCCATGACTATGCCCAACCCACCGCCCATGATGATTCTTACACTCCCAGTTGGACAGAAACTCCTAGGGATTATCACCCTGAGCTTGACTATCCTTTCCAATCTGATGGTAGCCTCTCCTCTTTTATGATGAAAATGCAAAAACAACAGGAAGAAATGATGGATTCTATGGGAGAAATTTTGAGGAATAGTCAAAGATTAACTGAAGAGATTAGCCAGCTTAGCGATCCTCCTACAGTCAATTCTGATCCCTACCCTTATATCCCTGATTAACAAGATAATTTCAAGGAAAACAATGCGAACAGGGATGCTATTTTGAGGAGTAGCTATCACTTAGACATTCCTCATGAGATATGCCCACCAAAAGGCAAATCTTGGTGACTATCGACCTGATCTTAATTAGAAGGAGAAATTGGTCCCATTAGATGAACTTGACCCGAATGATAGTATCTTTGTTACATTTGATGAAATGGGTCATAGTCAAATAGTCAACCTAGCTCCCAGTCTGAATCTTGAGGTGGAATCTATACCCTATTATAGGAATCCTGAGCATATACCATACATTTTTGAGAACCTTGCACCTCAATTAGAGCTCCCTGAGGATTGTGAGTTCGAAGTTAACAAATTCCAGGAGTCTTGGATTCTGAACGAAAACACATTGAAAGAAAGTGGACCAACACCTGTCTGACTATTCTGAGGATTCACAAGTCCCAAACACCAGTGAGCATGAGAAAATTGAGATTGAATTGGAAGAATTGGATCGATATTGGTCACAGGGACACGATGAGTTGATTTTTGAGGAAACTCTTGATCCTAGTGTGAAAGATTTTTTTGAGTCTACGAGAAGAAACATTGATGAGGATGATGATGACTTTCAAAGGACCGGACTTAGAGTATGGAGTGAATCTAGGGGAGAATATGTTTTTTTCAAGGACTTACCCCCTGATGATCTAACTAAATTAGCAAAATCTGGATTCCTACATACAGTTGACTATCAAGATCATCCTCTCAAACAATCGAAAGAAATGGAAGCAATTACTACTCTTGAGGAAAGAATCTATACACCCCATGAGCAGGATCTTAACATTGAATAAGAACCTGGGGATGTCATTATTGAGGACACTCACAATCCTATTGCTTCCAAACCACTTCTACATGATAGTGAAATAAGTGACACCCTTGAGCAGTTCAAATTAGACGACGAACATTTGGACCCATTCCAGAACATGCCCACAAATGATATGCAGCATGAAAGGCAATCAGTAACTAAGGTTGCTTCTGATAACATTCAAGAACTGGAATGGATATCGAGGATGAATGTCAAACTGCTCACACCCTCTTTAACCCTTGTCCCTACACCACACCTGAGAGACTTACACTTCTGCAAAAGCAGCTTCCTGAAATCTCCGCTCACACTTTTGATTAACGGGGGAATATCCAGACCAATGCACCCTACGGTAGAGTGGCAAATTTGGATCGACGCTTTTCCATGTCAGCCCATCAGTCTTGGGGTATGTTTCATTGCACTCTCTGTACCCCACACATAGTTGCTTGAGGAGCCTTTGCCTCCTTGTTGCGCACTCCCGGAGGTTACTACTCATGTGTATTATGTAAAACCTCCACAAATATGTCAGGAGTACCCTCTTTTCACCTGCTTCTGGTGAGTATTTGGCCTTACTATCCATCACCAACTTGCCAACATCTTGGGTTACTTACTCGCCAGGCTAGGTTTGTTACGTACCTTCTTTGGGTCTCCTTCTATTTCCCTTCTAGAGCCCGATTTGTGAGGTATCCCAACTCCATCTCAAGTAATATCTATCCTTGCTTTTGCTTTTCAATGAGGACATTATCAGATTTAGGCATGGGGGGCATAACCTGAGGTTATTCATAGCATTTCTACATATTCTGCATGTAGTTTGGGCATCCATCTTGCATAAAAAAAAGAAATAGAGAGAGGAAGAGAGAAAAAGAAGGTGATGAAATCCTTGTGAGCTAAATTTCAAATATATTGAGGAGAGACACTGGAAGAAAATGTGTAGAATTGTGCTGGTCCCAGCAGTTGATTATGGAAGAGTTAACTAAGTTCTAGGCCAGAGTGAATGAATAAATAAAGTCCTGAAGTGCTAAAGAAAATGAGATAAGTGAGGGATACCGACTTTAGGCCTCTTGGGTCTATTCTAGGGCTTAAACACTCACGCATTTGTTAAGATCTGGACTATTCCTCAAGAGGTTGAGGGAGTTGCGAGGCCGATGTATTAAGTCTAAGGCTTAGGGAGTATTCGACCCCGTTGCCTGCCCTTTAGTTTGTGGAACTTGGTAACCTGAGCACCCAAAAATCACACACTAGTCTGGTTCAGTGCGCATAATAAAGAATAATGCTGAAAAAGGTGTCTACTCTGAAACTATTTTCCCGAAAAGTTGACTTAGGAGCGGCTTGAAGACACAAGTTGGTTGGATGAGTTCCTAGCGCGAAGAGAAGGAATGTAAAATGAGCCCCTCGAAGATGCGTTATAACATATCGTCTCCTCGATGCTTGTCTCTTAGGATATCTAAATATCCTATTGGGGGCACAGAAGCATCTTGTGTTGGTTCAGATGCCGTGGGCGGCATTATCCTGAAATGTCGATTGCCAGGGTTGGAATTCAGCTACAAAATGCCATGGGCGGCATTATCCTGAAATGTCGATTGCCAGGGTTGGAATTCAGCTACAAAATGCCATGGGTGGCACTATCCCGAAGTGTCGAAAGCCAGGGTTCTGGGGGTTGTCATGGGTGGCATTATCCTGAAATGTCGATTGCTAGGGACCCTGTGAGGATTGATGGTGGGGACAAGGAATCCGATACAGATCGTGTTTAGGGCCAATCCAATGTTGAGTCTAGGAGAATTTAAAAAGAAAGAGTGAAAACTCTCAAAATAATATTTCTCCCTCTCTCTCTTACTAAAAATGCACTGGCAAATTGAACCTAACCTTTATGCACATATGCATCGGTGCTTTAACCACTGGGATCAACAAGCCTCTGGGCAGTTTTTGCGGGCCTTAGAATCCTTAACGGTGGACCCAAGGCTGAGGCTGGTCAGGTCTGTATCTTGGCTGGTACTCGAGTACCTGCCTATAGTTGGTATTTCAATCTAATTTCTAGAGTGTGTTACGATAAGGCATCTTGACGATAAAATCTAGCTTGGAGACTTGGTCAGTTTCATATGATTTTGCTCGGGACTAGCAAAACTTAGGCATGAGGGTATTTGATAGCTCCATTTTAGTGGGCTAATTTAATGCCTAAGCGCATTATTATCAAAGTGAAAATGTAATACGAATCATGCATTTCATGGATAAAATTAATAAAGCTATACAATTATCATTCCATGCATTGTAACATCTTATTCAAATAAAGAGCAATCTGAATGAAATCATACTTAAATTTAGAATGCATCTTTAAAAATTTAATTTGTCATATAAGAGAAAAGGAAAGAAAGAAAAAAAAGGAAATAAATAAAACCTTCCTTCTCTCTCCCACAAATCTTTCTCTAATCTCTTCATTGCAGTTAGAGAGTGGGAAGCCACGCTAAGAGAAAAGGAAAGAAAGGAAAAGGAAAAAAAAGAGAAAAAAAATATAACCTTCCTCTCTTTCTCCTCAAATCTCTCTCCCTCACGAATATTCTCTCTCTGATTATTCTCTTTCCTTCTCTGACTCTCTCTCTCTCTTTTTGTCTTTATATAAGAGGGGACGAAGGACAATAGAAGAGATACCTCCTCTCTTACGAAAGGTGCCTCCTTTCCAGCATATTCCCTCCAGAGGGAGGAAGCCCTCCTCCACCTCTCCTCTCAGCAGGCAACTACCTTCACCGTGCGCCAACACCACCACCGCGAGCCTCCATTGTTGACGACTGCAACCTCCCTCCACCACGTCTCACCTATGCCTAATCATCATCGCAGTCAGTGGTGACAGCACCGACATCCGCAATCGCGTCCGTCACTGCGTCTTCGACTTCATCACTATGCTCCATATCCTTCTCTTTCAACCTGCATTGTGTGCTCCCGATCGCTACTGCGAGCCACCACCAACACCTTCACCGTACGCTAGCCTCTTCGGTTAAGACATTCGGAAACCCATCTTGGACGTCTGAAAACTCACATTGACTCCTCTCCAGGTGTGGGCAACAACAAGCACCTCCACGGCCATGCACGACTAGCCCATGCCCACAGCAACCATCGTGCGTGTCCCTCACGCGCAATAGTTCCCCACAGCAGGCTGGTCATGTCTCTTCTTCTTCCTCTCTTTCATCTTCTCCTTCTAAACAGAGCCACACCTCCGCCCTCTAGTCCGTGCTCCAACTCCTCCAGTGCACTCTCATCACGTGCGACCACAGGCCACGATTCTCCTCGCGTGCCTTTGCCATGAGTGGAGTTACCTCATAGCACAATGCCTGTAGAAGTTCCACGCATGGCTCTTCTTCTTCTTCCTCCTTTGCCACTAGCTGCAAGGAACCCAAAAAATCGTTGGTCACGACTCCACGTAGCCGTCGACTCCAGCCACGAAGCTTCGCATTGCCACCTCCATCGGACTCACCTCGACCCCCTGGCACAACCACGCCTCCGGCCGCACCAATCAACCACCCGACGGCCGGCCAGAGAGCCTCATTGCCGGTGGCATCTTCCACTCCGATTGGCGACCACCGACCACTGTTCAGAGCGCCACCACCACCATTGGAAAGCTCTCGTCGAGCTAGACCTTCCTCGAGCTCCTCAGCCTCCACCATCGCCTCCTCTTCGTGCGAGCACAAGGGGAAGTAATCCCTTATTTTTGGTTCTATTTAAATTTACCAATTATGCCATTGTGGAACACTATTCAAATATTTTTTTGGCTTGAATTATTTTGGTGAAATTTCAACGATACACTTATTCTTTCTCGTATTTAATTGGCTCTTGATATGCACATCAATTCTCATTGAAATTGGGTTCAGATTTGCATGCAATTAGAAATTACATACTCTACTGATAAACACCAGTTTATCATCATTTTTATGCTTTAAAACTAACCTAGCTCTTAGGATTTTACTCCGCAAATGGGTTTTTGGGCTGCATTTAGGCATAAATTAGGATAGGCATGAATTGCATTTTTTATTGTTGTTTTAATGTGTTTTTGTGAGTGTTAGGGATGTACAGATTCACAGATCCCTAAAACCCTAGCACTCAAGAAGGCAATTGGTGAAGGAGAAGCCCAGACTAGTTGGAACCCAGCTTGATCCAGCTCACCATAGCTGGAACCTAGCTTACTTGAACTAGGGTTAGCTCATCCCAGCTCCATTCAGCTAATCTCAGCTGGATGGCAGCTCAAGAGAGTTCACCTTAGCTCACCCTAGCTCAAGTCAGCTCAGATCTAGCTCAACTTAGCTGAGTCTAGCTCACCTCAGCTTCCACTAGTTCACAGGGAGCTCTAGCTAGCTCAGCTGAGTTGACAGGAGTTCACCCCAGCTCAGATCCAGCTACATCCAGCTCCCCTCAACTCCAGCCAGCTGAAGAAGAATTCATCTCAGCTCAGGAAGCTCAAGTCCAGCTCCCGGGGATTCAGCTTAGCTCATCTCAGTTGAGCTAAGCTACCTTAGTTGCCTCAACCAGCTTGATTCTCCCCGATAGCACCAGACCTAGCTCACCTTAGCTCATTTTGGTAGAAGCTAACTCACTTTAGCTTGGCTTAGCAACTAGCAAAGAACTAGCAAGCTAAGCCAGCTAGAGTAGCCCCATGCCAGCCTCTTCAGCAGCAGCCAGCTCCAGCTCCAGCTCCATACTTCTTCTCCTCAGCTCCCTCCTCCAAACCCTAGCTCCAACACCTTCTCCTCTACTCCTCCATTAGCTAAGCTAGCTTAGCTTAGCTTAGCTTAGCTATGCTCCAACTTCCTTGGCTTGTACTACCCCAAAAACCCACCTACCAACTCTACCCAACTAGCTCCACCTAAGCTCCACATAAGCTAACCTACTTGGCACCAACCTAACCTACCCACCACCTCCAAAAGACACCTAAAATTGGCGCCAAAAACTACCCATAACCACCCCTTAATGGCGCCACTTTTCCCTCCAAAATCCCCCCCTCATCTCCACCACACAATCCTCCTTGAATCCATCTCCACCATCCACCTAACCCTCCTTCTAGAAGACCCCATGTTGGCGCCAACATGGGGGTGTCTCTCCACCACCAAAAGACACCAACACCACCATAACCACCCCCTTTAACACCCCTTGGGGTGGCGCCAACTAACCCTAGCCATAGGATCACCAACCACCCTCATCCTTCCATCCTAGCCCTCCATTTCAAGGGGTACCTTAACCCCCCATCGTACCCTATAAAAAGACCACTACCCACCACCATTCAAGCCATCCTTGGCTAGCCATTTCACTCTCATATTCCACCAAGAATCCCACGTCCAAGAGAGAAGAAGAAGAAGAAGATTAAGGGGATATTCTGTCCCCTTGGTGCCTTCCCCTCTTCCCTTCTCTCTTGGGTCACGCCAGCCAAAGGAGAAGCCAGGCAAGGAAGATCTTGGAGGAGATCTTGAAGGTGGTCACGCCACCTTGGAGGAGTTTTAAGGGTGGTGCACGCCCACCCCTTTGGAGAGAGCATTAAAGGTGGTAGCTTCCACCTTGGAGGAGCTCTCAAGGAAGGAGAAGAAGGAGGCCCTCTTTTCAAGCCAAGGAGCAGCTAGGCTTGGAGCAATAAGACAACCTTCTTCACCATTGTTACAAGAGGATTTGTGTTTCTTTTCTTGCTTTTAAATTGTTCAATTCTAGTAGAAGCTTTCCTCTACTTGTCCTTGAAAAGAACACTCATTCTACTCAATCAAAAATTGCCTTCTTTTAAGCTTTTTATTGCAGTTGTTTGTTTTGGTTCTAGCACTTATTTCACCTCTTCTTCCTAATTACCCTAGGCCTACACTTGCCTAGAGTGAGCTTAGGAAGAAGATATTTCTATCTTTTAGATTTTTAATCATTTGTAGGTGTTAGTTCTTTTCGCTACAATCTGCCATTTGCCCTCGTCTTTTCAAAATACAAAAAAATTACATATTGAAAAATATTAAAAAGAAAGTTGAGATTGTATTCCAAGCAAGAGAATCATTATTGCAATTTTTGCCTCCTTGGACGACCCTAGATACTCCCCTATCTAGGATATAAATTTTAAAAGCGAAAGCGGATTCGCGTGTTACAACGACGTTAAAAAACTGCTTTTACAAATCACGCGTATTTTGCTGCCATCTACCACTACACATGCATCATTTACATATTTTTGAGAGCTTGATTTATGATGTGAAATTTACATAAATAGCCCTCAACTTCTCATGAAATTGAAAGTTACATTCTGAGCTGTATATTCATTGAATTGATTTTATGAATGTTTTTGTGAACATGATGGTTCCATGTTCATGAATTTATTGATCTAGTCCTTCCTGTGGATACGACCTAATCCATCGTGGTTAGTTTTATTGATAATTAGTTTTGTTCAGGATTTTTCCATCGTGCGATTTTACTGCGACGACATATTTTTCTGACATTATTTCTGCAAGCGAAAAATTCCCTAACACTGGGAAGAAGGTCATTGAATCCCCGATTGGAAGGACCAGTATTCTAGGTGTAGTTTGGATTTTGGCCAAATTGATCCCATGGCTGATCAACAACCTCCTTTGCCTCATGATCCACAGGAGGTATTTTGAAGGCAGCTGGAGCAAATATAGAGAATGCAAGAATGGTTCTAGAGAATGCAGGGTGCTCAGCCCTTGAAGGATTTTTATGATCCTTCAAATTACGGGGAACGTCCCGGCGTCCAGATTCCTGCCGGAGACGTAGAAATCAAGCCCCAGGTGTTAAGCCTAATCAAACATTTCCATAGGCTTGGCTCTGAAGACCCGTTTCAGCACTTGGAGGACATGACCACTTTGGTCCAGACCACCAAGGCATGAAACATGAATGAGGAGCAAATGATCATGAGACTCTTCCCCCACTCTCTTAGGGATAAAGTCGCTCATTGGTACAGGACTATAGGAAGACCAATTGCAACTTGGAATGAGTTGAAATCGGCCTTCCTAAAGAAATTCTTCCCTGTTGGACATACCAATGTGTTGAGACAGGCAATTACTACATTCACCCAGTAGCCCGAGGAGCAATTTCATGTTCCCTGGGAGTGATTCCAGGACCTATTGCAGAGGTGTCCACACCACGAGGTGCCAAAATGGCAACTCGTGCAGATCTTCTACCACAGGTTGACTGAGCAACTCAGAAATCACGTGGACACTTCTTGCGGAGGCAATTTCATCAACAAAGACGCAGATAGCGTGCATGATTTGTTTGAGTAGATGAGCAAGAATTTGATCAATCATGCCTCCATGGATACTTTTAACCGGTCCCAGCAGCCCAGATCGAATGTTAATGAAGTTAACGACTCTCATTCATTCGATATGGAATTGATTTGTAATAAACTTGATAAGGTGGACTTGGTTGCTAAGAGAATGGAGGAGTGGATGGTTGGAAACTCAATGAACAACTCTCAATCCACTCAATCCCAGAATTCGGGATTCCATTCATCCCGAGCTCCTTCTGGACGGGAGTTTGTGAATCAACTTGATGTAGCTCAACCTGCAAGCCAGCATTATTTGGAACCCCACAGGTTCCAAACTGGGGCCTTTGATCCCAGTTTCTCTGATCCTTCTGTTTCTTTCTTTCCATCCTCACCCTATGAGGATGTCTATGCTATACAGGAGAATGTTAGATCCAACCCTTACTCCAATGCTTACAATCTGGGTTGGAGGAACCACCCTAACTTTTCCTGGAAAAACCCGAGGCAACAGACCTAATTCCAACCTAGCAACTATGCTCCGCAACAACCAATGGGTTAGGGTCATGTTTAAACTCAGTTGCCCCCGAATCAGGTCAATCAACCGGCTTGGAATACCCGTTAACCCATAGGGCAGGCTGATTTGAACTGAAAAATGGTAGAGATGCAAGGATCTATGCTCCAGCTCATGTAGCAAATGAAAACCTCACTGGACAACTTGCAAAATGGGTTCATTGCTAATTCTCGTCAACCCGGATCTCTACCATCTCAACCCATACCTAACCTGTGTAATATCCAGAATTCGGGAAATCAAGCCCATGGGTATGGGAATCGAAGGGACCCACACGCACATGCTCAGGTGGTTGAGCATGGTCCTTCCTCTTCTTCTTCTTCCGCAAATCAACTGTTCTTAACTAATGAAGCCCCTCCAATCTTTCCTAACCCTCCCCAAAACCTAAACTCGTATGCATCCGCTAATTCTATTACCTTGAGGAGTGGTAAACAAACTCAGGATCCACTACCACACTGTTTTGATTTACCGAATCTTGAAGAGCCTAAGGAGAGAAAGGAGAACTCTGGAGAAGAAATCAAGGCTCAGGAACTTGATTTCGAAGATTCAACTCATGTTCCTTTTCTTGAGGCCTTAATTAGGTCAAGGAAGAAGTGTGTTGATAGTAATGAGAAGCTTCTGAATATTTTCAAGAATGTCGAGATCAATATCCCGCTCCTCGACGCTATCAAACATATACCGGGTTACGTGAAATTTTTAAAGGATTTATGTACACAAAAGCGTAAGTCGAGAGAATCTATTCCGAGGAAGGTGGTACTCTCTGAGTAGGCTAGTTCTGTTATCTTGCATCACCTCCCCTAGAAAAAGAGAGATCTAGGTGCTCCCTTGATTTCTTGTGTTATCGGAGATTACACCTTTGATAGAGCACTGTTGGATCCAGGTGTATCAATTAACCTAATTCCAACTTCTCTTTACGAGAAGTTTGGATTAGGTGAACTTCGGCTGACTTCGGTAACGCTACAGTTAGCGGACCGTTCGGTCACAAACCCGCAAGGCATTATTGAAGATGTTATTGTTAAGGTTAAGGATTTCTATTTTCCTATAGATTTCCTTGTCCTTGACATGGATGTACCTGAAAATCTGAGGAACACACTTATCATTCCGGGGCATTCGTTCCTAGCTGCTGCCAAGGCCAACAATAACTGTGAAAGCGATAGCATGGAAATCGCCTTTGGGGATCAAAGAATGAAATTGGATATTTTTAAGGCGATTAGTAAAGTCAAGGATTGTGGATTTATTGAGGAACTTGAGGAAGATAATGTGAATATTGAAACTTGTATGGTGATTTCTACCTTTGAAAGTTCCTCTTCTGATGATGATTTGGACCCACAACCCTCTATGGCAAACCCGCCACCTTCTGAAGAGATTATTGATTTTGTTGACTCTCAACCTCTTCCTCTTGATGAGTCTTCATCAGCATTTTCCTTACCTTCAATCATCAACCCGCCCCAGCTTGAACTGAAACCATTGCCTGAGAATATGAAATATCAGTTTTTAGGACAATATAACACGCTCCATATAATTATCAGTGCTAAATTAACAAAGGAGTAGGAGATTAAATTGATTAAAGTTCTAAAGGAACACAAGGAGGCAATTGGTTGGACCATTCATGACCCTAGTGGGATCGAGCCATCTTATTGCAATCACAGAATATTTTTGGAAGATGGATCCCACCCTTCTTGCCAGATGCAGAGGAGATTAAACCCGAATATGCGAGAAGTGGTCAAGAAGGAGATTATCAAGTGGCTCGATGTAGGAATCATTTATCCAATCTCTAATAATCCTTAGGTAAGTCCCGTGCAGATTATTCCCAAGAAAGTAGGGATTACTGTTGTGACTAACGAGAAAGGAGAATCTATCACAACTCGTTCAGCTTCCTCTTGGAGAGTCTATATTGATTACAGGAAGCTGAACACAGCCATGAAAAAGGATCATTTTCCTTTTCCCTTCATTGATCAAATCCTGGAAAGATTAATCGAGCAGAAGTACTTCTATTTTCTTGATAGCTACTTGGGATATAATCAAATCCCTATCCATCCCGAGGATCAGGAAAAAATGACTTTCACCTATCCCTATGGAACCTTTGCTTTTCGTAGGATGCCATTCGGCTAATGCAATGCACCTGCGACTTTTCAAAGGTGTATGCTGGCCATATTCTCTGACATGGTGAGAGAGTTTATGGAAGTCTTCATGGACAATTTCTCTATTTTTGGAGAATCATTTGACTCTTGTCTAGATAATCTTGAAATGATTCTTAAACGTTGCATCAAAACAAGACTGGTCCTTAGTTGGGAGAAGAGTCATTTCATGACATAAGAAGGCATCGTCTTGGGTAATGTAATCTCTGAATGAGGAAAAGAAGTGGACAAAGCTAAGGTTGATGCTATCGCTAAACTTCTTCCTCCCACATCTGTCAAACAAAATTCGATCATTTCTTGGTCATGTCGGATTCTACAGGAGATTCATCAAGGACTTTTCGAAGGTTGCTCATCCTTTGAGCAATCTTCTCGCTAAAGAAACGCCATTTGATTTCGACGAATCATGCCATAAGGCATTTTATTTTCTTAAAATGGCAGTCACTTGTGCTCTGGTGTTGCAACCACTGGTTTGGACAGCCCCTTTTGAGATCATGACCGACGCTTCTGGTTATGCGGTCGGGGCTATTTTGTGTCAGAAAGTTGATAGGAAGCCCTCTGTCATCTACTATGCTAGTAAAACTCTGGACGAGGCCTAGAGGAATTACACGGTTACTGAGAAGGAATTAGTAGTTGTAGTGTTTGCTTTGGAGAAATTTAGGACTTATCTCTTAGGGTCTCATGTCATCATATATACCGACCACTCGGCCTTGAGACATCTCTTGGCCAAAAAGGATGCCAAACCTTGGCTTATTCGTTGGATTCTTCTGCTTCAAGAATTTGATCTTGAAATCAAGGATAAATTCGGGGTACAGAATGTGGTGGCGGATCATCTGTCGAGACTTCTGAGTGATTCTTCTTGTTCGGACATTTCGATTGCTGATACTTTTCTGGACAAGACCATCCTTACAGTTTTACGTGTTTAAACCCAATGGTTTGCTGACATCGTTAATTATTTGACCGTTGGTCAAATCCCCCAGGATTGGACCAAGCAACAATGGGATAGACTCAAATCTGAGGCCAAATATTACTTCTGGGAGGATCACGAACTGTACCGCATCGGCTCTGATCAAATTATTCACCGATGTATTCCTGAGAACGAATTCAAGAGTATACTCAAGTTCTGCCATGCATCTGTGTGTGGTGGACACTTCTCTGGCAAAAAGATGGCTACAAAAATTTTGCAATTTGGATTCTATTGGCCGTCTTTATTCAAGGATGCCCAGGAATTCTCGAGGTCGTGTTCCTGATGCCAGGCACTTGGGAGCATAACCAAGAGAGATATGATGCCCCTAAACCTGATTCTTCCCATCAAAATCCTCGACGTTTGAGGCATCGATTTCATGGGACCCTTCCTCCCTTCATTTGGACATCAGTACATTCTCGTCGCTATTGATTACGTGTCCAAGTGGATCGGGGCTATTCCCATAGGAACCAATGACCACAACGTGGTCATCAATTTTGTCAAGAAGAACATCTTTAGTAGGTTTGGGATTCCGAGGGCCATCATCAGTGATGGTGGCACTCATTTCACTAATGCCAAGTTTCATAATTTGCTGGCAAAATATGGGGTTAATCACAGAATCTCTACACCTTACCATCCCCAGACGAATGGACAAGCCAAGATCTCTAATCGGGAGATCAAGAATATTCTGCAGAAAACGGTTAGGCCTGATCACAAAGACTGGACTCAAAAGCTCGAGGATGCTCTTTGGGCCTACCGTACGACATAGAAAATGCCCATCAGCATGTCTCCATTTCGTCTAGTGTATGGAAAGGCATGCCATTTACCCGTAAAAATTGAACATAGGGCATTCTGGGCAATCGAGCAGTGCAATCTAGATCTGAGTTTAATCAGGAAGACTAGGAAACTCCAACTATCTGAGTTGGAGGAGCTTAGAAATGATGTGTATGAGAATGCAAGATCTACAAGGCTAGGACCAAAGCTCTTCATGACCAATTGATTTCCCACAAGAGCTTTGAGCCGAACCAGAAGGTTTGGCTCTTCGATTCTCGACTTAAGCTCTTTCCCGGCAAACTTAGGTCGAAATGGAACGGCCCATTCATTATCAATAAGATATTTCCAAACGGAGCTGTTCAGATCTCTGACCCAAAGACAAGTAATTCATTAAAAGTCAATGGTCAACGTCTGAAGCCTATTATTGACCATACTATTCCAGAACCCATCTCAGATACGGTTGCTCTAGCCATGTTGTGACTTCTTTGGCTGGACTTTTCCTAGCTGACGGCATTAAACTCAACAGTTGTATAGTCTGACTCAGAGCTGACTCGAGTTTCATATTTAGGTGATATCTTTTGCACTCTACCCTTCCTTTCATGTCTTTTATTCTCAATGCGGACATTGCATCAACTAGGCATGGGGGGGTGGATTCATTTCTGAATCATTTTGTCAGCTCTGTAGAATTTTTGTAAATTCTAGTTGTCTTCTTATATATACATAAAGAAAAATTTTGAATTAGGAAGGAATACTTGGACATTAAGACCTTTCAATCTTAGGAAATATTACAGTAGGATCTGAATACTAAGATCCTTTAGGTCTTTGGGCTTAATCAGCCTGGGTATCCACTAAAATGTGGATTGGTTATTGAGTCCTTGCCATCCTGAATTATATCTTAATTTGATTAAATAAGTTTGGGTGATAAGTACACGACTTATCAACCTGCTCTCTGATTTGAGGGAACTTTAAGTCTAAGCATCTACACATTATTCATCACTGACTCATTGTTTGGAGGTTTGAATTGAAATTGGGTAGCTAATAAACCTTCTAGGGTGATTGATAATGAAAATACGCGGTTTGTTAAAATACGTCGTTGTAACGCGTAAATCCACTTTCGCTCTTAAATTTATATTCCCAGATAGGGGAGTATCTATGGTCGTCCAAGGAGGCAATATGGTTGCAAAATTGATTCTCTTGCTCGGAATAAATCTCAACTTTCTTTTTGGTATTTTTCAATATATCATTTTTTTGTTTTAAATTAAGACAACATGCGGAATGGTGACGGGAAGGTAATTTACACTTCAATTTAACTACTACTTTCTAGTGGCAAGTAGAGCCTCTCCCTAAACTCACTCTAGGCAAGTGGAGGCCTAGAATAATTAAGGAGAGGGAGTGAAAAATGCTAAAAAGCAAAGCAAGTAGAAATGCAAAATAGAAAATTGCAAAGAAGGCAACTAGATTACTGAAAAGTGTTTTACAAAAAAGGCTAGTAGAGGAATGCTTCTACCACTAGAAAAATTAAAATAAAGAAAAGCAAACACAAATCCTCTAGATAGATGGTGAAGAAGAGGGCTTCTTGCTCCAAGGTTGGTGGCTCCCAAGCTTGAAAAGAATCCTTCAACTCCTTCCTTGCAGTGCTCTGCCAAGGTGATGTCCTCCAAGGCAAGCCCGAAGGGGGCATGCCCTAAGTTTCTCTCCAAGGGTGGACGTCCACCCTAAGTCCTTCTCCCTTGCCTGGCCGTCCTCCTTGAAGTGGAAGAGTCCTCCTCCTTGGCGTGGCCCACGTTGAAGAGAGTGGGGAGAAGAAGGCACCAAAAGGGCTAGTGATGTGCCCTTTTAATCTCCTTCTCTACTCCTTCTCCTTGGGCGTAGGTATAGGTGGATGTAGGTAGAAAAATACACTAAGGGAGGATGGGAATTATGTGGTGGTAGGGTAGGGTATTTATAGGATGGGAAGGGGGGTGGTTATGGTGTTTTTTTGGAGGGAAATGAAGGGGTGCTTGGTTATTTTTGGAGGGAAAAATGGGAGGGAAATTAAGAGGTGCCTTGGTTTTCCCTCCAAAAATACCTTCTAGAAGGCAATTGTGGAGGGAAAAAAATGGAGGGTGGAGATGGGTTTTGATGGTGGACGTAGGGTGGTGATGGAAGGGATAGTTGGCACCAAAATAAAGTAGGAGTAGGTGGTCTTTTTGCTGGAGCTTAGGTAGTAGGGTAGTAGGGTAGTAGGTTTTGGTGCCATGGAGGTGGACTAGCTAAGTTAAATAGCTTAGCTAGCTTAGCTAGTAGGGAGTAGAGTTGGAGGCATTTGGAGCTAAGGTTTTCAGGGAGAAGAGTTGGAGGTATTTATCTTGAGCTGCACTAGAGCTGGTGGCTGCTGAAGAGAGCTGGAAGGAGCTACCTTAGCTAGCTTAGCTTGCTAGTTCTTTGCTAGCTACTAAGCCAAGCTAAAGCAAGCTGGCTTCTGCTAAAAGGAGCTGAGGTGAGCTGGGTCTAATGCTCCTGGGGAGGATCAAGCTGGGTGAGGCAGCTAAGGTATCTTAGCTCAACTGAGTTGAGCTAAGCTGAGTCCTCGGGAGCTGGACTTGAGCTTCCTAAGCTGGAATGAAGTCATCTTTAGCTGGCCAGAGTTGAGTAGAGCTGGATGTAGCTAGACCTGAGCTGGGGTGAACTCCAGTCAACTCAGCTGAGCTAGCTTGAGCTCCTTGTGGACTAATGGGAGCTGAGATGAGCTAGACTTAGCTAAGTTGAGCTGGATCTGAGCTGACCTGAGCTAGGGTGAGCTAAGATGAGCTCTCTTGAGCTGCCATTCAGCTGAGATGAGCTGAATGGAGCTAAGATGAGCTAACCCTAGTTCAAGTGAGCTAGAATCCAGCTATGGTGAGCTGGATCAAGCTGAGTTCCAGTTAGTTTGAGCTTCTTCTTCACCAGTTGCCTTCCTGAGTGCTAGGGTTTTGAAGTTCTGACAATCTGCATATCCCTAACACTCACAAAAACACATTAAAAAGATAATAAAAAGTGCAATGCATGCCTAACCTAATTGATGCCTAAATGCAGCCCAAAAACCCATTTGCGGAGCAAAATCCTAAGAGCTAAGTTTGTTTTAATGCATAAAAATGATGATAAACTGGCGTTTATCAGTGATATGGCTGGCAAGTTATCGTGGGTAACAGCCCATAGATAGGTTATCTTGAGCCCAGTCACTGGACCACTCCCTTCTTGCTGCCTTTAGGTAAATCTTAGACCAGGGAAGCCACCTGTCTAAAAAGAAAAAGAAAGTCAAAAAGAAAAGAAAAAGAAAAAGAAAAAGAAAAAGGAGAAAAGAAAGAAAAAGAAATAAGCCACACTTCGCCGCACGAGTATGGTTAGCAAGTTGTCGGTGGTAACAACTCATCGACCGGTTGTTTAGAACCCAACTCAAGAAATGCACTAAAAATTTAAAAAATACTTACGAAGAAGCGGAGAAGTAGAATAAGCCGAGGAGATATACACTAGATTTACCCTTGTGCTGACCCCATTAAAAAAGTAAAAGTAGGGTGAAAGCTACCAGTCGTAAAGATACACCTTTAGGCAGAACTCTTTTTTTAACGTCACCTAGGGGCGTAGAAACTCGAAGTCGATTCTGATTGCCGATCAGTGAGTCTTCACATTCACAAAAAGATGCTTAGAACTTAGGGTTCTTGATTGCACAACAATCATAGGTCCTAATCAACCTAAATAATGTCTGAACCTATCTTAAATTGTGGATATTGCACTCATATCTTGCATATCATGCATTGCATCAGTCTATTTAGAATAAGATGAGATATCTTGCTAGTTAATGATTTTTATTGCTATTTACAGATAATAAAGTGATCCAAGATGGAGATAGAGGAATAAAGCAATAAAGGAAGAAGAAGACTAATCCAGATAAGAGGAGTGAGGAGGATAGCCTTATCCCTACCCTTAGAAGCCCTAGGATAGCATTCCCAAACCCAAAACAACCTCCATTAGGGAACCATAGCCTCAAAACTATCCATGTTCCTATCCCTCTCCCAAACACTTAGGAACCAAAACCAACCTTAGAAAACACAAAACCCACCCTCCAGCACCTTTTAAGACATCCAGACATCTGGCTGGACGTCTGATTTCTGCAGAATAACAATCCAGGAAGCCAAAACTCATACTGACACAGAATTGGATGTCTAATTTAGTGTCCAGACGTCCAATTTTGTAGTATAAGACGTCTGACCACTATCTTGGACGTCTGATACTGCTGTCTGGTTCCTGATTTTGGGTGTTGGAAGCCCTAGCTTGCCTATTTTGACCTAGGAACCCCACCGGACACCCTAGGAAACCTAAGTAGAGACCTCCTAAGCCTAGGCCACTATCCATAGCCCTACTTGTCCTATCCCTAACCCAATTGAACCATCCCATACCTAATTGGGTGCATCTACAGTTGATTGGGTGCACCCGAGCCCAATTAGATCCACCCAGGATCTAATTAACTCATACCTATTAGGGTTACCCTAGCCTAATCACATGCACACATCTAATTAGACTTGACCTAGACCTAATTAGGTTCACTCCTACCTAATTAGACTTTCCTAAGTCTAATTAGGTCCACACCCACTTAATCTAGATTGACCCAACCTATTTAACACCTAATCCCACCAAAACCCACAACCTAGCCCTACGAAAAACACACCCACACACACACGCACACCTTCCCATTTTACTCCCACCAAACCCATGCACACTCTCTTGGAAACCCTAACAACTTGTGTCAAACCTAGATCCAAAAATTGTGGCATTTGCTATTTTTGGAGACACCAAAAGTGGCAACCAAATGGAGCCTTCCATAAGGGCAAAGAGAGAGCTACGAAATTGGACCATCTCTCCATACACTCTCCCATCCATACTCTCTACTCTAAACTTGCTTCCACCCTCCAAAACCTGAAGGCCGTCCTCCTCATCCTCCTCCAAGGCTCCATGGACGGCTAGCTAGAGAAGCTTCTCTCCAAAGCTTTAAGGATGGCCATTGGTAGAGAAAGGGAGCAACACCCTCCTCTCTCCACTTGGGTGCACTAGCCCCCATCTTCTTCTTCTTCTTGGACAGCCGTGAAGGCTCACACATAGCCTCTTGTGGCCGGCCATCTCTTTTGGTAGGCGTGTAGACGGGTTTGCATACCCAAGGTCTAGCCTACACCCTCACACAAGGCCGATGGCCCTAGTGGCAACTTTCCGACGTGAGGGATTTTCTTCTATTTATATGATTTCTAGTGTAGATGATGTGTGATAAATTTCTATGCATAAATAATGTTTTTGTGATTGATTGTCCTCATGTTTGCTTGCTTATATGACACTTTGGTTTGTTCACACCATGCACAGCCACCATGGCCTCATTTAGATGCACATAGTCACTTAGGTTTTTGCTAGTTTATCTAGATCTAGGTTTCAATTCGCTTTTCGAAATAAAAAAAAAATCAAAAACACAAAAAGACAAAAATAGTAGCTTAGGTTAGATTTAGGTTATAAAAGCCGATCCAAATCTCGATTCGTTTTCACGCCTCCTAGAGACGAACGACCGGGACTCAAGTTCTAAAAAGAATAAAGATCTACGAGAGTTTCGTTATCACAAATATCTTTGACGAGTGGTTTTTGCAACTATACTACAATTTCCAACGATTTCAAAATATGCGAATGCCACTCCCGTCAGTTCTCATCAAATCTTGGGTGGGTTGAGTGGCTATAGAAAGCCACTATGTAACCCTAAACTCAAAAATCCAAAAAAATTAGAAAAGAAGAAAAAGAAATCTTTCTTTGAATAAGCTGAGGGCTTGAGGCGGTCTGCATTTTGGCAGATACTCGGGCGCTGTTGTGTCTTTGAAAGTTTAGGTCCCAAGTAAAAATTTCTTAATGTTAAAAATGATTTGTGCCCTAGTAATTCAACCTAATTCTTTTATAAATAGCATGTAGTTTTTGCTAGGGACTAGCAAAAGATAGGCATGGGGGTGTGATGTGCATACATCTGGTTAACCTAAAATGTCTATTAATGAATGTTCTTAGTGTCTCATTAGCATTATACATTGTAAATAATGCATAACATGCATAATCATGCATTTAGGTAAAGTTGTACAAATTGTATAGTAATTATCTCCTTTTTATGGCCAGGGATAGGGCAACTTGTTAATCAGGGCCTCGGATCGAAGATCCAACCGTAAGGATCTGATCCGGGTGATAATTGGAGTTCAACGACTCCAAGATCGCTTTGATCGGACATCCGTAGCACCAAATAGAGATCGAGGAACCCTAAAGATCAAGGGCCAAGTTGGTGTTAATCCACACCTCAGATGATAAATCCGATTGCACAGATGGGTATGGATCGATGATCACAGCCTAACGACGCGAAAATCGGTCCAATCTGACATCTATAGCACCATCTACAACACTCAGAAGATGAACGGCCAAGATGGCACCACGTGGCGCCATCTCAGCTACCCAACTGACCGCAGCTCTTCTCTTCTTCACCCGCTCGATGAATCTGGGCCATTGGATCACCATCCAATGACCGCAGATCACGTGCACACAAAATCCTCAACGCTCCTCAACCTTACGTGTAGCGCAGCGGTTAAGGCGCTGCGAAGGCAGGAGGCACGGGATTGAGTGGCAAGCGCAGTGCCCCTCCTTGTGTGCAGGCGTGCTATTACAGTCGTGCGATAGGCATCTAGCGACACAGATTAGCTGATAGCACCCACGCGCGATCAGACGCGCAGTGCAGATGCCTGATTGCACTCGGGCGTGTGGCACTGGAGAGGGCGGTTTAAGCCGTTAGATCTCCTGATTGAACGGCTTAGCGTGCGCGGTCGTGCATAAGCGTTGAGGTAGCGAAGGCGAGGAGGTGCACGCTGACGTGCGCATGTCGGCCACGTTCAGGCCTTTAGTGATGGATAAATCCGTCACTAAAGGTCCTGAATTAATGTTTTTAATGTTGCAATGTCCAAAATGGCCCCACTCCTTGCAACTATAAAAGGAGAACCCTACCATATGGATTTCTCATCCATTCCTTCTCTCTCCCTCTCCAAAGCTTAAGAGAAGCTTGTCCGACACCCGGGATGCTCCTTAAGAGCTAAAATCAAGTTTTCACCCCCGGTCCGGAAGCAGATCCCGCGATGACGTGCTGATTCGTTCCCATTCCTCCTGCTTCGTCCTCCTTCTTCTTGCTTCGTTCCTCGTCTTCCAGGCGTTGTCCCGTTCGGCTTGTCCTCTAAGCGATCATCGAGGAGGATAACTTCTCTCTCCCATTCTTTTTACTACTTTCTAGAGTAGAATTTTCCTGCTTTCTAGTTGTAACAATTTCCCACTTTCTAGTGTAATCATTTCTCGCTTTCTTAGTTGTAAAAACATTATTAAATATCAAGTGATTGTTCTTTCTCTCTCTCTCTCTTATTGTCTATATTGCTTCCATTGTGATTATTTCTCCCTTTAAACAAAAACACAAAAAAATATAATTGCGAATTTTGATCAACGTAGCCTCCCTGTGTTCGACCCGAAATTTATTTACAGATTTTTTGGTATAAATTTTATTTGTTGAATGGATTTCTTCGCAACTCGAACTACAACGATGAGTTTTCAAATCCAATTCCGATAGCGTAGCCATCCATCATTCAACATATAACTACTGCTCTTGTTAATCTAATGCGTTCTTCTTCTAATCAAATACTAAAGTAACTGTATAATCAAGAGTCATGTAGATGTCGATTCTGTTACACCTCGAGCAACAGATGACCAAATTAAGAAGGCTGCTTCTCTGATGCGACGAATAGATTTGAAGGACTTCTCTGTTTGCCAATTTGCAAATCCTGGTATTAATATAAATTTACTAGTGGGTAATAGAGGACATAGGGATATGGCATGCAGTAGTCTTTTGGATTTGAATGTGTCCATTTTTCTTACATTGACATGCAATAGTCTTTTGTGTTGAATTATATTTGCTCTTTAAATCTAGCCTAACCCATATCTTAGCAATTAGCAAACTTATAACTCAATTTAACCAATTGAAACACCTAACCTGACTTAACTTGACTTGATCGTGAGTTTGAGTCAGGTTTCATCTGCAACCTTATCAATCCAAAATATGCCCCTTTAATTATATTTTCTCCAATTCCCTCTCCCATATTTTCCTCCTTATTCAAAGGTGGGACTCACTGTGGAGGCATACACATCCACCAAGCATGGAAGGTAGTTAACTACGTGCATCTTCCCTTTTTTTCTTGGATAACCCGTAACCCTCTGTAGGTAAATTAGGTCAGACATTTCAGTAATCACAAGATTAGAGGCAAATAGATACCTCTCCTTTTAAAGTGAGGGATGCAAATTTACCACCATCCAATCATACCCTGATAGGAACTACGTGAGTTGAAGAATCAACACTAGCTTAGGTCTGGTTTCTTATATTCGAATCAAATTAAAATTGGACTTTTGTTTTTAGGGGAATTCATACTTTCACATCCAAATATCAAGGTAAGATTGTTGTTGTTAGGTCATCTTCAGTACATTAGGTCCTCGTCAAGGATATGTAAAACCTACAAATCTCTTATTCCTTTAAAGTATAATTTCCTTTTGCATTTGATTTTCTCTCCAAATATCACTGCAGGCAATTTTCATAATATGGAGGGAATGAAGGGAATGCTAAAAATTGGGATAGGCCGACGACAAAATAAGTTCCATTTGCGTCCCTCCTATGGTTAAAATGCCAACTTTTGTCCAAGCTCCCTTACACTATGATTTGTAGGTTTGTGGAGAAATGCAACTTTCCCTAGGATGGTTCATCTCTCAAATCCTTGAGATTCATTAGAAGGTATGAGTTACTTTGACTGCTTGACACAATCTTTCTCAATTAGAGGTATTAGTGGGTGAGCATAGAAATAATTGAAATGTGGGAATCCCTATAATGAGTTTCTCCATTTCTAAAAGCTAATCCATCTTTAATTATCAACTGATTACCTAAGGGAATTAGCATTTGGAACATGTTAGAAAGTTTTCATATACAAGGATGTCACTCAAATTCACCTAAGCTATCATTTTCATTAATGCAATTTATACCTGCATTCATGCATCTTTTTTTATTTCTTCTGAAGATGGTGTCAAATCTTGTGATCCTACTGTAATTTTCATGCCTAGTTAGATGATCCTACAATACATTTACCAAAAATTCCAGCAATTTTAGATGGAATATATCAAGGTAGATTACTTTAAACACTGCATTGGTTTCTTCTTAGTTGTTAGCGAATTTTAATATCTCCATCCTAACTTGAAGCAAGATTGTTAGGGGATTCTAAAAACTACTCTTTTTTGTTCAAAAACCTCCTCTTTTTTTTAGAAATTCATATATGTTCTTTTAGTCTTGTAAAAAATAAGAAATGCTAGATTTTAGAAAGGAATGCACTTTTTGTTCACATGCTTTCTCATAAAAAAAAATCATTCACATGCAACTATGTAATTACTCTTCAGAATTTGCTGGCAACAATGTTGTAATTAGGTGTAAGTTGGACTATATATACTTGGGATAAACTAACAAAAATGAAGTGTTTTGTTTTTTGTTGTTTTGGGTTGGGGGGATTGAAGTTAGGAAAAGTATTTGGCTTGTATAAGTGCCTATAGGTTGGCTTATAACAGAAGTGACAACATAAATATTAATGCTGTCGCTTAATAAGTGATGACAAAAGGTAATAAGCGACGGCAAAAATCTAAAATTGGCACAGTGAAGCGGGAAAATGTGATATACAATTGTCATTGATTATGTTCTAAATGATGGGAAATGCAAACGCCATCGATTATAAAGTGACGGCAAAAGATCTAATCAGTCCGCTGGGACAGCAATAATTCTACATCGGATTTTCTTTATAACTGACGGCAAAACGAAACGACATCGCTATTAATGCGGTCGCTTTTTAGCATCAATTTAAACACTTTTGCCATCGGTTTCCAACTGATGGCAAAGCTCAAGTATGTTGTAGTGGGGAGGAAGTGGGGATCGGTGGAGGTGTTTTTGGAGAGTAGGGTTGGTGGTGGTGGTTGTGGTGAGTTTTGAGGGAGATGCAGAGGGTAAAGGTAAAGTTTTTGAGTGAGAAGGGATTAAGAAAATGTTGTTTTTATAGTGGTTGGTTTGACCAAATAAGGTAGGTGTAAATAAGGATCGAAATCAAGGATTAGGAGTTGACTACATATCAAATCATGGTGATTTGATTCGCAAAATGTGAATCTCGGTGAGCTGATTTTCACCCAAATTTGGTCGATTAGGAATCAAAGTTAATCGATAAATTTGAATTTCTAGTGGAGGGAAATTTCCTACCTAGAAATTAATCGATCAATATCAAGGTTGGTCGATCAACTTTTAAATGTTTTGCAAGGAATTTTTTTGCTCAAAACTTGATCGATTAAAACACCGTTTAGGTTGATGAATGTGTTGATTGATCAAAAGTAACTTTTGATTGACGAACAGCTAGCAAGACAAGGAAATTAAAAGCAATCAAGGTTCATTCATTCTTGTTAGGCCTAGTTCTCTTCTTATAGTAATGAACCTATCTTTTGCTAGGGACTTTGTGAAGATGTCTGCTATTGTTTTTCTATTTGGCTAAACTTTGGAGTTATTTCCTTTTTCAAAGAATAATCTCTTAGAAAATGATACTTGATATCTATATGTTTTGTTCTAGAGTATTGGATAGGGATTTTGGATAGATTTATAGCACTAGTGTTATCATAGAGAATACTAGTGTTTTCAAAGTCTAAAATCTCTAAATGTTTGCTTCATTCACAAAATCTACAAACATGCTAGGGAGGTAGCGATGTATTCAACTTCAGTTGTGGAAAGTGAAACACTATTTTGTTTCTTACTGATCCAAGAGACTAGTGAATTCTGGAGAAACTGATAAGTTCCAATAGTGCTCTTGCGATCAGTCTGGATACCCGCATGGTTAGCATCACAGTAGGAAAGTAAGTCAAATGTGGCTGACTTGGGATAGCTCTATAAGAAAAAAGACCTTTAGCAGCAAATTGAATAGTGACATATAATACATTTAGCACTATTACTTTAGGTTTAGTATTAAATTTTTTGTATCACTATAACATCTTTGTGAACGATAATTAATGTTAGTGGAAAATATAGCTACCGCTATATGTGTACTTTGCAATTAAAAAAATGCCATTATTTTTCTTTTGTTAAATGACAATTAGCAGTAGTGGCAAAAATATTTGCCAAAATATTTACAATACATATTATCATTCCAATCTTTCAAAAGTAACTTAACAATAATAAAAATATATGCCACTAAAAATATTTTGAAAACATCAAAACTTTGTATTAGGTTGATTATTTTTCTTATTTTAAAAGTACAAAAATAAAGCTTATCTTTAATTAAGAAAATTGGCTGTAGCTGATTTTTTTTAAATTAAATAGAATATTTTGGATTGGATTTAGATAGCAGTTGAATTGGAAAAAACCTTTCGCGCTTATGAGTTGCGATGATCTTGGCATTGGCACGCTAACTTTTTTTATATGATTCACGATTTCCATTCCTCATAAAAGTTATAGGCAACCCCTCTCGCTCCTTTCTCTTGAACCCATCCCATGTCTTCCTACACATTTTCCACCCATGAACCTTGTGCCCTCCATCGACACCCTCGCCTCCCACGATCTCTGCACCCTCCCTCGACACCCTCGTTGCCCGCAATCCTGATGCCCTCCACCAGCACCCTCGTTGATTATGATCTCCATGCCCCCCACTGACACCCTAGCCACCTAAAATCCCCATGCCCTCCGTTAGCACCGTCGGTGCCTAAAATCCCCACACCCTCCACCGACACCCTCCCCGCCCACGATCCCTATGCCCTCAATCAACGCCCTCGCTACATCATCACCACTACACCACATGTTGCCCTTCCTTATTGCATACTACCCAACCTCCTTTCCCAACATCGACGCTGTAAACTCTCATGCCACTTTCTCGACATCGACGCTGTCTAATGTACCATTTGGAGAGTGGCCTAATTAAGGTTAATTAATCATGTCGTAGTATAGTATTGCAATCTAGACAGTTGTCATTTATTTATATACAATTTTTACTAGTTTTATTGTAGGTCATTTACTGGAAGGTAGTTATTGATATACATCACTCTCTATTTTCCAAAAATCATCTTTTATTCCAAAAATGTAAAGTTTATTTACATCAGAATGAATCATGAATGAAAGAATCAAACAATAAACTAATATAAGCCAATTATATACAATAATAAATGAATTAAAGTTAATGACAATACCTCAATTATATATACAAGTATAAAGGCATAAAAAACTACTCTAAACTAATCTAGGTTAATTATGTATATAACTTATATATATATATAACTATAATACTTACTATAGTAACATATATATACTGTATACACTAACATACATATACATATGTATATAAAAGCCTTAAAAATAGTTCTATACAAAATAAGACTAAAAATAATATATACATATTTTATGTATTTACAATCTATTATTTATAGCACATAATATATATATACTCTATATATGTACATACGTGTATATACTAGCCACACATATATATACTAACTATACATTATGCACTCACTTACTAGGCTACACTCAACACTTGTTAATTTAACACACTCACGCACACACAGAACATAGCTAACACTCTTAACAGTTAGTTAATTCATAACCTTAACTTAACCTAACCTAATACACTCTAATCTCAAAAATTGGAATTTACGAGCCCAACCCTTTGCAGAATCTATAGCCCACAAGAGGTCGGATCGATCGGTACTAAGTTAGGCCCTAATTTTTATTTAGTGTATTTTTGTCCGGCACTCAGCCCATAGGCCTGCCCATAGGCTTCTCTCTCTCATAAAGTCAAATGGTCATGCATAATAAGTGGGATCCGACCTCATACTGGACAGGGAGTCAACAAATGCGATTGCTTATATCTCGTTACAGGTGCTCTATAAGCCATGATGTGGCACTAAAAGGTGGGTGCCAAATTAAGCGGCGAATGTTATTTCGAGCCACATTTAGGACTTAATTAAAGTATTAAATAATTAATTAATTTATAATTAAATTATATGCAGATGTAGACTATACATAGGGCTATTTATTGGTATTGTTTATTTACACATATAAATAAAAATTCATTAAAGTTAGAGATAAATACACGTTGATTTTAAACTTAATTCTTTAATTAAAGTATAAATTAATAAATTAATGGTATAATTGACTCTTAAATTAATTAATTTACAATATTACCTAATTAGTGCATATGTTTATTTTATTTCTATTGATTTATTTCTATTTATACACATTTAAATACACGGTTATTGTTATTCGCTCGAGATCGGGTTTTAAATCATTGCATTACAGTATAGTCGAAATCTTGTGAAAAATAGATAAAATTTATACTCGAAGAAGTCCGAGGTTGTTCGCTGGGAGCAAGTAGGAATTCAATTCTCAAGATTGCAATTTAAAACAATAGAGATAAGAAATTATAATCAGAAATTGATTTAAAATAATGTAACAATGATATCAAGTGCCAGACTACAAAAAGAATGGAGTAAAATGGTGATTTGAAACACCAATTACACCCTACAATAATAGCAAGTGGAACTCAATAGCTATGTATGAAATAAACTCAAGTCAGCCATCTGATTAATTGCAGACTCTTCCTTCTTCTTTCTCTGATTTTTTCTTCTTCTCTTTTCTTGTGCAGCTCTTCTTCTTTTCCTCTTCTGCTTCTCTTTCTCTACTCTTCTTCTTTTCTTTCTCTTCCTTCTCCTCTTCAAGCCTTCTTCTTCTACTCGTCTTTTCTTCTTCAAGCACAAGGGAAGGGACTTTAGATTTGGCTAAGTGTTAGCCAACTTCTCCAGAGCAAAACCCTCCCCTACCCCATGCAGACTCTCTTCTCTTTCTCTCCTTGGGTCACGCTCTCACAGAGCCCTCAACAGTACTGGGTATTCGGGTAATCAGACCTACAGCACACCTGGGTCCACGGCTGCAGGTGTAGGTCGTAGTCGACTGTACAGGGCTTCGGTGGGTAATTGGGTCTGCACCAGGTCTGCCGGGAGTGTGTCGCGGACGAGGTGTTGAAGCTACGAGTTACTACATTATCGTATTTGGTTTTGGAAAAGCCTGTCGTCGTAGTATGAAAGTGAAGAACTCGTGTTCAACAAATAAAATTTGTATCGGAATAGAAATCCCGGGTCGAACTCAGGGAGGCTACGTTGATCTATATTCGCATTATATTTTTTTTAGAGTTTTTGTTGAAAAGCGAAGCAATGTAATTAGAATGAAGCAATATTAACAATCAGAATAAACGAGAGAAAGAGAAAACATGCACTCAATATTTCAAAATGTTTATATAATAAAACCAGAGAAGAATTACACTAGAAAGTGAGAAATCAGCTACACTAGAAAGCAGGAAAATTCTACTCTAGAAAGCTGTAAAGAAGAATGGGAGAGAGAAGTTATCCTCCTCAACGATCGCTTGGAGGATGAGCCGGACGAGACGCCACATGGATGAAGGAGGATGGAGTGGGAAGAAGGAGGTCGAGGCAAGAGGAACAAGAACGGGGCAGCACGTCATCGTCGTCGCAGGATCCACTTCCGAAATAAGAGCAAAAATTTGACTTTATCTCTCAAGGAGCATCCCGGGTGTGGGACAAGCTTCTCTTAAGCTTTGGAGAGGTAGAGGAGAGAAGGAAGGGATGAAAATTTTGTATGGAGGGGGTCTCCCTTTATAGTTGCAAGGAGTGTGGGCAATTTGGTCATTTTAATCTCAAAATATTAAATAAGGGGTCTTTAGTGACGGATAAAACCATCGCTAAAGCCCCATCGTGGGTGACGTGCGCCGCCCACTTGCCTCCCGCGCATGAAACATGTGCTCATGTCCTTCAATTCTTGATCGTTCGATCGTGAGATCAAACGGCTGAGATGTGCCCTCGCCGTACCTCTTCAAGCCACAACTCTCGCATCTAATGGCGCGTTACGCGTGGGCGTGCGATAGCGTGTGGGTGCTATGGATCGCTCGCGGCTGTTCGATTGCAATCAGACGGTCACTATGCCCGCTCGCCCGCTCGCCCTGTGCCTGCCTCTTGCGATTCGATCGCTCGCCTGTGCTTCGCTTAAGCACTCTCACCCACTACGCTATGTGCGTGGATGGGCGGGCGCTTAACTTAAGCACGGGTGCGTCCCAGTCATTAGATCTTGATCCAACAGTGGGGAAACATTGATGCGGAGGCCTTCAGCGGATGCGTGCGGATGGTTGGGCGGTCGAGATGGTGCCACATGGTGCCATCTCGACCGTCCATCTTCTGGATGATGTAGATGGTGCCACGGATGTCTGATTGAGTTGATTTTCGCACCGTTAGGCTGCGATCGTCAATCCGAATCTATCCATGCAGTTGGATTTGTCATTTAAAGTGTGGATTTACACCATCTTGGCCCTTGATCTTCTAGGGTTCCTTTGTATCTATTTGATGCTGTAGATGTCTCATTCGGGCGATCTTGGAGTTGTTGAACTCCAATTGTCATCCTGATTAAATTTGTATGGTTGGATCTTTGATCCGAGGCTCCGATAAAAATTTGCACTGTCCCTGAGCATAAAAGGAGATAATTAACCTCCATTTTATTCAAACTAATCTAATTGCAAGATAATGTATGCTATGCAATATTTATAGTATGCAATGCAATTCTATGCTTAAGAACATGCATAAATAGACATCTTATGTAGTGTAAACATGTTTACATCATGAGGCATGTGAGGGGTGTGAGGGACCTCACCCCTTGTGACTTGAGGAAACAAGCCCCAATCACTTTTGCATCCTATTCAGCTGCACTTACTTTGTTGCAAATGATGTGGGACTATATCTACACCCTTCTTCTCATAGCTGTTGGTGGATTGCTCTCCCAATTGAAGTAGCTGCTGGAGTGTACGTGTAACGACCCGGTTCCCGAGTCCCTACGGGACACAAGAACCGGACCGACTCGACTAATCCCAAGACCTAGTCGTCCAACGAGGAAGTAACCAAAAGACAGTAAAATAAACCACATTCAGCATGAATATAACTAACAGTAAGAAAGTACAGCAGTAAGGAAAGAAACTACTACAGTAGGTACCACCACAACAGTAAAACAACATTTATCATATAACAAGAACTGCAGGTAAAGAAGGTACAGCGGAAACAAAAACTACTCACTAGAACAGAAACAAAAGGGGTACAAAAGGCTGTGGTAACTCTACTGGGCCCTACTCGGCCCAGCGTCCTCTACAGCCGCCGACCCTGGCTGCTCAACACCTGGTCCTGAAAAAAGGTAACGAGTGTAACACGTCAGCAAAACGCTGAGTAGAGTGGCAAACTAACTAAAGGCAACAGTAGAGTGTACAGTAGCTGTTATGTTCTATTACTTCCTTTATTCACATCTTTCAATTTTTCTCACTATTTCATTTATTTCTCAGATCCTTTACTTGATCTCGAATGTCCTCGTGGGAACGATCTTGATTGCAGTCTTTTCCAAAAGTAGAAGTAGCACGTGGTGCTCTCCTGGCCGGGAGAGTCCCCCGTGGTGATCCTACCCTCAGTCAACCACCCCAAGGTCACTGACAGACGTAACGGTGACTACGGCACGCGCGATAAACGCACAGGTAGCTAGCCCGCACTGGCACGCGGTCAGTCGTTTCCGTTAACGGGTGCGCCCAAAGCACAGCACGGAACCAGGGCAGAGCCCTCTCAGTAACAGGGGTCCAACCCCTCCACAGTAACCAAACCGGGGCCTTGCCCCTCCACAGTCCGCGCACCCTCGCCTGACTACCCTGGTTTGCCCTAGTGGGCCTAACAAGTCGGTGAAGGAGGCTAGCAGAACCCCGGGGCCCGTGGGGTAGCTAGTACTCTCCTAACACTACTGGCTCTCCTCGGTACTACGTACACGAGGGCCAACAAGTCGGTACAGAGCGGCCAATCCTAACCCCGGGTCCCTGGGGCGGCTGGCCCCACTCTGCACTAAACAGGTACAGGTACTTCCCTTGGTACTGCGTACCCAAGAGACAGTACAAACTACATCTCAGTTCCATTCCTTTTTCTTTCCAGGAGTTCCACTCCTAATTCCCCGTAGGGTTCCAGCTCTTTATCTCAGAACATCATATGTTTCACTTTCCAGATTCACGTTCTCAAAATCCATGATCTCAAACATGTTTCTTTATTCATAACAGGCAGCTGTTAATTCAAATTACAGGCAGCTTTATATTCCTTTCCATTTTTCCAAGACTGCAGTATTATACATTCCACTAATTTTTTCCATCCTAAGATTCATGCCACTTCCTAGGATCTAGCATACAACTAGTTTTCCAGCCCTAGGATTCATGCATCACCTAGGAGCTATCATTCCATACATTTCTCATTCCTAGGATTCATGCAATGTCCTAGATTCTAGTTATGGTTCCATACTTTAACAGATTTTAAAAAATAACTTAAGCCACTCTACCAGGTACAACGGGAGTAATGGGGGCGTGATCGGGAATCCCGCGTGCCTCCGCGACTCTCAAGACTGCAACCGAACGAGGTCCTATCATAAGGATCAAACACAAGGAGTGTCTCAAAACAGTGTATAGCTACTGTAGACGGGTAGAGGAATTAATTCTGAAATGAACGCAACTCGAATCGCGGAAAACGGAGCCCAAACGGGCCCTAAACGGGTCGAAAAAGACGATACTGTGCAAAATCAGACGTCTGGAACTCCTTCTAGACGTCTTAAAAAGTGGATCAGAGAATTACCTGTTCAGCGTGGTTTCCCAGACGTCCAGAAGTCTGCGGGGACGTCTGCCCTAGATCCCAGACGTCCGATGGTCCCTCAGGACGTCTGGAGGTCACTCCCGCCGTCTGGTACAACTTCCAGACGTCTGATTCGCAAAGGATGACGAATCAGCGAACCTGCGCACAGCCAACCCCCATCCCTCAGTACGGTTAGTCGACAAGAAGGAAGAAGAAAGCGGAAACTCACCTTTCAGACGTCTGTATTATCTTACAGACGTCGACCTTGCCGTCTGTCTATCAACCCAGACGTCTGATTCTGGAAATTTTTCCAGAATCAGAACCCTGCTCGGCCTCCGCTCGCGACGCCGCCCACGTCGCACCTCGCGAGTCCGCTGCTCCGACCGCAGCAGGTCCCTCTCCGCGTCGCTCCGCGCCCCCTGCGCCCTCCGCCGGCCGGCCAAGCCGCTCCGGCGAGCTCGCCCTCACGGCAGAGCCCCGCCCTCGCACGCCGCACCTCCTCCGCGCTCACTGCGGCTGCCGCTGCCGCCCTCGCGTCCGCTCGCTCTCGCGCACAGGAAGGAGAAGAAGGAGGAGACGGTGGAGACGAGAGGGGAGGCGCGCCCTTTTAAGGCCGCGCGAGGAGGAGAGAGAAGGTGGTCGCAGCGCGCCTGCAGCCGCAGAGAGAGAGAGAGGAATCGCAGGTCTGCGCGCACAGGCGCGCAGACGAATCTCCCGTGCGAACATAACTGTTCTGCAGACGTCTGTACACGATCCCGGACGTCTGGTCAGACATCTGGATGTGATCCCAGACGTCTGGTCCGACGTCTGGGCCACCTCCCAGACGTCTTAAAAGGCGTCTGGGGCACGCGTTCGTTACAGTACGCCTTCAATCAAGGATCTGGGAGTGGTCCTGGGTCCTATCCGTGTGTCTTGGGATGAAAACCTGGGGCTCGCGTGGCTAGAACACCACGAATGTAGCCGGAGAAGACAACACGATGGTGGATCTCTAACATAAGACTTGAAACATGAAATACAGGTGCGAGGCCCCAGTTAAAACACTCCTTAGCTTCGTCGTAGCTTAGTGAAGGCGATGGTGATGGTTTTGTGGAGGATGGCGACGTGTAGAGGGTGGTCGATGACAGAGAAGATAGCGTAAAAGTGGGTTGTTTGGGAGACGATTTGGGTGAGCGGTGGAGTGAAATAGGGGAGGGGTTTGGTAAAGGATGGTGTGGCGAAGGTCATGAGGTGGTTGTCAAGGCGGATGGAGGAGTGTAGCGGAGTATACGCCTCGCCAGAGGAGTAGTCGGAGATGGAGAAGACGGAGGTGAACGATCATGTCGAGGGGTTGAAATTGAGAATTAAGGAAGGGAAACTAACGTACAGTGCTATCTAACCCTATCTAGCTATTCTACTAGATGAAAGGAGGGAGATCTGTGTCAGTTGTGGTATGCCGACGACGAAGAAGATGAATTCTTCGGTAGGAGTTGGATGGCGATGAAGACCGAGATAGAAGTGCCAGCTGGTACTGCTTGACGTGAAAGAGTCTGAGGATTAAGAATCCACTGTTGGTTTTGCAAGAATAGATGAGGAATGAGGTCGAAGGAGTTGCCGGAGCTTGCGAAGACTTATGACTGAAGTGAAGAGAGGAAGAGAGGGGTTTCTGGCTGTAATTCAAGCTTGGGGAGATTGGTTTGATCTGGAGGTCTTTAGAAGTGGTTTTGAGCTTGGGAAGCAAGCTTCCCAAGCTTGGAAAGATTCGTCGGAGTTAGGATTTTTAGGATACCCTAATCTCTCATGTGTTTCCATGAGAGATTGGGAAGGTTTTAGGGAGTGAGAATTGACTCAAAAGGAAGGGAATTTCTTGATGAACTTCCCTTTCAAATCTGAGAGAGATTCGTCAAGGAATCAAGAACTTGCTAATTTTAGGTCGTCAGAGTTTGTATGAATAGGATTAATGGTGGCAAGGACCTATTCTTGAAAATGATGACAAAGTTAGGGGCCTTTTTGTAAATATTTTGAAAGTTAAGGGCATAATGTGATCAGACAGGATCAAATTGCAAACTAGGACAAGACAATCTCAGATTGGGTCTAAATTTTGGTGTAAACCTAATTTGGACCTAAGGAATCCAATGGTGAAGTTAGATTTTGGTTTTGACCATGTTTGGTTGGATAATTTATGCAAAAATCCAAATTAGGGTAAATGTTTGTCTAAGACTTTGTTTTATGTCAAGATGGGTTCTGTTGGTCAAATTGAAAATACCAAACCCTAGAGAATATTTTTATATGAATTTTAGAGGTTTTATGTAAATTTTATCCTGACCAGAAGCTCAGTTAATTGAGCGAGTCTGTTTTAGGGTTTCAGAAGTCATTTAATTCTCAAAACACGCGAAAACCCTTTTCTATCTGTTCTAACCCACTTGTTAGCCTTTTAGGACCATTTGACCCTTAATTAACCCTTGAGAAAACCTGTGGTTGTACTGTATTCAAGATATGATGGTAAAATTACAGTTTTAATCCTATTTTCTTATCTTTCTCTCAGAATGATTATGCAATGAATTGTGGCTTTCTGAAGGTTATATAGGGGCATTTAATGGCTTAATCAAATCAAATTGAGCTAGTTATGGCTCATGATGGTGTTCCCATCATACCTCCATGCCTAGCTTTTGCTAGTTCCTTAGCAAAATCTCATGGGACTAACTTAAATTCTATACCATTCCTTTTTATGTTCTGACCTCTGATGTGTGCTTTCTTTTGTAGATTAGGTCAGAATGCCAATAGTAGGCCTAAAGGTACTCAAGTACCAACCAAGATCCAGACTTGACCAGCTCTAGCCTCAATCCGCTATGAAGGTTTCTGAGGCGCACAAGAACTAACCTAAGGTTCGTTGAACTCTGCGGTTAAAGTACCAGTGCTTGTAACATGTTTAGCCCAGGCTCAGTTTGTAGTGTGTTTTTGTAAGAGAGAGACAGAAGAATTTTTTTCTTTATTTTCAGAGAGTTTTCTCTTTCTTTTCTTTTTATTTCTAGCTTCAAATTAGCTTTACAACACGGTCTATATCGAATTCCTAGTTCCCATCATCAATCCTCACAGGGTCCCTGGCAATCGTTGTTTCGATATAACACCGCCCATGGCAACCCCTAGAACCTTGGCTTTCGAGATTTCGAGATAGTCCCGCCCATGGTGTCCTGTAGCTAAATCCAGACCCTGGAAATTGACATTACGTGATAATGCCGCCCATGGCATCTGAACCAGCACAAGGTGCTTACATGGCCCTTATAGGATATTTAGATATCCTAGTAGACAAGCACCGAGAAGACGGTATGTTATTGTGCATCCTCGAGGGGAATTTCCCTCCTCTCCGCGCTGGGAACTCATCTATATCAACTTGTGTTGATCAGTTGCTCCTAAACTAGGTAACTTTTTCAGAATAGGTTTAACACATTTTGTGTGATTTTGTTAGTTAAGCGCACTGAACCAGACTATGTGTGGATTGGGGTGCTTGGGTTACCAAGTCCCTCAAACCAGAGGTCAGTTACCGAGGCCGAATAATCCTTAAGCCTTAGACCTAATACTTAAGCTTCACGTTTTCTCCAACCTCTTAAAGACTATCTTGATCTTAACGGATACTTGAATTTTTAAGCCTAAAATCACAGCCCAAGAGGCCTAAGTTCAGCATTCATACTAATCTCTTTTTGACTCTTAGCACTTTTTATCTTTCATTTTCTTTCTTTTTGATTTGGTCTAGAACTAAGTTGAATCCTTAATCTTTTACTAGTGACTATCTTTTTTTTTCTTTTAAAATTATGCTCCTTTTTGGCATGTATATCACCTCCCCTTTCCCTCCTCAAAAATGATATGCAATTAATTTTTCAAAATTTCCTCCATTTTTTTCTCTTGTTCAATTTTTTATTTTTTTAGTTTTTTGGAATATATAATTCTTTGATGAAATCCCTTTCTTGTGAAGTGATTTTCATAGCATTTTGCACTTTAGTACCCCCCATGCCTATGATTTGCAATGTCCTCATTGTAAATTAAGTGAGTTTGAGTTCAGCTTAGATCATACATTAGAATAGGTTTTGGGTGGGTGGACAGGTCAGGGTGGTTGTTGCGGACGATTTCAAGCTCGGGTACGGGTACCAGAGGTGGAGTCGATTGTTCTATTGGACGAACCCTAAAGTGCAATATGAGTTCAGCATAAGATTTGTCAAGAAGGGTTTCAGGTTTTTCCAAAAAGATGACAGGTTGCATCCTGTTAAGCATCGAGTTTAATGCCATCTGCCAGGTGCAATGAGCTCAGGGAGAATGGAGATCAAAGGGTACCTCAGCCATGTTTGTATCGGTGAGTTCAATGAACAGCTTAAGTCGCTGGCCATTCACGATAAAGGGTTTGGAATCAAGGCTGGGTTGGCTGATTTCAATGGCTCTATTTCCAAAAATCCGTCCGCTAAGATATGGTTCAATCCATTTTGATCTGAGTTTTCCTGGGAATAGTTTGAGTTTAGCATCAAAGAGTAGGACTTTCTGACTTGGGTAAAAGATCTTTTTGGATATGTGCTTGTCGTGAAAGGCCTTAATCCGTTCTTTGTAAATTCACGAGTTTTCGTATGCATCATTGCCTAATTCATCGATCTCGCTCATTTGAAGCTTTTTGTGGATTTTTGCCTTTGAAAGATCTAGATTATACTTCCATATAGCCCAATAGGCTTTGTGCTCCAACTCAACGGGGAGGTGACATGCCTTCCCGTACATCAATCTGAAAGGAGACAGGAAACATTCCCAATTGGGTTTTGTGGGCGGTCCTACAAGCCCACAAGTCTTTTGGAAGTCGGGATGACCAATCTTTCCTATCAGGTCAGACAGTGACCTGAAGGATTTTCTTGATCTCCCGATTTGATAGCTCAGCTAGACCATTGGTTTGGGGGTGATAAGCAGTAGAGATTCAGTACGACACCTTGTATTTTGTCATCAGTGATCTGAACTGAGCATTTGTGAAATGGGTCCCTCCATCGAAGATAATGGCATGTGGAATCCCAAACTGAGAAAAGATGTTCTGATGAATGAATTTGATTACCACCTTATGATCGTTGGTTCGGGTTGAAATGGCTTCAATCCATTTGGACACGTAGTCAATAGTGAGAAGAATGTATTCGAAGTTGTCGGAAACAAGGAATGGTCCCATGAAATCAATCCCCCAGATGTTGAAGATTTGCATACGAGAATCAATTGTAAAGGCATCATATCGCGATGACTCATGTTGCCCAAGGTCTAGCAACGAGTGCATGCCTTACAGTGATTGTATGCATCTTTGAAAATCATTGGCCAATAAAAGTCGCACTGGAGGACTTTTGCTGCGGCTTTATGTCTGGAAAAATGTTCGCCGCAAGCCTGATCATGGCAGAAGGACAAAATGTGCTAGATTTGCACTTCCAGGATGCACCGTCTGATGATCTGATTAGCGCCAATGCGGAAGAGGTACAGGTCTTCCTAGATATAGTACTTGGCATCAGAAAGCAATTTATCTTTCTTGGCCTTCAGCCAATCGGATGGGATCTGATGTGATGCCAAGTAGTTCACTAAATCAGCAAACCAAGGAAGTCCCGTACTAATTGTCAGGAGGTCCTCATCGAGAAAATGTTCTGTGATGGGTCCGGAAGGGTCAATCTGTCAGAAGGAAGGTGGGATAAGTGATCAGCTACCATGTTCTGCTTTCTTGCTTTATCGTGAATCTCATGATCAAATTCTTGCAACAGCAAGATCCAACGAATTAGTCAAGGTTTCGCATCCTTCTTTGCAAGGAGGTGCCTCACTGTAGTGTGATATGAGTTTATGATAACACGGGAACCCAAAAGATATGATTTGATTTTTTCCAGGGAAAATACTATGGCTAGTAGCTCTTTCTCAGTAACTGTGTAGTTATGCTAAGCCTCGTCAAGTGTCTTGCTAGCATAGTAGAGACCACAGGTTTCCTGTCTATTTTCTGCACAAGTACCACACCTACAGCATAATTAGGTGCATTGCACATGATCTCAAAGGGTTGAGACCAATCAGGGGACTGCAAGATAAGTTCTTGGGTTACTCGATCACGCAGGATCTCAAATGCCTGAATGCACTCCTTGGAGATTTCAAAGGGGACATCCTTAGATAGAAGATTAGTTAGGGGGCATGCGGTTTTTGAGAAATCGGGAATGAATCGACGGTAAAAATCGACGTGCCCCAGAAAGGATCAGATGTCTTTGATCGAGCTAGGCATAGGGAGTTTGGAAATTAGATTCACCTTGGCTCGATCAACTTGGATGCCTTTTTTAGAGATGAGATGTCCCAGGACAATTCCCTCAGGTACCATGAAGTGGCTCTTTTCCTAGGAAAGAACCAAGTTCACGTTGATGTGCCGCCTGAGGATTTAGACCAAGTGTAGGAGGAAATCATGAAATGATTCACCAAACACCAAGAAGTCGTCTATGAAGACTTCAAGGTATTCACCTACCATATCTGAGAATATGATAAGCATGCACCGCTGAAAAGTAGCGGGTGCATTGTAGAGATCGAATGGCATCCTTCGAAATGCATATGTTCGGAAGGGTTAGGTGAAGGTGGTCTTCTTTTGGTCCTCAGGATGGATTGCGACTTGGTTATAATCAGAGTACTCGTCCAAAAAGTAGAAGAATCGATTTTCCGGTAGTTTCTCGAAGATCTGATCAATGAACAGTAGTGGGAAATGATCCTTCTTTGTGGAGGAATTGAGTCTTCTGTAATCAATGCAGACTCTCCATGAGTTCGCTATACGGGTCGGTATGGATTCTTCGATTTCAGTCATGATGACGGTGAGCCCTGCCTTCTTAGGCACAACTTGGATTGGACTCACCCAACGACTGTTGGAGATTGTGTAGATGATTCCTGCATCTAACCACTTGATGATCTCCTTTTTCACGACATCCTCCAGATTTGGATTTAGGCATCTCTGCATTTTACGGGATGGTCGTGAGCCCTCTTCAGTGTAGATGTGATGTGTGCAATATGAAGGGTTGATACCAGTGAGATCATCAAGAGTCCTTCCAATGGCTCTTCGATGCTGCTGGAGAATAGAAATCATGCGTGTTTCCTGATCAGGTGTTAGTCGGGAGCTGATAATCACTGGAAATGTTTGATTGGAACCCAAAAAGATGTAGTTGAGATGATCAAGAAGAGGCTTTAATTCCATAATTGGGTTGCCAGTAGCAGCAGGTGGTTCAGGGTGGATATCGAGAGTAAAGGAAGGAGCTATGGGTGTGTCTAGGTTGGGTTCAGCCTCCTCTAATTACAGGTTTTGATCTTCCTGTAGTTGATGAGAAATAGTTGGGTTGTCCTCGATACGACCACAACCTCGATATCACAAATTTGTTTTATAACTCCACAACTAATTCCTTGTTGGGCCTTAAAGATGTTGATCTTTAGTGTCTTGCTCCCAAATTTTAATTCAATTTGGCCCTCCTCACAATTGATATTAGCCCTAGCAGTGGCCAGAAAAGGTCTCCCGAATATGATTCGTGTATTCTCCACATTCCCAGGAGCATCCATGTCTCAGACAATGAAACCCACTGGAAAATAGAAATCATGTACCCTAACTATGACATCCTCGAGAATTCCTTTTGGTGACTTAATAGATCGATTAGCTAATTGCAAGGTCATTTCCATCGGTTTAAGCTTGGAGTCCTTGAAGTAGTCTAGTAGGGATGTAGGTATCAGACCTATGGAAGCTCCTAGGTCTAATAAAGCTAGGTCAAATTGTATATCACCGATTGCATAGGAGATCAAATGGGTGCCTGGGTCTTTTGCCTTAGGCAGGTGTTTGCTCAAAATGATGGAGCTGGCTTACTCCGATAGTACGATCGGGTTCCCATCTTGGGTTTGCAGCTTACGCTTAGGTGTACACATGTTTTTCAGAAGTCGTGTGTAAGCCGGTATGTGGCATATTGCATCCATCAAGGGGATGTTTATATGGACCTGCTTAAAGAGCTTAACCAGGTCCTTCTCAAGTGCCACGGGTTTGGCTATCCTTTTTCTCTTGGTCAAGGCCTTGGGAAATGGAACCTTAGATGGTTCTTCTAGAATGGGTCTAGGTTCTTGATCTAGGATAGGGGTATCCTGGATGACTATCCTAGGGTTTGAGTTTGCATTACCAAGCTTGGAGTGGCTTGGATAAGGTGGGTCCTGTGTTACTTTGCCACTACAGGTAGTAACAGAATTTAGTCCTGCCTGATTCTGGTTTGGTGTGGGCAAAAGAGGTGATTGCTGCTGATAACCCACATATGATGTCGAGGCATCCATCTCAGCAGGTGATGGAGTAGAAGGGGCCTGATAAACATAGTAAGCTTGGCCCTGATTTGGGTTCATAATGAGCCTCTCATTTGGCACATTATTCAGGTTTGGAAGAGGTTGAGAAGGAAGTGTACCAGGTTGGCGAGCACTTGTCAACTGGGCCAATTGATTTCGTAACTCAGAGATCTCTTCTTTGTGTTGTTTTTGCATGTCAACCAAGGTTTGGAGAATCAGAGATGTATGATCTTCTTTAGGTGGTCCAGATTGGAAGTTTTGAGTGGGCCTTGGTTGGGTGGGCTGATAAGGTCATGGAGCCTGTGGTCGGGGTTGGAATTGAGGTCTTAGATTCGGGTTATTAACGAACCATAAAAAGTTAGGATGATTATGCCATCCAGAGTTGTAAGTGTTGGATAAAGGATTATTCTGGATGGCGTGAAGATCCCGCAGGTCTGAGGAGCTCTGAGATAATCAGCGTACGGGGGTTCAGAGTTCCCTTAACTAAGGTGGGCTGACCTAGAGTTGCCTCCGAAGCCATAATCAGACGGAGGTGTATATGCATCCATCTTTGGGGAGTGGTAGATGTTGTGCGCAACCTCCCTTCCCGTGGCTGGGTGCACGTATGTGCTTTGAGGTGCAGAGGTGGATTTGTATAGATGATGAGTGATGTCGTCCACCTTTTTCTCAATAATGGAGACCTTGTCCAATTGACTGGCTACCAACTCTAGATCAACGGATGCAGAGAGGCCTCAGGATTCGTGTACCCCGCGATTATTTGCCAATGCACGAGTGGACGTCAAGTCGTACGCACCCAATGACTCATTGTTCAGGGAGTTCTCGCACATATTTTCGAGAATTTCCTAGATCATGTCTTCATGTTGACCCATGATGCTACCACCGCAGGTTGCATTGACAAAGGGCTTGATATCTTCATGGAGTCCATGGTAAAATGATTGGACTTGTTCCCACTTTGGAACTCCGTGATGGGGGCACTTATGCATGAGATCCAGAAAGCGATCCCATGCTTCATGTAGAGATTCTCCTGCTCCTTGGGAGAAGTGCGTGATTTGGTGCCGCATCGTGTTGGTACAACCAATCGAGTAGAATTTTTACAGGAAGGTGGCTTGAAGTTCTCCCCATGTGTTGGTGTGTGGTTGAGTCTGAAACCAGTGAATGGATTTGTCAGCCAGAGAGAATGAGAAGAGCTTTAAAAGTAATTCGTCCCAATTTTGTACATTTGCCCCAAAGGTGTGTGCCAGATGTTTCAGGTTTTTGATGTGCTGGAAAGGATCCTCAGAGTTCAAGCCATGAAATTTTGGGGTCATATGAAGCATTCTAGGCTTGAGATCTACCTCGGGTCCTCCCACAGGAATGTTGATTCGAGGTTCGATCTCCACCGTTGCAGGATTATAGTGATCTTACATTTGAGGATGCGACTGTGGGTTGATGATGGCATTGATTCGATTTTGGAAATCATGGAATTGTCGCTCAAGATTAGGTTGTTCTTCTTGGTGATCCATAGCTGATGAAGGGGAAGTGGGTTCTGAATCAGAAGATATGTCAATGTGATCAGGTTGTTGCACAAACATGGAAGTCGAGGCTCGACCTCGACGAGAGTGAATATCTAATGGAGACCACAAGGATGGTCTTAAGGACCTCCTCCTAAACATACACCGATAAATTAGACGAGAGATAGAATGTGATGGACCCAATTAAGATACCCAAGAAATTTTAGATGACTATAGAGGTTTGGGGCGGATGATACCCCTTAGTCAGAAAGTCGTCCACCTGAGAATTACCTGGGCAGCCAGAGAGGAAGAGTCTCGCAAAGACTCCTACATGGTAGAGTGCCCCCACGAGTTACAGGGTTCCCCCAACCCGACCTCTCTTGTCACTGATGATCCAGGTAGACCAGAATGAGGACTTGACCTCTTAAGTCTACCAGTTTTAATTAAGGGCAATGGTGCTTATGATTTCACTTGAACTTTTAAGATGTTTTTATGCAAAGTGACCTAATTTGAAGATTGGTTAACCCAACAAGGTGGGTCAGCTCACTTGTATTGGCTTTTTGAGAAATTTAGGACCTTCTTTTAGTGTTCAAATGAATGTAAGAGCCTGATTTTAGGGTTTTGCTTGAATAGATCAATTCAATCAAGGCTTAGGCACACATTGTTTGGAGAGATCAATTCTTGATTAAGCAAGTGTGCCTCTAAAACCCTAAACTGGAATCCTTAATTGGCTCTGATTTGGTCCAATTTAATTTATCGAAATGTGGTACCTTAGGCTTCAAGCAAGAATGTGATAGCCCTAGATTCCTTAAACTTTAAGTAGGTGCACAAATCAGGGTTTGGATGTTGTCTAAATAGAATGTATCAAATCAGGTAACTTGATGATTAATCTAAGAATATAATGCAAGTAGCCCTAATTGATTTTTTCCTTTTTTAGTTTTTCAGAATCAAGGGCTTACAAGAAGGTAGATGGAGTTTACCTGCCCCTGGAGTGGTTGATGTGCAGCTAATCTTCTTTCAATGAGTCCCTAAAATAAATCACAATCAAAATAGATGTAACAAGTTAGTACCAAATCTGATATTGTAATCAAGAGATCTGAATTGCGTGTTGCTCCCCAACAACGGCTCCAAAATGTTATTCACTCGAGATCGGGTTTTAAATCGTTGCATTGCAGTATAGTCCAAATCTCATGAAAAATAGATAAAATTTATACTAGAAGAAGTCTGAGGTCTTTTGCTAAGAGCAAGTAGGAATTCAATTCTCAAGATTGTAATTTAAAATAATAGAGATAAGAAATTATAATCTGAAATTGATTCAAAATAATGTAGCAATGATATCACATGTCAGACTGCAAAAAGAATGGAGTAAAATGGTGATTTGAATCACCAATTACTCCCTACAATAATAGCAAGTGGAACTCAATAGCTATGCATGAAATAAACTCAAGTCAGCCGTCTGATTGATTGCAGACTCTTCCTTCTTCTTCTCTTCTTTTCTTGTGCAGCTCTTCTTCTTTTCCTCTTCTGTTTCTCTTTCTCTACTCTTCTTCTCCTTTGCTTTCTCTTCCTTCTTCTCTTCAAGCCTTCTTCTTCAAGAATAGGGGAAGGGTATTTAGATTTGGCTAAGTGTTAGCCAACTTCTCTAGAGCAAAACCCTCCCCTACCCCGTGCTGACTCTCCTCTCTTTCTCTCCTTGGGTCACGCTCTCCCAAAGCCCTCAATAGTATCGGGTATTCAGGTAATAGGACTTAGAGCACACCCAGGTTTAGGGCTATGGGCGTGGGTCGCAGTTGAGGAGTGTACAGGGCTTAGGCAGGTAATCAGGTTTGCACCAGGATCACAGAGAGCATGTTGCGAATGAGGCACGTGAGGGGTGTGAGGGACCTCACCCCTTGTAACTTGAGGCAACAAGCCCCAATCACTTTTGCATCTTATTCAACTGTGCTTGCTTTATTGCGAACGATGTGGGACTATATCTGCACCCTTCTTCGCATAGCTGCTAGTGGATATTTCCCTCTCAATTGAAGCAGCTGTGATTGCGCAGCAATCATAGGTCTTAATTGACCTAAATTAGGCTAGGACTTAGCTTAAGTTAGGGTTATTCATGCATGCATACGCATTATCTGCATCTTTACTACTTTCCTTTAGCTATGCATAAAATAATGTTATAATGCGCTGATTAAGTGCATTATGTCAATTGCAGGGAATAAGCTGATTAGGAGCTGGATTTGAAGCTGGATCAGGAATAACAGGAGTTGTAGTAGAGCTGGAGCAGAAGGCCTAGTTTAGATGTAGGAATAATAATGTAAGGGGGTTAAAGGTTTTCTATTCTATTAAGTAGAAATAAAGTAGTAAAATGTGAAGAGCTTAGGTCTATCCTAGCCCTAGGATAGCCTAGAGACTTCCCCAAGCATTAGCCACCCTTAGATTAGGTCACCACACCCTAGGAAGCCCTAAAACCCTAGTTCCAACCCTTCTCTGGACGTCCAGATAAGTTTTAGGACGTCCAGGACCCTTAGTCAACTCCTGCACACTTCAAACCCACTTCTGCAGTGTTATTGGACATCCAGACACTTTGTTAGACGTCCAATTTCTGCAGAATACCCAAAACAGAACCCGAAATCCTTCCTGACTCTGATTGGACGTCCAGACAACAAGTCTGGACTTCTGATTTTTGAGTATAAGACGCCTGATTCTATTATTAGATGTCTGATACTACTCTCCAATTCCTGTTTTGATATTTAAGCCTTGATCTTGGATCTCTAGGTCCCTAAACCCAATTCCAACCACATAGGAACATAAATTAAGGTGCCCTAACCCTAGTACATCACTTTTAGACCTCCCTAAGGACCTAATTAGGTCCTCACTAAACCTAATTGACTTGGATCTTAGTCAATTCCATCAGCCTATTCAATTGGACTCATTGAGTCCAATTGAGCCCTGATCTTAGCACACACTGTCCAATTGGACTCAGTGAGAGTCCAATTGACCTAGACCTGAATTAATTGAGTTGTTTTACTCTCAATTAAGTTTCCACTCACCCAATTAAACTTGTATTAAGTTTAATTGCAATTTACCTTAGTGAATTAGGGTTTATAACCCTAATTTGAGACCTACCTTGACCTAAACCCACTAGAACCCAACCTAATCAACCTAGCCACCTAAGTTTCAACCCACACACACCCACACACCATCCACACGAAAATATCTAGCCTAGAGTTCTCTAGAACTCTCTACCATGTGTGGTTGCCTTGGTTGCCAAAAATAGCAACCAAGAGCCATTCAATTTTTAGATCCACATTTGGTGGATTTAAAAACCACCATCCACCCTCTCTCTCTCACTCTCCCATGATCTCCCACCATAGGCCTCTCTATAGAATTCCATAATTCTATAGAGAGCTTCCCTTAGGTCTATAAAAAAGCCCCTTGGGTGGCCATTTGCACCCATTCACTTCCTTGTCATCCATTCCACTTAGAATAGCCACTTCCATCTCCACTCCATGTCCACGAGTTGAGCACCACCATGGTGGCCACCATCTCCACCCTAGGAAGCTGGATCAGCTCCCCAACCTCTCTCCAAGGGCCGGCCTAAGTTCCATTGGCCGCCCCTCCTTCTCTCAACTACTCAAAGGCCATCGGGGACCACCCCTGAATGCCCTTCCATTCTGCTAGATTTATATTATGCTCTTCATATATTTACTGCTTTCATTTACTGCTTAGTAGTGTAGTCTTACTTCTTCCCTAATGATGCATGTGAAATCCCCCCGTTGATTCTTGTATGCAATCATTTTCTGGTAGTTAGGTTTAATTTTTAAGCATTCATGTATAAGCTTTCCTATAGATTTCCTTGTGCAACAACTCTCCAATGATGAATGAAATTGCATTATATATATATATATCTTATGTGTTTGAAATCACCACGAGCTGAATGATTATCATATTTGCGTGATTTAAGTGCCTGTTCTTTAACTGCCTATATATTACGCACCAGCATGTCATTTAAATAAAGTAGAGCAACTTTAAAAATAAAAGATCGATTTCAAAAGAAAAAGCAATGCCTCCCAGAGACAAACAACCAGGACTCAAAGTCTCGTTATTTTTTTACAAAATAATATCTTTGTTGGATCGTATTTTGCAACTATACTACGACGCTTTTATCAAAAATGCGATCTACGACCTCCTAACAAGCTGCTGGAGTGTATTCCTTCAATCAAGGACCTGGGAGTGGTCCTGGGTCCTGTTCTCGTGTCCTGGGATGAAAACCTGGGGCTTGCATGGCTAGAACACCATAATGCAGTCGGAGAAGAAAATGCGGTGGCAAAGCTCCGGTGTAAGACCTGAAACATGAAATACCTATGCGAGGCCCCAGTTAAAACACTCCTTAGCTTCACCATAGCATGGCGAAGGCGATAGTGATGGTTTTGTGGAGGATGGCGACATGTAGAGGGCGGTCGATGATAGAGAAGATGGCGTAAAGGTGGGTTGTTTGGGAGATGGCTTGGGTGAGCGGTGGAGCGAAATAGGGGAGGGGTTTGGTAGAGGGTGGTGTGGTGAAGGTCGTGTGGTGGTTGGCGAGACGGATGGAGGAGTGTAGCAGAATATAAGCCTCGCCAGAGGTGCGATCAAAGATGAAGGTGAACAATCATGTCGAGGGGTTGAAATTGAGAATTAAGGAGGGGAAACTAACCTACGGTCCTATCTAACCCTATCTAGATATTCTACTAAGCAAAAGGAGGGAGATTCGCACTGGTTGTGGTACATCGGCAACGGAGAAGATGAATTCTCCAGTAGGAGTTGGAAGGTGATGAAGACGGAGATAGAAGTGCTAACTGGTACTACTCGATGCAAAAGAGTCTGAGGATGAAGAATCTGCTGCTGGTTTTGCAAGAACAGATAAGGAATGAGGTCGAAGGAGTCGCTGAAGCTTGCAGAGACTTGCGGCTGAAGAGAAGAGAGGAAGAGAGGGGTTTCTGGCCGTAATTGAAGCTTAGGGAGATTGGTTTAATCTAGAGGTCTTTTATAGGCCTTTAGAGGTGGTTTTGAGCTTGGGAAGTGATGGGAACACCATCATGAGCCATAACTAGCTCATTTTGACCCAACTAAGTCAGTAAATGCTCCTACATAACTGTCAGAGTCATAAGTCATTGCATAATCATTTTGAAGGAAAAATAAGAAACTAAGGTTAAAACTGCAATTTTACCAACTTATCATGAATGCAGCACAACCACGGGTTTTCTTAGGGGTTGATTGAAGGTCAATTGGTCTTAAGAAGATAACAAGTGGGTTAGAACAATCAAAAAAAGGATTGCATGTATTTTGAAATTAAATGACTTTTGAAACCCTAAAAACAAACCCACTTAATTAACTAAGGATTTGATCAGGATAAAATCCACCTGAACCCTCTAAAATTCATAAAAAAATATTCTGTAGGGTTTAGAACTTTCAATTTGACCATCAGAACTCGTTTTGACCCAAAACTGAACCACAGATAGACATTTGCCCTAGTTTAGGATTTTGAATAAATTACCCAGTCAAACATGGTCAAAGCCAAAATCCAACTTTACCATTAGATTCCTTAGGTCCAAATTAGGTTTGTAGCAAAATTTGGACCCAAGATGAGTTTGTCTTGACCTAGTTTGCAAATTGGTCCTGTCTAATTACATTTCTGCACTTAACTTTCAAAATCCTTTCAAATAGGCCCCTAACTTTGTCGTCGTTCTCACAAACAGGTCCCTACCACCATTAAACCTATTCCTACTTGCTCTGGTGACCTTAAAAATGAAAGAACTCCCTGATTTCTTGACGAATCCCTTTCAAATTTGAAAGGGAAGTTCCTCAAGAAATTTCCTTCTTTTTGAACCCAATCCTAAGCCCTAAAACCTACCCAATCTCTCATGCGAATGCATGAGAGATTTGGGTATCAAGGAATTCCCAAACTCCGACAAGCTTTCCAAGCTTGGGAAGCTTTCTTCCCAAGCTCTCACCGTCCTCCTGAGGTGTATAAAAGCACCCCCTGCTCATACCGAATCCCTCAAGCTTGAATTTTACTAGAGAATCCCTCAAATTCCTCTCTCCTCCTCTGGCAGATTTGCTATTCAAGCTCCAGCGACTCTCGCTGCCTCCCATTGTCGTTTGTCCACAATACCTATGGCAGACTCTTCCTCTTTGTCTTCTTTCGCGTCACACAGCACTCGTCGGCGCTCCTACCCCCTTCATTCTCGCCGTCCACCTCTCTCAAAGTAGCTTCGTCTTCGACGTTGGCCACACCTCACCTAGCGCCAACTCCGCTCCCCTTCGTCTACCTCCTCTCCTAAACAACTCCTTGACTTCCACTCTTCATTTTCAGACACTCGCCGCCTCGTTTCGACCGTCAACTCACCTCACCATCCTTGGTCTTCCACCTCGTCGGCGTACCTCCGGCGAGCTCGCATGGCCACTACACCACCAATCCGGCCGCCGTTCATCCCTACACCTCTGCTGTGTTCCAGAGAGAAAAAGCCCTTTGGTCTTTGAGGCTATTAGCCTCCCAACTGCTCTGCCGAACACCACACTGTCGCACTTCACCTTCCGTCACAGTCCGACCACCTTACGCACTCTCACACTCACGAACACTACCGTTCAATTCCTTGCCTCACAGTGATGCTATTGAACCTTTTAATCGGGGCTTTTAGCTCATGTTTTATGTTTCAAGTAGTAGGCCCCTCGACCGCCATTGACGAAGCTTCAACCGAAGCTTGAAGCTCTCATCACGCCTGCAGGTTCCAGGTGTCGACTCCAGCTTGCGCGGAATCACTCCAGGAGCATCCTCATATGGTCAATTGAAGCCTTTGACCAAGTCCTCTGCGCCAATTTGACGAAGGAAGCAGCTGTTGTTGCACGAAGGAAGGAAGGTGGGATAGTCCCACCTCGGAAGCAGCAAAGGTGCTAAGCATGCATAAATTGAATGTGTGCTTTAGGCTTATCTCCTGATGCGAAATACGTGTGATTTGCAAAGGTGGGTTTTTAATGCCGTTGTAACACGCGAATTTGCATACGCTTTTAAATTTATATCCTAGATAGGGGAGTATCTAGGGTCGTCCAAGGAGGCAAAAATTGTAATTCAATTCTCTTGCTAAAAATACATCTCAACTTTCTTTTTGGTATTTTAAATATATATATATTTTTATGTTTTGAAATAATACGGGCAAAGTGCGAATTGTAGCTGAAAGTACTAACACCTATAATTACTTAACTAAAACTTAGGAGTTAGATATATCCTCTTCCTAAGCTCACTCTAGGAAAGTGGAGGCCTAGAGTAATCAGGAAGAAGAAGTGAAACAAGTGTTAGAACCAAAAGAACAATTGCAATAGAAAGTAAAAAGAAGGCAATTTGATTAACTAGAATTTGTGTTCTTTTTCTAAGACAAGTAGAGGAATGCTTCTACTAGAAATGAAAAAATCTAAAAGCAATAAAAGAAACACAAATCCTCTTGCAAAAATTGGTGAAGAAGGGAGTCTTCTTGCTCCAAGCCTAGCTACTCCTTGGCTTGAAAAGAGGGCCTCCTTCTTCTCCTTCCTTGAGAGCTCCTCCAAGGTGGATGCTACCACCTTCAATGCTCTCCTCCAAGGGATGGGAGTGCACTACCCTCAAAAGCTCCTCCAAGGTGGCGTGGACCACCTTCAAGATCTCCTCCAAAGATCTTCCTAGCTTGGCTTCTCCTTTGGCTGGCGTGGCTCAAGAGAGAAGGGAAGAGGGGAAGGCACCAAGGGGACAGAATATCCCCTTAATCTTCTTCTTCTTCTTCTCTCTTGGGCGTGGGCTCTAAGTAGAATATTAATAAACGCCAGTTTATTATCATTCTTATGCATTAAAACAAACCTAGCTCTTAGGATTTTACTCCGCAAATGGGTTTTTGGGCTGCATTTAGGCATAAATTAGGTTAGGCATGCATTGTATTTTTTATTATCTTTTTTATATGTTTTTGTGAGTGTTAGGGATGAACAGATATACAGATCCCTAAAATCCTAGCACTCAAGAAGGCAAATGGTGAAGGAGAAGCTCAGACTAGCTGGAACTTAGCTTGATCCAGCTCACCACAGCTGGAACTTAGCTCACTTGAACTAGGGTTAGCTCATCATAGCTCCATTCAACTAATCTCAACTGAATGGCAGCTCAAGAGAGTTCATCTTAGCTCAAGTCAGCTCAGATCCATCTCAACCTAGTTGAGTCTAGCTCATTTTAGCTCGCACAAGTCCACAGGGAGCTCTAGCTAGCTCAGCTAAGTTGACTGGAGTTCACCCCAGCTCAGATCCAGCTACATCCAACTCCACTCAACTCCAGCCAGTTGAAAAAGAACTCATCCCAGCTTAGGAAGCTCAAGTCCAGCTCCTGGGGACTCAGCTTAGCTCAACTAAGTTGAGCTAAGCTACCTTAGCTCAACTTAGCTACCTTAGCTGCCTCAACTAGCTTCATCCTCCCCAGGAGCACCAGATCCAGCTCACCTCAACTCATTATGGTAGAAGCCAGCTCACTTTAGCTTGGCTTAGCAGCTAGTAAAGAACTAGCAAGCTAAGCCAGCTAGAGTAGCTCCATGCTAGCCTCTTCAGCAGTTGCCAGCTCCAGTTCTAGCTCCAGACTTCTCAACTCCTCTCTTAAAACCCTAGCTCCAATACCTCCTCCTCTACTCCATAGCTGGCTAAGCTAGCTTAGCTTAGCTAGCAACTAGCTCCTTGGCCATCCACCACCTTCAACTCAACCCTAGCTAGCTCCACCAACTTAAGCCCTACCTAAGCTAGCTATCCTACGCAAGTTGGCACCACCTCCTAGCCACCTCTTCACCCCATCATCACCACCAAAAGGCACCAATTTTGGCGCCAAAACCTAACCCTAACTACCCCCCTTTCTTGCGCCAACATCCACCCCCACATCCACCATACACCTAAACCTACAACCCATCCTAGCCACCCACCTACCCCTCCTTCTATAACCTTTCTTGGCGCCACCTAAGACCCCCTTCTAGAAGCCATTTTGGCTCCAACTTCAAGGGTTGCCACCACCCATAACCACCCCCTAGGTGTCCCTTGGGTTGGCGCCAATTTCCCTTAGCCATAGGATCCCCAACCACCTCCATCTTCCCATCTTAGCCCTCCATTTCAAGAGTCACCTTAGCCCCCTTCCTACTCTATATAAACCCACCACGTACCACCATTTTAGAGCATCCTCCATTAGTGTTTACTTCCACCTACATCCACCTATACCTACGACCAAGAAGAAGGAGTAGAGAAGAAGATTAAAGGGGCACATCACTAGCCCCTTTGGTGCCTTCTTCTCTCCACTCTCTTCAACTTGGGCCACGCCAAGGAGGAGGACTTTTCCACTTCAAGGAGGACAGCCAGGAAAAGGAGAAGGACCTAGGGTGGACGTCCACCCTTGGAGAAAAGCTTAGGGCATGCCCCCTTAGGGCTTGCTTTGGAGGACATCACCTTGGCGGAGCTATAGAAGGAAGGAGCTGAAGATCTTCTTTTCAAGCCTATGAGCTACCAGGCTTGGAGCAAGAAGAGCTTCATCCTCTTCATCACCATCATCATCTAAAGGATTTGTCTTTAGTTTATTTTCAATTTATTTTTTTGTAGAAGCATTAATCTACTAGTAGACAATTTCCTTTGGTATAAAAAAAGAAGTTGCCTTAATTTCTTGTTGCACTCTTTCTTTTTGCATTACCTTGCCTTATCTTTAGTATAGTTGCACTCCTCCTTTCTAATTAACCTAGGCCTCCATGCGCCTAGGTTGAGCTTAGAAAGAGGATAATTTTTGTCACTTAGATTAGCATAGTAGGTGTAGTATTTTTTCCTGCCAACAACTTCTCATGTCACCTTAATTTCAAAAACATAAAAATGATATATTGAAGAAAGACCAAAAAGAAAGTTGAGATTTATATTCCAAGCAAGATATTTAATTTTTGCAAACTTGCCTCCTTGGACGACCCTAGATACCCCACTATCTAGGTTTATAAATTTAAGAGTTGATCGGTTTTGCGCGTTACAGCGATGTATTTTACAAACCGCGTAAAATCCGTACCAAATATGAGTGTGAATTTGCTAGCCAAGGATGGTTTGAATGGTGGTGGGTAGTGGTATTTTTATAGGGTAGGATGAGGGGTTAAGGTGCCTCTTGAAATGGAGGCCTAAGATGGAAGGATGGAGGTGGTTAGATGATCCTAGGGTTAAGGGTTGTTGGCGCCACCTAAGGGGTGTAAGGGGGGTAGTTAGGGTTGGTCATGAGGCACCTAAAAGTGGCTCCAACCATGGAGAGGTACCATGGGTTGGCGCCAACTTTGAGGTTTCTAGAAGGTGGGATTATGTGGAGGGTGGAGATGGGTTTAAGGGGAGATGTGTGGTGGAGATGAAGGGGATTTTTGGAGGGAAAAGTGGTGCCAACAAGGGGGTAGTTAGGGTGGTTTTGGAACCACTTTTAGGTGTCTTTTGGAGGTGGTGGGCATGCTAGGTTGGCGCCAAGTAGGTTTAGCTTATGTGGAGCTTAGGTGGAGCTAGTTGGTGGAGTTGTTAAGTAGGTTTTTGGGTGGTACAAGACAAGGAAGCTGGAGCATAGCTAAGCTAAGCTAGCTTAGCTAATGGAGGAGTAGAGGAGGAGGTGTTGGAGCTAGGGTTTGGAGGAAGGAGCTGGTTCTGAAGAATCTGGAGCTGAAGTGGAGCAGGCAGCTACTGAAGAGGTCAACATGGGGCTACTCTAGCTGGCTTAGCTTGCTAGTTCTTTGCTAGCTACTAAGCCAAGCTAAAGTGAGCTGGCTTCTGTTGAATGGAGCTGAGGTGAGCTGGGTCTGGTGCTCCCGGGGAGGATTGAGCTAGTTGAGACAGCTAAGGTAGCTTAGCTCAATTAGCTTGAGCTAAGCTGGGTCCCTGGGAGCTGGACTTGATTTTCTTGAGCTGGGATGAGTTCCTCTTCAGCTGGCTGGAGTTGAGTGGAGCTGGATATAGCTGGATCTGAGCTGGGGTGAACTCCAGTCAACTCAGTTGAGCTAGCTAGAGCCCCCTGTGGACTAGTGGGAGTTGAGATGAGCTAGACTTAGCTAAGTTGAGCTGGATCTAAGCTGACCTGAGCTAGGGTGAGCTAAGATGAGCTCTCTTGAGCTGCCATTTAGCTGAGATTAGCTGAATGGAGCTGGGATGAGCTAACCCTAGTCCACGTGAGCTAGGTTCCAGCTGTGGTGAGTTGGATAAAGCTGAGTTCCAGCTAGTCTTAGCTCCTTCTTAACCAATTGCCTTCTTGAGTGCTAGGGTTTTAGGGATCTGTATATCTGTTCATCCCTAACACTCACAAAAACACATTAAAACAACAAAAGAAATTGCAATGCATGGCTAACCTAGTAAATGCCTAAATGCAGCCCAAAAACCCGTTTGCAGAGTAAAATCCTAAGAGCTAGGTTTATTTTAGTGCATAAAAATGATGATAAACTGGCATTTATCATCGCTTCAGTACGCACAGGGGGTGAGGTCCTCACATGCCTGCCTCAAGCTCCTCGTCCATGACTCTGACCCTGCGAACCTGGTGTACCCGATAACCGGCCTAGCCGAGCACTCCTCAGCTGCTACCCCACTGCAAGCAGCCCTAGTCCTAGGTAGGCATGTACCTGATAACCCGATATCCTGAAAAAGGCCTTGGGAGGGTGGAGCCTAAGAGAGAAAGGGAAGGAGAGATTGCACGGGGTAGGGGGAGGGTTTTGCTGCAGAGAGTATTGGCTAACACTTAGCTAATTCGAGAAGCCCCTCCCCTGTGTGAATATGGAGAAGGCAGCAAAAGAAGAGGCTGAGCAGCAGTAGAAGAAAAGAAGAAGAGAAGAGGGAGCTGCAGCAGAGAAAGAAGAAGAACATTAGAAGGGAAAGGAAAGGAAGAGCATTGTAGCATCAGACATTTAAGCCGTCTAATCCCATCTTCAAACGTCTGATTTGAGTTTCTAAAAGCTATAATTAACTCAATTGATATTGTGCTTCTACTTGCTATTACTGTATAAGGGTATTTGGTGATTTAAATCACCATTTTACCCTCTTCATTTTGCACATTGATCATGATTTCTTATATCATTCTACATAAAGCTTTTACTTATATATTGTGCTCAGTTACCTTATAAATTGTGATCTTGAGCTTTAAATTTCATATTGCTCCTTGTGTTCGACCTTGGAACCTTTTCGAGTAATAAGATATATTTGTTTGAGCGCTATTTTGGTTATACTACAACATAACAATCTTAAAACACCGACTTAGCACATAGAACATTTTGGTGCTATTGCCGGGGAGCAACGGCCAATTTAGAACTCTTGATTGCAATTCCTGATTCGGATTCTAACTTGCTATATCTCTGTTGCTGTGGTTGTTTCAAGAGAAGATACATTCAAGGAAGATCAGCCACACAATAAACATGCCAGGGGCAGGTAAGTTCTAACTACTCTCTCTCTTAAGCCCCTCATTCTGAAAAGGATAAAAGAAAAAAAAAATCAATTAGGGCTACTTGCATTCTTTCTGTAGATAATTCATTGAGTTGCTTGAGTTTATACATTTTATTTGGACAACAAATCCTGATTTGTGCACTCACTTAAAGCTTAAGGTATCTAGGACTATCACATTCTTGTTTGAGCCCTAGGTACCACATTTGGACAAATTAAAGCGGACCAAATTAGAGCCAATTAAGGATTCCAGTTTAGGATTTTTAGAGACACACTTGTTTAATCAAGAAATCATCTTCCCAAACAATGGGTGCCTAGACCCTGATTGAATTGATCTATTCAAGCAAAACCCTAAAAATCAGGCTCTTAAAGTCATTTGAACACTAAAAGAGGGACCTAAATTTTCAAGGATAATACAAGTGAAGTTGACCCACCTTGTTTGGGTCAACCAATATTCAAATTAGGTCACTTTTGCACTCAACACATCTTAAAATTCAAGTGAAATTCTAAGCACCCTTGCTCTTAATTAAAATTGGTAGACTTAAGAGGTCAAGTCCTCATTCTAGTCTACCTGGAACATCAGTGACAAGAGAGGTCGGGTGGGGGAAACCTTATAACCCGTGGGGGTTCTCTACCGTGTAAGGGTCTTTGCGGGACTCTCCCTCTCTGGTTGCCCAGGTAATTCTCAGGTGGACGGCTTTCTGACTAAGGGGTATCATCCGCCCTGAACCTCTATAGTCATCCAAAATTTTTAGGTGTCTTGATTGGGTCCATCACATTCTACCTCTCATCTACTCCATCGGTGCATGTTCGGGAGGAGGTCTCTAGGACCATCCTTGAGGCCTCCTTTAGTCACTCATTCACGTCGAGGACAAGCCTTGACCTCCTTGTTTGTGCAACAACCCAATCCTATTTATATCTCTTACGATTCATCTGAACCTGATTCTCCTTCATCCATCATCATGGCACAACCCGCAGAAGAAATAATCTTGAAAATCAACTTCAGCGCCTCAATGATTTATTCAAAGCCTTTGTGAATCCACCGTAGCGTCCAATGACGCGAGATCACAACAATCCTGCTATGGTGGCAATCAAACCTCGAGTACAAATCCCAGCTGGAGGTTCTGACACTGAACTCAAGCCCAATATGATTCATGCCATTCCCAAATTCCATGGGTGTAATTTTGAAGATCCTTTCCAGCATATCAAACAACTCAAGCATCTATCCCAGACCTTCGGGTCAAAAGCTCAAAATTGGGATATTCTACTCATGAAAATGTTTTCCTTCTCTCTCAGGGATAAAGTTGCTCACTGGTACCAAACCCAAACACGTCCAATCTGAGTTTCTAAAAAAGTTCTTTCCTGTTGGTCGAACAAATGCTTTACGGCACCAGATCACACATTTCACACTACAAGCAGGGGAACCACTTCGCGAAGCATGGGATCATTTTCTGGATCTCATGCGAAAGTGCCCCCAACATAGAGTTCCTAAATGGGAATAAGTCCAGTCTTTTTACCAGGGACTCTGTGAGGATATTAGATTATTCGTCAATGCAACTTGCGGAGGAAACATAATGGGTCAACACGAAGACACCGTGTGGGAGATTCTCGAGAATATGTGTGAAAACTCCATCAATAATGAATCCATGGGCATGTTCGATTGGACGAATGCCCATGCATTGACGAATCCAAATGGAGCACATGAGACACAGGGCCTGTCCTCTTTTGTTGACTTGGAATTGATGGCCAATCATTTGGACAAGGTCTCTATTATTGAGAAGGTGGTGAGCTAACTCGACATTTACAGTGAGCCACCTCTGCGCAAAATCGATTCACACAACCACCCTTTGGCAGGGAGGCTATGCACAACATCTATCACCGACCTTCTCACGGGATGGACCCATATCCACCCCCGTCTGATTCTTGCTACGGAGGAGACTCTGGATCCACCTACTCTAGTTGGGGGAACTCTGAACCCTCATATTCTGATTTTCCCGAGGTTCCTCAGACCTGTGAGGACCTCAACGCCATTCAGAATGATCCATTCTCAAACACCTATAACCCTGGATGACGTAATCATCCCAACTTCATGTGGTCAGGCAATAATCAAAATCAGAGACCTCAATATCCTCCCCGACCACAAGCTCCTTGTCCATATCAGTCGCCTCAGCTCGGCCTAACCCAACTTATCAAGTTGAGCTGACTCAGACAGATCAAATGACTCTTATCCTTCAGACTCTGCCTGACATTTAGAAGACGAATGCGGCTATGCAAAAATAGCACAGAGACGAGATCACAGAGGTTCGCAATCAACTTGCCCAGATGGCAAATCCTCGCCAACCTGGTGCACTTCCTTCACAACCTCTACCTAATCTGAATAACGTGCCAAACTAGAGGTGCGTTATGAACCCAAATTTGGGCCAAGCTCACATTGTTTATCAGGCCCCTTCTACTCCATCACTCGACGGGATGGAGGCTTCGACATCATATACGGGTTACCAGCAGCAAGCACGTCTTCTACCCACTCTAAACCAAAATCAAGTAGGATTAAATTGTGTTACTACCCGCACTGGCAAAACAACACAAGACCCACCTTATCCAAACAAACCTAGCCTAGTAGTACAAACCTTAACCCAAGGATAGTCATCTAGGACACCTCTATCCTAGATCAAGAACTTGGACCCATTCTAGAGGAACCATCTAAAGTTCCATTTCCTGAGGCCTTGACCAAGGGAAAAAGGATAACCAAAATCGTGGCACCTGAGGAGGATCTGGTTAAGCTCTTTAAGCAAGTCCATATAAACATCCCCTTGATGGATGCGATACGCCACATACCGGCTTACACACAATTTTTGAAAGACATATTTACACCAAAACGTAAATTGCGAACCAAAGACGAGAATCTGATTGTACTATCAGAGCAAGCCAGCTCTGTCATTTTGAGCAAACTCATGCTTAAGGCAAAAGACCCAAGCACCCCTTTTATCTCCTGTGAAATCGGTGATATACGATTTGACCGAGCTTTATTAGACTTATGAGCCTCCATAAATTTGATACCCACATCTCTACTAGACTACTTTGAGGAATCTGAACTTAAACCGACTGAAATTACTTTACAACTAACAGACCGATCAATTAAGTCACCAAAAGGAATTCTCGAGGATGTCATAGTTAGGGTATATGATTTCTATTTCCTAGTAGATTTCATCATTTTAGACATGGACGCTCCTGAGAATGTGAAGAATACACCGATCATACTAGGGAGACCCTTTCTGGCCACTGCCAAGGCCAATATCAATTGTGAGGAGGGCCAAATCGAATTGAAATTTGGGAGCAAGACACTAAAGATCGACATCTTTAAGGCCCAACAAGGAATTAATTGTAGAGTCATAGAACAAATTTACGCTATTGAAGCAGTGGTTGACGACTTCATAGAGAACTCGACTATTTCTGATCAACCACATGAGAATCAAAACCCACAATTAGAGGAGCTCAAACTCAACCTAGACACACCCATAGCTCCTTCCTTTGCTCCTGACACCCACCCTGAATTACCTGTTGCTGCTGAAAACCCGATTTTGGAATTAAAGCCTCTTCCCAATCATCTCAAATATGTATTTTTGGGTTCCAATCAGACGTTTCCTGTGATTATCAACTCCCGACTCACACCTGATCAGGAAACATGCCTGATTTCTATTCTCCAGCAACATCGAAGAGCCATTGGATGGACTCTTGACAATCTCACTTGCATCAGCCCCTCATGCTGCACACACCACATCTACACTGAAGAGGGCTCACGACCATCCCGTGAAATGCAGAGATGCCTGAATCCCAATCTGCAGGATATCGTGAAAAAGGAGATTATCAAGTGGTTAGATGCAAGGATCATCTACCCGATCTCCGATTGTCGGTGGGTGAGTCCAATCCAGGTTGTGCCTAAAATGGCAGGGCTTATAGTCATCATGACTAAAACTGGAGAAGCCATACCAACCCGTATAGCAAACTCGTGGAGAGTCTGCATTGATTACAGAAGACTCAATTCCTCCACGAAGAAGGATCATTTCCTACTACTGTTCATTGATTAGATTCTCGATAAACTAGCGAGAAATCGATTCTTCTGCTTTCTGGACGGGTACTTCGATTACAACCAGGTTGCAATCCATCCCGAGGACCAAGAAAAGATCACCTTCACCTGCCCCTTCGGAACTTACGCATTCCGAAGGATGTCGTTCGGTCTCTGCAATGCACCCACTACTTTTCAATGGTGCATGCTTGCCATATTCTTAGATATGGTATGTGAGTACCCTAAAGTCTTCATGGAAGACTTCTCGGTATTTGGTGAATCATTTGACGATTGCCTCTTGCACTTGGTCTAGATCCTCAGGCAGTGAATCAACATGAACTTGGTTCTTTCTTGGGAAAAGATCCACTTCATGGTACTTAAGGGAATAGTCCTGGGACATCTTATCTCTGAAAAGGGCATCTAGGTTGATCGAGACAAGGTGAATTTGATTTCCAAACTCCCTATGCCTAGCTCGGTCAAAGACATCCAATCATTCCTGGGGCACGATGATTTTTACTGTCGATTCATTCCTGATTCTTCGAAAATTGCACGCCCCCTGACTAATCTCCTATCTAAGGATGTCCCTTTTGAAATCACCAATTAGTTCACTCAGGCATTTGAAGCCCTGCATGATCGAGTTACCCAAGCACCTATCCTGCAACCCCCTGATTGGTCTCAACCCTTTGAGATCACGTGTGATGCATCTAATTACGCTGTAGGTGCGGTACTTGGGCAGAAAATAAATGGGAAACCCGGGGTTGTTTACTACGCTAGCAAGACACTTGACGAGGCTCAACATAACTACACAGTTACTGAGAAAGAGTTGCTAGCCGTAGTATTTGCCCTGGAAAAGTTCATATCATATCTTTTGGGTTCCCGTATTATCATTTACTCAGATCACACTGCTGTAAGGCATCTCCTTGCGAAGAAGGACGCAAAACCTCGACTAATCCGCTGGATCTTGCTATTGCAAGAATTTGATCTGGAGATTCGCGACAAGGCGGGGAAACAGAATGTGGTAGCTGATCACTTATCCCTCCTTCCTTCTAATATTATCAACCCTTCCAGACCAATTGCTAAACATTTTCCCGATGAGCACCTCCTGACTATCAGTACAGGACTTCCATGGTTTGCTGATCTAGTAAATTACTTAGCATCACATCAGATACCGTCCGATTGGCCAAAAGCCAAGAAGGACAAATTACTTTCCGATGCCAAGTACTACTTTTGTGAAGACCTGTATCTCTTCTACATTGGTGCTGATCAAATCATCTGACAATGTGTTCTGGAAGTAGAAATTCAGGACATTTTGTCCTTCTGCCATGACCAGGCATGCGGTGGACACTTCTCTGGTCGTAAAACCGCAGCAAAAGTCCTACAGTGGCTTCTATTGGCCCACTATTTTCAAAGATGCATACAATCATTGTAAGGCATGCACTCATTGCCAGACCTTAGGCAACATGAGCTACCGTGATATGATGCCCTTACAGCCGATTCTCGTATGCAAAATCTTCGATACCTGGGGGAATGATTTTATGGGACCCTTCCCTATTTCGGACAGCTTCGAATGCATTCTTCTCGCTATTTACTACGTGTCTAAATGGATCAAAGCCATTCCGACATGAACCAACGATCATAAGGTGGTTATCAAATTCATTCATCAGAACATCTTTTCTCGGTTCGGGATTCCACGTGCCATAATCTTTGATGGAGGGACCTATTTCATGAATGCTCAGTTCTGATCATTGATGACCAAATACAGGGTGTCACACCAAATCTCTACTTATCACCCCCAAACCAACAGTCTAGCTGAGCTATCAAATCGGGAGATCAAGAAAATCCTCCAAGTCACTGTTCAACCTGATAGGAAAGATTGGTCATCTTGACTTTCAGAAGCTTTGTGAGCTTATAGGACCGCTCACAAACCAAATTCGGTATCTCTCCCTTCAAATTAGTGTACGGGAAGGCATGTCACCTCCCTGTCAATTTGGAGCACAAAGCCTATTGGGTAGTGATGAGTGGCTACTCATCATGGCTAAAAGGCTGAAATTAAGCTAGACACTAAGCAAAACAATATCAAATTAACATATAAAAAGGGTTAAGTGTGGGAATTAAAGAAAAGACCTAAAACTTTTAACGTGTGTTAAAACTTCATAATTAGGTCACAAAAGTGAGATATTCTGAAAATAAAAGAATAAATGATGATCCATGCATAAATTGAACACATAAACAAGTTTGAAAAGCCAAATCAGAAGTAAAATCAATGTCGTAAATGTTCAATTAAGCACATGTAAAAATTTGAAAGCAATTGGACATCATTTAGGCTTAGAAATAAATAGATTACAATTAGGTCCTTCATGCATTACATTTCTACCCTTCAAAACTCCTTTTTGGACCTATTTGCAAGCCGCAGGGACCCTTTTGTAAGACTGCAGGGCCCTTCCAGCTGCTATTCTTCTCGCTTATGGGCCTGCATGCAAATGTTCTACCCCTTCTTCTAAGGGTCCGTCTGCAAATTTCCCCTTTATTTCAACGAGAAGCTGAGTTCTTCACGCACACTGTAGCGCGCGAAGAACACAGCCATTCTCGACCGTCCATCGCACTTTTGATCTCGATCTGCGACTGGATTCAAATGGAACCTTCACGCGATTCGGTGCGTGCGTTCACCTCTCTTCCCAGATCTCATCTGACGGTCAGATTTCTCTCTTGACTCGCCGCGCGCTCTACCCATCTCATCCTCACCGCCGGCCTGATTCTGATTAACCTCACCCTTGCGGTGATCTCAGTCACTGAGCTGCTATTTAAGCACCTCAGTGGTGTCGCGCGCAGAGGATCGCTCCCTCCTACATCTCTTAGCGATCAATTCTTCCACTCCAGTCTCTCCTCCTCACCTAGACCCTGATTTCACAGCCACCGGCTGTGGAATCATCGCCTGCTCTCGACCCTCCTCGTCGCTAAGGACCTCGTAGCACCTGAGGACGACCCTGGAGTCTCACTAGCAGACTCTTCCCTCCGCTGGAGTCACCCTCCTCCTTTCTTCCTCCTTAGCCGCCGGCTAAGGACCCATAGGTCCCATTCTTCCTTTTAGTTTAGTTTTTAATTCTGCACAAGTAGTGTTAGATTTAGTTTACAGTAGTTTAGAATAGATTTAGTTTTAATTGTTAGTGTTTAATGTTAGCTGTAGTTAGATTAGTCTTAGGAGTAGACTAGTATTAGATCCCCTCCCTCACCTCCTCTGATCAGTCCAGATCAGAGGGGAAGAATCATCTGTTCACTATTCAATTTATCTCCCTCTTCATGTTTTGTTTTTCCCATCATCCAGATTCTGATTCTTGTTTTTTTCCTTGTAACGACGAATTTTTCACCAATCACCCACACATCCGGACCCAATTCCAGATCTGATGGTGTACTGCCTCAGATCTGAAATTGGCGTCACAAGCACCATTTGGGGCTTCTCACTCACCCCATTTGTGTTCACAAAAGCCCCTTTTATTTTAGATTGATTGCCTCAGTTTGTCAGATTCACTTTAACATGGGTTTTGAAGAGATTTTGCTTTCTGAAATGTCTTGACAGATCTGACAAATTGAAGGGATTTTGGTTTTCCTTGAGGGCAAGGATTCTGAGAAGTTCTCTGGTGACAGAGAACAAATCAGAAGAGCCTTTCATGAATTTGCTTCTGCCTTGATCTGAATGCATTCGCTAGCTTTTATAAATTCCTTTAATGCATTCTTTTTCTGATTTGTCATTTCAGAACTGCCATACACCACCTGTTTGATAATTATTTTTGTATGGTGATTCTCTAACCTAAGGAGTTTTCCATACTCCTTAAGGTTGCAAGAAACTGGGATTGTATGTTTTTGGTTTTAATTGATTGAGTTAAGTCTTCCTTCATGCTGTCTATGGCATTAGGAAGACTAACTCAATGCCATTTGTGTTTTGATCTGAAATGATGCTTTTGATAAGGGCTTTTCCTTGTGGGTATTTGAACTGAATTCTTATGTGATTTTCGTGAGATTTATACCCTTATCAGATTTGGATTTCAACTCTTTAATTTTTAGTTTGTTCTGAATTTTCTCTTATTCCCAGTTATACAGTAAAATGCTGCAAACTGCAGCTACATTCCCCTCTTCTCTAAATTCTCCTCTTCTCTAAATTCCCCTCTCATCTGTGAATACTTTCCCCCTCTTCAAATGGACTAACTGCAGCAGCGGTTAGCCCATTTGACAGTGGCTTAAGCCACTGACACTGCTAAAACACCCTGAACAGCACATTCTCTTCCCTCTCCATCTTCTCTGACAGTAGCTTAGCTGCTGTTTAAAATGAAATAAAAACTTAATTAACCCTCATTCCCTAAATTCCTACTAAAACCTAATTATACATACTTAATTTCACACTGTAAATATACATATCCATACTATTATAACTATAATATACAGCCTGATTATGTACGTAGACATACATAGATATACTGTAAATACTGTATAAACTTGTACATAAATCTATATACATATGTAATCTATGTAAATATATGTATAAATACTGAACTATTATGTATGTATTTACTGATTTATGTATATGTATATATACAGATTCATATTTACATATTTAGTAGCTATATTATAGAATAAATTAGCTAAATTAATAATTTAGAGCTATAATTAAGTAAATAAATCTATAGACTTAGCTTAACATATATAGTAAGTAATTTAAGTTAGTTAAAGTACAATTATACCTAGTATAGCTTACTGTAACTTAGTTTTATTTAAAACACCCAGAACAGCTAGTTTAACTTAAATAAAATAGAAATAAATTCGTAAATATACAATAAAAATATGTATAAAATACTTAAGTATGTAAATTAAATCTGTATAAGGTCAATTAGACCATTTACTAACTATTTTATAAGTAATTAACTATTTAATCACCTAAATCAACCTGTACAATCAGCCTAGTTTAGCGAATTTATTTGTATAGTAAACATATTTAAAATTCAAAATTAATTAATCAATTATGTAGTATTATGTAAATACTTTATTAACCATATTTTATTTTATTTTATTTAATAATTTATGGCCCCCAAATCAAGGGCCAAAAGCACGAACAGACGCAGCTGCGCCTGATTTCCAGCGCACGATGTGGCGCTGGAATAGCACCACATCGTGTGCTGCAAGTCAAGTGCAGCCACATAAATATAATTTGTGTCGCTTATAGGCCAGTCGTCACGGGCGCCGGGCGCCCGAAGCACTGCCTTTGAACATATGACCCGATTACCCATTGAGCTCTGGTCTGAGTACTCTGTCTGATTTGCGATTAGTATGTGACGTGTGTGTGTGGCCGGGGGCCCGAGCGTGTGCGAGCATATATGGCGTTGGGCTGAGGCCTGGCGCTGAGATTAAAGACATAATTAAGCCACCTAATCTGAGATTAGGGCGCGCTTAGTAGAGGTCTGGTCCCACCCTTAGGGTGCTGTGTATCCCTCGAAAAGCGTGCCCGCAAACTAAACACGTTTTAAACTAATGATATTAGCCTAATCCCCTCCCCACCGCAGCCTCTGAAATATGCTAAGACAGAAGAGTTAACAAAGAGAAGAACAAAGAGTTAACACGAGAGAAAAAAGAAAAGAGTACAAGAACAACAGAGAAAAGAACAAGAGTAATAAAAAGAGAAAGAAGAAGATGAATACTTAGAAGAAAACAGAAATATGAACACAAGAAGAACAGGAGTTAAGAATACAAAGAACAGAGACTTAATGAAGAAAGAAAGAGAAACAAAGAAAAAGAATAAGTAGTATACATACGTATAAGTAAATCTATATAATTACTAACAGAATAAAGTGACACTATAAACGTCGCTAAAGATCTCAGTTTTGCCTCTTTAGGTTGTATATAGTGTTTTTTGAGATTTAGCGACGCTTATATCTGTCACTGAAACTGCTGTATATGTTACTATACATAACAGACTAATAAGTTAAATTTCTACACCATTGCATTCTAATGTATTATATACTATTATGATAGTACTAATAGGATAACTTGTAAATACATAGTTTAGAGTATAATAATAGATTGTTTGATGCTTGTTCATAGTTAGTATTTTTGCAAGCATTTCTTAGTAATTAGGTAAATAAAACACACATTCATTCATTCTTTAATAAAATGTAAAGTTTCTTTTTTTTGAATAAGAAGACAATTTTGAGATAATCAAAGAGTGACCGAATTAAATTCAATAAATTGCCTCCCAGTGAACGACCTGGAACAAAACCAGTAAAAATTAGATAAATAAGCAAATGATAATAATGGTTGTAATGACTGGAACTCACCCATACTCACCACTATACGACATCCTTAATGTTATATTATACACCCTGTACTACAACGACATAATCAACAATTATTACCAACAAACATTTACAACAACCATTTTCAACCACTATCATTATTTTGGCGCCGTTGCCGGGGAGGCAACGCTCTTTGCACCAAAATTTTCTTTTCATTCTTTTGTATATAGAAATTCTTCATTCATTCATTATAATTGCTTTTATTTTCCATTGAATTAATTGTGTATACATTCCTTTATTCTTTTACTAATCATTTGTTTTTTTCCACAGCACTTGAGGAGGAGTGTCGTCTTCCTGGTGGAGTCGCTGCGCTCCAGATCCGTCTTCCTGGTGGAGTTTTGCCTCGAAGTCGCTGTAGGATTTTAGTATTAGTTTTAGTATAGATAGTTTTAGGTTTATTGATTAGGAGCAATTGTTAGTCATAAGTTGTGAGAGCTTGTTCTCACACAATTTTTGTAATAATTCTGGACTATCTGGACTTTATTTCTTTCTCTTCTTAATTTCTTTCCTTACTTTTGAATTGCATATAAAATTTTTCAAAAAGAAAGAAAAAAATCAAAAAGACCCCATACTTATCTAGCAGCAGCATAACCTCAGGCATCCATTTTTTAGGATTGCATTTCATTCCTGCTAGATTTTAATTCAAGTCAAATCTGCATTAGAAGATTGCTGGAGTCAGGTACGCATTTCTTACCTAACTCTAACTCCTGCCATATTTGCATTTGACTTAAAATTAAAGAAGACCACTACTTGTTCTGAATTTAGTAAAAAGTGAAACGAGCAGCATAGAAAACATATTTTAATCACTTCAATTAAATCAAAAAGGAGATAGCAAAATTGGGTGAAACCATGTTTGAGATTTTAATCGCCTTGTGTTGAATGTTATCGTGCACACAGCACGATCACTTAAGGCCACAATACACGGGTTTCTACCTCATCTTTCTGCAACCACAGGATCTGGATCCGCACGCTCAGTCTAATCCAGATTCCCAGTGGATTCTAGAGGTCTGCACTTCGCTAGGTTTATCTTAGGATACGTACAATTGCTTGAAACAATTGTTTGCATATAACATACTTTGCGTAGCAGCCTCTAGGAAAAATTTTCTCCGATTCATTTCGATTGATTGGTCTTCTTGAATTGAGATTTTATTGGGATTCTTCTGTTTTATTGTGAACGTTAAAATTTTTTTTTTTTTCCCATTGAGTTGGATCAAATTAGAGTAAACGGGATTTCAAAAAAAAAAAAAAAAAAAAAACCAACTCAATGGAAGGTAGGAGATCCCAAAACCCAGAACTTGTACTCCCCTTGGGTACTGCTACCCAAGCTACTGCATCATCTTCTTTGCCTTCCACTTCTAATCCCTTACCTCCTGAGTCTCAAAATACTTTCCACAATCCCCCTCGCCAAGAGGATGATCTTGATTCTTCACACTTTGAGGATTTTGAAGAACTTCCTCCAGACTTAGTTGCACATCCTCTACCACAGCAACCACCTATCCCTAGGTTCCAACCTCCACCTTATCCTAATCATCCTAATCCACCCCCGGAGAGAGGACCTATGCCTCATCTTCAGCACCTTTTCGATACACAACTACAAATGAATACCTCAACCCAACAGGTGCAACAGCTTGCTCAAGCTGTAAATCTATTAGCTAACCCCCAACCACAACCACTTCAACCTAGAAATCCTCAGGCACCACCCCAACCCCGTAGACCTCAACTACGAGATTATTATAATCCCGCAGTTGCCCAACCAATGCCTGTGGTACGTTATCCCAATGGGGGTCGTGCTGCTGAACTGAAGCCGAACATTATAGCACTCATTCCTCACTTCCATGGACTTGCTTCTGAGGACCCCTTTCAGCATTTAGAGGAGCTGAAGAATCTTGCCCAAACTTTGGGTCCGCAAGGACATGATCAGCACACGCTTTTGATGAAAATGTTCTCCTTTTCATTAAAAGATAAGGCAGCCTTTTGGTTTAGAACACTTGCACGGACTACACTTATAGATTCCTGGGCTTCTTTAGAACACGAGTTCTTAAAGAAGTACTTTCCTGTAGGCCGCACTAATGCCTTAAGGCGTGCCATCACCACCTTCACCCAGAATTTAGGAGAACCTATGCACGAGGCTTGGGAGAGATTCCATGAGCTTTTGAGAAAATGTCCCCACCATGGTGTCCCACGCTGGCAACAGGTCCAGATCTTCTACCATGGGCTCCATGATGACACACGGAATTTTGTAGATGCCGCTTGTGGAGGCAATTTCCTGTGTCGGGACGAGGACTCAGCCTTTGAGCTCTTTGAAGGCATGGCCGAAAACTCTATTAACAATGCTTCAATGAGCGTGTTTAATAGAAAGTCCTCACATTCCCACTCACACACGGGGGTACATGAAGCCCAATCCAGTAGCAAAGACTTAGAGATAGTGGCTAGTCAACTGGATAAAGTGGGCTTAATCGAGAAGAAAGTAGATGAAGTATGGAAATTTCTCTCAAAACACCCATCTTCTTCTTCTCAGTCACCAGCACAAAACACTTCTTCTCAGTTTCCCACAGGGAGGGAAACTGTGAATAACCTTTCTGTGACACAAACTGCATTACCGGATTTTCCATTTCCATATCCTTCACCGGTTGGAGGAACCTTTGTTCCTCCCTTCACTGACTTCCCTGCACCTTCTGGAGCTTCGGAGGAGCTTCATGCCATTCACAATGATCCTTTCACACAAACCTATAACCCTGGATGGCGTAATCATCCAAATTTCTCGTGGTCGGGAAATTCACAAAGACCTCCTTTTCAACAACCTTCTGCACCACCATTACACAACCCGATCCGAGCACCACCTCCACAATCACACGGATATCCACCGCGTACCTACCAGCAACCCCAACCCAGGCCCACCCAATACTCTCAATCTGGGCCTACACGAGATGACCAGTTGGGGTCTATCATGAATGCTCTTGCTGATATGCAACAACAGAATATTGCTATGCAGCAGAGACAGGACGCGGCCTTAGCTGAGATGAGAGCCCAGCTATCACACTTGACGGAGTCCCGTCAACCACATTCACTCCCATCCCAAGCACAACCCAACCCTAGGAACATACCTGCTCAAAGGTATGTCCAACCTAGACCAGCACTGCAAGACCAAACACATGACATTTCACAACCAGTGCATAACACTGAATCAACATGATCTTGAGATTATTTGATAATGGAGCCGTTGAGATCACTGAACTTGACAAATCTGAACCCTTTATTGTTAATGGACAAAGACTGAAACCTTTCATTGAGCCGCATGATCTCAGACTTGTCAATTCCACCATTTCGCTCCTACATTTTGAGCTACCAACTAAGTTTTCGCCTAGCTGAAGGCGTTAAACTTAGCAAACACCTACCCTTGTATATAGCTGTTTTACACCTTTCTTACCCTTGCCTTTATTTGCATATAGTGTCTACCCTTGCATTCTGAGCATACATTCATTGCACACATGTCATGCATTTCACTTCCTAGCCCGACTGTTCACTCTGATCCTAGATCAGACTTAAAATCATCCGCACAGAGATTGTATCTCCTCATTCCGACTTTCTTCCATCACCCAGTCTAGGATAATGAAAAGCAGAGCATGCATTTGCATCCACCCTTTCATTCAATGAGGACATTGAAACATTTAAGCATGGGGGGGTGTAAATGGTAAACCATTTAAACCAAAATGCAATTGTAGACACAACTATAGTACATATAGTATTATCAAAAAATTATATACTTCAAAAAAATTGAAAAATTTTGAAAAAAATTTTTTTGAAAAAAATTACAAAGCTAAAAATACAAAAAATAACAAATCTGAAAAATTCCAAAAATACAATAAGGGACATGTACTTCATCATCAAAGGAGGATATTCATTTCAAGAGAGGAGGGAGAAAAAGAAAAAAGAAAAGATAAGTGATCTTATAGCTGAAAACAAAAAAAATAGAATAAGTGTCTATGGACATTCAACCGTTACTGGTTTGACCTGCCGGGCCATAGGAGCTTGATACAAGCTTAGGCTTAATACACTTCGAGCCTTGACAAGATAGACCACAGTCTCTCCTAACTTTAGGACAATTCTTGTACCTGAGTCACCAGTACAGGATTCGTTGGTTTGCTTTGACTTAGGAGTCTAAGTAACCTTGGCTTACACTACACAATGTCAGGAAAGACCACTTGAACCTAAACCTCAACCCTTGTGTTCATTAGGGAAGGTGGAGTCCTTACCTATGCGTGCAGGTAGACTCTTTGTCCTAATCTTTAGTCTTGTGTCTAGGAGAAGCTCTTTCCACAAAAAATTCACCCACCAAATACAGTGCGCTCTACCAAATAAGTTTTGGAGACATACTGTTCAAAAAAAAAAAAAAAAAAAAAAAAGTTAAGTATGTTCTCCAAAAAGTCTGAAAAACAACTCTTCCACCAAAAATGTTTTCAGGGTTCAAAATAAATACCCTATTTTTCCACCAAAAAAAATCTTCTCTGAGCCACAAATACAATAAGGGTTGGGTTTGAATACCATCAATTTTTTTAGAGTCATCCGAAAACATGAGCTGAAGTTAGGACCAACCTGGACTTAAAAAGAAGTGAAACCCCGGGATTGAGCTTTAGAATTCACCTGGTTAGTCCTGACTTATCACAAAGCACAGCCATAACTTCGTAGTATTCTGAGTCTCTGTAAAACCTCCTGAGTCCTGGAATTCGACTTAAGGTTTAAATATCAAGAGTCCTTGTTGGTTGAGAGATGGTCTATGTCATTTAAGCCTCGAGTTCTGGTAGGTTATCCTCAGTAACCAGGTTCTCACAATGTCCAAAAACAAAGTTGGTATTGGAAAATGTTTCAGCTTAAAGATCATCATCACAAACACTTAAAAATTTTTGAAAGAAGAAAAAGATATCTCTACACACTTACCTTGTTGATACTTAAATTTCCTTACACTTCAATAGACTGTTTGCTAAGGGACTAGCAAAACGTAAGCATGGGGGTATGATGAGTGGCTACTCATCATGGCTAAAAGGCTGAAATTAAGCTAGACACTAAGCAAAACAATATCAAATTAACATATAAAAAGGGTTAAGTGTGGGAATTAAAGAAAAGACCTAAAACTTTTAACGTGTGTTAAAACTTCATAATTAGGTCACAAAAGTGAGATATTCTGAAAATAAAAGAATAAATGATGATCCATGCATAAATTGAACACATAAACAAGTTTGAAAAGCCAAATCAGAAGTAAAATCAATGTCGTAAATGTTCAATTAAGCACATGTAAAAATTTGAAAGCAATTGGACATCATTTAGGCTTAGAAATAAATAGATTACAATTAGGTCCTTCATGCATTACATTTCTACCCTTCAAAACTCCTTTTTGGACCTATTTGCAAGCCGCAGGGACCCTTTTGTAAGACTGCAGGGCCCTTCCAGCTGCTATTCTTCTCGCTTATGGGCCTGCATGCAAATGTTCTACCCCTTCTTCTAAGGGTCCGCCTGCAAATTTCCCCTTTATTTCAACGAGAAGCTGAGTTCTTCACGCGCACTGTAGCGCGCGAAGAACACAGCCATTCTCGACCGTCCATCGCACTTTTGATCTCGATCTGCGGCTGGATTCAAATGGAACCTTCACGCGATTCGGTGCGTGCGTTCACCTCTCTTCCCAGATCTCATCTGACGGTCAGATTTCTCTCTTGACTCGCCGCGCGCTCTACCCATCTCATCCTCACCGCCGGCCTGATTCTGATTAACCTCACCCTTGCGGTGATCTCAGTCACTGAGCTGCTATTTAAGCACCTCAGTGGTGTCGCGCGCAGAGGATCGCTCCCTCCTACATCTCTTAGCGATCAATTCTTCCACTCCAGTCTCTCCTCCTCACCTAGACCCTGATTTCACAGCCACCGGCTGTGGAATCATCGCCTGCTCTCGACCCTCCTCGTCGCTAAGGACCTCGTAGCACCTGAGGACGACCCTGGAGTCTCACTAGCAGACTCTTCCCTCCGCTGGAGTCACCCTCCTCCTTTCTTCCTCCTTAGCCGCCGGCTAAGGACCCATAGGTCCCATTCTTCCTTTTAGTTTAGTTTTTAATTCTGCACAAGTAGTGTTAGATTTAGTTTACAGTAGTTTAGAATAGATTTAGTTTTAATTGTTAGTGTTTAATGTTAGCTGTAGTTAGATTAGTCTTAGGAGTAGAATTAGTATTAGATCCCCTCCCTCACCTCCTCTGATCAGTCCAGATCAGAGGGGAAGAATCATCTGTTCACTATTCAATTTATCTCCCTCTTCATGTTTTGTTTTTCCCATCATCCAGATTCTGATTCTTGTTTTTTTCCTTGTAACGACGAATTTTTCACCAATCACCCACACATCCGGACCCAATTCCAGATCTGATGGTGTACTGCCTCAGATCTGAAATTGGCGTCACAAGCACCATTTGGGGCTTCTCACTCACCCCATTTGTGTTCACAAAAGCCCCTTTTATTTTAGATTGATTGCCTCAGTTTGTCAGATTCACTTTAACATGGGTTTTGAAGAGATTTTGCTTTCTGAAATGTCTTGACAGATCTGACAAATTGAAGGGATTTTGGTTTTCCTTGAGGGCAAGGATTCTGAGAAGTTCTCTGGTGACAGAGAACAAATCAGAAGAGCCTTTCATGAATTTGCTTCTGCCTTGATCTGAATGCATTCGCTAGCTTTTATAAATTCCTTTAATGCATTCTTTTTCTGATTTGTCATTTCAGAACTGCCATACACCACCTGTTTGATAATTATTTTTGTATGGTGATTCTCTAACCTAAGGAGTTTTCCATACTCCTTAAGGTTGCAAGAAACTGGGATTGTATGTTTTTGGTTTTAATTGATTGAGTTAAGTCTTCCTTCATGCTGTCTATGGCATTAGGAAGACTAACTCAATGCCATTTGTGTTTTGATCTGAAATGATGCTTTTGATAAGGGCTTTTCCTTGTGGGTATTTGAACTGAATTCTTATGTGATTTTCGTGAGATTTATACCCTTATCAGATTTGGATTTCAACTCTTTAATTTTTAGTTTGTTCTGAATTTTCTCTTATTCCCAGTTATACAGTAAAATGCTACAAACTGCAGCTACATTCCCCTCTTCTCTAAATTCCCCTCTCATCTGTGAATACTTTCCCCCTCTTCAAATGGACTAACTGCAGCAGCAGTTAGCCCATTTGACAGTGGCTTAAGCCACTGACACTGCTAAAACACCCTGAACAGCACATTCTCTTCCCTCTCCATCTTCTCTGACAGTAGCTTAGCTGCTGTTTAAAATGAAATAAAAACTTAATTAACCCTCATTCCCTAAATTCCTACTAAAACCTAATTATACATACTTAATTTCACACTGTAAATATACATATCCATACTATTATAACTATAATATACAGCCTGATTATGTACGTAGACATACATAGATATACTATAAATACTGTATAAACTTGTACATAAATCTATATACATATGTAATCTATGTAAATATATGTATAAATACTGAACTATTATGTATGTATTTACTGATTTATGTATATGTATATATACAGATTCATATTTACATATTTAGTAGCTATATTATAGAATAAATTAGCTAAATTAATAATTTAGAGCTATAATTAAGTAAATAAATCTATAGACTTAGGTTAACATATATAGTAAGTAATTTAAGTTAGTTAAAGTACAATTATACCTAGTATAGCTTACTGTAACTTAGTTTTATTTAAAACACCCAGAACAGCTAGTTTAACTTAAATAAAATAGAAATAAATTCGTAAATATACAATAAAAATATGTATAAAATACTTAAGTATGCAAATTAAATCTGTATAAGGTCAATTAGACCATTTACTAACTATTTTATAAGTAATTAACTATTTAATCACCTAAATCAACCTGTACAATCAGCCTAGTTTAGCGAATTTATTTGTATAGTAAACATATTTAAAATTCAAAATTAATTAATCAATTATGTAGTATTATGTAAATACTTTATTAACCATATTTTATTTTATTTTATTTAATAATTTATGGCCCCCAAATCAAGGGCCAAAAGCACGAACAGACGCAGCTGCGCCTGATTTCCAGCGCACGATGTGGCGCTGGAATAGCACCACATCGTGTGCTGCAAGTCAAGCGCAGCCACATAAATATAATTTGTGTCGCTTATAGGCCAGTCGTCACGGGCGCCGGGCGCCCGAAGCACTGCCTTTGAACATATGACCCGATTACCCATTGAGCTCTGGTCTGAGTACTCTGTCTGATTTGCGATTAGTATGTGACGTGTGTGTGTGGCCGGGGGCCCGAGCGTGTGCGAGCATATATGGCGTTGGGCTGAGGCCTGGCGCTGAGATTAAAGACATAATTAAGCCACCTAATCTGAGATTAGGACGCGCTTAGTAGAGGTCTGGTCCCACCCTTAGGGTGCTGTGTATCCCTCGAAAAGCGTGCCCGCAAACTAAACACGTTTTAAACTAATGATATTAGCCTAATCCCCTCCCCACCGCAGCCTCTGAAATATGCTAAGACAGAAGAGTTAACAAAGAGAAGAACAAAGAGTTAACACGAGAGAAAAAAGAAAAGAGTACAAGAACAACAGAGAAAAGAACAAGAGTAATAAAAAGAGAAAGAAGAAGATGAATACTTAGAAGAAAACAGAAATATGAACACAAGAAGAACAGGAGTTAAGAATACAAAGAACAGAGACTTAATGAAGAAAGAAAGAGAAACAAAGAAAAAGAATAAGTAGTATACATACGTATAAGTAAATCTATATAATTACTAACAGAATAAAGTGACACTATAAAAGTCGCTAAAGATCTCAGTTTTGCCTCTTTAGGTTGTATATAGTGTTTTCTGAGATTTAGCGACGCTTATATCTGTCACTGAAACTGCTGTATATGTTACTATACATAACAGACTAATAAGTTAAATTTCTACACCATTGCATTCTAATGTATTATATACTATTATGATAGTACTAATAGGATAACTTGTAAATACATAGTTTAGAGTATAATAATAGATTGTTTGATGCTTGTTCATAGTTAGTATTTTTGCAAGCATTTCTTAGTAATTAGGTAAATAAAACACACATTCATTCATTCTTTAATAAAATGTAAAGTTTCTTTTTTTTGAATAAGAAGACAATTTTGAGATAATCAAAGAGTGACCGAATTAAATTCAATAAATTGCCTCCCAGTGAACGACCTGGAACAAAACCAGTAAAAATTAGATAAATAAGCAAATGATAATAATGGTTGTAATGACTGGAACTCACCCATACTCACCACTATACGACATCCTTAATGTTATATTATACACCCTGTACTACAACGACATAATCAACAATTATTACCAACAAACATTTACAACAACCATTTTCACCACCACCACCAGGTAGTACAGAACTGCAATCTCGATCTTTCTAAGGCAGGAACCCACAGAAAGCTTCAAATGAGCGAGATCAATGAATTATGCCATGACGCATATGAAAACTCACAAATTTACAAAGAGTAGGTTAAGGCCTTTCACAACAAGCACATATTCAGAAAGATCTTTGTCCTTGGTCAGAAAGTCTTACTCTTTGACTCCAAACACAAATTAATCCTAGGAAAACTCAGATCAAAATGGATTGGATCTTACCTTGTTCGATGAATCTTTGGAAATGGATCTTCGAATCAGTCAACTCAGCCATGATTCAGAACCTTTTGTCATGAATAGTCAGAAACCCAAATCATTCATTGAACTTACTGATACAAATTTGGTTGAGATATCTTTTACCCTCCATTCTCCCTGAGCTCATTGCATCTGACTGATGGCGTTAAATTCAGTGCCTAACGGGAGGCAACCCATCATTTTGAAAAACTCAAAACCCTTCTTGACACATCTTATGCTGAACTCATATTGCACTTTAGGGTTCATCCATTAGAACAGCCGACTCCACCTCTGGTACCCGTACTTGAGCTTGAAATCATCTGCAACAGTCACCCTGACTCATTCACCTACCCAACACCTGTTCTAATGAATGATCTAAGCTGAACTCGAACCCACCTAATTTACAATGAGGACATTGCAAATCGTAGGCATGGGGGGTATTAAAGTGCAAAACGCTGTGAAAATCACTTCACAAGAAAGGGTTTCATCAAAAAAATCACATATTCCAAAAATAACAAACAATACAAATATTTCTTGAAAAAGAACAAAAAAAAATGAAAGGAGAAAAAATTTTGATGGCATATCAGATTTTGAAAATGGGGGGAGATAAAAATGTCAAAAATGAGCACAATTTGACAAGAAAAGAAAAAGAGATAGTCATTAGTAAAAGATTAAGGAATTGACTTAGTTCTAGACCATATCAAAAGAAAGAAAATGAAAGGCAAAAAGTACTAAAAGAAGGGATTAGTAGGAACACTGATTTTAGGCCTCTTGGGCAGTAATCCTAGGCTTAAAAATTCAAGTATCCGCTAAGATCTAGACAATCCTCAAGAGGTTGAGGAAAATGTAAAGCTTAAGTATTAAGTCTAAGGATTAGGGATTATTCGGCCTCGTTAACTGACCTCTGGTTTGTGGGACTCGGTAACCTAAGCACCCTAATCCACACACAATCTGGTTCAGTGCGTCTAAGTATCAAAATCACGCAAATGTGTTAACCTTGTTCTGAAAAAGCAACCTATATTAGGAGCGGCTAATCAACATAAGTTGATTTGGATGAGTTCCCGGCGTGGAGAGGCAGGAAATTTCCCTTGAAGATTCACAGTAACATATCGTCCCCTCGGTGCTTGTCTCCTAGGATATCTACATATCCTACTAGGGGCATGTAAGCACCTTGTGCTGGTTCAGATGTCATGGGTCGCATTATCTCGAAATGTTGATTTCCAAGGTCTGGATTTAGCTATAGAATGCCATGGGCGGGATTATCTCGAAATCTCGAAAGGCAGGGTTTTGGGGGTTGCCATGGGCGGTGCTATCTCGAAGTATCGATTGCCAGGGACCCTGCGAGGATTGATGATGAGGACTAGGAATTCGATACAGACCGTGTTGTAGAGCTAATCCAAAGCTAGAAATAAAAAGGAAAGAGAGAGAAAACTCTGAAAATAAGGAAAAATTACTCTATCTCTCTCTGACAAAAACGCACTGCAAATTGAACCTGGGCTAAAACATGTTACAGGCATGGGTGCTTTAACCACGGAGTTCAACGAACCTTAGGTTAGTTTGTGTGGGCCTTAGAAACCTTCGTGGCAGACTGAGGCTAAAGCTGTTTAGGTCCGGACCTTGGTTGGTACTTGACTACCTCTAGGCCTACTATCGGCATTCTAACCTAATCTACAAAAGAAAGCACATATCAAAGATTTTAAGCATCAAAGGGTTTTATGGTCTAGAATCAAAGTAAATACCTTGAAATTTTACTAAGGGGCTAGTAAAACCTAGGCATGGGGGTATGATGGGAACACCATCATGAGCTGTAACTAGCTCATTTTGACCCAATTAAGTCAGTAAATGCTCCTACATAATCGCCAGAGAGTCATAAGTCATTGCATAATCATTCTAAAGGAAAAATAAGAAACAATGGCTAAAACTGCAATTTTATTAGCTTATCATGAATGCAGTACAACCACGGGTTTTCTCAGGGATTGATTGAAGGTAAATTGATCTTAAAAAGATAACAAGTGGGTTAGAACAATCAAAAAAGGGTTTGCATGCGTTTTGAGAATTAAATGACTTTTGAAACCCTAAAAATAGACCCACTTAATTAACTGAGGATCTGATCAGGATAAAATCTACCTAAACCCTCTAAAATTCATAGAAAAATATTCTCTAGGGTTTATAACTTTCAATTTGACTATCAGAACCTATTTTGACCCAAAATAGAACCACAGATAGACATTTACCCTAATTTGGGTTTTTACATAAATTACCTAGTTAAACATAGTCAAAACCAAAATCCTACTTTACCATTATATTTCTTAGGTCCAAATTAGGTTTGTACCAAAATTTGGACCCAAGATGAGTTTGTCTTGACCTAGTTTGCAAATTGGTCCTATCTAATTACATTTCTACCCTTAACTTTCAAAATCCTTTCAAATAGGCCCCTAACTTTACCATCATTCTCACAAATAGGTCCCTGCCACCATTAAACCTATTCCTACTTGCTCCAACGACCTTAAAAAGGAAAGAACTCCCTGATTTCTTGACAAATCCCTTTCAAATTTGAAAGGGAAGTTCCTCAAGAAATTTCCTTCCTTTTGAACCCAATCCTAAGCCCTAAAACCTACCCAATCTCTCCTGCGAATGCATCATAGATTTGGGTATCAAGGAATTCCCAAACTCTGGTGAGCTTTCCACGCTTAGGAAGCTTTCTTCCCAAGCTCTAACCGTCCTCCTGAGGTGTATAAAAGCACCCCTTTCTCATACCGAATCCCTCAAGATTGAATTCGACCAAAGAATCCCTCAAATTCCTCTCTCATCCTTCGACCAATTTGCTCTTCAAGCTCCGGCGACTCTCGCTGCCGCCCATCGTCGTCTGTCCACAATACCTGTGGCAGACTCTTCTTGTTTTCTTCCGCGTCGCACAGCACCCACCAGTGCTACTACCCCCTTCGTCCTCGCTGCCCACCTCTCTCAGAGTAGCTTTGTCTCCCATGCCGACCACACCTCACCCGGTGCCAACTCCACTCCCCTTCATTTTCCTTCCCTCCTAAACAACTCCTCAACTTCCACTTTTCATTTTCAGACACTAGCCACCTCATTTCGATCGCCGACTCGCCTCATCGTCCTCTATCTTCCACCTCGCTGGCATACCTCCGGTGAGCTTGCACGGCCACTACACTCCACCAATCCAGCAGCCGTTCAACCCTACACCTCCACCGTGTTCCAGAGAGCAAAAGCCCTCTGGTCTTCGAGGCTATTAGCCTCCCCACTGCTCTTCCAAACACTGCACTATCGCACTTCACCTTCTGTCACCATTCAGCCACCTCATGCACTCTCACACCTCACGAACACTGCCGTCAATTCCTCACCTCACGGTGATGCTATTGAACCTTTTAACCAGAGCTTTTAGCCTGTGTTTTATGTTTCAGGTAGCAGGCCTCTCGGCTGCCATTGACGAAGCTTCGATCAAAGCTTGAAGCTCTCATCACGCTTGCAGGTTCCAGGCATCGACTACAACTTGCGCAGAATCACTCCAGAAGTATCCTCACGCAGTCAATCGAAGCCTTTGACCAAGTCCTCTGTGCCAATTTGTCGAATGAAGCATACTACTGTGCAAAGGAAGGAAGGTGGGATAGTCCCACCTCAGAAGCGGCAAAGGAGCTGAGCATGCATAAATTGAATTTGTGCATTAGGCTTATTGCCTCAGCACGCGCAGGGGGTGAGGTCCCCACACACCAGCCTTAAGCGCCTTGTCCGCGACTTTGACCCTGCAGACCTGGTGTACCAGATAACCCACCTAGCCAAGCACTCCTTGGCTGCTACCCCATTGTAGGAAGCCCTGGTTTCGGGTGTGCGTGTACCCGATAACCCGATATCCTGAGAAAGGCCTTGGGAGGGTGGAGCCTAAGAGAGGAAGGGAAGGAGGGATTGTGCAGGGTAGGGGGAGGGTTTTGCTACAGAGAGTATTGGCTAACACTTAGCCAATTCAAGAAGCCCCTCCCCTATGTGAAGAAGGAGAAGGCAGCAAAAGAAGAAGAAGAGGCTTAGCAACAGCAGAAGAAAAGAAGAGAAGAGGGAGTCGCAACAGAGAAAGAAGACCATCAGAAGGGAAAGAAAGGGAAGAGCACTGTAGCATCAAACATTTAAGCCATCTAATCCCATCTTCAGACGTCTGATTTGAGTTTCTAAAAGCTATAACTAACTCGATTGATATTGTGCTTCTACTTGCTATTACTGTATAAGGGTATTTGGTGATTTAAATCACCATTTTACCCTTTTCATTTTGCACATTGATAATTGATTTCTTATATCATTCTGCATTAAGGTTTTACTTAGATATTATGCTCATTTACATTATAAATTGTGATCTTGAGCTTTAAATTCCATATTACTCCTCTGTTCGACCTCAAAACCTTTTCGAGTAATAAAATTTATTTGTTTGAGTGCTATTTTTGCTATACTACAACATGACAATCTTAAAACACTGACTTGGCATGTAGAACAGGAAGCAAGCTTCCCAAGCTTGGAAAGCTTCGCTGGAGTTAGGATTTTTAGGATACCCTAATCTCTCATGCATTTGCATGAGAGATTGTGAAGGTTTTAGGGTATGAGAATTGGCTCAAAAGGAAGTGAATTCCTTGATGAACTTTCCTTTCAAATCCAAGAGGGATTCTTCAAGGAATCAAGGTGAACTTCCCAATTTTAGATCGTCGGAGTTTGTAGGAATAGGATTAATGGCGATAGGAACCTATTTGTGAAAACGATGACAAAGTTAGGGGCCTTTTTGTAAATATTTTGAAAGTTAAGGCAATAAATGTGATCAGATAGGACCAAGTTTCACACTAGTTCAAGACAATCTCAAATTGGGTCCAAATTTTGGTGTAAACCTAATTTGGACCTAAGAAATCCAATGGTGAAGTTGGATTTTGATTTTGACCATGTTTGATTAGGTAATTTATGCAAAAACCCAAATTAGGGCAAATATCTGTCTATGACCTTGTTTTAGGTCAAGATGGGTTTTGTTGGTCAAATTGAAGATACCAAACCATAGAGAATATTTTTCTATGAATTTTAGAGGGTTTAGGTGAATTTTATCTTGACCATAACCTCAGTTAATTAAGCAGGTCTATTTTTTAGAAGTCATTTAATTATAAAAACATGCAAAAACCCTTTTCTGTCTATTCTAACCCACTTATTAGCCTTTTAGGATCATTTAACCCTTAATTAACTCCTGAGAAAACTCGTGGTTGTACTGGATTCAAGATATGATAGTAAAATTGTAGTTATAACCCTAGTTTCTTGTCTTTCTCTCAGAATGATTATATAATGAATTATGGCCTTCTGGAGGTTATGTAGGAGTATTTAATGATTTAATCAAATAAAATTGAGCTAGTTATAACTTATGATGGTGTTCCCATCAGTTATACATATATATACGGTATAAATACTATTCTACAGTATAAATAGGTTATAAATACTCTGTAAATACTTTAAACTATAATAAACAACATAACTTATCTCATTAATTTATTAAATTACTACTTTAAATTACATTAACTTAATAATATACCTAATTAACCTATAAATATAATTATGTACAATATATAAGTAAATAAATATAGGGGTATATTACCATACATCATAATTACTTTAAGTTATATATATAATTATAATTATGTTTATGAGTACATACCTAGCTATTTATAAATACATATGGATTATGTACATATAATATAAATAAATTATTACATAATGGTATTATTATAATAAATATTGTATAAATTAATATAAATATCTACTTAGGTAAATGAAATAGGTATATAAGTTATTTACATATTTTATGTACATATAATTAGTCATTATATTGACTTAACCTAGTATTATATACAAGTATAAATACTATGTACATAGATATTTTTGTATGATTTTTGAAGTTTTTCAAATTGTTATTTCTTTTGGCATTTTATAGAGGTAAGGAAAGAGTGGAAAAAGATGAGAAGGAAAGAAGAATGACTCTTTTTGGTATTTTTACTTTGTTTTCTTTAATTTCTAACTTGAGAAGTCCTAAACTTCTGCAAGTATGTTCTCCTAGCTCGAAAGCTCAAAACATAAATCTAACTTAACACACACTTAAAACTAAACCTAAGCTCACTCAAGACACATTAATTTTATTTATTTACATTTATTTTTATATTTTTCATGTATTTACAATTTGGGTAAGAAATGGCTTTAATGAAGGTTATGACATGGACTCAAAGCCTTAGAAACTAATTATAAAATTCTAGAAAGCAAGATATGCACTTAGAACACTTCCAAATATTTGTTTAGATCATATTGAGACTTAACTCATGATATAAACAATGAAATTAGTATGAAAATATGCATTTGGACAGTTAACCTGATGGAATTTTGCTGACAAAGCTCTCAAATGTGAATTACATGATATTTGATGCAATCCATAGTAAAACAAAAGTACATGAATGCTTCTAAAGTTGATCCAACATTTGAATAACATGGATAACTTAGCTAAGCTCTAAACAATAGTGGAGATTTATACAAATCTACTCATTTCTCATATTTAACAGTTTCCAAGCAGATATTACTGTTTGACATCTTCATATTGTCTGGTATGTATTCCATGCGCTCCAATTCTTGTTTCATCATCTGGTAATTAACTATATGTAATCTCTATTGTAGAGAATTCATTTTAAGCTCAAGATCATTTAAAACTCATTAAAACTTCATGATTCAGGCTCATTCAATCCTGTTCAGTTAGAGCACCTGTGCTACTGTCAAGCACTGATTAAATCCAGCTAATGACTAATCTATGTACTCCATAGTTTTCTATACACATCAGAGATACAAGTTCCATTTTAGTAAACTATTTCAAACTCAAGATTATTCAAAAACCCATTAGAATCCATTTTTAAATCCCATGTCAATCCCTTTCAGAAACTTCTGCTAAAACTGTCATAAGTCTATTAGACCTGATTTAAAATCTCAAAACATTAATAATAGCTTCAAATGTATTTTATACTCATTGAAAACTACTTAAGACCCTCAATCAAAACTTCAGAACAAACATTGAGTAATCAAACCTAAGTGATGAAGCTACACATTCCAGATTTGATTCAAAGCATTAAAACTCCATGTTGCTTTATCGCAAATGCTCTCTCATTTATCTAGAATCTTTTAAGAATCTGATCAAGGTTCATTGAATTCTCGAAACCCTAATTTGATCTCGTCCTTCCACTATAGACAACGTGAAAGAGTAAAGTCAAATCAGGCTTTCTAATTGCACTAAAACCACACCGAGACCTTCATTAAAAGCTAAAGAACATCTCTCAATTTGTGAATATTAGATTAAAATGGGGGATTGAAATCAACTGTTGCCCAGATGGCCTTTGATCGGTGGTTGCCAAGGTGTTATAATCACCTAAACTTCTGGTACACAATTGATTTGTGTTTAGGTAGGCTAGGCGACACGCATAAATCCATTGGATCATTGCATGGGTCTCAAATCTATGCATCAAATTTTCATAGACCCTACTTTGCCGCAAAGAACACCAACAATGTCAACCATAAAAATTAAGTGTAAAGCACTCACTTAGTGAAAATCCAATTAAATAAATTCAAATCAATCGCAGAGAGCTCAATTAAACCAATATAGATTCAATTTAATTGATTGAAACCAATTAAAAACAAATTGATCCCAAAATTTCACATTCAACATTGAAAATCAAATCAGACTCAATCAATTAAATTGCCTCAATTTAAAGCACGGGGAGGGCTCCAGTGAATTAGAGCACACTATGGATCTAGAGGCTAGAGAACTTTAGATCCACAGTAACTCTAATGGAGTGAGATGTTCAGTTATTAAAATGGTGAAGAAAGTGTTGAGAAATGATCATGAAGTGTAGAGGGCGATTGATGAACTAAAATGGATGGATGAATTCAATCTCTCTGATATGAATTGATCAGAGAGACTAATCGAGGACAACTAATGCTAACTCTGATCTACTCCTAAGCTAAGCAATCAATCAATGAAAAAAAAAGAAGCAATCAATCAATGAATTTGTGATCTAAATATCTAACAGTATTCCTATTTAATCTAGAAAGCATTAAATCTAGCTATGAAAGCGATTTAAATTAATAATCTAAATGGACGAAGGGTGACCTATAGGTTGCAGCTGGTCACTGCAACGATGAAGGGGGAAGAAGACTCCAGTGAATGAATGGGATCCCTAGATCCATAATGGATTGTTGTGGAGACGAACTGAGGTAGAGAATGTAGCTGTTGTTACTGGGCACAGAGGAACGGGAAACTAGAGTTGGAGTTAGGATGAATGATCGGCTCTGGGTGGAGGCAGTTGATCACCTTGCGTAGGGGTTGTTGGAGGTGTTTAAATAGGGAGATTGAGCTGGAGTGACAGTCAATCAGAGGTTCAAGGTCTAAGGGCATCAACGGTCCTCAATAGGTTTGAGGCGCATGGGAAGTGGTAGGATGAAAGAAGGCCATTAGATGAGATTTATAGGATGGCACAAGGCTTGGGTCACTAGCGATGGTAGGTTGCTCAAGAATCCACCGTCGATTTGGTGAAGATGATGAATGACTTAGAAGAGTCATGTTCTTCACGTGAGCAGTATCAACTCTTGAGGCTGCATTAGGTGTATTAGGCTATTTGTAGAAAGGACTAAGGATGAACTGGTGTAAACTTAGCATAAGAACCCATAAATGTAAAAATTATGATAGGCAAGTCCCTGGTAGCTTACAAAGAGGTCCTTGAAGGTTTTTAAAGTGAATAAAAAGTAATGGTTTAAGGACCTAAGTGTAATGCATTGAATTCATGATCTAAATGATGTTCAAATGCAATGTAATTTTTATGGCATGTTAACTGAACATATTAGAACATAATTTTGCCATTGATTGGTCCATTCAAGCTCAAATTATGTTCCATTGACATTCAAATCATCCATATACATAGTTAGGTGTAGAATATCTTAGAATTGACCTAATTATGCATTTTTAGCACAAATTGAGTGTTTTAGGTCTTTTTCCATAATTCCCACAATTAGCCCATTTATTATGTTAATTGATAATGTTTTAACCTCGTTTTTAGCTTAACTTTGGCATTTTAGCTATGATAAGCCACACCTCATCATCGTCCACCTGCCATCCACATCATCGATCATCTACATCCCGCCTCCATGCCATCGACCTTGTACTCTGCGTTGCCCTCCATGTCTTCGACCATCCGCACTAATTCGAAGGCAAATATCAACAAATTAAACCCTTTGATGTTTCCTAGAGTTCTAATTTTCTTGATTGGTGGAGGCACTTTACTATATATCCTGGTGATGTTATTTTCTTTATTTTTTTTTGTTCCCTTAATAAGTTAAGGAACTATAGGAAAGTGGTGAGCGTGGTGACATATATAAAAAATGGCAACCAAACCTAAGATTAATCTAAGAAAAAAAACCTGCAACAACTAGAGAATAAGTACATGTTTCCTACCATTCCAATAAACCTATTTGACAAGTGGGGAAGTGAATATCCTCTAATAGTGACGTAAATGTGAAGATACACATCTAAAATTGACCCATTTCTCAATGAGAAAAATTAAGGGGCACTATCTAATTTCTTTGAAGTTGGTTCCATTGGTTCTCCAGCAGCATCACCATTCCCAGGTGCTAGCTCCAAACTTCATTGGCAGCTGCCAGTTGCAACTGCTCTAGAGTTTGTGGCTGTGGTGGAGCAATCTCAATATTAGATGAAAGAACATGTTGATCATTTTTTCCTAGAGTAATTTGCTGCTCGAGTTTTCCCTTCAACCATCGTTTTGCCTCCCCAGATTCCCTTTTGACCTTTTCCTTTTTTACAATGTCAATGTGGTCAAACTTGGGGTCATTGGATAGCACAACTTCGTGTAGCATTGATGTAATAATTTACTTGCTCAATTAAAGGACCCCTCTCAAAGTACTATTTAGAGAGCACTTTAATATGGTCACCAATAACATTTCTAGCTCTTCGAGTTTCTCAACATAAACACCCCTTATTTCACAAAGTAGGAAATGAGTCAACCAGCTTAGTAGGGAACAAACAACTACTCTATCGCAACAAAATAGGATAGTATACAGTTTCACTAACTGGCTAGATCCCCAGCCCACACCCAACACCCTAGGTTTTGATTCCTAAATTCAGTTATATCTGACCAACCATCATGTTCCAAACCCATTAATCGAGTTGCCCTTTTATCATGTTATTTAGTAATATGAAATTTAGTCTGCCACTCATCTTAGTAATCAGATTATGGGAATCATCCCTCTTTACCATAGAAGATTGAGATGTCCTTAGATTTCTAGCCTAATAGTCTTTCCCTGGTGATGAGGTATTGCTCATCATAGCTAAAATGCCCAAGTTAAGCCAGAAATTAGGCTAAACACTATCAAATTAATGTAATAAAAAGGTTAAGCGTGGAAATTAATGAAAATAACCTAAAATAACAATTCTGTGTTAAAAATACATAATTAAGTCAATTTTGGGAGATTCTATACCTAAGTTTGTAAATGGATGATGTAAATGCCAATTGAACACCAAATGAGCACAAAGTCATAATTCAATGGTTGGATTATTTTCTAATATGTTCAATTCACACACCATAAAAGCTCCAATACATTTTGAGCTCATTAGGACCTTGGATTTAGTATTTTTTATTTAGGTCCTCTATACATAATTAGCCCTTCACATTTTCTAAAGTCAAAACTTGCCAAGGACCTTTTAGTAAGCTCTTAGGGCTCAGGTGGTTACTTTCACCAATGGGTCTACTTGCAATTGTTACACCATTTCACCTAAAGGTTTTTTATGCAAAGCACCTACTTCCTCAACTCATCCTCACAAAGAACTTGAGAAGTCTCAGTGGTCCACTCTTTGTGCTAAGATCCAACGGTTGATCACCCACCAACCTCCTATCGTTGGTGCTCAATTCTTCATGCCTAAACCTAGATCACATCCGACGGCTACATTTCATCCTAAACCATCACACACGCCCCAGATCCCACTATGGCCATTGATGCTTAATGTCTCTGACCGATGATCGCAGGTCACTCCTATCTCTAAACTCCTATATAAGGATCACCTCTGTGGCTTGTGCAGGGTTACCAGCTCCCCACTACACCTCGAGTTGGTTGTTCATCCACTCTAGCTTCTTCTTCCCTCTTTGTCTGCCGCCAGTGAAAGAGGAAACAAAACCTCTCTTCCTCATTCAGTCCTTGTCGCTAAGGGTCACACAATGCTTGAGGACAACTTAGGAGCTTACTAGCAAGATTAGCTTTAGATTGCAAATTCATGTTGAAAGAGGAAACAAAACAACTTAGGAGCTTTCTAGATATATTGGGTTAGTGTTAGATTTTTAGATTGCAAATTCACTGTTAGATTAGCTTAGCATTAGATTTAGATCTTAGTTTCCCTCAATCAAACCTCTGATCAATTCAAATTAGAGAGGCAAATTCATGTGTTCACCTTGATCCATTTCTCTTCCTCTACACTTCATGACCACCTTCAAGTTATTTCCTCACTATTTTAATCATTGATTACCTTAATCCATCAAAGCATCTAATGGATCTGAAGCTCAGCAGTTCTCAGATTTATTAGATTGTAAATGTCATGAGAGGGTTTTCTCATTCACTCCAAAAGATCACAAGAACCATCCCTGTGGTTTTAATTGAGCCAATTTGATTAATTGAATTCGATTTGATTTTAGCGATTGATTAAGGAATTTCTGAAGCAATTATGTTTTAATCGATTTTAATTAATCAAATTGAGCTGATATTTGGTTGATTGAATTGTTTGCAATGGATTTGGGCTCATTGGATTTGACTTTCATGGAGTGGATTTCTCACGCCCAATTTAGACCATTACTATTGTTTTCATTTATTGTGCAGTGGTAATGAAGGTGAAGGAAAATTCATTGCATTGATTAGAGGCCTTTATGATAACCTGATGGGTTCATGAGCATCGCCCAATCATCCTAAACGCTAATCAATGGTGTGTAAGATGATTATGTGATCATGTCATTATGGCGTATCCATGTGAATCGCCCACCTGGGTAACATCCTTAAATCCAAATTGTGTTATTTGTTAATCGAAATTTTGAATGAGGTTTCATGGATTATAACCAACGTTTGGAATCAATTTACAAAGGAATTTAGGGTTTGAGCTGTGCTCTCGTTCTTCACTATCTATAGTGAAAGGTCGAGCGTCACTTAGGGTTTTCTGAGGTCCAATGAGTTTGAATTTGTTTTTCAAAGGGTTTTAGATTCCTTCATGAATGTTTGCATCATTTTAAAATGGTTTTAATCTGTTGAATTCAATCTGGGATTTTTAGCATCAATGCCCAGGTTCCATCTTGATACCTGGAATTTTAATTTAAGTTCTAATGGCCTGGGCAAGATGTCAGAATGATTTTTGATGTTCATAGAAGTCATTTGAATGATCTGATGATGTTTTTGAATGATCTGAGATATAAAGTTTACTTGAATTTTTATCTGATCTGATTACATGTAAGAACTCATTTACAATCTTTGTTAGCAATTGGAATGGTTGGAGAATTGCTATAACTACACTTGAAGCTTAATAGAATCTAATTTGAGTTTGAATTTGATCTTAATAGATGCCTAGATGTTTAATATGTCATATCCATTCATTCCAGCATTTTTAGATAATTTTCATGGCTTAGATTCAATTTCATATCATTCAATGGCCATCTTCCAAATTTACCTGAAAAATATGTGAAAAATAAATAAATAATGTAAATAAATAATTGAAAGGTGTCTTGAGTGAGATTAGGATTAGTTTTAGGTGTTAGAATCATTAGACTTAGGTTATGAGTATGTTTGTATATAGAACATACCTACAGAAGTTCTAGACTTTCGCAGGTTTAGAAATAAAATTCAAAAAGAACATACCAAAAAGAGCTATCTCTCCTCTCCCTAACTTTCTCTCCTCTTTCTCTATTTCTATAAAACATAAAAACAAAATAAAAAGTTGAAAAATTCCAAAATCCTATAAAAATACCTAGTGTATATAGTGTACATGCTTGTATATAATCATAAATTATTTGTAAATAGTAATTTAAATATTTGTATAGTATGTATATAACTTATAAATCTATATTATTTATGTAGATAGGTATTTATGTTAAGTTACATAGTATAATAATATATTCATGTATATCTTGTCTAATTAATTATACTATATGTATATAACCTATAAGTATTTATAAATAACTATATATGTACACTAATAAGACATGTAACTTAATATATACCTCATAGTAATTATTATGTACAGTAATATATCTATATTCTTTATTTATTTAGATAGTGTATATATTTATGTTTATATAAGTTAATGAGGTATATTATTAAGTGAATGTAATGTAGATTGGTAAATTAATTAGCAATTGAAGTAAATTATTCTGTATTATTGTATATTATAATTTAAAATATTTTTAGTATATTTATGACCCTATTTATACTATAAAATACTATATATATTGTATAATTATGTATATATTAATAAAAGCATGAATTTAAATGTGTAAATATATAAATAAATCAGTAAAAATTTTATTAATCTTATAATTATATAAATTAACTAAATTATGATTTAATTGAATCATTCATTCATTAGTTTACACTATAATTAAGTAATTAGAACCAAATAAAACATGTAATTTTACCTAATTTTAAATAATTTTAAAATATGATGATATAATTAATTAACCTAATGTAACTATATCAATTGGAAGCCCTTTATATTAGCTTTAATATTATATAATTTAATTGTAATTTGGATCGTTAATTAACATTTAATTATGAGGTCAAAATCCTTAATAATCCACGTTGAGTTGTTGAATCCAACGTAATTTTGCACTCTTGTTTTGCGTCACATCAGGTGTGTATGAAGTGTCATTGCTGTATTTAAGTTAAGCTCCCCATTGCCTTGTCAGCCATGTATGGGGGTCGGCTCCCATTACCCATATCACCTTACCATGCTATTGGGAGAGAGAGAAAGGGAGAGGAAGGGCATGTGGGCCTACATTGTTGGGCCTGAAATAATTGGCATTTGTCTCCCCCGTAGGGTGGGCTTAGTAGCACTTGCTTCATCCTATTTGGTCATCGAGGTGTGCAAAAAGCCCACCAAATTTTTGGACCAAATTAGTCTAAGTTTAACTTAAGTGTTTATGTGTTAGTATGTGTTATGTGTTGTGTGTGTGTGTGTAGGAAAAATATCTTTTGAGCATTGTGCTCAAAAGATTAATAATGTGCACACATTATATGCCGTTTGATCCTACACATCAGATTCCAATACCGTATCCCCGTTTCGACGATGGTATTGGAAACCATCATTACATTAGTAGTGGTTTCCTTAATTTACGAAAATTATAAATTATAATCTATTTAATACAATTACTATGTATTCTTCGAAGTTATCGGTAGGATCATGTTTGGTATAACAGATGATACTCTTTCTATGTTTTTCCCATTCACCTTTTAAATGTGAGAAGGAAACAGAAAAAATGAATAATTGTTTCCTTCTATTCAACATGTTAACCTTGTTATCGTTAAAGCAGTGCCTCTGAACACTTCAAGATTGCATTTGTGCACTCAATCTGCACACATAGGTATTTTTTGAACCTGGAGTCTTACAGATATCTATATTGATAATAGTAGTCTACTCAGACTTCTCTTATCACTGGGACATGTTTACATTGATTTTAATCTTGTTCTCAGGATTTATGGATCACACAAATTTACATGAGAATATGGATGGATCCTTTATTCCTGTAGATTCCATTCTTGGTATTTTTTTGTGAATGTTTTGTGATAAATTTAGTTTATATATTTTGACTTTATTTTGGTTTTTGTATGTAAATAGGAAAGTGATGTCTTTAGATATCCTAGAACATCCATGTTAGGTAGAATGTGCATTACATTCCACGAAATTGAGTAAACACAATGAAGGTTAGTTTATTACTATCACAATAAGTAGATAGTCATATTACCAATGTTGTAATTCAATAAATCATATTCTAAACCACTATCTAAGGTGTAATACGACTAGGCGACAATGAATGTCGTATTACGCATGTTGTAATACAATAAGTTTGAGAGTAAACAATTTTGTAATCTAGAATTCAAACGTGCCCATAATTAAGTCGTGCTACAATAGTTGTAATACAATCATAGTATTACAATAATATTAATACAATAAGCATGGTAGATTACTAATTTAACACTATTTGTCATGAAAGTTGTATTACACATCTTAAGTCATTTGCAATACAATACATGCTTTGCATTGTGAAAGGTGTATTACACCTCTCAAGCCTTTCCCAATATAATGTTTGGTTGCACTGAGATTGTATTACACCTTTCAAATATCTAGCAATACAACATTTGTTGCATTACATTTTTCAATCGAATTTGCACTTTATTTTTCTGTAATAAGTCGTTCGCAATGCAATACATGTTTTGCATTATGAAAGTTGTATTAAATTTCTCAAGTCATTCCCAATATATGTTTGCACTGTGAAATTGTATTACACCTTTCAAAGATCTAGCAATACAACATTTGTTGCATTACATTTTCAATGGAATTTGCACTTTATTGTTCTGTAAATAAGTTCATTATTTTTGTAGTAGCAAAAATAGGAGATGGATACACGTCACCTGAACCATATAAGATGGACGATGCATTTGTGACACTAGGTACATTTAGAAACTCTGTATTTGAATAAATTTCAACTAATAATGGTGGTTGCACGATTCTAGATGCAAATGTTGATTTTTCAACATGTTAATTCATGTTATTTTTTTCCCTCTTTGCTAGCTGGCAGCATGTAGTCATTGCAGTTAATGAAAGCCCTGAGAATCAGATAGATGTGGAGAATGATTTCGAGGACTAACTCCAAGGGTGGGAATGATGTTTGACTCCATATCCGAAGCTAAAAATTTCTATGAAACTTTTACAATTGTCAGAGGTTTTACCATATGTAAGAGCAACACCAAATTTTCGAGTGATAGTTTCTCCAATGAAAAACATTTATCGTATAAGAAGTTTGTATGTTCCTCAGAAGGTTTCTCTGAGAAGTTTGTGGATGTAATAACCAACAACTCTATCATTTTCGGACCCCCTTTCGAAATCAACATCACTATCTACAAGGAAGTTTGAAAAGAGATATGGTGCCATTAGGACTGGGTGTATGGCCAAATGATAATCGAGTTTATGACACACAATAACAAATGGGAAATACAGAAATTTGTAGAAGACCACAATCATGCGATATCGCCACCAAATAAGAAGAGGTATCTGAAACTTATGAAGAAGATCAATGATCATTCAAAGGTAATCCTTGAAATGCTTTCGGATGTGGATATTCCCGCAAATAAGCAGGTAGCCTTTCTACAGAAGCATGGTGGTCTTGATGAGAGGCTTGCTAATATTGTGAAGAATTTATACAACTTGAAAAGGGACGAAAGAGAAAAGATATCAGGACATGATCGTCGAATTTCGATTTGCACTAAAAATGTTGTTTAAAAAGTAGTTGTAGTATATATGTCACTAAATGTAAATCGATGTCGCGTTAATTTTATTTATTTACAATTTTATTGGTTTGTTTCCAGGTCATTTACTGGGAGACAGTTATTGATATACATTACTCTCTAAGTCCAAAAAATATTTTTTTATTCCAAAAATGTTAATTTTATTTACAAAATGAATGAATGAACCAAATAATAAAAGAATGGGTTAATTATTTATAAAAAAATCAATTAATTAGCATTACAATGCTTGCCTAAAATTGGATAAAATGCAAAATTAATGAACTAGAATCGGGTTTAGTAGTGGTTTGGTCACACCCTCTTGGGTCCTGTGTTTCCTACGAAAGGCCAGTTCGCCAACTAAAAACCAATTTTTTGTCTTAGTGAACAGTGGACCGGTTGTGTGAAATTAAAGAGAAGGCCCTAAATTGATTAAGTGTCAACACAAAAGAGGAAGAGGAGTTAAGTCGTGAAAAAAATATGGCTATGTGAGCCTTGAGTACTTGTGTTGTTTATGTGTGAATATGTATATATGTGTACATGTAAAATATAATATGTATAGTATACGTATAAAATAAATATCTATAAATATGTAAATAAATATAAATATGAATACATATGTAATGAATATAAAGTGTAAGTATAATAGAATAGTAGTATGTTTGAGCTCTTATATGTTTATAAATAACACTAGAGCTTTAGTGACATTTTTATCCGTCACTGTACATAGATTATATGTTAATATAGATAGCTATTTTACCTTATGTTATGTAAATATTTTACTAAGGTTACAGCGACGCTTATTTATGTTACTGTATATGTAATATATGTTACTATAGATATTACTACGTTAATATAATTTAATATAGTAGATATTAATAACTATTTTCGTACCTATACTTAGGTATTACTTATAGTGGTTGTAAATAATTAACATAGTGTAATATTAGTTAGTTTTTTATGCATGTTTTGCGTACATACGTTTTAGCCCTAGCACAATGCGTGGCCCCTAGCCCACCATCATTCCAATATGCTCGTATATATGCTTATGGGATCAAAGTATAGGTATGATATGATGAGGAGGTGCCCTATGCCGTGACGACTGAGGAGGCCACGACACCAATTGAACTTATATTGCTGCGGTCACTCGTGAGTTAACGATGTGGCACTTTATAGAGTGCCCAATTGGCATTATGCAGCACACTGATTTATGTGGAAATCGACGTTTTGGCCCTCGATTTGAAGACCCAAATTATGTCAAATTTTAAAATAAATTATATTTCTGAAAAACCCATATATAGGGCTATATAATGGTATAGTATATTGAGTGAAATAAATTATTTGGATATATAATTTTAAATTAGTCAAAGTTTACAATTTATATGTGGTAAATTATGTGTTAATCTATTAATTAAAGTATAAATTAGTTAATTAATCATACAATTGACTTTGTACGGAGTTAATTCATGTAATAAATTATTTATTATGCATTTTTAATATATTTTAGAGACATTATTTTAATTTATTTACAATGAAATATAAGTTTAATTTATTTTAGAGACGCATATTGAAGAGGATTGCAAATACTTATGGCAATCCCTTATGCAAAGTGGCTTGGCTGATATCAAATATGTTGCACAAGGGAGATAGGGGGTGGAATTTACATTTGATGGATGTAAGGAGGGAGCAGTATACCATCACATGTCAATTCAAGTTACTGACAACTGACTAAGAAATTTTTGTATCCTATGTCTATGGCCCATCTGTTGACAGTGCAAGAGGCACCCTTTGGCAAGAGCTTTCACAAGTTGCAGAACTGGTGGAAGGGAGACCCTGGCTAACAGGGGGAGATTTTAGTTGTACCTTGAATGAAGATGATAGAGGAAGTGGTAGAATGTATGGCGACTCCTTAGGATTTCAGATGGCTATCTCGGCTCTTAATCTATTAGTTTACCCCTCTGTGGGGGCTGAATACACCTGGAGAAATGGGAGTGGGCAGTAATCGAAGCTAGATCGCTTCTTAGGCAATGTGGAGCTATTGGAGAGATTTCAGCTATCATCAATAAAGGGGCTAGACCGGCCATTCTCAGATCATACTCCCTTATTATGGGAGAGTGGGGAAGACTCTCCAATTGGCTTCTACTTTAAGTTTAGAAAGTCCTGGCTCAGAGAAGAGGGATGCAAGGAAATGATTGCTAACTGGTGGTCATCTAAGGAGGTGATGGGCTCAGCTACTTTCAGAATTGCGACTAAGCTCGAAGAACTGAAACCTGTCATGAAAGAATTCAGCAAAGTCAATGAGATCATGAGAGACCAAAAGAGAATAGAGACCATAAAGAATGTATAACTTCTTGATGGAAAAGAGAACAGGGAGCAATTATCGGCTGAAGAATGCAGGCAGCGCAAGATTTGGCAGGAAGCAGTCCTAGAAGATGATCTAAAAAGGGAAACTGATTGGAGAGAAAAGTCCAGGCAATTATGGTTGAAAGGAGACACAAATACAAATTTTTCCACATGGATGCGAGTTCTAGAAGAAGAGTTAATTATATCTCCTCTCTAAGTTCAGGAGACCAAGTTCTGACTTCCTCAGGGGACATCAAAAAAGAAGCTATTAGGTACTTTCGAGAAGTCTCTAGAGCCACTGGAAGAGGGATCTGGAGACTTGCAAACCCTGATTTCTCTCGGGTTGAGGAAGTTGCAGCTAAGCATTTGATTGTGCGCATCACGGTCCAGGAGGTAGAGACTGCTATTGCTAGCCTAAATTCTGAAGGCTCCTTAGGCCTTGATGGATTCCAAGTCTTCTTCTACAAGGAGTTTTGGTCGGTGGTGAAATTAGATGTGATGGAAGTCATGAAAGAGTTTCAAGAAGGTAATTCAGGCTTCGAAGGATTAAACAAATCCTAGCTTTTTCTACTTCCAAAGAAACAAGGAGTGGAAAGTTTGCAAGAGTTTAGACCGATAGCATTGACAAACTCTATTTATCTGATAATTAGCAAAGTCTTGGCAATCAGACTAAGAGGTGTCCTGGCACATCTTATAAATCCGGTTCAGTCAGCGTTCCTCCCCAGCCATTCACTGCAAGAGACTTTTATAGTAGCGCAAGAGATGGTCTGTGGATGGTGTAGGCAAAAATGCAAAGCTTTCATGTGGAAGGATGACTTCGCAAAGGCTTTTGATCTGGTATCCTGGCCATATTTATGGGAGATCATGAAAAGAAGGGGCTTCCCTCCAAAATGGATTCAATGGATGAAAAGGTGCATAGCTACCTCATCCTTCTCCCTTCTAATTAATGGTAGACCATGTGGAGCGTGGATCCAACTACAGTGTGGGGTTAGGTAGGGCTGCCCCTTGGCCCCACTTATTTTTAATCTTGCAGCCAATACTTCGGCTTGCTTCGCTTGCAAACTCTCAGCGGTAGGTTTGGTGAAAGGTTACTCACTATCTAATTCTAGAAATCTGGCGCCCATTTTACAATATGCGGATGACATCGTATTCTTCGTGGAAGGTTGAAGAAATGAAGCAAAGGTCCTATACACAATGGTTTCCATGTTCGGTGACATCTCCGATCTGAAGCTAAACTGTCAAAAATCATCACTCATCCGCTTTGGGCTAAACAATCAAGAGCGGGAGTCACTTGCTATCAGTCTGCACACACCCATCATGAATCTACCTATTAGGTATCTAAGTTTGCCCCTGCGTGACACTAAACTTAAGAAGTCTGATTGGAATCCCTTGTTTGAGAAAGTAGTTGCCAAGCTTGAAAGTTGGAGTAGTCGATACTTGTCCAAAGGAGGATGGCTTATCCTTTTGAACTCGGTCATCACTTCTATTCTGATCTTCTTCTTCTCAGTTTTCAAAGCTCCAAAATCCATTTGGAAAAGACTTCACAAGCTGCGCAAGTGATTCTTTTGGAAAGGGAAAAATTTGAGGGCAGATTTCTCCACCCCCTAGAATGGCAGCAGTTGTGTGTTCCCAAAAAATGTGGTGGTCTTAGCATTTGTTCGCTGAAGGAGTTCAGTGACTCCCTGCTGCTGAAGTGGGCTATCAAGCTCCTTGAAGACGTTGACAGGTCTTGGTCTATGATCATTAAAGATGTACACGGCCAGTCTCATGTAACTAGATGCACTACTACCCCCTGCAGACCGTCCCCATTCTAGAAATTAATATGGGCTGCCACGTGTGAGAATTGGCAACACTTTGCCCTGATACTTGGTAATGACCAACACTTCTCCTTTTGGCATGACAAGTGGTCTAACCTGGGACCCCTAAATTCTAGATTCCTCGTGTTTGCAATGCTGCAGCAGACAAATCAGCAGTGGTGAAGGACTGCTGGGATTCGCTGCACAACAGATGGGACTTGCTGAATCATGCAGCAAGATAGCGAGGCAGACTAGAAGAGGAACTGGAGCAGCTAAGGAGAGAGCTGGAAACCATTGAACCAATGGGAGGCTATGACAAATTTGCATGGATTCATGGACCGTTCACTCCTTCTAAGGCCTACAATTAACTGATGGGTAGAGAATCTTCCAACCCATCACTAATAGACAAGGATTGCGCAATGGTGTGGCATCTAAAAATACCTCTAAAAATAAAAATTTTTCTTTGGTTGAGTAGAAGAAATGGACTCGTCACAGGTGATCTAAGGCAAACAAGATTGGGTGTACCATCCCAAAATTGCCCTGTTTGCAACTTCCCCACCGACAGTGCCTTACACATTTTTTCTACTTGCTTGGTAATAGATCAAATATGGAGGATCATCTTCAATGATGCCTTACCCTCTTGGGAAGACTTATGGACATTTTTAGAAATTCTTCCAAGCCACGTCAATTGATGGCTGGAGCCTTATGGTGCATTTGGTGTGCTTGTAACAAGAAGTTATTTCGTGGGACATCAATAAATGTGAGGAGCATTGTCAATGAATGTTGGGAGTTAATGGGAGTGTGGAGAGTCTCGTAAATATTATAGTGAGGTGTGGGAAAATTCCAATGTAATTTTTTCTTGATTATTTTTTTTATCTGAATAAAATGCTCCCGGTCTGCCATTGTTAACAATGGCACTCCTCACTCTTTCAAAAAAAAAATGTTTTAAGTTAGTTTTTCACATAAATAATTTATAAATACTATAAGGCACTATAAATACAGTATAAATAGGATGAAAATAATTAATATAACATTATTCAAGTATACACTATAAATTACTTCAATATTAGATTAAATTACTAATTTACTTAATTTTATGTTAATAAATTACCTAATTAACTCACTAACTTAATTATTTACTATAATATACAATTAAATTAGTTTATAGGCATTATAATATTCCTATTATATATATAAATACGTATGTACAGTATTAAGTACAATTCTATACATATAGATAGGTTTATATAATTACTTAGTTTATTATACATTTAAGTTAATATAAATTAATAGATAGTTATTTAATAAGGTTATCTATACAATAAGTTATTCTAAATACTTAATTTAATATGTAGAATACATATATAAATTAATTACAGATATTTTGTACATATTGTACACTATATACATATAGCTTAGGCTTAATTTATATATACATGTATATACATAATATACAAGGTATTTTTGGGATTTTTCTCATTTTTATGATTTTTATAGGTTTAGGGGAGGTAGGAGCTGAGAGAAATAGTGAGAAGAGAGAGGAAGAATTGTTTTTGATGTTTTTCAAGTTTGGTTCTTTTATTAAATTCTAAGGTAGATTGAACAGTCGACTGGTATGTTCTACCAAGATGGGGTTCAGATTACCTTGAAACTTGACATACACCTAGAAATATACCTAATCCTACTCATGACACCTTTATTTTATTTTATTGGAATTTTTTTTATGATTTTTATTTATATACAAAGCAAACCAATTTAGGCCTAAAATTGAAACCTAAAGCCTAAAATTGAGTTTGAGGGGCTAAAGTAGTGGTTTAAGCACTCAAATACATTCATCACATCACAGGAAATCAAATGGAGCAACTAAACATGATTTACATAATATATTTCACTAAAATCACAAGTTGGATAGTTGAGCACATGAATGTTGCTGACAAAAGTATTTAAACAAGAGATTACAAGAAATTCTTGTTGAATTAAAACTCAATTTCATTACATGAATGCTTGTACAAGATGGTTCTAACATTACAACATAAGGTCAGCATCAAATCAAGTCAAATCCACTTCAAATATCAGCGAACTGACCAACCAGATCAGTGGCTTACAGTTGCGACTATTGCTGTTGCCTCAACAAGTTAGCAGTTGCTGCTGCTGCAATTTCATATCAGACTAGATGTTGGGATTGTTGATCAGACATCTTAAAACACAGTTGCTGTCCAATAGCAGCAGCAGTAGCTTACTATTGTTGAAACCCAGTAGTAGCTGAATCAATATTAAGTTGAAACCTGATCCAAGACTCTCAAATTTCATTCTAGTATAAAACAACTTAGATCTTGACGTCAGGAAGCTCATAAAAAGCTCATATCACAAAATAACTTGTAATCAAGGTGTAAAACCCATTCAAAAACTCTTGAATTCTAGATCGTAAATCAAAACCCAATGAGAACCTAATTGACTCTTTATCAAGTCGTAGATAGCTTAATAGGAAGAAATCAATAGGACACTTAAAATCCACTCAAATTGAGTTCCCAACCTTCATTAAAATATGTTAAATCTTGATCAAAATAGTGGTTAACAAAGGAGATATATTTAAACTCAGGTCACATGTCATCCCTTTGGGATTATTTTAATTTAAGCTTACCAAGATGATTTAATTATCCGAAGGTCCTACACACCATTGATTGGTGATGAGCTCATATTTGTGTACTATTTAGGTATTTCAATGCCTAGATATTAAGTTATCTTTAACATTTATTTAGCATGTATTAGGATGTAAATATATTAGTTTATGTTTTTAACTTAATTGCATAATTCATGCATTGCATTCATTATTAAATGCATTTAGAATTAAGTTAGAATAGCTTGTGAGTGCATTACATGTATTATTTGGTTTTAACATAGAAAGTAAAGGTTTGCATATTAATAACCCCTCATTTCTTTTCTTTATCTTATCTCCAATGGATGCATGCAGGAGAGCTTCGTCAACCATAATGCACAAGCCACAATGGTGGATCCCTATTCCCCACGATGTTCGTCGCTTCACCTCTTCTTCAACCAACATCCACGTGCGGTCGTACTCCTCTTGCAGCATAAAAGAAGAGTCCGCTCCACCATCATCGGTAGGCCTCCACTTGACCCACCACCGGCCTTGACTGTGGCAGTCTACTCCACCACTGTAGGCGTGCGTCGTGACAAGATGCTCCACTAAATTAGAGCAGCTGCATTACTATGAGCACCTCAGTGTACACCCCTCCACACTGCAACAACAGTGTTAGCACCACCCTCATCGCCATCACCAACAACCACCTCCAGCTCCGCACCCCCGCGCCAGTTAAGACGTCTGGGAAATTTCCCGGATGTTTGATGCCCCTTCTCGCTACGTCTTCCTCGAGCGCCCTCTCCATGCCCACTGCAACAAACAAAGCTGCAACCACCGTCAGCTCCTCGCCCCCGTGCGACCTGCGCATCCCCTCGCCTTCATCTTCAACTCGCCTCCGCACTGTTTCTCTTCACCTCAAAAACAAACTCAATGCATGCCACGACTCTAGCGTACAACTGCAGCAGCTGCATTCGCCGACAGCCTCCCCTTACGCCCACGTGGCCAACAGCGTGTAGCAGCAGCAGCTGCGCCCCGCCAGCCCCTCACCCCCACACAGCCTGCGCGTCTGCACACATGCAGCAGCAGTAGTTGCGAGCACCACACAGCCTGCGCGTCTGCACACATGCAGCAGCAGTTGCGAGCACCATCCCCTCTTAGCAACTGTGTCCTCCAGTAGCTTCCGCACTCACGACCCCTCATCTCCACGCATAGAAGCTGCAGCCAACAGCCACCTCCGCACGTACAGCCTCCACTCGCACTGCGCATGCCTCCTCGCCTTCGGCCTACGTGCACAGCCGAGTGCGCTGCCATCCTCTCCTCCTCGCCTACCCTTCCTTGCGCGCGTCCGCTCCTGCAGACGCACCAGTAGCCACCACCACCGCCCCCTCTCCGCTTCGTCCCACTGGCTCCGACCACCATCAGACACGCTACCACCACCGCCGAGTAGTCCTCGGCTGACTCAACCTCCAGTGAGCTTCTCGCCTTCAACCGCATCCTCCTCCATGCGCACGTTCAAGGGGATCCAACTCCCCTGTTTTGCTATAGGAACCGTGGCATTAAAATTTACATTTGTGTGCCATTGAGGGGGAAGGGATGTTTAGGTATTAATATTTTATTCTATTGATTTTATGAGCATCCCCCTCTTGTTTTGCATAAATGCAATATTAGCATGATAATGTCTTATTATTTCAATTGAAAAGCAATTTTGATTCAGTTTCTTGACAAAATTAATTGTGAACATCGATTTTTGACCCTTGCAAGTTTAAATAGGCCATTGCCTCCCTGTGGATACGACCCACTCCTAATTGAATGGTTATTTTAATTATTTTGATTAGTAAACTTTCCACCACTTAGAAATACAACGACAAATCATCTTAATCATCTTATTCAAAAGTGAAGATTGACTCATCAAATGGCACCGTTGCTGGGGAGGCAACATGCTTAATTAATTCGCAATTATTCATTTGTTCATGTTAATTAAATTGAGGCATATTTAACTTTTTTTATCTGATTTGGTGCGAGGTACGTATATTACATACGAGTTGTCGCATTGGCCTCAGCAACGCCGTGGTGGACCTTGTTTCCACCACTTGGAGGAGGGACTAAGCTTCGCGTCTTGGTAGACCTTGCAGCCACCTCCGAGATAAACATAGGAGCTTGTGGGCCTTGACCCCACATGCATAGAGATGCATGGAGGACCATCTAGGAGGAGTTTTCCTCTTATAATTTTGATTCCTCATTTTAGAATAGACTCTTCAAGTTTAGTTTAGTTGTTTGTTTTCTTGCCCTTGTACTCTAGGTCCAGTTTTAATGGTTTGTTCCCTCTTTCTTTAGACTTAGGTTTTTACTTTCTTTTGTGAATTGATTTTATTTTTCTTGATTGTGCATAAGTAGCTAAAAAAATAAAAAATAAAAACATGAGCTCCCTGCTAGAAGTTGCCTATCCTTAGGATGAACTATTCAGGTCTGCATGAGTAGCCTCTAGATTTATTTCTCTACATTGCGTGCATTTTCGCATTGTTGATTGCTAGAAGCAAGGTATGCATTCTCTTACTTTGCATCTATATTTTGATCATGCATTTGCATCTGGACTTAATTCCAAGACCACATAAGTTGTCTTGAAACGATTTAACAAGTGGTCACATCTTCTAAAAGAGGACTAATTAAATGAGGAACATATAAAACCCAAGGAGTTGATTTGAGACATTGTGCTGTGGTTCAAAAATTCAAACTTTTACGGTGAATGCAGAAGTGCATGACTGCACACTAAAGCACGCAATTGGACACTCCTAGGTTTTGAGCTACTAGGAAAGAACTCTCTTACCATTGGATACCAAAGTGCTTGAAACTTAAGTTCAAAAGTTTTGTAACTCCAAGGAGGGGGATACCTTATCATGGATTTTTTAGGGTAATTAAGTGATAAACGCCAGTTTATCATCATTTTTATGCTTTAAAACTAACCTAGCTCTTAGGATTTTACTCCGCAAACGGGTTTTTGGGCTGCATTTAGGCATAAATTAGGATAGGCATGCATTGCATTTTTTATTGTCATTTTAATGAGTTTTTGTGAGTGTTAGGGATGTACAGATGCACAGATCCCTAAAACCCTAGCACTCAAGAAGGCAAATGGTGAAGGAGAAGCCCAGACTAGCTGGAACTCAGCCTAATCCAGCTCACCTCAGCTTGATCCAGCTCACCTCATCTTGATCTAGCTCACCGCAGCTGGAACCTAGCTTACTTGAACTAGGGTTAGCTCATCCCAGCTCCATTCAGCTAATCTCAGCTGGATGGCAGCTCAAGAGAGTTCACCTTAGCTCACCCTAGCTCAAGTCAGCTCAGATCCAGCTCAACTTAGCTGAGTCTAGCTCATCTCAGCTCCCACTAGTTCACAGGGAGCTCTAGTTAGCTCGGCTAAGTTAACAGGAGTTCACCCCAGCTCAGATCCAGCTACATCCAGCTCCACTCAGCTCCAACCAGCTGAAGAAGAATTCATCCCAGCTCAGGAAGCTCAAGTCCAGCTCACAGGGACTCAGCTTAGCTCAACTCAGTTGAGCTAAGCTACCTTAGCTGCCTCAACCAGCTTGATTCTCCCCGGGAGCACCAGACCCAGCTCACCTTAGCTCATTTTGGTAGAAGCTAGCTCACTTTAGCTTGGCTTAGCAACTAGCAAAGAATTAGCAAGCTAAGCCAGCTAGAGTAGCCCCATGCCAGCCTCTTCAGCAGCAGCCAGCTCCAGCTCCAGCTCCAGACTTCTTCTCCTCAGCTCCCTCCTCCAAACCCTAGCTCCAACACCTTCTCCTCTACTCCTCCATTAGCTAAGCTAGCTTAGCTTAGCTTAACTATGCTCCAACTTCCTTGGCTTGTACCACCCCAAAAACCCACCTACCAACTCCACCCAACTAGCTCCACCTAAGCTCCACATAAGCTAACCTACTTGGCACCAACCTAACCTACCCACCACCTCCAAAAGACACCTAAAAGTGGTGCCAAAAACTACCCATAACCACCCCTTAGTGGCGCCACTTTTCCCTCCAAAATCCCCCCTCATCTCCACCACACAATCCCCCTTGAATCCATCTCCACCATCCACCTAACTCCCCTTCTAGAAGACCCCATGTTGGCGCCAACATGGGGGTGTCTCTCCACCACCAAAAGACACCAACACCACCATAACCACCCCCTTTAACAACCCTTGGGTTGGCGCCAACTCACCCTAGCCATAGGATCACCAACCACCCTCATCCTTCCATCCTAGCCCTCCATTTCAAGGGGCACCTTAACCCCCCATCCTATTCTATAAAAAGCCACCACCTACCACCATTTTGGAGCATCCTCCCTTAGTATATTTTTCTACCTAAACCACCTATACCTACGGCCAAGAAGAAGGAGTAGAGAAGGAGATTAAAGGGGCACATCACCAGCCCCTTTGGTGCCTTCTTCTCCCCACTCTCTTCAACTTGAGCCACGCCAAGGAGGAGGACTCTCCCACTTCAAGGAGGACGGCCAGGCAAGGGAGAAAAGCTTAGGGTGGACATCCACCCTTGGAGAGAAACTTAGGGCACGCCCCCTTAGGGCTTGCCTTGGAGGTCATCACCTTGGCGAAGTTCTGCAAGGAAGGAGTTGAAGGATTCTTTTCAAGCTTGGGAGCCACCAACCTTGGAGCAAGAAGCCCTCTTCTTCACCATCTATCTAGAGGATTTGTGTTTTATTTTCTTATTTGCAATTTTCTAGTAGTACAAGCTTTCCTCTACTAGGCCTTTTGTAAAACACTTTATCAATTATCTAGTTGCCTTCTTCGCATATCTTGTTTGCATTTCTATTTGCTTATTTTCAGCATTCTTCACTTCCTCTCCCTAATTATTCTAGGCCTCCACTTGCTTAGAGTGAGCTTAGGGAGAGGCTCTACTTGCCACTTTAGAGTAGTTTACTTAATTGGAAGTGTAAACACTTTTCCCGCCATAATTTCGCATGTTGCCTTAGTTCAAAAACAAAAAAAAAAAATGGTATATTGAAAATTACCAAAAAGAAAGTTGAGATATATTCCAAGCAAGAGAATCAATTTTGCAACCATATTGCCTCCTTGGACGACCCTAGATACTTCCCTATCTAGGAATATAAATTTAAGAGCGAAAGCGGATTTACGCGTTACAACGACGTATTTTAACAAACCGCGTATTTTCGCTGTCACTTTTTGGTGCCGTTGCCGGGGAGGCACGGCTTTGCATTAACTCATTTTCTATTGCTTGAAGTGGATCTCATCCCCTTCTCTTTCTTTCTTTTGTGTGTGCAGGAACTACAGCGGGAAAGCGGGAATCTGGAAGCGAGAGCTTAAAGATCCTTTTCTTCCCGCGAAAATTCAGGTTGGTTCCTCTTTCTAGTCACATAATTAATTAAAACTACCAAAAATATATTAAACTTGGCTTTCAGGACCCTAAACACTTAAATTAAGTGGAGTGGTGCATTTTAAAATCATTGTTTGCTTGTATGCTTCTTTAGCACCATTCCATTGCAAGTATTGGTGTTCTGTTTTTCGGGTCTAGATTTCTATCCAGACTTGAAAAATCGATTCCTAACACCACAGGCCTCCTAAAATCATAAAATTTCATAGAGTGATTCCCAATTAAGTTTGTAACATCTGTTACAAATTTTAGATCAATTGGATTTGTATTTAATTTTTAAAAATTCGTGGATTACAGAGGGGTCACACCCTCTAATCTTCCTGTTTTGCTACTGCCCGCGAATTTTCAGAATTTTTATACTCATCCAATTTTTGTGAAATTTATCTTGTTGGAATCCCTATGAAATTTTACATATCATATAAAATCATAAAAATTTTCTGAGGTCGGTGGTAATACTGAAAAGTCTACAATACCCACGGGTATTATTTCTGGACTTTGACACCAGTACAATTAAAAATTCAAAACTATTATCAAACAAATTCCTAAAATCTTACAAAAATCTTTTCTGGAATCGTTGTTTGATTTTCTTCAAAGTAGTGGTGTTGTTTGACTTGTTTGGACCACTACTTAATTCTGAAAGCTAAAAATAATTCATTGGTAGTTAAATTTCTGTCTCAGGGATAATTGGTTTAGGGTTTCTTCTTTCTCTTTAGAGACTCAATTAAAAGGAAATATACAATCACACATACAACTTGTCTTTCCTTTGATTGTGAACTTTCAAACTTGTTTGAAAACTTAAAGAGAAAAACCCTAAAATTCATTTAATTAAATCACATCCTAAAAGACAAAAATATAAAAAAATTGTGTGACAACTTGATTTTCATTGGAGCCACTCTCCAATTCCTGCACACACAAAAAAAAAAAGTCAAATAACAGGGCAACAACCCAATAAACGCCCTCCACATTCCGTGTGCACTATAGAATCCTAGACCTAATTAAAATTTGTAGTAACTTGACCCCTAAGGCTTTATCAACTTAGGCTTGCTATTTAGGTCTTAAGATTTCTTTAGTTAGTACCAATTCTGTCATCTGTATCTGGTGTTCAGGCTGAGGGGCCGTGTCAAACGACCAGGCGCGGGTTTGTACAAGCACCTGGGGTTTTCCCTGGGAAACGTTTGGGCCCAAACCTCCCCTTAAGCAACCTGGCTAGATTTGTTGATAGAACGGGTATTCACTATTGACTACTTATTTCCTATATAGACCAAGTCTTAGGTTATTATTAGGGAGTCACAATTAAGTTAGGTCTAGTTTTTGTTTGTTTGAATTGCACACTTTCTCTCATCTCCATCTCTTCTCCTCCCCTCCCGTTTCTTCCATTTTGCACGGGCGGCGGTCCAAAACTCCACACTTGGAGGGACCACTTGATTTTGCCTCCCCAAGAAAAGACTTTTCTGCATTCTTCCTCTTCTTTTAAAATGGAAAATAAAAATTGGTCCTCTAACCCGCATGCTAATTTTTCTTTCCCCTATTCTTCCACCCAGGAGCTTCTTAATCAGGCCCCTCCACCTAATTTCTACTCTATCATGGCTCAGCTATAAGTTAAGCAACAACAGTTGCATAAGGATTTAACAAGCCTGGCCAACCAAGGGAATCCTGCCACACCTGCCCAAGCTCCACACATTCCACATCTCACCCCTTTTAACACCCGCAAGAGAGAAAATCTGCATAAATCCCATGCTGAGTATAATTGTTATTCTCAGGCTTTCTATGGTTCAACAGGGAATTATGTTTATCCCAATCATCACCCCAACCAAAATGTCCCTACCATCCAGGAGAAATTGAAAAATTCCTCTAATGGGGGGGATTATCCGACCCACTCCTAGACCAATCCGGTTCCACACCAACAACAGAACCCGTTTGGAGGGTATGGTTCAAATCAGACTTATCAATCTGGGCAATCTCAAGAAGACATTAATGCCCAGATGATGAAAACCTTGCAAGAGTTACAAAGAAAAACAAAGGAAACAACCCATCTTATTAACAATCTCAATGATCAAATTGGGGATATTCCGACTCAAAGACCTACAGGACACTCACCATCCCAACCCACACCAAACTTTATTAATCACAGGAACCAACACTCGGGTGTCTACCAACATCAGAACCACATGATTCAGCCTCCTATTAACCCAATATCACAGCACCTACCCAGTTTCTTTCAACATCAGGCCCCCCTACCTCCTCTCAGTGAACACCAAGCTGCATATGCAGAGACTATGAGGAGTGAGGAAACCACCATGGATTTAAGGCCTTCTCAATCAAATGATGAAACTGATTCTCAACCAATGCAGATTGACCCCCCTAACCTTAATAAGGAAGAAGAAAAAGAAACCCCAAAAACACTTGATTCAAACCCTATTTCCCACTCTCAAAAACTGCAATCCAACAATCCAAAATCAGAGCCCTCTGACCATAATTCTTTGGATTTATTTGAGCAAGTCGAGAGGAATATTCCCTTCCTAGATTCCCCCCATGCCTCTAAAGAATTTACTGCAAAAGGGCATGATCAGAATCTAGAAAGGTTGGTCCTTTCAAAGACAGCCAACTCAGTTTTTCAGAGCAAGCTGCCTTTCACAAAAAAGGACCAGGGCACATCACTTATCTCAATTGTCGTAACTGACACCATTTTTCGTGCCCCTCTCGACTTAGGTGCCTCTAGTAATCTCATCCCCCCTGTCTTATTCGAGGAATTTCGATTCAGTGATTTAAAACCTACCAAGGTTCAATTTCAATTGGAAGATCGATCTACCATTCAACCGCGGGGAGTTGTTGAGGATAGTATTATCAAGGTCCGGAATTGTCTATTTCCGGTAAATTTTCTGGTCCTTGACATAGAGGTACCCAAGGCTCTCATTAATGCCATCCTTGGAAGACCTTTTCTGATTATGGCAGCAGCTAATATCAATTCTCATTCTGAGAAAATGAATATAAGTTGCAGTAATCAGACCTTCTCATTAGATTTATTTCAAGCTTCCAAGAGGTCCATTAATCACAAAATTTTTGAGGACACTGATAATAAAATGGAAGCAGTATTTGAAATGTCTATGTTGATCCAATCTCATTCATCTTTGACCACTATTGATCTAGATTTTTTTGATTCTTATTCTAAGGATAGTTATGTGGTCCAAGACTTTCCAGATCAACTAGGGTTTGACTTTCCCCCTTTTCATCTTCCTGAAACATCCACACTAACTTCACACACACTACATCTCATTGACTCCATTCCCCATCCCTTTCCATTGGACCTATCACTCGACCCACCAGAATCTGGCAATTTACAAGCACTTAAACTATGGCCAGATTCGGGTCACTTTTCCATTTCTCTATTTTATTTTGATCCCTTTATCTTTACCACTCATCTTTTTAGGGATCTTGAGGAAGACACTTTTATTGTGGACATTCAAGTGTCCAATTATTTACATGATTTTCCGTCTTTTGTGCATACCTTCACGCCCGGCTGAATGGCGTAAAAGATAGCACTGGATGGGAGGTAACCCATCATTTTTTTTCTTGCTTTCCTTTTTTCTTCTTTTTCCAGGTTTTATTCATCCTAAACCTGACCGTTCTTCACTAAGGTGATTCCTTTTCCCTCCTAATGCATGAGGACATGGCATATCTTAAGCATGGGGGGTGTTTTTAAATTTTTACGATCGATTTAGGATGTTTAAAACCTAAAAACATGCAATTTTCTTTAATTTATTTCCTGCTTGCATACCCAAAAAAATAAAAATGTTGAAAACTTTTTGAGGAAAAATTTTGAAATCGGGACTAAGGTCGTAAAATTCACTTCTGGTACAATGGGATTTAATCTTTAACAAACTAAGGATGAGGATATGGATCTGATCATTAGAATTCCAGGGTCTATTTTAGACTAGATCAGATATCCTTCTCTAAAATTCCACCTGAACTCATGATAGTTCAGGTGACTTGATCCTATTTTGTAATATGGAAAGTATTTGACTTAGTTTTTGATTCAAAAACCTGCGGTTCTTGAGAAACTTCTTGTGTCAATTTTCACACACAAGCCAACACTTAAAAATAACTAAAAATTTGAAAAAACTCCCTTGTTCGGATTTAGTAAAAGTCTGAAGCAGATCATTGGTTTGAGTTCCCACCGTCGAGAAGAAGGAAAAAAACCTTCTTTGAGGACACGATGTCAACATGTTACCGCCTCGGCGCTGCTCTATATCTATATTTCATATCTTTAGACGGAGCATTAAAGCGCATTTCAGCAGCTCAAGTGTCTTGGACGGTGCTCTACCTATAGCATCGGAGCAAGAGCTTGAGTTTGTTTGGAGCGCCCCTTGTCACCGCATCGTGTTTTGGGGTTGTGAGCTCCTGGGTGGTGTCATGGACAGTGCTATCCCGAAGTACTGGCGCTAGAGCCCCCTCGAGGAATGGTAACGGGAATGATGATACCGACACATCTGTTGTAAGACTAAGCTAAAAATAAGCATGGGGGAGAGAAAAAAAATAATAATAATAATAACACGTCCTTATAAAGGTTGGCTTTTCACAAGCACAGACACAAGGTTTTAAAGGAATTTGCAAGTTGCGAATCAGATTCACGAGCCAGAAAAATCCTAAAAACAAACATTTTAAGTCATCTGAATTAACAAGGGGTTAATTTGTGAATTTTCTGAGGATATATTGATCCTGTTCTATCTAATGGTTGGATCCAAAAACAAATCCTGATGTTTATCTTCAACAAATCCCGTATCTCCTGTGTTTTAATCTACCAAGGTCCCTTAATCTCTTTTCCTCCTCAAAAGTCAAAAAAAAAAAAATTAGATTTCCCAAAAATTCCGTTTTCCAAAAAAATTAATGTTTTGCTAAGAGACTAGCAAAAGATAAGCATGGGGGTGTGATAAACGCCAGTTTATCATCATTTTTATGCTTTAAAACTAACCTAGCTCTTAGGATTTTACTCCGCAAACGGGTTTTTGGGCTGCATTTAGGCATAAATTAGGATAGGCATGCATTGCATTTTTTATTGTCATTTTAATGAGTTTTTGTGAGTGTTAGGGATGTACAGATGCACAGATCCCTAAAACCCTAGCACTCAAGAAGGCAAATGGTGAAGGAGAAGCCCAGACTAGCTGGAACTCAGCCTAATCCAGCTCACCTCAGCTTGATCCAGCTCACCTCATCTTGATCTAGCTCACCGCAGCTGGAACCTAGCTTACTTGAACTAGGGTTAGCTCATCCCAGCTCCATTCAGCTAATCTCAGCTGGATGGCAGCTCAAGAGAGTTCACCTTAGCTCACCCTAGCTCAAGTCAGCTCAGATCCAGCTCAACTTAGCTGAGTCTAGCTCATCTCAGCTCCCACTAGTTCACAGGGAGCTCTAGTTAGCTCGGCTAAGTTAACAGGAGTTCACCCCAGCTCAGATCCAGCTACATCCAGCTCCACTCAGCTCCAACCAGCTGAAGAAGAATTCATCCCAGCTCAGGAAGCTCAAGTCCAGCTCACAGGGACTCAGCTTAGCTCAACTCAGTTGAGCTAAGCTACCTTAGCTGCCTCAACCAGCTTGATTCTCCCCGGGAGCACCAGACCCAGCTCACCTTAGCTCATTTTGGTAGAAGCTAGCTCACTTTAGCTTGGCTTAGCAACTAGCAAAGAATTAGCAAGCTAAGCCAGCTAGAGTAGCCCCATGCCAGCCTCTTCAGCAGCAGCCAGCTCCAGCTCCAGCTCCAGACTTCTTCTCCTCAGCTCCCTCCTCCAAACCCTAGCTCCAACACCTTCTCCTCTACTCCTCCATTAGCTAAGCTAGCTTAGCTTAGCTTAGCTTAGCTTAACTATGCTCCAACTTCCTTGGCTTGTACCACCCCAAAAACCCACCTACCAACTCCACCCAACTAGCTCCACCTAAGCTCCACATAAGCTAACCTACTTGGCACCAACCTAACCTACCCACCACCTCCAAAAGACACCTAAAAGTGGCGCCAAAAACTACCCATAACCACCCCTTAGTGGCGCCACTTTTCCCTCCAAAATCCCCCCTCATCTCCACCACACAATCCCCCTTGAATCCATCTCCACCATCCACCTAACTCCCCTTCTAGAAGACCCCATGTTGGCGCCAACATGGGGGTGTCTCTCCACCACCAAAAGACACCAACACCACCATAACCACCCCCTTTAACAACCCTTGGGTTGGCGCCAACTCACCCTAGCCATAGGATCACCAACCACCCTCATCCTTCCATCCTAGCCCTCCATTTCAAGGGGCACCTTAACCCCCCATCCTATTCTATAAAAAGCCACCACCTACCACCATTTTGGAGCATCCTCCCTTAGTATATTTTTCTACCTAAACCACCTATACCTACGGCCAAGAAGAAGGAGTAGAGAAGGAGATTAAAGGGGCACATCACCAGCCCCTTTGGTGCCTTCTTCTCCCCACTCTCTTCAACTTGAGCCACGCCAAGGAGGAGGACTCTCCCACTTCAAGGAGGACGGCCAGGCAAGGGAGAAAAGCTTAGGGTGGACATCCACCCTTGGAGAGAAACTTAGGGCACGCCCCCTTAGGGCTTGCCTTGGAGGTCATCACCTTGGCGAAGTTCTGCAAGGAAGGAGTTGAAGGATTCTTTTCAAGCTTGGGAGCCACCAACCTTGGAGCAAGAAGCCCTCTTCTTCACCATCTATCTAGAGGATTTGTGTTTTATTTTCTTATTTGCAATTTTCTAGTAGTACAAGCTTTCCTCTACTAGGCCTTTTGTAAAACACTTTATCAATTATCTAGTTGCCTTCTTCGCATATCTTGTTTGCATTTCTATTTGCTTATTTTCAGCATTCTTCACTTCCTCTCCCTAATTATTCTAGGCCTCCACTTGCTTAGAGTGAGCTTAGGGAGAGGCTCTACTTGCCACTTTAGAGTAGTTTACTTAATTGGAAGTGTAAACACTTTTCCCGCCATAATTTCGCATGTTGCCTTAGTTCAAAAACAAAAAAAAAAAATGGTATATTGAAAATTACCAAAAAGAAAGTTGAGATATATTCCAAGCAAGAGAATCAATTTTGCAACCATATTGCCTCCTTGGACGACCCTAGATACTTCCCTATCTAGGAATATAAATTTAAGAGCGAAAGCGGATTTACGCGTTACAACGACGTATTTTAACAAACCGCGTATTTTCGCTGTCATTAAGAACCACCGCGAAAGCATAGCTTCAAAGGAAGGCTTAGGCCTACTTCCATCCCTCGATCTTCCATCCTTGGAGTACTTTACCAGTTGAATTTTAGGGTAGAGCACCTAAGTTCCAATTAGGTCTTCATTAAGTCATTTTGTAGGTTGACAATAGGCACATAATTGATTGGGTAATTTGTATTGTCACCTACAACTGGACTAAAATCTCAAAGGCCTTAATTGATTAAAGACATAAAAGTCTTTTTGAATTGTGTTTGTGGTGTATGCTTGGTAGGAGATCTCTGAGGAGACAACTTGTGTTTAATTCAGAACTGGAAAGAATCCTTAGGGGATCCAACCAAGAGAGAAGAGAGATGGCCGAGGAAGGTGAAAATAGAATTGTGGAGAACCAACGATCTTTGAGAGATTATTTTATCCCTACCAACCAACCTGGCCATGCACTGAGAAGACCTGGGGGGAATAATCCATATGAAATCAAGAGTAGTACCATATCTCTGTTGCTCTCATTCTATGGTACTTCTAGGGAGGACCTCTATAGGCATTTGGAGGAATTCATCGAGGTATATTCCACGGTGAGATTGCATGGTGTTACTGATGACGCCAAAATGTGAACCCTCTTTCCTTTCTCCCTTAAGGATAAGGCGAAGCATTGGTATCACACTCTAGATGGTAGAGTGGATACTTGGGATGCCTTGAAGGGAGAGTTTTTAAAAAAATTCCCCATGAGCAAGACTAATCATTATAGGAGGGAAATCATAGGTTTTGCACAACAAGATAGAGAACAATTTCATGATGCATGGGAGCGCTTCAAAGATTTGTTACGCTTATATCCCCATCATCAAGTGCCAAGATGGCAACTTGTAGAAAGGTTCTACACTGGATTAAATGACAAGCACAGGTAAACAGTGGATGGAGCCTGTGCAGGAACCTTTCTTACAAAAACTGAAGATGAGGCTTGGGATCATTTTGAGACCTTGAGTGAGAATTCTATCCACCTAAATTCTACCTATTTGGATAGGAAATCCACTCTTATGCAATGAAAGATTGAGGCAAATGAGGCTAGGGATACCCAGAATTTGGCCTTCTAGATTCAATTGTTGAACCGAAACATGGAAAGGATTATGACAAACCCTAGCCAACTCACCCCAAATGCCTCTACTTCCCAACCTTTTGAATGCTCCATTTGCCAAGGCAATATGCATGCTACTATGGATTTTCATTTGGCCTCCCAATTCCTTGACCTTGTACAGGTGGACCTGAATGCCGCCCAAGGGTTTCGTCCCAGACCTCGTAATGACCCTCTTTCCAACACTTATAATGAGGGATGGAGGAACCACCCCAATTTTTTATGGAGACAAGGGAATGTCTCTAATTCAGGGAATTACAGACCCCAACCCTTTCAGACTCAACAGTATAATCAACCTCCTATTCCCTCCCAACCATCCAAGACTTCTGAAATGGATGAGCTTAAAGCTATGCTGAAGGCCATGTAGGAGAATCAAAGCATAATCATCCAATCTCATGACAAGGCAATCAATGAGATGAAATCACAAATTGGACACCTTGTCAAGGCCATGAGTAAAAGGGAGATTAGGAAGCTTCCCAGTTTATCTTAGGAGAATCCTAAAGGGAAAGGGATTATCTTTAGGGAGCAAGCCCAGGCGGTGACTATTCTGAGGAGTGGGAAAGAAATTTCCAAACTTGATGCTCCTATAGTCCCACCTTCTGACAAACCATCCACCCTGACTTTCGACCGCACCGGAGAAGAGTAGCTCAACCCTTCTCCACTTGAAATCGCCTCACAGGAAGAGGTTGTTTCCATTCCCCCACTTACCCGACATGACAACCCTTCCACCCAGAGATCAGGAGTGCCCTTTCGAGAGCGCTTATCTGACTTTGGGTAGACTTCTGCTGGCTCATCTGGATCCAAAGATAGGATGGACGAAATCATGTAGACTTTCAAAATAGTGCAAATTAACCTGCATTGCTTGAAGCTATCAGGCATATTTGTCTTATGCCTGCTTTCTAAAGGACCTATGCACAAAAAAACTAGCAATCAAGGAAATAGGTCCAATCAAAAGTTGTCATGCCTGATGCTGTTAGCTTAATTATACAATAGGGGACACCCCTGAAACTTAAGGACCCAGGAGCCTTATACATCTCAGTGGTCGTTGGAAACCTACAAATAGATGAGGCTTTGCTTGATCTGGGTGCGGGGGTAAACATCCTTCCGAGCTGTGTATATGAACAACTTGGAGGAGGCAATTTAAAGCTTTCCCCTGTAATCCTCCAAGTTGCAGACCGTTCTTTGAGGACACCACGAGGCCTGCTAGAAGATGTCCTCATGGGAGTGGAGGATTTCTTCTTCCCCTTTGACTTTCTAGTGCTGGACACTGACCCTACCAACAAACCAACCAAGCCCTCCATCATCTTAGGCCACCCTTTTCTTGCGACTTCTAATGCATCAATTACTTGTCACACTGGGGCATTAAAAATGGGCTCTGGGAATAGGATCATTGGCTACACTAAATCTATATTGTGAGCTCGCTTTGCTAGGGAGAGGGTCTGTAGCGGGTTTTTGGTTTGGTTCAATAGCTCATCAATCTTTTTGTCCACCAACTCAACTCGATCCAACTTTTGGCTATAATGTCCATGTCAACTGTTACAGAATTGTCTTGCACCTCATAGATCCCACCTCGAGGTTGACTAGATCGATTAAACTGAGTCATGGAGGCATTGTTGAGTGAATTCTCACTCATGGACTCAAAGAGTTTGAACGCGCTCTCCTCATCTTTGCTGAAAAAGTTTCCTCCACATGAGGCATCAACAAAGTTCCTCAGGTTGCTGTCCAAACCATGGCAGAAGATCTAGGCCAATTGCCACCTTGGAACCTCATGGTGTGGGCATTTCCTCATCAATTCATTAAATTTTTCCTATGCCTCATGGAATTGTTCCCCACCTTATAGTGTAAATGTGGTAATGGCTCCTTTGAGGTCATTGGTTTTAATTATGGGAAAAAATTTCTTCAAGAATGCATGCCTCAATTCATCCCAGGTGGAGATGGGTCTCCTTAAGGTTCTAAGCCAGTGAGATGCTTTATCTTTTAGGGAGAAAAGGAACATCTTAATCAAAATAATGTCCAAACTGATGTTCTTGGGTTTCACAATTCGGGCGATCCGATCTAGGTCCTCAAGGTGTTGGAAGGGGTCCTCATTTGAGCTCCCAAGAAAGTGGCTCTAAATTAAGCTTAAGACATTAGGTTTCTGCTCCAAATCATCTCCCCCTTCGGGGACCCTAAGATGTGGTTCGACCCGGATAGCAGACAGATCATAAAAATCATGGAGAGGCCTTGGTTGGCCATCGGAAGGTTGTGGTGGGTTAGGTGGGTTCAGTGGGGGTTGCCCTTGAGGGTTTTGCAATCGATGTATGGCTTGCATGATGGTTTGGATCTATTGTTGTTGAAGTTGGTGGTTGCAGAGATCTGGGCTTGAATGATGGCTATACATTGGGTTGAGGTTGGTCCTCAACCTCATCAATTCTTGGGTCAGCCATCTCCCTTGAAAAATCAAGTCTCCTCTTGATTTCCCTTTCTAAAACAAACAGCTCAGGATGCAGCGATCATCTCCCGTGCATACACTAGAGAAGAATGGGGAGGGATGCAGAGAGAGACAGGTGCGAGAAGTGTGTGCACAAACAAGCAAGCAAATCTAGTCCTTATAGTGTATATCTTAGGTGACCTAGAAGCCTCAAAGGGAATGATCAGATCTGTAAGCACTTAACCACCCTTCCCGATGTTAATCAGGCCAGGTTGATTATGAGGGGATTGAAGGGAATGTTCTTCCTCTGGCTTTCGTTGCCGGTTCCGTAGGCCCCACAACTGTGGTCGTTTGGCACTTCCCCGTAGCCTAGACACTAGATTCTATAAAGGGAATGAAGGCCAAGTGCCTAGCAAACCAAATCACACCTTCAAGACTTAGACCAGCTTGCTTAGGCCATGTCTATTCCATTTTAATCAGGGGCTAGGCTAGTGCTTGTGCTCAGGATATGTGATGAGGTGTTGTTTGGGGTTGTGCCTCTTAGTTAACCGATTTGAGCATGTGTGTGCACTTAAGAAAACATGGTTCTCAAGCAAGGATTTTAGGATGTGGTGTCTTTTAATGATTTGTCCTTGCTTTAATGCTTTTTAGGGTTGAAGTTCCTCAATGTTTTCAAACAAGGTTCAAGTGGGCACACAAGGTTTTGCACACAACGGGTGAAAGTCAATTTCCTTTAGAATGATGTGGCCCTAAAAAAAAACAACCCTAGTGTATTCACCTTAGTGTTCTTGCAATTCTACTAGGTGAGTTGATTTTAATTATGGTGAGTGGTGCAGCCCAAGTCAAGCCATGGTGGTTTCACAAACACCACTCAAAAGAAAGAATAACACTCCAAAAAGATTATCTCTTCAAGAACGTTAAAGTGTATTTTCTTTTGGTTGGGTGATGAATTTTGAATGTGGTTCAAGTAGCCATTCACCACGCCAATTTTCTTTTTTTCTTTTTTGTATTTTTTAAAGCAAGAAAGCAATCAATGGGTGGAGTAATACTCACAACCGTCTTCCTAGCACTTCACTCTCGGTCCACTGTCTTGGATCACGCTCCTTCGTCACCCAAGCGTCGAGTTCCTGCAACTAATCAAGTAGAGAGAGAAAAATGAGTTAGAAGATGTGAATACAAATGCAGGATAAAAGCGATAAAAGAAATCCGTTGCCTCCCCGGCAATGGCGCCAAAAATTGATGCACGCTGAACGCGTTTGTTTAATTATGTCATTATAGCATGCATTCGCGACGTCGATTTTAATTTAAGATGTGGATTTGGTGAGTCCAAGTGTTGAACACGAGGAGGCATGAAATCAGATTAGTTTGTTACTTTAGTTGTCACAGGAATGTTTGGTTTGCTTACTTGCGAGAAAACGCACAAGAGAGATAGGGTAGGGTTAGAGATCGTGTTTAAAACATAAGAATCATTCAAAGAGGATGGGAGCTATGATATATGAAACATCATCAACATATAGCATGCAATTAGAGTTTGTTTACAACTATAACAATATATGAAAACTTCAACAAGTGCAACATAAAACTAAAGTAAAGAGAGTGCGAGGAGGAGGCAAGGTGACCACGGCGGTGGAGGGGGGCTCCGTCGGTGGCTTGATGGTCGTGCGTGTTTCGCATGTTAGAAATCGGGGTTACAAGTAACCCATTGTCGTAGTTGCAAAACACATAGATTAGATAAATTTATACCGAAACTCCAAGGGAATCTCGGGTTGAAACAGGGAGGCGACATTCACTTTAATTGAAAACTGCACTTCGATTTTATTTGTTTTTGGTCGTTTTTATCTTTTCTAATTTTTTTGGTATTTTTAGGAAGTAAAAGATCAGATCGCCAAATGCTTATCTAGCTAATCTACTTGTAAATATAAAAAAGAGAGGGAGAGAGAGAGAGAAACAATCATCTATTCATCAACAATTGTTTGTTATACTACGAAAGTAGGAAAAATCTACACTTTGAAAGCATAAAAAGATAGAATGAGGTGAGAGAAATCCCCTTCAATGGTTGCTCGGAGGATGACTCGCTTTGACGTCGCTTGGAGGAAGGTGGTGAGGAGCGGGACGAAGGAGGACGGAGTTGGAGGATAGAGGTTAGGGTAGGACGACGTTGCGGCGAGGATCTTCTTCCTGAAGGGCGGTGAGAGGATGGCCACGGGATGCTCCACGAAGGGGGGTGAGAGGATGGAAAACTATTTGATTTTCTACTCTAGAGGAGCATCCCGGGCTTGGGACAAGCTCTCTCTAGAGCCTTGGAGGTGGTGAGAGGAAGAAAGGAAGAGATGGTTTGGAATGGTGGTGGGTAGGTCCTTTTATAGTGGAGGAGGAAGAACAAATTCACTTCTGGGTCATTACTGACGTCAATAAACGTCGTTATAGCTGTCGCTGAAGATCCGCCCTTCAAATCCAGTTCCTGGCGTGCGCTGACCATTAGTGACTGCTGCAAGTGTCACTACAGGCGCGTCGCTGAAGATTCGCGGCCGCCCCACTCGCACCTGCCCCGCTGGCACGCATCGCGCGCCCTTGCTCCCTACGCCTTGCGTGCGCGTGGCATGCACTGCGCTGCTGCTGCGCACGGTTGCAGCTGTGCGCGTGCGCTGTTGCTGCTGGACGGCATTGGGAAGCCTGGATGGCGCCACGTGGTGCCATCTGGGCCATCCATTCTTCTTTCTTTTGTTGAGGGTCCCACGGTGCTCAGATCGGGATGGTTCCTGCGATGCTGGACTGCGATCATCACTCCGGATCCATCTGTATGGTCAGATTTTCCATCTGAAACTCATATGGATGTCGCATTGCCCCCTGGCCATTGATCTTCCTCGAGCTTCATGTGATGCTACGGGACTCCGATTTGGATGATTTCAGAGACGTTAGACTCCGATCATCGTATTAATCAAATCCATTTGGTCTGATCGTCCATCCGAGGCCTTGAAATAAATCCTCTCCTCTCCTAACCATAAAATGAACCTAATTAACCCAAAATTCATACAACTACTCTAAATGTACAATGATGCATGTTATGCAATATTTATAACATGAAATGCAAGTCTAAGCCTAAGAACATGCATGAATAGGCATTTTAACCTAGATAGATGTGTCTATATCATACCCCCATGACTATCTTTTGCTAGTCCCTAGCAAAATTAAACTACATGATATGTATAAAATCAAAATTAGGATTAGATCGCATAGGCCTAAGTCATTTACTAACAATAAAAAATTTCAACTAAGGTTCTAAACTACGAAGGCTCAATAGTACCCAGGTGTCTGTTAGAATGCAAACCGCCCAAGTCCTCACCTTATTTGAAAAGGGAAAATACATTTTTCTTTCTTTTTTTCTTCTTTTCTATTTTTTTTTGTACTTTTGGAGTTTGAGAGTTTCAGGATAACTTTTTATGGCTACCTGACCCACCTAAGACACGAAAAGGACTCTAAGTACTAAGCATCTTTGTGAAAAGGTGATAGACTCACAAAATGGCCGTTAAGACGGACTTTGGGTTTCTACGACCCTAGGTGACCTTGCTTAAAGGTTTATCTTTACGATCGGTAGATTTCTCCCTACTTTTATTTATGGGGTCAACACAAGGGCGAACCCAGTGTATATCTCCCCAGTTTATTCTACTTCCCCGCTTCTTCCCTAAGTGTTTTGGGAATTATTGTGCCTTTATTTTTTTGTGAGTTGGGTTCTGGACAACCGGCCAATGAGCTGTTACCACCGACAACTTGCCAGCCATACTTGTGCGGTGAAGTGTGATTTTATTTATTTTTTTATTTTCTCCTTTTTATTTTTTTTTCTAAGTAGCTGGCTTCCCTGATCTAAGATTTACGTAAAGACAATACAACGAAAATGATCTTGAGGTTGGGCTCTGGACAACCGGTCGATCAGCTGTTACCACTGACAACTTGCCAGCCATACAACCCAAGTCGGTCCATTAGCTACCCAATTTCTGTAAAAACCACCGAAAAGTGAGTCAGTGCAAAAAAAATGTGTGCAGATGCTTAGGCTTAAAGTCCCCCCAAATCAGAGGGCGGGTGGATAAGTTGCATACTTATCATCCCAAATTATTTACCAAATTAAAATAAATTTTAATTGGCGAGGACTCGAGACTAAATCCACATTCGAGTGGACACCCAGGCTAATTAAGCCCTAAAACTTGAAGAGCCTAAGTGTTTAGGTCCTCTCGTATCATTTCCTAAAGTTAATAACTTCCAAATGCCTAAGTTCTCTTTTCCTAATTTCTTCCTTTTTCTAAAATATATTTTTTTTAATTTTCAAATTCTTTTTTAGTTTTATAAGAAACTAAAAGAAATTCTACGGAGTTAACATAATGATTTCAGGAATTGATTATCCACCCCCCATGCCTAAATGATGCAATATCCTCATTGTAAAAGTAAAGACATGAAAAGGGTAGAGTAAATAGAACATCACCTGAGTGTCGTGAAAATCCGATCAGCTCCGCAGAGAGGAGTGTTTACACACGTGCTAAGTTTAATGTCTTCAACTAGGCATAACATACATATAAAGAAGAAATTGAGAATTCACAAGTGCGGGTCAGAATCAAAATAAAAAGGTTGATCCTGAAACCCGTCTGCAGAAGATGTCCACAGATGTGGATGAGATTATGGTGCAGACCCATGCCCCAGGGTCGAGTGGTTCTCAGGTTCTGGATGAAAATCACCCAAAACCAAAGGTTGTTGTGTTTGCGGGGCCGAGCTTGCGGTTTAGTGGTGTACAACCCAAGACCAAAGTGTCGGACAATGGGTAAAGATGGTTCAATAGGTGCGGTTGTCCACTTAACATCTAGCTCAGAAAAATAATCAGTTATTTTGAGCTTGGGTTGCACGTGAAAGATATCGTAAGGGTCCTGGTAGAAAGTAGGTGGTTTTAGGTCAATAGGTACCCTTAGATCCAAAATCAAACTTCCCTTAGAATTAGCCTCCCAAAGTTTTATTTCAACAATTCTATCCTCCAACATCAGGTGCTTAGGTTTCAAGACCTCTAGCATATCATTCACCCCATAAGATTCTCCCAAGTCCAGAAATCGTGGCTGACTCAAGATTGACTTGGGTACAATGATTTCCAAATCAAAATCAATCCCTTTAGGGTGTGGTTGAGGAATGGAGCTATTGACTGAATCTTCTAGTAAATAAGGATTCAAATCCTCCAAGTTAGCCCCAACCGAATCCAAATCTTCAATAATTGGGCTATCAACTGGTTTGTCAGATTCCTCAAGCCCATTTGTCTCACTAAAGTCCTCTTCCTTAAGTTCAAGTGAGACTTCACCAAAAGATTCTTCACCCTCAGAGTCAAGGAATCCATGATCCTCATTTATATATGTCTCAAAATCATATGTCATTTCATGGTCCGTGGAGACATATTTTTCCTCGCTCCTTGGCTCGAGGATCTTGTGTGAATCAATCGGTTCATCCTCAAATGGTTGCTCTAGCCCATCCTGGTCATCCCCAATCTCAGAAAATGTATCCCCTCCGACAGGCGCCTAAGCGGGTTCAGACATTGGCTCTCTTGAAGGGGGTTCATCTTGAGAAGCATCCCAAGATTTGACTAGCGCAACCACAAATTTCATCCTCAACCTCGACAATTTCCCAAGAAGAAACTCACCTAAGTCCCTATCCCCAACACTTTCGAGCAAATCCAATAAAGAACTATTAAGTTCATCAATCATTTTGATCATAGGCTCTAGTGCTTCAGTGCATGGTGTTGGCTGAGCTTCTAAAGATTGTATAGTATTCCTCAAATTAGCCAACACCCTATCCTGGATCTGGTTCACCTGAACCGACTGGTTCGGTTCAGGTTTGGGTGGGTTTAGGTTACATCTAGGGGAGTCAAGATGTCGAGGTTCTCGGGTCCCTCCCTGAAAGTAGGTCATTCAGGTTGTTCAAAGGATGGTGGCGACCTATATTCAGTGGAATTCTGGGGAGGGTAGGTTATATAATCATGATATCCTTCCTGATTGTAGATCGGGTTGGTTTGGTCATCAAAGGATGGAGATCCATAATCATTATTACTCTGGGAAGGATAATAATCAAAGTCTTGTTGTCCAGGGTTAGGCCTTGGACACTGAGGTTCGGATTCATATCCTTAATCAAAGTCATCCTGGCTAGTGGATGGGTAATTACAAGTCAAGTCAGGATAGTAATCATCTTGGGGATAAGTGGTGGTAGGAGGATAGGATGTGAAATGTGTGTAGGATGTGGAAGGGTACATGGTGAAGTAAGGAGGGAAATCAGAAGAGAAAGGAGCCCTGCAATACAAAAATACAAGCCTGTCCTTAGGTTGGGTAGCCTAAAGGTCTATAGGCTCTCAGTATCCGTCCTAAGATTATGAATGATTTACTCTACTTATGTCCAGGCAATCCAACCAGTTAGAAGGAGGGACTGGGGAGAAGGTTCTTCCTTTGGCTTGTGCCTCCAATTCCTAGTGTACCCCCAGGCACGGTCGTTTGACGCTACTCCCCTAGTTAGACATCAGATTGACTAGTATAAGCAGGTTAATCGTGAATAATCTCAATTTGGATCCCGACGAGCGAACCAGTCCTTAGGGCCAACATCTAATCAATTTTAGTTAGGCTTAGGACAATGGTGCTTCAGGAATGTGATGGGCCCTTTAGATGGGTTGTGCCCTTAATGATCAGTTAAAATGTGTGTGCGTGCACAACCAGGGTTCTCAAACAAGGTTATTTGATGATGTGTCTTTTAGGGTTCAACCTTGTTTAGTAGCTTTTAGGGTTTAATTCTTAGGTTGGTTCAATCAAGGTTTAGTAAAACACTCCAAGTTTTGAAAGCACAGGTGATGATACGTTCCTTTAAAAACCAAAAATAATGTGGAGTGCCAGTTCAGCCCTAAGAATCAACCCTAAGTGGCAAGCTACTTGATCGATCAGTTTTAGATTGAGTGGTGCGGCCCAAATAGCTCAATCAATTGGCCTCTTGCACCACCTAGTTAAGGCACACAAGAATGCTTAACCTATTTAGATTTCTACTTACTTATGTGTATTTAGTTGAAGTGTATTGGGTCCACAGGTCAGATCCTGGTTAAGTGGTAGAATCAAAGTGATTGTGTGCCTTAGGATAAGAAGTTGTGGGTGTTAAGTGTATGGCTTTCAGAAAATCCCACAATCAGATAACACTTTTTTTTTTATTTTTTTTATTTATGTGGATGGTGAGGTGAGTGGAGGTGGCAAACAAACAACCAAATCTATCCTAGGGTTTATAAAAAGCACCTAAGTTGATTTGAGTTTGAGTTATTAGGTTATGGAATGAAAACTAAGGTGGGAGTGGTGTGTGGGACACTTACAAAACACTCTACCTGCACTTTACTTTGGTCTACCGCCCTTGGATCTCCATGCTAGGGTACCTGCAAGACAGTAGATCAAAGACAAGTAGGGTTAGTGCTATGTAAATGCAAAGAAACACAATGAACAATAAAGTAAATTCCATTGCCACCCCAGCAATGGCGCCAAAATGGTCGTGCGCATCTCGAGTGTTAGAAATCGGGGTTACAAGTAACCCGTCGTCGTAGTTGCAAAACACGTCGATCAGATAAAATTTATACTGAAACTCCAAGGTTGTCCCGAGTCGAACATAGGGAGGCGACGTTCACTTTAATTGAAAACCGCACTTCGATTTTATTTGTTTTTGGTTGTTTTTATCTTTTCTAATTTTTTTGGTATTTTTAGGAAGCAAGAGATCAGATCAACAAATGCTTATCTAGCTAATCTACTTGTAAATATAAAAAAGAGAGAGGGAGAGAAGAGAGAGAGAAACAATCATCTATTCATCAAGAATTATTTGTTATACTACGAAAGCAGGAAAAATCTACACTATGAAAGCATAAAAAGATAGAATGAGGTGAGAGAAATCCCCCTCGACTGTTGCTCGGAGGACGACTCGCTCTGACGTCTCCTGGAGGAAGGTGGTGAGGAGCGGGATGAAGGAGGACAGAGCCGGAGGACAGAGGTTGGTGTAGGACGACATTGCGGCGAGGATCTTCTTCCCGAAGGGCGGTGAGAGGACGGCCACAGGATGCTCCACGAAGGGGGGTGAGAGGACGGAAAACTATTTGATTTTCTACTCTAGAGGAGCATCCCGGGCTTGGGACAAGCTCTCTCTAGAGCCTTGGAGGTGGTGAGAGGAAGAAAGGAAGGGATGGTTTGGAATGGTGGTGGGTAGGTCCTTTTATAGTGGAGGAGGAAGAACAAATTCTCTTCTAGGTCATTACTGACGTCCATAAACGTCGCTGCAGTTGTCGCTGAGGATCCGCCCTTCAAATTCACTTGCTGGCATGTGCTGACCATTAGTGACAGCTGTAAGCGTCACTAAAGGCGTGTCGCTGAAGATCCGCACCTGCCCCGCTCGCACCGACCCCGCTGGCACACATCGCGCGCCCTTGCTCCCTGTGCACACATCGCTGCGCTGCTGCTGCACGCGGTGCACTGCGCGCGGCTGCGGCTGTACGTGGTGCCTCCTCGGCCGTCCATTCTTCTTTCTTTTGTAGAGGGTGTCATGGTGCACAGATCGGGATGAATCCCGCGATGCTGGATTGCGATCATCAATCCAGATCCATCCGTACGGTCAGATTTTCCATCCGAAACCCATATCGATGTCGCATTGCCCCCTGGCCGTTGATCTTCCTCGATCTTCATGTGATGCTACGAGACTCCGATTTGGACGATTTCAGAGGCATTATACTCCGATCGTCGTATTAATCAGATCCGTATGGTATGATCATCCATCCGAGGCCCTGAAATAAATCCTCTCCTCTCCTGACCATATAAAGAACCTAATTAACCCAAAATATATACAACTACTCTAAATGCACAATGATGTATGTTATGCAATATTTATAACATGAAATGCAAGTCTAAGCCTAGGAACATGCATGAATAGGCATTTTAACCTAGATAGATGTGTCTATATCACTTGACAACTCTGAGGCAGGATGGAGTGTTTAGTGGAGCTAGGAGAAGGCTAGTATTGCATGGAGAGTGTGTGTCAATTGAATGCCCTTGAATGGGGTGGTTGAGGAGGTTTATATAGAGAAGAAGGGGTTTCTAAACTAAGTAAGGGTTTTACCGGCATCCGAGACATCACTAACCCCATTCCATAAGTGTCGATGAAGCCCCTCCACCCGCCGATCCAAAGGCGTGCTTCCTTCCCTCGTGCGATCTGTGTTCGAGCAATGTGGGTCGTCCGATGGATGATCTAACAGTTGAGAGCTCGCGTAGGTGCGTGTTGTGGATCACGCACATCTTCACCTAGGTGCGTAGTATGGGCTATTTGATTGAAGATCGGACGGCTAGAATCGCACCTTGAGCACTACCTTGAGTGCTACCTTGAGAGTGCGTGGGCGTTGGGGCACATTCCAGAGTGCCACGTAGCCGCCATCCGCACCGTCCATGCCAACATCTACAGTTGAATTTCCCTCCTGCGTGCCTTCGCTGCTGATTGGAGCCTTACCTTGGCTCAAATGCGCATCTGCATGCGTGGATTTGAGGCGCTAACCATTGTGCCAACGATGTAATATGGTTACGTTCTTCGCGACTCCTCAGCCGTCTGGTGGAAGTTCAGACGGCCATGGTTGCTCCTGCGTGGGATGAAGAGAGGTGGTGGATGCGGGCAAGCGGGCACCATGTGGCATGTTTTTGGTTGTTGATCATCAAATCAATGGCCAGAACTTCTTGGGCTGGTCGAGGGAGCTTCGGATGTCCAATTTAAGTGATTTCAAGTCTATTAGACTCCATTCATTGATTTAAATCCATCTGTGCGGTCCGATTGCTCATCTGAGGCTTGTTTCAACATGCACTTGTACAAGTGGCCATTAAACATTGATTTGTAAGCAATCTTAATTTGGGATGCATGTAGTGCTCCCATGCACATTATGGTGTGTTATTAGCGCACATATACCCTCAAGATAAACCCTGGTGGACGGAATTATCATCATTGAATGCAGAATTATCAACCGATTTTCAAAACACAACATCCGTTTGCGATGATTTTCCGTTATAGCATTTTTGCGCCATTGCCGGGGAGGCGACGCTTTTTAGTTTGTCATGTTTTCCTACCTTACTTATCTTTTACCTCAATTCTCTCCTTTCTTATTGTGGTTGCAGGTACTTTCTCGAGATGGGCAAAAGCGATAGATTGGGTGAGAGTGCTGTTGAAGGGTTTGTAAGTTTATCCCCACCTCCCCACCCACTAGATTTCATTCCATCACCTAATAACACAAACCCTAATTAACCTAGGAGCTTGCATAAACTCTAAGGTTAGTTTTGATTGTTTGTTTGTCACCTCCACCCACCTTACCCTCCTCATATAAAAGAAAATTTAAAAAAAATCTCACAGAGGTACATAACCTCTTTTGATTCTTCATACTCAACCGGTAACCTGATCTTTGGGACCGGTACACTCATCAACACATAATTAAGTAGAAATCAGATTAGGTAATCACTTGTGTGCCTAATTAAGTGGTGTATCAGGCCAATTGATTAAGTTGTTTGGGTCGCACCACTTCAACTAAAAATAACTCACCAAGTTGCTGCCACATAGGTTCAACTTTTAAGGATTTACTAGGCACTCCACATTCTTTTTAGCTTTAAAGGAAGACATCTTCACCTGTGCTTCCAAAACCTGGTGTGCCAACTGAAATTGATTGAATACACTTACAGTTGAATCTTAAAAGCTATTAAGCAAGATTTAAACCCTAAAATTCACTACATCCAAAAATAATCTTGCTTGAAAATCACTGGTTGTGCACACACACATATCAATCAATCATTAAGGGCATAACACATATAAAGGGCCCATCACATTCCAAAGCACATTCAAACCCAACCCTAATTAAAACAGTGTAGATGTTGGCCTTAAGGATTGGACTCGCTCTTCGGAGCCCAGATTGAGATTATTTTCGATTAGTCTATTTCTACTGTTCAATCTAATTTCTAACTAGGGGAGCAGAATCAAATGGTCGCGGTCGAGGGGTACACTAGAACTGGAGGTGCAAGCCAAAAGAAGAACCTTCTCCCCAACCCCTCCCTTTAACTGGTTGGATTGACCAGAAAGAAGTAGATCAAATCGTTTCTTTATCTCAAGACGGGTTCTAGGAGTCTGTAGGTCTTTAGGCTATCCCACTTAAGGACAGGTTTGATTGTTTGTATTATAGGGTGCCTTTCTTCCTACAGTCTGTCATGAATCCTTCCACATTCTACATACATTCCCGCTCTTACCCTCCTGATACATCTTATCCCCAACATGATGATTATTATCTCATCTCGTGCTATAATCAACCATCTAATAGTTGGGATAACTCAGATTGGGGATACAGTTTTGGACCTCCGTATTCAAGGTTTAACCTTAAATACCGTGATTGTGATTTGTATCCTTCTCCGAGATACATCAATTACAGATCACTGCCCTCATTTGGACAACCTAATATGATCTACATTCAAGAAGGATATGCTCAACCTTACCCTTCCCCAGATTACATTGCATATAGGTCATTACCTCCTCCTTATGAACAACCCGAAATGACCTATGATCAGGAAGGGTATCACAAATCTCAATTTGTTAACTCCCTTGCACTGAACCCAAACTCGCCCAACCTTGAACCAAACCATTAGGTTCAGGTTAACCAGGTCGAAGATAAGGTGTTGGCTAACTTAAGGAATACCATATAATCCTTAGAAGCTCAACCAACACCTTGCCCTGAAAAATTGGAGCCCCTGATTGAAATGATTGACGATCTTAACAAGTATTTGTTGGATTGGCTCCAGGAAGTTAAGGATAAGGGCTAAGGTGAGTTTTTACTTGGGAAGTTATCAAAATTGAGGATGAGATTTGTGATTGCTCTAGTCCAATCTTGGGAGGATTCTCAGGATGAACCCTTGACAGGAGTGCCGATGTCAGAATCTACTCAGGCACTTATAGGGGGGACACGTTTTATGAGACCAGGGTTGACCAAGTTGTTCTACAACAATCAAAGAAGGATGAATTGATTTCTTCACCTGAGATCCCTGAACTGGGAAACAAGGAAACATATATCTCCATGGATTAGAAAGTGATTGATGATTTTTTGACATACATTAATGCAGATTCAAAATTCTTTGATTTTGAAGGTGCAGAATCGTTGTGTGAAGTCTCACCTGAATTTGGGGAAAATAATTTTAGTCAGACAAATGGGCCTGCGGAGTATGATAAATCATTTGATAGCCCAATCACTGAGGAAATTGAACTTATTAGGGCTCACATGGTGGATTCAGATCCTTACTTTCTGAGGGATTCAATTCATAGCCCCAATCCTCAATCACACCCTATTGAGCTTACTGACGATTTTGATTTTGAAATCACTAAACCCAAGTCCATTCTGATTCAGTCACATCTCTTAGACTTGAATATTTAAGATGGGGTGATTAATATGCAAGAGGTCCCAGAATTCGAAAGTCTGAATGAGGAGGATAGGAGTTGGGAAACGTTGATTTGGGAAGCCAATTTCAGAGGACGCAGAAGATCTAGTCCAAGGGTGCCTATTTGTCTGAAACCACCAACTCTCTACCAAGACCCTTATGAAATCTTTGATTCAGAGGATGTCCAACTCAAGTGTACATTCATTGATTATCCTTTTGAGCTTGATTTCTCTGTTATCCGACTTTTTGGTCTTAGGTTGCATCCTCACAAATCGCAGGCATGACTCTGCTTGCATGCTGATCTTAGGTTTTGGATAATTTTTATTCAGAACCATAAATATACTCGAACATGGGGTATGGGTCTGCACCATAATCTGGTCCACATCTATGGACATCTGCTGCCAGGTCCTGAGGTGAATCTTTTTAGCCTAATTCTGACCTGCACCTGTGAATTTTCATTTCTTCTTCTTTGTATAGTGTGCCTTGCTAAAGGCACTAGATTCAGCACATATACAGTTTCTTTTCATTTCAGAGTAGACCTGTTATTCATGCAATTCATGTGCTTTCTTCTCTTAGTTTCATGTCTTTTTAATACACCGAGGATATTGCATTCGATAGGCATGGGGGGTGGATATCATTATCTGAATCATCTTGTTAGCTCTGTTGATTCTTTTTATTTTTGAAAAAAGAAAGTTGAATTAGGAAAGAGAACTTGGGCTTTAGAAAAATTTCAATCTTACAGAATAAAACTGTATGACTTGAACACTTAGATCCTTTAGGGCTTCTGGCTTAATCAGCCCTGGTATCCACTAACATGTCGACTTGTTTCTCGAGCCCTTGCCAGTCTAAATATATTTTTAATTTGATTAAATAAGTTTGGGTGATAAGTTCACAACTTATCAACCCGCCCTCTGATTTGAGGGGATTTTAAGTCTAAGCATCTACAGTCTATTTGCACTGACTCGCTTTTTGGTGGTTTTTATGGAAATTGGGTAGCTAATGAAACTTCTAGGGTGGTATGGCTGGAAAGTTACCATGGGTAATAGCCCATTGGTCGATTGTCCAGAACCCAATCACACGACCATTCTTTTCGTGTTGCCTTTAGGTAAATCTTAGATCAAGGAAGGCACCTACTTAGAACAAAAGAAAAGAAAATCCAAAAAGAAAAGAAAAAGAAATAGAAAAGGAGAAAATAAAAGAAAAAAAGAAATAAGCCATACTTCACCGCACGAGTATGGCTAGCAAGTTATCGTGGGTAACAACCCATTGGCAAGTTGTCCAAATCCTAGCTCAAGAAATACACATTTAATTCCAAACATTTAGGAAGAAGCGGAGAAGTAGAATAAGACGGGGAGATATACATTGGGTTCGCCCTCGTGTTGACCTCATAAAAATAAATGTAGGGAGAAAACTACTGGTCGAATAGATACACTTTTAGGCAGAATTTCTTTTTAAGGTCACCTAGGGGCATAGAAACCCGAAGTCCGTTCTAATTGCAGATCAATGAGTTTATCACATTCACGAAAAGATGCTTAGAACTTAGAGTTCTCTTTGAGTCTTGGGTAGGTTGAGTGGCCGTAGAAAGCTGCTCCGAAACCCTTAATTCAAAAATTAAAAAAAATTAGAAAAGAAGAAAATGAAAAAGGTCCTTCTTTGAATAAGGTGAGGGCTTAAGGTAGTTTGCATTTTGGCAGTCACCCGGGTGCTGTTGTGTCTTTGTAAATCAGATCTTAGTTGAAATCTCTAAGTGTTGAAAAATAACTATTGCCCAAGAAATCCAACCTAATTCTCTTATAAATAGCATGGAGTTTTACTAGGGACTAGCAAAAGATAGGCATGGGGGCATGATGTAAACATGTTTATATCACATAAACTGTCTATTTATGCGTGTTCTTAGGTATGGAGTTGCATCGTACATTATAAATATTGCATAACATGCATCATCTTACATTTAGGTTAAGCTATATAAATTTTTAGGTTAATTTTCTCTTTTTGTGATTAGGTAACAGGACAACATTTAATTGGGACCTCAGATTGAAGATCCAACTGTACGGATCTGATCAGGGCGACGATCGGAGTTCAACAACTCCAAGATCGCCTTGATCAGGCTTTTGTAGCATCAGATATAGTCTGAGGAAGATCATAGGTCAAGGGCCAAGGTGGTGCAATTTTATACCTCAAATGAAAAATCCGACCATATGGATGGGTTTGGATCGATGATCACAGCCCAATAGCGTGAAAATCGATCCAATCTGACATCAGTGGCACCACCTATGGGCATATAAAGATGGACAGCTAGGATGGTGCCATGTGGCACCATCCCAGCCATCCAAAAGCACCATCAGGCTGCTCCTCATCCTCGAAGGCCTCTCCATCATGCGATCTTAGCGGCAGGATCTTGATCCAACGGTCGAGATTCACTTGAGGCCTCACCTCCTCTTCTGAAGGCCAACGCTCGAGCGCCCTCAGTCGTTGGATCTTGATCCAACGACCATGGGTGTGTGCTTAAAACATAAGCGAGACAAAGAGGCAGCCACAACACGTTGTTTGCGGACATGTTCACGGAGTTGAAGGCGTGGGTTCGAGCCTCTTCGAGCGGTCAAATTGAGCACAAGGGTTGGTGTGGTCGATTTTAGCCATTGGATGAAGCGTGAGCGACACAGATGCGAGAGACGTGGTACGAGGGATGAGCGAGGATAGTGTTGCGGGTGGGCACTGGTGTTGAAGAGGCGCGAGCACATTGCGATATGAGCCGTCGGATGCGATATGGACGGGTGAGAGTTGGCGCGCGCATGCGTTGAGGCACTGTGGAAGCGGCTATGTGCATCTTTAAGCCATCCGATCGCAAGAATTAGAGATCGTGCGAAGACGTTTAGGCACGATGAGAAGAGGCACATGCGAGTGGCACCTACACCCACGTTTAGGGGCTTTAGTGACGTTTAAATCCGTCACTAAAGGCCATAAATTAATGTTTTATGCATAAAAAACCTAATTGCCCCCAACCTCAACACCTATATATCGCTCTACGACCCCCACGCTTTCTTCATCCCTTCCTCTCTTCTCTCATCCCCTCCAAAGCTCTAAGAGCTTCTCCCAAACCCGGGATGCTCCTCTAGAGTTAAAATTATAATTTTTCCACCCTCTTATCCTATTCGTGGAGCATTCTGCGGTTATCTTCTCACAGTCGTTCGGGAAGCGGATCCCACTACGACGTCGCCCTATCCTGTTCGCTGTTGTCCTTCGTCATTCTCCTTCATCCCGCATCTCACCATCTTTGGTCAGGGATCCGGTCAGCTTGTTTATTACACTTTAAATTACAGTCGTTATAGTATGTAATAAGTTGACTACCAGATTATCATTACAAAATCTTTTTACTCGGAAATAGTTTTCTCGAGGTCGAACTCAGGGAGCTACTAGAATTCTAGAAATATAAAAGTTCTCTATTAGATTACAAAAATGAGAGAGAGAGAGAGAGAGAGTCTGTCTTAGCATCTTCTTTCCACCTTTTCTTTCTTCTTCTTCTTGCAGCTGGCTGAGCCTTCTCTTCTTGCAGAGTCTTCCTCTCTTCTTCTTTCTTTTCTTTTCTTCTTCTGCGGCTGTGATAATCTTCTTCTTCTTCTCTGACTTCTTCTTCTTCAACCTTCTTCTTCTTCTCTTTTTCTTTCTTCCCTTGCATGCGGCTTCAGTCTTCTTTCTTCTTTCTCTTTTCCCTGTTCTGGCCGCTGCTCATCCGACGTCTGGTGTAGTGGTCAGACGACTTAACTGTAGGTTTGCTACAGTGCCTTCCTTCTCTTCTGTTTCTCTCCTTCGTTTCTTCTTCTTCTTCTTCTGCTGCCCTGAGCGGCTGAGGCTTCGGCCGACTTCCTTCTTTCCTTCCTTCCTTCTCCTGCACTCTCACACAAGGATTAGAAAGCAAAACCTACCCCTACCCTTCCCTGCATCTCTCTCTTTCTCAAATTACTCTCTTAGGATTGCTCTCCCAGAGCCGGGTAATCGGGTGCGCGTTTTGCGCCCGGTGATAACAGATTTTACGCGGTTTGTTAATTAGGTCGTTGTAACGCGCAAAATCGATCAACTCTTAAATTTATATTCCTAGATAGGGGAGTATCTAGGGTCGTCCAAGGAGGTCAACTGTTTGCAAAAGTGATTCTCTTGCTTGGAATACAAATCTCAACTTTCATTTTGGTATTTTTTCAATATATCATTTTTTTTTTGTTTTTGAATTAAGACAACATGCGAAATGGTGGTGGGAAGGTGATTTACACTTCAAATTTAAAATACTACTTCTAAGTGGCAAGTAGAACCTCTCCCTAAGCTCACTCTAGGCAAGTGGAGGCCTAGAATAATTAGGGAGAGGGAGTGAAGAATGCTAAAAATAAAGCAAGTAGAAATGCAAAATAGAAAAATGCAAAGAAGGCAACTATATTGATGAAAAGTGTTTTACAAAAAAAAGCCTAGTAGAGGAATGCTTCTACTACTAGAAAAATTAAAATAAAGAAAGGAAAACACAAATCCTCTAGATAGATGGTGAAGAAGAGGGCTTCTTGCTCCAAGGTTGGTGGCTCCCAATCTTGTAAAGAATCCTTCAACTCCTTCCTTGCTGTGCTCCGCAAAGGTGATGTCCTCCAAGGCAAGCCCTAATTTGGGTGTGCCCTAAGCTTCTCTCCATGGGTGGACGTCCACCCTAGGTCCTTCTCCCTTGCCTGGCCATCTTCCTTGAAGTGGAAGAGTCCTCCTTCTTGGCGTGGCCCAAGTTGAAGAGAGTGGGGAGAAGAAGGCACCAAAAGGGCTGGTGATGTGCCCCTTTAATCTCCTTCTCACTCCTTCTTGGTCGTAGGTATAGGTGGTATAGGTAGCAAATTACACTAATGGAGGATGGGCCAAAATGGTGGTAGGTGGTGGGTTTTAATAGAATAGGAAAGGGGCTAAGGTGACTCTTGGAATGGAGGGCCAAGATGAAGAGATGGAGGTGGTTAAAGATCCCATGGTCAAGGTGAGTTGGCGCCACCTTAAGGGACACCTAAGGGGTGGTTATGGGTGTTGACACCCTTGATGTTGGCGCCAAAAAAAATTCTAGAAGGTGGTCTAAGTTGGAACCAAGAAGGGTTTTAGAAGGAGGGGTAGGTGGATGGCTAGGATGGAATATGTGGGTAGGTGTAGGGTGGATTAAGGGCTGAAAGTTGGTGCCAATATAGAGGTGGTTAGGGGTAGTTTTTGGCGCCAACTTGTGGTGTCTTTTGGTGGTGATAATGGGGTGAAGGGATGGCTAGGAGGTGGCGCCAACTTGAGTAGGGTAGCTAGCTTAGGTAAGCTTAAGTTGGTGGAGCTAGCTAGGGTTGAATTTGAAGGTGGTGGATGGCCAAGGAGCTGGTTGCTAGCTAAGCTAAGCTAAGCTAGCTTAGCTAAAGGTGGAGTAGAGGAGAAGGTGTTGGAGCTAGGGTTTGGAGAGAGGAGTTGAGGAAAAGTCTGGAGCTGGAGCTGGGGTGAACTCCTGTTAACTCAGCTGAGCTAGCTAGAGCTCCCTGTGGACTAGTGGGAGCTGAGATGAGCTAGACTCAGCTAAGTTGAGGTGGATCTGAGCTAACTTGAGCTAGGGTGAGCTAAGATGAACTCTCTTGAGCTACCATTCAGCTGAGATTAACTGAATGGAGCTAGGATGAGCTAACCCTAGTTTAAGTGAGCTAGGTTCTAGCTGTGGTGAGTTGGATCAAGCTGAGTTCCAGCTAGTCTGGGCTTCTCCTTCACCATTTGCCTACTTGAGTGCTAGGGTTTTAGGGATCTGTATATCTGTACATCCCTAACACTCACAAAAATGTATTAGAAAGATAATAAAAAGTGCAATGCATGCCTAACCTAATTTATGCCTAAATGCAGCCCAAAAACCCATTTGCGGAGTAAAATCTTAAGAGCTAGGTTTGTTTTAATGCATAAGAATGATGATAAACTGGTGTTTATCACACCCCCATGCTTATCTTTTGCTAGTCTCTTAGCAAAACTTTAATTTTTTACAAAACGAAATTTTTGGGAAATCTAATTTTTTTGACTTTTGAGGAGAAAAAGAGATTAAGGGACCTTGGTAGATTAAAACAAAGGAGGTACGAGATTTGTTAAAGATAAACATCAGGATTTATTTTTGGATCCAACCATTAGACAAAACGGGATCAATATATCCTCCAGAAAATTCACAAATTAACCCTTTGTTAATTCAGATGACTTGAAATTTTTAATTTTAGGATTTTTCTGGCTTATGAATCTGATTCGCAACTTGCAAAATCCTTTAAAACCTTTGTTTGTGCTTGTGAAAAGCCAATATTTATAAGGACGTGTTATTATTATTATTCCATGATTATTTTTAGCTTAGTCTTACAACAAATGTGTCGGGATCATCATTCCCGTTACCATTCCTCGAGGGGGCTCTGGCGCCAGTACTTCGGGATAGCACTGTCCATGACACCACCCAGGAGCTCACAACCCCAAAACACGATGCGGTGTAAAGAGGCGCTCCAAGAAAACTCAAGCTCTTGCTCCGACACTATAGGTAGAGCACCATCCAAGACACTTGAGCTGCTAAAATGTGCTTTAATGCTCCGTCTAAGGATATGAAATATAGATATGGAGTAGCGCCGAGGCGGTAACATGTTGACATCGCGTCCTCAAAGGTGGTATTTTCCTCCTTCTCGACGATGGGAACTCAAATCAATGATCTGCTTCAGACTTTTACTAAGTCCAAACAAGGGAGTTTTTCAAATTTTTAATTGTTTTTAAGTGTTGGCTTGTGTGTGAAATTGACACAAGAAGCTTCTCAAGACACGCAAGTTTTTGAATCAGAAGCTAAGTCAAATACTTTCCACATTACAAAATAGGATCAAGTCACCTGAACTATCATGAGTTCAGGTGGAATTTTAGAGAAGGATATCTAATCTAGTCTAAAATAGACCCTGGAATTCTAATGATTAGATCCATGTCCTCATCCTTAGTTTGTTAAAGATTAAATCCCATTGTACCAAAAGTGGATTTTTCGACCTTAGTCCCGATTTCAAAATTTTTCCTCAAAAAGTTTTCAACATTTTTATTTTTTTGGGTATGCAAGCAGGAAATAAATTAAAGAAAATTGCATGTTTTTAGGTTTTGAACATCCTAAATTGATCGTAAAAGTTTAAAAACAACCCCCCATGCTTAAGATATGCCATGTCCTCATGCATTAGGAGGGAAAGGGATCACCTTAGTGAAGAACGGTCGGGTTTAGAAGGAACAAAACCTGGAAAAAGAAGAAAAAAGGGAAAGCAAGAAAAAATGATGGGTTACCTTCCATCCAGTGCTATCTTTTACGCCATTCAGCCAGGCGTGAAGGTATGCACGGAAGACGTAAAATCATGTAGATAATTGGACACTTGGATGCCCGCAAAAAAAGTGTCTTCTTCTAGATCCCTAGAAAACTGATTAGAAATAATATCGGGATCAAAGTTGGATGGAAAATGATAAGTGTAGCCCGAGTCTGGCCATGGTTTTAAATCAGGTTGGATGCTAAACTCGGGCGGGGTTCGTGACAGGTTCGTAAGAAAGGAGTCGGGGAAGGAATGGTGAGGATTGGGGGAAGTTAGTGTGGAAGAATTAGGGGCGTGAATAGTGGGTGGGTTAGGGGGGTATCAGGAATAAGTTTGGGGTCAAGACAAGTTTCTGGATCACAGATTTTGCCGACCACTGATTCTGAATCAGAGTCCTCAAAGAAATTGTGGTCTGTAATGGTATCTATTAATGGAGCCAAAAAGTGATAGCAATTTCACGCGGTTTGTTAATTAGGTCGTTGTAACGCGTAAAATCGATCAACTCTTAAATTTATATTCCTAGATAGGGGAGTATCTAGGGTCGTCCAAGGAGGCCAAATGTTTGCAAAAGTGATTCTCTTGCTTGGAATACAAATCTCAACTTTCTTTTTGGTATTTTTTCTATATATCATTTTTTTTTATTTTTGAATTAAGACAACATGCGAAATGGTGGCGGGAAGGTGATTTACACTTCAAATTTAGAATACTACTTCTAAGTGGCAAGTAGAACCTCTCCCTAAGCTCACTCTAGGCAAGTGGAGGCCTAGAATAATTAGGGAGAGGGAGTGAAGAATGCTAAAAATAAAGCAAGTAGAAATGCAAAATAGAAAAATGCAAAGAAGGCAACTATATTAATGAAAAGTGTTTTACAAAAAAAAGCCTAGTAGAGGAATGCTTCTACTACTAGAAAAATTAAAATAAAGAAAGGCAAACACAATCCTCTAGATAGATGGTGAAGAAGAGGGCTTCTTGCTCCAAGGTTGGTGGCTCCCAATCTTGTAAAGAATCCTTCAACTCCTTCCTTGCTGTGCTCCGCCAAGGTGATGTCCTCCAAGGCAAGCCCTAAGGGGGGCGTGCCCTAAGCTTCTCTCCATGGGTGGACGTCCACCCTAGGTCCTTCTCCCTTGCCTGGCCATCTTCCTTGAAGTGGAAGAGTCCTCCTTCTTGGCGTGGCCCAAGTTGAAGAGAGTAGGGAGAAGAAGGCACCAAAAGGGCTGGTGATGTGCCCCTTTAATCTCCTTCTCACTCCTTCTTCTTGGTCGTAGGTATAGGTGGTATAGGTAGCAAATTACACTAATGGAGGATGGGCCAAAATGGTGGTAGGTGGTGGGTTTTAATAGAATAGGAAGGGGGCTAAGGTGACTCTTGGAATGGAGGGCCAAGATGAAGAGATGGAGGTGGTTAAAGATCCCATGGTCAAGGTGAGTTGGCGCCACCTTAAGGGACACCTAAGGGGTGGTTATGGGTGTTGACACCCCTTGATGTTGGCACTAAAAAGGATTCTAGAAGGTGGTCTAAGTTGGCGCCAAGAAGGGTTCTAGAAGGAGGGGTAGGTGGATGACTAGGATGGATTATGTGGGTAGGTGTAGGGTGGATTAAGGGCTAAAAGTTGGTGCCAATATAGAGGTGGTTAGGGGTAGTTTTTGGCGCCAACTTGTGGTGTCTTTTGGTGGTGATAATGGGGTGAAGGGATGGCTAGGAAGTGGTGCCAACTTGAGTAGGGTAGCTAGCTTAGGTAAGCTTAAGTTGGTGGATCTAGCTAGGGTTGAATTTGAAGGTAGTGGATGGCCAAGGAGCTAGTTGCTAGCTAAGCTAAGCTAAGCTAGCTTAGCTAAAGGTGGAGTAGAGGAGAACGTGTTGGAGCTAGGGTTTGGAGAGAGGAGTTGAGGAGGAGAAGTCTGGAGCTGGAGCTGGGGTGAACTCCTGTTAACTCAGCTGAGCTAGCTAGAGCTCCCTGTAGACTAGTGGGAGCTGAGATGAGCTAGACTCAGCTAAATTGAGCTGGATCTGAGCTGACTTGAGCTAGGGTGAGCTAAGATGAACTCTCTTGAGTTGCCATTCAGCTGAGATTAGCTGAATGGAGCTGGGATGAGCTAACCCTAGTTCAAGTGAGCTAGGTTCCAACTGTGGTGATCTGGATCAAGCTGAGTTCCAGCTAGTCTGGGCTTCTCCTTCACCATTTGCCTTCTTGAGTGCTAGGGTTTTAGGGATCTGTATATCTGAACATCCCTAACACTCACAAAAACGTGTTAAAAAGACAATAAAAAATGCAATGCTTGCCTAACCTAATTTATGCCTAAATGCAGCCCAAAAACCTGTTTGCGGAGTAAAATCCTAAGATCTAGGTTTGTTTTAATGCATAAGAATGATGATAAACTGGCATTTATCACCCGGGACCAGGCCCACCGACGTGCGGTGGTGGGCGAGGAGTGCGCGATTTGGGTAATTGGATCTGGCCCAGACCCGTGGGGCGTGAGCACGGGCGAGGGCGAGCGAGCGCGTGGCGCGCAACGTGCGGGAGTGACCTGACCCCTGTGTTCGAAGGCGAATAGCCTTAAACACTTTTCTAATTTAAGTGCGGGTGCTTAGCCACGCACTTCCGAGGTGGGACTAAAGTCCCACCTCCCAAATTGGTGCCTGCAGCTGAGAAAGCTGCAGGCAATTGCAGCAGCACGTGGGGCCTTCCCCTCAGCTGCAGACCTGGGATGCTTCGTAGAGGCACCCCGCATGTCTTGGGGTGTGCACCTGGGCGGAAGAGCACCTGCAGCTGCAGGTGAAGGAGCTGCAGCAGCTTGGTAATGGCGGCGAAGGGGCTTCGACCTGAAAATAAGAATACGGCCTCTAGGCCCAATCAGAAGATGTAGGGAGCTTTGCCGGAGTGCGGAGAAGGCAGTGCGGGTGGTGGTAAGGCGTGAGGCCGCGTATTGAGGTAGCCCTAGGTCGGACTGTGGCCGGAGAGATGGGTTTGTTTAGGGGGTGGTCGGGAGGCGTTTGGCAGTGATTGGGAAGGGGGAATCTGTTGAGTGGAGTGAGGGGAAGCTTCTGGGGTAGTCGACGAGTGGTGAGGGGTCTGTGGAGGTGGGATGGGGTCGTCGGAGATGGTGGTCGGAGATTGAGCAGGCGGAGGTGGAATTCGCGTGCGGTGGAGCAAAAAGGTAAATTGAGAGAGGGAAAATGTAAGGGAGGAGGAGAGGAAGCTATTTACCTAGGTTTTGGATGAAGGGGGCAGGACAGAGCCGTCGGTTCGTATCTGCCGGAGCTGGGGAAGGAGCCCTGGAGGAGGAATGCGGCGACGAGGAAGCAGGCTGAGGGCATCGGCGGGTACAGCACGGCACAGACGATGAGGCACAGAGAACCCTGCTGCAGGTAAGGAAACAGAGCGACGAGGAGGAAGTCGCCAGAAGCTTTGGGCCTTCTGACGGAGGAGGAAGGGATGAAGTGCGGGGGTTTTCTCCGTCAAAGAAGAGCTTGCTCGAACCGGCAGGGGGTGTGCTGGTCCTTATAAAGGGGTCGGTGCAGAGGGAGGAGCGAGCTGGCGACGTGCCAGCCTCACTGGAGCGTGGTCGGAAGGGACACCCATACCTTCCGCACGTTCGCACAGAAGGTATGGGGGTCGGCAGAGAGCATGGCCGGGTCCCTGCGACAGAGGACGTCGCAGGGAACCCCACTTCTGCTTTGCAGGGTGGTAACCCCTCTCTGCGCGGCGCCATGCTCCGCGCAAGGTCGACGGAGTATGGTGCTGTGCAGAGTTTGCAGGTGGGACCATTATGCAAAGGTCGTTGAAAAGTTGGGGCCCAAAGTGCAAGTGTTTCGAAAGATGAGGGTCAAAAAGTAAATGAAGAGGACCAATTTGTGAAGTCGGCCAAGGAGGTCTCCTTTTAGGCTCAAGTTTTTATTCAAGACTAATCTGAATCGAAGAATTTTAATGGTGAATTTTAATTCTAGGTTGGACAAAGTTTGACCAGCCAATTTGCGTAAAAACCCAAATTAACTCATTAATTGGGCATGGTTCTCTTTTTAGGTCAAAATAGGTTTCTATGGCCAAATTTAAGGTTCTAAACCCTAGAGATTATTTTTCTATGAATTTTAGAGGGCTTAGTTGATTTTTATCCTGCCTCGAACCTCATGAATTGAAATGGATTTGTTTTAGGGTTAGAGAATGTCATTTAATTTCTTGAAGTTGATATAACCCTTTTTAGATCAGATCATCCCACTTTTCTTCTTATTAGGCTTTTTTGACCTGTGTTTATACCCTTCATTACCCTGTTTGCCAACTGCATTGGTGAAATTACAGTTTTATCCCTTATGATTTATTTTCTTCTTAAACTCAGAATTCTCTGAGTTAAGCCTTTCTTTGGGTTATGTAGGAGCTTTTTCTCACATATTTGGGTTAGATTGTGCTAGTTAGGGTTTATGATGAGGTTCTCATCATACCCCCATGCCTAGGTTTTGCTAGTCCCTTAGCAAAAAATTAAGGTTTCAACCCTTGTTCTAGACCTATGAAGTTCTTAATGATTTCATATAAGTGCTTTTTCTTTTGCAAACTAGATTAGGTCAGAATGCCTACCACAGGCCTAAAAGGTACTCTAGTGCCAACCAAGATCCAGATCTATCTAGCCTCAACCTTAGTCCTTAGCAAAGGTTTTTAAGGTCTACAAGAACTAACCTAAGGTTTATTGGACTTTGTGGTTAAAGCACCCATGCTTGATATAATTTTAGTCCTGGCTCAGTTCGCAGTGCGTTTTGTAAGAAAGAGAGATAGAAGATTTATCTGATTGGAGAGTTTTTTCTCTCTTTTCTTTTTAATTCTATCTTAGGATTGGCTTTTCAACATGGTCTGTATCAGATTCCTTATCCCCATCATCAATCCTCAAGGGTTCCTGGCAGTCGATGCTTTGAGATAGCACCGCTCATGGTAACCCTCGGAACCCTGGCTATTGAGATTTTGAGATAATCCCATCCATGGTGTTCTGTGGCCGAATTCAGACCTTGGCAATTGACATTTCGTGATAATGCCATCCATGGAATCTGAACCAGCAGAGTGCTTACATGCCCCCGGTAGGATATGTAAATATCCTAAGGGACAAGCACCGAGGAGATGATATTTTGTTATGCATCTTCGAGGGGAATTTCCCACCTCTCCATGCTGGGAACTCGTCCAAATCAACTTGTGTTGATCGGCCGCTCCTACACTAGGTGTCATTTTCATAATTTTTTGCAACGCTTCTGTGTGATTTTGATTTTTATGCTTACTGAAACAGGCTGTGTGTGAGGTTAGGGTACTTAGTTTTCTGAGTCCCGTAAACCAAAAGTTAGTTAATGAGGCCAAATACTTCCTAAGCCTTGTACCTAATACTTAAGCTTTTCATTTTCCTCAACCTCTTGAGGAATGTCTAGATCTTAATGAGTACTAAGAGTCTATTCAAGAATGCCTAAGGTTCGCGTTCTTACTAATCTCACTGTGCACTTTTCATTTCTTTTCTTAAATGAGGTCCAGAACTTAGGTTAATTCCTTAGTTTCTTACTAATGACTCACTTTTTTCCTCATTTTTGTGCTCCTTTTCATTTTGTTTCTTTTTCCTTCCTCCACAAAATTTCTTTCCTCCTCTTATTTTATCGTTCTTTTGTTTTCAAAAATTTTTTTAATTTTTATGGTGTTTTTGGGATATGTGAAATTTTTTGTTTAAAACCTTTTCTTACAAGTTTTTGCACTTTCGTACCCCCCAAGCTTAAGACTTGCAATGTCCTCATTGTGACTTGGAGGTTTTTATTCAACTTTGTTCATTCCTTAGGACAGATGTTTTGGTGAGTGAATGGGTCGGGGTGACTGTTGCGGATGATTTCTAATCTCACATGCAAGCACCTGAGGTGGAGTCGGTTGTCTTAAAGGGTGAACCTTAAGTGCACAAAGGTGTCGGAAAAGGTTTCAGGTTTTCAAAGAGAATGACGGGTTGCCTCCCATTGAGCACTGAGTTTTACACCATCGGCTAGGCGCAATAAGCTCATGGGGAATGGAGGATAGAAGATGATTCAGCCAAATCAGTAGAAGTTACATCAATGAACGGTTTGAGTCTCTGACTGTTCACGATGAAAGGTTCTGAATCATGGCTGAGTGGACTGATATCGATGGCTCCATTTCCATAAACTTGTCCGACTAGGTATGGTCTGACCCACTTAGATCGCAGCTTCCAGGGGAAAAATTTGAGTCGGGCATCAAAGAGTAGGACCTTCTGACCAGGATGAAAGATCTTTCTAGAGATATCTTTGTCATGGAAGGCTTTAACCCGCTCCTTATAGATTCGCGAGTTCTCGTACGCATCAAGACGTAGCTCATCGATCTCGCTGATTTGAAGCTTTCTGTGGGTTCCAACCTTAGAAAGATCTAGATTACATTTCTGTACTGCCCAATAGGCTTTGTGCTCCAGTTCAACGGGAAGGTGACATGCTTTCCCGTACACCAGTCTAAAGGGAGACATGCCTAATTGGGTTTTGTGGGCGGTCCTATAGGCCACAAGGCTTTCGGAAGTTGGGACGACCAGTCCTTCCTGTCAAGCCGAACAGTGACCTGCAGGATTTTCTTGCTCTCCCGATTTGATAGCTCAGCTAGACCATTAGTCTGGGGGTGATAAGGAGTAGAGATTCGATGAGACACCCCGTATTTTATCATCAGTGACCTGAACTGAGCATTCGTGAAATGGGTCCCCCCATCTGAGATGATAGCACGAGGAATCCCGAACCGTGAGAAGATATTGTGATGAATGAATTTGAGAACGATTTTGTGATCACAGGTTCAGGTCGGTATGGCTTCGATCCATTTGGACACGTAGTCCACAGCCAGCAGAATGTATTCGAAACCATCCAAAATAGGAAAGGGGCCCATAAAATCAATCCCCCAAACATCAAAGATTTCGCATACGAGAATCGACTGCAAAGGCATCATGTCGCGATGGCTCATGTTGCCCAAAGTTTGGCAATGACTGCATGCCTTGCAGTGACTGTATGCATCCTTGAACAAAGTGGGCCAATAGAAGCCACACTGGAGGATTTTTGATGCGGTTTTGTGCCCAGAGAAATGGCCACTGCATGCCTAGTCATGGCAGAAGGCAAGAATATCGTTGACTTCACCTTCCGGGACATATCTCCGGATGATTTGGTCAGCACCTATGCGGAAGAGGTACGGATCTTCCCAAATGTAATACTTGGCATTAGAGTGCAATTTGTCTTTCTTGGCCTTCGGCCAATCAGATGGGATCTAATGAGATGCCAAGTAGTTTACTATATCAGCAAACCAAGGAAGTTCAGTACCAATAGTCAGCAGGTGCTCATCAGGGAAATGCTCCGTGATGGGTCTAGAAGGGTTGATAATCTCAGAAGGAAGGCGGGACAAATGGTCAGCTACCACATTTTATCTTCCCACCTTGTCACGAATCTTGAGATCAAATTCTTGCAACAGCAAGATCCATCGAATTAGTCGGGCCTTCGCGTCCTTCTTGGCAAGGAGATGCCTCACAGCTGTGTGATCCGAGTAGATGATGACGTAGGAACCCAGGAGATAAGATTGAAAATTTTCAAGGGCAAATACTACGGCTAGTAGCTCTTTCTCCATAACTATATAGTTACGCTGAGCCTCGTCAAGTGTCTTACTAGTGTAGTAGATGACCACGAGTTTCCCGTAAACTTTCTGCCCCAGAACTGCTCCTACTGCGAAATCAGACGCATCGGACATGATCTCAAAGGGTTGAGACCAATCAGGGGATTGTAGGATAAGAGCCTGGGTGACTCGGTCACGAAGGTTCTCAAAGGCTTGAGTGCATTACTTGGAGATTTCAAAGGGTACATCCTTAGAGAGAAGAGTTTTAACAGTTATTGCGTCATAGTATAGGTGATCAAGCGTCGTCAACAAATAAAAGTTTTTACTACCCGAAAACCGGAGTATCCGAGGTCGAACACAGGGAGCAATCGGAATTTACTACTAATCTCAAATGTAATTGAACACTCTAATTTACTCAAAAGTTTAATTCAAATGCATTTAAAAAGTAATCCAGGCAAAAGAGTAAAATTGGACGTCTGACCACAAGATCAGACATCTTAAAAGTGTTTTCCCTTCTTTAATTATTCTTCTTCTTCTGATCTTGCTTTCTTTCTTCTACAGCCTTCACTTTGCTTCTTTCTCTTCTATCTTCCTTCTGTCTTCTACTTCTTCCTTGGTCTTCTGTCTTTGGTTTCTGTCTTGGCCTTTCTTCTTTCTCTGCAGTCTCTCTTCTTCCTTCTCTTCTCTCTTCTGCGAAGGCTTCTTTTTCTCCTTCTTCTCTTCTTCTTCCTTGCGGCTAAGTCTCTTCTCTTCAACTCCCAGCCTGCCTGCACAAGGGAGCAGAACCTACCCTGTCCCTCTACCCGCACGTCTCTCTCTCTCTGAGAATCACTCACAGGATGCTCTCCCAGAGCCGCGGGTAATCGGGTCGGGTGGCGCACCGAGGACCAGGCGCACCGGCGTGAGGGTGATGCGCGAGGTGTGCTCAGATAAGGTCGGGTCGGATCCTGCCAGATCCGCGAGGTGAAACTGCAGATGAGGCGAGTGTGGGTAAGGTGAGGGACCTCACCCCTGTGCGTTCGGAGGCAACGAGAAGAGAACACAAATTCACTTTATACTACACCTGCGCCTCGTAGATTTTCGATGTGGGACTATTAGTCCCGCCCTTCTCTCGCGCGTGCCCGCAGAACGCTCTTCGTGCTCCGCTCAGTTGCAGCCTCAACTCTCTTCACTGGACAACTGGTTGCTTGCACGCAACTCACTCTACTCCACAGCAGCTGAAATCCTGAAGCCACGGAGCCTGAGTGTGCTTGGAAGCTGCTTCAACCGTTGCCAATGGCGGCTGCAGCTTTGATCTTGTCATGCATGAATACGGCCTATTGGCCTAATCAAACCACCTGCAGACCTTCGCTGTGGCACGGCGAAGGTGGTGTGACGTGCAGCAGGTCGCAGGATGGCCTAGGCTTGCGTGCCTAGGTCGTCCTGTGACCGGAGGTGTGGGTGTGTTCGGGGGGCTATTGTGGAGGCGTAGAGGGTTGGTGGATGGGCGGAGGTTGCTCGGTGAGGTGAGGCGGAGCCTCTGAGTTGGTCGGCGAGTCGTGCGGAAGTGTGGAGCGACGGGGGCGACTCGCCAGAGGTTGGTCGGAGGCACGGAAGATGGCGGTGGTTAGGCGTGGTCGAGGGGTAATTAAATGAAATGCAAGGGGGAAAAGAAAGTGGGGAAGTTGTGGAGTAGTTCTAACCTAATTTTAGGGACGAAGGGGGCGGAGAGTCGGATGGCTGTACCTGCTGTCGTCGGAGAAGAAGATGCCCAGTGGGGGAGGACGGCGGCGACGACGGGTCTGAGGTAGCGTGCGCAGGTATTGCGCGACGCGGAGGAGAATCAGGAAGATGCCTCTGCCATTGGTTTTGTGGCAGAGCGAAGAGGAAAGGAAAGAAAGCTCGCCAGAGCTCGTTGGGTACGTTGGCCGGGAAGGAAGAGACGAATCTGAGGTGAAACCCCGGCTAGGTCGAGCTAAAAATGAGGGCCGGGTTTGGGGGTTCTTTTATAGGCATTGGGCCGTGTGTTCAGAGCTTGGAGGGCATGCCTTTGTCTCCGACGACTCTCCGGAGAAGGAAAGTGGGTAGATACCCACATCTCTCGTGCGTTCACATGAGAGATTGGGTTTACACCAGGGATCAAGACTGGCCTCAGATGGAAGGGAATTCCTCAGAGAATCTCCCTTCCATTTCTTGGAGGGGATCTCTGAGGAATCAGAGAGTATTCCCTCTCTAATCCTCGCCGGAGAAGGATTCTGCCCCAATAATGGCAGAAGGACCTGATTGCAAAGGTGGCAAGGAAGTTAGGGGGCTCTCTGTGATGATTTTCGAAAGTTAGGGACCAAAATGTGATTTGGGTGTACTAAATTGCAAAGTAGGTCAAGATGACCTCCCCTTAGGTCTAAATTTTGGTATAAACCTAATTTGGACCTAAGGAATCCAATGGTGAAGTTGGATTTTAGGTTTGATCACGTTTGACTAGATATTTTTCGTAAAAACCCAAATTAGGTTAATTGATGAACTAGGACCCTAATTTAGGTCAAACTGGGTTCCAAGGCCAAATTGAATGTTATAAATCCTAGAGGATATTTTTCGAAGATTTTTAGAGGGTTTACCTGATTTTTATCCTAACCGGAACCTTATTGATTTAAGCGGGTCTCTTTTAGGGTTATCAAATGTCATTTAATTCCTAGACTGCACATGAACCCATTTATGATTGATTCAACCCACTTTTTATCTTATTTAGACCATTTGACCTATGTTTTGCCTCTGAGAAATCTCATTTATGTACTGCAATGGTAAAATTGCAGTTTTAACCTTTATTTCATGTTTTCTTCTCAGAACATTTATTTCTTCATTTTGGCCTTCTACTAGGTTATGTAGGAGCTTTTATTCTCTTTATTGGGTCAAAATGAGCTAGTTATGGCTCATGATGAGGCTCTCATCATACCCCCATGCCTAGCTTTTGCTTGTCCCTTAGCAAAATTTCAAGGTTTCAACTTCTGTTCTAGACCCTGAGTGTCTGTGCTTTTCTTTTTCTTTTGTGATTAGGTTAGAATGCCAACAATAGGCCTAGAGGTATTCAAGTACCAACCAAAATCCAGACCTGTTCCACTTTAGCCTCAGTCCTCCGCAAAGGTTTCTAAGGCCCACAGAAACTAACCTAGGGTTTGTTGGACTCCGCGGTTAAAGCACCCGTGCTTGAGACATTCTTAGCCTAAGTTCAGTTTGCAGTGCATTTTTGTAAGGGAGAGATAGAAGATTTATTTTTTTGGAGATCTTTTCTCTCTCTTTTCTTTTTATTTCTAGCTTTGGATTAGCTTCTCAACACGGTCTGTATCGGATTCCTCGTCCCCATCATCAATCCTCAAGGGTCCCTGGCTTTCGAGATTTCGAGATAATCCCGCCCATGGCAACCCCTAGAACCCTGGCTTTCTAGATTTCCAGATAATCTCGCCCATGGCATTCCGTGGTCGAATTCAGGCCCTGGCGATCGACATTTCGTGATAATGCCGCCCATGGTATCTGAACCAGCAGAGTGCTTACATACCCTCAGTAGGATATTTAAATATCCTAAGAGACAAGCACCGAGGAGATGATATGTTGTTACGCATCTTCGAGGGGAATTTCCCGCCTCTCCGTGCTGGGAACTTGTCCAAATCAACTTGTGTTGATTGGCCGCTCCTAATCTAGGTGACTTTTTCATAACATTAAACGCTTTTGCGTGATTTTGATATTTATGTGCACTGAACCAGACTGTGTGTGAATTTGAGGTGCTTAGGTTACCGAATCCCGCAAACCGGAGGTCAGTTAACAAGGCTGAATACTTCCTAAGCCTTAGACCTAATATTTAAGCTTCGCATTTTCCTCAACCTCTTGAGGATTATCCAGATTTTAGCGAATACATGAATTTTTAAGCTAAAGAATCTTGCCCAAGAGACCTAAGACCAGCGTTCCCGCTAATCTCTTGTTATATCTCCTTAGCACTTTTTCTTTTATTTCTTTTCTTGATCTGGTCTAGAACTTCAGTTAATTCCTTAATCTTTTACTAATGACTATTTCATTTTCTTTCTCATTTTGTGCTCCTTTTTGTCATTTTTACTCTTTTTCTTATGTTTATGTGACTCACAAAATTTCCTCCCTCCCCCATTTTTTTGTTCTTTTTCATAATTTTTCAATTTTTTTGTGTTTTTGACATATGCAAAAATTTTTGTGTGTGAGACTCCTGACTTTTTCTTAGTTCTGTATGTATGCACTTTATCACCCCCCCATGCCTAAGTTTTGCAATATCCTTATTGTAAACGGAGGGTGTGAAATAGTGTTGAGGTCAGGGCCTTAGAACATGATACATCAGGTGGGTGAATAAGTCGAAAATGAATGATGCGAATGATTTCAGGCTCTGGTACGTGTACCAGAGGTGGGATCAACTGTTTAAGGCTGAATCAAGGTGAAATGGACGTGGAGTATAGACGGATAATCAGACGGGTCTCTGTTTTTGGGATGACGGGTTGCCTCCCGTTAAGTGCTAAATTTTATGCCTTCAGTCGAGCGGAAAATGGGGTGGAGAGGGAGTGGTCAAATCAACAGAGTTTTGTAAAACAAGCACCTTGATTAAGAGCCTAGTTGGTCCAACCAGGTGCTTGTTGAGATCAGTCGGCTGATGATGCAGCCTAAACCCACCATATGCCATGAAGTTCAAATGGATATGGAAATGAAAACTCGGGTTTAGGCTGAGTCGAATCAGCCTGGTTAGAATAGGGTTCCGAAATATAGTCAATGTAAGGTGTGGAATCCCTACAGGGGTGATCACAGAATGTTGGCTCCTGTTTTTCGGTCCGATCAATGCCCGATACCCAATATAGATATGGAGTTGAATCATCTGCAATCGGCTCAATGGGAGGTGAATCGGAATAGAAATTGAGTCCGGTTGTTGGTCGGGGTAGAGAACTGGTTTTGATTGGTTGTGTATATGTGGAGCAGGTGGCTTCAAAGAAAATTGGCTTGTTATAATCAGGAAGCATATTTTCTCCGATGTTATGGTCAGATTCGAAATCGTCGGAGAGTTTGCGAAAATCAAAGTCTGAATGAGATTCAAGATCATGAGTTCCACCATAGAATAAATCATATGTTGTATACTCAGCAGCCTGACTGGGGTCTAGCCTAAATGTGAATTCTGAGCTTAGAAGGGTGTCCCTATTTGGTAGAGGCTCAGGTTCAAAGTTAGTAGGGCAGACCCAATCGAAACCCCACTTGTCCAACTCCTCGATTTCTGTGTCGTAGATTGGCATGACTTCTGAAAAATCGATTAGTTCCTCTGAGGATGTTGGCGAGGGATATTCATCAAATTGAGGCCCAAAATCATATACTTCATTAAAAGATTGATCTTCTTCATATGCGGCCTTGAAATCTTCAAAATATGTTTTCGATCTAGGTTCTAGGCTTAGGATGTGGGTTGAATTACTAGAATCTAGGTCTGAATATCCTTCGAGGGTTACCTTATTAGAATAAGGGACGGAATTTACACCCTCGAGAGGTTCAGTTCTACTCTCATTCTTGTAGGAGTTTTGGATTTCTAGAATGGGCTCATCATGGAATTTTCCTGCATTTGGAGCTTCCCAACCTTCTTCAATATCAGGCACATTATACTCCATCTGGGTTGGGAATCCACAACCATTTTGTACCTCAAACTCGAGATCAGATTGATCCTCGATGTTGTCCCAAGATAGTTCCTCCTCTATTTGTGGTATATATGGGTATTTATGGTCAATAACTTGTTTTACTAATCTCAGCATCTCTTCCCATTTTTCAAGACTATCTTGGTGTTGCTTCCAAAGTCGAGGATTTGTCATACATTGAAGATATTCAAGATTGTGTAGTTTTTCTATCTCAATGTATGCAATAATGATCAAGTCACGGGTTGATCCTTTTGTGGCTTCTGCTAATAGTACTTGGGCACAAGTTATGATAAAGGTTGTGGTTGTTGGGACATCAACCTGAATGTTTCCTACTGGTGTTGAGGTTTCTTCATTTTCATAGAATTTCATGGCATCCTTAATCATTTTATCTCTCATGGATCTCTGATATTCAAGTTTCTTGAATGGTGGTCCAAAGTGGTTTGGCTGCATATTTGGATCAGGTGGTGGAATCCAGATGTAGAATCAGAGTTTGAATCAAGATGTAGAATCAAGTTATGAAGCGATCAGATCTGAATAATGAGTCCCACTGAAAATGTGTATGTGTGCTCTAAAGAGAGAAGATGAGGGACTAGAGATGTTTTTGACCCAATTAAGGCACCCAAAGATGTTTGGATGACTATGGAGGTTCGGGGCAGATGGACCCCTAGATTAGAAGATCGTCCACCTGAGAATTACCTGGGCAGCCAGAGAGGGAGAGTCCCGCAAAGACCCCTACATGGTAGAGCGTCCCCACGGGTTACAGGGTTTCCCCCACCCGACCTCTCTTCTCACTGAGATTCCAGGTAGACCAGAATGGGGACCTTGACCTCTTAAGTCTACCACTTTTATTTCAAAGGTGCTTTTGGGTTCTCACTTGAACTTTAGATGTTTTGATATTGTGACCTAATTTAGAGGTTGGTTGACCCAAGGGGTCAACTTCACCTAACCTGTCCTATAGATGGCAGAATGATTCTAGGTTTGGAGCCTAGAGATCACCCTGATTTGACTCCCAGGTTATTAGGTCCAAAATTTTAAGATTCAAGTGATTTTAGAGCTTCCTTTTTTTTTTAGGGTTTGTCTTGTTTAGATCTCTCAATCAAGGTCTTGGGTGACACACTGATGCGGGAAGGTTTATTTCCTTTTATGAAGGCATGTGTGACTAACCCTCCAAGATCCTACTGTAGAAACCCTAATTTGATTCTATTTCCTATCCTTTTTTCTTTTTCACAAAAATTCTCTTTGGACTTGAAAGCAAGAAGTGTGTTGTCCGTAGAGATTAAGCGTTATTTCTATTAGGCACATGAATTTATGGGATAGAATCTAAAAAAAATCGCTCCAACTTCAAGAAGAATTAAAAAAAAATTTCGCAAAATTAGGAAATGTTTGCCTTAAAGATGGTGATTACTATATAAAGAAGGAAATTGATTCCTAAATTGATTTTCTTCCTTTTGTCTTTTCAGGATTTAGGGAATGGTTTAAGGAAGAAAAGAAATTACCTGCCCTAGAGTGGTTGACTTGCGGGAGGGATTTTTTCGTGCAATACCTGCAAGATCAAAACAAAGCAAAGTAGGGCAAGTTAGTGTTCAATATGACAAAAAGAATGTAGAGACTAGCGATAAATTGCGCGTTGCTCCCTAGCAACGGCGCCATTTTATTGACGCGCGAAATTCGATCAGGTTTTAACAGTTATTGTGTCGTAGTATAGGTGATCAAGCCTCGTCAACAAATAAAAGTTTTTATTACCCGAAAATCGGAGTATCCAAGGTCGAACACAGGGAGCAATCGGAATTTACTACTAATCTCAAATGTAATTGAACACTCTAATTTACTCAAAAGTTTAATTCAAATGCATTTAAAAGGTAATCCAGGCAAAAGAGTAAAATTAGACATCTGATCACAAGATCAGATGTCTTAAAAGTGTTTTCCCTTCTTTGATTATTCTTCTTCTTCTGATCTTGCTTTCTTTCTTCTGCAGCCTTCACTTTACTTCTTTCTCTTCTGTCTTCCTTCTGTCTTCTACTTCTTCCTTGGTCTTCTGTCTTTGGTTTCTGTCTTGGACTTTCTTCTTTCTCTGCAGTCTCTCTTCTTCCTTCTCTTCTCTCTTCTGCGAAGGCTTCTTTTTCTGCTTCTTCTCTTCTTCTTCCTTGCGGCTAAGTCTCTTCTCTTCAACTCCCAGCCTGCCTGCACAAGGGAACAAAACCTACCCTGTCCCTCTACCCGCACGTCTCTCTCTCTCTGAGAATCACTCACAAGACGCTCTCCCAGAGCCGCGGGTAATCGGGTCAGGTGGCGCACCGGGGACCAGGCGCACCGGCATGAGGGTGATGCGCGAGGTGTGCTCAGATAAGGTCGGGTCGGATCCCGCCAGATCCGCAAGGTGAAACCGCGGATGAGGCGAGTGTGGGTAAGGTGAGGGACCTCACCCCTGTGCGTTCGGAGGCAACGAGAAGAGAACAAAAATTCACTTTATACTACACCTGCGCCTCGTAGATTTCCAATGTGGGACTATTAGTCCCGCCCTGCTCTCGCGCGTGCCCGCAGAACGCTCTTCGCGCTCCGCTCAGTTGCAGCCTCAACTCTCTTCACTGGACAACTGGTTGCTTGCACGCAACTCACTCTACTCCACAGCAGCTGAAATCCTGAAGCCACGGAGCCTGAGCGTGCTTGGAAGCTGCTTCAACCGTTGCCAATGGTGGCTACAGCTCTGATCCTGTCATGCATGAATACGGCCTATTGGCCTAATCAAACCACCTGCAAGCCTTCGCTGTGGCACGGCGAAGGTGGTGCGACGTGCAGCAGGTCGCAGGGTGGCCTAGGCGTGCGTGCCTAAGTCGTCCTGTGACCGGAGGTGTGGGTGTGTTCGGGGGCTGTTGTGGAGGCGTAGAGGGTTGGTGGATGGGCGGAGGTTGCTCGGTGAGGTGAGGCGGAGCCTCTGAGTTGGTCGGCGAGTCGTGCGGAAGTGTGGAGCGATGGGGGCGACTCGCCGGAGGTTGGTCGGAGGCGCGGAAGATGGTGGTGGTCGGGCGTGGTCGAGGGGTAATTAAATGAAATGCACGGGGGAAAAGAAAGTGGGGAAGTTGTGGAGTAGTTCTAACCTAATTTTAGGGACGAAGGGGGCGGAGAGGCGGACGGCTGTACCTGCTGTCGACGGAGAAGAAGATGCCCAGTGTGGGAGGACGGCGGCGACGACGGGTCTGAGGTAGTGTGCGCGGGTATTGCGCGATGCGGAGGAGAATCAGGAAGATGTCTCTTCCATTGGTTTTGTGGCAGAGCGAAGAGGAAAGGAAAGAAAGCTCGCCGGAGCTCGCTGGGTACGCTGGCCGGGAAGGAAGAGACGAATCTGAGGTGAAACCCCGACCAGGTCGAGCTAAAAATGAGCGGCTGGGTTTGGGGGTTCTTTTATAGGCATTGGGCCATGTGTTCAGAGCTTGGAGGGCATGCCTGGATGTTTTAGGTTTGACCACGTTTGACTGGATATTTTGCGTAAAAACCCAAATTAGGTTAATTGATGAACTAGGTCCCTAATCTAGGTCAAACTGGGTTCCAAAGGCCAAATTGAATGTTATAAACCCTAGAGGATATTTTTCTAAGATTTTTAGAGGGTTTACTTGATTTTTATCCTGACCGGAACCTTGTTGATTTAAGCGGGTCTCTTTTAGGGTTATCAAATGTCATTTAATTCCTGGACTGCACATGAACCCATTTCTGATTGATTCAACCCACTTTTTATCTTATTTAGACCATTTGACCTATGTTTTGCCTCTGAGAAATCTCATTTATGTATTGCAATGGTAAAATTGCAATTTTAACCTTTATTTCATGTTTTCTTCTCTGAACACTTATTTCTTCATTTAGGCCTTCTACTAGGTTATGTAGGAGCTTTTATTCTCTTTATTGGGTCAAAATGAGCTAGTTATGGCTCATGATGAGGCTCTCATCAGTGCCGTAGAAAAGAACGGATGTCCCTGATCGAGCTATTCATAGGAAGGTGAGAAATTAGATCAACCTTGGCTCGATCCACTTGGATGCCCTTCTCAGAAATCAGATGTCCTAGGACGATCCCCTCAGGCACCATAAAGTGGCTCTTTTCCCAGGAAAGAACCAAATTAACGTCGATGCAGCGCCTGAGTATATGAACCAAGTGTTGGAGGCAATCATCAAAAGATGCCTCAAAAACTGAAAAGTCATCCATGAAGACTTCCAGATAATCACCTACCATATCAGAGAATATGGCAAGCATGCACCGCTAAAAAGTCACGAGTGCATTGCAGAGATCGAACAGCATCCTTCGGAATGCATACGTTCCGAAGGGGTAGGTGAACGTGGTCTTCTCTTGGTCCTCAGGATGAATAGCTACCTAGTTATAACCGGAGTACCCGTCAAGGAAGTAGAAAAATCGATTTCCCGCTAATTTCTCGAGAATCTGATCGATGAAAGATAGTGGGAAATGATCCTTCTTCGTGGATGAATTGAGTCGTCGGTAATCTATGTAGACTCTCCACTAGTTGGCTAATCGGGTAAGTATGACTTCTCCGATTTCAGTCGTTATGGTGGTGAGCCCTGCCTTTTTAGGCACAACCTGGATTGGGCTCACCCAACCATTGTCGGAGATTAGGTAGATGATCCGTGCATCTAACCACTTGATGATCTCCCTCTTCACGACCTCCTGCAGATTGGGGTTTAAACGTCTCTGCATCTCACGAGAAGGTCGTGCGCCCTCTTCTGAATAAATATGGTGTGTGCAATAAGAGGGACTTATTCCAGTCAAATCATCGAGAGTCGATCCAATGGCTCTGCGATGTTGCTGGAGAATAGTAATCAGACGGGATTCCTGTTCAGGAGTAAGCTTGGAATGTATAATTACAGGAAGGGTATGATTAGAACCCAGAAAGATGTATTTCAAATGATCGGGAAGGGGTTTCAGTTCAAGGACAGGGTTATCAGCAGCAGGTGGTTCAGGGTAGATGTGAGGTTTAAGGGTAGGAGTTATGGGTCTGTCTAAATCTGGATTTGACTCCTCTGATTGCGGTTCAAGATCTTTTTGTGCTTGATGAGGTAAAATCAGGTCATTCTCAAAATGCGTTTCATCAACCAAAGCCCTGTTGTCACAAATCTGTTCGATGACACTGCAATTGATTCCTTGTTGGGCCTTAAATATATCAATTTTTAGGGTTTGATTTCCAAATTTGAGCTCTATTTGGCCCTCCTCACAGCTGATGTTGGCTCTAGCAGTAGCCAAGAAAGGTCTCCCTAGAATGATCGGTGTATCCCTAGGGTTTTCAGGGGCATCCATGTCCAAGACTATAAAGTCTACTGGGAAATAGAAATCCTGCACTCTTACGATAACATCCTCGAGAATCCCTTTTGGTGACTTTATAGATCGATCTGCTAATTGTAATATCACCTCAGTCGATTTTAGCTCAGATTCTTCTAGGTGGTTAAGTAAGGATGTGGGTATCAGATTTATGGAAGCACCCAAGTCTAGCAATGCTCTGTCGAATTGGGTATCACCTATTTTGCAGGAAATCAGGGGAGTACCAGGATCTTTAGCCTTGGGTGGGAGTCTACTTAGGATTACAGAGCTGGCTTGCTCTAACAGTACAATTGGACTCCTACTCTTGGTTCGCGGCTTACGCTGAGGTGTACACACATTCTTTAAGAATCGTGCATAAGCCGGTACGTGGCGAATCGCATCCATCAAGGGGATGTTTATTTGGACTTGCTCAAAGAGCTTGACCAGGTCCTCCTCAGGTGCCACGGGCTTGGTTGTCTTCTTTCCCTTGGTCAGGGCCTCGGGAAATGGGACCTTAGTTGGTTCTTCTCGGATAGGTCCAGGTCTTTGATCTGGGACAGGGACGGGAACATCCTGGATTACTGTCCTAGGGTTGGGATCACTACCAGGCTTGGAGTGGTTTGGATAGGGTGGATCTTGGGTTTCCTTACCACTATGGGTTGTTATAGTATTTAGTCCTGCCTGGTTTTGGTTAGGGTTGGGTAAGATGGGTTGTTGTTGATAGCCCGCATAGGAAGTGGAAGCCTCCATCCCATCGGGTGAAGGAACAGAGGGGGCTTGATAAATCATGTGTGCTTGGCCCGGATTTGGGTTCATAACGGCCGCTGGGTCGGCACGTTATTCAGGTTAGGAAGAGTTTGGGAAGGAAGTGTGCCCGACTGGCGATAATTTGCCAACTGGGCAAGTTGATTTCGAACCTCTGTAAGTTCATCCTTGTGTTGTTTCTGAATAGCCGCATTCGTTCTTTGAATGTCAGCCAGAGTCTGAAGGATGAGGGACATTTGGTCCTGGTCTGGCCCTGATGGATAGGTAGGGTTGGGCCAAGGCTGAGGCAGCTGGTAAGGACGAAGGGGTTGTGGATGGGGCTAAAAGGGTGGTCTTTGGGTTTGGGAATTTCCCGCCCACTAGAAGTTGGGATAGTTTCACCATCCAGGGTTATAGGTGTTGGAGAATGGATCATTCTGGATGGCGTTGAGGTCCTCGCAGGTCTGAGGAACCTCCAAAGAATCAGAGAAAGGGGGAATGGAATTCCCCAGACTGGTATATAAAGGATCGTATGACCCTCCGATCTGAGAATCAGATGGGGGTGGATATGGATCCATCCCAGGAGAAGATCGGTGGAGAATATTTTGCACAGTCTCCCGTGTGGAAGGAGGCTGTGCAAAGGAGCTATGCACAGAGGTGGCTCGCTGCAACTGCTGAGTCAGCTCGTCCACCTTCTTCTCAATGATGGAGACCTTGTCCAATTGATTGGCCATTAATTCCAGGTCGACTAATGCGGACAGGCCCTACGTCTCATGTGCTCCCCTAATGTTCGTCGATGCGCAGGTATTCGTCCTGTCGAATAATCCCATGGAGTCATTGTTGATGGAGTTCTCGCACATGTTTTTGAGAATCTCCCACACGGTGTCCTCATGTTGACCCATGATATTCCCTCCGCAAGTTGCATTGACGAAAAGCCTGCTATCCTCACGGAGTCCCTGGTAAAAAGACTGGACTTGTTCCCATTTAGGAACTCCATGATGGGGGCACTTTCTCATGAGATCCTGAAGGCGATCCCATGCCTCATGGAGAGGTTCTCCCGTTTGCTGAGTAAAGTGGGTAATCTGATGGAACAAGGCATTGGTCCAACCAACGGGAAAGAACTTCTTTAAAAATTCGGACTGAAGTTCTTCCCAATTATTGATTGGCCGGGTCTGAGTCTGGTACCAAAGAGCCTTGTCCATAAGGGAGGAGAACATCTTCATGAGGAGAATATCCCGATTTTGTGCATCTAACCCAAAAGTTTGGGCCAGATGCTTTAGCTGTTTGATGTACTGGAAGGGGTATTTAGAATTAATCCCATGGAATTTAGGTATAGCATGAATCATATTGGGCTTTAATTCAGAATCAGGTCCTCTAGTCGGGATTCTGACTCGAGGCTCAATAGCCACCGCAGCAGGATTATAATGGTCCCGCATCATAGGATGCTATGGTGGGTACACAAAGTTCTGGAAGAGGTCATTGAGTCGCTGGAGCTGGTGCTCCAGATTGTTTTCTTCCTCAACTAGCTGAGCCATTGTGGAAGAAGAAGGTGAGTTAGGTTCGGAGTCGGAGGAGAGATCGATGTAAGGTGTTGTTTTCTCAAACAAGGGTATTGAGGCTTGGCCTCGAGGAGAGTGAAGTTCTAAAGGAGATTTCAAGGACCTCCTACCAAGCATACACTATTGGAAGAGATGAGATTAGCAGGTGCTGGACCTAATCGAGACACCCAGAATGTTGGGTGACTAGAGGTGCGGGGCAGATGGACCCCTTAATCAGAAGATCGACCACCTGAGAATTACCTGAGCAGCCAGAGAGGGTGAGTCCCGCGAAGACCCCTACACGGTAGAGCGCCCCCACGGGTTACAGGGTTTCCCCCACCCGACCTCTCTTCTCACTGAGATTCCAAGTAGACCAGAATGAGGATCTTGACCTCTTAAGTCTACCGATTTTAGTTTAAGATCAGGGTGCTTAAGTTTTCACTTGAACTTTTAGCTTTCTGAGTGCAAAGAGTGACCTAAGTTGAAGGTTGGTTGACCCAACGGGTCAACGTCGCCTATTGATTCCTTTGAGAACTTATTAGGTCTTGTCTTTTAGGGTTCAAGTGTTTTTAGAGAACCAATTGCTTAGGATTTTTCTGAATAGGTATATTCAATCAATGGCTTAGGCACACTTCTTTTGGGATTTCTCAATTCTTGATTAAGGAGTGTGTCTCTAAAACCCTAGTGTTAATTCCTATGTTGGCTCTACTTGGTCCAATTAACTCCTTGTTGGGTAATTAAGGCTCAGGCAAGAAGATGTTAGCCCTTAAGTACCCTTAATAGTGTGTGCAGGAATAGTGGTTTGAAAGTATGCAGCTGTTACTAGGTATGAAAGATAGGTTATACCTATATTGTTTTTTCCTTTTTCCTCCTCTTTAGAATTTAGGGGTTAATAGTGAGAGGATAGATGTTACCTGTCTTTGGAGTGGTTGTTGTGCGGCTACTTCTTGATCTTCCTGTACTTGCACAAAAGAGAGAAGAGATCATTAGAAACTCATAAATAGAGATTTTATAGCTTCTAGAATAGTCGTTGCTCCCCGGCAACGGCGCCAAGAAATGGTCGGGGATCCGGTCAGCTTGTTTATTACACTTTAAATTACAGTCGTTATAGTATGTAATAAGTCAGCTACCAGATTACCATTACAAAATTTTTTTACTCGGAAATAGTTTTCCCGAGGTCGAACTCAGGGAGCTACTGGAATTCTAGAAATATAAAAGTTCTCTATTAGATTACAAAAATGAGAGAGAGAGAGAGAGTCTGTCTTGGCTTCTTCTTCTTGTCTCCTCCTTTTCTTTCTTCTTCTTCTTTCAGCTGGCTGAGCCTTCTCTTCTTGCAGAGCCTTCCTCTCTTCTTTCTTTTCTTTTCTTCTTTTGCGACTGTGATAATCTTCTTCTTCTTCTCTGACTTCTTCTTCTTCAACCTTCTTCTTCTTCTCTTTTTCTTTCTTCCCTTGCATGCGGCTTCAGTCTTCTTTCTTCTTTCTCTTTTCCCTGTTCTGGCCGATGCTCATCCGACGTCTGGTGCAGTGGTCAGACGACTTAACTGTAGGTTTGCTACAGTGCCTTCCTTCTTCTCTTCTGTTTCTCTCCTTCGTTTCTTCTTCTTCTTCTTCTACTGCCCTGAGTGGCTAAGGCTTCGGCCGACTTCCTTCTTTCCTTCCTTCCTTCTTCTCCTGCATGCTCACACAAGGATTAGAAAGCAAAACCTACCCCTACCCTTCCCTGCATCTCTCTCTTTCTCAGATTACTCTCTTAGGATTGCTCTCCCAGAGCTGGGAAATCGGGTGTGGGTATCGCGCCCGGGACCAGGCCCACCGGCATGCGGTGGTGGGCGAGGAGTGCGCGGGTTTGGGTAATCTGATCCAGCTCAGACCCGCGGGGCATGAGCGCAGGCGAGGGCGAGGGAGCGTGTGGCGCGCAGCGTGCGGGAGGGACCTAACCCCTGTGTTCGAAGGCGAATAGCCTTAAACACTTTTCTAATTTAAGTGCGGGCTCTTAGCCACGCACTTCCGAGGTGGGACTAAAGTCCCACCTCCCAAATTGGCGCCTGCAGCTGAGGAACCTGTAGGCAATTGCAGCAGCACGTGGGGCCTTCGCCTCAGCTGCAGACTTGGGATGCTTCGCAGAGGCACCCCGCACGTCCTGGGGTGTGCACCTAGGCGGAAGAGCACCTGCAGCTGTAGGTGAAGGAGCTACAGCAGCTCGGTAATGGCGGCGAAGGGGCTTCGACCTGAAAACAAGAATACGGCCTCTCGGCCCAATCAGAAGATGCAGGGAGCTTCGCCGAAGTGCGGTGAAGGTGGTGTGGGTGGTGGCGAGGCGTGAGGCTGTGTATGGAGGTAGCCCTAGGTTGGACTGTGGCTGGAGAGATGGGTTTGTTCGGGGGGTGGTCGGGAGGCGTTTGGCAATGATTGGGAAGGGGGAATCTGTTGAGTGGAGTGAGGGGAAGCTTCTAGGGTAGTCGGCGAGTGGTGAGGGGGTATGTGGAGGTGGGATGGGCTCGCCGGAGAAGGTGGTCGGAGACGAAGCAGGTAGAGGTAGAATTCGCGTGCGGTGGAGCAAAAAGGTAAATTGAGAGAGGGAAAATGTAAGGGAGGAGGAGAGGAAGCTATTTACCTAGGTTTTGGATGAAGGGGAGAGGGCAGAGCCACCAGTTCGTATCTGCCGGAGCTGGGGAAGGAGCCTTGGAGGAGGAATGCGACGACGAGGAAGCAGGCTGAGGGCATCGGCGGGTACAGCACGGCACAGACGATGAGGCACGGAGAACCCTGCTGCAGGTAAGGAAACAGAGCGACGAGGAGGAAGAGGAGGAAGTCGCTAGAAGCTTTGGGCCTTCTGACGGAGGAGGAAGGGATGAAGTGGGGGGGTTTTCTCCGTCAAAGAAGAGCTTGCTCGAACCAGCAGGGGGTGCTGGTCCTTATAAAGGGGTCGGTGCAGAGGGAGGAGCGGGCTGGCGACGTGCCAGCCTCGCCGTAGCATGGTCGGAAAGGACACCCATACCTTCCGTGCGTTCGCAGAGAAGGTATGGGGGTCGGCAGAGAGCATGGCCGGGTCCCTACGATAGAGGACTTCGCAGGGAGCCCCACTTTTGCTTTACAGGGCGGTAACCCCTCTCTGCACTGCACCATGCTCCGCGCAAGGTCGCCGGAGCATGGTGTTGTGCAGAGTTTGCAGGAGGGACCGTTATGCAAAGAATGATGAAAAGTTGGGGGCCAATGTGCAAGTGTTTCGAAAGATGAGGGTCAAAAAGTAAATGAAGAGGACAAAATTGTAAAGTCGGCCAAGGAGGTCTCCTTTTAGGCCCAAGTTTTTATTCAAGACTAATCTGAACCTAAGAATTTTAATGGTGAATTTTAATTCTAGGTTGGACAAAGTTTGACCAGCCAATTTGCATAAAAACCCAAATTAACTCATTAATTGGGCATGGTTCTCTTTTTTGGTCAAAATAGGTTTCTAAGGCCAAATTTAAGGTTCTAAACCCTAGAGATTATTTTTCTATAAATTTTAGAGGGTTTAGTTGATTTTTATCTTGCCTCAAACCTCATGAATTGAAATCGGTTTGTTTTAGGGTTAGAAAATGTCATTTAATTTCTTGAAGTTGCTATAACCCTTTTTAAATCAGATCATCCCACTTTTCTTCTTATTAGACTTTTTTGACTTGTGTTTGGACCCTTCATTACCCTATTTTCCAACTGCATTGGTGAAATTGCAGTTTTACCCCTTATGATTTATTTTCTTCTTAAACTCAGAATTCTCTGAGTTAAGCCTTTCTTTGGGTTATGTAGGAGCTTTTTCTCACAAATCTGGGTTAGATTGTGCTAGTTAGGGCTTATGATGAGGTTCTCATCAATCTTCGTCTGGGTGCTCCGTCGTTGTGACTCGTCCTCCAAGCAGCCGTCGAGGAGGATAACTTCTCTACACCTTCTCTTTTTCCGCTTTCTGGTGTAGATTTCTCACTTTCTAGTGTAAATTTCCTACTTTCTAGTGTAGTGATTAGTTGTAATTGTAATGAACATCTTCTTGTCATTATGAGATTCGTATTGATTCTACCTCTACTTTGTCTTTAATTATAAAATTCTCTCTTTCTCTTCTATTCATTATTCTTTAAGTAGATAGCTAGTTTAATTCATCAGCTAATCTGCTTCGTGACAGCAAATCAAATGCGATTTTTAATCAAACGTCTGCCTCCCTATGTTCGATCCAGAATTTCTTTCAAGTTTCGGTAAAATTTATCTGTTGACAATTTTTCTCGCAAATTAAACTACGACGACAGGTTTTCTAAACTCAACATCCATTTGTGACGATTTTCCATTACAACATGTGCTCTCTTTGGTCCTTTGTATTCATTTTTTCTCTCTCTTTTCTTTTCTTTTCTTTTCTTTCTTTTTCTTTTTGGGGTCACATTCTCACTAGATTTACACATATAATTCATATTTGGTGTCTCACATGGCACTAACACATTAATCGAGTTCCCATAACCCTAACACTATGTCAGAAATCCTCAGCTAGTATTTGGGTGGTTAGAACCACAAAAAAGGTAGGTTAAGGTCATATTTGGTGGATCACAATTTTATTTGGTGGTATTGCCTCAATGCAAATGAAATAATCAGTAAAATCGCAACTCATTTTTTTTCTACTTTTTTTTCTAATTTTTTTTATTTTCTTTTTTTTGTATAATTTTTCTCTTTTTCTTCTTATATATATATATATTTTCAACACAATCCAATATAGCAACAACAAATGCAAATTTTATTAAGGAGACATTATTAGGGATTGGTGATGTTCAAGAGGCATTAAGTGGCTTATTTGGTGGAAGTGCCTAATCTCAGCACTGGGAAAGATGGATAGGACGGTGTATTTCTAACGTTGACATCAATACCCTCCTTCAGTCGAGGAATCTGTAAAGAATGGTTGTAACCATCCACGTTAGCCCTAGTTTTATGAAAGCTTATTCTCTGTGTAGATGTCTTATTTGGTGGCTCTAAAAATTTCACACAAAAATGTATATCAGGATTCGAGAGTGGAAACTTTGCTTAGTCTCTGAGTATCATTACCTGATTTTCTAGGATTCTCGGATTCCTTGCACTAATCTTAGAGCACCAGTACTCTCTACTCTCATCTCACACTATTTGGTGGATTTTTAGAAGAAGAATTGCCTAACTCCCAAAACACTATCCAGGGTTCAGAAAAAGAAGCACTGCTTGTTCTCGACAGACTGAAGGCATTCATTAGTCTTCACAGTGAATCCATTGCAAACTCTACGTGTGTGGGAAAATTGTACTAGATTCCATATTACAGGAATCAACTAGAGGATAATATCCCTAATGCATTATCTTGATAAAAATCTTACTCATGAATGCACTACGTATATGTGCTATGTACAAGTAACCTCTTATAATTTGTACTTTAATGAAATACCCTTATCAGGTTACATTCAGCTTGGTCCTAAATTTAGAACAAAAGGTGAGCAAATGAGTCTGAAGTTACTGTTATGGATGATTTCTAGCTCTAATGCGAGCATTGGGGGTGGAGTCGATTGTTCTTAATTTAAGGACCCTAAAGTGTAATTAGCATGATGTAAGAAAGATTTTTCCTAGGTGTTGATAGAAAAATTTTCAGTTTACAAGTACTACCTCCTCATACCTACTTTCTTGCATGTCCTCATGCATGAATATAATAAAAACTAATTTAAGACTGGGAGTAAATGGGTAGAAATCACCTGGAATAGCTCCTAAATTTTTCATTCCGCTTATTCCAACACCTATGAAGTAAAGTAAATATGCAAGAAAATATGCCAAATAAAATATGATATATATAAGTGCTGAGATTAACACCTCCAGCTGGGTGTACACTACAAAAGGATATATCAATATAGTATTGAGAGTGACAAGTAAAATGATAAGAATTTTAGTCTCATTTGCCAATAGTGGACTGCAAATGCAGACCAGCTGTCCATGAATTCCAAGCCCAAATAATTGGAAAAATATGTAGATGGGTCTTGGGAAAATCTACAGCTAGATGCTATAGAAGAAAGATGGATAATTACGGGTGCTTGGAAGAAATGAAGATGAAGGCATCCCGTAGAGGTGATGGAGAATGTGGGTGGTAGGGGTATGGGTGGAGTCGTGTGGGGTAAAATCATATGGGTCTTGATAATGGTGATGAATGGAAGGCATGACCCAAGTGCTGTCGTCAGATTTGGATTCAATGTCCAACGATCAGTCTCTGTCACTCCCAAAGATCTTTGGGTATCATCTTCTTTTATCTCTTCCAAAATTTTCAATTCTAATTCCCAATTGTCACCTGATTCCCCAAAATTTTTAGCTTCCTCTGATAACTCAACATATGTGATCCCCAATAGTCTTTCGATCTCTTGAATATCCTTTTCATAAGGGGATATTTCCTCCTTCTCAATTGGATGAAATTGGCCATTAGATTCTGTAGTGAATTCCTCTATGAAACTGGAATGGGTTGAGTCATTGATTGAGGAGTCGTTAAGGTCATTTTGATTTTGTTCTTTAGTGTATGTGATTATCTAAATCAAGTCATCAACGTCTACATGGGTACTTTCGAATACAACAAAATCATATTCAGGTCCGTTAATGCTAGGTTCCTCAAAATGAAATAATTGATATTCAGGCCCTAAATCAAGATCAAGGTTCTCAAATGAATCTCCATCCTCAATTTCAATAGGATCATCAATATCATCCACCTCGGGTGTATGATCTACAGAATCTTGAATGGCTGCCATTGAATCACAAATTTGTTGTGGCACACCTGACCCAAATTCGAACATTTTTTTATTTTTGTTGCTCGTCCTAGATATTATGAAGCTCTTTCCGTATATCATCATATTCTCTAGTATTGGCTTCTTTTATTTCATGAACCATTTTGATTAATTGAATAACCTAGGATTCATTGCAAGGGGCAGGGGTTTGAATTGGGCTAGGTCGATCAAGATAGTCAGCCATACTATCAATGATTTGATCTGGTATTAAGGGTGACTTATGTGATCTAGAGGATTCTTGATTCAGGTCATGTGTTTCTACCCTGGTGTCAATTGCCATGGTTTCTTCTGGCTTACCCTTCGAATCACTTTCTGTGTCATCCAGAAAATACCCTGACTTTGTTTTCTTGGCAACTGCATAAATATCAAAGTGAATCTTCTCATTGCCGCTACTCATTTCCATACATCCTGAGTAACAGTCAATCCATGCATTGGCTGTAGCTAAGAAAGGGTGACCCAGAATGATGGGTGAATCACGTAGCTTTTCCGGTATTTCCATGTCTAAAACAATAAAATCAACCAGAAAGCTAAGACTTTGCACTTTAATTATCACATCCTGAACTACCCCCTTAGGTGTTTTGATGGAGCCATCTGCCATTCTAATGGTGATAGGTGTGTGGTGCAGATCTCCAAGTTTGGTGCGGTCAAAAAGGGCGGTAGGAATCAAACTAATGGAAGACCCTAGATCCACAAGCTAATAGATATTTCCATGTCTATTAAAGGTGAATCCCTTGATGGCACATGATATGAATGATTTTCCAGGGTTGGACTTTTTGGGTGGTAGAGTGCTAGAAACAAATGCACTTATGTTAGCGAAAAAAATAACCTCTTTAGATGTGTAAGTCTTTTTCTTTTCTTGTGACCTATTCTTTAAGGCTCCAGGAAAGGGTAAATAGGTCAAATCAATTTCAGAAGCCTTTTTCTTCTTTCTGTTCCTAGAGTCTGAGTCTAAGCTGGATGCGGGTTTGGTCTTATGATTTTTGGTTGAGCTTGAATTAGATCATATGGGTAGGTTCTTAGCTTTCTCTTCCTTTTAGAGGCCATAGAATTGGCACCCGCATAATGACACATATGATAGATTGGAGGTGGGGTTGGAAGAATAGGTGGAGAATAGGAGTGAAGAGGAGTGTGCATACAGGGATAAAATGATTCTTGAAGTCTCTTCATTTGATTCCCTTGAGATTTCACTTGATTTTCCAACTTAGTCAGCCTTTCTTCATTTTTCTTGTCAAAGTCCCACAAAAGGTTCATGATATCTTCAAGGGTAGTTGTGAGTTGGGGCTGGACTAGATGGTTGCCCTAAAGTGGTTTGAGTGCAATATTGGGCTTACCAAGATTGATATTTAGTCTGGGTAGATCTCTGTGGTGGCCATGAAAGATCAGGATTGTATCTCCACTCAGGGTTATACGAATCTGGATATGAATCAATAGGTGTATTACCTTGAGTGGGGCTGACAATAGAGGGAGTCGATTGAGAACCTGATGTGTGGTCCTGTACTTGTGATCCATTGTTCCAATTCTTAAGTGATATATCATCAAGTACAAGTGTCTCAAAAATAGTGCATTCCCCAAATGATCTACCCAAATCATGAAGCAAGTCCAAAGGACCCTTCTAGGTTGGCTGAGTCTAGGATGCCTCCCCAGGGTAGCAAGAGTCGTAGAGTAGCTAGTGGACACAAAATATGGATCACCTGATCCACTAGGCTGTGTATTCTAGATCTCTTGTTCCTGGGAGGACTGATAAGATTGAGATTGGGCTTGGCATTGTATGATTTGCTCTAGGAGCTTGGCACGTTGATCCTCTAAGCTCTTATTAAACTCCTGGAATTCAGCAACTATGGCCTTTACTCGGTTCTGATCTAGATAAGGGTTGGATCCATGAGGTTCAGGTTCTAAATAAGTTGGGGGATAAGGAGCATGAGAATAATCATATCCTAACTGTTGAGGATGAGTCTCCCAAGCAGGAGGAGTCGAAATCATGGTTGGGTTAGGAGATGGAGGACCCTGAGGGTCAAAAGGATGATATGGGTTCATGGATATTCGAGAAAAGAAGAGGATAGGGATAAGAGAAGGTCTCCCTCAGGAAGACAAAACCAGCTACAAGGGGCTGGTGAAAATAAGGCAAAGGCCTAAGAAAGATGAGAGAATGCCCCAAATCAAGCAAACAAGCTAGCCTTAAATTGTATACCCTAAATGGTTCTAAACCTAGTACCCTAAATTTGACTTCGGTTAAACCAACCCTTGAATTACTTGGCTGGCCAGAACAGTGGGACCCCCTCGGATACCCTGCACGGCAGGACACCACTAGAGGTTAACGCAGTTACCGCATCGACCTTTCTTGTCTCCAGTTGGTCCAAATAGACAAGGCCTTGATTTTTACCCAATCAAATTTTCGTTACCAAGTAAAATAGTCTTGCCTAGGGCACGTCTAAGTTTTAGGCTTGGTCTTAGAGTGCTCTTGGAATGTGATTGGGCATTTTCGGTGTGTTGCCCTTAAAATTAGATTTAGATGTGTGAAGTGTATAGACAGAGGGTTTTCAATACAAGCTTTAATTGGTGTAGTGGCTTTTATGGTTCAAGTGCTTGTATTAGTTTTTCTTTTGGGGTTTTCTTATTTAAGTCAATTCAAACAAGGTTGTGGTGGAGCACACAACATGTTTTGCAAGTCCTAATTCGTTGTATGAATTTCCTTTAAGTATGGAATGCAAATGTGCTCTACCTTAATGTGGAAACCCTAATATCAATTAGGTTTATATGATGCTTTTAAGTCCAATAATGTAGAAGTGATGCGACCCAATCAAGGGAAACAATGGTCCTAATGCACCACTACTAAGTGAAATTGACCTAAGTGGTTGCCCAGGTTGAAATGTAAATCAATTTCAATTCAAGTGGGTGAGGGGGGTAAGCAACCAATCAAACTAGATCCCCTCTCATGCAATCATACCCAAATTAGGCTCAAACAATTTTATTTTAGGTCTCTAAATTTAAACCCTAATGTGAAACACCTAGGGTTTGTGCTTCTTCTAGTTCTGAAAAATCACCCCTGTGTCAACAAGGTTTAATTTGAAAGGTGTGCAAACAGTATCAAAATGATCCCAATTTTGGGGTAGTATTCACACATCAAATGAGGTTCACCAAAATAATTTGTTTCTAATTTTTAATGATTTCCCTGATTTTATATAGATTTAATAGTAACTAGTAACTGATTAGGGCAGATTGATAGTTTATCACACAAGCAGACAGATAGTTGATCAACCAATATCCAAAATTTCTGAAAATTTTTCTGAAGATAGTATATTTGATAAGCTTTCATATGACACTAATTTCATATTAATTTGCATTTTGTAGAGGTGGGAAGAATTCTCCAAAGTTGATTGATTAGTCACTCTAGATAGTTCAGACCCACCTTTACTTAATGAATTAATTTGGAAAATATATTGTGAATTAGGGTTTCAGAAAGATACCAAATGAAATCCAACTAGAAAGGATATCTACAGTAATAATTTCGTGATTTTAGGATATGTAAAAGGTGCTATACGAATTTTTGAAAATCAGGTCTTCAATCGAAACAACAACACAATCCAGGTTTGATGTTTTAATTATATGAAATTAGCACTTGCAAACTCAGATCAAGTTTTAAATCACTCCACAAGATAAGATCAGTATTATAATGATTTGAAATTTGACACACTAATTCCTATTTCAATTTGGATTCCAAAGAGTATTGTTTTGAACTTTTTACTATTTCATACTATTTTTCAAGAAGTTTTTTGTATTAAGGGGTCAAACAGGCCAGGTAGACCACCTGTGAAGAATTCAATTTGAAACAGTATAAATTGATATCCAAAAATTCTTGAAAATTTATATAAAAAACTAGGTTTCAATGGATTTCCAACCCCACAAAGCTCAAATCAATCTTACTTATGTAGAGGTTAGAATTACTATTTGAAGTTAGATAAAATCAGAATAAAGATTGTTCTGATTCCCTTCCACTATATGAATTTTTAAAATTCATACATTGCGAATTTTTCCAAATAAAAAGTGTCATTAGAAAGCTGGTTTAAAACCCTAATATCAGACTAAATTCCATGATTTTTGGATTCCTAATTTGATAGCAATAAATTTTTTTAAATAGTTAATATGTGCTGGTTAGATTTCCAAATCTGACTTTGGTGTGTTTAAATAGTTTCCAAGTTGAAACACACACCAAAGGAAGAATTTTTTCTTTTTTTTTTGTAAATTAAAATATGAAAATTTGAACTTGAAATTTTTTCTTTTAACCTAAGGAAACAAAAAAAAATGGAGGATGAAGAGTAATACTTGTTGTCTTCACCATGGGTCGATGTGTGCGTAGATCCTCGTCTTGGCCTATAATCCAAACAAACAAATGTTAAGCAAATCCAAATCTAAACTCACGTGTTGCCTCCCATGCAACGGTGCCATTTGACAAGTACAATTTTGTACATTTTGAAAACGTCGATAATCGTAGTATAGTCGTGCTAAACCCTTGATCAAAATATTTAGTTGTTTACGAAACTTGCATAGATTTTATTACCTTTTAGAACTTGAGTACTGGTCATACGTCTATGGGAGGTGTGAAAAATGAGTTGAGATTTGAATCCACTTTTCCAACCTAGATCTAATCTAACCTAATATATTTGGTCATTTTGTGTTTTGCGATTTTCTTTTGTGTTTTTATTTTTTGTTTTGAAAAATGAAATGAGACCTAGATTTAAATATGCTAGCAAAAACCAAAGTGACTACGTGCATCTAAGTGACAAACCTAGGTCGCATATAGGCAAACAGACGTGAAGACAATTATAAAAGAGATGATCACACAATTTTATTCATGCATAGAATACTCAAAATAATGTCACACAATATCTATACTAGAAAGTACATAAATAAAGGAAATCCCTCACGTCGGAAAATGCCACTAAGGCCATCGGCTATGTGTGAGGGTGTAGGCTAGGCCTTGGGTATGCAAACCTGTCTACACACCTACCAATAAGAGAGGACGGCCAAGCAAGGTATGGGAAACCTTGTGGTCGACCAAGATGAGGAAGAAATATAGGAGGTGTCCTCTCTATGGACAAGAGTGGACACGCCCAAGTGAAGAGAGGAGAAGATGGTGTTGCCCCCGTGTGCTCTCCTTCTTCTTATTGCCCTGATAAATGCCAGTTTATCATCAGTCTTATGCATTAAAACAAACCTAGCTCTTAGGATTTTGCTCCGCAAATGGGTCTTTTTGGGTTGCATTTAGGCATAAAATGGGTTAGGCATGCATTGCATTTGTTATTTTGTTTTTGATGTGTTTCCTGGAGTGTTAGGGATGAGCAGAAAGTTAGATCCCCAGAACCCTAGCACTTAGGAAGGCAGCTGTTGAAGAGGAAGCTCAATCAGGCTAGGACTTAGCTAATTCCAGCTTATTATGGCTAGATAACAGCTCCCTTGGACTAGCGTTAGCTCCATTCAGCTCCATTCAGCTAACCTTAGCTGAATGGTAGCTCAAGAGAGCTCATCTTAGCTTACCTTAGCTCAAGTCAGCTTAGATCCTACTCAACGTAGTTGAATCTAGCTCATCTCAGCTCCACTAGTTCACAGGGAGCTCTAGCTATCTCAACTAGGTTCACATGAGTCCACCTCAACTCAAGCTTAGTCCACCTCAGCTCAAGCTCATCTCACCTCAACTCCAGCTAGCTCACAATAGCTAATCTCTAAGCTAGCTGAGCTACTACTTGTCAACTAGTAGCTTAGCTAGCTCTAGAGTCCTCACCAGAGGCAGTCTCAGCTCAACCTAGCTCTAGCTAGGTTGAATCCAGCTCATCTAAGCTCAATTACCGAAGCGTTGCTACTTGCACAAGAACTAAGTAGCTAAAGCTTAGTAATTGAGCTCCCCTTCAGATACCTCAACAGAGCTAGCTCCAGCATAGCTACCATCAGCTCTAGAATACTCTTCTCCAGCTCTCCTCCATAAAACCCTATCTCCTCCACCTCTACTCTACTAGATAAGCTAGCTTAGCTCCAGCTCTAACTAAAAAATCCATGGCTTTCCACTCCTCCACAATAACCATAACTAACCCTAACCTAACCCACTCCCTTTTGGCGCCAACCCACCATAACCACCACCTTAGACACCCCTTCATGTTGGTGCCAAAAGGTCCTAGATATCCCTTCATTTTGGTGCCAACATGAGTCTCCATCCTAGCCTTACACCTCATCCTATATACACATCTAAGCCCTACACATAACCCCCTTCTAGAAACCTTAAAATGGTGCCACCTAATCCCCCTTTTAACCCACCTAAAATGGCGCCAACTCCACCTAAACCTAGCCTCCATGAAACCCTTCATGTGGCACCAAACAACCTACACCCTCCAACATATAACCACCACCTAAAGGCCTCATCCTAACCCTTCATTCACCTCCACACCAACCTTAACCCTTAACCCCAAAAGAGTTGGCGCCAACATCCTAACCACCACCTAACACAACCTTACAAATGGCACCAATTTATCCTCTCCCTCCATATTATAACCACCACCACATTACTCCATCTCCACCATACAAAACCTAACCTACCCTTAACCTCTACCCTTAACCCTAACTCACAGGAGAGCGGGTCATGTCCAGAGGGAGGCAATGACCTATTTAAACTCACAATTAGGTAGAAATTGAGTTCGCTGAAATATTCATCAAATCAAACAATGCCTATGTCACTCTGAATGTAAACCTTAAATTTATGGAGAAGTCAATGGTTGTTGACGTAATTTTCACGTAAGAAAATTATCCAGGTGCAAGGGTATGCCATGTACTTTTCGCTTGCATGCATAGTAAAATGTAATTCAGAATTAAATGTAAGGCATATAGAGATGAATCAATAAGGCTTAATAATTATCTGGAAGAATAAGCATAATGTCGTAAATTGACCATAATTTATTTAATCTAAGAAATAAAAAAAATGATTGTTGACAATGGCAATTTCCGTAAATAGAAATGTAGACAAAAACAAGGGATTCTACCTCTCTCCTCCTCGCGCACGGGAGAGAGGCTCATTCGAGGAGCTACTCTGGGAAAAGGTTGGCCGGAGCGAGGCCTTCGTGGTGGTGGCGGCGGTGCGTTGTGAGATGGCCTGGGCTGGCTGGATAAAGGAGAGAAGTTGCAGTGGTGGCCGTCGCTGCTGCTCTTGTGTGTGGGAATGGAGCTGCTGAAGGGCCTTGGAGGATGCGCGCTGTGCGCGAGTGGAGCAAGAGAAGGTGCAGCGCGCTCTACACGCACGGCTGGAGGCATAGGTCGCTGGGTTGGAGGTGCACTGCACGTGCGGGTGAGGGCAAGAGTGCTTGGACGACGTGCGGCAGCTGTTGCTGCAAGCATCGATGGCACGCTACAGGGAGTGCAGGCGAAGGTGCAGCACGCTCTGTGCATGCGGCTGGAGGGTGTGCGAGCTGAGCTGCTGGAGGGTGCGTGGGCAGAGGTGTGGGGGCATGCAGGAGGCGAGTGGGTGCGATGAGGGGTGCTGCCGTGCCGTCGCTGCTGCGGTGGAGTTGGAGGGTGGTGGACACAGCAAGGGCGTGGTGGCTGCTGTAGCATGCTCTGCGCGTGCAGGCGTGCGCTAGGGGCTGGAGCATGGAGGTCAGCCTCATTGGGATGGCGAGGGAGCATGCGCAGGAGGTTGCTCTCTGCTACAGGTGTGGCACAAAGGTGTAGCGAGGAGGACGTGGGGATGGTTTTGTTGTAAAAACAAAGGAAGAAGTAGAAGAGAAAGAAGATGGTGTTGATGGCGCGTGGATAGGGAGGGAGATCTGGTAGTTGCACGGTGATGGCCAAGCTCACCGGATTGGCACGGCAAGCTGTCACCTCACTGGCCCATGGTGTGGTGGAGCTCGGCCTTGGAGACCACGGTGGTGGAGTGGAGTGCATAGTGATGGAGTGGGGCGGTGTCTCCCCGAGCAGGACAGCAGCTCCTCCTCTCTTATAGCCGTCTGCATGGATTTGAAATGGAGAGGCGGAAGCAGATCCACATTCTCGGCTTGTCCTTGAATGCAGGTTTTAGTGCAGGCAGCTGGTGGAGTTGGAGCGGCAAATTCCCTACAGAGAAGAGAAAATGAATAATAATAAAGAGATTGGTTTATTTATGTTCAAACCCTCAATAAAATGTTAATGCATATAATGTAACCTAAAGACTAATACATGTTATTCTAATGCATGCTAAATAATTTATATATGTAACGCATACAAGCAAATATATATAAACTAACTTATTTATATCTTAATACATGCTATGTATACACTAATATCAATCTAATTCCTAGGCACTTAAGTAACTAAATAGCCCATAAATATGGGCTCATCAGTGTTCCCATCACTAACCCTAACCTAACCCACTCCCTTTTGGCGCCAACCCACCATAACCACCACCTTAGACACCCCTTCATGTTGGTGCCAAAAAGTCCTCGACATCCCTTCATTTTGGTGCCAACATGAGTCTCCATCCTAGCCTTACACCTCATCCTATATACACATCTAAACCCTACACATAACCCGCTCATAGAAACCTTAAAAATGGCACCACCTAACCCCCCTTTTAACCTACCTAAAATGGTGCCAACTCCACCTAAACCTAACCTCCATGCAACCCTTCATGTGGCACGAAACAACCTACACCCTCCACCATATAAACACCACCTAAAGGCCTCATCCTAACCCTTCATTCACCTCCACGCCAACCATAATCCTTAACCCCAAAAGAGTTGGTGCCAACATCCTAACCACCACCTAACACAACCTTACAAATGGCACCAATTTATCCACTCCCTCCATATTATAACCACCACCAAATTACTCCATCTCCACCATACAAAACCTAACCTACCCTTAACCCTAGCTCCTACATATTGGCACCAAAAAGAATGCAACCCTCCACCTTGGTGCCACCCATATAAACCCTTGGATCCTATAACCACCCTCTACAACCCATCCTAGCCCTTCATCCATTAACTACCCCTGCCCCATCACCACTTCTATATAAACACCCTACTATCACCATTAAAGGGCACCCTTGGCTACAATTTTTCTACCCATATTTCCACCTACATAGAAGGTCAAGAGAAGAAGATGAAGAAGATTATGGGGATACTCTGTCCCCTTGGTGCCTTCCCCTCTTCTCTTCTCTCTTGTGCCCATGCCAACCATGGAAGGAAGCCAGGCAATGGAGGGAAACCTAGGAGGAGGATTGAAGGGTGGTACACAACCACCCTTGGAGGAGGTGTCAAAGGCGGTCCACGCCACCTTAGGAGAAGCCTTTGAAGGTGGAATTCCGTCCACCTTGGAAGAGTCAAGCACGCCCCGCTTTGGGCTTGCTAGGAGGAGTTCATTAACTTGGAGAAGCTTTGCAAGAAGAAGGAGCTCTTTTTGATTGCAGCAGCCGCCGCAATTGGAGCAAGGGCATTTCCATCTTCACCATCAGTATATATGATAATTTTTTTTTTATTTTTGCACTTTCAATTCTAGTAATTGAAGCATCCATCTAGTAGGTTTTTGTGTAAAATAATTCCTCGTTCTTATAAAAGTTGCCTTCAATTTTTGTTGCAATTTTAATTTCGCTACTTGCTTTATCTTAGTATAATCTCACTCTCTCTTTCTAATTAACCTAGGCCTTCGTGTGCCTAGGTTGAGTTTAGAAAGAAGATAATTTTGTCACTTAGATTTTAGCATCATAGTTGTAGTACTTTTCCCGTTAACAACTTCATATTTGCCCTTTATATCAAAAGACTAAAAAAAATGATATATTGAAAAGCAACAAAAAGAAAGTTGAGTTTCATTTCCAAGCAAGAGACCTGAATTTCATAAAATATTGCCTCCTTGGCGACCCTAGATACTTCCCTATCTAGGTTAGAAATTTTAAAAGCGAACAGATTTACGCATTGCAGCGACTTAAAACCCTAATCTTAGAAACTACGTAATTCTTATTAGCACACCCATATGAAGACGCTTGGAGGAGAGCTTCTTCTTCAACCGTCCTTGGAGGAGCACCTTGGAGGAAGATGGTGTTTTGGAGGAGGAGAGTGGACAGCCTTAGGAGGGTGGAAGTGGAGATCGTGAAACGTCGCGGCAACCGGGTTTGAGGGTTTTGGTTTTGTTATAACGTTGTAGTAAAGCCGGTTATTACCAACATTTCAAATATAAATTTTTTTACTCGGAAAATGAAAGAGTTCCCGAGGTCGAACTCAGGGAGCAAGTCGTATTCTAGAGATATACATGTTTCTTTTACAAAATAAAGAGAGAGGGAAAGAATTTGTTGTGATGTTCTTCTTTCTTTCTTTTCTTCAGATCTCCTTCTTCTTCTTTGTTCTGCAGAGGTGATGTTCCTCTTCAGATCTCCTTCTTCTTCTTCCTTGGTTTCTGTCTTGGCCTCTCTTCTTCTTTTTTATGCAGTCTCTTCTATGAATGTTTCTTCTTCCTTTCTTTCTTCAGATCTCCTTCTTCTTCTTCCTTATGGCTGCAGAGCTTCTACCTTCAGCTACTAAGTCTTCCTTTCTTCTTCTTCTGCTTTGGCCGTTGCTCTTCTTTTCTTTCTTTCTTCAGCCTGCCTTCTTTCCTGCTCTGGCTGCTGACCTTCCGTCGTCTGACCCGGTGCTTCGACGACTTAACTATGCATTTGCTACAGTGCAGCTCCTTCTTCTTCGCCTGCACTTCTTCTTCCGCGGGTCTTCTTCTTCGCCTGCACACTTCAGAGTTTCTCGTCAGAAGCAAAACCTACTCTACCCTCCCCCCCCCCCGCGTCTCTCTTTCTCTCTGAAACCACTCTTGGGAAAGCTCTCCCAGAGCTACCGGGTAACCGGGTTCGGATCAGGCCCGGGTCCAGGCCCACCGGCGTGCGTGGTGGGCGAGGAGTGCAGGTCAGTCGAGTCGGGTCGGGTCGGTTCGGGTCAGGTCCGCGGGGCGTGAGCGCGGACGAGACCGGGTAACCAGGCGGGTGAAGGGGACCTCACCCCGTGTACTGAGGCAGTAAGGCTACTGCACTTTTGCATCTTATGTCGCTGCGGCTCTTCAGGCGTTTCCGAGGTGGGACTAAACGGCCCACCTCAATTGCGCGCCCGCAGCGGGGAATTCAGCAGGAGATGGCAGCGTCACGCGGAGTTTTCTTCCTCAGCTGCGAACCTGGTGTTTTGCCAAAACTCCTCGCAAGGCCTGGGAGTGAATCTGGGCTTGGCGCTGAGCGTGGCGCGCCTGTAGCTGCAGGCGGAAGCAGGTCCTCCTGCGCGTCAATGGCGGCGGAGGTCGGGTGGCCTGTCCACAAGAAAACGGCCTCTCGGCCTAATCAGAGAGTGCCAGGAGCTTCGCCAGGGTGCGGCGAAGCTCGTGTGGGTGGTGGCGAGGCGCGGGGCGGTGTGCGAGGGCTGCCCTAGGTCGGACTGTGGGTCGGAGGATGGGTCTGTTCGGTGGAGTTGCAGAGGGTGATGTGGGGGAAGTGGTAGGGCGGAGATTGATCAGGGTGAGGAGGCGGAGGTCCTGCGGTGGTTGGCGAGCCGTGTGGGTCGCTGAGGTGATGGGAGCGGCTCGCCGAAGGGTGGTCGGAGACGAAGGGGGTGAAGGTGGTCAGGGTTGGTCGAGGGCTTAATTGACTAAATTGAAAGCGGGGAACGAAAGAGGAGAAGAAGGGGAGTAGCTCTAGCTTACTTGCAGGGACGAAAGGGGAGGAACAGGGCGACAGTCGTATCGACTGTCGCCGGAGAAGACGATGCTTAGGGAAAGGGGCGGCGGCGAGCAGAGAGCCGGAGAGGCGCCAGCTGGGTGCGGCGTGGCGCGGGAAGAGCAGGGGAGGAAGTCTCTGCTGCTGGTATTGCGGCAGAGCGAAGAGGTGGAGGGGGAGGAAGCCGCCGGAGCTGGTGAGCGTCTGCCGGAGGAAGAAAAGAAGAAAGTTGGGGATTTTCTCCGTCAGATCCAGGCTGCCCTGGTCGGTGGAGCTGCGGGGGGTATTTATAGGGATGAAACAGGGAGGAAGGCGGAGGGAGACGACGTGTCTCCCTCGCCGGAGAATGGTCGGAAACACGAACCCATACCGTCCGTGCGTTCGCACGGCCGGTATGGTGGGCTACAATGACCAGGGGGGTGCCCCTGCGACGGCTGACGACGCAGGGCACCCCCGGTTTACTTGCCAGGTCCTCCACCTCACCCTGCGCGGCGCCATGCTCCGCGCAAGGTCGCCGGAGCATGGTGCTGGCAGGGTTTTGCAGGAGGGACCTGATTGCAAAGAACGAAGGAGAGTTAGGGGCCAAAATGCGAGGGTTCAAAAGTTGAGGGCCAAAGAGTAAATATATGAGGACCAAAGTGTAAAGTCGGTCAAGGGGGTTTCTTCTTAGGCTCAAGTTTTTATACATGACTAATTAGGACCTAAGGAATCTGATGGTGAATTTCATTTTCATCTTAAACCTTGTTTGACTGGTCAATTTGCGCAAAAACCCAAATTAAGTTATTAATTGGGCATGGTTCTCAATGTAGGTCAAAATGGGTTCTAAAGGCCAAATTGAAGGTTCTAAACCCTAGAGATTATTTTTCTATGAATTTTAGAGGGTTTATTCTATTTTTACTTTGCTTCGAACCTTGTGAATTGAAGTGGGTTACTTTAGGGTTACAGATTTATCATTTAGTTTCTTGGAATTGCTTGTAGCCCTTGCTAGATCAGTTTTATTCTTATTAAGCTGCTTTGACCTATGTTTGGGCCCTGAATTACCCTGTATGCAGATTATACTGGTGAAATTGCATTTTTACCCCTTATGACTTGTTTTCTCCTTAAACTCAGAATTCTCTGAGTTAAGCCTTTCCTTGAGTTATGTAGGAGCTTTTATCCTTTGTATTGGGTCAAAATGAGCTAGTTATGGCTCATGATGAGGTTCTCATCAGATCGCAACTTGAGAGATGGAGAGAATGGAATGTGCGACTCTTCACTTTTGCTTTTATGGGAAGGGCTCTGCAATTCAAATTGGTCACAACTTTTTGTAGCTCCCAAAATAGCAATCGCCACTTTTGGTGGCCACGAGTGTTCACGCCCATAATTTGTGGATCTAGGTTAGGAGGGTAGTTTAGGAAAGTGTTAGTGTGTGTGGTTCAAATTTCGTAGAGTAGGGTTGTGGGTTTTGCTAAATCTAGGTTGGGTTAACCTACATTAAGTGGGTGTGGACCAAATTAGACATATGCGAGTATATTTGGAGAGGAGTGACCCTAATTGGGTCTAGGTCAAGTCTAATTGGATGTGTGTGTGTTTAGGCCTAGGTAAATGATAAACATGCATAAATTCATCGTAAATTGCTTATTTACGATAGTTCCTAGGTCTAGCATTGCTCATCATGATATAAATATTGCATAAACATCTATTGCATTGCATTTAGGATTGTTGTATATTATGTACATTAATTCCTTCATTTTACATGGCCAGGAGGCAATGCAACATCTTTACGTGCTTCGAATGAAGAATCCGATCGTATGAATGAATCTGGAGTGACGATCGTAGTCCGTCAACACAAGAATCTTCTCGATCAGAGCTCTGTAGTACCCTCCACAAGAAGAAGAAGATGGATGGCCCAGATGGTGCCACGTCGCACCATCCAAGCTACCCCACCTGAGCCAATGCATACCCAAGATCACCGTAAGATGAGATCCCAGCCATTGGATCTCAATCCAACAGCTGAGATGCGTGCTCCACGGCTAAAGGGTGCCTCATCCCATGTGGCTTCAAACTGTTCAAGGAAGGCCTCATCTCGACTGTTGGATCTTCATCCAACCGTCGAGATGTGCGACTACATCGCCCTTCACCCTGATAATGAAGCTCTAATACCAATTGAAGGATCTAAAGATATAGAGGAATATGTATGGCTATGTGCACAAATCAAAATGTTAGTAATACAAAAAGATTTGCACAAAATACAATCACAGAAATTGGCACAATATGTATAGTGGTTCCCCTCCCTTGGGTACTCCACTACCTAAGCCTCTCAGCTTAGGATTTTTAACCTGATTCTCTCAACCTCGAGAGAATCAATTTACTAAACCGAGGTAATTAACGTGTTACCTCAACCCAAGTACAATAACAGGTTTGTTACAACCCAACAATCAACAAGCTCAAATACAAAAGAAGTACAGGTGTAAGATAAAAAGAATCTTACAACTAGATCCTAAGCCTCTCAACAATAATTAAAAGATGATACCAATTTGAGAGTCTAGAATGAACGTGAATGCCTTGACAATGTGTGAAGAAATCACGTCGATGTGCTTGCAAGTCCGTAGAGAGATTGGGAGCAGTAAACTATTCCTTCTCTTGAATATGTGGTGGAAAAATGTGAAATATAGCTCTAGGAAATTTCCCTGTATTTCTAAAATCTCTTGTGTGCAAACAAAGAGTCCTAGGGTTATTTTATAGAGTTTAGGACCTAGGATACTCATCTACTAGACGTTGGGAATTAATTCCCAATGTTCATATTGTTGGAATTAATTTTCTATCCGTTCAGTTTTGAGCCAACGGCTATTTGGTACCAGTACTAAAGTACCTGTACCGGTACTAGCAGCTCACTGCCACCAATACATGAGTCCTGGTACCGGTACTTGTGAATCCCAGGTTTGGAATTCCTTGGGCACAATAACCTACCTGTATCGGTACTCATCATGGGTACCGATACTTGTAAGGTTCAAGCTAGAATTAAGCCTTCAACCTCTGGCCAACATGTACCGGTACTCATGGTTAGTACCGGTACTTGTTGTTCACAGTTTGAGACAAATTCTTAAACCTATGCCTTGCAAATATCAGTACTGATGAACAGTACCGGTACTTGCTTACAAGTACCTGTTTTAAGTGTTTTAATTTATTATGTACTTTGAAAATGTTTGAAATATAAATCATAATTTATCTCTAGTTGATTTTACGATCTAAGTTATGATTCTTTGTTAAGAGGCATATACAATCTATAAAAATAAAATCTAAACTAAATAAACTAAAGGTCGAAGATGATCTTCTTCTCCTTGACGCATCCTTGTCAATCTCCATGATATCATTTTCTCTTTATCATCATCATGCCTCCATCATTTCTTGTTTGCCTTAATCTTTACCTAAATCTGAAAAGAACTCAATTGCAAACATTAATTTATAATAATTTTGTTAACACCAAAACAAGATGTGGAACAAGGTTCCAACAATCTCCCCCTTTTTGGTATTGACAAAATTATCTTGCAAATAGATAATTAAACAAATTTAACAATGTTATATGAAGGAAAAATTTTCATTTTAATCCTCCCCCTCAATATAAGCTCCCCCTTAAAATATTACTATTTGCCCTTTATCTTTCTCTCCCTTTTTGTCATTCACAGAAAAAAAATAAAAGGGTAAAGAATATCATGCCATGAAATTTACTAATAGTAAAATGATGAATGTGGGTACCAAGCTCCATTAGGCCATCGTTCTTGGTCTTCATTCAACCTATAGAAAGGTTGAAATGTTCCGTTGTGTGCCTTGAACACCTACTGATCTCTTTGATCTATTCTGCAAAACAAATATTTTTTCTAGGTACCCATTTTCTTTTGGGTCCTTGATGGTTAGTACCTTTCAAATCCTTAGGTTTATAGATCACTTTAGTGTTAGATCTATAATTATTAGGATTCTTGACCTTTTGATAAATCCATGCATGTCTAAGTGCATGTGATTTATTTTGTGTGTTCTTCTTATTATTGAATTTGGCTTTTAAATTATTACAAAATTCCATATTCAGCCTAGTTGTTGTTTTTAAATTATTCAAAGTGTCCTCAAAGTGTTCATAAATGTCTTCTAATTCTACTATTTTTGCATGTAATTGATTGTTAGTTTCTTTGGACATATCTAATTCTATTTCTAAACAAGATTTCTCTATTTCTAGAGTTCTATAACTATCATGCAAAACCTTATTTTCTTTTTTAAATGACTTAGCTTTATGATATAGCTCTTCATATGCTTCTAATAATTCTTCAAGTGAAAAAGCAGGGTTTACCTCATCTTCTGTATCTTTTGAAGTTGCAACAAGACAAAGGTGTGCGACCTTGTCTTCATTCGATTCACTGGAGTCGGTGTCCATGTCAGAGTCACTATCATCCCATGTCGCTTTAAATGCTTTCTTCTTCTTCTTCTTGAGCTCCTTTGTTTATTTCCTATTGTCCTCCTTCTTGTTTAAGGGGCAATCCTTTCTCAAGTGACCCTTTTTCTTGCACTCATAGCAAATAATATTAGTTGAAATTTTATTGACTTGCTTACCTTGTTTCTTGAGAAATTTCTGGAATTTCCTAGTAAGCATCTCCATTTCTTCATCTTCGGATTCCGAGGTTGTTGAGTCTGAGTCCTCCTTAATTGCTCTAAAAGCAATATTCTTCCTTTTGCTAGACATCTTTTCCTCCTTGTTCTTCTTCATGTTTTCTAGTTGGACTTCGTAAGCCATAAGGCTTCCAATTAACTCATCTAAGGAGAGAGTAGAAAGATCTTTTGCCTCTTGGATGGCTGTGGTCTTTGGAGACCAATCGCTTGTAAGAGATCTCAAGATCTTCCTTACAAGCTGCTCCTCTTTCAGCTTGACTCCTACATTCTTCATGGGGTTAACAATTTCCCCAAACCTCGTATACATATCCTTGATTGTTTCGCCTTTCTCCATCTTGAAACACTCATAATTTTCTGTTAAAATAGAGATACAAGTTTCCTTTACCATGTTTGTACCTTCGTAGGTGACCTCGAGAGTGTTCCAAATTTCGTATGTGGATTCGCATGCTGAAATTCGGTTGATCTCTTCCCTTGACAACACATAATAAAGTGCGTTCATCACCTTTGCATTGTCCGCTATCCTTTTCTTCTGATCCATTGTCCATGCTACTCCTTCTTGTGGCTCTGGATCCGAGTACTTCTCCCGAATGAGGGTCCAAGCCTCCTCATCCATTGCTTTGAAGAAGACTTGCATCCTCCTCTTTCAATACCCATAGTCCGTCCCACAGAAATAGGGAGGATGAGTCGACCATTGTCCTTCCATGCGCCTTGAGGTTGATGCCATCGCAAGCAAGAGTTTTTACTTCTCGCTACCTGCTCTGATACCAAATGAAGAAGCTCTGAAGATAGAGGAATATATATGGCTATGCGCACAAAAAGACTTAAACACAATGTTAGTAATACAAAAAGATTTGCACAAAATACAATCACAGAAATTGACACAATATGTATAGTGGTTCCCCTCCCTTGGGTACTCCACTACCAAAGCCTCCTAGCTTAGGATTTTTAACCCGATTCTCTCATCCCTGAGAGAATCAATTTACTAAATCGAGGTAATTAACAGGTTACCTCAACCCAAGTACAATAACGAGTTTGTTACAACCCAACGAGCAACAAGCTCAAATACAAAAGAAGTACAGGTGTAAGACAAAAAGAATCTTACAACTAGAACCTAAGCCTCTCAACAATAATTAAAAGATGATAACAATTTGAGAGTCTAGAATGAACGTGAATAACTTGACAATGTGTGAAGAAATCACATCGATGTGCTTGCAAGTCTGTAGATTGATTGAGAGCAGTAAACTATTCCTTCTCTTAAATATGTGGTGGAAAAATGTGAAATATAGCTCTAGGAATTTTCCTTGTATTTCTAATATTTCTTGTGTACAAACAAAGAGTCCTAGGGTCATTTTATAGAGTTTAGGACCTAGGATACTCGTCTACTAGACGTTGGGAATTAATTCCCAACGTTCATATTGTTGGAATTAATTTTCTAGCCGTTCAGTTTTGAGCCAACGGCTACTTGGTACCGGTACTAATCATGGGTATCGATACTTGTGACTCCCAGGTTTGGAATTCCTTGGGTACAGTAACCTACCTGTACCGGTACTCATCATGGGTAATGGTACTTGAAGGTTCAGGCCAGAATTAAGCCTTCAACCTGTGGCCAAGATGTACCGGTACTCATGGTTAGTACCGGTACTTGTTGTTCACAGTTTGAGACAAATTCTCAAACTTGTGCCTTTCAAATACCAGTACTGATGAAAAGTACCGGTACTTGCTTACAAGTACCTGTTTTAAGTGTTTTAATTCATTACATACTTTGAAAATGTTTGCAATATAAATCCTAATTTATCTCTAATTAATTTTACGATCTAAGTTATGATTCTTTGTTAAGAGGCATATAAAATCTATAAAAATAAAATCTAAACTAAATAAACTAAAGATCGATGATGTGCTTCTCCTCGACTCATCCTTGTCATCCTCCATGATATCATTTTCTCTTTCTCATCATCATGCCTCCATCATTTTTTGTTTGCCTTGATCTTTACCTAAATCTGAAAAGAACTCAATTGCAAACATTAATTTATAATAATTTTGTTAACACCAAAACAAGATGTGGAACAAGGTTCCAACACACCTGACAATCAGTCTCCTTGGCCAAACGGTGGAGTGGCCACTTTACAAAGTGAGGGCGATGGTTCGACTCTCCCAAGCACCACCAATTAGCCGTAGAAGAGAAGCGCCTCAAATTTGACTGCCCGATCGTGCACGAGCTGCCGAGATGAGGCTATGTGGACAACAAATGAGCATGGATGCAGCATGCGACTGATGTAAACACATTTACACTACTTAAAATGTCTATTTATGCATGTTCTTAAGCATAGGATTGCATTTCATGATATAAATATTGCATTACATGCATCATCTTGCATTTAGAGTAGCTTGAATAAAATGGAGGTTAATTGTCTCCTTTTATGTGCTTGGACAGGGCAAATATTTTATCGGGGCCTCGGATCAAAGATCCAACCGTATGGATATGATCAGGGAGACGATTGGAGTTCAACGACTCCAAGATCGCCTTAATCAGGCATCCGTAGCATCAGATAGAGACCGGGGAACCCTAGAAGATCAAGGGCCAGGATGGTGTAAATCCGCACTTCAGATGGAAGATCCGACCACACGGATGAATTCGGATCGACGATCGCAGCCGAACGACACAAAAATCGAGTCAATCCGACATCCGTGGCACCATCTACAACTTCCAGAAGATGGACGGCCAAGATGGCGCCACGTGGCGCCATCCCAGCCGCCCAATCGGCCGCAGGAGTCCTATGAAGACCGCGCAACGTCTCCTCTCCGCCGTTGGATCTCGATCCAACGGCTGCGGTCGCGCGCGTTTAAAAACGTCCGCGCGACCATTTCGCCCGCGTAGCGCAGCGGCGACGCAGCTGCGGGCGAAGCGGAGGTCGCGGGTTCGAGCCGCGGAGAGGGGGTCGAAGGCACGGGCGAGCGGGCGCGCACGAGCGTCGGATGAAGATCCAACGGCCGCGCGCGCCCGATAGCGCCGACGCGCAATTGGACGCTCTGGTGGGCGCGCGATCGCACGCGGGCGGCGCGCTACGCAGCGGGCGCGGACGCGATCTAAGCCGTCCGATCTCGCGATCGGACGGCTGAGACGACGCGGACGTGCGTCTACGTTACGCGCGCAGGCCAGCCGAGCGGGCGCGCGTGGGCACGGCGGCGACGGCGACGGCGGGGCTTTAGCGACGGTTTTATCCGTCACTAAAGACCCCTTATTTATTATTTTGAAGATGTAATGTCCATTTTGCCCCCACTCCTTGCAACTATAAAAGGAGACCCCCTCCATATGAAATTTTCATCCCTTCCTTCTCCTCTCTACCTCTCCAAAGCTCAAGAGAAGCTTGTCCCACACCCGGGATGCTTTTCGCGAGATAAAGTCCAAATTTTCGTCCCCCTTCGGAAGTGGATCCCGCGACGACGACGGCGTGCTGCTTCGTTCCCGTTCTTCTGCTTCGTCCTCCTTCGTCCCGCCTCGTTCTCCTTCGTCCAGGCGTCGTCCCGTCCAGCTCGTCCTCCAAGCGACCGTCGAGGAGGATAACTTCTCTCTCCCATTCTTATTTACAGCTTTTCTAGTGTAGAATTTTCCTGCTTTATAGTGTAATTGATTTCCCGCTTTCTAGTGTAACTTTAATTTCGTTTGCTTGTATAAACAATTGAAATATTGAATGCATGTTCTCTTTCTCTCTCTCTTTCTCTCTCTCTCTCAATTTGATAGCTCCATTGTAATTATTTCGCCTTGTTTATCAAAAATCCTAAAAAAACATAATTGCGAATATAGGTCAACGTAGCCTCCCTGAGTTCGACCCGGAATTCTTATTTCGGTAAAAATTTTATTTGTTGAACACGAATCCTTCGCTTTCGAACTACAACGACGGGTTTTCCAAAACCAAACACGTTAGCGTAGATTCTCGCTCAACATTTTGGCGCCGTTGCCGGGGAGGCAACGATTTCCGATCTTTTCTTCGCATTTCTTGCACTTTATTTGTTTTCTAACTAGCTTTCTCTTGTGTCTATTGTTTTGCAGAGACCTCCATCAAGGAATCAACAAGCGGTAGACTGGAGTAAAGTGCAGTTGAAGACAACTGTAAGTGCTCCCCCATTCTTTCCCCCTCCATGGATTTCATTCGCCACATTAAATCCAAATTCCAATTAACCTAGGTGTTTGCATAAATCCTAGGAATAGTTTGGTTGTTTGGATTTCTACTCACACTCATTTCACCCTCATTCATAAAAAAAATAATAACAAAAAGATAATTTTGTGGGGTAACTTTCAACAAACACACAACACACACCCACATTCAAGGCACTTGATTAACTTGATTTGTTTTCTACTCAACCGGGTTCTGATCTGTGGAACCGGTACACACAGAGCAACACATAACAGAGTAGAAATCATTCTAGGTTAACCATCTTTGAGTGCCTAACTTAGTGGTGCAATTGTGGCCAATTGTTTGAGTTGTTTGGGCCGCACCACTTTATTTAAAACCAACTCATCAAGTAGCTCCTCCTTAGGGTTTTCAATCTAGGTATATTCTAGGCACTCCGCTTTCTTTCTGATTTTAAAGGAAAACTATCTTCACCCGTGTTTTACAACTTGGTTTGCCTAGAAATTTGATTGCAATTCACCTAATTTGAAACCCTAAAAGCTACTTAAGCAGGATTTGAACATTAAAATTCACACATTATAAATAATCTTGCTTGAAAACCCTGGTTGTGCACGCACTTACACAAATTTCAATCAATCATTAAGGGCACAACCCATTATAAGGGCCCATCACATTCCATAAGCACCACAATCCCAGGCCGTAATAAAATTGAGTAGACGTTGGCCCTAAGGTTTGATTCGCTCTTCAAGGCCTAGTCTGAGATTGTTTTTGATTAACCTACTTGTACTGATTAATCTGATGTCTAGCTAGGGGAGTAGCGTCAAACGACCGCGGCTGGGGGGTACACTAGGAACCGGAGGCGAAAGCCAAAGGAAGAACCTTCTCCCCAGTCCCTCCTTCTAACTGGTTGGATTATACAGACGCAAGTAGAGTAAATCAGTTACAGTCTTAAGGCTGGTGTTGGGAGTTAGTAGATCCTTAGGCTACCTCACTTAAGGACAGCCTTGTTTTGTTGTACTGCAGGGTCCCTATCCCCGGTCCTTCCGACCTACTCCTAGTTTATGCTGGGAAGACGGTCATTGAATCCCCGATTAGAAGGACCATTAGAACATTCTAGGAGGCGCAAGTTAGATTTTGGTCAATTTGATCCCATGGCCGAACAACAGCCTCTTCTGCCTGGAAATCCACAGGAAGAATTTCGAAGGCAGCTGGAACAAATGCAGAGAATGCAAGAATGGTTCCATAGAATGCAGGGCGTTCAGCCCTTGAAGGATTTTTATGATCCTTCAAATTACGGGGAACGTCCCGGCGTCCAGATTCCAGCCGGTGACGTAGAAATCAAGCCCCAGGTGTTAAGCCTGATTAAACATTATCATGGGCTTGGCTCCGAGGATCCGTTTCAACACTTGGAGGACTTGACCACTTTGGTCCAGACCACCAAGTCTCGAAACGTAAACGAGGAGCAAATGATCATGAGGCTCTTCCCTCACTCTCTTAGGGATAAGGCCGCGCATTGGTATAGGACAATAGGAAGACCAATTACAACTTGGAATGAGTTGAAATCGGCCTTTCTGAAGAAATTTTTCCCAGTCGGTCGTACCAATGCTTTAAGACGGGCAAATCACTACTTTTACCCAGCGGCCGGGGGAGCAGTTTCATGTGGCCTGGGAGCGATTCCAGGACTTATTGCGGAGGTGTCCACACCACGAGGTGCCGAAATGGCAACTCGTGCAGATTTTTTATCATGGGTTGACTGAGCAACTCAGAAACCATGTGGATGCTTCTTGCGGAGGCAATTTCCTTAATAAAGATGCAGATAGTGCACATGATTTATTTGAGGAAATGAGTGAGAATTCAATAAATCATGCCTCCATGGATACTTTTAACCGGTCCCAACAACCCAGATCAAATGTCAATGAAGTCCATGACTCTCATTCATTTGATATGGAATTGATTTGTAATAAACTTGACAAAGTGGACTTGGTTGCTAAAAGAATGGAAGAGTGGATGGCTGGCAATTCTATGAACAACTCTCAATCCACTCAATCCCAAAATTCGGGATTCCATTCTTCACGAGCTCTTTCTGGACGGGAGTTCGTGAATCAACTTGATGCGACTCAACATATGAGTCAGCATTTTTCGGAACCCCATGGGTTCCCAACTGGGGCCTTTGATCCCAGTTTTTCTAATCCTTCCTTTTCTTTCTCTCCATCCTCACTTTATGAGGATGTCTGTGCTGTACAAGAGAATGCTAGATCCAACCCCTACTCGAATGCCTATAATCAAGGTTGGAGAAACCACCCTAACTTCTCTTGGAAAAATCCGGGGCAACAGACCCAATTCCGACCCAGCAATTATGCTCCGCAACGACCAATGGGTCAGGGTCAAGTATATACTCAGTTGCCTCCGAATCAGGTCAATCAGCCAGCTTGGAATGCCCGTCAACCCGCAGGGCAGGCTGATTTGAACCATCAAATAGTAGAGATGCAAGGATCTATGCTCCAGCTCATGCAGCAAATGAAAAACTCACTGGACAACTTGCAATCCGGGCTCATTGCTAACTCTCGCCAACCCGGATCTCTACCATCCCAACCCGTACCCAACCCACGAAACATTACAAATTCGGGCAATCAAGCCCAAGGGTACGGAAATCAGAGGGACCCACACGCGCATGCTCAGGTGGTTGAGCAGGGTTCCTCATCTTCTTCTTCTGTAAATCAACAATTCATGGTCAATCAAGCCCCTCCAATCTTTCCTAACCCTCCTCAAGACCCAAATTCTTACGCTTCTGCAAATTCTGTCACTTTGAGAAGTGGTAAGAAGACTCAGGATCCACAACCACATTATTCTAATCTTTTGAATCCTGAAGAATCTGAGGAGAGAGAAGAGAATTCTAAAGGAGAAATCAAGGCTCAGGAATCCGATTCCAAAGATCTGACTCGTGTTCCTTTTCCTGAAGCCTTAACCAAAGCAAAGAAGAAGAAGTCTGTTGATAGCAATGAGGAGCTTCTGAATTTATTTAAGAATGTTGAGATCAATATCCCGCTCCTTGATGCTATCAAGCACATACCGACTTACGCAAGATTTTTAAAGGAATTATGTACACAAAAGCGTAAGTCGAGAGAATCTGTTCCGAGGAAGGTGGTACTCTCCGAGCAGGCTAGTTCTGTTATCCTGCTCTACCTCCCTCAGAAAAGGAGAGATCCTGGTGCTCCTTTGATTTCTTGCGTTATCGGAGATTACACATTTGATAGAGCACTTTTGGATCTCGGTGCATCCATCAACCTAATTCCGACTTCTCTTTACGAGAAGTTTGGGTTAGGCGAACTTCGGCCAACTTCAGTAACGCTACAGTTAGCGGATCGTTCGGTCACAAACCCGCGAGGCGTTATTGAAGATGTTATAGTTAAGGTCAAGGATTTTTATTTTCCTGTAGATTTCCTTATCCTTGACATGGATGTACCAGATAATCTGAGGAACACGCCCATCATTCTGGGGCGTCCGTTCCTGGCTACCGCAAAGGCCAACATTAATTGTGAAAGCGGTAGCATGGAAATCGCCTTTGGGGACCAACGTATGAAATTAGATATTTTTAAGGCGATCAATAAATTTGAGGATTGTGGAGTTATTGAGGAACTTGATGAGGATAATATTAATATTGAAACTTGTTTGACAGTTTCTTCAATTGAAAGTTCCTCTTTGGTTGATGAATTTGACCCGCAACCCTCTGACTTAACATCTTCGGAAGAGGTTACTGATTTTGTCCACTCACAACCTCTCCCTCTTGTTGAATCTTCAGCATCTACCCGACCATCAATCATCACCCCACCCCAGCTCGAATTGAAACCATTGCCCGAGAATTTGAAATATCAATTTTTAGGACCTCAGAATACGCTCCCTGTGATTATCAGTGCTAAATTGACAAAGGAGCAAGAGATTAAATTGATTAAGGTTCTAAAGGAACATAAGGAGGCAATTGGTTGGACCATTCATGACCTTAGGGGGATCGAGCCATCTTACTGCAATCATAGAATATTTTTGGAAGATGGATCCCGCCCTTCTCGCCAGATGCAGAGATTGAATCCAAATATGCGAGAAGTGGTCAAAAAGGAAATCATCAAGTGGCTCGATGCAGGAATTATTTATCCAATCTCTGACAGTCCCTGGGTAAGTCCCGTTCAGATTGTTCCAAAGAAAGCCGGGATTACTGTTGTGACTAATGAGAAAGGAGAATCTGTCACAACTCGTTCAGCTTCATCTTGGAGAGTTTGTATTGATTACAGGAAGCTGAACACTGCCACTAAAAAGGATCATTTTCCCCTGCCCTTCATTGATCAAATCCTGGAAAAATTAGCCGGGCAGAAGTACTTCTGTTTTCTTGATGGTTACTCGGGATACAACCAAGTTCCTATCCATCCCGAGGATCAGGAAAAAACTACTTTCACCTGTCCCTACGGAACCTTTGCTTTTCGTAGGATGCCTTTCGGGTTATGCAATGCACCTGCGACTTTTCAAAGGTGTATGCTAGCCATATTTTCCGACATGGTGGGAGAGTTTATGGAAGTCTTCATGGATGATTTCTCCGTTTTCGGAGAATCATTTGACTCTTGTTTGGTTAATTTGGAAATGATTCTTAAGCGATGTATCAAGACACGATTGGTCCTTAGCTGGGAAAAGAGTCATTTCATGACCCAAGAGGGCATCGTTTTGGGTCATGTAATCTCTGAACGGGGAATTGAAGTGGACAAAGCTAAGGTTGATGCTATCGCTAAACTTCCTCCTCCCACATCAGTTAAACAAATCAGATCATTTCTTGGCCATGTGGGATTTTATCGAAGATTCATCAAGGACTTCTCGAAGGTTGCCCGCCCTTTGAGCAATCTTCTTGCCAAAGAAACACCGTTCGTTTTTGACGAATCATGCCAAAAGGCATTTGATTTCTTAAAAACGGCAGTCACCTGTGCGCCAATTTTGCAACCACCTATTTGGACAACCCCATTTGAGATCATGACCGATGCTTCTGATTACGCGGTCGGGGCTGTCCTGGGTCAGAAAATTGATCGAAAGCCCTTTGTCATTTACTACGCTAGTAAAACTTTGGATGAAGCCCAGAGGAATTACACTGTTACTGAAAAGGAATTACTCGCTGTAGTATTTGCGTTGGAAAAATTCAGGGCTTATCTCTTAGGGTCTCATGTTATTGTTTATACCGACCACTCGGCCTTTAGACATCTCTTGGCTAAAAAGGATGCTAAACCCCAGCTTATTCGTTGGATTCTTCTTCTTCAAGAATTTGATCTTGAAATCAAGGATAAAACCGGGGTACAAAATGTGGTGGCGGATCATTTGTCGAGACTCCTAGGTGATTCTTCTTGTCCGGACATTCCGATTGCTGACACTTTTCCGGACGAAACCATTCTTACAGTTTTAGGTGTCCACACCCCATGGTTTGCTGACATTGTTAACTATTTGGCCGTTGGTCAAATCCCCCAGGATTGGACCAAGCAACAACGGGATAGACTCAAATCTGAGGCCAAATACTACTTTTGGGAGGACCCTGAACTGTATCGCATCGGCTCTGATCAGATTATTCGCCGATGCATACCGGAGAATGAATTCAACAGTATACTTGAGTTCTGCCATGCATCTGGGTGTGGTGGACATTTCTCCGGGAAAAAGACGGCTACAAAAATTTTGCAATCTGGCTTCTATTGGCCGTCTTTATTCAAGGATGCCCAGGAGTTCTCACAGTCATGCCCTCGATGCCAGGCACTCGGGAGCATAACTAAGAGAGACATGATGCCCTTAAACCCTATTCTTCCTGTCGAAATTTTTGATGTTTGGGGCATTGATTTCATGGGACCCTTTATCCCTTCATTTGGACATCAGTACATTCTTGTCGCTGTTGATTATGTGTCTAAATGGATTGAGGCAATTCCCACCCGAACTAATGACCACAAGGTGGTCATCAACTTTGTCAAGAGAAATATCTTCAGTAGATTCGGGATTCCGAGGGCTATCATCAGTGATGGTGGCACTCATTTTACTAATGCCCAATTCCGGAGTTTATTGGCCAAATACGGGGTTAATCATCGAATTTCCACACCTTACCATCCCCAAACTAATGGACAAGCCGAGATCTCTAATCGAGAGATCAAGAACATTCTGCAAAAAACGGTTAGGCCCGATCGCAAGGATTGGACTCAAAAGCTTGAGGACGCTCTTTGGGCCTACCGTACGGCGTATAAAACACCTATCGGCATGTCTCCATTCCGTCTGGTGTATGGAAAGGCGTGTCATCTACTCGTAGAGATTGAACACAGGGCATTCTGGGCAATCAAACAATGCAATCTAGATCTAAATCTAGCTGGGAAGACCAGGAAACTCCAATTATCTGAGTTGGAGGAGCTTAGAAATGATGCTTATGAGAATGCCAAGATCTACAAGGCTCGGACCAAAGCTCTACATGATCAAATGATTTCCTGCAAGAGCTTTGAGCCAAACCAGAAGGTCTGGTTATTCGATTCTAAACTTAAGCTCTTTCCTGGTAAACTTAGATCTAAATGGAGTGGCCCATTCATAATTGATCAGATTTTTCTAAATGGTGCCATTCAGATTTCTGACCCAAAGACGGGTAACACCTTTAAAGTCAACGGTCAACGTCTGAAGCCTGTTGTTGACCATAATCTTCCAGAACCCGTTTCAGACTCTGTTGCTCTAGCCATTCTGTGACTTCTTTGGCTGGACTTCGCCTAGCTGACGGCATTAAACTCAGCAGTTGTACATATAACACAAGGCTGATACGAGCTTCATATCCAGGTGACATCTTTCATATTCTACCCTTTCTTTCATGTCTCTTTTTCAATGAGGACATTGCATCAGCTAGGCATGGGGGGGTGGATTCATTTTTGAATTAGTTGGTCAGCTTTGTGAAATCCATATAAATTGCTCTCTTTCTAAAAAAAAAAAAAAAAAAAAAGGATTAGTTGGACATTAGGACTTTTCAATCCTAAGAAATTTTACATTAGGATCTGAACACAAAGACCCCTCAGGTCTTTGGACTTAATTAGCCTGTGTATCTACTAAAATGTGGATTTGTCTTTGAGTTCTCGCCATCTTAATTCTATTATAATTGGAATAAATAAGGTTGGGTGATAAGTACACGACTTGTCAACCCACCCTCTGATTTAAGGGAATTTTGAGTCTTAAGCATCTACACACTTTCTTTGCACTGACTCGTTGTTTGGCGATTTTAACGGAAATTGGGTAGCTAATGAACCTTCTAGGGTGATATGGCTGGCAAGTTATCGTGGGTAACAGCCCATAGGTAGGTTGTCCAGAGCCCAGTCACTGGACCTTTCTCTTTTTGCTGCCTTTAGGTAAATCTTAGACCAGGGAAGCCACCTACTTAAAAAAAAAAAAAAAAAAAAAAAAATCAAAAAGGAGAAAAGAACAAAAAGAAATAAGCCACACTTCGCCGCACGAGTATGGCTGGCAAGTTGTCGGTGGTAACAGCTCATCGACCGGTTGTCCAGAACCCAGCTCAGAAAATGCACTAAAAATTCCCAAAACACTTAGGAAGAAGCGGAGAAGTAGAATAAACCGGGGAGATATACACTGGATTCACCCTTGTGTTGACCCCGTTAAAAAATAAAAGTAGGGAGAAAGCTACCGGTTGTAAAGATACACCTTTAGGCAGAATTCTTTTTGAGGTCACCTAGAGGCGTAGAAATCCGAAGTCCGTTTTAATTGCCGGTCAACGAGTCTATCACAATCACAATAAGATGCTTAAAACTTAGGGTTCTCATCAAATCTTGGGTGAGTTGAATGGCCGTAGAAAGCCACCCTTAAACCCTAAAATTTGAAAATCCAAAAAAAAAAAAAAAAAAAAAAAAAGAGTAAAAACAGAAAAAGAAATTTTTCTTTGAATAAGGCAAGGCTTGAGGCGATCTGCATTTTGGCTGATACCCGGGCACTGTTGTGTCTTTGAAAGTTCAGTTCTTAAGTAGACAATTTCTTAATGATTGAAAATAACTCAGGTCCAAATAATCTAACCTAATTCTTTTATAAATAGCATATAGTTTTTGCTAGGGACTAGCAAAAGATAGGCATGCGGGTATGATGTAAACACATTTACACTACTTAAAATGTCTATTTATGCATGTTCTTAAGCATAGGATTGCATTTCATGATATAAATATTGCATTACATGCATCATCTTGCATTTAGAGTAGCTTGAATAAAATGGAGGTTAATTGTCTCCTTTTATGTGCTTGGACAGGGCAAATATTTTATCGGGGCCTCGGATCAAAGATCCAACCGTATGGATATGATCAGGGCGACGATTGGAGTTCAACGACTCCAAGATCGCCCTAATCAGGCATCCGTAGCATCAGATAGAGACCGGGGAACCCTAGAAGATCAAGGGCCAGGATGGTGTAAATCCGCACTTCAGATGGAAGATCCGACCACACGGATGAATTCGGATCGACGATCGCAGCCGAACGACACAAAAATCGAGTCAATCCGACATCCGTGGCACCATCTACAACTTCCAGAAGATGGACGGCCAAGATGGCGCCACGTGGTGCCATCCCAGCCGCCCAATCGGCCGCAGGAGTCCTGTGAAGACCGCGCAACGTCTCCTCTCTGCCGTTGGATCTCGATCCAACGGCTGCGGTCGCGCGCGTTTAAAAACGTCCGCGCGACCATTTCGCCCGCGTAGCGCAGCGGCGACGCAGCTGCGGGCGAAGCGGAGGTCGCGGGTTCGAGCCGCGGAGAGAGGGTCGAAGGCGCGGGCGAGCGGGCGCGCACGAGCGTCGGATGAAGATCCAACGGCCGCGCGCGCCCGATAGCGCCGACGCGCAATTGGACGCTCTGGTGGGCGCGCGATCGCACGCGGGCGGCGCGCTACGCAGCGGGCGCGGACGCGATCTAAGCCGTCCGATCTCGCGATCGGACGGCTGAGACGACGCGGACGTGCGTTTGCGTTACGCGCGCAGGCCAGCCGAGCGGGCGCACGTGGGCGCGGCGGCGACGGTGACGGCGGGGCTTTAGCGACGGTTTTATCCGTCACTAAAGACCCCTTATTTATTATTTTGAAGATGTAATGTCCATTTTGCCCCCACTCCTTGTAACTATAAAAGGAGACCCCCTCCATACGAAATTTTCATCCCTTCCTTCTCCTCTCTACCTCTCCAAAGCTCAAGAGAAGCTTGTCCCACACCCGGGATGCTTTTCGCGAGATAAAGTCCAAATTTTCGTCCCCCTTCGGAAGTGGATCCCGCGACGACGACGGCGTGCTGCTTCGTTCCCGTTCTTCTGCTTCGTCCTCCTTCGTCCCGCCTCGTTCTCCTTCGTCCAGGTGTCGTCCCGTCCGGCTCGTCCTCCAAGCGACCGTCGAGGAGGATAACTTCTCTCTCCCATTCTTATTTACAGCTTTTCTAGTGTAGAATTTTCCTGCTTTATAGTGTAATTGATTTCCCGCTTTCTAGTGTAACTTTAATTTCGTTTTCTTGTATAAACAATTGAAATATTGAATGCATGTTCTCTTTCTCTCTCTCTCTCTCAATTTGATAGCTCCATTGTAATTATTTCGCCTTGTTTATCAAAAATCCTAAAAAAACATAATTGCGAATATAGGTCAACGTAGCCTCCCTGAGTTCGACCCGGAATTCTTATTTCGGTAAAAATTTTATTTGTTGAACACGAATCCTTCGCTTTCGAACTACAACGACGGGTTTTCCAAAACCAAACACGTTAGCGTAGATTCTCGCTCAACAGCGACCATCAACACACCCTTTAGAGCACGCCATGTCACGCGCGATCAAGAGGTGCGATCTCCGCACCATCTCAGCCGTTCGCTTCTGATCCAACGACTGCGATCCTTCCAACCTCAGCAACAGCAAGTGGGCGTAAGCAGTGGGTGTGGGATTTTCAGCAACAGAAGGGCAGGCCTTTAGTGACGGTTGTAGGTGTCACTAATGGCCTGCACGGTGCGTACGCCAGCCAAGGCATTGAAGAGGCGTGGATCTTTGGCGACATCTTTAGCGACCTTTAGTGACACTTGTGGCTATCACTGAATGTCCGTGCGTGAGAAGCCCTTCCTCCCATCACTATATAAACACCCCTACACCCCCCATTCCTCTTCATCTCTACCTACTCTACTCCCACCTACTCCTAAGCTCTAGTAGCCTACTAAAGATCTATTAGAGCCTACTCTCAAGCTCCAAAGGCCTCCTATTAGTGTATCATCCCTTTATCCCACCAGATACTTGTCCCTCTTCCCATCACCTTCATAGGTTGCCTTGGACCCATCCTCCTACCTCCATACCGATAGCAGATCGCCTCCACCTCCTCACCTCCATTCCAGATCTATGGTGAAGCCTTCCTCTACCCGACGTCCTCCTGCATCTCACCTCCATCGCCCTGCTTCCTAACTCCTTCGTCCAAGCTTCCACCAGGTGCCATCTTCTCGTCGAATAGTTGATTCGGGAGATTCCTTCTCACCACTCTCTCTTTTATGCTTTCATGGATTATTGTAATAAACATTGGATTGATATATCATATTTGTTTCATATCTCCCTTGTGATTACTTGTCTTTCTATTTCAAAAATACAAAAAAAATATAAAATACCAAAAAACAAACAAAATGAAGCACGGTATTCAAACAAAGTAAATGTTGCCTCCTTGTGTTTGACCTGAGACTCCCTTGGAGTTTCAGTAAAATTGTATTTGATAACGAGTTTTGCAAGCTACGACGACGGGTTCTTGAAACCCCTATTTTTAACACGTGAAACCCATACATCATTTTGGTGCCATTGCTAGGGAGGCAACGAAATTTACTTTCTCATTTTCTGCACTTCTTTGCATTTACATATTACTAACCCTGCTTATCTCTGATCTATTATCTTGTATGTACCCTAGCATGGAGATCCAAGTGTGGTAGATCGGAGTAAAGTGCAGGTAGAGTACTTAGTAAGTGTCCCCCGCATCCCCCCCACTAGTTTCATTTCGCCACACTCATAACCAAGACCTAATCTAGTTAGGTGTTTGCATAAACCATAGGATAGACTTTATTTGTCTTGTTTGCCACCTTCACCCATCTCACCCCACCATTTTATAAAAAAAAAACAAAAAGATACTTTTTGTGGGATGAATCAATATACACACTTTATACACCCACATTTGAGGCACATGGCTTGACTTGATTTTCATCTACTCAATTGGGATTCCAACCTGTGGACTTGGTACACCAATTCAACACATAAAGGAGTAGAAATCATATTAGGTTAATCACCTTTCTGTGTGCCTTAATCATTGGTGCATTTGGGCCGATTGATTGAATTTTTTTGGCCACACCACCTAATTTAAAAGAAACTCATTTTGTAGCTGCCCTATAGGATTCAATATTTAGGTCAAGCCAGGCACTCCATATTTTCTCTATTTATAAGGAAAATACTTGAACATGTGTTTGTAAAACTTGGTTTGCCTCACAAAACTTTGCTGAATGCACCTAATATTTGAATCCTAAAAGCTACTAAGCAAGATTTGAACCCTAAAACTCACCTCATCATTAATAATCTTGCTTGAAAACTTCTTGGTTGTGCACATTCACACATTCTCAAACAAATCATTAAGGGCACAACCGATTAAGGGCCCATCACATTCCAGAAGCACCAATATCCCAAGCCTAACTAAAATTGATTAGACATTGGCCCTAAGGATTGATTCGCTCATCAGGATTCAGATTGAGATTATTCACGATTAACCTGCTTATCCTGGTAAATCGAATGTCCAACTAGGGGAGTAGAGTGAAACGACAGCGGCTAGGAGGTACACTAGGAACAGGAGGAGAAAGCCAAAGGAAGAACCTTCTCCCCAGTCCCTCCTCCTAACTGGTCGGATTGCCTGGATACAAGTAGAGTAAATCGTCCATAATCTTAGGGCGGATTATGAGAGTCTATAGACCTTTAGGCTACCCCACCTAAGGACAGGCTTGTATTTTTGTGCTACAGGGTTCTCTCTCTTCCCCGTCCTTCCGACTTCGTTCCAGTGTATGCTTAGAAGGAGGTCGTTGAACCCTAGATTGGAAGGACCTTTAGACCATTCTCGAAGGCGGAGGTTGAGCAATAGCCAAGTAGATCCCATGGTTGATCAACAACCACCTCTCCCTCCCCTAAACCAGCAAGAGTTGATTCAGAGGTAGTTGCAAGAATTGCAGCAGATACAACAATGGTTCAAACATATGCATGGTCAGGGCACTCGACCCTTGAAGGATTTCTATGATCCTTCAAACTATGGAGAATGTCCCGACGTCATGATTCCTGCCGGAGACATAGAAATCAAGCCTTAACTCTTAAGTTTGATTAAGCATTTCCATGGGCTTGGCTTGGAGGACCCATTCCAGCACTTGGAGGATTTGACCACTTTGGTTCAGACCACTAGACTAAGGAATGTGAACGAAGAGCAAATGATCATGAGGCACTTTCCCCACTCTCTAAGGGATAAAGCTGCACATTGGTACCGGACCATCGAAAGGTCGATAGAAACATGGGCTGCTCTTAAGTCGACCTTCTTGAAGAAATTGTTCCCTATCGGATGGACTAATGCCTTGTGATGGGCGATTACCACTTTCGCTCAATCGCCAAGGGAACCATTTCATGGTGCCTAGGAGCGATTCTAGGAACTTTTGAGGAAATGTTCACACCATGAGGTGCCAAAATGGCAACTTGTTCAGATTTTCTATCACGGGTTGGTTGAAGAACTTCGTAATCATGTGGTTGCCTCCTGCGGAGGTAATTTCCTCAACAGGGATACAGATAGCGCATACTACCTATTTGAGAAAATGAGCGAGAACTCAATTAATCATGCCTCCATGGATGCATTCAACTGGTCCCAACAACCCAGGTCAAGTGCTAATGAGATCCAGGATTATCATTCATTTGACATGGAATTGATTTGTAATAAACTTGATAAAATGAACTTGGTTGCTAAAAGAATGGAAGAATGAATGTATGGGAATTCGGGAAACACTTCTACACCTACTCAATCCCAGACTTCAGGATTCCATTCCTTACGAGCTCCCATGAGGCAAGAGTTCATGAATCAACTTGAATTGGCTCAACCTATGAGCCAGGATTTCTCGAAACCTTATGGGTTCCAAACTGGGGCCTTTGATCCCAGTCTTTTTGATCCTTCCTTCTCTCCATTCTTGCCTTATGAGGATGTGTATGCAATGCAGGAGAATGTTAGGTCCAACCCGTATTCCAACACTTATAACTCGGGTTGGAGGAACCACCCTAACTTCTCCTGGAAAAGTCAGGGGCAGCAGACCCAAACACAATCCAGCAACTATGCATCTCAAAGACCTATGGGTCAGGGTCAAGTATACACCCAGTTGCCCCCGAGATCGGTTACTCAGCCATCTTGGAATGCCTAACAATTTGCAGGGTAGGCTGATTTAAATTGGTAGATGGCAGAAATGCAAAGGTTCATGCTTCAGCTTATGCAGCAAATGAAGACATCATTGGATAATTTGCAATCTAGGTTTATTGCTAACACCTGACAACCCGGATCTCTACCATCCCAACCCGTACCTAACTAGCGTAATGTGCAAAATCAAGGAAATAGAGCCCAATTGTATGGAAATCAAAGGGACCCCACGTACATGCTCAGGTGGTTGAGCAGGGTCCCTCATCTTCTTTTTCTGGTTACATGACCAACCGAGGCCCTCCAATCTTCACTAATCCACCTCAAGTCCCGAACCCATATGCCTCTGCAAACTCCGTCACCCTGAGAAGTGGAAAGCAGACCCAGGACCCTGAATCACCTTCTAGAAGCTAGAACCCTAGAGAGCTTGAGAGAGAGAAGGAGGAGATTGAAGGAGACAATAAGGCCCAGGGATTAGAAATTGAAGACACTATCCACATCCCGTTCCCTGAAGCCCTATTGAAAACCAAGAAGAAGAAAACCTTAGATAGCAACGAGGAGCTCCTGAATTTATTCAAGAGCGTAGAGATCAATATTCCGCTCCTCGATGCTATTAAGTACATCCCGGCTTACGCTAAATTCCTGAAAGAACTATGCACCCAAAAGCGTAAGTTGAGAGAACCCACTCCGAGGAAGGTGATTCTCTCTGAGCAGGCAAGTTCTGTTATCTTGCATCACCTTCCTCAAAAGAAGAAAGATCTCATGCGTTATTGGGGAATACACTTTTGATAGGGCACTATTGGATCTAGGTGCATCCATCAACCTAATCTCAACTTCTCTTTTTGAGAGGTTTGGGTTAGGTGAACTTAGGCCAACCTTGGTAATGCCACAACTAGCAAACCGTTCGGTCGCCACACCGAAGGGCATTATTGAGGATGTAATCGTCAAGGTCAAGGATTTCTATTTTCCCATAGATTTTCTCGTCCTTGACATGGATGTACCTAATGATTTGAGCAACACGCCCATCATTCTGGGGCATTCGTTTCTAGCTACTCCCAAGCCCAACATAATTAGTGAGAGCAGTAGTATGGATATCATCTTTGGGGATAAGAAGCTAACTCTTGATAATTTTTAGGCGATAAGAGGATTTGAGGATTATGGATTCATTGAGGAGCTCGAGGATCAAGATTTTGAGACTTGTATGACAATTAGTGCACTCGAGGACTCCACCAGCTTTAGCGAACCCAACCCACAACCCTCCTTGGCAGACTTGCCACATCCTAAAGAAGCTATTGATTTTGTTCATTCCAACCTCTTCCACTGGATTATCTTGGTGAATCTTCATCAGCATCCTCCCTACCATTTATACTGAACCCACCTCAGCTTGAATTGAAACCATGGCCTAAAATTTGAAATACGAGTTCTTAGGACTTGAAAACATGCTCCCTATGATTATTAGTGCTGATTTTACTAAGGAGCAAGAATCGAGGTTGATTAAGGTCCTTAAGAACAATAAGGAGGCAATTGGTTGGACCATCCACGACCTTAGGGGGATCGAGCCATCTTATTGTAATAATCATATTTTCATGGAAGATGGATCCCGCCCTTCTCATGAAATGCAAAGGAGACTAAACCCAAATATGCGAGAAGTGGTCAAGAAGGAGATAATTAAGTGGCTCGATGCTAGAATTATATACCTAATCTCGAATAGTTCATGGGTTAGCCCCGTTCAGGTTGTACCCAAGATGACGGGAATAGCCATTTCGACTAACGAGAAAGTGGAAACCTTCACCACTCATTCAGCTTCTGCTTGGAGAGTCAGTATTGTCTATGGGAAGCTGAACACATCAACTGAAAAGGATCACTTTTCCTTCCCATTCATCTATCAAATCCTCGAAAAGTTAGCTTGGCAAAAATACTTTTGCTTCCTAGATGGTTATTCGGGATATAACCAAGTCCCTATCCATCTCGAAGACCAGGAAAAGACAACGTTCACATATCCCTATAGAACCTTTGCATTCCGTAGAATGCCATTCAGGCTTTGCAATGCACTTGCGACTTTTCAAAGGTGCATGCTGGCCATCTTTTCTGACATGTTGGGAGATTGTCTTGAGGTGGTCATGGATGATTTCTCTATTTTAAGAGATTCTTTTGGGTCCTGCCTACCTAACCTTGATTTGATTCTTCAGAGATGCATCATGACACGGCTGGTCCTTAGTTGTTAAGAGAGCCACTTTATGACTCAGAAAGGCATAGTTCTAGGTCATGTGGTCTTTAGATGGGATATTGAGGTTGATAAAGCTAAGGTGGATGTTATCTGTAGACTTCCTCCACCCACATCTGCAAAATAGATCTGCTCCTTCCTTGGACATGTGGGTTTTTATAGAAGATTCATCAAGGACTTCTCGAAGGTTGCCTGACCCCTAAGTAATCTTCTGGCCAAAGACACGCCATTTGAATTTGATGAATCATGCCACAAGGCTTTTGATTTATTAAAAATGGCAGTCACTTGTGCCCCGATGTTGCAACCACTGGTTTGGACATTCCCATTTGAGATTATGGTTGACGCATCTGATTATGCCGTTGGGGCTATCTTGAGTCAGAAGATTGAGAAAAAGCCCTCTATGATCTACTACGCTAGAAAGAATTTGGATGAGGCCAAAAGGAATTGCACTGTTATTGAAAAAGAATTGCTAGTTGTAGTTTTCGCTTTAGAAAAATTTAGGGCTTATCTTTTAGGTTCTCATGTCATCATTTATATTGACCACTCGACCTTGAAACATCTCTTGGCCAAAAAGGATGCCAAGCCCTAGCTTATTCGCTGGATTCTATTACTTCAAGAATTCAATCTTGAAATCAAGGATAAAGCTAGGGCACAAAATGTAGTGGCGGATCACCTCTCGAGAATCCTAATTGATTCTCCTCATTCGGATATCCCTATTTCAGATACTTTTCCGGATGAGACTATCCTTACATTCTCGGGTATCCAAACCCTTGGTTTGTGAATATCGTTAATTATTTGGCCGTTGGTCAAATACCCCAGGATTGGACCAAACAACAATGGGATAGACTGATAACACTACACAAGGGGGTGATAATTATGTTGAATATGGCCCATCTTAAGAATAAAAGGCACAACATAAGTAGAATGGGAGCATTGCATGCATCATGTACCAAGATTGCTTATAAACTGTATTAATGGCCATTTGTGTAAGCATTTGTCAAAACAAGCCTCAGATGAGTAATCGGATCGCACTGATGGATTCAAAACGACGAACGGAGTCCAACGGACTCAAGATCGGCCAAATCCGACATCCGAAGCTACTACAATGGGCCTAAGAAGTTCTGACCGTTGATCTGGAGATCAATGACCCATATTGCGCCACGTCAGCCCCCGCTCCACCGCACGCCGCACCTTCATCCAGCCAAGATCAGATCTCGGCCGTCGATCTTCGATCGAATGGCCGAGACTCGAGCGCCTGCCCAAAGTCGCCGTGACAAAGCGCAGGCGTGGCGCAACGGTTAGCGCACACGCCCGCATGCACGCGACGCAGGTTCGAGCCACGCGGAGTCGAAATCGAAGACGGAGGACGCGCGCGGTGAAATTGGGCCGCCCGATCAGTAGCTGGCGGCCACGCGTGATGAAATTGGGCCGCCCGATCAGCAGCGGGCGGCCGTGATCTCGCCACGCGGTGCAACCGCAGCTCACGGGTGCCCATGCGCGCACACACGTCGGGCGATGACGCCCGTGCACACGCGCGCCCGAGGCGCGATCCCAGCGCAGCAGAGGAAGGTTCTCAGCCATCCAATCTTCGATCGGACGGCTTTCGTTCAGTAGCCGCGGATCGCACGAGGAGAAGAAACAGGGCGGGCGGCTAACCAACGGCTGGAGGGCTTCACCGACACTTTTGGGAGTGGTTTTAGCAACGCTTTGGACATCGCTAAAGGCCCTTCTTCTTTTAGGAAGCCCTTAACCCTATTTAAACCTTTCCAACCACTCATTCAAGGCATTCACTCCCCTTGCAACTACTCCACCCCTCTCCTAGCTAACTTTAGGCCCTCTTATAATCACCGGAGACGACGAGCCACCGACAGAGCCTCCTTCACCGCCGTGGTTGCCTCGTCGCTCTCCACACACACTCTCTCTCTCTTTTAAGCTTTCCGTTACTTTTGTTTGAAGCATGTATTTAATGTTGTAAGCCATGAACTACAAGTGCATGATTAATGAAGTTATTTTCCGTTCAATTGTCACTTTAATTTTCGTTCAAGTTGCATGATCAAACAAAGAACTTTCTAACCCAAATCTCTCTCTCTATCTCTCTCTCGCTTTTCAAAATCGCATCCTTCGCAAGCAAAACTCCACACTTTCCATGACAACAAGTGGTAAGCAAAAATCCGATTTTCACGCCTCCCTAAGACCGACACTCGGACTCACCTCCGTTTAATTATTTTAAAACCGACGTTGCAAGTGCGACTATAACGACACTCCTTAACGCACACGCACAACGACACGTTAGTTTTTTGGCGCCGTTGCCGGGGAGGCAACGGATTTGTTTTGTCACCTCCATTCCACATTCATTCTCACATCGTCTAATGCCCTATTTTCCTTTTTACTTGATGGTTGCAGGAATTCGGTGCGTGGACGGCGAAGCGACGCATCCCATGACGATAGCAAGGGAGTAGGTGCTTCGAGGATCGATAGTGAGTAATTTTTCCCTCATGATTGTTTGCTTGCGTAAAAAAATTAAAAAAATTGTAAAAACTGAAAAAAATTTGCGTGGTGTATGATTGCTTGACCTACATCCTTAACACATCACCCCACAAAAAAATGTACACTCTAACATTCTGAATAAATTCTTGGAGTGTTCTTTTCTTTTTCCTGAGTGGTGTTTGCGAAGCCACCGTGAGTTGACCTGGGCTGCACCACTCAACCCTAAAATCGACTCATCTAATAGAAGCTGCATGATCATTAGGATGAGTACACTAGGGTTTTAGAGCCTCTATAGAATAAAAAGGAAATCTACTTTCACCAAGTTGTGTGCAGAACTTGACGTGCCCACTAAAACTTGTTTGAAAACATTAACACACGTCAACCCTAAAAAGTACTAAAGTAAGGATGAAACACTAAAAGACACCACATCTTAACAAATCCTTGCTTGAAAACCATGTTTTGCTAGAAGCACACACCTTGAAAGTTGAAAATTAAGAGGCACCACCCCAATCAACGCCTCATCACATAACACTAAGCACAAGCACTATCCTAGCCCTTTAAAACTGAGTAGACGTGCCCTAGGCAGGACTGAGTTAAGTCTCAAAAGGCGAGGTTTTGTTCTCTAGGCACTTGGCTTTCATTCCCTTGGTAGAATCTGGTGACTAGGCTGCGGGGCAGTGTCAAACGACCGCGGTTGTGGGGTCTATGGAACCGGAGGCGCAAGCCAAAGGAAGAACCTTCCCTGCAATCCCCTCGTAATCAACCTGGCCAGATTAGCCTTGGGAAGGGGAGTCCAATGCTTACAGACTTAATCACCCTTTGTGAGATTTCTAGGTCTCCTAAGGAATACACCATAAGGACTAGGCTTATGTGCTTGATTGAAACACATTTCTCGCATCTATCGCCCTCCGCATCCCCTCCTATTCTCTTTAGTGTATGCACGGGAGATGCTCACCGCATCCCAAGTTGTGTGTTTTGGGGCAGGAATCTAGGTGACGTAATTCTGTTGGAAACATGGCTGAACCTAGGGTAGATGAGGTTGAGGATCAACCCCCACCAGATGCTATGGCCATCATCCAAGCTAAAATCAATGCTAACCACCGACTTCAGCAACAACAAATCCACACCATCATGTAAGCCATACAACGGTTACAGAACCCACAAGAACAACCACCTTTCCAAGACATACCAGGGAAACCACCACTTGATTTACCGCCATTTCAGGATCAGTCGAAGCCCCTCCGCGATTTCTATAATCCCTCTGCTATTAGAGTCGAGCCACACCTTAGGATCCCTGAGGGGGGAGATGATTTTGAGCTAAAATCGAATGTCTTAAGTCTGATCCAGAGCCACTTTCATGGAAGCTCAAATGAGGACCCCTTTCAGCACCTAGAGGATCTCAAACGCATAACACGAACTGTGAAACCTAGGAACATTAGCCTTGACATTGTTCTAATCAAGATGTTCCCCTTCTCATTAAGAGACAAGGCTTCTCATTGGCTTAAAACCCTAGGTAGACCCATCACCACCTGGGAAGAACTGAGGCATGCATTTTTAAAGAAATTCTTCCCCATAGGAAAGAACAATGCCCTCAGAAGAGCTATCACTACCTTTACACTCCAGGGTGGGGAACAATTTCATGAGGCGTGGGAAAGATTTAATGAACTTTTGAGGAAATGCCCACACCACGAAGTACCAAGGTGGCAATTGGCCCAGATCTTCTACCATGGTCTAGACAGCAACCTACGGAACTTCGTCGATGCCTCATGCGGGGAAAACTTCCTGAACAAAGATGAGGAGAGCGCGTTTGAGCTCTTTGAGTCTATGAGCGAGAATTCGCTCAACAATGCTCCATGAACCAGTTTAACAGGTCCAGTCAACCCCGTGGTGGGATTTATGCGGTACAAGCAAATTCTGGAATGGTTGACATGGACATCATTGCTAAAAAGTTGGATCGAGTGGAATTGGTGGACAAAAAGATTGATGAGCTACTGAACCAGACCAGGAACCCCTTGCAGACTTTCTCCCTAGCAAAGGGAGCACATAATGTTGACCTGGTCCAGCCCTTCACCCAACTGAACCTGGAACAACCCCTGACCCCGTTCCAGGGAGGGACCTTTGCTCCCTCGACCCTTGATTACTCCCTTCCCTCTTCATCAACATCGGCTATCCTAGAAGATGTGAAAGCTGTCCAAGGTTATGCAAAACCTAACCCTTTCTCCAACACTTACAACACTGGCTGGCGTAACCACCCCAACTTTGGTTGGACAAACCAGAAACCACCGCAATTCCAAAACCAGCCTAGGCCAAACCAGCAGCCACACTTGCCCCCTATCAGCAAGGACCACCAGTTAGACCCCAATATAATTAGAATAGGGCGGCCCCTCCCCCACAAAATCAAATGGATACCCTAATAAAGATGATGGCTGACATGAACCAGAAACATCAGGAGGAAATGGCCTTGGTAAAGGGACAGTTAAGCCAACTCTTGGACTGTAAACAACAAGGATCCCTACCTTCCCAACCACAATCGAACTGGCAAAATATAATTAACAGAGGCCCCAATTTGCAAGGGTTCCAAAGCAACCCCAGGCAGGCTCACATGGTCCAGCCAGCCCTGCAAACACCTCCTGGGTTTGGTGCTTCTTCGTACTCATCTTCTCAAGGATCAACCCATGGCCCCAATGCCTCTGCGAATGTGGTGACCTTGAGAAGCGGCACCAAAACCCAGGATCCCAAATGGCCTACTCTCCTTGAGACTTTACCCGCTGAAATACCCGACTCAGAAGAGGAACCAACCAAGGACCCAAACATGGAACCAATCCATTTTCAGACACCCTTCCCTGAGGCCTTGGAAACAATCAAGAAAAAGAAGAATACTGTGGAAATTGAGGAGTTGTTGGAAATTTTTAAGCAAGTACAGATTAATATTCCGCTCCTAGAAGCCGTCAAACACATCCCTGCTTACGCCAAGTTTTTAAAGGATCCCTGTACACCCAGGCGTAAGCTGAGACTTCAAGCACCTAGGAAGGTTGTACTCTCTGAGCAAGCAAGTTCTGTGATATCAAGCAACCTTCCACTCAAGCGAACTGACCCAGGAGCGCCCCTGATTTCCTACAATATCGGGGACATGACGTTTGATAGAGCGCTCTTGGACCTAGGTGCTTCTATCAACCTAATTCCAACAACCATGTACCACCAATTTGGTTTTGGGGAGCTGACACCAACCCCTATCACCATCCAGCTGGCTGATAGATCAGTGAAAACCCTAAAGTGGGTTGTCGAGGACGTGATTGTACAGGTCAAGGACTTCTATTTCCTGGTCAACTTTTTGGTGCTTGACATGGAAGTCCCTGAAAAATTACAGAACGCACCCATAATCTTAGGCAGACCTTTCTTAGCTACAGCTAAAGCAAACATTGATTGCGACACGGGATGTATGAAAATCGCCTTTGGGAACAAGAAAATGCAATTGGATATCTTCCGGGCGACAAAGTATGTTGATTGCGATTACATTGAGGAACATGATCCCGTGGAAACTTTAATCGAGGAATGCCTCACCCTCAGTTCTGTCTCAGACCACCAAACCCGTAGTGACTGTTCTGACCCGTCACCATCATTACCCGTGGACCTCTGTAAGGCTGAGTACCATCACATGACACCATTTGAAGAGATCGATGTTGATCAACTCCCGCCCTTTCCCTTCCTATCGACTGTGGTTCCACCCGCACCTGAACTTAAACCATTGCCCGAGAATCTCAAGTACATCTTCTTAGGACCTGACCAGACCTTCCCAGTGATTATTAATTCTCATCTAACCAAGGATTAGGAACTCAGGTTGACTGCGACCCTTTCAAAACATCGGGTCGCCATTGGTTGGACCATTTCGGATTTAACAGGAATTAGCCCCACCTATTGCACCCATAAGATTTACCTGGAAGATGGGGTCTGACCTTCCCGCTAGATGCAGAGACGTTTAAACCCAAACATGCGGGAGGTCATTAAAAAAGAAATTATCAAGTGGCTTGATGCCGACATCATCTACCCTATCTCCGATAGCCCCTGGGTGAGCCCCACTCAAGTGGTTCCAAAGAAAGCTGGGCTCACCGTTGTCACCAATGATCGTGGCGAATCCATCCCCACCCGCACCACCATCGCATGGCGGGTGTGTATCGATTATAGGAAGCTTAATGAAGCCACTAAGAAGGACCACTTCCCCTTGCCATTCATTGACCAAATCCTTGAAAGATTGGCAGGGCAGAAGTATTTTTCCTTCCTGGATGGATATTCAGGATATAACCAAGTCGCAATTGCTCTGGAAGATCAGGAAAAGACCACATTCACTTGCCCGTATGGCACGTTTGCATTCCGTCGAATGCCGTTCGGGTTATGTAATGCACCTGCGACCTTCTAGCGTTGCATGCTAGCCATTTTCTTAGAAATGGTGGGTGAATACTTGGAGGTCTTTATGGATGATTTCTCTGTATTCGGGAATTCGTTAGACCATTGTTTGAGCAACTTGGAGAAAATCCTGAAATGATGTATCGAGGTTAACCTGGTGTTAAGTTGGGAAAAGAGCCATTTTATGGTTCAAGAAGGAATTGTCCTCGGTCACATCATTTCGCATAGGGGCATCGAGGTAGATCGAGCTAAGGTTGATTTAATTTCCAAACTTCCTCCACCTAGTTTGGTCCGGCAGATTCGCTCCTTCCTAGGACATGTTGGGTTCTACCGAAGGTTCATTAAAGACTTCTCCAAGCTTTCCAAACCCTTGACCGACCTTCTAGACAACGACGCCATATTCCACATGTCTCTTGATTGCATCCAGGCTTATCACACCCTCCGGGACTTAGTCTCCACCGCACTTGTACTTCAACCCCTAGACTGGTCCCAGGACTTTGAGATTATGTGTGATGCATCAGATTTTGCCATAGGTGCTGTCCTGGGACAAAGGCAAGACAAGAAGCCCGTGGTGATCTACTACGCGAGCAAAATGTTGGATGAGACCCAACGTAATTATACAGTCACAGAGAAAGAATTGCTCGCTGTAGTCTTTGGACTTGAAAAATTCTGATCATACTTGCTGGGATCCCACGTGACTATTTACACTGACCATTTAGCCATCCGGCACCTGTTAGCCAAGAAGAACGCAAAGCCCAGGCTCATCAGATGGATCCTGCTTTTGCAGGAATTTGACCTGGAAATCCGAGACAAGGCCGGATCGAAGAATATGGTGGCTGACCACTTGTCGAGACTTCATCCAGACCACATTGGACCCTCCCTACCTCTATCTGATGCCTTCCCTGATGAACACATCCTAGCCGTACAAGACAAGAAAATGCCATGGTATGCTGACTATGTCAATTACCTGGTTGTAGAACAAACCCCGCACAGCCGGTCCAGACAGCAATGGGATAGGTTCTTGGCTGAGGCCAAGCACTATTTCTGGGATGATCCCATGCTGTTTCGCCTCTGTGCTGATCAGATCATCAAGAGGTGTATACCCGAAGACGAAGTTCAGAGTGTGCTTTCCTTTTGTCATGACCAAGCGTGTGGCGGCCAATTCTCTGGAAAGAAAACAGCTGCAAAAGTTTTACAGTCTGAATTTTACTGGCCGTCCCTATTTAAGGATGCACACATCTTTGCCAAGACTTGCTCACTCTGCCAAACGCTGGGGACCATGACCAAGAAAGATATGATGCCCCTTCAGCCCATTTTGATTGTCGAAATCTTCGACGTTTGGGGTATCGATTTTATGGGCCCCTTTCCACCATCCAACAGCTTTGAGTACATCCTGGTCTTGGTAGACTATGCTTCCAAATGGATTGAAGCCGTCGCCACCCAACAATGCGATCATAGGACTGTCATGGACTTTGTTAAGAACATCTTTTCCCAGTTTGGAATACCCAAAGCCATGATCAGTGATGGTGGAAGCCATTTTATCCATTCCCAATTTCGTGCCCTACTTAGAAAATACAGGGTAAACCATCGCATTGCCACCCCGTATCATCCACAAACAAATGGGCAGACTGAGGTCTCCAATAGACAAATCAAGAACATTTTACAGAAGACTGTGAGACCTGACAGGAAAGACTGGTCCACACGACTTGATGAAGCCATGTGGGCATATAGGACCGCTTTCAAGACCCCGATAGGCATGTCACCTTATCGCCTGGTCTTTAGCAAAGCCTGCCATCTTCCTGTCAAATTGGAACACCAGGCATACTGGGCTGTCAAGCAATGTAACATGGATCCCCAGTTAGTCGGTGCGCAGAGGACGCTCCAATTATCTGAGCTCGAAGAAATTCGTCGGGATGCCTTCGACAATAGTTGACTGTATAAGGAGAAAATGAAATCCGTACACGACCGACTCATTCATAGAAAAACCTTTGAGCCTAACCAGCAAGTTTAGCTGTTTGACACACGCCTAAAACTCTTCCCGGGGAAACTCAGGTCCAAATGGACCAGACCATTTCGGGTGGTTAAGCCCTACTCTAATGGGGCTGTTGAAATCGCTAATCTAAACACTAGGCACACTTTTACAGTTAATGGTCAAAGATTGAAGCATTTCCTGGCCCAGGTACCCCCCCAAGGAAAGTATCACCCACATTGATGGTTGACACCGAGCACCGCCCAGCTGGAGGCGTTAAACTCAACGCTTCCTGGGAGGCATCCCAGAGAATTCAGACTGATCTGGTAGTTTACGTCACTCAGGTACTATCTTTTTGAACCCTTTTTACATCCATGTACTTGCCAATGAGGACATTGGGGTGGTAAATTTCATAATCCTGAGCTCAATTAATCAGTTTGAATGAATAAATAAATTAAAAAATATATATTTGAATTTAGGAAGAAAAATTAGGCATTAGAAACTTATCAATAGTGGGAAATAATACAAAAAGAACTTAAACACTAAGACTTTTCAGGCCTTCAGGCTTAATCAGCCCTGGTGTCTGTTAAAATATGGATTTAGCGGCGAATCCTTGCAACCTTAAGCTATTCTAATCCATCTACTAAATAAGGTAATAAGTATACGACTTATCAACTCACCCTCTAACTCAGGAAAACTTTGAGTCTAAGCATCTACACACATTTTTGCACAGACTCACTTCTCGGAGATTTTGATAGAAATTGGGTAGCTAATGAACTCTCTAGGGTGGTATGGCTGGCAAGTTGTCATGGGTAACAGCCCATTGGTAGGTTGTCCAGAACCCGGCCACAGGCCATTTCTTCTTCATTGCCTCTAGGTACATTTGAGATCAGGGAAGCCACCTACGAAAAAAAAAAGAGAAAAAAAGGAAGAAGAAAAGAAAATAAACCACACTTCACCGCACAAGTATGGCTGGCAAGTGATCGTGGGTAACAGGCCATTGGTCGGTTGTCCAGAGCCCAGTTCAATATTTGCACAAAAAAAGACCAAAACACCAAAGGAAGAAGTGGGGAAGTAGTACAAGCCAGGGAGATATACACTGGAAAAATCCTTGTGTTGATCCCAATTAAAACAAACGTAGGGAGAAAGCTACCAATCGAACAAATACACCTTCAGGAAAATTTATTTCCTTTTCCGGTCACCTAGAGGTGTAGAAACTCGAAGTCTGTCTCAATTACCGTTAAGTGAGTCTATCACAACATTCACACCAAGATGCTTAGCACTTAGGGTTTTGACCGAGTTTTGGGTGGGTTGGGTAGCCGTAAAAAGTAACCAACCCACATTGAATTTTGAAAAAATTCTAAAATATATATATATACATATACATATGTATAGTTATATACATTAAAGTAAGGATTCAGGCCATTTGTATTTTGGCAGACACCCGGGCGCTGCTTAGTCTTTGTAGATTAAGATCTTCGTATATTTCCTCTTATTGACAAGTAACGAAGTGTCTAAACAATTACTTCTTAAATTCTGAAAGGAAATAAAGGCTAGAATAAACCTTGCTAGGGCTAGCAAGGAGTAAGCATGGGGGTATGACAACACTACACAAGGGAAAGGCACAACATAAGTAGAATGGGAGCATTGCATGCATCATGTACCAAGATTGCTTATAAACTGTATTAATGGCCATTTGTGTAAGCATTTGTCAAAATAGGCCTCAGATGAGCAATCAGACCGCACAGATGGATACAGAACGACGAACGGAGTCTGAAGAACTCAAGATCAGCCAAATCCGACATCCGGAGCTCCTACAATGGGCCCAAGAAGTTCTGACCGTTGTTCTGGAGATCAACAACCCATATTGCACCACGTCAGCCCCCGCTCCACCGCGCGCCGTGCCTTCATCCAGCCAAGATCAGATCTTGGCCGTCGATCTTCGATCGAATGGCCGAGACTCGCCCGCCCGTAGTCGTCGCGACAAAGCGCAGGTGTGGCGCAACGGTTAGCGCACACGCCCGCACGCACGCGACGCAGGTTTGAGCCATCCGGAGTCGAAATCAAAGACGGAGGACGTGCACGGAGAAATTGGGCCGCCCGATCAGCAGCGGGCGGCCGAGATCTCGCCACCTGGTGCAACCGCAGCTCACGAGCGCCCACGCGTGCGCGCACGCCGGGCGATGACGCCCGCGCACACGTGCACCCGAGGCGCGATCCCAGTATAGCCGAGGAGGGTTCTCAATCGTCCGATCTTCGATCGGATGGCTCTCGTTCAGCAGCCGCGGATCGCATGAGAAGAAATAGGGTGGGCGACTGACCAACGGCTAGAGGGCTTCACCGACACTTTTGGAAGTGGTTTTAGCGACTCTCTGGACATTGCTAAAGCCCCTTCTTCTTTTAGGAAGCCCTTAACCCTATTTATACCCCCTCCAACCACTCATTCAAGGCATTCACTCCCCTTGCAACTACTCCACCCCTCTCTTAGCTAACTTTAGGCCCTCTTGTAATCACCGGAGACGACGAGCTGTTGACAGAGCCTCCTCCACCGCCGTGGTTCCCTCGTCGCTCTCCACTCTCTCTTTTAAGCTTTCCATTACTTTTGTTTGAAGCATGTATTTAATGTTGTAAGCTATGAACTACAAGTGCATGATTAATGAAGTTATTTTCCGTTCAATTGTCACTTTAATTTCCATTCGAGTTGCATGATCAAACAAAGAACTTTCTAACCCTAATCTCTCTCTCTATCTCTCTCTCGCTTTTCAAAACCACATCCTTCGCAAGTAAAACTCCACACTTTCTGTGACAACAAGTGGTAAGCAAAAATCCAATTTTCACGCCTCCCTGAGACCGACACTCGGACTCACCTCCGTTTACTTATTTTAAAACCGACGTTGCAAGTGCGACTATAACGACACTCCTTAACACACACGCACAACAACACGTCACAGACTTATGTCTAAGGCCAAATATTATTTTTGGGATGATCCCGAGCTGTACCACATTGGTGCAGACAAGATTATTTGTCAATGCATCCTGGAAATTGAGTTCCATAGCATACTTGAGTTTTGCCACACATTTGCGTGTGGTGGACACTTTTCCGGGAAAAAGACAACAGCAAAAATCATGCAATCCGGATTTTATTGATCGTCATTATTTAAGGATGCTCAAGAATTCTCAAATTCATCTGCCCGATGCCAGACACTCGGGAACATGTCTAAGAGAGATATGATGCCCCTGAACCCAATACTTTCTGTCGAAATTTTTGACATTTGGGGCATCGACTTCATGGGACCTTTCCCTCTTTATTTGGACACCAGTATATTCTGGTCACTATTGATTACATGTCCAAATGGATTGAGGCAATCTCCACCTGCACCAATGACCACAAGGTGGTTATCGATTTTGTGAAGAAAAATATCTTCAGTCGATTCGGGGTTCCTTAGGCAATTATTAGTGATGGTTGCAAACATTTCACTCATGCTAGTTTTGGAATTTACTGGAGAAATACGAGGTGAATCATCAGATTTCCACACCCTACTATCCTCAGACGAACAGACAGGATGAGGTCTCCAATCGAGAGATCAAGAACATTTTGCAGAAAATTGTAAGGCCTGATAGGAAGGATTGGACCCAAAAGCTAGATGATGCTCTTTGGGCCTACTGTATGGCATACAAAACACCTATCGGTATGTCTCCGTTCCATCCAATGTTTGGTAAGGTATGTCACTTACCCGTAGAGTTAGAACAACGAGCATTTTGGGCCATCAGGAAGTGTAATTTTGACCTTGAGTTGGCCGGGAAAACCTGGAAACTCCAAATATTTGAGTTGGAGGAGCTTAGAAATGATGCCTATGAAAATGCCAGAATCTATAAGGCAAGGACCAAAGCTCTCCATGACCAGATGATTTCACGTAAGAGCTTTGAGCCGAACTAGAAGGTCTGGCTTTTTTATTCTCGATTGAAGCTCTTCCCCGCCAAACTTAGGTCTAAGTGGGATGACCTATTCATTATTGAGTGGATTTTCCCTAACAGGGCCGTCGAAATCTCTAACCCAAGGATGGGTAATTCCTTCAAGGTCAACGGACAACGTGTCAAACCTTTTGTTGACCATGTGCTCCCTGAGCCTGTCTCGAACAAGGTTGCTCTTACCTTGCCCTAACGACCGCGGGCTGATCATCGCCTAGCTAAAGGCACTAAACTCAGCACGTGTAAATACTATTCCAAGCTTACCAGAATCTTACGGAAAGCAGGTGTAATTCTTCCACATCTACTCACTTGCATGCTTTCATTTTTAACAATGAGGACATTGCATTAGCTAAGCATGTGGGGTTGGATATATCTTATAGTCTTTTTGTCAGCTATAATAGTAATTTCCTATTATTCTAGTTTAAAAAAAAATAGAATTAGGAGATGAGAACTTAGGCATTAAGAGTTGCAAACTTTGGGAATTGATACTTTGAGACCTCAATACTTAGACTATTCAGGTCTTCAGGCTTAATTAGCTCGGGAGTCCACTTGAATGTGGACTTGGTCTCGAGTCCTGCTAAGTCAATCTCATTTTAGTTTAGTAACTAATTTGGGATGATAAGCATGCGACTTATCAACCTGCCCTCCGATTTGAGGGGATTTTAAGTCTAAGCATTTGCACACTATTCGCACTGACGTATGATTGCACAGCAATCATGGGTCATAATCAACATAAATAATGTCTGAACATATATTAAATTATGGATATTGCACTCATATCTTGCAAATGTTGCATTGCATTAGTCTATTTAGAATAAAATGAGATATCCTGCTATTTAATGATTTTTATTACTATTTGCAGGTAATAAAGTGATCCAGGATAAAGGAGATAGTGGAATAAAGCAATAAAGGAAGAAGAAGACTGATCTAAATAAGAGTGAGGAGGATAGCCTTATCCCAACCCCTAGAAACCCTAGGACAACCTTCCCAAACACAAAACCACCTGCATTAGGACACCTTAGCATTCAAAACCCAAACATGGATAGCACTATCCATGTTCTTATCCACCCTATCCCTCTCCCAAACACTTAGGAACCAAAGCCCACCTTAGAAAACCTAAAACCCACTCTCCAGCATCTTTTAAGACGTCCAGACATCTGGCTAGACGTCTGATTTCTGTAGAATATCAATACAGGAAGCCAAAACTCATACTGACATAGAATTGGACATCTAATTTAATGTCCAGATGTTCAATTTTGTAGTATAAGACATTTGACCACTATCCCAGACGTCTGCTACTGCTGTCTGGTTCCAGATTTTAGTGCTAGAAGCCAGATCTTGCCTATTTTGACCTAAGAACCCCACTGGACACCCTAGGAAACCTAATTGGAGACCTCCTAAGCCTAGTCCACTATCTATATCCCTACTTATCCTATCCCTAACCCAATTGAACCATCCCATACCTAATTGGGTGCATCTACAGTTGATTGGGTGCACCCAAGCCCAATTAGATCCACCCAGGATCTAATGGACTCATACCTATTTGGGTTACCCTAGCCTAATCACATGCACACATCCAATTAGACTTGACCTAGACCTAATTAGGGTCACTCATATCCAATTAGACTTTCCTAAGCCTAACTAGGTCCATACCTGATAAATGCCAGTTTATCATCATTCTTATGCATTAAAATAAACCTAGCTCTTAGGATTTTACTCCGTAAACGGGTTTTTGGGCTGCATTTAGGCATAAATTAGGTTAGGCATGCATTGCATTTTTTATTTTCTTTTTGATATGTTTTTGTGAGTGTCAGGGATGAACAGATATGCAGATCCCTAAAACCCTAGCACTCAAGAAGGCAAATGGTGAAGGAGAATTTCAGATTAGCTGGAACTCATCTTGATCCAGCTCACCACAGCTGGAACCTAGTTCACTTGAACTAGGGTTAGCTCATCCCAGCTCCATTCAACTAATCTCAGCTGAATGGCAGCTTAAGAGAGTTCATCTTAGCTCACCCTAGCTCAAGTCAGCTCAGATCCAGCTCAACTTAGCTGAGTCTACCTCATCTCAGCTCCCACTAGTTCATAGGGAGCTATAGCTAGCTCAACTGAGTTGATAGGAGTTCACCCCAGCTCAGACCTAGCTACATCCAGCTCCACTCAACTCCAGCCAGATGAAGAAGAACTTATCTCAGCTTAGGAAGCTCAAGTCTAGCTCCCGGGGATTTAGCTTAGCTCAACTCAGTTGAGCTAAGCTACCTTAACTGCCTCAACCAACTTGATCCTCCCTGGGAGCACCAGACCTAGATCACCTCAGCTCATTATGATAGAAGCTAGCTCACTTTAGCTTAGCTTAGCAACTAGCAAAGAACTAGCAAGCTAAGCCAACTAAAGTAGCCCCATGCCAGCCTCTTCAGCAGCAGCCAGCTCCAGTTTCAGCTCCAGACTTCTCATCCTCAGCTCCTCCCTCCAAACTCTAGCTCCAACACCTCTTTCTCTACTCCTCCTCTAGCTAAGCTAGCTTATCTTAGCTTAGCTTAGCTATGCTCCAACTTCCTTGGCTTGTACCACCCAAAAACCCTACCTAACAACTCCACCTACTAGCTCCACCTAAGCTCCACCTACTTGGCGCCAACCTAGCCTACCCACCACCTCCAAAAGACACCTAAATGTGGCACCAAAACCACCCTAACCACCCCTTTGATGGCGCCACTTTTCCCTCCAAAAACCCCCTTCATCTCCACCATCCACCTAACCCCCCTTCTAGAAGAAACTAGGTTGGTGCCAAAATGGTGGTGTCTCTCCACCACCAAAAGCCACCAACACCACCATAACCACCCCCTTTAATACCCCTTGGGTTGGCACCAAATACCCTTGGCCATAGGATCACCAACCACCTCCATCCTTCCATCCTAGCCCTCCATTTCAAGGGGCACCTTAACCCCCCATCCTACCCTATAAAAAGACCACTACCCACCACCATTCAAGGCATCCTTGGCTATCAAATTCACTCTCATATTCCACCTAGAAGCCCACATCCAAGAGAGAAGAAGAAGAAGAAGATTAAGGGGATATTCTGTCCCCTTGGTGCCTTCCCCTCTTCCCTTCTCTCTTGAGTCACGCCAGCCAAAGGAGAAGCCAGGCAAGGAAGATCTTTGGAGGAGATCTTGAAGGTGGTCCACACCACCTTGGAGGAGCTTTTGAGGGTGGTGCACGCCCACCCCTTGGAGGAGAGCATTGAAGGTGGTAGCTTCCACCTTGGAGGAGCTCTCAAGGAAGGAGAAGAAGGAGGCCCTCTTTTCAAGCCAAGGAGCAGCTAGGCTTGGAGCAAGAAGACTCCCTTCTTCACCAAATTTTGCAAGAGAATTAGTGTTTCTTTTATTGCTTTAAAATTTGTTTAGTTCTAGTAGAAGCATTCCTCCACTTGTCCTTGAAAAGAACACTAATTCTAGTTAATTAAATTGCCTTCTTTTAGCTTTTTATTGCAATTGTTACTTTTGGTTCTAGCACTTGTTTCACCTCTTCTTCCTAATTACTCTAGGCCTCCACTTGTCTAGAGTGAGCTTAGGAAGAAGATATATCTATCTTTTAAGCTTTAGTTAAGCAATTGTAGGTGTTAGTACTTTCCGTTACAATTCGCATTTTGCCCTAGTCTTTTCAAAATAAAAAAAAATTACATATTTAAAATACCAAAAAGAAAGTTGAGATCTATTTGTAAGCAAGAGGATTAATTTTGCAAACATTTGGCCTCCTTGAACGACCCTAGATACTCCTTATCTAGGATATAAATTTAAAAGCGAAAGCGGATTCACGTGTCACAACGACGTTAAAAACCTGCTTTTACAAATCATGCATATTTTGCTATCAATACCCACCTAATCTATATTGACCCAACCTACTTAGAACCTAATCCTACGAAAACCCACAAGCTAGCCCTATGAAAAACATATATCGACACACACACACACACATACAAACACCTTCCTATTCTACCCCTACCAAATCCACGCACACCCTCTTGGAAACCCTAAAACTTGTGTCAAACCTAGATCCTAAAAAGGTTGCATTGGCTATTTTTGGAGCCACCAAAAGTGGCAACCAAATGGAGCCTTCCCATAAGGACAAAGAGAGAGCCACGAAATTACACACCATTTTCAATCCTCTCCTCCACCTCTCACTTGCAACCACACCTCTCATCCTTTCCTCTTAAGGTTGTCCTCATCCTCCAAGTTCCCCTCCATGGACGGCTAAAGAAGAAGCTCCTCCAAGGCATCTTCATGTGGGCAGCAAGAAGAAGGAGAAAACTAGGGTGCAACAGCCTCTTCACCTCTCTTCACTTGGGTGTGTCCTTTCTTCTCCATAAAGTGGATGCCTCCTCTCTTTCTTCTTCTTCTTAGACAGCCATAGAGAAGGCCCCCCCTTAAGGTCTTCTCAAGGATGGCCATTGGTAGAGAAAGGATGCAACACCCTCCGCTCTCCACTTGGGTGCACACACCCATCCTCCTCTCTTTAGTGGATGGCCATGAAGGCTCACCCATAGCCTCTTGTGGCCAGCCATCTCTTGTTAGTAGGCGTGTAGACGGGTTTGCATATGCAAGGTCTAGCCTACACCCTCACATAAGGCCGATGGCCCTAGTGGCAACCTTTCAGCGTAAGGGATTTTCTTCTATTTATATGCTTTCTAATGTAGATGATATGTGATAATCTTTTATGCATAAATAATATCAAGTTGTTTCTATGATTGATTGCCCTTATGTTTTCTTGTCTCCATGTTACTTAGGTTCGTTCACACCATGTACAGCCACCATGGTCCCACTTAGATGCACGTAGTCACTTAGGCTTTAGTTAGCACGTCTAGATCTAGGTTTCGTTTTGTGTCTCAAAATAAAAACAAAAAAAAACACAAGAAAGACAAAAATATTAGGTTAGGTTAGATTTAGTTTAGAAAAGTCGATTTAAATCTCAACTTGTTTTCACACCTCCCAAAGACGAACGACCGGGACTCAAATTCTAAAAAGAAAAGAAATCTACGTGAGTTTCGTAATCAATTAAATATTTTGATCAAGGGTTTAGCGTGACTATACTATAATTTCCTACAATTTCAAAAACGTGCAAAAACAGACTTGTCAAATGACGCCGTTGCCGGGGAGGCAATGTGCGAGTTTATATTTGGATTTTCTTAACTTCTATTTGTTTTGATTGTAGGTCAAGATGAGGATTTGTGCACGCATCGACCTGTGGTGAAGTCCACAGGTATTTTCTTCATCCTCTATTTGTTGGATTCTTAGGTTAAACAAAAAAACAAAAAATTATATATAGATAAAAATTCAAATTCAAATTTTCAGATTTGAATTTACAAAAGAAAATTTTTTCTTTCTTTGGTATGTGTTTTAACTTGGAAACTATTTAAACACACCAAAGTCAGATTTGGAAATCCAGCTAGAAATTGTTGATGATTTTAAAAATTTAATTACCGTCAAATTAGGCATCCAAAAATCTTGCAATTTGGTCTGATTTTAGGGTTTCAAAGAAGCTTTCCAAATCCACCTTTTATTTGGAAAAATTCACACAGTGAGAATTTTAAAAATTCATATAATGGAAGGGGGTCAGAATAGATTGTACTCTGATTTCATTAAACTTCAAACAGTAATTATGACCTCTACATAAATCAGATTGATATGAAATTTGTGGGGTTGGAAAGCCATTGAAACCTAATTTTTTCCTTAAATTTTTAAGAATTTTTAGATTTTCTTTGATACTATTTCAAACTGCATTTCTCGCAGGGGGTCCATATGATCTATTTAACCCCCTGGAACATAAAAATTCATGAAAAATTGCATGAAACAGTAAAAATCTTAAAATATATTCTATGAATAAATTAGTGAAAAAGGAAGATCTCTAGCAATTTTCATCTTATTTAAATTTATTTACTGATTTGGGGAGTGATTTCAAGTCAGACTAAGGTCAGACTGTAGATTTTTAGAAGCACAAACTCTAGGTGTTTCACATTAGGGTTTAAATTTAGAGACCCAAAACAAACCCATTTGAGGATAATTTAGGTGTGATTGCATGAGAGGGGATTTGTTTTGATTGGTTGTCTACCTCCTCACCCACTTGATTTGAAATTGATTTACATTGCATCCTAGGCAACCACTTAGGTCCATTTCATTTAGTAGTGGTGCATTAGGACCATTGCTTTCCTTGATTGGGTTGCACCACTTCTACCTTAGTGGACTTAAAAGCATCATATAAACCTATTTGATATTAGGGTTTCCACACTAGGGTAGAGCACATTTGCATTGCACACTTAAAGGAAATTCATATAACAAATTAAGACTTGCAAAACCTGTGTGCTCCACTACAACCTTGTTTGAATTGACCTAAACAAGGAAACCCTAAAAGAAAAAAATTAATACAAGCACTTGATCCATAAAATCCACTACACCAATTAAAGCTTGTATTGAAAACCCTCTGTCCGTGCACTTCACACTTCTAAATCTAATTTTAAGGGCAACACCCCCAAAACGTCCAATCACATTCTAAGAATACTCTAAGCCCAAGCCTAAAACTAAGTAGACGTGCCCTAGGCAGGACAAATTTACTTGGTAACCAAAATTTAATTGGGTAGAAATCAAGGCCTTGCCTATTTGGACCAACTGGTGACAAGAAAGGTCGGTGTGGTAACCGCGTTAACCTCTAGTGGTGTCCTGCCGTGCGGGGTGTCCTAGGGGGTCCCACCATTCTGGCCAGCCAAGTAATTCAAGGGTTGGTTTAACCCAAGTCAAATTCAGGGTACCAGGTTTAAATCCAATTAGGGTATACAATTTAAGGCTAGCTTATTTGCTTGATTTGGGGCTCTCTCATCTTTCTTCCTAGGCGTTTACCTTAATTCCACCAGCCCCTTGTAGCTGGTTGTGTCTTCCTAAGGAAGACTATCTCTTATCTCTATCCACGTCTTTTCTCAAATATCCATGAACCCATATCACTCTTTTGACCCTCAGGGTCCTCCATCTCCCAACCCAACCATGATTTCGACTCCTCCTGTTTGGGAGACTCATCCTAACCAGCTAGGATATGATTATCCTTATCCTCCAGCTTATTTAGAACTTGAACCTCATGGATCCAACCCTTATCTAGATCAGAACCAATTGAAAGCCACAGTTGCTGAATTCCATGAATATAACAAGGACTATACAGATCAATGTGCCAAGCTCTTGGAGCAAATTAGACGATCTCAAGCACAATCTCAATCTTGTCACTCCTCCCAGGAATAAGAGACTTGGAACAACCAGCCTAGTGGGTCTAGTGACCCATATTTTGGATCCACTAGCTACTCTAATGATTCTTGCTACCATGGGGAGGCATGCTGGACTCAGCTAACCCAAAAGGCACCTTTGGACCTAATCCGTGATTTGGGTAGATCATTTGAGGAATGCACTGTTTCTGATACACTTGTACCTGATGATATATCACTAAGGAATTGGAATAGTGGATCACAAGTACAGGACCACAAAATAAGTTCTCAATCAACTCCCTCTATAGTCAACCCCACTCAAGGCGATACACCTATTGATTCATATCTGGATTCAAATAACCCTGAGTGGAGAAATAGTCTTGATCTTTCATGGCCACCACAGAGACTAACTCAGACTGAACATCAATCTAGGCCAGCCAAGTATTCCACTCAATCCACTTTAGGGCAACCATCTAGTCCAACCCAACCCACAACCGCCCTTGAAGATATCATGAACATTTTGTTGGACTTTGACAAGAAAAATGAAGAAAGGCTGACTAAGCTGGAAAATCATGTCAAATCTCAAGGGGATCAAATCAAGAGACTTCAAGAATCACTTTATCCTCGGATGCAAATGCTTTTTCACTCCTATTTTCCACCTATTCTTCCAACCCCTCTTCCAATCTATCATACATGCCATTGTACAAGGGCCAACTCTTTGGCCTTTAAAAGGAAGAGAAAAGCTAAGAGCCCACCCAAATGATCTGATTCGGGCTTAACCAAAAATCATAAGACCAAACCCACATCCAGCTCTGACTCTGACTCTAGGGACAAAAAGAAGAAAAAGGCTTCTGAAGTTGATTTGGCCTATTTACCCTTTCCTGAGGCCTTAAAGAAAGAGTCACAAAAGAAGAAAAAGACTTGCACACCTAAAGAGGTGGTTTTATTAGCTAACATAAGTGCATTTGTTTCAATCACTCTACCACCCAAAAAGATCGACCCTGGAAAACCTTTCATATCATGTGCCATCAAGGGATTCACCTTCAATAGAGCCCATGTAGATCTAGGGTCTTCCATTAGCTTGATTCCTATTGCCCTTTTTGACTGCACCAAACTTGGAGATCTGCACCACACCCCTGTCACCATTAAAACGGCAAATGGCTCCATCAAACCACCTAAGGGGGTAGTTCAGGATGTTATCATCAAAGTGCAAGGTCTTAGCTTTCCAATTGATTTTATTGTCTTGGACATGAATATACCAGAAAAGCTAAGTAATTCACCCATCAGTCTGGGTCGACCTTTCTTGGCTACAGCCAATGCACGGATTGACTGTTACTTAGGATGTATGGAGATGAGTAGCGGCAATGAGAAGGTTCACTTTGATATTTATGCAGCTGCTCAGAAAACCAAGTCAGGGTATTTTCTAGATGACACGGAAAGTGATTCGGAGGGTAATTCGTAAGAAACCATGGCAATTGACACCTGGGTAGAACCACTTGACCTGAATCAACAATCCACTAGATCACATAAGTCACCCTTAATACCAAATCAAATCATTGATAGCATGGTTGACTATCTTGATCGACCTAGCCCAATTCAAACCCCTGCCCCTTGCAATGAATCCCAGATTACTCAATTGATCAAAATGATTCATGAAATAAAAGAAACTAGTGTAAGAGAATATGATGAGATAGGAAAAGAGCTTCATAGAATCTGGGACGAGCAACAAAAATCAGAAATGTTTGAATTTAGGTCAGGTGTGTCACAACCGATTTGTAATTCGGTGGTGGTCATGCAGGATTCTATTCACCAAACACCCGAGGTGGATGATATTGATAATCCTATTGAAGTAGAGAATGGAGATTTATTCGAGGATCTCGATTGATTTAGGGCCTGAATATCAATCATTTTATTTTGAGGAACCAAGCATTAAGGGACCATGATTGCACGTGTCTTGCATGTTTGAAATCAGGGTTACAAGTAACCCATCATCGTAGTTGCAAAACCCGTGGATAAATAAAATTTATACCGAAACTCCAAGGGAGTCCCAAGTTGAACACAGGGAGGCGACATTTACTTTAATTGAAAATCGCGCTTCGATTAGTTTCTTTTTGGGATTTTAGGGTTTTGATATTTTTTTTTGTATTTCGTTTCAAAAGAGGACAAGTAGAATGAATCAAAAGATAGAAATGGAACAAATATGATATATATATCAATCCAATGTTGATTGCAATGAACTATGAAAGCATAAAAAGAGAGCGGGGTGGGAGGAAATCTCCTGAATCGGCTGTTCGGTGAGACGATGGTGCCTGGCAGAAGCTCGGACGAAGGAGGTGAGGAGCGGGACAACGGAGGTGAGATGCAGGAGGACGTCAGGTAGAGGAAGGCTTTGGTGTGGCTCTGGAAAGGAGATGAGAAGGCAGAGATGATCTGCTACCGGAATGGAGGTGGGAGGATGGCTCCAAGGTGACCTATGAATGGGGATGGGAAGTTGGAGGAGTATTTGGTGGGGCACAGGTTCGCTATACTAATAGAAGCCTTGGGAGCATGGGAGCAAGCTCTAATGGAGCATTGGTAGGCTTGCTAGAGCTTGGGAGTAGGTGGTAGTAGAGTAGGTAGAGATGGCTTGGAAGGGAGGGGGTGTAGGTCCTTTTATAGTGGAGGAGAAGAGGCAAAAATAGACATGGGACCATTAGTGACCTAAAGGCCATCACTGGAAGCGTCGCTGTAGATAGCTCATGCCCACCTGCTGGCGTGCGAAGAATTAGTGATGGCTGTAAATATCGCTGTAGGCTAGCACCAGCCAAGCACGCGCTTGCCCTATGCTCCGCTGGTGCTGCCTGTGTTATGCCCGCTCATGCACGTGGATTGCGCAGCAACTCGTTGGTGTGCGCTGGCATGTGCTGGCGCGTGTGCGTTGCTGGTGCGCGCTGGCCTGCACTAGCATGCACACACGATTGGGAATGGGGGGGCAGTGGGGATTCGAACCCACGCCCCTCCCTTGTGAAACGCCGCCCCACCCATTGCGCCAACCCTTCATGTGCGTCGCGTGGAGGAGTTTGCAGCTACGTGGCATAGCGAGCTCTCAACCGTTGGATTTGCATCCAATGCTTGAGATCACTTGATGGGCAGCCTTTGAAGATGTGGTGGGTGGCTGTGGGTGCTCCAGATGGTGCCACGTGGCACCATTTGGACCATCCACACTTCATTGCTTACAGAGGATGCAACGGTGCTCGGATCAAGGTGATTTCTACATTGTCAGATTGCGATCGACACTCTGGATCCATCTATACGGTCGGATTTTTCATCCAAAGTTGGTAAGGATGTCTCATTGCCTCCTCTCCATATAAAATGAAGGAATTAATATACAAAACATACAACTATCCTAAATGCCATGCAATGGATGTTATGTAATATTTATAACAAGATATGTAATGCTAAACCTAGGAACTATCATAAATAAGCAATTTATCATGAATTTATATGTGTTCATCATGTCCCCATGCTTCCTTTTTTACTAGTCCCTAGCAAAATTATTCTAAATGCTATGTATAAAAGTAGAATCAGGGTTCAAGTAATTAGGCAAAATTCAGTGATTGCTTTAGAAAATCTCAACCCCAAGACCTAATTACAAAATCTGAACAGTGCCCAGGTGCCTACCAGAATGTAGACCGTCCAAGCCCTCTCCTTATTTGAGAAGAGAAGATAAATTTTTTTCTTTATTTTCTTCTTTTCTAATTTTTTTATACTTTTCGAGTTTGAGAGTTCCGAGATAACTTTTTACATCTACCCGACCTGCACAAGACTCAGAAAGGACTCTAAGTGCTAAGCATCTTGTGAAAATAGTGGAAGACTCAATAGGCAGCCGTTAAAATAGACTTCGGGTTTCTATGACCCTAGGTGACCTTACCTAGAGGTTTATCTTTTCAAATGATACCTTTCTCCCTACTTTTATTTATGGGGTCAACACAAGGGTGAACCCAGTGTATATCTCCCCAGTTTATTCTACTCCCCCAGTTCTTCCCTAAGTATTTTGGGAATTATTGTGCATTTTTTTTTGTGAGCTAGGTTCTGGACAACCTACCGATGAGCTATTACCACCGACAACTTGCCAACCATATCACCCTAGATAGTTCATTAGCTACCCAATTTTCGAAGAAACCATCGAAAAGTGAGTCAGTGCAAAAAAATAGGTGTAGATGCTTAGGCTTAAAGTCCCCCCAAATCATAGGGTGGGTTGATAAGTCGCATACTTATCATCCCAAATTATTTACCAAATTAAAATGAATTTTAATTGGTGAGGACTCGAGACTAAGTCCACATTCGAGTGGACACTTGGGCTAATTAAGCCCGAAGACCTGAAGAGTCTAAGTATTCAGGTCTCAAAGTATCAATTCCTAAAGTTTGCAACTTCTAATGCCTAAGTTCTCGTCTCTTAATTCTAATTTTTTTTATTATTTTTTTTTCTTTTTGAATTTTCAATTTTTCTCTCTTTTTTTTTAAAGAATCAAATAACAGGAAATTTCTATTACAGCTGACAAAAAGGTTATAAAATATGTCCACCCCCCCATGCTTAGCTATTGCAATGTCCTCATTGTGAAAAATGAAAACATGCAGGAGAGTAGAAGTGGAAGAATAGCACCTAGTTTCCATGAGACTCTGGTCAGCTTGGAATAGTCTTTACATTTGCTGAGTTTAGTGCCTTCAGCTTGGCGATGATCGGCCCGCGGTGGTTAAGGTAGGGTAAGAGTAACCTTGTCCAAAATGGGTTCAGGGAGCACATGGTCATCAAAGGGTTTGAGATGTTTTCCATTGACCTTTAAAATAATACTCGTCTTTGGGTCAGAGATTTCAACAGCCACGTTAGGGAAAATCCACTCAATAACGATGGATCGCCCCAGTTAGACCTAAGTTTCCGAGAAAAGCTTCAATCGATAATTGAAAAGCTAGACCTTCTGGTTCAACTCAAAGCTCTTACGTGAAATCAGGGTTACAAGTAACCCATCGTCATAGTTTCAAAACTCGTGGTCAAATAAAATTTATACCGAAACTTCAAGGGAGTCCCGGGTCGAACACAGGGAGGCGACATTTACTTTAATTGAAAACTGCGCTTTGATTTGTTTCTTTTTGGTATTTTAGGGTTTTGATTTTTTTTGTATATTTTTTGAAAATAGGACATGCAGAATGAATCACAAGATAGAAATGGAACAAATATGATATATATATCAATCCAATGTTGATTACAATGAACTATGAAAGCATAAAAAGAGACGGGGGTGAGAGGAAATCTCCAGAATCGGCTATTAGATGAGATGACATTGCCTGGCGGAAGCTCGGACGAAGGAGGTGAGGAGTGGGACGACAGAGGTGAGATGCAGGAGGACATCGGGTAGAGGAAAGCTTCGGCGTGGCTCCAGAATGGAGATGAGAAGGTGGAGATGATCTGCTACCGGAATGGAGGTGGGAGGATGGCTCCAAGGTGACCTATGAATGGGGATGGGAAGTTCGAGGAGTATTTGGTGGGGCAGAGGTTAGCTATACTAATAGGCACCTTGGGAGCTTAGGAGCAAGCTCTAACGAAGTGTTGGTAGGCTTGCTAGAGCTTGGGAGTAGGTGGTAGTAGAGTAGGTAGAGATGGCTTGGAAGGGAGGGGGTGTAGGTCCTTTTATAGTGGAGGAGAAGAGGCAAAAATAGGCATAGGACCATTAGTGATCTCCAGGCCATCGCTGGAAGCATCGCTGTAGATAGTTCATGCTCGCTCTAGCCCAAAGCCTACCTTGCTGGTGCGCAAAGAATTAGCGACGGTTGTAAGCGTCATTGTAAGTCCAGCTCATACGTCGTTGTAGGCTTGCGCCAGCTGAGCACGCGCCCGCCCCATGCTCCGCTGGTGCTGCCTGTGTTGTGCCCGCTCATGATCGTGGATTGTGCGGCAGCCTGCTGGTGTGCACTAGCATGCGTTGGCGTGCACATTTGATAGAGAATTGGGGGGGCTGTAGGGATTGGAACCCGCGCCCCTCCCTTGCGAACTACCGCCCCAACCGCTGCGCCAAGCCTTCATGTGCCTCGCGAGGAGGAGTTTGCAGCTACGTGGTGCGATGAGCTCTCAGCGGTTGGATTACTTGATGGGAAGCCTTTGAAGATGTGGCGGGTGACTGTGGGCACTCTAGATGGCACCACGTGGCACCATTTGGACTGCCCACACTTCATTGCTTGCAGAGGATGCCACGGTACTCGGATCGAGGTGATTTCTACATTGTCGGACTGTGATCGACTCTTCAGATCGATCCGTATGGTAGGATGTCGCATTGCCTCCTGACCATATAAAATGAAGGAATTAATATACAAAACATACAACTATCCTAAATGCTATGCAATGGATGTTATGCAATATTTATGGCGTGATATGCAATGCTAAACTAGGAAATATCATAAATAAGCAATTTATCATGAATTCATGTGTGTTCATTAGACTTGAATATGATTTTGTTGTATTTGAGAATACCCATGGAGACATTGATGAATTAATTCAAATGATCACATACACAAAGCAACAAAATAAAAAAGGGCCTTAATGACTCCTTAATCAATGATTTAGCCCATTCCACTTTCACGGAGGGACTCACTACTGAATCTAACAACAAATTTCATCTAAGTGAGAAGAAGGAAATATCCCCTTATGAAATAGATATTCAAGAAATTGAAAGATTATTTGGGATTTCATATGATGAGTTATCGGAGGAAGCTAAAAATTTTGTGGAATCATGTGATAATTGGGAATTAGAAATGAAAATTTTTGAAGAGATAAAAGGTGAAGATGATACCCAAACATCTTTGGTAGAGACAGAGACTAATCACTGGACATTGATTTCCAGATCTGACCGCATCACTTGGGTCATGCCTTCCATTCATCACCATTATCAGGACACATGATTTCACCCCACACGACCCCACCCATACCCCTGCCGCCCACATTCTCCGTCACCTCTTAGAGATGCCTTCATATTCATTTCTTCCAAGCACCCGTAATTATCCGTCTTTCTTTTATAGCATCTGGCTGTAGATAATCCCAAGCCCAATCTATATATTTTTTTGATTATTTGGGCTTGGAATTCATGGACAGCTGGTCCGCATTTGCAGCCCACTATTGGCGAATGAGATTAAAATTCTTATCATTTTACTCGCCATTCTCAATAGTGTATTGATATATCCTTTTTGAGTGTACGCCCAACTGGAGGCATTAATCTCAGCATTTATATATAGCATATTTTATTTGTCATATTTTCCCTACATATTCAATTTTAGGTGTTGGAATAAGCAGAACGTCAAAATTCAGGAGCTATTCTAGGTGATTTCTACCCATTACCCCAGTCTTAAGTAATTTTCATTATGTTCATGCATGAGGACATGCAAGAAAGTAGGCATGCGGGGGTAGTAATTATAAACTGAAATAATTTTTTTCTGCCAACACCTAGGAAAAACCTTACATACATCATGCTAATTGAACTTTAGGGTCCTTAAATTAAGAACAACCGACTCCACCTCCAATGTTTGCATTGGAGCTAAAAATCGTTCGCAACAGCCACTTTCGACTCATCCATTCACCTTTTTGTTCTAAATTTAGGGTCAAGCTGTATATAACCTGAATTAGGGAAATTTTCGAAGTGCAACTTCGAAAGGTTACAAATAGCATTTATATATATTGCATTCATGAATAAGATTTTTATCAAAAGAATGTATTAGGGATTTTATCTTCTAGTTGATTCCTGTAATCTGGAATCTAGTACAATTTTCACTCACATGTAGATTTTGCAATGGATTCACGGTGAAGACTGGTGAACGTCTTTAGTTTGTCAAGAAGAAGCAGTGCTTCTTTTCCTGAACCCTTGGAAGTGCTTTGGGAGTCAGGCAGATTTTCTTCCAAAAATCCACCAAATAGTGTGAGATGAGAGTAGAGTGTATTGGTTCTCTAAGATTAGTGAAAGGAATCTGGAATCCTAGATAATTAGGTAATGATACTCAGAGATTAGGTATAGTTTTCACTCTCGGATCCTACGTATACATTTTTGCGTGAAATTTTGAGAGCCACCAAATAAGGCAAGTACGCAGAGAGCAAGTTTTCATAAAACTAGGGCTAAGGTGAATGGTTACGACCATTCTTTACAGAATCCTCGGCTAAAAGAGGGTATTGATGTCACGGTCAGAAATACACCATCCTATTTGTCTCTCCCGGTGCCGTGAGTAGGTACTTCCACCAAATAAGCAACCCAATGTCTCTTGAGTTCCATCAATCCCTAATAATGCCTCCTTAATAAAGTTCATGAATGTGTGCTAGCTTGTGTTGTGTTGTGAAAAAGGAAAAAAAAAGGAAAAAAAAATTATATATAAAAAAAAGAGAAAAAAATGAAGAAAAAGAAAAATTGAAAAAGAAAAAAATTAGAAAAAGAAGAAAAAGCAAAGAAAGAGAGCGTGTGAATATTTAGTGTTTATTTCAGCTGCATTGAGGCAATACCACCAAATAAATTTGAGATCCACCAAATAAGGCCTTAACCTATCTTTCTGTGTTTCTGACTGCCCGAATACTGGCTAAGAAATTCCAACTTAGTGTTAGGGTTACGGAACTCAATTAAGTGTTAATGTTAAGTGAGACCACCAAATACAGGTCATATGTGTGAATCTGGTGAGATTGTGAGCTCTAAGAAACAGAAAGGAAAGAAAAGAAAAAGAAAAAGATAAAAGAGAGAATGAATACAAAGGAACAAAAAGAGAGTATAGTTTTTCTTGTCTTTCTCTGAGTTGAGTTACTTAATAATTTGGAAATCTAGATTCTGTAGTACTAATTTCTATGTAGCATCAAATGAGGGAGCCACCAAGTACACACCATGTGCCTCAGACATCCTCTACCTAAGCATAAAGCTGGGGTGGAATTCATAGAATATCTTGAATACCCCAAGGGAAGAAGTTCGCCTATCCCGCTAGAATTTTACTAGGGTTAAATACAGACTTTAGAGGTGAATCAGCTGCACTTTCATGTATTTGGATTTCAAGATTTCTGGATGAAAAAAAAGGAGAAAAATCTTTGACCAAGCTCTTTGATAGAAATAACAAGTAGTCCTCTACGAATCAAATTTGTAAATAACTTAGTCATGCATTTAGTCTTACATTTGCTAGGGACTAGCAAAGTTTAGGCATGGGGGTATGATTGCACAGCAATCATGGGCCTAATCAACCTAAATAATGTCTGAACCTAGCTTAAATTGTGGATATTGCACTCATATCTTGCATATGTTGCATTGCATCAGTCTATTCAGAATAAAATGAGATATCCTACTAGTTAATGATTTTTATTATTATTTGCAGGTAATAAAGTGATCCAGGATGAAGGAGATAGTGGAATAAAGAAATAAAGGAAGAAGACTAATCCAAATAAGAGGAGTAAGGAGGATAGCCTTATCCCTACCCTTAAAAACCCTAGGACAGCCCTTCCAAACCCAAAACTACCTCCATTAGGACACCTTAGCCTCAAAACCCAAACATGGATAGCACTATCCATGTTCTTATCCACCCTATCCCTCTCCCAAACACTTAGGAACCAAAACCTACCTTAGAAAACCTAAAACCCACTCTCTAACACATTATAGAACGTCCAGACATCTAGCTGGACATCTGATTTCTGTAGAATATCAATCCAGGAAGCCAAAACTTATACTGACACAGAATTGGACATCTAATTTAATGTCCAGATGTTCAATTTTGTAGTATAAGACATCTAACCACTATCCTAGACATCTGATACTGCTGTCCGGTTCCTGATTTTAGTGCTAGAAGCCTGATCATGCCTATTTTGACCTAGGAAACCCACCGAACACCCTAGGAAACCTAATTAGAGACCTCCTAAGCCTAGTCCACTATCCATATCCCTACTTATCATATCCCTAACCCAATTGAACCATCCCATACCTAATTAGTTGCATCTACAATTGATTGGGTGCACACGAGCCCAATTAGATCCACCCAAGATCTAATTGACTCATACCTAATAGGGTTACCCTAGCCTAATCACATGCACACATCCAATTAGACTTGACCTAGACCTAATTAGGTCCATACCCACCTAATCTAGATTGACCCAACCTATTTAGAACCTAATCCTTCCAAAACCCATAACCTAGCCCTACGAAAAACACACCCACACACACCCACACACACACACACACCTTCTTATTCTACCCCTACCAAACCCACGCACACCCTATTGGAAACCCTAAAACTTGTGTCAAACCTGGATCCTAAAAAGGTGGCATTGGCTATTTTTGGAGCCACCAAAAGTGACAACCAAATGGAGCCTTCCCATAAGGGCAAAGAGAGAGCCACGAAATTACACACCATTTTCAATCCTCTCCTCCACCTCTCACTTGCAACCACACCTCTCATCCTTTCCTCTCAAGGTCATCCTCCTCCTCCAAGGCCCCCTCCATGGACGGCTAAAGAAGAAGCTCGTCCAAGGCACCCTCATGTGGGTGGCAAGAAGAAGGAGAGCACTAGGGTGCAACACCCTCTTCCCCTTTCATCACTTGGGTGTGTCCTTTCTTCTTCGTAGAGAGGATGCCCCCTCTCTTTCTTCTTCTTCTTAGACGGCAATAGAGAAGACCCCCCCTTAAGGTCTTCTCAAGGATGGCCATTGGTAGAGAAAGGGTGCAACACCCTCCTCTCCCCACTTGGGTGCACACACCCATCCTCCTCTCTTTAGTGGATGGCCATGAAGGCTCACCCATAGCCTCTTGTGGCTGGTCATCTCTTGTTGGTAGGTGTGTAGATAGGTTTGCATACCCAAGGTCTAGCCTACACCCTCACATAAGGCCGATGGCCCTAGTGGCAACTTTTCGACGTGAGGGATTTTCTTCGATTTATATGCTTTCTAGTGTAGATGATATGTGATAATATTTTATGCATAAATAATATCATGATGTTTTTGTGATTGATTGCCCTCATGTTTACTTATCTCCATGTTACTTAGGTTTGTTCACACCATGCACGGCCACCATGGCCCCACTTAGATGCACGTAGTCACTTAGGTTTTAGTTAGCACGTCTAGATCTACGTTTCGTTTTGTGTCTAAAAAAAAATTAAAAAAAAACACAAAAAAGATAAAAATATAGGTTAGGTTAGATTTAGGTTAGGAAAGCCAATTCAATTCTCGACTTGTTTTCATGCCTCCCAGAGACGAACGACTGAGACTCAAATTCTAAAAAGAAAAGAAATCTATGTGAGTTTCGTAATCAATTAAATATTTTGATCAAGGGTTTAGTGTGACTATACTATGGTTTTCAACAATTTCAAAAACTCATGAAAACGGACTTGTCAACTCACTTTCCGACAGTTTTTAGGTAAATTTGGTAGCTAATGAACTATCTAGGGTGGTATGGCTGACAAGTTGTCGTGGGTAACAGCCCATTGGCTTGTTTTCCAGAGCCCAGCCACAAGATCATTTTCTTTGTACTACCTTTAGGTAAATCTTAGATTAGGAAGCCACCTACTTAGAAAAAAAAAGAAAAGACACACAAAAAGAAAAGAAATAAAATATCAAAAGGAGAAAATGAAAAAAGAAAATAATAAAGCCACACTTCATCGCACGAGTATGGCTAACAAGTGATCATGGGTAACAACCCATTAGCCGATTATCCAGAGCCCAGCTCACAAAAATGCACAATAATTCCTAAAACACGTAGGGAAGAAGCGGGGAAGTAGAATAAACTGGGGAGATATACACTGGATTCACCATTGTGTTAACCCCATAAATAAAAGTAGGGAGAAAGCTACCATTCGAAAAGATAAACCTTTAGGCAAGATCACCCAGGGTCATAGAAACCTGAAGTCCACTTTAAAAGTTGTCTAGTGAGTCTTCCACTATTTTCACAAGATGCTTAGCACTTAGAGTCCTTTTCGAGTCTTGAGCGGGTTGGGTAGCCGTAAAAACTTATCCCGACACTCTCAAACTCCAAAAATCCAAAAAAATAGGAAAAGAAGAAAAATAGAAAAAATGTATCTTCCCTTTTCAAATAAAGCAAGGACTTGGGCGGTCTGCATTTTGGCAGACACCCAGGCACTATCAAGTCTTTGTAACCAGGTCTTGGGTTGAAAGTTCCTAAAATAAACAAGTCATGCCTAAGAGATCGTATCCCAATTCTACTTTTATAAATAGCATTTAGGTTAATTTTGCTAAGTACTAGGAAAAAGTAAGCATGGGGGTATGATAAACAAACATAAAATTCATCGTAAACTACTTACTTACTATAGTTCCTAGGACTAGCATTGCTCATCATGATATAAATATTGCATAAACATCCATTCCATTGCATTTAGGATAGTTGTATATTATCTACATTAAATCCTTCATTTTGCATGTCCAGGAGGCAGTGCGACATCTTTATAGGCTTCGGATGAAGAATCATACCGTATGGATGAATCTGGAGCGATTATCATAGTCCATCAATGCGAGAATCTCCCCGATTAGAGCTCTGTAGTACCCTCCACAAGAAGAAGAAGATGGATGGCCTTGATGGCACCACATAGGGCCATCTAGGCCTCCCCACCTGAGCTAATAAGTCGCCAAGCTCACCACATTGTGAGATCCCAGCCGTTGGATCTTAATCCAAGGGTTGAGATGCTCTCTCCACGGCTGAAGGGTGCCTCATCTCACCTGGCTTCAAACAGAACAAGGAAGGCCTCATCTCGATCATTGGATCTTCATCCAACGGTTAAGATGCGTGACAGCATCACCCTCCACCCCAACAATCCATCTCCTTGGCCAAATGGTGGAACAACCACTTTACAAAGCAAGGGTGCGAGTTCAACTTTCCCAAGTGCCACCAATTAGCCACAAAAGAGAAGTGCCTTAAATTTGACTGCTCGATCACGCATAAGCGGTCGAGATGAGGCTACATGGATGCACAGATGAGCACGAATGCAGCAAGCGATAGTCAACGGACCTCGAGAACACACTATCTCACGTGCAATCAAGAGAAACGATCTCCGCACCATCTCAGCCGTTCACTTATGATCCAATGGCCGCGGTGCTTCCACCTCAGCGACAGCAGACGGGTGTGAGAGGTGGGCGCAGGATTTTCGAAGATAGAAGGGCGGGTCTTTAGTGATGTTTGCAGCTGTCACTAATGGCCTATGCGGTGAGTGCACCAGTGAAGGCATTGATGAGGCATGGATCTTTGGCGACAGCTTGAGCAGCCTTTAGTGATGCTTGTAGCTGTCACCGAATGTCCGTGCGTGGGAAGTCCTTCCTCCCATCACTATATAAACACCCCTACACCTCCCATTCCTCTTCATCTCTACCTACTCTACTCCCACCTACTCCTAAGCTCTAGTAGCCTACCAAAGCTCCATTAGATCTTACTCTCAAGCTCCAAAGGCCTCCTATTAGTGTAGCATCCCTTTATCCCACCAAATACTCATCCCACTTCCCATTACCTTCATAGGTTGAATTGGAGCTGTTGTCTTGTTGAAGCTACGAGTTGCTACGCTAACGTATTTGGTTTTGAAAACCTGTCGTTGTAGTTTGAAAGCGAAGAACTCGTGTTCAACAAATAAAATTTATATTGGAATAGAAATCCTAGGTCGAAGTTAGGGAGGTGGACGTTTGATTAAAAATATGCATTTGTTTTATTTGTCACGAAGTAGATTAATTGATTAGAAACTATCTATCTATTTACACTAAATAGGAGAGAGAGAATGAGAGAGAGAGAGGATATTGCAAACAAAAATCAGAAAGAGATGTAGAATGAACATGGAATTCATTATCAAAGAGATTGTTCGTTACACTAAACATTACGACTAGAAAGCAAAAAATGATTACACTAGAAAGCAGTAAATCTACTCTAGAAAGCATTGAAAAGAATGGAGAGAGAATTATCCTCCTTGACGGTCACTTGGAGGACGAGCCGGATGGGATGACGCTTGGAAGATGGGGAATTGAGCAAGACGAAGGAGGACGAAGTGGGAAGAATGGGAATGGGGTAGCACGTCGTCATCGTTGAGCGATCCACTACCGAAAGGGGGACGAAAATTGGACTTTATCTCTTGAGAAGCATCCCAGGTGTAGGACAAGCTTCTCTTGAGCTTTGGAGAGGGAGAGAAGGGAAAGAAGGGATGAAAATTTCGTATGGAGGGTCTCCTTTTATAGTTGCAAGAAGCGAGGGCAATTTGATCATTTTAATCTCAAAATATTAAATAAGGGGTCTTTAGTGACGGATAAAACCATCGCTAAAGCCCCAGTCGTGGGCGATGTGCATCACCTGCTCACCTCCTACGCATGAAACATGCGCTCACTTCCTTCGATTCTCGTGCCCTCGCCGTACCTCAACGGCGTGCTCGCCTGCACCTGATGGTGCATCACGCACAGGTGTGTGATAGCGCGTGGGTGCTATTGAGCACCCACAGCCGATCTATCGCGATCGAGCAGTCGATACACTCGCTCGCGTGCGACTCAAATCCGCTTCACAGGACTCGAACGCTCGCCTGCGCTTAAGTGCGTTCGACTAATGTGCTACAAGCACGTTTGTGTCGCGCTTACAATTCATGCGCGCGCATCCACAGCCGTTGGATGCGCATCCAACGGCGGAGAATCGTCGAAGAAGAGAGGGTACGGCGGGTGTAGCGGCCGGTTGGGCGGCTGAGATGGCACCACGTGGCGCCATCTTGGCCGTCCATCTTCTGGATGTAGATGGTGCCACGGTTGTCGGATTGAGTCAATTTTCATGCCGTTAGGTTGCAATCGTCAATCTGAATCCATTTGTGTGGTCAGATTTGTCGTTTGAAGTGTGGATTCACACCATCTTGGCCCTTGATCTTCTAGGGTTTCCCAATTTCTATTTGATGCTACAGATGTCAGATTAGGGCAATCTTGGGGTCGTTGAACTCCAATCATCGCCCTGATCACATCTGTAAGGTTGGATCTTTGATTTGAGGCCCTGATAAAAATTTTGCCCTGTCCCTGAACATAAAAGGAGACAATTGACCTCCATCTTATTCAAACTAATCTAAATGCAAGATGATGCATGCTATGCAATATTTATAGTATGCAATGCAATCTATGCATAAGAACATGCATATATAGACATCTTATGTAGTGTAAACATGTTTACATCACACCCCCATGCCTATCTTTTGCTAGTCCCTAGCAAAAAGTATATGCTATTTATAAAAGAATTAGGTTTGATTATTTGGGCATGAGTTATTTTCAATCATTAAGAAATTGTTTACTTAGGATTTGAACTTTCAAAGACACAACAGTGCCCGGGTATCTACCAAAATGCAGACCGCCTCAAGCCCTTGCCTTATTCAAAGAAAATTTTCTTTTTCTCTTTCTTTTCTAATTTTTTTTATTTTTGAGTTTAGAGTTTAAGAGTAACTTTCTACAGCCATTCAACTCACCCAAGATTTGATGAGAATCCTAAGTTCTAAGCATCTTATTGTGAATGTGATAGACTCGTTGATCGACAGTTAAAATGGACTTCGGATTTCTACGCCTCTAGATGACCTTAAAAAGTGAATTTTGCCTAAAGGTGTATCTTTACAACCGATAGCTTTCTCCTTACTTTTATTTTTATGGGGTCAACACAAGGGTGAATCTAGTGTATATCTCCCCGATTTATTCTACTTCTTCGCTTCTTCTTAAGTGTTTTGGCAATTTTCAGTGCATTTATTGAACTGGGTTCTGGACAATCGATCGATGAGCTGTTACCACTGACAACTTACCAGCCATACTCGTGTGGCGAAGTGTGGCTTATTTCTTTTGTTTTCTTTTTTTCTTTTCTCCTTTTCTTTTTCATTTTCTTTTTATTTTTTCTTTTAAGTAGGTGGCTTCCCTGGTCTAAGATTTACATAAAGGCAACATTAATAGAATGGTCCAGTGACTGGGCTCTAGACAACCTACCTATGGGCTATTACCCACGATAACTTACCAGCCATATCACCCTAGAAGATTCATTAGCTACCCAATTTCCATTAGAACTGTCGATTAACGATTCGGTGATAAGATAGTGTGTAGATGCTTTAGACTTAAGGTTCCCTCAAATCAGAGGGCGGGTTGATAAGTCGTGTACTTATCACCCAAACTTATTTATTCAAATTAAAATAGAATTCATGTTGGTGAGGACTCGAGAAATAAATCCACATTTTAGTGGATACACGAGCTGATTAAGTCTGAAGACCTGAAGGGTTTTTGTGTTCAAATCCTAATGTAATATTTCCTAAGATTGAAAATTTTCTTAAACCCAAGTTCTCTTTCCTAATTCCAATTTTTTTTTAATAATATATATAAATAAAAGAAAATAAAATAAATTTATGTAGCTGACGAATAAATTTAGAGATGAATATTCACCCCCCCATGCCTATCTAATGCAATGTCCTCATTGTATTAAAAAGACATAAAATAGGGTGGAATAGAGTAGAAAGCACCTGAATTGCATGAATGTTGGTTCCGCTCCGAGATAAACAAAAAACTGTATATGTGTTGAATTTAGTGCCTTCAGCTAGGCACACTACACAAAGAAGAGATAAAGAATTCACAGGTGTAGATCAGAATCAGAATAAAAAAAAGAAACCTCTGACCTGCCAGCAGATGTCCATAGATGTGGACCAGATTATGGTGCAGACCCACACCCCATAATCAAGAATATCTAAGGATTTGGATAAAAATTACCTAAAACCTAAAATCAGTATGCAAGAGGGGTCGGACCTATGATTTATGAGGATGCAACCCAAGACCAAAAAGTCGGGTTACAGAGATATCAAAAGGATAATCAATGAATGTGTGCTTGGGTTGGTCATCCTCAGTACAAATGTCATAAGGGTCCAAGTTTGATGGTTTCAGATGATTTGGAACCCTTAGACACAGTCTTCTACTTCCTCCACAGTTTGCTTCCCAAATCAGAATTTCCCAACTTCTATTTTCCTCATTCAGAATGTCAATTTTTGGGACCTCCTGCATATTAATCACCCCGTCTAAAATTTCCAAGTCTAAAAGATGTGGCTGAATCAGATTGACTTGGGTTTAGTTATCTCAAAAACAGAATCGTCAATAAGCTCAATGTGGTGTAACTGACAATCAAGGCATTGAATTGTATTCTTCAGAAAATGTGATTCTGAATCCATCATGTGAGCCCTAATAAGATCAGTTTCATCAGTTATTGTGCTCTCAAATGATTTATCAAATTCCTCAGGTCCAATCGTCTCATAGAAATCGTGTTCTGTAAACTCACGTGAGACTTCGAAATTGAATCTTCACCATCAGAATCAAAGAAATCAAAATCCTTATTAATGTACGTCTCAAAATCAATCGTCACCTTCTGGTCCATGGAGACATACATTTCCCCGTACCCTGGCTCAGGGATTTCAGGTGAAGAAATCAGATCATCCTTAATTGGTTGCTTTAGATCAATCTGGTCAGCCTCAATACGTGTCCCCCCCAACAAGTGCCTGAGCGGGTTTTGACATTGGCTCTCCTGAAGGGAGTTCATCTTGGGAATCATCCCACGATTGAACTAAAGCAACCACAAATCTCATTCTAAATTTTGCTAATTTCCCAAATAGAAACTCATCCGGGTTCTTATCCTTAACATCTTGGAGCCAATCCAACAAATACTTGTTCAAATCATCAATCATCTCAATCAGGGGCTCCAATCTTTCAATGCAAGGTATTGGTTGAACTTCTAAAGATTTAATGGTATTCCTCAAGTTAGTCAAAACCTTATCTTGAACTTGGTTAACCTGAACCAAATGACTTGGCTCAGGGTTGGGCATGTTTGCGATTAGAGCAGATAAGTTAACGAATTGAGATTCATTATACCCTTCCTGATAATAGGTCATTTCGGATTGTTCAAAAGGTGGTGATGACCTAAAGGCAGTGCAATCAGAGGATGGGTAAGAATCAGTGTATCCTCCTTGATTGTAGATCATATTAGATTGTCCATGAAAGTTTGGCGATCTATAATCGATGTGGCTTTGGGAAGGATAAAAATCACAATTATGGTGTTCAGGGTTAGACCCTAAGTATCCGAGTTATCCCAACTAATTGAAGGTTGATTATAATACGAGTCAGGATAATCGTCATGTTGAGGATAACTCATAACAGAAGGGAAAGAGCAGGAATGCGTATAAAATGTGGAAGAATTCATGATAGAAGGGAGGAAGAAAGGTGCCCTGCAATACAATCAATCAAACCTATCCTTAAGTGGGCTAGCCTAAAGACCTACAGACTCCCAGAATCCGTCTTGAGATAGAGAAATGATTTGATCTACTTCTGTCTATTCAATCCAACCAGTTAGAAGGAGGGATTGGGGAGAAGGTTCTTCCTTCGGCTTGCGCCTCCAGTTCCTAGTGTACCCCCCAATCGCGATCGTTTGATTCTGCTCCCCTAGCTAGACATTAGATTGAATAGTAGAAATAGACTAATCGAAAATAATCTCATTCTAGGCTCCAAAGAGCGAGTCGAATCCTTAAGGCCAATGTCTACTCTGTTTTATTTAAGGCTAGGTTTGAATGTGCTTTGGAATGTGATGGGCCCTTTATTTGGGTTGTGCCCTTAATGATTGATTGATTTGTGTGTGCGTGCACAAACAGTGGTTTTCAAGCAAGATTATTTTTGATGCGGTGAATTTTAGGATTCAAATCTTACTTAGTAGCTTTTAGGATTCAACTTTAGGTATTTTCAGACAAGTTTTGTTGGCACACCAGGTTTTCAAGCCCAGGTGAAGATGTTTTCCTTTAAAACTTAAAAGAATGTGAAGTGCCTGGTAAATCCCTAAGAATTGAACCTATGTGGCAGCTACTTGATGAGTTGATTTTAATTGAAATGGTGTGGCCCAATCTACTCAAACAATTGACCTGTTGCACCACTTAATTAGGCACACAAGTGATTACCTAATCTGATTTCTACTCAATTATTTGTTTGGATGTGTGTACCGGTTCCAAAGATCGATTTACCAGTTGAGTTTGAAAATCAGATGAGGTTATGTACCTCTGTGAATTTTTTTTTTCTTTTTAAATGTGGAGGTTGAGGCGGGTGTAGGTGTCAAACAAACAAATGAAACTAACCCTAGAATTTATAAGAACACCTAGGTTGATTTATGCCTGTATTATTATGTGGTGGAATGAAAACTAATGGGTGGGAGGTGGGGATAACTTACAGAACCTTCAACAGCACTTTGCTCTGATCTACTGCTTTTGCTCGTCTCAAAAGCATACCTGCAATCACAATAAGGAGAGAAGTGAGGTAAATGATTCGTAAGTTGGAAAACACGAAAAAAAAATAAAGAGCATCGCCTCCTCAGCAATGGTGCCAAAATGTTGAATCCCCGGCAACGACGCCAAAATGTTGAAGCTCGGGTTACTACGCTAACGTATTTAGTTTTGAAAACCTGTCGTTGTAGTTTGAAAGCGAAGAACTTGTGTTCAACAAATAAAATTTATACCGGAATAGAAATCCCGGGTCGATCTCAGGGAGTCGGACATTTGATTAAAAATACACGTTTGTTTTATTTGTCACGAAGTAGATTAATTGATTAGAAACTATCTATTTACACTAAATAGAAGGGAGAGAGAGAGAATGAGAGAGAGAATATTACAAACAAAAATCAAAAAGAGATGTAGAATGAACATGGAATTCATTATCAAAGATATTGCTCGTTACACTAAACATTACGACTAGAAAGCAGAAAATAATTACACTACAAAGCAGTAAATCTACTCTAGAAAGCATTAAAAAGAATGGAGAGAGAATTATCCTCCTCGACGGTCGCTTGGAGGATGAGCTGGACGAGACGACGCTTGGAAGACAGGGAACGGAGTAGGATGAAGGAGGACGAAGCGGGAAGAACGGGAACGGGGCAGCACATCGTCGTCACCGCAGGATCCCCTTCCGAAAGGGGGACGAAAATTGGACTTTATCTCTTGAGAAGCATCCCGAGTGTGGGACAAGCTTCTCTTGAGATTTGGAGAGGGAGAGAAGAGAAAGAAGGGATGGAAATTTCATATGGAGGGGGTCTCCTTTTATAGTTGCAAGAAGTGAGGGCAATTTGGTCTTTTTAATCTCAAAATATTAAATAAGGGTCTTTAGTGGCGGATAAAATCATCGCTAAAGCCCCAGTCATGGGCGACATGCGCTGCCCGCTCACCTCCCGTGCATGAAACACGTGCTCACGTCCTTCGATTCTGACTGTGCGCTCGCCCACGTCTAATGGCATGTCACGTGCAGGCGTGTGATAGCGCGTGGGCGCTATTGAGCGCCCACAGCTGACCGATCACGAACGAGCGGTCGATATGCTCACTCGCACGTGACTCAAATATGCTTCATAGGACTCGAACGCTCGTCCGTGCTTCACTTAATCACGTTCGACCAACGCGCTACAAGCACGTTTGTGTCGCGCTTACAATTCATGCGCACACATCCATAGCCATTGGATGCACATCCAACGGTGGAGAATCGTCGAAGAAGAGAGGGTGCGGCGAGTGTAGCGGCTGGTTGGGCGGCTGAGATGGCACCACGTGGCGGCATCTTGGCCGTCCATCTTCTGGATGTAGATGGTGCCACGATTATCGGATTGAGTCGATTTTCACGCCGTTAGGCTGCGATTGTCTATCCAAATCCATTCGTGCAGTCAGATTTGTCATTTGAAGTTCAGATTCACACAATCTTGGTCCTTTATCTTCTAGGGTTCCCTGGTCTCTATCTAATGCTACAGATGTCTGATTAGGGTGATATTGGAGTCATTGAACTCTAATCGTTGCCCTGATCACATCTGTATGGTTGGATCTTCGATCCGAGGCCCCGATAAAAATTTTGCCCTCTCCCTGAACATAAAAGGAGACAATTAACCTCCATTTTATTCAAACTAATCTAAATGCAAGATGATGCATGCTATGCAATATTTATAGTATGTAATGCAATTCTATGCTTAAGAAGCATAAATAGACATCTTATGTAGTGTAAACATGTTTACATCACCTCCCACCTCCATTCTGATAGCAGATCACCTCTGCCTCCTTACCTCCATTCCAGAGCTACGGTGATGCTTTCCTCTACCCGACGTCCTCCTGCATCTCATCTCCATCGTCCCGCTTCCCAACTCCTTCGTCCAAGCTTCCACCAGGTGCCATTTTCTTATCGAATAGCCGATTCGAGAGATTCCTTGTCACCTCTCTCTCTTTTATGCTTTCATGGATTATTGTAATAAACATTGGATTGATATATCATATTTGTTTCATATCTCTCTTGTGATTACTTGACTTTCTATTTCGAAAACACAAAAAAATTATAAAATAGCAAAAAATAAACAAAACGAAGTGCGATATTCAAACAAAGTAAACGTCGCCTCCATGTGTTCGACCCGGGACTCCCTTAATGTTTCGGTAAAATTGTATTTGATAACGAGTTTTGCAAGCTACGATGACGGGTTCTTGAAACCCTGATTTTTAACATGCAAAACCGTACATCAGTAAACCTAATAGGCATGAGTTAAAAGATCTTGGGTGGATCTAATTGGGTTCAGGTGCACCCAATCAACTATAGATGCACCTAATTAGGTATGGGATGGTTTAATTGGTTTAGGGATAGGATAACTAAGGGTATGGATGGTGGGCTAGGCTTAGAAGGTCTTTAATTAGGTTTCCTAAGGTGTTTGGTGGGGTTTCTAGATCAAAATAGGCAAGATCAGCTTCTAGCACCAAAATCAATAACCAGAGATGACTTCCAGACGTCCAGACAAGTGATAAGATGTCTTATATTCCAAAATTGGATGTATGGAAGTTAGGTTAGACATGTAATTTTGTGTTAGTATGAGTTTTGGCTTCCTAGATTGATTTTCTGCAGAGATCAGATGTCCAGCCAGATGTCTGGATGTCCTAAAAGGTGCTAGAGAGTAGGTTTCGGTTCATAAGTGTTTGTGAGTGGGATAAGATGGATAAGAACATGGATAGTGCAATCCATGTTTGGGTTTTAAGGCTAAGGTATCCTAATGGAGGTGGTTTTAGGATTGGGAGGGTTGTCCTACTTAGGGCTTCTAAGGGTAGTGATCAGGCTATCCTCCTCACTCCTCTTGTCTGGATCAGTCTTCTTCGCTCTTTGTTTCTTTATTCCAGTATCTCCTGCATCCTGGATCACTTTATTACTTGCAAATAGCAATAAAAACATTAAATAGCAAGATATCTCTTCTTCTAAATAAACTGATGCAATGCATGATATGAATGCAGTATTTACAAATTAAGCTAGGTTTAAACATTATTTAAGTTGATTAGACCTATGATTGCTACGTAATCAATTTACGAAATTGATTTGATATCTAGTTGAAGTTGAGACAATTTTGATTAGTGATCACCATCCTGATTTTATGTACCTATTAGGGATTTGCACTTAAATTCACAACATCTTAGACTACTCACTTAGTTGTTTGAGTCCAAGGTTTTACATTTGGAATTCAAATTGGACTTAAGAATAGAGCTAATTAGGGTTTCTACACTAGGGTTCTTAAGTATTAGTACGCATTTACCTGAAATAAAGGAAATTAACCCTCTCGCATTTGTGTTCTACCCAACCCCTTATTTGAACTGATCTACTCAAGTAAACCCTTAAATCAAGGTTCTAAATTCACTTAAACCCTAAAATTTAGACCTAATAACCTGAGAGTCAATTCAGGGTGATTTGGGTCTTCAGCAAAATTTCATCCTAAACTTTAGGACAGGTCAGGTGAAGTTGGTTCACACTGTGGAGCAACCAACCTACAAATTAGGTCACAAATTGAATTAACTTCTAAATCAAGTGAAACTCAAGGCACAAATTAAGACTAAAATTGCTAGACTTAGGTCTCAATTCGCACATTTCGGTCTACTTGGAACCGTAGTGACAAGGAAAGTTGGGTGGGAGAAACCCTGTAACCTGTGGGGACACTCTACCATGTAGGGGTCTTTGCGGGGCTCTCCCTTCTTGGCTACCCAAGTAATTCTTAGGTGTGTTAATTTCTGATTCAAAGGTATCATCCGCCATGAAACAGCCTTAGTCATCCAAAAATCTTTAGGTGCCTTGATTGGGTCCAATAAACATCCAGTCCCTCATCTATTCTCTATAGCATATACATAGGAAAGGCCCTTAGGTTTTTGACCTAGAGGCCTCCATTAGAGTTAATCTTCTGTGGGAAATCTGATCTGATGTAATCAATTCGATCTAGACCTGAATTTAATTCTACATCCTGATCCACCACCTGATTTGAAAATACAACCTGACAACATAGGAAGACTGTTTAAGAAACCTGAATCCCAAATGAGCATGAAAGAGAAAATGATCGAGGTTGCTTTTAGACATCATGATGAGTATTACAAAGCCTTGGATCTATCTAGGAACATTCAAGTTAATGTGTCAGAGACAACAACCCTCATTGAGAACCGTGCCCAACTATTGTTGACCCAACTGATAAATGGTTCAACCCGGGATGCCCTCATATTAGAATTCAGCAAATTATGCCAATTGCATAGAATAGAGGGCATGTAATGTATTACAAATCCAGTACTCTAGGAGATACAACAAGATGACATTGAGAAACAAGCAAATATGTTAAATCTGTTGCAACAAGCCATTGACCAGAAATACCCATATCAACATATAGAAATTAATGAAACATCTTGGACTAAAGTTTAAGATCAATATGATTTCCCAGAGCCTGAGTTCGAAAATAGAGGTTGTTGTGGACCCCCAACCCAAATGGAATCCATTTAGAACTTTGTGCAGAATGACATACCTGATCAAAATGTGGGTTGGGTGGATCCACTTGCAAGTATTCCCAATTATGAACCAGCCATAGAGAGCCATGAAGTTGGTCCATCAAGCCCTTATTTACCAAACACCTGTGATGAACTTGAGTCAGAGACTCTCAAGGATGTAATTCCTGCACCTTATTGATAAACGCCAGTTTATCATCATTCTTATGCATTAAAACAAACCTAGCTCTTAGGATTTTACTCCGCAAACGGGTTTTTGGGCTGCATTTAGGCATAAATTAGGATAGGCATGCATTGCATTTTTTATTGTCGTTTTAATGTGTTTTTGTGAGTGTTAGGGATGTACAGATGCACAGATCCCTAAAACCCTAGCACTCAAGAAGGCAAATGGTGAAGGAGAAGCCCAGACTAGCTGGAACTCAGCCTAATCCAGCTCACCTCAGCTTGATCCAGCTCACCGCAGCTGGAACCTAGCTTACTTGAACTAGGGTTAGCTCATCCCAGCTCCATTCAACTAATCTCAGGTGGATGGTGGCTCAAGAGAGTTCATCTTAGCTCACCCTAGCTCAAGTCAGCTCAGATCCAGCTCAACTTAGCTGAGTCAAGCTCATCTCAGCTCCCACTAGTTCACAGGGAGCTCTAGCTAGCTCAGCTGAGTTGACAGGAGTTCACCCCAGCTCAGATCTAGCTACATTCAGCTCCACTCAACTCCAGCCAGCTGAAGAAGAATTCATCTCAGCTCAGGAAGCTCAAGTCTAGCTCCCGGGGACTCAGCTTAGCTCAACTCAGTTGAGCTAAGCTACTTTAGCTGCCTCAACCAACTTGATTCTCCCCAGGAGCATCAGACCTAGCTCACCTCAGCTCATTTTGGTAGAAGCTAGCTCACTTTAGCTTGGCTTAGCAACTAGAAAAGAACTAGCAAGCTAAGCCAGCTAGAGTGGCCCCATGCCAGCCTCTTCAGCAGCAGCCAGCTCCAGCTCCAACTCCAGACTTCTTCTCCTCAGCTCCTTCCTCCAAACCCTAGGTCCAACATCTTCTCCTCTACTCCTCCATTAGCTAAGCTAGCTTAGCTTATCTTAGCTTAGCTTACCTTAGCCAACAACCAGCTCCTTGGCCATCCATTACCTTAAAAATCAACCCTAGCTAGCTCCACCAACTCAAGCCTACCTAAGCTAGCTACCCTACTTAAGTTGGTGCCACCTCTGAAACGTCGGTTTTGTATTTGTTATAACGTTGTAGTAAGGCCGGTTATTGCCAACATTTCAAATATAAATTTTTTTACTCGGAAAATGAAAGAGTTCCCGAGGTCGAACTCAGGGAGCAAGTCGTATTCTAGAGATATACATGTTTCTTTTACAAAATAAAGAGAGAGGGAAAGAATTTGTTGTGATGTTCTTTTTTCTTTCTCTTTCTTCAGGTCTCCTTCTTCTTCTTCTGCAATCGTGGTGACCCTCAGAGCTTCTGCCTTCAGCCACTAAGTCTTTCTTTCTTCTTCTTCTGCTTCGGCCGTTGCTCTTCCTTCTTCTTCAGCCTGCCTTCTTTCGTTGGTGATGTTTTTCTTTCTTCAGAGCTCCTTGTTCTTCTTCTTCTTTGGTTTTCTGCCTTGACCTCTCTTCTTCTTCTTCTGCAATCGTGGTGACCCTCAGAGCTTCTGCCTTCAGCCACTAAGTCTTTCTTTCTTCTTCTTCTGCTTCGGCCGTTGCTCTTCCTTCTTCTTCAGCCTGCCTTCTTTCCTGCTCTGGCTGCTGACTTTCCGTCGTCTGACCCGGTGCTTCGACGACTTAACTGAGCAGTTGCTACAGTGCAGCTCCTTCTTCTTCGCCTGCACTTCTTCTTTTGCCTGCACACTTCAGAGTTTTTCGTCAAGAGGCAAAACCTACTCTACCCTCCCCCCCCGCGTCTCTCTCTCTGAAACCACTCTTGGGAAAGCTCTCCCAGAGCTACCGGGTAATCGGGTTCGGGTCAGGCCCGGGTCCAGGCCCACCGGCGTGCGTGGTGGGCGAGGAGTGCAGGTCAGTCGGGTCGGGTCAGGTCCGCGGGGCGTGAGCGCGGACGAGACCGGGTAACCGGGCGGGTGAAGGGGACCTCACCCCGTGGTCAGGAGGCAGACAGCATAAGGCACTTTTTGCCTTTATGCGTCCGCGCGCCTCCGAGAAGTTCCGAGGTGGGACTAAATGTCCCACCCCAATCGAGCGCCCGTCGCGGAGGGAGCAGTGGGCGATCGTGGCTTCACGCGCGGCTTTCGCCCCATCTGCGAGCCTGGGACGTTTCGCGGAGACTCCCTGCGCAACCTGGGAGTTGCACCTGGGCGAAGGCGTGCCTGCACCTGCAGGTGAAGGAGCTCTGCCTGCTCAGTAATGGCGACGGCGGGCGAGTCACCTGGTCACAGAAGAACGGCCTCTCGGCCAAATCAGACAGGCGGGGGACCTTCGCCGTGGCACGGCGAAGGTGGTCAGGGGGTCTGCAGGGGGCGTGATGGAGCCAACAGGTCGTCCTAGGTCAAACTGTGAGCGAAGAAGTAGGTGTGTTCGGTGGATCTGCAGAGGGTGTTTGGTGGGAAGTGGAGGGGCGGAAGAGGATCAGGGTGAGGAGGCGGATGTTCTGCGGTGGTCGGCGAGCCGTGTGGGTCGCTGAGGTGATGGGCGCGGCTCGCCGGAGGGTGGTCGGAGGCGGAGAGGGTGAGGGTGAACAGGAGCGGTCGAGGGTTTAATTGACTAAATTGAAAGCGGGGAAAGAAAGAGGAGAAGAAGGGGAGTAGTTCTAACTTACTTGCAGGGACGAAGGGGGAGGAACAGGGCGACAGTCGTATCGACTGTCGCCGGAGAAGACGATGCTCAGGGAGAGGGGCGGCGGCGAGCAGAGAGCCGGAGAGGCGCCAGCTGGGTGCGGCGTGGCGCGGGAAGAGCAGGGGAGGAAGTCTCTGCTGCTGGTATTGCGGCAGAGCGAAGAGGTGGAGGGGGAGGAAGCCGCCGGAGCTGGTGAGCGTCTGCCGGAGGGAGAAGAGAAGAAAGCTGGGGGTTTTCTCCGTCAGATCCAGGCTGCCTGGTCGGTGGAGCAGCGGGGGGTATTTATAGGGATGAAACAGGGAGGAAGGCGGAGGGAGACGACGTGTCTCCCTCGCCGGAGAATGGTCGGAACACGAACCCATACCGTCCGTGCGTTCGCACGGCCGGTATGGGGGGCTACAATGACCAGGGGGGTGCTCCTGCGACGGCTGACGACGCAGGGCACCCCCGGTTTACCTGCCAGGTCCCCTACCTCACCCTGCGCGGCGCCATGCTCCGCGCAAGGTCGCCGGAGCATGGTGCTGGCAGGGTTTTGCAGGAGGGACCTGATTGCAAAGAACGAAGGAGAGTTAGGGGCTAAAATGCGAGGGTTCAAAAGTTGAGGGCCAAAGAGTAAATATATGAGGACCAAAGTGTAAAGTCGGTCAAGGAGGTTTCTTCTTAGGCTCAAGTTTTTATACATGACTAATTAGGACCTAAGGAATCTGATGGTGAATTTCATTTTCATATTAAACCTTGTTTGACCGGTCAATTTGCGTAAAGACCCAAATTAAGTTATTAATTGGGCATGGTTCTCAATGTAGGTCAAAATGGGTTCTAAAGGCCAAATTGAAGGTTCTAAACCCTAGAGATTATTTTTCTATGAATTTTAGAGGGTTTATTCTATTTTTACTTTGCCTCGAACCTTGTGAATTGAAGTGGGTTGTTTTAGGGTTACAGATTATCATTTGGTTCCTTGGAAGTGCTGTAGCCCTTACTAGATCATCTCCTCCCACTTTTATTCTTATTAAGCTGTTTTGACCTGTGTTTGGGCCCAGAATTACCCTGTATGCAGATTATACTGGTAAAATTGCACTTTTACCCCTTATGACTGGTTTTCTTCTCAAACTCAGAATTCTCTGAGTTAAGCCTTTCCTTGAGATATGTAGGAGCTTTTATCCTTTGTATTGGGTCAAAATGAGCTAGTTATGGCTCATGATGAGGTTCTCATCATACCCCCATGCCTAGCTTTTGCTAGTCCCTTAGCAAAAACTTAAGGTTTCAACCCTTGTTCTAGACCATGAAGTTTTCAATAGCTTTAGATAAGTGCCTTCATAGATTAGGTTAGAATGCTGATCATAGGCCTAAAAGGTACTCTAGTACCAATCAAGATCCAAATCTGTCTAGCCTTAGCCTCAGTCTTTTAGCAAAGGTTTTTAAGGCCCGCAAGAACTAACCTAAGGTTTATTGGATTTCGTGGTTAAAGCACCCGTGCTTGAAATGATTTTAGCCCTGGCTCAGTTCGCAGTGCGTTTTGTAAGAGAGAGATAGAAAGTTTTTCTGTTTGGAGAGTTTTCTCTCTCTTTTTCTTTTTAGTTCTAGCCTAGGATTGGCTTTTCAACACGGTCTGTATCAGATTCCTTGCTCCCATCATCAATCCTCAAGGGTTCCTGGCGATCGATGCTTCGAGATAGCACCGCCCATGGCAACCCCCGGAACCCTGGCTATTGAGATTTCGAGATAATCCCATCCATGGTATTCCGTGGCCGAATCCAGACCCTGGCAATTGACACTTCGAGATAATGCCATCCATGGAATCTGAACCAGCAGAGTGCTTACATGCCCCCCGTAGGATATGTAAATATCCTAAGAGACAAGCACCGAGGAGATGATATTTTGTTACGCATCTTCGAGGGGATTTCCCGCCTCTCCGCGCTGGGAACTCGTCCAAATCAACTTGTGTTGATCGGCCGTTCCTATTCTAGGTGTTTTTTTCAGATTTTTGCGACGCTTCTGCGTGATTCTGATTTTTACGCTTACTGAACCAGGCTGTGTGTGAGATTAGGGTGCTTAGGTTACTGAGTCCCGTAAACCAAAAATTAGTTAACGAGGCCGAATACTTCCTAAGCCTTAGACCTAATACTTCAGCTTTTCATTTTCCTCAACCTCTTGAGGAGTGTCCAGATCTTAATGGGTACTAAGAGTCTATTAAAGAATGCCTAAGGTTTGCATTCTTACTAATCTCATTGTGCACTTTTCAGTTATTTTCTTGAATGAGGTCTAGAACTTAGGTTAATTCCTTAGTTCCTTACTAATGACTATCACTTTTTCTCATAATTTTGTGCTCCTTTTTCATTTTGTTTCTTTTCCCCTTCACAAAATTTTCCTTCTCCTCTTCTCCTCTTATTCTTTTTCGAAGAATTTTTTTTTTTTTTTTTTTTTTATGGTATTTTTTTGGCATATGTGAATTTTTTGTTTGAAACCTTTTCTTACACGTTTTTGCACTTTCCTACCCCCCCATGCCTAAGATTTGCAATGTCCTCATTGTAACCTAGGGGGTCTTAGTTCATTCCTTAAGACAGAAATTTGGATGAGTGAATGGGTCGGGTTGAATTTTTGCGGACGATTTCAAATCCCAGATGCAAACATCTGAGTTGGGGTCGGCTGTCTACAAGGGTGAACTTCGAGTGCTGAAAGGTGTCAGAACAAGTTTCAGGTTTTCAAAGAGAATGACGGGCTGCCTCCCGTTAAGCGCTGAGTTTTACGCCATCGGCTGGGCGCAATAAGCTCAAGGGGAAAGGAGGATATAAGATGCCTCAGCCAAATCAGTAGAAGTTACATCAATGAACGGCTTGAGTCTTTGACCATTCACGATGAAAGGTTCAGAATCGTGGCTGAGTGGACTGATTTCGATTGCTCCATTTCCAAAAACCTGTCGGACCAAATATGGTCCGACCCACTTAGATCTCAGTTTTCCTGGGAAGAGTTTGAGTCGGGCATCAAAGAGTAGGACCTTTTGACCAGGATGAAAGATCTTTCTCGAGATGTGTTTGTCGTGGAAGGCTTTAACCCGCTCCTTGTAGATTTGCGAGTTCTCGTATGCGTCTATGCGCAATTCATCGATCTCGCTGATTTGGAGTTTTCTGTGGGTCCCAGCCTTAGAAAGATCCAGATTACAGTTCCGTACTGCCCAATAGGCTTTATGCTCCAGTTCGACGGGAAGGTGGCATGCCTTTCCGTACACCAGTCTAAAGGGAGACATGCCTAATTGGGTCTTGTGGGCGGTCCTATAGGCCCACAATGCTTCCGGAAGTCGGGACGACCAGTCCTTCCTGTCAGGTCGAACAGTGACTTGCAGGATTTTCTTGATCTCCCGATTAGACAGCTCAGCTAGACCATTAGTTTGGGGGTGGTAAGGAGTAGAGATTCGGTGAGACACCCCATATTTGGTCATCAGTGACCTAAACTGAGCATTTGTGAAATGGGTCCCCCCATCAGAGATTATTGCACGAGGAATCCCGAACCTTGAGAAAATGTGTTGATGAATGAATTTGAGAACGATTTTGTGATCACAGGTTCGGGTCGGTATGGCTTCGATCCATTTGGACACGTAGTCCACAGCCAACAGAATGTATTCGAAACCATCCGAAACAGGAAAGGGGCCCATAAAATCAATCCCCCAAACATCAAAGATTTCGCATACTAGAATCGGTTGCATAGGCATCATGTCGCGATGGCTCATGTTGCCCAAAGTCTGGCAACGACTGCATGCCTTGCAATGACTGTATGCGTCTTTGAACAGTGTGGGCCAGTAAAAGCCGCACTGGAGGACTTTTGATGCGGTTTTATGCCCGGCAAAATGGCCACCGCATGCCTGGTCATGGCAGAAAGAGAGGATATTGTTGACTTCCCCTTCCTGGACACACCTCCGGATGATCTGATCGGCACCTATGCGGAAGAGGTACGGGTCTTCCCAAATGTAATACTTGGCATCGGAGCGTAATTTGTCTTTCTTGGCCTTCGGCCAATCGGACGGGGTCTGATGAGATGCCAAGTAATTTACAATATTAGCAAACCATGGAAGGCTAGTACCAATAGTCAGCAGGTGCTCATCGGGAAAATGCTCAGTGATGGGTCCGGAAGGGTCTATCATTTCAGAAGGAAGACGGGACAAGTGATCAGCTACCACGTTTTGTTTTCCCGCTTTATCGCAAATCTCGAGGTCAAATTCTTGCAACAGCAAGATCCATCGGATCAATCGAGGTTTCGCGTCCTTCTTTGCAAGGAGATGCCTCACAGCCGTGTGATCCGAGTATATGATGACATGGGAACCCAGAAGGTACGATCTGAACTTCTCTAGGGCAAATACTACAGCTAGCAGCTCTTTCTCAGTAACTGTATAGTTACGCTGAGCCTCATCGAGTGTTTTGCTGGCGTAGTAAATGACCACAGGTTTCTTGTCATTTTTCTGCCCCAAAACCGCTCCTACAGCGAAGTCGGATGCATCACACATGATCTCAAAGGGTTGAGACCAATCAGGGGACTGTAGGATCGGGGCTTGGGTGACTCGGTCACGCAGGATTTCAAATGCTTGAGTGCATTCCTTGGAGATTTCGAAGGGAACATCCTTGGAGAGAAGAGTGGTCAGTGGGCGTGCGATTTTTGAAAAATCAGGGATAAATCGTCGATAAAAACCGACATGCCCTAAAAAGGATCGGATGTCCCTGATCGAGCTAGGCATAGGAAGGTGAGAAATCAGATTAACCTTAGCTCGATCCACTTGGATACCTTTCTCCGAAATTGAGTGTCCCAGGACAATTCCCTCAGGCACCATGAAATGGCTCTTCTCCCAGGAAAGAACCAAATTCACGTCGATGCACCGCCTGAGTATCTGGACCAAGTGTTGGAGGCAATCGTCGAATGATGCTCCGAAAACTGAAAAGTCATCCATGAAGACTTCCAGATAATCACCTACCATATCTGAGAATATGGCAAGCATGCATCGCTGAAAAGTAGCGGGTGCATTGCAAAGACCGAAAGGCATCCTTCGGAAAGCGTATGTTCCGAAGGGGCAGGTGAATGTGGTCTTTTCTTGGTCCTCAGGATGGATTGCCACCTGGTTATAACCGGAGTACCCGTCAAGAAAGCAGAAGAACCTATTTCCCGCTAGTTTTTCGAGAATTTGATCAATGAAGGGTAGTGGGAAATGATCCTTCTTCGTGGAGGAATTGAGTCGACGGTAATCTATACAGACTCTCCACGAGTTGGCTAATCAGGTAGGAATGATTTCTCCGGTCTCAGTCGTTATAGTGGTGAGTCCTGCCTTCTTAGGCACGACCTGAATTGGGCTCACCCAACGACTATCGGAGATCGGGTAGATGATCCCAGCATCTAACCACTTGATGATCTCCTTTTTCACGACCTCCTGCAGATTGGGGTTTAAGCATCTCTGCATTTCACGAGAAGGTCGTGTGCCCTCTTCTGAATAGATATGATGAGTACAATAAGAGGGACTTATTCCAGTCAAATCATCGAGGGTCCATCCGATGGCTCTGCGATGTTGCTGGAGGACAACAATCAGACGGGATTCCTGTTCAGGACTGAGGTTGGAATTGATGATCACAGGAAGGGTCTGATTAGAACCCAAAAAGATGTATTTCAAATGAGCAGGAAGGGGTTTCAGTTCGAGGATGGGGTTTTCAGCAGCAGCGGGTGGTTCAGTATAGATGTGAGGTTCAAGGGTGGGAGTTACTGGGTTGTTCACATCTGGATTGGACTCCTCTGTTTGCGGGTCAAGATCCTTCTGTGGTTGATGAGGCATACTCAAGTCATTCTGGAGGTGTGATTCATCAACCAAAGTCTTGATGTCACAAATTTGCTCGATGACGCCGCAATTAATTCCTTGTTGGGCCTTAAATATATCAATTTTCAGTGTTTGATCTCCAAACTTAAGCTCTATTTGGCCCTCCTCACAGCTGATGTTGGCTCTAGCAGTAGCCAAGAAAGGTCTCCCTAGAATGATTGGTGTATCCCTAGGGTTCTCAGGTGCATCCATGTCTAAGACTATAAAGTCCACTGGAAAATAGAAATCCCGCACTCTCACGATAACACCCTCGAGAATCCCTTTTGGTGACTTTATAGATCGATCTGCTAATTGTAATGTCACCTCGGTTGGTTTCAGCTCAGATTCTTCCAGATGGTCAAGTAAGGATGTGGGTATCAGATTTATAGATGCACCTAAGTCTAACAATGCTCTATCAAATTGGGTACCACCTATCTTACAGGAGATCAGGGGAGTTCCAGGATCTTTTGCCTTGGGTGGGAGTCTACTAAGGATTACAGAGCTGGCTTGCTCTGACAGAACAATTGGGCTCCCTCCCTTGGTTCGCGGCTTACGCTGGGGTGTACATATATTCTTTAGAAATCGTGCGTAAGCTGGTACGTGGCGGATTGCATCCATCAAGGGGATGTTTATGTGGACCTGCTCAAAGAGCTTTACCAGGTCCTCCTCAGGGGCCACGGGTTTGGTGGTCTTCTTTCCCTTGGTCAGGGCCTCGGGAAACGGGATCTTGGTTGGTTCCTCTAGGATAGGTCCAGGTTGTGGGTCTGGAACAGCGGTACCTTGGATAACTATCCTAGGGTCATGATTATCAGGCTGGGAGTGGTTTGGATAATGCGGGTCCTGAGTTGTCTTACCACTACGTGTTGTTACAGAATTTAATCCAGCCTGATTTTGGTTTGGGTTTGGTAGGAGGGGTGGCTGCTGCTGAAATCTCGCACTAGAAGTTGAGGCTTCCATCTCGTCTGGAGATGGGGCAGTAGGGGCCTGATAAATCCATTGAGCGTGGCCTAAATTTGGATTCATAACGCGCTTCTGGGTTGGCACGTTATTTGGGTTAGGAAGAGGTTGGGAAGGGAGTGTGCCTGGCTGGCGAGAATTTGCCAACTGGGCCAGTTGAGTTTTAACTTCAGTAAGCTCGTCCTTGTGCTGTTTTTGAATGGCTGCATTCGATTTTTGAATGTCAGCCAGAGTCTGAAGGATTAAGGACATTTGATCTTGATTTGGCCCTGATGGATAAGTAGGGTTGGGCCGAGGCTGAGGCGGCTGGTAGTGATGAGAGGGCTGTGGGCGGGACTGAAAAGGTGGTCTTTGGGTTTGGGAATTTCCCGCCCACTGAAAATTGGGATGGTTTCGCCATCCAGGGTTGTAAGTGTTGGAGAATGGGTCGTTCTGGATGGCGTTGAGGTCCTCGCAGGTCTGAGGAACCTCCTGAGAATCAGGGAAAGGAGGAATGGAGTTCCCCCGGCTGGTGAAGAAAGGATCGGATGATCTTCCAGTCCAAGAATCAGATGGGGATGGATATGGATCCATCCCAAGGGAGGATCGGTGGAGGATGTTTTGCACAGTCTCCTGCGTGGAAGGAGGTTGTGCAAAGGAGTTACGCGCGGAGGTGGCTCGCTGCAAGTGCTGAGTCAGCTCATCCACCTTCTTTTCAATGATTGAGACCTTGTCCAATCGACTGGCCATTAATTCCAGGTCGACTGATGCGGACAGGTCCTGCGTCTCATGTGCTCCCTTAAGATTCGTCGCTGCGCGGGTATTCGTCCTGTCGAATAATCCCATGGAGTCATTGTTGATGGAGTTCTCGCACATGTTTTCGAGAATCTCCCATACGGTGTCTTCATGTTGACCCATGATGTTTCCTCCGCAGGTTGCATTGACGAAAAGGCGGATGTCCTCACGGAGTCCCTGGTAAAAAGATTGGACTTGTTCCCATTTAGGAACTCCGTGATGGGGGCACTTCCTCATGAGATCCTGAAAACGATCCCATGCCTCATGGAGAGGTTCTCCTGATTGTTGGGTGAAGTGTGTAATCTGATGGCGCAAGGCGTTGGTCCGACCAACGGGAAAGAACTTTTTCAAAAACTCGGATTGAAGTTCCTCCCAAGTGTTGATCGGCCGGGTCTGAGTTTGATACCAATGGGCGGCCTTGTCCATAAGAGAAAAGGAGAACATCTTCATGAGAAGAATATCCCGATTTTGCGCATCTGATCCAAAAGTGTGGGCCAGATGCTTTAGCTGTTTGATGTGCTGGAAGGGATCTTCAGAATTAAGCCCATGGAATTTAGGTATAGCATGAATCATGTTGGGCTTTAGTTCGGAATCAGGTCCTCCAATCGGGATTCTGACTCGAGGCTCAATGGCCACCGCAGCAGGATTGTAGTGGTCCCGCATCATAGGACGCTGTGGTGGGTGCACGAAGTTTTGGAAGAGGTCATTGAGTCGCTGGAGCTGGTGTTCCAGATTATTTTCTTCCTCGACTGGCTGAGCCATGATGGGGGAAGAAGAAGAACTTGGTTCTGAATCAGAAGAGAGAATAATGTGAGGGTGTTGCTGCACAAATACGGGCGTCGAGGCTTGGCCTTGACGAGAGCGAATTTCTAATGGAGGTCTTAAGGGTGGTCTTAGAGACCTCCTTCCGTACATGCACAGTTGGGAGAGGTAAGTTTAGAAGGTGCTGGACCCAATCAAGACACCCAAAAATGTGTTGGGTGACTATAGAGGTGCGGGGCAGATGGACCCCTTGATCAGAAAGATCGTCCACCTGAGAATTACCTGGGCAGCCAGAGAGGGAGAGTCCCGCGAAGACCCCTACACGGTAGAGCGTCCCCACGGGTTACAGGGTTTCCCCCACCCGACCTCTCTTGTCACTGCGGTTCCAGGTAGACCAGGATGGGGATCTTGACCTCTTAAGTCTACCAATTTTAAGATCAGGGTGCTTAAGGTTTCACTTGAACTTTAGTCTTTTTAAGTGCAAAGAGTGACCTAATTTAAGGTTGGTTAACCCAAAGGGGTCAACTTTACCTCTTGTTTTCTTTGAGAGCTTTTTGGGTCCTTTCTTTTAGGGTTCAAGTGTTTAGAGAGAGCCAATTGTTTAGGATTTTTTTTTTTGTTAATTATTTTCAATCAATGGCTTGGGCACACCTCTTTTGGATTTCCTCAATTCTTGATTAAGGGGTGTGTCTCTACTGAAATCCTAATGTTTGACCTTATGTTGGCTCTACTTGGTCCATTTAACTCTTTGTTGGGCAATTAGGGCTCAAGCAAGAATGTGTTAGCCCTTAAATACCCTTAATAGTGTGCAGGAGTGATGAGTTGAAAACATGCAACTTTTACGGTTACTAAGTATGGAAGATAGGTTAGCCCTATATTGCTTTTTCTTTTCTTCCTCTTTAGAGTGTAGGGGTTAATAGTGAGAGAAAAGATTTACCTGTCTTCGAAGTGGTTGTGTGGTTGCTTGTCTTCTTGAGTTCCTGTAGCTGCACAAAAGAGAGGAGTTTATCAGAACTTAAAAGAAACAGGAATGTTTACCTCTAGAATAGCCGTTGCTCCCCGGCAACGGCGCCAAAATGAAACGTCGGTTTTGTATTTGTTATAACGTTGTAGTAAGGCCGGTTATTGCCAACATTTCAAATATAAATTTTTTTACTCGGAAAATGAAAGAGTTCCCGAGGTCGAACTCAGGGAGCAAGTCGTATTCTAGAGATATACATGTTTCTTTTACAAAATAAAGAGAGAGGGAAAGAATTTGTTGTGATGTTCTTTTTTCTTTCTCTTTCTTCAGATCTCCTTCTTCTTCTTCTGCAATCGTGGTGACCCTCAGAGCTTCTGCCTTCAGCCACTAAGTCTTTCTTTCTTCTTCTTCTGCTTCAGCCGTTGCTCTTCCTTCTTCTTCAGCCTGCCTTCTTTCGTTGGTGATGTTTTTCTTTCTTCAGAGCTCCTTGTTCTTCTTCTTCTTTGGTTTTCTGCCTTGACCTCTCTTCTTCTTCTTCTGCAATCGTGGTGACCCTCAGAGCTTCTGCCTTCAGCCACTAAGTCTTTCTTTCTTCTTCTTCTGCTTCGGCCGTTGCTCTTCCTTCTTCTTCAGCCTGCCTTCTTTCCTGCTCTGGCTGTTGACTTTCCGTCGTCTGACCCGGTGCTTCGACGACTTAACTGAGCAGTTGCTACAGTGCAGCTCCTTCTTCTTCGCCTGCACTTCTTCTTTTGCCTGCACACTTCAGAGTTTTTCGTCAAGAGGCAAAACCTACTCTACCCTCCCCCCCCGCGTCTCTCTCTCTGAAACCACTCTTGGGAAAGCTCTCCCAGAGCTACCGGGTAATCGGGTTCGGGTCAGGCCCGGGTCCAGGCCCACCGGCGTGCGTGGTGGGCGAGGAGTGCAGGTCAGTCGGGTCGGGTCAGGTCCGCGGGGCGTGAGCGCGGACGAGACCGGGTAACCGGGCGGGTGAAGGGGACCTCACCCCGTGGTCAGGAGGCAGACAGCATAAGGCACTTTTTGCCTTTATGCGTCCGCGCGCCTCCGAGAAGTTCCGAGGTGGGACTAAATGTCCCACCCCAATCGAGCGCCCGTCGCGGAGGGAGAAGTGGGCGATCGTGGCTTCACGCGCGGCTTTCGCCCCATCTGCGAGCCTGGGACGTTTCGCGGAGACTCCCTGCGCAACCTGGGAGTTGCACCTGGGCGAAGGCGTGCCTGCACCTGCAGGTGAAGGAGCTCTGCCTGCTCAGTAATGGCGACGGCGGGCGAGTCACCTGGTCACAGAAGAACGGCCTCTCGGCCAAATCAGACAGGCGGGGGACCTTCGCCGTGGCACGGCGAAGGTGGTCAGGGGGTCTGCAGGGGGCGTGATGGAGCCAACAGGTCGTCCTAGGTCAAACTGTGAGCGAAGAAGTGGGTGTGTTCGGTGGATCTGCAGAGGGTGTTTGGTGGGAAGTGGAGGGGCGGAAGAGGATCAGGGTGAGGAGGCGGATGTTCTGCGGTGGTCGGCGAGCCGTGTGGGTCGCTGAGGTGATGGGCGCGGCTCGCCGGAGGGTGGTCGGAGGCGGAGAGGGTGAGGGTGAACAGGAGCGGTCGAGGGTTTAATTGACTAAATTGAAAGCGGGGAAAGAAAGAGGAGAAGAAGGGGAGTAGTTCTAACTTACTTGCAGGGACGAAGGGGGAGGAACAGGGCGACAGTCGTATCGACTGTCGCCGGAGAAGACGATGCTCAGGGAGAGGGGCGGCGGCGAGCAGAGAGCCGGAGAGGCGCCAGCTGGGTGCGGCGTGGCGCGGGAAGAGCAGGGGAGGAAGTCTCTGCTGCTGGTATTGCGGCAGAGCGAAGAGGTGGATGGGGAGGAAGCCGCCGGAGCTGGTGAGCGTCTGCCGGAGGGAGAAGAGAAGAAAGCTGGGGGTTTTCTCCGTCAGATCCAGGCTGCCTGGTCGGTGGAGCAGCGGGGGGTATTTATAGGGATGAAACAGGGAGGAAGGCGGAGGGAGACGACGTGTCTCCCTCGCCGGAGAATGGTCGGAACACGAACCCATACCGTCCGTGCGTTCGCACGGCCGGTATGGGGGGCTACAATGACCAGGGGGGTGCTCCTGCGACGGCTGACGACGCAGGGCACCCCCGGTTTACCTGCCAGGTCCCCTACCTCACCCTGCGCGGCGCCATGCTCCGCGCAAGGTCGCCGGAGCATGGTGCTGGCAGGGTTTTGCAGGAGGGACCTGATTGCAAAGAACGAAGGAGAGTTAGGGGCTAAAATGCGAGGGTTCAAAAGTTGAGGGCCAAAGAGTAAATATATGAGGACCAAAGTGTAAAGTCGGTCAAGGAGGTTTCTTCTTAGGATCAAGTTTTTATACATGACTAATTAGGACCTAAGGAATCTGATGGTGAATTTCATTTTCATATTAAACCTTGTTTGACCGGTCAATTTGCGTAAAGACCCAAATTAAGTTATTAATTGGGCATGGTTCTCAATGTAGGTCAAAATGGGTTCTAAAGGCCAAATTGAAGGTTCTAAACCCTAGAGATTATTTTTCTATGAATTTTAGAGGGTTTATTCTATTTTTACTTTGCCTCGAACCTTGTGAATTGAAGTGGGTTGTTTTAGGGTTACAGATTATCATTTGGTTCCTTGGAAGTGCTGTAGCCCTTACTAGATCATCTCCTCCCACTTTTATTCTTATTAAGCTGTTTTGACCTGTGTTTGGGCCCAGAATTACCCTGTATGCAGATTATACTGGTAAAATTGCACTTTTACCCCTTATGACTGGTTTTCTTCTCAAACTCAGAATTCTCTGAGTTAAGCCTTTCCTTGAGATATGTAGGAGCTTTTATCCTTTGTATTGGGTCAAAATGAGCTAGTTATGGCTCATGATGAGGTTCTCATCAACCTCCTAGCCATCCCTTCACCCCATTATCTCCACCAAAAGACACTTCAAGTTGGCGCCAAAAACCACCCCTAACCACCTCTATTTTGGCACCACTTTCGGCCCCTTAATCCACCCTACACCTACCCACATAAGCCATCCTAGCCATCCACATGCCCCCCCTTCTAGAACCTTAAGGTGGCGCCACCTAATGACCTTCTAGAATGTCCATTTTGGTGCCGACACCAAAGGGTGTCAACACCCATAACTACCCCTTGGTGCCCTTTAAGGTGGCGCCAACTCTCCTTGGCCATGGGATCTCCAACCACCTCCATCAACTCATCTTGGCCATCCATTTCAAAGGTCACCATAGCCCCCCTCCTATTCTATAAAAAGCCACCACCTACCACCATTTTTGGGCATCCTCCCTTAGTGTATTTTCTACCTACATCCACCTATACCTACGCCCAAGGAGAAGGAGTAGAGAAGGAGATTAAAGGGGCACACCACCAACCCTTTTGGTGCCTTCTTCTCCCCACTCTCTTCAACTTGGGCCACGCCAAGGAGGAGGACTCTTCCACTTCAAGGAGGACGGCCAGGCAAGGGAGAAGGACCTAGGGTGGACGTCCACCCTTGGAGAGAAGCTTAGGGCACACCCCCTTAGGGCTTGCCTTGGAGGACATCACCTTGGCGGAGCACTGCAAGGAAGGAGTTGAAGGACTCTTTTCAAGATTGGGAGCCACCAACCTTGGAGCAAGAAGCCCTCTTCTTCACCATCTATCTAGAGGATTTGTGTTTTCCTTTCTTTATGTCAATTTTCTAGTAGTAGAAGCATTCCTCTACTAGGCATTTTTGTTAAACACTTTTTTTTTAATTATCTAGTTGCCTTCTTTGCAATTTCTTGTTTGCATTTCTATTTGCTTGTTTTTAGCATTCCTCACTCCCTCTCCCTAATTATTCTAGGCCTCCACTTGCCTAGAGTGAGCTTAGGGAGAGGCTCTACTTGCCACTTAGAAGTAGTATTTTAATTTGAAGTGTAAATCACCTTCCCGTCACCATTCCGCATGTTGTCTTAATTTAAAACAAAAAAAATGATATATTGAAAAATACCAAAAAGAAAGTTGAGATTATATTCCAATCAAGAGAATCACTATTGCAAACATTTGGCCTCCTTGGATGACCCTAGATACTCCTCTATCTAGGAATATAAATTTAAGAGCGAAAGCGGATTTACGCGTTACAACGACGTATTTTAACAAACCGCGTGAAATCGCTATCACTTATCCTATTAAGGTAATCCTCGAGAGTGATTCTGACATCCCAATAGAATCATGCCTAGATTCCAGTGACTCAATTCCTACCCCTGACCTGGAATCTAGATCAAAACCTATTTGGGATAATCAAGAGGCCCCTTTTGGTGAAAATCAGATTTTAGATCTGGATTATGATTATGAGCCTGTATTTGATGATGATACCTTTCTAGACTCCTTACATGGAAAAATTGATTTTTCGAAAGTCACATCGATTTACGATACAAAAATAAAGGAGTTGGAAGAATTGGGATTTGATTGGATCTACCCTAGGTATCCAAAATTCGAGCCTATGCCTAATAAGGACACCCCTTTGAGCATGGAATTTAAGACCAGGTTAGACCAAAGTCAGGTTGTTGACTCCAAGAATCATGATTTGTCGAGTGGTGGAAATCTAGATCTTGAATCAGGTTCAGAAACTAATTTTCACATATTCTCCAACGATTTTGAATAATACTTTGATTTTGGAGAACCTTTGTTTCCAAATAATTATGAGCTAGTTTATGACCTCAATGTCCATGATCCATTCTTTCACTTTGACTCTAAGGTCGCTAATCCTAAGATCATTGATTCAAATTCCCATTCCATTGAATTGGAATCATTCTATTATGATCTACCGGAATCGGAAACAGTAAGTACCGAGAGTGTCTACAATCTAGAGTTCGAATCTTTTACTGACTTAGATTTCCATGATCCTATATGCACTCTCCAAGCATTTACATTTGATTTGGATGAGCATCAAGAAGTCTCTCTTAATGAACCTATCTTTGAATCATTTCTAGGGGAGCCTACACCGCACCCAGATTTTGAAAAGGCCACATCTCATACAGAGCCTTTCAAAGCCCGATCCCAACCTTGACTGGTCATCGAAATCAACTCCTACTTCGATTCACCTCTTTTGGATTTTGTCGTGATGGGATGATTGCACAGCAATCATAGGCCTTAATTCACCTGAATTAAGCCAGAACTTAGCTTAAGATGAACATTTTGCATGCATATGCATCGTATTCTGCAATGTAGTTGATATAAGTGTTTCATGCATAAAACTGTGCTATTTGAGAGGTATCACTCATTGCAGGTAATTCAAGGCTATGGATGACCAATCCAACCCCATAGATCTGTTCAGAACTACGACAGGAGTCCAACGCTTCCAAGATCGCATCAATCGGACTCCCGTAGTACCATAGGGAATATGCATAAGATCAAGAGTCAAGGGGCAAATTAAAGAAGATACAAACTTCAGATGACAAATCCAACCGCACGGATGGATCCAGATTGATGTTTGTAGCCCAATGGCACAGAAATCAATTCAATCGAAGGCCTACATCACTAGATACAAGGAAAAGAAGATGAATGGTCATGATGGCACCACGTGGCACCATCACAGATGCTCCCTCACCACCGCCCCATCCAGGAAGGATGCACCTCATGTGGACCGTTGGATCTTCATCCAACAGCCACGAGCATGACACGTCACCCACCCAGATCGGTTAAGCATAAATAGAAACAACCAAGTCTATATAACAAAAGGGTTGCGCAGCATGTTATCTCAAGCCCATGCGCATAGGCATGAAACACAGGTTTGAGCCGTGCGCTGTGCAAAATTGAAGCAGTGATGATGTGTTGTAATGGTGTAATGTGTGAATGACAATGATAACAATGACACCGATGATCTACAATGTGTATATAACACAATGGTTGTATGATGATGAATGATTATTGTTATGATCATGTCGTTGTAGTATAGGGTGTAATATAACATTAAGGATGTCGTATAGTGGTGAGTATGGGTGAGTACCAGTCATTACAACCATTATTATCATTTGCTTATTTATCTAATTTTTACTGGTTTTGTTCCAGGTCGTTCACTGGGAGGCAATTTATTGAATTTAATTCGGTCACTCTTTGATTATCTCCAAAATTGTCTTCTTATTCAAAAAGAAACTTTACACTTAAAGAATGAATGAATGTTTTATTTACCTAGTTACTAAGAAGTGCTTGCAAAAATACTAACTATGAACAAGCATCAAACAATCTGTTATTATACTCTAAACTATGTATTTACAAGTTATCCTATTAGTACTAACATAATAGTACATAATACATTAGAATGCAATGGTGTAGAAACTTAACTTATTAGTCTATTATGTATAGTAACATATACAGCAGTTTCAGTGACAGATATAAGCATCGCTAAATCTCAGAAAACACTATATACAACCTAAAAGGCAAAACTGAGGTCTTTAGCGACGTTTATAGTGTCACTTTATTCTGTTAGTAATTATATAGATTTACTTACATGTATGTATATTACTTATTCTACTACTTTATATGTACAGTAAGTTTTTCTGTTCTTGCTATCTCTTGTGTTCTCTCTTTTTCTTCTCTTTGTGTTAACTTTACTCATCTGTTCTTTTCTTCTGTCTTGAGATACTTCAGAGGCTGCGGTGGGGAGGGGGGTTAGGCTAATGTCATTAGTTAAAAACGTGCTTAGTTTGCGGGCGCGCTTTTCGAGGGATACGCTGCACCCAGAGGGCGGGACCTGACCTCTACTAAGCGCGCCCTAATCTCAGATTAGGTGCCTTAATTACGTTTTCATCTCAACGCAAGCCCTCAGCCCAACGCCACATACACGCTCACACACTCGGGTCATCGGATCGGACATAATCGGCAGTGTTTCGGGCGCCCTGCGCCCGTGACGACTGCTTAGCCTATAGCATAAATTATATTTATATGGCTGCGTTTGGTTTGCAGCACACGATGTGGCGCTATTCCAGCGCCACATCGTGCGCTGGAAATCAGACGCAGCTGCGTCTGTGCGCGTTTTTGGCCCTCGATTTGGGGGCCATAAATTATTAAAAAAAATAAAATAAAATATGGTAAATAAAATATCTATGTAATACTACATAATTGATTAATTAATTTTGAATTTTAAATATTTTTACTATACAAATAAATTCGCTAAACTAGGCTGATTATACAGGTTGATTTAGGTGATTAAATAGTTAATTACTTATAAAATAATTAGTAAATGGTCTAATTGACCTTAAACAGTTTTAATTTACATACTTAAGTATTTAATACATATTTTTATTGTATTTTTACGAATTTATGTATGTTTTATTTAGGCTAAAATAGCAATTCTGTGTAGTTTATAATTAAAACTAAGTTACAGTAAGCTGTACTAGGTATAAATACACTTTAATTAGCTTAAATTGCTTACTATAAATATTATCCTAAGTTTATAGATTTATTTACTTGATTATTGCTCTAAATTATTAACTTAGCTACTAAATAAGTAAATATAAATCTGTACATACATATATACATAAATCAGTAAATACATACATAATAGATTAGTATATATACATATTTTTACATAGATTACATATGTATATGAACTTCTGTACAGGTTTTATACATATTTACAGTATAACTATGTATCTAACTGATATGCTATAGTTATAATACTATGAATAGGTATATTTACAGTTTAAAAATAAGTCTATGTCATTAGGCTTTTGTATAAAGTTAGGGAATTAGAGTTGATTGAGTGTTAGTGTTCAATTAAGATAGCAGCCACAGCTACTGTCAGAAGAGATGGAGAGAAGAAGAATGTATTTAGTATGTGTTGTTTACAGTGGCAGTGGCTTAAGCCACTGTCAAGTGGCTAACTGCTGCTGCAGTTAGTCCACTTAGAGAAAGGGGAACAAAAAATTCACAGATGAAAGGGGAATTTGGAGGAGAAGAGAATTTGGAGATGGAGGGAAATGTAGCTGCAAGTTGCAGCATATTGCTGTGTAACTGGGAGTAAGATAAAATTCAAACCAAACTACAATTTACAGAGTTGAAATCCAAATCTGAAAGGGGTTTAAATCTCACGAAAATCTCATATAAATTCAGTTCAAATACTCATTAGGAAGAGCCCTTATCAGAAGCATCCTTTCAGATCAAAACTCAAATGGCATTGAGTTAGTCTTCCTAATGCCATAGACAGCATGAAGGAAGACTTAGCTCAATCAATTAAAACCAAAGAAACACAATCCCAGTTTCTTGTAACCTTAAGGAGTATGGAAAACTCAGGTTAGAGAATCACCATACAGAGATGATCATCAACACAATTAATGTATGGCAGTTCTGAAATAGCAGACAAAACTTAAGAATGCACTAAGGAAAATTCATGGGAGATGGCGAATGCATTCAAAACAAAGTATACTCAGAATCATGAGAGGCTCTTCTGATTGGCTCTCTGTCATCAGAGAGCTTCTCAGAATCCTTGCCTACAATGAAAACCAAAAATCCCTTCAATTTGTCAGATCTGTCAAAACATTTCAGAGAGTAAAAATCCTTTAAAATCCAAATCAAAAGTGCTCTGACAAACTGAGGCAATCCATTTAAAACAGAGGGGCTTTTGTGAAACAAATGGAGTGAGTGAGAAGCCCCAAATGGTGCTTGTGACGCCACTTTCAGATCTGAGGCAGTGCGCCATCAGATCTGAAATTGGGTCAGGATGTGTGGGTGATTGATGAAAAATTCGTCGTTAAAAGGAAAAACAAGAATCAGAATTTGGATGATGGAAAAACAAAACATGAAGAGGGAGATAAATTGAACAATGAACAGATGATTCTTCCCCTCTGATCTGGACTGATCAGAGGAGGTGAGGGAGGGGATCTAATACTAATTCTACTCCTAAGACTAATCTAACTACAGCTAACATTAAACACTAACAATTAAAACTAAATCTATTCTAAACTACTGCAAACTAAATCTAACACTACTTGTGCAGAATTAAAAACCTAAACTAAAAGGAAGAATGGGACCTATGGGTCCTTAGCCGGCGGCTAAGGAGGAAGAAAGGAGGAGGGTGACTCCAGCGGAGGGAAGAGTCTGCTAGTGAGACTCCAGGGTCGTCCTCAGGTGCTACGAGGTCCTTAGCGACGAGGAGGGTCGAGAGCAGGCGATGATTCCACAACCGGTGGCTGTGAAATCAGGGTCTAGATGAGGAGGAGAGACTGGAGTGGACGAACTGATCGCTAAGAGATGTAGGAGGGAGCGATCTTTTGCGCGCGACACCACTGAGGTGCTTAAGTAGCAGCTCAGTGATTGAGATCACCGCAAGGGTGAGGTTAATCAAAATTAAGCCGGCGGTGAGGATGAAATGGGTAGAGCGCACAGCGAGTCAAGAGAGAGATCTGACCGTCAGATGAGATCTGGGAAGAGAGGTGAACGCACGCACCGAATCACACGAAGGTTCCATTTGATTCCAGCCGCAGATCGAGATCAAAAGTGTGATGGACGGTCGAGAATGGCTGTGTCTTCGCGTGCTACAGTGCGCGTGAAGAACACAGGCTTCTCTCTGAAATGAGGGAAAACTTGCAGGAAGACCCTTGAACGAAGGGGTAGAAGAATAGCGTGCAGGTCCAAAAGTGAAAAGAACTATAACTGGAAGGGCCTTGCAGTCATACAGAAGGGTCCCTGCGGCTTGCAAAAAGGTCCAAGAAGGAGTTTTGAAGGGTAGAAATGTAATGCATGAAGGACCTAATTGTAATATATTTATTTCTAAGCCTAAATGATGTCCAATTGCTTTCAAATTTTTACATGTGCTTAATTGAACATTTAAGACATTGATTTTACTTCTGATTTATCTTTTCAAACTTGTTTATGTGTTCAATTGATCTATGGATCATCATTTGTTCTTTAGTTTTCAGAATATCTCATTTTTGTGACCTAATTAGGAGGTTTTAACACACATTAAAAGTTTTAGGTCTTTTCTTTAATTCCCACACTTAACCCTTTTTATATGTTAATTTGATATTGTTTTGCTTAGTGTCTAGCTTAATTTCGGCCTTTTAGCTATGATGAGTAGCCACTCATCAAGCAGCATTGGCTCTGCAGGTGCATGCAGGCACATTTGCGCGATCGGAGTGTAGAGGTGCGACCACGTGACACGATCGCACGTGTTTTGCAAGGTTAGGAAGGTGAGGCAAGTGTGCATAAGCTGTCCGATTGTGAGATTGGACAGCTGAGCTTGAAGCTCTCAAAAGAGGCGAGCAGCGAAGGCGAAAACATGAAGGGTGCGTGGGCAATCTGCGGCCGTGCGATGGAGGATAAACACTCCACGGAGTGCCACATGGTACCATCAGAGCAAACTGAGGGAAAAAGAAGGATTTGGATGGCTTTTGAACGAGATTAAGGGGGCCAAATGCTGTCTTTACCCCCAACCAAAGCTATAAAAAGAGCCCAAAGGGCCCCCCTTTGAAGACATTCCTTCATTCTCTTCTTCCTCCTTCAACCTTTCTTTCTTCTTCTTCATCCCATCTTCTTTGCATCTAGCTCTGCATCTCTGTCTGAAGCATCCATTGGGCCACTCCGACAGTTCGTTGCTGCTCCACCCAACCTCTCCAAAAGGCCACCACGAACCACCTGTGGTACCCTTGTTCTGTTACAACAGTAGTTTGTTTTATGTTTCATTCAAATACATGTATCTAGTTTATGTTTAATCTCTTCTTGTGATATAAATATTGTGATTGATTGTTCCTTTTACTTAGCCTTTATATTTGAAATAAACACATGAAATCAAAAGTGCTTTCTGCCTCCCTGTGATTGACTGGGACTCATCAGTTCCGTTAATTATTTGCTCGAGACGTATTTCGCGCTATACTACAATGCGTTCATCTTTTATGTGATCTACGCCACGAGCAAATTGGAGCCGTTGAGGGGGAGGCAAGGAGACTTTTGATTTTATCTCTAATACAATATTTTTGTGTGTAGGAACAACGAAACAAAGTGTGAACGAGGAAAAGCGGGCGTTGCGAAAATCAAGTGCACACATTCCTATTAGAAATTCAGCTAGAAAATAAGTGTCATCATTAAAATTGAATAGACGTGCTTCTAATGCTCCAAAAATCATGAAATTTAGATTGGAACTAGATCTTAAAATTATCTTTCTAACTCCACCTTTCCCAAAAAGAATTCTGTGAAATTTTTAAAAATTCATGGAGTACATACTGGTCAGATTGCTTGAAAACAACACTTTTATGAAATTTAAAAATTATTCTGACTAACATACAAGTTAGATTGACTCAAAATTTGTGGCTGTGAAAGATAATCAAATTAGCTTTCAATATCATATTTCTACAAAATTTTTGGAGCATATTTGATATAGTTTCCAATAGAAAAACCAACGAAGGGTCTAAATCCTAGATTTGACCCCTGGTTAGCTAAACATTCATAACTAATTGCTGGAAATAGAAAAAATTTTCAAAAAATACTCTCTAAAAGCCTTATTGGAAAAGGAATCTTCTTGATAGGTTTCAAATCATTTGGATTCCATCTCACCTTTGAGTATACTTTAGAATTGTGGTCTACAATTTGGAAAAGAACTTAGAAGTGCATGAGCCAATAGGACCACATTGCCTAACTTGGACTCCATCGAGCCCAAAAGTTAGTTGGTGAGGAGAGCCACCTTGTGGATTTCCCACCATCTACTACATTGAAGAAACAGGTTAAGAATTCACAAAAATGCATCAAATAACCTGCATTTGGCTTGAAACTACTGCGTAGTTCCAACCTCTCCTGCAAAACCTAGTGAATAAGCCTGTGGGGTAGTGTCAAACGACCGCGGTTGCAGGGTAATAGAACCGGAGGCGAGAGTTGAAGGAAGAACCTTCCTTGTAGTCCCCTCGTAATTAGACTAGCCAGGTTAGCCTGAGAGGCAAGAATTCCTTACAGTTGGTCTCTAGCTGAATTTTCAATAACACAAACTTAAACAAAAAATCAAGTCTTTTGATCTAAAGGACCACTCTGATTAACAAGGCCTTACCCTTGTCTACTTGACTAGACCAACCCTTTGAGTTGGCGTATGCAAGGAAGAAGGTCATTAAGACCTGAACTTGCGGGACATTGGGAGCCAAACCCAAGGCGGCGAAGGTGATTTCCCCCAGACCTCTCTTCTCAACCTTCTTCCATCCGATTAGCTGCGATGGCTAATCTCGGTCCTCGAATTCATCAGGACCTTGAGAATCAGAACCCAATGGCTCATCTGGAAGCTAGGGTCGAGGAAATGGAATAGAAATATGAGCAGAGCATCGACCGAACTCTCACGACACTCAACAGGATGCAGCATCCACCACGCAAAGAACAACTGCAAGACTTCTATGATCCGGCAGCAACAATCATAGCACCTCATGTCCGGATTCCCACAGGTAGAGACGCATTGGAGTTAAAGCAGAATATCATAAGTCCAATTTAGACTCATTTCCATGGAAACTCGATCGAGGATCCCTTCCAGCACCTAGAAGTCCTGAGTCTGATTGCAGAGTCAGTTCGACCCAGGAATATAGATATTGGAATTGTTCTCATGAAGCTTTTTCCTTTCTCCCTCAAGGATAAAGCTGCTTATTGGTTCAAGACCATCGGGAGGCCAATTGGAAACTGGGAGGAATTACGTCGCGAATTCCTCCAAAAGTTCTTCCTGATTGGTCGAACAAATGCAATGAGGCACGCAATCATGACCTTTGCTCAAGGCCCTGGGGAGAAGCTACATGATGCCTGGGACAGATTCCACGATCTTCGTAGGAAGTGCCCACACCATGGTGTACCCAAATGGTACCTTGCGCAAGTATTTTACTATGGGCTGGATGACACACATCGGTACCTAGCTGATGCATCTAGCGGTGGGAATTTTCTCATGAAGGATGAGAACAACGCATTTGAACTGTTCGAGTCCTTAGCAGAAAACTCAGTAAACAACGCCTCAATGAACCAGTTCCAGCGACCTAGACAGCAACGAGTTAATTTCCACGAAGCTCAAGTAGAGTCTGCCTAAGCCGAATGGACATTTTCACCAAAAAGCTGGATAAGGTGGATCTGCTCGATAAGAAGCTCATTGAATTAATGCGAGCGAGATCCAGATCTGCTGGCAGCACTACTCCATCTTGCTCCTCTCAAGCATCCTGAGCCCCTCTGCTCGTACATATCTGGTTACTCAGGATGTTTCCTTTCCATCTTCGCGGGATCTTGCATACTAGGAACCCATGAACAATATGGATCTAGCACCGTACAATCAAGGTTACGCACTACATGATGATGCAAGTGCATATTCTTTTGATGAATTGGCATCTGAGACGTCTTCGACTTGCAAAGATGTCAATGCCATTCAGGGATACGGGTGTAACAACCCGTATCCCTGAAACATATAACCCTGGTTGGCACCAGCATCCCAATTTCGCCTAGTTTGGTAATCCATAGAGACCTAGTTAAGTTCCACACTACCAGACTAGACAATACGGGAACATATATCCAAGGCAACAGCCATTCCCGTCTCAACAGCAACAGACACGCTTTATCTATCAGTTGCTGCACCAAGCTGCCAACTACCCTCCAAAGCAGGCTGACCCTTTAGAGTCGCTGAAGGAGGAATTGCAAGCATCAATTTTGAAATCTACTCATGACAGCCTCCAAATAATGAAGGCAATGGCTGACCAAATACAGAGCATACAAAACATTGAAAACCAGATGATGCAGGAGCGTAGATCACAGGGAGCTTTTCCCTCCCAACCTATCCCAAACCCAAGATATGTGCAGAATCAAGGCGCCCCACCTAGATTCCAAGCACCACAAGGGCAGGCACATGCTGCTATGCAAGCACCTCCTGCACCTCTTGTTTATGGGCTCGGTCAGCCACCTCTGTTGCCAAACCCTATGTATCCAGACCAACCTGCTCCTCTACCCCTGCATGGACAGCACTCCGAAGCAAAAGCTGTCACCTTAACGAGCAGAAAGACTACACAGGACCCTCTACCTAGGCAAAAGGATAACTATTTTCCCTGCACTATACCACAAGATGACTCACAACCCTCTTCCTCTCACATGCCATCTTCATTAGATAAGGGAAAGAAGCCCCTAGACCTTGAAATTCCCATCCCTTTTCCCGCAGCCCTAACACGAGATTCAACTTGGAAAAGGGACACGCGGAATTTCGAGGACCTGAAATCTATGTTCAAAGAAGTTCACATTCAGGTCCCTCTCCTCAAAGCGATAGATCACATCCCAGCTGTTGCTAGGTTCTTTAAGGACTGTTGTACTTCACAGCGGCAGCAGAGGATTAGACGACAAGCGATTTTATCTGAGGAAGCCAGTGCAGTTATTTTAGCTAACTTACCGCCCAAGAAGAAGGACCTAGGTGCACCATTGATTTCCTACTTGTTGTAGGATTCCCCTTTTGATAGGGCCCTTCTTGACTTGGGGTCATCCATCAACCTAACTCCCACCACAGTATTTGATCGATTTCGATTTGTGGAGTTAAAACCCACCTCGGTTACCACACAGTTGGCTGATCGATCTGTAAAAACACTGAGGGGGGTGGTTGAAAATGTGATCGTAAAAGTCCAAGGATTCTGCTTTCCAGCGTACTTTTTTGTTCTTGATATGGAGGTTCCTCCTAATGTCCATGATGTATCGATTATTTTAGGTCTCCCGTTTCTGGCAACCACCCACGCAAACATCGACTGTGATCAGGGTGCATGGAGATTGCCCTGGGAAACGAAAAGCGTAGACTAGACATTTTCAGGGCATCAAAGAACTTTGATTGTGATTTGATCGAGGATGATAGTGAAGATGAAGATTCAACTTTCTGTGGGAACATTAGGCTCCTCTACAGCGACCCAATGGCACATTCATCCTCACTATCACAGGTCTTTGATCGCGATCCACATGGGACTAAGACTAATGATATACACATTTCGTCCCATGGATTTGGTTGTCATGGGTGTTCATCTACTCTTAACACCCCTGATCCTGACTATCCTATCCTATCCAGCACGGATATCTTAAGACAGGATTACATGACCAATGCAGGCGGATTCTTCATTAGTCAGGATCAGCAAATTTCCGCTATTGTTTCCTCCCCTCCCTTGCACAACCTTCCTCCTCACCCTCCCCACCCTTCACTACTAGAGTTACAACCCTTACCTGATTTGCTCAAATATGTGTTTCTGGGAGAAAGTGAGACATATCTAGTGATCATCAATGCTCACTTGACTATGGATTAGGAACACCAGTTGATCTCTGTTCTGCAAGCACATAGGGCTGCTATTGGGTGGGGCATTGATGATCTCCACGGAGTCCACCCCTCATATTGCACTCACCATATCTACACTGATGAAGGGGTGAGACCGTCAGGACAACCTCATAGATGCCTAAATCCAAATATGTTGGAGGTTGTTAAGAAGGAGATCATTAAATGGATGGACACGAACATTGTCTATCCAATTTTCGACAGCTAGTGGGTGAGTCCCATTCAGATAGTGCCCAAAAAGGCAGGACTCACTGTAATAAAAAATGAATTGGGCAAATCCATACCAACCCACACCACGACTTCTTGGTGGGTCTACATTGACTCTAGGAAGCTAAACTCGGCTACCAAAAAGGATCATTTTCCTTTACCCTTTATTGATCAGATTCTAGAATGACTAGCCAGGCATAGTTTCTTCTGCTTTCTAGATGGGTACTCCAGGTACAATCAAGTTGCAATCAACTCAGAAGACCAAGACAAGATGACTTTTACGTGTCCCTTTGGAACATTTGCTTTTAAGCGGATGCCTTTCGGCCTTTGCAACGCACAAGCTACTTTTCAATGATGCATGATGGCCATCTTTTTAGGCATGATCGGGGACTGCGTAGAAGTATTCATGGACTTCTCTGTGTTTGGAGACGATTTCTCATCTTGTCTCAATAACCTCACAAAGATTCTGAGGAGATGTATAGAGGTTAACCTAGTACTTTCATGGAAGAAAAGCCATTTTATGGTGAGGGATGGCATCATCCTAGGTCACAGGATCTCCTCTAATGGACTCGAGGTCGACCGAGTTAAGTCTAAAATCATTTCATGATTACCTCCACTTAGCTCGGTTAGGCAAATCAGATCATTCTTAGGGCATGTCGGATTTTATTGAAGATTCATTCGAGATTTCTCAAAAATTGCTCATCCATTAACGAATCTTCTGGTAACCGACATGCCCTTTGAGTTTGACTCCTCATGTCTCAGCACTTTTGAGACCTTGCGAAGTGCTGTCTCTGGTGCACCTATTCTCCAACCCCCTGACTGGTCACTCGACTTCGAGATGATGTGTGACTCTTCTGACTAAACTGTCGGAGCCGTTCTTGGTTAGTGTCAGGAGTGCCATCCATTTGTAATATACTACTTTAGGAAAATGTTGAATGAGGCCTAGCGTAACTATACAGTCACTGAGAAAGAATTGCTAGCCATAGTATTCAGGTTGGAGAAATGTAGGTCATACTTACTCGGGTCCAAAGTTATCATCTACACTGACCATTCTGCCCTATGGCATTTGTTAGCAATGAAGGATGCCAAACCCCACCTTATCAAATGGATCCTTCTTCTGCAGGAGTTTAATGTCGAAATCCGCGACAAAGCTGAAGCACGTAATGTTGTAGCGGACCACTTGTCTCGGCTTGACCCAGATTACATTCCGTACCCCCCGCCGATATCAGACCGATTTTCGATTGAGTCTCTCCTATCTATCAACTCTGTTGAGTTTTCCTGGTATACTGATATAGCAAACTATCTTGTCACAGCCAGGCTACCTACAGGATTATCTAAGGATCAAAAGCTCAAATTTATATTAGAGGCTAAATTCTATTTTTGGGAGGACCCATTGCTCTTTTGCATTGGGGTTGACTAGATCATCCGTAGATGCGTCCCTGATTCAGAAATCTTTAGTGTGCTACCCTTTTGCCACAGCGATGCTTGTGGTGGTCATTTCTCAGGCCGAAAAACTACTTCAAAGATTTTACAGTCGGGATTTTTATAGCCAACCATTTTCAGAGATACACACGAGTTTGCCAAGTGCTGTAAGCGATGCTAGGCAGTTAGTTCTATGACCCGGAGAGATATGATGCCTCTCCAATCCATTCTGGTCATAGAAGTGTTCGACGTCTGGGGCATCGACTTTATGGGCCCCTTCCCAAACTCGCATGGCTTTGAGTACACACTCCTCACAGTAGACTATGTCTCAAAGTGGGTAGAAGCTATCTCAGCAAGACGAGTTGATCATAAGACTGTTATATCCTTTGTCCGGGAATTTATTTTTGCGAGATTTAGAGTTCCCCATGCCATGATAAGTGATGGGGGAAGCCACTTCATCCATTCCCATTTCAAGTCATTATTGAAAAAATACGGGGTGCAGCATCGCATTGCTACCCCATATCACCCACAGACCAATGGGCAGGTTGAAGTATCAAACCATCAAATCAAGCTTATCCTTCAAAAGACGGTTAGACCTAATAGGAAGGATTGGTCCGATCAATTGATTGATGCACTATGGGCATATCGGGCCGCATACAAGGCCTCGCTCGAAATGTCACCATACCACATGGTGTATGGAAAGGCCTGTTACCTTCCTGTGGAGCTGGAGCATCGTGCCTTTTGGGTGGTGCAAAAGTGTAATTTTATCCTTGAGGCCAGAGGTTATGAAAGAAAGATCTAGCTCAGTGAGTTAGAGGAGATTAGGTGGGAAGCTTATGAGAATGCAAAAATATACAAAGACAAGACAAAAGTTTTCCATGATCGACACATCTGGACGATGGAGTTCTCACCTAACCAGCAGGTTTGGTTGTTTGACTCTCGACTCAAATTCTTTGCGGGAAAGCTCAAGTCCAAGTGGACTGGTCCATTCCTGGTGGTTCACTCGTATCCTAACGGGGCGGTCCAAATTAAAGACCCGAAATCTGGGCAAATTTTTATGGTTAATGGCCAGTGCCTCAAACCATTCTTTGCTCAGGAACCTCCTCCTGCTAACGAAATGATACATCTTCTTGAGGACGTATGATTGATGAGTTGCCCAGCTGGAGGTGTTAAACTCAACACGTATACATATATCAATATCATCTATACATAGCATATTTCATTTACGCATAATGTTTTGCATAATGTTTTGCATATTGTTTTGCATATTGTGTATGGCATTACAGTAATGACATGAGCTCAAAGACAACTCAGAAGCAGATATAGGTGATTTCTATCCATATACACCTAGCCTTATTTCTTTTATTCATGCATGAGGACATGCAAACACTTAGGCAAGTGGGGGTAGTCCATAAAAACTGAAAATTCTCTGCCAACAATTGCGGGATTAGATTGCTATATCAAGAGGTTTTATTAGATAATTATTCTTTCGTAGATTCCTAGACTTAGAATCTGATATAATTTCATACTTACATGTAGAATTTGCAATGGATCCATTGTGGAAACTGATAGACATCTCTAGTCTGTCGAGAAGAAGCATTGCTTCTTGTCCTAAACCCTTGGACAGCAATCAGGGAGTCAGGTGAACCATCTTCTAGTAGATCCACCAAAACATACATGAGATGAGAGTAGAGAGTCTACTGGTGCTTTAAGGCTAGTGTAAGGAATCTTTAGTCGTTAATAATTGAATAATGATACTCGAAGATGGGCATAGTTTTCACCCTCAGTTCTTGCGTACTACATCTATGAGAAATTCCAAACGAGAGCCACCAAATAAGGCAAAAACACAGAGAGCGGGTTCTGATAAAACTAGGACTGAGGTGGATGGTCACGATCATCCTCTATGGAATCCTCTGCTGAAGGAGGGTATTGATGTCAAGGTTAGAAATACATTGTCCTATCCATTCCCTACCCGATGTCGATAGTAGGCTCTTCCACCAAATAAGCCACCTAAGATCCTCTTGGTCACCCCCAAAAATCCCAAATAATGCCTTGTGAATAAAAGTATGTATGTTGTATTGAATTGTTGCGTAATATTATGTTGGTAATGGCATTGTGCCAGCAGATATATATATAAAAGAAAAAAAAACATACAAAAGGGATATTTGCATGTAAGAAAAAAAAGAAAAAAAATGTTATGATAAGAAGTTTGAATTATGTAAGTCAAAATGTCTTGAGGCAAAAACACCTACCACCCTCACTAACCACCAAACACAGCCTAAACCTATTTTCTATACTTCTAACCGCCTAAATACGGGCTAAGGAGTCTAACTTAGTCATAGGGCTATTAGAACCTAATTAAAGTGTAATGCCATGTAAGACCACCAAATACAGTTGCAAATTTGGTAAGATGTGAGCTCAAAAAAAAAAAAGAAGAAAAGATAGAGAGAAAGAGAGAAAAGAAAACATACAAAAGATTAAAGAGAGCACAATTTTCCACCCCTTCTCTAAGTAAGTTATTCAATAATCTAATAATCTAGATTCTGAAATACAAGTCTCTATGTAGCACCAGAAGTGAGTGAGCCACCAAATACAAATCCAGTTAACTAAGACGTCTTCTACCTAAGCCAAAAGCTAGGGCTAAAATCATAGAATATTTTATATCCCCAAGAGAAGAGGTTTGCCTATCCCAATAGAATTTTACTAGGGGGCAAGTACAAACTTTAAATGTGTATCAACTCTTCGCTTGGATCCATTGCAGAAGCTACAACATCATATGTACATAGTTATCTGGATTCTGAATTTTTGGATGAAACAAAAAGAAATAAAGCTTTAGTTAAACTCTTGATAAAATGCATTTAGTCTTGCACTTGCTAGGGACTAGCAAGATTTGACATTTTGGCCCATTGCGGATGGGCGATCGGCGATGGAGAGGGCGAGTGGTGGGCGATCGGCGATGGGCGGAGCGAGGTAGTGGGGCGAATCCATCCAGGGTAGGCGCAGAAGATGAATGGAAGACGTGGAGATCAAGGGCCTGGAGGAGAAGAGAGCGGTTGTGGCAGGAGAGGTTTTTTAGGTCGTCTGACCGTTCTCAAAGACGTCCTTGGAGGCGGAAGAATGGTGATGTTCTCTACTTCAGATGCAGACAAAAGGGGCATGTGGCTGCGATATGTAAGAATGCTCAGATCTGCTTGGAGTGCAGGGGCGAAGGACACAAAAGCGATTTGTGCCCTAAGAGGTTCCCTTTGCGACAATGGCAGGCAGTCTCACGTCCTGTTTGGAGGGTCAAAAATGAACCTCGGCCGCTGATAAACGCCAGTTTATCATCATTTTTATGCTTTAAAACTAACCTAGCTCTTAGGATTTTACTCTGCAAACGGGTTTTTGGGCTGCATTTAGGCATAAATTAGGATAGGCATGCATTGCATTTTTTATTGTCATTTTAATAAGTTTTTGTGAGTGTTAGGGATGTACAGATGCACAGATCCCTAAAACCCTAGCACTCAAGAAGGCAATTGGTGAAGGAGAAGCCCAGACTAGCTGGAACTCAGCCTAATCCAGCTCACCTCAGCTTGATCCAGCTCACCTCAGCTTGATCTAGCTCACCGCAGCTGGAACCTAGCTTATTTGAACTAGGGTTAGCTCATCCCAGCTCCATTCAGCTAATCTCAGCTGGATGGCAGCTCAAGAGAGTTCATCTTAGCTCACCCTAGCTCAAGTCAGCTCAGATCCAGCTCAACTTAGCTGAGTCTAGCTCATCTCAGCTCCCACTAGTTCACAGGGAGCTCTAGCTAGCTCAGCTGAGTTGACAGGAGTTCACCCCAGCTCAGATCCAGCTACATTCAGCTCCACTCAACTCCAGCCAGCTGAAGAAGAATTCATCTCAGCTCAGGAAGCTCAAGTCCAGCTCCCGGGGACTCAGCTTAGCTCAACTCAGTTGAGCTAAGCTACCTTAGCTGCCTCAACCAGCTTGATTCTCCCCGGAAGCACCAGACCTAGCTCACCTCAGCTCATTTTGGTAGAAGCTAGCTCACTTTAGCTTGGCTTAGTAGCTAGCAAAGAACTAGCAAGCTAAGCCAGCTAGAGTAGCCCCATGCCAGCCTCTTCAGCAGCAGCCAGCTCCAGCTCCAGCTCCAGACTTCTTCTCCTCAGCTCCTTCCTCCAAACCCTAGCTCCAACACCTTCTCCTCTACTCCACCTTTAGCTAAGCTAGCTTAGCTTATCTTAGCTTAGCTTAGCTTAGCTAGCAACCAGCTCCTTGGCCATTCATTACCTCCAAAATCAACCCTAGCTAGCTCCACCAACTCAAGCCTACCTAAGCTAGCTACCCTACTCAAGTTGGCACCACCTCCTAGCCATCCCTTCACCCCATTATCTCCACCAAAAGACACTTCAAGTTGGCGCCAAAAACCACCCCTAACCACCTCTATATTGGCGCCACTTTCAGCCCCTTAATCCACCCTACACCTACCCACATAAGCCATCCTAGCCATCCACCTAACCCCCCTTCTAGAATCCTTCTTGGCGCCAACTTAGACCCTCTTCTAGAAGCCATTTTGGCGCCAATATCAAGGGGTGTCAACACACATAACCACCCCTTAGGTGTCCCTTAAGGTGGCGCCAAACATCCTTGGCCATTGGATCCTTAACCACCTCCCTCCTTCCATCCTAGCCATCCATTTCAAAGGTCACCATAGCCCCCCTCCTATTCTATAAAAGGCCACCACCTACCACCATTTTTGGGGCATCCTCCCTTAGTATATTTTCTACCTAAACCACCTATACCTACGGCCAAGAAGAAGGAGTAGAGAAGGAGATTAAAGGGGCACATCACCAGCCCTTTTGGTGCCTTCTTCTCCCCACTCTCTTCAACTTGAGCCACGCCAAGGAGGAGGACTCTTCCACTTCAAGGAGGACGGCCAGGCAAAGGAGGACTTAGGGTGGACGTCCACCCTTGGAGAAAAACTTAGGGCACACCCCCCTAAGGCTTGCCTTGGAGGACATCACCTTGGCGGAGTACTGCAAGGAAGGAGTTGAAGGATTCTTTTCAAGCTTGGGAGCCACCAACCTTGGAGCAAGAAGCCCTCTTCTTCACCATCTATCTAGAGGATTTGTGTTTTATTTTCTTATTTGCAATTTTCTAGTAGTACAAGCTTTCCTCTACTAGGCCTTTTGTAAAACACTTTATCAATTATCTAGTTGCCTTCTTTGCAATTTTTTTGTTTGCATTTCTATTTGCTTATTTTCAGCATTCTTCACTTCCTCTCTCTAATTATTCTAGGCCTTCACTTGCTTAGAGTGAGCTTAGGGAGAGGCTCTACTTGCCACTTTAGAGTAGTTTACTTAATTGGAAGTGTAAACACTTTTCCCGCCATAATTTCGCATGTTGCCTTAGTTCAAAAATAAAGAAAAATGGTATATTGAAAATTACCAAAAAGAAAGTTGAGATATATTCCAAGCAAGAGAATCAATTTTGCAACCATATTGCCTCCTTGGACGACCCTAGATACTTCCCTATCTAGGATATAAATTTTAAAAGCGAAAGCGGATTTACGCGTTACAACGACGTATTTTAACAAACCGCGTATTTTCGCTATCAGCCGCCACCACCACCGATTTTGGGTAGGCATACAATTGAAGTTGAGATCCCATCTATGAAAGAGATCTCGGCTGCAGAGATCACACTGAGAGGTGCTTTGATTGGGGAGATCATGTCAGGTAGGCCTTCGATCGAAATGCTTCAGAACCTGGTACTTGAAATTGCACTAGAGGGGGGGTGAATAGTGAAATTATATTGTATTGTAATACAACAAATTCAATCACACAATATACACAGGTATTTTTAGGTGGAAACCCAAACCGGGTGAAAACCACCACCTAACCCTCTCGAGTTAGGATTTTCCGATCAACCAAGTTGATCAAAATCCACTAAACGAATCACTTTAAACGAGGGTGATTCAACCTCAGTACAACCACGCTACAAGTACGAGGGTAGCGTTCCTCAACCCCTTCTCTCCACGAGAAGGATTTTGTCCCACGAAGGAGACGGGAATTCGCAAAGCGAATACCCAACCAAAATACAAAGATAAAATAAAACAACAGTCCTATAGAGCCAACAAAATTAAACCTAGCTTCTATAGGAAATAGGAAACTCCCCTTTGCAAGGAGTGCGTCGACGATGACGCGGTGCGTGTGCCACGCGATGGCGCTACGTCGCTCTCGTTATCAACGCCGGGAGAGCGGGTGCGCAACGGGAATGATGCTCTCAAGATGATGGAGCTTGAGCTTGGAGAGCAAGATCTTTTCTGGACACAAAAGAGTGTGAGAGTGTATATCTTGTGTCTTGTTTTTCTAAGTGTGTCTCTTATGTTTTTTTTTTTGTGTTTTTGTGTTACAAAGGTTCCCCTCTATTTATAGAGGCCTTAGGAAGGCTTTAGAAGGCTTAGGAAAGGTTCTATAGCCGTTGGGAACAAAGTCCAAGAGAATCAGCCCGAAATCAGGAACAATCATTGTTCTGACAGGCTTATCAGACGTCTAATTATATCATCAGACGTCTGGAAGTTCACTATAAGACGTCTGATTAAAAGGTCAGACGTCTGATTTTGGGCGGGTCTCTCCCTGACTTGGATCAGATCTAAACAGGGTTTTTACGCAAGTCCATCAGACGACATACAGGACGTCTGACACTATGTCTGGACGTCTGGAAACCTACTTTTACTGTGGGAATTGATTTCCAAACGTTGCAACGGCTAGAAAATCTCTGAGAAGAGATTTTGGGTCAGCCGAGGCAAAACGGTCATTTATCAGACGTCTGGAAAGTCCTATGGACGTCTGATAAGGCTCTAACGGTCATAATCTTGAGTGTTTTCTAAGCCAGCCAACGGTCCACTAATTGGACGTCTGGCAAAGTCATCAGACGTCTCCTAAGACGTCTGGTCTAAGGTCTGGACGTCTGATTTCATCAGACAGAACTAACTCTGTCCAGCCTAACAGTTATCAGACGTCTGAAACAACAGTCAGACGTCTTAAAATTCTTTATCAGACGTCTGATTTTGGAATTAGACGTCTGGAAGTGCTGTTTGAACCCTATATTGGTTTTCTAAGTATTCTACAGAAAACCTAAGTATCCTAGGGTTGTGCCGGTGTTCCTAGGACTACTGTTAGGGTTCTTTGAGGCTCTTTAACATAATTTCTAAGGAAATAAAGAGCAACAGAAGAAATGAAAAATACAACAAGTACAAAAGAAGGAGATCTATCCTATTCTTCATTTCCTTCCATCTTCAATCTTTCGCTCCACGCGAACCTCCTCTGTTTTCCGTCAAGCTCCTCCAATCCGTCCTGGATGCGAGCTTGAACTCCGTCTAAACACGTCCACATTTGCAATTGACCTGAAATCTAGGACTCAAATTGCAAATGTTAAATAACACGTGTTTTGTTATCATCAAAACAAATGATCGTGGTGCTCTAGCACCAACAATCTCCCCCTTTTTGATGATGACAAAACCGTAAATAATAATGCATAAAAAAATCCTCCCCCTTTTTGACATTATCAAAAAGGTTTAATTGATTTTACATTTCCTATAAATCCCCCTTAAAACATGCTCTTCTATGAATTTATTTTGACAAAGGTAATATTCTCCCCTTTTTTTGTAACAATGCGATAGCTATTATTTTTCTCCCCCTTTCTAAAGGAAATTTACCTACCTTACATCTCCCCCTTAAAAATTGACAATTAGCTCATCATTTTTTAACTCCCCCTATCTAAATGCTACTGATAAAAAGATAGGGTAAAAAAAATTTTACCTCACCTACCATGGCCAATAAAATGGCCCGAATGGTGGTGGTGGATGCCACATCGGATGGGGCTCCCATCCGTAGCTTGGAGGCCCGGGCATCGGCGCCGGTCTCCAATCTGGTGGTCGACGTGCGGCGGGTCCGTCGTTTGTTCGCCGTCTCGTCGGTCTTCTTGTTCTCCTCCTTGGTCTACTCCTTGGTTCTCCCAACTTGAGTTGACCAGCCTTTAGTTTGTAGGTCCAGTCCTTTATGTTGTAGTTATCCCTGAATCCTACAAAACAAGATTCTAATTTTTTCTTCGGTATCCAAGTGAGCTTGGATCCGGATTTGTTAGAAGGTCTCCTTGATGGAGATCCTTTCTCAACCTTAGGGCTATAAAAATTATCAACTTTGTTGATTAATTTGTTAGAATTTTCCCTAAGACATGCGATTTCTTTTTCTATAATATTCATTTTAGTCTTTAAATCTGAAATTTCTAATTTTAGACTAACATTTTCCTCAATCAATTTATTATTTTCATTGATGAGGTTATGATTATCTAATAATAGGTTATCATCCTTAGGACTAGCTTCTATGTCCTTAAGTTGTTTTTCTAACCTACCATTTTCATTTTTAAGAAAACTAAGGTTCTTTTTAATGCCTTTGTTTTCTACCCTAAGTGATTTACTAATCTCAAAAAGTTCATTGAAAGCTTCTTGAAGATCATAACTTACCTCATTGTCGCTGTCGCTTCCGCTTTCGCTATTGCTTCCTCTGGCCATGAAACCAAAGCAAGCGGTTTCTTCCTTTTCTTCTTCTTCTTCCTCCGAGCTGGAATCGTCATGAGTGCCTTCCAACCTCCTCCATATCTCGTGGGCGGTGGTGCACTCTTGGATTTTCTCGAACTCTTCCGGACTCAACGCGCAATACAGGGCATTCATTGCCTTTGCGTTGAGTGAGAGCTCTAGAATCTGCACCTGCGAGTAGCCTCCTTGGGGTCGCTTCGGGATCTCGTATGGGGTTTCGCAACATCCCCATACCTCGAAATCAGTGGCTTGGAGCCACGTCTTCATCCTCAGCTTCCAGTAGCTGTAGTTGTTCCCGTCGAAGAACGGCGGACGGGTTGTGGACTGCCCCTCGGAAATCCTGCTTGCGGAACAGCTTCCCTCCATGATCTAGATCCTCGCCGGTTTGTAACGCCGATTTCGCGAGACCTGCTCTGATACCAATTGAAATTGCACTAGAGGGGGGGTGAATAGTGAAATTATATTGTATTGTAATACAACAAATTCAATCACACAATATACACAGGTATTTTTAGGTGGAAACCCAAACCGGGTGAAAACCACCACCTAACCCTCTCGAGTTAGGATTTTCCGATCAACCAAGTTGATCAAAATCCACTAAACGAATCACTTTAAACGAGGGTGATTCAACCTCAGTACAACCACGCTACAAGTACGAGGGTAGCGTTCCTCAACCCCTTCTCTCCACGAGAAGGATTTTGTCCCACGAAGGAGACGGGAATTCGCAAAGCGAATACCCAACCAAAATACAAAGATAAAATAAAACAACAGTCCTATAGAGCCAACAAAATTAAACCTAGCTTCTATAGGAAATAGGAAACTCCCCTTTGCAAGGAGTGCGTCGACGATGACGCGGTGCGTGTGCCACGCGATGGCGCTACGTCGCTCTCGTTATCAACGCCGGGAGAGCGGGTGCGCAACGGGAATGATGCTCTCAAGATGATGGAGCTTGAGCTTGGAGAGCAAGATCTTTTCTGGACACAAAAGAGTGTGAGAGTGTATATCTTGTGTCTTGTTTTTCTAAGTGTGTCTCTTATGTTTTTTTTTTTGTGTTTTTGTGTTACAAAGGTTCCCCTCTATTTATAGAGGCCTTAGGAAGGCTTTAGAAGGCTTAGGAAAGGTTCTATAGCCGTTGGGAACAAAGTCCAAGAGAATCAGCCCGAAATCAGGAACAATCATTGTTCTGACAGGCTTATCAGACGTCTAATTATATCATCAGACGTCTGGAAGTTCACTATAAGACGTCTGATTAAAAGGTCAGACGTCTGATTTTGGGCGGGTCTCTCCCTGACTTGGATCAGATCTAAACAGGGTTTTTACGCAAGTCCATCAGACGACATACAGGACGTCTGACACTATGTCTGGACGTCTGGAAACCTACTTTTACTGTGGGAATTGATTTCCAAACGTTGCAACGGCTAGAAAATCTCTGAGAAGAGATTTTGGGTCAGCCGAGGCAAAACGGTCATTTATCAGACGTCTGGAAAGTCCTATGGACGTCTGATAAGGCTCTAACGGTCATAATCTTGAGTGTTTTCTAAGCCAGCCAACGGTCCACTAATTGGACGTCTGGCAAAGTCATCAGACGTCTCCTAAGACGTCTGGTCTAAGGTCTGGACGTCTGATTTCATCAGACAGAACTAACTCTGTCCAGCCTAACAGTTATCAGACGTCTGAAACAACAGTCAGACGTCTTAAAATTCTTTATCAGACGTCTGATTTTGGAATTAGACGTCTGGAAGTGCTGTTTGAACCCTATATTGGTTTTCTAAGTATTCTACAGAAAACCTAAGTATCCTAGGGTTGTGCCGGTGTTCCTAGGACTACTGTTAGGGTTCTTTGAGGCTCTTTAACATAATTTCTAAGGAAATAAAGAGCAACAGAAGAAATGAAAAATACAACAAGTACAAAAGAAGGAGATCTATCCTATTCTTCATTTCCTTCCATCTTCAATCTTTCGCTCCACGCGAACCTCCTCTGTTTTCCGTCAAGCTCCTCCAATCCGTCCTGGATGCGAGCTTGAACTCCGTCTAAACACGTCCACATTTGCAATTGACCTGAAATCTAGGACTCAAATTGCAAATGTTAAATAACACGTGTTTTGTTATCATCAAAACAAATGATCGTGGTGCTCTAGCACCAACAGTACTTTCCTTAGATCTTTTGTCTGCGGGCTGGAAAGTTGCTCTATTATCCCCTTCTCGATTCTTGGTGTATGGTTTGGGCATGCTGGATGTTGAGAGATTAAGATTTCGTTCAAGTATCTTTAAAGATTTCATTGTGATCTGGAGAATGGTCTCTCCTTTCGATGGGGCACTATCTGAACGGCCTCCACAAAGAGTGTCCTCCAGGAGGGTCATCCTTGAGATCTCTGGACTACCACTGCACCTGCGGGTAAAGGGTGTTGTCTCCAAGATGCTAGCAGGTTGTGCATCAATCTGTGATGGTTCTGATGTTCTGATTGGAGATGGAGATATTAGGTCGTTAAGAATTGAGGTGGAAGTTGCTAATGCTGGTTCACTTCCAGATTCGATCATTATCAGATGTGGGGGCACCTCTTGGCTTGTTAGGTTAGCTATTATTGGGCAGGTTGATTGCTGTCAAGATAATTCTCCTAAGGAGAAACCAATGTCTGGAACCAAAAATGAGGTGAGCAAACAATGTGACAGCTGTGGATGCAACCCTGCAGCTGAGGCTTCTGATCTCACAAAGTGGAAGGAGTGCCACTGTGCTATGGTTGAGAAGGATCAGATGGAAGATGTTGCAACACCTGCTAAAAATAGATCAGTGTTGATAGGCAAAGAGGGTGACTGTCTGGAGGTTGCTGAGACTGAAGTGGTAAATTCTGAGATGATCTGTAGTATGGAGTTGGGCAGTACAGAAAGGGAGTTGAGGCTTAAAGAACCAAGCCAGATGCAGCACCTGAGTCCTCCTGCAGTTGAGGTTCCTGAGCCCAAAAAGAGGAAGGACTGCCACTGTGTTATGACTGAGAAGGACCAGATGGAAGATGTTGCAACACCTGCTAAAAATAGATTAGCTCTGATAGTCAAGGAGGGTGATTGTTTAGGGGTTTCTGAGACTGTTTTGGCAGAATCTGAGATGAACTGCAGTGTGGTATTGGGCACTTTAGAAAGGGAGTTGAGGCTTAAAGGATGCAACCTTGCAGCTGTGGCTCCTGATCTCACAAAGAGGAAGGAGTGCCATTGTGCTATGGCTGAGAAGGATCAGACGGAAGATGTTGCAACACCTGCTGAAATTAGATCAGTGTTGATAGGAAAAGAGGGTGACTATCTGGAGGTTGCTGAGAATGAAGTGGCAAATTCTGAGATGATCTGCAGTATGGAGTTGGGAAGTACAGAAAGGGAGTTGAGGCTTAAAGAACCAAACCAGATGCATCACCTAAGTCCTCCTGCAGTTGAGGTTCCTGAGCCCAAAAGGAGGGAGGACTGCCATTGTATTATGGCTGAGAAGGACCTGATGGAAGATGCTGCAACACCTGCTGAAAATAGATTAGCTCTGATAGTCAAAGAGGGTGATTGTTTAGAGGTTACTGAGACTGATTTGGCAGAGTCTAAGATGAATTGCAGTGTGGAATTGGGCAGTTTAGAAAGGGAGTTGAGGCTTGAAGAGCAGAGCCAGTTACAGTTTGCTACTCCAACTGATTTGCAGTATGGATGTGGGTACAAACAAAAGAGAGGCGTGGGCAGATCTCCATATGTGCTGCGAAGGAGAAGAAAGGAGCATCCTATTGTGGAGCAAGATATTGCTAAATCTATTATGGTAGAATATGTGGGTTGCAAGGTCAATGGGGATCTTTCAAGTGAGAAATGAGAGTTTTGTCGTGGAATGTGCGTGGGCTACGCAACAAGCAAAGAAGGGCTTCTCTTTATAGATATCTCTCTGAGTGGGAGATAGACTGTGCCCTTTTACAAGAGACTCACTTGGAGAGGGAGAATGGTCAAGAATGGGACTGTTTCAAACAATCTGGCCATAGTGATATTGTGGCTAAGGGTGCTGCTGGTCGGTCTGGTGGTATGGCTTTTTGGTGGAGAAAGTCTGCCATTTCAGTAACTGAGATTTTTCGTGATAGGTTCTTAATTTCCTGCAGGTGTCAATCTCCCCAAGGTGATATGGAATGGTATATATCATGTATTTATGGTCCTTGTGTAGCAGCAGAGAGGGTTGGCTTGTGGGAGGAACTTTATGCAATGCATTAAAGAGTGCAAGAGACTCCATGGCTGTTAGGGGGTGATTTCAATTGTTATCTTTCTGGTGATGACAATCCAGATGGGAGAATGGACAGTTCTTCAACAGGCTTCCAATTGGCTGTGCAGAACATGGGCTTGACTGAATTTCCCATCAGTGGTGTGGAATATACTTGGAGGAATGGAAGTGGACAGATTTCCAAATTGGACAGGTTCTTTGGCAGTCCTAGTTTGTTAGAGAGTTTTCAGTTATCAGCTGTTTTGAGCCTTGATAGGCCGTTCTCTGACCACACGCCTTTGGTTTGGGACAGTGGGGTGAATGCAGACACGGGGTCATATTTCAAACTCAAGAGATCTTGGTTTAGGGAAGAAGGCTTTGTGCAAATGGTTTCTCAGTGGTGGCAGAGCAAGGATGTTCAAGGCACTGCCACACAGCAGTTGGCTGCAAAATTGGTTGGTTTGCGTGAAATGTTGAAAGAATATGGGCAGGCTGTGAACCTGATTAGAGACCAGAAGAGGAAGGAAGCCTTGACAGTCATCAGGGATTTAGATATGAAAGAATGCAGGCTGAATTTGGACCAACAGGAGCAGCAATTGAAGCAGCAAATGCAAGCAATTGTGAGGGATGAAGACCTGAAAATTGAAATGGATTGGCGGGAAAAATCCAGACAGCTTTGGCTTAAAGAGGGTGATGCGAACACAAAATTTTTCCATCTTGCGGCCAGTGCTAGAAGGAGATTCAACCTTATTTCATCTATTAAAGTTGAAGAAAGAAATATCACCTCGGTTAAGGAGATCAGATCTGAAGCAACAAAATTTTTTAAAGAAGCTTCCAAGGCAACTCCAAGAGGTTCATGGAGGATGGCAGCAATGGATTTCCCTTGTGTAAATAATGAACAGAGTGGCATGCTTGTGACCCCTATTTCTGAACAGGAAGTGCTAAAGGCCATTAAAGATTTAAATAAGGAAGGGGCTCCAGGTCCAGATGGTGTTCAGGTGTTTTTCTACAGAGAGTTATGGAATGTTGTTAAGGTGGATGTAATGAAGGTCATCCATGAGTTTGAAGTGGGTAACTCTGGTTTTGAGAGGCTAAACAAATCCTACCTGTTTTTGTTGCCCAAGAAATCAAGTGCAGAAAGTTTTTCTGATTACAGACCCATTGCGTTATCAAATTCCATCTACCTTATTATTAGTAAGGTTATTGCTAACAGATTGCGGGAGGTTTTAAAGGATTTGATTATGCCTGTTCAATCAGCTTTTCTTCCTGGGAGATCGTTACAAGAGTCATTCATTGTGGCGCAGGAAATTGTAATGGGGTGGCAAAGGAGAAAATCAAAGGCTTTCTTATGGAAAGTAGACTTCTCAAAAGCCTATGATTCTATCTGCTGGTCATACTTGTGGGAGATCCTTAAAAGGAGGAAATTTCCACCCTTATTGATTCAATGGGTGAAGAGATGCATTACGACAGCCTCTTTTTCCCCATTGATAAATGGTAAACTGTGCCGTTCTTGGATTCAGCCCCAATGTGGAGTAAGGCAAGGTTGTCCTATTGCCCCTCTAATTTTTAATCTTGCGGTGGATACTTTGGCTAGGTTTGCCTGCAAATTGGTTGTGGATGATTTTATAAGGGGGTATTCAATGTCTAATCATAGGGCTCTAGCTCCTATACTTCAGTATGCTGATGATACTGTTTTTCTTGTAGAAGGGGGGAAGAGAGAAGCGCAGGCTTTGTTACATATGGTTAAATTGTTTGGAGAGGTTTCTGGGCTCAGATTGAATGGAAGTAAATCTTCTCTGGTCTGTTTTGGGATGAATGATGGTTTACAGAATGAGATCTCTGCCACTCTTGGTACACCTGTGGTGCCACTACCGATTAAATATTTGGGTCTGCCTTTGAAATGTTCTAAGTTGAAGAAAGCAGATTGGTCTTTCCTCTTTGAAAAGATAGCTACAAAATTGGAGGGCTGGAGTAGTAGATACCTATCAAAAGGGGGGAGGTATATATTACTGAATTCTGTTGTCACATCGATTCCTGTTTTCTTCTTCTCTGTCCTGAGAGCTCCAAATTCTATTTGGAAAAAGCTGGAGGTGATGCGGAAAAGATTCTTTTGGAAAGGGGCCTCCCATAAAGGGGCTTTCTTTCAACCCTTAAAATGGGAGTTAATTTGCAAACCAAAGAAGCTGGGAGGCATGGGTGTCAGATCCCTTAAGGAATTCAATGAAGCTTTACTGTTGAAATGGGATGTTCGGTTACTGCAGGGGGAAAAAAAAACTTGGACAGAAATTATTCAGGACAGTTATGGGAGTACCAATGATGAGATAAATCGTCTTAACCCACGTAAACCATCCCCGTTTTGGCTTTCTGTGGTGCATGCCTTGAAGGAAAATTGGAACTTTTTCAAATCTGTTTTAGGTGATGGAAAAAGCTTTAAGTTTTGGCTGGAGAATTGGGGGCACGGAGGGACGCTTAAAGATAGGTTCCCCCTTGCTTATGCTGCTGCAACAAATAAAAATGCAGTGGTAGCTGATTATTGGGATGTGGATTCGGAGCAGTGGCTGTTAAATATTGGTGGGAGGAATAATCATGAAACAAGAACACGCGTAGAGAATGAACGTCTCATGCAAGAGCTTGCTGCTTTCAAACCCATGCCTCATGAATATGATACATACAAATGGGAAGGTAATTTTTCTACTGCAGCTGCCTATGACAAATTGATAATGTCCTCCAGGATGGCGGAAGATGAAGAAATGGGGAAAAAGCTTTGGAAGTTAAAAATACCATTAAAGTTACAAATTTTCTTATGGCTGTGCAGGAGGGATGGTTTGATTACTGGAGATCTGAGGCACAGAAGGATGGGGACCCCAACCCAGTTTTGTTATTTGTGTGGGTTGCATAATGATTCTACAGATCATATCTTCTCTACATGTGCTATCACTGATTATGTTTGGAGGAGAGTATGCAATGAGTCCTTACCCACCTGGGGAAATTTGTGGAGCTGTCTGGTAGATGGGAATAAGCCTTATATACATATGGTGGCGGTTCTGTGGGCGGTATGGAGGGCTAGAAATGAGTGTGTTTTTCAGGAGACCCCAGCTCATGTGGAAAACATTGTAAATTTTTGCTGGAGGCTCATACAGTACTGGGAGTCGAACTTGTAAATTATTTTTTTATTATCAATAATAGCTCTCCTGGTTTGCTATCGGTGATTCGATAGCATTCCTTTCTTTCAAAAAAAAAAAAAAGATTTAGGCATGGGGGTATGATTGCATAGCAATCATAGGCCTTAATTTGCCTGAATTAAGCCAGAACTTAGCTTAACATGAACATTCTGCATGCATATGAATCGTATTCTGCATCATAGTTGATATATGTGTTTTATGCATAAAACTTTGCTATTTGAGAGGTATTAGTCATTGTAGGTAATTCGGGGCTACGAATGACCGATCCAACTGCATGGATCTATTTAGAACTACGATAGGAGTCCAACACTTCCAAGATCATATCAATCAAACTCCCGTAGCACCCTAGTGAATTCGTAGAAGATCAAGAGACAAGGGGCAAATTAAAGAAGATCCAGACCTCATATGACAAATCCAACTACACGGATGGATCAGGTTTAATGTTCGCTGCCCAACGGTGTAGAAATCAATTCAATCGGAAGCCTACATCACCAGATATAAGGAAAAGAAGATGAACGGCCATGATGGCACCATGTGGCCCCATCACAGCTGCTCCCTCACCACCGCCCCATCCAGGAAGGATGCATCGCACGCTGTGGACCGTTGGATCTTCATCCAATGGCCACGAGCGCGAAACGTCGCCCACACAGATCGGATAAGCATAAATAGAAACAAACAAGTATATATAACAAAAGGTTTGCATAGCACATTGGCTCACGTGCACACATAGGTTCGAGCCATGCGGTGCGCAAAATTGAAGTGGCATTGGCTGTGCGAGTGCGTGCAGGTGCAATTGTGTGATCAGAGGGCAGCGGCACGACCACGTGGTATGATCAGAGCGCACCGTGGGCAGACGTGCAATCACACGCATTTTTTGAGATTATGAAGGCAAGGAAAGTGCATGTAAGCTATCCGACTGTAAGATCGGACGGCTGAGGTTGAAGCACTCAGAAGAAGCGAGCAACGAAGGTGAAAACACGAAGGGCACGCACAGGCAATCTGCGGCCGGGCGATGGAGGATCGACGCTCCACGGAGTGCCACATGGCAGCATCAAAGAGAACCGAGGGAAAAAGAAGGATTTGGAAGGCTTTTGCATGAGATTAAGGGGGCCAAATGCCCTCTTTACCCCTGACCAAAGCTATAAAAAGTGCCCAAAGGGCCCCCCTTTGAAGGCATTCCTTTATTCTCTTCTTCTTCCTCCTTCTTCAACCTTTCTTTCTTCTTCTTCTTCCCATCTTCTCTGCATCTGGCTCTGCATCTCCGTCTGAAGCATCTGTTGGGCCACCCCGACCATTCGTTGCTACTCCTCCCAACCTCTCCAAAAGGCTACCACGAACCACCCATGGTGCCTTTGTTCTGTTACAATAGTAGTTTGTTTATGTTTTATTCAAATACATGTATCCAGTTTATGTTCAATCTCTTCTTGTGATATAAATATTGTGATTGATTGTTCCTTTTACTTAGCCTTTGTATTTGAAATAAATGCATGAAATCAAAAGTGCTTTCTGCCTCCCTGTGATCGACCGGGACTCATCAGTTCCATTAACTATTTGCTCAAGACGTATTTCGCGCTATACTACAACGCGTTCATCTTTTATGCGATCTATGCTGCGAGCATGGGAACACCATTATGAGCCATAACTAGATCTGTTTGGTCAGGAAAAGATAACAAAAGCTCCTATTTATCAGTTAAAAGGTCTCTTAGGGAGTTTTAACTGTTTTGAGAAGAAGAGAAGAATAAAATGTTATTTCTACAATTTTACTAGTAATCCACAAATACAGAATAACATGGGATTTCTTAGGGGTTACATAAGGTCAAATAGTCATAAATGTCTAATAAGTGGGTTCATAGAGAAAGAAATGGGATTTCACGTGTTACGAGAATTAATGGAATTGGAAATCCTAAAAATAGACCCGCTTAATCCACTAAGGTTCTGGTCATGATAAAATTCACCTAAACCCTCTAAAATTCATAGAAAAATATTCTCTAGGGTTTTCCACCTTTAATTTAACCATCAGAACTCGTTTCGATCTGAAATAGTCTCAGATAGACTATTACCTTAATTTTGGTGTTTGCATAAATTACCTAGTCAGACTTGATCAAAACTCAAATCTAACTTTACTATTAGATTCCTTAGGTCCAAATTAGGTTTTTACTAAAATTTGGGCCTAATCTATGACCACCTTAACCTGGTTTACATTTTAATCTTGTTCTGACTCTTTCTCTTACATAATGCCCCTCAACTTCCAAAAATACTTACGAAATGCCCACCATCATTGTCTTGTTCTTCGCATTTGGGTCCCTATCGCCATGGCAGGTGTGAACCCAAAGATTCAAGCTTCAATAGAGAAGATCTCTCTTGTTTCAACTCGAAATCCTTCAAAACTTGGAAGGAGGATTCACCAAGAGATCCTCTTTAACCTGAGCCAATTTCCAACATCTAAATCCCCTCGTGGACCTCATGCGAACTCCTAAAAATCAAAAATCCCAATCCCTAATTTCACGACCATTCAAGCTTGTTTCCAAGCTTGAAAGCTCGCCTAGAGGACTATAAAGCCTACCCATTGCCTTCCCTTCATCCATAGGAAGTCGTTGAACCAAAAACCCTCTTCCTTCCTCCACCTCTGGCTCACTCTGAGCTTGCTCTGGCGAACTCCTATCCCCAAATTCTTCATCGGTCGCCACATACCATAGGCGGTTGGTTCTTCCTCATCATCTTCCGGGTCTCAACATACCCATGTGATGCTTCCTAACTCTATCTTCGTCGTCGTCTACTCATCGAAACCTCCTTCGTCTTCGCCGTCGGCCATACCGCAATCGGTGTCTCCTCTGCCTCTCATCATCCAACACCTAGCCTAGCCGATGCCCTACCCTCTACTCATCAATACCGTACTTCTCGTTGCCTCGATTCAATCACCGGACCACCTGCTACATCTTCGTCTTCACCCTCACTGGCATACCTTCAGCGAGCCCTAGCGACTTCCACACATGCCCAAACTCGCCACTCTCACACTCCACGCCTCTGCCTCATCCTCATGATCAAAAACCCTAACTCAGTTAGGGCTATTGATCCCTCACACCCTCCACTGAACACACACTTCACCATGCACACTCATGGACCTCAACAGAGGTCCTCCAACCTCAAAATGCCACATAACCAACTCTGTTACATTTGTTGCCATCTGGCGACCTCTTTGAATTAGTTTGACGTGGCCAAAAGGCTATCTTTTGATTTTCAGGTACTCATCACCGGTCAGCATTGATGTAGTTGCTTGGACAGAGCTCCATCACATTTTCTTGCAACACAGTACCCTGGCGCTCGCTCCAGGTGACACGGATTCAGCCCAAGAAGCTTCCCCGCTAGTCAATTCGAGCATTTGACCAAGTCTTCTATGCCAATTTGATGAAGGAAGCAGCTACAGCTTCCACTGCCTTGTGCAAAGAACAAAGGTGGGACTTTAGTCCCACATCGACAAGCGATGAAGCCCCAAATGCAAATAAAAGGAAAAAGTGCAGGGGCCTTACTGCCTCGACACTGGAGGGTGAGGTCCCCCGCACAACCTACGCACCCTTGCTCATGATCAGTGCTCACGGACCTGGATCTTGACTCGATTACCCAGTTATCGACCCACTTATACATCTAAGTTTGACTAAGAGAAAAGAAAGAGAGGTGGGAGGGTGGTTTTGCCTTTCACACCTCTTGCCCGCTACACTTAGTCGCTGAGAGGCCTTTGCCTCTGTTGTGTTTGGTTGCTGTGCCTCTTTCATTGCACGAGTTTCGCAAGTTTGAATTCGGGGTTACAAGTAACCCATCATCAAAGTTGCAAAACTCGTGATCAAATAAAATTTATACCAAAACTCCAAGGGAGTCCCGAGTAGAACACAGGGAGGCGATGTTTACTTTAACTAAAAACTGTGATTTTTGTTGTTTCTTTTTGGTATTTTAGGGTTTTGTTTTTTTTTTGTATTTTTGAAAAGAAGACAAGTAGAATGAATCACAAGATGGACATTGAACAAATATGACATAAATATATATATATATCAATCCAATGTTGATTACAATAAACTATGAAACCATAAAAAGAGAGGGGGGTGAAAGGAAATCTCCCGAATCGGCTGTTCAGTGAGATGATGGTGCCTAGCAGAAGCTCAGACGAAGGAGGTGAGATGCAGGAGGACGTTGGGTAGAGGAAAGCTTCGGCATCCTCTGGAATGGAGGTGAGAAGGCAGAGATGATCTGCTACCGGAATGGAGGAGAGAGGATGGCTCCAAGGAGACCTATGAATGGGGATGGGAAGATGGATGAATATTTGGTGAGGCAGGGGATCGCTACACTAATAGGAGCCTTGGGAGCTTGAGAGCAAGCTCTAACAGAGCGTTGGTAGGCTTGCTAGAGCTTGGGAGTAGGTGGAAGTAGAGTCGGTAGAGATGAAGCAGAATGGGGTGTGTAGGGGTGTTTATATAGTGGAGGGAAGAAGAGAGTCCCGCGCACAGGCATTCAGTGACAGCTGTAAGCATCACTAATGGCCGCTTGAGCTGTCGCTGAAGATCCACGCCGCTTCATTGCTTGGGCTGGCGCACACACTACGTAGGCCATTTTGTGGTAGCTGCACATGTCACTAAAGTCCTACCCTTTATCATTGTAAATCCTACGGCCACCGCCCGCGCTCGCAGCTGCCATCGCACACATAGGCGTGGATGAATCCTGACCGTCAGGTGAAGGATCGCACGGCCGAGAGAAGATCACGCCCCTTTAGGAAATTTGAATCGCGAACCTCGCCATCAGCCGTCGGATGCTACGTTCAGACGTCTTAACTGCGTGCGTCAAATGGTGCATTCTCAATATGCGTCGGTGGCCGCGTGCAGCGTCCGCACTCAACTGTGCATGCACGTAGCTGCTTCCCTCATCGCCCAATCTTCCATCGACGGCTCAATTTCCCTCTCACATGTGCTTCAGCAGATAAAATCCGTGCGTAGGGCTTCGAACACATGGCTGTGCGTTGAGAGTTGAGGCGCAAACCACTTTGCTGAGGACCGTTATGTGTTCTGTTTATGAATTGAACTTCCACTCATGGCTGTGTTCTGTTTATCAAAAATATTTTTTTGCCTAGCTAACCTTTCGAGGATTTGATCGATGAATGGTAAGGGAAAGTGATCAATTTTAGTGACTGTGTTCAGCTTCCTATAGTCAATACATACTCTCCAAGCAGAAGCTGAACGAGTGGTGAAGGTTTCTGATTAGCCCATAGTTGTGGGCTATTTAAGTATTTAAGTGCCTACACATTAGGTTAATTCTAACATTTATTTAGTATAAATTAGGATGTAAATAGATTAATTCATAGTTTTAATCTAATTACATAATCCATACATTGCATTCATATCTTAAGTGCATTTAGAATTAGCTTAGAATAGCATTCATCTAATTAGATAACCAATTAGGTATATTGTTTTTATTAACATAGAAGTTGAGGGTCTATACATAAATAACCCTAATATTTTAATAATATTTTCTTTATTCGTCTTCTTTCAGAACGGCTGGCTGCCGCTCCAACGCCCGCGTGATGCAGTGAAGGAGCCATTCAAGGGGGAGCGGATACGGTGGATCTGGTCGGCCGCTGATTTCAAATTTGTTCAGGCCACTACAAAAGGAGCACGGAGGCAGCCGAGCTGAGGAGGCCTCCGCCACCGACCCACCACTGTGCAGAGAGAACCTCTCTCTTCCACTCCACACTGCCGGCCTCTACCGTGGCGGCGAGTCTCCACCACCGTGGGCGTGTGGTGTGACAGGCCACACCGCCATCCGGAGCTCGCCCGCATTACCGTGAGCACCTTAGCGTGCAACTCCCTTGCCGTCATCGCCGACCACCGTCACCAACCTACTGATCAGCCACCCTCTCAGTAACTTAAGACGTCTGGGAAATTTCCCAGACGTCTGAAGTTACCCGCTCACTTCATCGCACACGCCTGAAGTCGCCTGCAGACCCCTTCCCGCACCTGCAGAACCTTCAGCGCACCCACGTCCGTCAACCTTCAGCTCAAACGCGCCTCAACTCTCCAACAGCCACGCCTCCGCTCAATAGCCTGCAGAACCTTCAGCGCACCCACGCCTGCGCCCTCCACCGCCCACGCACAACCGTGCGCCCTCTGCAGAACCTCCGCGCACACGCCCACCGCCTGCAGACCACCGCGCAAGCGCCCTCCTGCAGACCACCGCCCGCGCACAACCGCGCGCCCTCCGCAGACCCTCCGCGTGCCCACGCACAACCGCCTGCAGACCGCCCAACCGACCACCGCGCACGCCAGCCGCACACGCCAGCCACAGCAGCCACCCCCGCAGCAGCAGCAAGCGGCGGACTTCACGCCAACAGGCTGCGCAAGCTGCCGGCTGCAGCACCTCCGTCGGAGCTCGTCCGGGCACCTCCGGCCGCCGCGCGACTCGCCGTCACCACCGATTCGAAGCCCTTGATCCAAGGGACCTCCGCCGAGCTTCCCGCGCCCAGCCATCGGCTCCTCGTCGCGCAAGACAACGGGGAACAATTCCCCTGTTTTGCTACAGTAAAACGTTGATTAAAATTTACATTTTCTGCCATTGCCAGATTTTATTCATATTCTATTCACTCTGCATTGCGGAAAATATCCTGTAGTTTCTCATAATTGCCATTTCAGCATTATTTCTTGCTTAAACCTTAATCTAAAGGCAATCTTGGCTTGGTTCTTGTCCAAATTGACTCCGAACAAACATTTTTAAGTGGCGCGAATTTTAATACGTTATTGTCTCCCTGTGGAAACGACCCGCTCCTCTGCGAGTGGTTATTTCTTGTTAAAAATTGATTAGTCGATTTTTCCACCACATTAAACTACAAACGACTTAAAAGCGAAAGATCGACCCGATCAAATGGCGCCGTTGCCGGGGAGGCAACAGACGCAATAATTTCTCCTAATTTTATTTTGATTATTTGTCAATTGCACAGAGATTTGACCATCTATTATTTTCTTTTCTGTGCGAGAAATTTTGTGCAAGAATCAGCCACTGTGAGAGGCGACCCTTGACGTCGCCAGACGAGAAGTGGACAAGCAATTTTGAAAGGAGGAGAAGGACGAGGACGCGACGGACACCACTGTATTTAATCGCTAATTTAATTAGAATAGAATTAGGACTGAAGACTTAATTTTTCATTACAGTTAGTTTGGAACCCTTGTTCTGGGGCAAATTTTGAGGGGTTTGTTCCCTGATTTTGTTTTGGACCCGTGTTGGGTAATTTTTGGGAGCCTGTTCCCTTTACTTTAGATTTAGGTTTATTTTTTTTATTATTATTATTTCTTTTATTTTCTTGTGCATAAGTAGTTCTAAAAAAAAATAGAAAAAGAAAAAAAACGAGCTGCCTGCTAGAAGCTGCCTGCCCTAGGACGAACCATTTAGGTCTGTATGAGCAGCCTCTAGATTTGCTTTTCTGCATTGCGTACATTTTTGCATCGAAGATCGCTGGAGGCAGGGTACGCATTCTCTTACTTTGCATCCTATTTTTGATCACGCATTGCATTTGGGATTTAATGCGAAGACCACCTAATCTGTACTGAATAAATCTAACAAGTGGTCACATTTTTTTTAGAAAAAGGACTAATTAAAGGAAGGACATTTTAAAAACCAAGGATTTCATTTTCAAACTTGACGTGCGATTCAAAGTTCAAAATCTTTTACGGTGTATGCACACTTATTTCACTTGCACCACGGCACGCTTCTAGACACTCCTTAGGTTTGGAAATACTAGGACAAGAGCCCTCCTTTCGTTGGATTTTGAAGTGTTCGGAACTTGAGATCAAAGGTTTTGTAAATCCAAAGAGGGGGATACCCTGTCACGGATTTTTGGGGGTAGTTGAGGAGCACCGCGAAAGCACAGCTTCAAAGGAAGGCTTAGGCCTACTTGCATCCCTCGATCTTCCGTCTTTGGATTTACTTGACCATTTGAGATTTAGGGAAGAACACCTAAGCTCCAACTAGGTCTTTTTAGGCGAGCCGTAGGTCGACAATAGGCGCGTAAATTGATTGAACAAATTGTATTGTCACCTGCAATCTGACTTAAAATCAAAAGCCTAAATTGGGAAAGACCTAAAAGGTCCTTTTTGAATTGTGTCTTGCTTGGGGAATTCTGATTGAAGTGTGAGTTAGAATGGACCACATTGATTTTCATCCTTTCACATCTTGCCCACACCCTCACCCCCACTCTGCATCCTTTGATCCCAGACGCCGAGATGGTCCATTCCTTGATGGACATAATGACAATCATTGGGATCCGTTTTACTCCTATTATAGGAGTATTGGCCTAGTTAAGCCCCAAATTAGTGAGCAGAACTCAGGAGCGGGATTTGCTTTGCCCAATATCCCACATACCAAAGAAATACCCAACCCACCCTCCCTGAAAACTTATAATGGTTGGACAAACACTCCTGGGTACTATAAGCCTGAGCCTGACTTCTCTTATGATAAAAATGACCTCTCCTCTTTGAAGATGGAAATACAGAAAATGCAAAATGAAATGAGTGAATTGTTAGGAGAATCTTTGAGAGCAGGCCAACAAGAAAGAGATGAAATTAGCCACCCAATCTGCCCCATTGACGATGACGTATACCCCTCTACAATAGATGCATCTCCCGTGGGAAAGCTACACTTTAAGTTGAAGGGAAATTCTGGGGAGAATAGCTACTTTTCGAGGATCGATTTTGAAACCTCCCCATTAGATGACACTTCCTTGAGAGATCTACACTTTAGGTGGGAGGAAAATACACATGAAAGTAGCTATGCATTGGATGAAGAAAGGTGGCAACCCGAGGAAGATGATGATAAGGTTGAGTATCCACCTGAATTATATTGGAGTCAAAAGAAGGGAATGATGGTGCCATTGGAAGACCTCGACCCAGATGATAGTATTTTCGTGACATTTGATGAAGTGGGTCAAAGTCAAGTTGTTAATCCTACCCTCCCTTCTGATCATGATATGGAACTCAAACCCACCCTTAGGGAACCTAACCCTAAAGAAATTGACCTATCTGAGGAGTCTGATGTAACCAATGTAAATAATTTACCTCAGATAGAGCACCCTAGGGGATCTGCTGATATATTAAATGATTCTAGACCTCGGGTACATGATGAATTGTGTGATGAGGAGGAAGATGAATTATATGAGGAACCTACATTCAAGATTTGGAGTGACACTAAGGGTGATTATGTATTATTTGAAGAGTTAACCCCTGAGGATGTCACAAATTTGACCAAATTAGGTTTCCTTGGCACACCCATTGATGATATTTCTCCTCATGATAAAATGATGGAAAATTTGGAAGCAATTTCTAAGATTTATGTGGATTCACATATAGACTCCGGGGAAGATTTGAGTAAAGAACAAAAACCTGGGGATGACATTGATAGGATAATCCCTAGATCTGTTGCTTCCAACCTGCCTTCATTCACTTCGAAGTCACCCTCTGATTCGCTTATATCTGAAAGCGAAATTGTGACTCCTGATGAAGAGCAGGAAGATCCACATGATGGTGCAAGGAATGCTAGGGATGAAATTGAGGATTTAGAAAGAGTGTTTGGGATGGACACCAAGCTGATTAAACCCAACCTAGATCTTATGGCCATCCCACAACCTCGTAACTTGGACACCCTAGACGATCCTTGCCTTAGAGAATTTCTCATTTTTGTTCTGACTAGGGGGCTTAACAGACCAATATTTTCTGTAATGGAGTATCGGGTATGGATTGATGATTTCTTTAGTCAGTCCATTACCCTGGGGGTTTATCTCTATACCATTCCTTCCCCATTCTTTTTGGAGGATCCTTGTCATTCTACCCCTACCCCTTTGGAGGTTATTTTAACTGTTTATCCTTTAGAACCTCTTCTGGTGACCTGGGAAGATTTCATTCCCATTTTAGTTGGGCGAGCATTTGCTATCGGGATTCATCATCAGCTCGCCAACATCCTAGGTTACCTATTTTCTAGGCCAACTTTGCTTTCCTCATTTTTAGGGCCTATTTCTGCAATTCTTGAACCTGATTTGCAGGTTCTTCGGCTATTCAACCCATCTTTGACCCAGGTAATATCCTTCTATGCAATGAGGACATTGCAGATTTTAGGCATGGGGGGGTGTACTTGGGGATATACATAGCATAATTGCATACATTTGTACATATAAAAAAAAAAAAAAGTTTTGAGCTTAACTGGCTAAGTCCTGCATTCTTAAGCAAATCAGAACTCTAGCGTAGACTAAATTAATTCTAGGGTCAAACTTTAGAAGCTAAATAAGCTACTAGCTTTAGACCTTTAGGGTCCTTTGTGGACTTAAAAACTTAAGTAGGAGTTAAGTTGCGGACCATTCTTCAAGAGGTTGAGGAAGGGAAGCTAGGGTTTGAGTTAAAAGGTGGGATAGTACCTGGAGTCTTATTCTACCTTTTGGTTTACGGGTCCTTGTAACCCAAGCATCCAAATTTTTCACACTTGGTCTGGTTCTCTTAGTTTTGGCTTAAGAGAGGCTTGAAAACACATTTTGATTGGAAGAGTTCCCGCCGCAGGAGAGGTCGAGTATATACTCACCTTTAGGATGCGATGATAACATATTACCTCCTCGGCGCTTGTCTCTTAGGATATCCATCCTACTGGGGGCATGTAAGCGCATTGCGCGGTTCAGGTACCATGGGCGGCTCTATCTCGAAGTGCCGATTGCCATAGGCCTGAATTCGCTTAAGAAATCCATGGGCGATACTATCCCGAAGTGTCGATTGCCAAGAGTTCTTGGGGTCGTTATGGGTGGTGCTATCTCGAAGCATCGAAAGCCAGGCACCCTTCGAGGTATGGTAATGGGGACAATGAATTCGACACAGACCGTGTTGATAGCTGATCTGAGGTTAGACTTAGAAGAATCAAAAAAAAAAAAAAAAAGAGTGTGTATATATAAAAAAAATTTTCCTTTAACTCAAATAACTCGGACCAATGCACAAGCACGGATGCTTTAATCTCAGGGATCAATAAACTTTAGGGTAGAGTCAGAAATCAGGGAAACTTGTGCTTGCAACTCGTCTTTAGCCGACCTAGTCTGTAACTTAGCAAATACTTAGGAACCTTGGGTTTAGAACCTGAACTTAATATGCTTCTGAAGGAAGACTAAGTGAGTTGACTAGTCTACTTAGAGTGCTAGGTTTCGCTTAATTTTGCTAGGGACTAGCAAAAACTAGGCATGGGGGTATTTGATTAGCCCATAGTTGTGGGCTATTTAAGTATTTAAGTGCCTACACATTAGGTTAATTCTAACATTTATTTAGTATAAATTAGGATGTAAATAGATTAATTCATAGTTTTAATCTAATTACATAATCCATACATTGCATTCATATCTTAAGTGCATTTAGAATTAGCTTAGAATAGCATTCATCTAATTAGATAACCAATTAGGTATATTGTTTTTATTAACATAGAAGTTGAGGGTCTATACATAAATAACCCTAATATTTTAATAATATTTTCTTTATTCGTCTTCTTTCAGAACGGCTGGCTGCCGCTCCAACGCCCGCGTGATGCAGTGAAGGAGCCATTCAAGGGGGAGCGGATACGGTGGATCTGGTCGGCCGCTGATTTCAAATTTGTTCAAGCCACTACAAAAGGAGCACGGAGGCAGCCGAGCTGAGGAGGCCTCCGCCACCGACCCACCACTGTGCAGAGAGAACCTCTCTCTTCCACTCCACACTGTCGGCCTCTACCGTGGCGGCGAGTCTCCACCACCGTGGGCGTGTGGTGTGACAGGCCACACCGCCATCCGGAGCTCGCCCGCATTACCGTGAGCACCTTAGCGTGCAACTCCCTTGCCGTCATCGCCGACCACCGTCACCAACCTACTGATCAGCCACCCTCTCAGTAACTTAAGACGTCTGGGAAATTTCCCAGACGTCTGAAGTTACCCGCTCACTTCATCGCACACGCCTGAAGTCGCCTGCAGACCCCTTCCCGCACCTGCAGAACCTTCAGCGCACCCACGTCCGTCAACCTTCAGCTCAAACGCGCCTCAACTCTCCAACAGCCACGCCTCCGCTCAACAGCCTGCAGAACCTTCAGCGCACCCACGCCTGCGCCCTCCACCTCCCACGCACAACCGTGCGCCCTCTGCAGAACCTCCGCGCACACGCCCACCGCCTGCAGACCACCGCGCAAGCGCCCTCCTGCAGACCACCGCCCGCGCACAACCGCGCGCCCTCTGCAGACCCTCCGCGCGCCCACGCACAACCGCCTGCAGACCGCCCAACCGACCACCGCGCACGCCAGCCGCACACGCCAGCCGTAGCAGCCACCCCCGCAGCAGCAGCAGGCGGCGGACTTCACGCCAACAGGCTGCGCAAGCTGCCGGCTGCAGCACCTCCGCCGGAGCTCGTCCGGGCACCTCCGGCCGCCGCGCGACTCGCCGTCACCACCGATTCGAAGCCCTTGATCCAAGGGACCTCCGCCAAGCTTCCCGCGCCCAGCCATCGGCTCCTCGTCGCGCAAGACAACGGGGAACAATTCCCCTGTTTTGCTACAGTAAAACGTTGATTAAAATTTACATTTTCTGCCATTGCCAGATTTTATTCATATTCTATTCACTCTGCATTGCGGAAAATATCCTGTAGTTTCTCATAATTGCCATTTCAGCATTATTTCTTGCTTAAACCTTAATCTAAAGGCAATCTTGGCTTGGTTCTTGTCCAAATTGACTCCGAACAAACATTTTTAAGTGGCGCGAATTTTAATACGTTATTGTCTCCCTGTGGAAACGACCCGCTCCTCTGCGAGTGGTTATTTCTTGTTAAAAATTGATTAGTCAATTTTTCCACCACATTAAACTACAAACGACTTAAAAGCGAAAGATCGACCCGATCAGTTTCCCCTTTATCATTAGTTGTAACGGTTATTCCCACCTTCTTAGGTACAATCTGAATGGGGCTAACCCATGGACTATCCAAAATTGGGTAAATAATCCTAGCATTGGGCCACTTGATTATCTCCTTCTTGACCAGTTCTCGCATATTTGGGTTTAGTCTCCTTTCCATTTTGCAAGAAGGGCGGGATCCATCTTCCATGAAAATATGATGATTACAATAAGATGGCTCGATCCCCTTAAGGTCATGGATGGTCCAACCAATTACCTCCTTGTTGTTCTTAAGGACCTTAATTAACCTCGATTCTTGCTCCTTAGTCAAATCAGCATTAATAATCACAGGGAGAGTGTTTTCAGGTCTGAAGAACTCATATTTCAAATTTTTGGGCAATGGTTTTAATTCCAGCTGGGGTAGGTTTAAAATAGAAGGTAGGGAGGATGCCGATGAAGATTCATCAGGACGATCCAGTGGAGGAGACTAGGAATGAACAAAATCAATAGCCTCTTCTGGATGTGCTAGGTCTACCATGGAGGGTTGTGGGTTGGGTTTGCTAAAGCTGGTGGAGTCATCGAGTGCACTGATTGTCATATAAGTCTCAAGATCCTGATCCTTGAGCTCCTCAATGAATCCACAATCCTCAAATCCTCTTGTCGCCTTAAAAATATCCAGAGTTAATTTCTTATCCCCAAAGGCAATCTCCATACTACCGCTTTCACAATTTATGTTGGCCTTGGCAGTAGCTAGGAACAAATGCCCCAGAATGATGGGCGTTTTCCTCGAATCATTAGGTACATCCATGTCAAGGACGAGGAAATATATAGGAAAATAGAAATCCTTAACCTTGACAATTACATCCTCAATAATGCCTCTCGGTGTGTTGACCGATCGGTCCGCTAATTGTAGTGTTACTAAGGTTGGCCTGAGTTCACCTAACCCAAACCTCTCGTAAAGAGATGTTGGGATTAGATTGATGGATGCACCTAGATCCAATAGTGCCCTATCAAAAGTGTATTCCCTAATAATGCATGAGATCAAGGGGACAACTGGATCTTTCATCTTTTGAGGAAGGTGATGCAGGATTACAGAACTTACGTGCTCAGAGAGAATCACCTTCCTCAGAGTGGGTTCTCTCGATTTACACTTTTGGGTACATAGTTCTTTCAAGAACTTAGCATAAGCTGGGATGTGCTTAATAGCATTGAGGAGTGGAATATTGATCTCTACGCTCTTGAATAAATCCGGAAACTCCTCGTTGCTATCTTGGGTTTTCTTCTTCTTGGTTTCAATAGGGCCTCAGGGAATAGGATATGGGTGGAATTTTCAATTTTCGATCCCTAGGCCTTATTGTCTTCTTTAATCTCCTCCTCTTCTCCCTTAAGGTCCCTAGGGTTTTGGCATCTAGAAGGTAATTTAGGATCTTGGGTTTTCTTTCCAATTCTCAAGGTGACAAAGTTTGCAGTGGCATACGGGTTTGGGTCTTGAGGTGGGTTAGTGAAAATTGGAGGGCCTTGATTAGTCATGTAACCAGAAGAAGAAGAAGATGAGGGACCTTGCTCAACCACTTGAGCATGTGCGTGTGAGTCCCTTTGATTCTCATACCCTTGGGCTCTATTGCCTTGATTTTGTATGAGTTGGGATGGTAGAGATCAGGGTTGTCAGGTGTTAGCAATTAACCTGAATTGCAAGTTATCCAATGATGTCTTCATTTATTGCATGAGCTGAGGCATGGACCCTTGCATTTCCACCATCTATCGATTTAAATCAGCTTGCCCTGCGGATTGTTTAGCATTCCAAGATGGCTAAGTAACTGGTCTGAAGGGCAACTGGGTGTATACTTGACCTTGACCCATAGGTTTTGGGGATGCATAGTTTCTGGGTCGAGTTTGAGTCTGTTGCCCTTGATTTCTCCAGGAGAAGTTAGGATGGTTCCTCCATCCCAATTTATAAGTGTTGGAATATGGGTTGGACCTAACATTCTCCGACATTGCATATGCATCCTCATAAGATGAGGATGGAGAGAAGGAAGGATCAGAAAAGTTGGGATCAAAGGCCTCAGTTTGGAACCCATAAGGTTCCGAGAAGTCCTCGCTCACAGGTTGAGCCGAATCAAGTTGGTTCATGAATTCCTGCCCCGTGGGAGCTCTCGACAAATGGAATCCTGAATTCTGGGATTGAGTGGGTATAGAAGTGTTTCCTGAATTTCCATACATCCATTCTTCCATTTTTCTTAGCAAGCAAGCCCATTTTATCCAGTTTATTACAAATTAATTCCATGTCAAATGAATGAGAATCCTGGATCTCATTAGCACTTGACCTAGGTTGTTGGGACCGGTTGAATGCATCCATGAAGGCATGATTAATTGAGTTCTCACTCATTTCCTCAAACAAGTCATATGCACTATCTACATCCCTGTTGAGGAAATTGCCTCCGCAGGAGATGTCCACGTGATTACAGAGTTGCTCAACCAACCCATGATAGAAAATCTGCACGAGTTGCCATTTCGGCACCTCGTGGTGTGGACACTTCCTCAAAAGTTCCTAAGATCACTCCTAGGCACCATGAAATGGTTCCCCCAGCCGCTGGGTGAAAGTGGTAATCACCCGTCGCCAGGTATTGGTCCTTCCTATAGGAAAGAATTTCTTCAAGAAAGCCGACTTAAGAGCAGCCCAAGATTCAATTAGCCTTCCTATAGTCCGGTACCAATGTGTGGCCTTATCCCTGAGAGAGTGGGGGAAATTCCTCATGATCATTTGCTCTTCATTCACATTCCTTGCTCTGGTGGTCTGAACCAAAGTGGTCAGATCTCTAGTGCTGGAATGGGTCCTCTGAGCCAAGCCCATGGAAATGCTTAATCAAACTTAAGACTTGGGGCTTGATTTCTATGTCTCCGGTGGGAATCATGATGCTGGGACATTCCCGATAATTTGAAGGATCATCAAAATCCTTCAAGGGCCGAGTGCCCTGACCATGCATACATTGGAACCATTGCTGCATCTGCTACAATTGTTCCAACTACCTCTAAATCAGCTCCTGCTAGTTTGGGGGCGAGGGAGGTGGTTGTTGATCAGCCATGGGATCTACTTGGTTATAGCTCAACCTCCACCTCCTAGAAAGGTCTAAAGGTCCTTCCAATCTAGGATTCAATGACCTCCTTGCAAGCATACACTAGAAGGAAGTCAGAAGGACAGGGAAAAGACGAAACCATGCAACACAAGAATACAAGCCTGTCCTTAGATGGGGTAGCCTAAGGTCTACTGACTCTCAAAATCCATCCTAAGATTATGGACAATTTACTCTACTTATATCTTGGCAATCCGACCAGTTAGAAGGAGGGACTGGGGAGAAGGTTCTTCCTTTGGCTTGCGCCTCCGGTTCCTAGTGTACCCCCCAGCTGCAATTGTTTGATGCTATTCTCCTATCTTGACATCAGATTGACTAGTATAAGCAGGTTAATCATGAATAATCTCAATCTAGATCCTAATGAGCGAATGAATTCTTCAGGCCGACATCTAATTGATTTTAGTTAGGCTTGGGAAATTGTTGCTCTGGAATGTGATGGGCCCTTAAATGGGTTGTGTCCTTAATGATTTGTTTGAGAATGTGTGAATGTGCACAACCAAGAGGTTTTCAAGCATGATTATTAATGATGAGGTGAGTTTTAGGGTTCAAATCTTGCTTAATAGCTTTTAAGATTCAAATATTAGGTGTTTTCAACCAAGTTTTGTGAGGCAAACTAAGTTTGTTTTTGAAAGCACGTGTTCAAGTATTTCCTTTAGAAATCAAGAAAAATATAGAGTGCCTGGCTTGACCTAGTTATTGAATCCTATGGGGTAGCTAGAAAATGAACCTCTTTTAGATTAGGTGGTGTAGCCCAAACAATTCAATCAATCGACTCAAATGCACCATCGATTAAGGCACACAAAAAGGTGATTAACCTAATATGATTTCTACTCTTTTATGTGTCGAATTCGTGTACGGGGTCCACAGGTCGGAAGCCCAGTTGAGTAGATGAAAATCAAGTCCAATTATATGCCTCAAATGTGGGTGTATTAATTCGTCCCACGGAAAGTATCTCTTTTCTTGTTTGTTATTTTTTTTAAATGTGGGGGTGAGGTGGATGAAGGTGGCAAACAAGACTAACAATTCTATCCTAGGGTTTATGCAAACACCTAAGTAGATTTGGTCGTGGTTATGTGTGTGGCAAAATGAACTAGTGGGGGGGAATGTGGGGGCACTTATAGAGTACTCTACCCGCACTTTACTCCGGTCTACCGCACTTGGATCTCCATGCTAGGGTACCTGCAAGACAGTAGATCAAAGACAAGCGGGGTTAGCGCTATGCAAATGCAAAGAAGCACAATAAACAATGAAGTAAATTCTGTTGCCTCCTCGACAACAGCACCAAAATGATCGCACGAGTTTCGTGAGTTTGAAATCAGGGTTACGAGTAACCCACCATCGTAGTTACAAAACTCATGATCAAATAAAATTTATACTGAAACTCCAAGGGAGTCCTGGGTCGAACATAGGGAGGTGACATTTACTTTAACTGAAAACTACTCTTCATTTTGTTTCTTTTTGGTATTTTAGGGTTTTGTTTTTTGTTTTTCGGTATTTCTGAAAAGAAGGCAAGCAGAATGAATCACATGATAGAAATGGAACAAATATGATATATATATATATATATCAATCCAATGTCGATTACAATAAACTATGAAAGCATAAAAAGAGAGGGGGTGAGAGGAAATCTCCTGAATTGGCTGTTCGGTGAGACGATGGCACCTAGCAGAAGCTCGGATGAAGGAGGTGAGGAGCGGGATGACGGAGGTGAGATGTAGGAGGATGTCGTGTAGAGGAAAGCTTCGGCGTGGCTCCAGAATGGAGGTGAGAAGGCGAAGATGATCTGCTACCGGAATAAAGGTGAGAGGACGGCTCCAAGGTGACCTATGAATGGGGATGGGAAGATGGATGAATATTTGGTGAGGCAAAGGTTCGCTACACTAATAGGAGCCTTGGGAGCTTGAGAGCAAGCTCTAACAGAGCGTTGGTAGGCTTACTAGAGCTTGGGGGTAGGTGGGAGTAGAGTCAGTAGAGATGAAGAGGAATGGGGGGTGTAGGGGTGTTTATATAGTGGAGAGAAGAAGAGAGTCCCACACACAGGCATTCAGTGACAGCTATAAGCATCACTAAAGGCCTCTCGAGCTGTCGCTGAAGATCTGCGCCTCTTCATTGCTTGGGCTGGTGCACACACTACGCAAGCCATTTAGTGACAGCTACAAGTGTCACTAAAGGCTCACCCTTCTGTCATTGTAAATCTCGCACCCACCTCCCACGCTTGCAGCTGTCATCGCACATGCAGGCGTGGATGAATCCTAATCGTCGGATGAAGGATTGCACGGCTGAGAGAAGATTGCAGCCCTTTGCAAAATTTGAATCGCGTGCCTCACCATCAATAGTTGGATGCTGCGCTCAGACGTCTTAACCTAGTGCGTCAGATGGTGCGTTCTCAATGTGCATCAGTGGCCGCGTGCAGCGTCGACGCTCAACTGTGCATCCACATAGCTGCTTCCTTCACTGCCCAATCTTCCATCAATGGCTCAATTTCCCTCCCTCATGCGCTTCAGTAGATAAAATCCGTGTGCGGGGCTTCGAATGCATGGCTGCACGTTGAGAGTTGAGGTGCAAACCATTGTGCTAAGGGTCATTATGTGTTTTGTTTATGAATTGAGCTTCGCGCCCACGACCATTGGATGGAGATCCAATGGTCGAGATGACTCCTCGCTTGATCTACCTGAGGCTAGGTGAGATGAGGTGCTTCTTTAGCAGTGGAGCACACATCTCAGCTGTTGGATTGAGATCCAACGACTGGGATCTGATCTTGTGGCGGGCTTGGGGGCGCCTTGGCTCAGGCGGGGCGGCCTAGATGGCACCACGTGGCGCCATCTGGGATGTCCATCTTCTTCTTCTTGTGGAGGGTGCTATAGAGCTTAGATCTGGGCGATTCTCACGTGGACGGACTGTGATCGTTGCTCTGAATCCATCTTATGGTCGGATTCTTCATCCGAAGCCTGTAAAGATGTTGCACTGCCTCCTAGCCATGTAAAATGATGGAATTAATGTACGTAATATACAACTATCCTAAATGCAATGCAATGGATGTTTGTGCAATATTTATATCATGATATGCAATGCTAGGCCTAGGAACTATTATGAATAAGCATTTTATGATGAATTTATTGTGCTTATCACTCTCCCTTGATGCTTGAAGAGAAGAAGAATAGAGGCGTTTGTTCCTCTATGCGTGACTTGAAGAGAGATCTTTGCCTCTGCTAGTTCAGGTGTCCGAGCGCCTGTTCTATCGTCTGATATTCTAAAGGGAGTTGATATATATTGTGGTTAAGCTTTACATTTATATATTAAGTGATTGTAAAACTTAAGGAGTAATTTGGTGATTCAAATCCCCATTTTACTCTAATCTTTTTGCAATTTCAAACTTGAGTTATCTAATATATCATTTCTGATCATTTTTCTTCTTATAATTGCTTTATATTTGTGGTGATATTGTGATCTTTGAGATTAATTGCAATACTTGCTCTCAGTGAACGACCTTGGAATTTCTTGGTAATCTTTTGAGTTATAAATTTTATCTATTTTCGTGCGATTTCAACCAATATTGCAACGTAGTATTTTTAAAACCCGATTTCATGCATAAACATTTTGGTGTCATTGCCGAAGAGCAACGTGCAATTTATTCTCTTTGATTGCAATTTCTGATCTAACACTAGCTTGCCCTAAGACCCACCGTTGCATCTCCAAGAGTTCATCAAGCGATCAGGAATTACTCAAATGCGTCTGCTCTCATCCTCTCATCCTCATAAGGCATAAGGTGCAGATGATCTGGGCCTTTGGATCTTTATCCAACAGCCACAGGCACGCGTCCCTCATTCCTAAACACGACAAAAAGTGGGCTGTAGCATAGTGGTCGAGAAACTACGAGGGAGACGTGAGACGCGTGTTTGAAATGCAGCATGCCTCAAATCAAGCACGGGCGCGGAGAGGGCACAATTCAGCTGTCAGATGGCGATCGGGTGGGCGAGGAGCAGAGACGTGGCACATGGAGGAGTGTTGGATCGCGCATACTCATGATGACGCTCTTCTGCATGCCCCATTGCACGCACGGGCATTCAGTTAGGTGCAGCTGAAGTGGGTGAGGAGCAATCTGAGACATCCGTCCGCATGTGTTTGGTGTTAAGGCATGGGAGAAGAGGAGGCGCGTGCATGTCGCCCACGATGAAGCCTTTAGTGATGGATAAATCTGCCACTAAATACCTGATTTTAATGTTTTTGAATATGGAATGACCAAATTGCCCCCAATCCTTGCAACTATAAAAGGAGACCCCTACCCTACGAAATTCTCATCCTTTCTTCTCTTCTCTCACCCCCTCCAAAGCTCTAAGAGCTTGTCCCAAACCCAGGCTACTCCTCTAGAGTAAAAATTAGAATTTTTCCACCTTCTCCCCCTTTCGTGGAGCATCCCGCAATTGTCCTCTCACTCCATTCGAGAAGCGGATCCCATGACGACGACGTCCTACCTCAGCCCCAGTTCCTCTCGCTTCGTCCTCCTTCTTCCCGCTCCGTCCTCCATCTTCCAAGCATCGCCCCGTCCGGCTCATTCTCCAAGCAGTCGTCGAGGATGATAACTTCTCTCTACCTTCTCTTTTACCGCTTTCTAGTGTAGATTTCCTACTTTCTAGTGTAGCAGCCAGTTGTAATTGTAATGAACATCAGCTTGTGATAATGATATCCATGTTTATTCTATCTCTCTTTTGCCTTTATTTGTAATAATCTTTCTCTGTCTTCTATTCTTTATTCTTTAAGTAGATAATTAGTTTAGATTCAATTCGACTAGCTAATCTGCTTCGTGACAATTAAACAAACACGATTTTGAATCAAATGTCCGCCTCCCTGTGTTTGACCCAGAATTTCTTTACAAATTTCGGTTAAATTTTATCTATTGATGTATTGCTTCTCAAATCGAACTACAATGATGGGTTTTTCAAATCCAACTTCGATCAAGTAGTTTTCTACTCTCAACATTTTGGCATCATTGCTGGGGAGGTGACGCTCTTTGATTTTTCACGTTTTCCCACCTTACTTATCTTTAACCTCTCTTTTCTCTTCTTTTATTGTGATTGCAGGTACTCTCATGAGGCGACCAAAAGCGGTAGATTGGGGTAATGTGTTGTTGAAGGGTTTGTAAGTTTACCCCCACCTCTCCACCCACTAGATTTCATTCCATCACCTAATAACACAAACCCTAATTAACCTAGGAGCATGCATAAACTCTAAGGTTAGTTTTGATTGTTTATTTGACATCTACACCCTCCTCACCCTCCGCATATAAAAGAAAAATTTTTTAAAAATCTCTCACAGAGGTACACAACCTCTTCTGATTTTCAAACTCAACCGGTAAATCGATCTTTGGAACCGGTACACACACCCAAACACATAATTGAGTAGAAATCAGAATAGGTAATCACTTGTGTGCCTAATTAAGTGGTGCATCAGGCCAATTGTTTCAGCTAATTGGGCTGCACCACTTCAACTAAAATCAACTCATCAAGTAGCTACCACATAGGTTAAAGTTGTAGGGATTTACCAGGCACTCCACATTCTTTTAAGCTTTAAAGGAAAACATCTTCACCTATGCTTTCAAAACCTGGTGTGCCAATTGAACTTGATTGAATATACCTAAAGTTGAATCCTAAAAGCTACTAAGTAAGATTTGAACCCTAAAATTCACTGCATCCAAAAATAATCTTACTTGAAAATCATTGGTTGTGCACGCACACATATCAATCAATTATTAAAGGCACAACTCAGATAAAAGGCCCATTACATTTCAAAGCACATTCAAACTTAACCCTAATTAAAATAGAGTAGATGTTGGCCTTAAGAATTGGACTCTCTTTGGAGCCCAGACCGAGATTATTTTTTATTAGTCTATTCCTACCATTCAATCTGATGTTTAGCTTGGGGAGCAAAATCAAACGATCACGGCTGGAGGGTACACGAGGAACCTGAGGCCAAGCCAAAGGAAGAACCTTCTCCCCAGTCCCTCCCTCTAACTGGTTGGATTGATCGGAAAGAAGTAGATCAAGTCGATTCTTTATCTCACGATGGGTTCTGGGAGTCTGTAGGTCTTTAGGCTAGCCCACTTAAGGATAGGCTTGTTTGTTTGTATTGCAGGGCACCTTTCTTCCTCCTGTTTTGTCATGGATCTTTCCACATTCTACACACATTCCCATTCTTATCCTCCTAATACATCTTATTCCCAAAATGATTATTATTCCAACCAGACTTATTCTCATCCATCTTTTAGTTGGGATAATCCTGATTGGGGATATAGTTCCGGACCTCCATGCTCAGGGCTTAACCCTGGACACCATGATCTTGATTCTTATCCTTCTCCAAGCTACACTGATTTTAGATCATCGCCCTCATTTGGACAACCTAATATGATCTACAATCGAGAAGGATGCACTGATGCTTACCCCTCCCCAGAATACATTGCCTTTAGGTCATCACCACCTTATGAACAACCTGAAATGACCTATTATCAGGGAGGGTATCAAGATCCTCAATTCATTGATTCCCCTGCACTAAACCCAAACCCACCCAACCTTGAACCAAACCATGTGATTCAGGTTAACCAGGTCCAAGAAAAGGTGTTAGCCTACTTGAGGAATACTATACAATCTTTAGAAGCTCTGCCAACACCTTGCACTGAAGAATTGGAGCCCCTGATTGAAATGATTGATGATCTGAACAAGTATCTGTTGGATTGGCTATAGGATGTTAAGGATAAGGGCCCGAGTGAGTTTTTACTTGGAAAATTATCGAATTTGAGAATGAGATTTGTGGTTGCTTTAGTTCAATCTTGGGATGATTCCTAGGATGAACCCCCTTTACGAGAGCCAATGTTAGAACCCGCTCAGGCACCTGTTGGGGGGGACACATGTTACAAGACCAAGTTTGACCAAGTTGTTATAGAGCAATCAAATAAGCATGATTTGATTTCTTCACCGGAGATTCCTGAGTCAGGGTACAAGGAAGTGTATGTCTTTATGGATCAGAAAGTGGTTGATAATTTTGAGGCATACATTAATACGGACTCAGATTTCTTTGATTCTGAAGGTGAAGAATCATTATGCAAAGTCTCACATGAGTTTACATAACACAATTTTAGTGACATTTGGGCCTGAGGAATTTGATAAATCATTTGATGGCCCTAAAATTGAGGAATTTGATCTTGTTGGAGCTCGCATGGCAGATTCAGATCCTATTTTGAAGGATTCAATTCATAGCCCCAATCCTCAATCACAATGCATAGAGTCTACTGACGATTTTAATTTTTAAATCACTAAACCCATGTCCATTCTGATTCAGTCACATCTTTTAGACTTGGAAAATTCAGATGGGGTGATTAATATGTAGGAGGTCCCAGAATTTGAAATCCTGATTGCGGAGGATAGAACGTGGGAAATGTTGATTTGGGAAGTTGATTCCGGAGGAAGCTGAAAACCAAGTCTAAGGGTTCCAACTTGTCTAAAACTCCCAACCTTCTATCAAGACCCTTACGACATATTTTCAGAGGATGTCCAACCCAAGCACACATTCATTGATTATCCTTTTGAGCTTGATTTCCCTATAATCCGACCTTTTGGTCTTAGGTTGCATCCTCATAAATTGTAGGCCTGGCCATGCTTGCATACTGATCTTAGGTTCTGGGTAATTTCTATCTAGAACCTTAGATATACTTGACCATGGGGTATGAGTCTGCATCACAATCTGGTCCACATCTGTGGACATCTGCTCACAGGACCTAAAGAGAATCTTTTTATTCTAATTCTGACCTGCACCTATGAATTCTTTGTTTCTTCTTTATTTGTGTAGTGTGTCCAGCTGAAGGCAATAACTTCAGCACATATATAGGTTCTTTTCATCACAGAGCCGACCTGTTATTCATGCAATTCAAGCGCTTTCTACTCTATTCCTGATGTAAACCATTTACACTACTTAAAATGTCTATTTATGCATGTTCTTAAGCATAGGATTGCATTTCATGATATAAATATTGCATAACATGCATCATCTTACATTTAGAGTAGTTTGAATAAAATGGAGGTTAATTGTCTCCTTTTATGTGCTTGCACAGGGCAAACATTTTATCGGGGCCTCAGATCAAAAATCCAACCATATGGATGTGATCAGGGCGACGATTGGAGTTCAATGACTCCAAGATCGCCCTAATCAGACATCCATAGCATCAGATAGTGATCGGGGAATCCTAGAAGATCAAGGGCCAGGATGGTGAAAATCCACACTTCAGATGACAAATCTGACTGCACGGATGAATTCGGATCGATGATCACAGCCCAACGACACAAAAATCAAGTCAAACCGACATCCGTGGCACCATCTACAACTTCCAGAAGATGGACGGCTAAGATGGCGCCACGTGGTGCCATCTCAACTGCCCAAACGACCGCACGCATTCCACAAAGGCCCCACACCCACTCGCTCTCCGCCGTTGGATCTTGATCCAACGGCTGTGGTCACCATGCCTAAAAGCATCCGCTCGACCATCCGTGCCCCATAGCGCAGCGGTCGAGCGCGCTTTCGCGAGCGGCGGGCACGGGTTCGAGCCGCGGCGAGGGGCTGGAAGGTGCGGGCAATTGAGGCGCGTGAAGCGTTAGATGGAGATCAGATGGTCGCACGCGCCTGATAGCGTTCATGCGCGATTGAACGTGCGGCGTGAACGCGCGATCGCACACGCCAGGCGGGCGCACAACAAGCGGGCGGAGACGCATCTTAAGCCGTCCGATCTCGCGATCGAACAGCTGAGAATCGACGAACGTGCGCAAGCGTTGCACGCGTGGGTAGCTAAGCGGGCGCGCGTGGGCGCGGAAGCTACGCCCACGTTGGGGGCTTTAGCGACGGTTTTATCCATCACTAAAGACCCCTCATTTATTGTTTTGAAGTTGTAATGTCCATTTTGCCCCCACTCCTTGCAACTATAAAAGGAGACCCCCTCCATACGAAATTTTCATCCCTTCTCCCCTCTACCCCTCCAAAGCTCAAGAGAAGCTTGTCCCACACCCGGGATGCTTCTCGTGAGATAAAGTCCAATTTTCGTTCCCCTTCGGAAGTAGATCCTGCGACGACGATGGCGTGCTGCTTCGTTCCCGTTCTTCTGCTTCGTCCTCCTTCGTCCTACTTCGGTCCCCTTCGTCCAGCGTCGTCCCATCTGGCTCGTCCTCCAAGCAACCGTTGAGGAGGATTTCTCTCTCCCTATTCTTTTTACTACTTTCTAGTATAGATTTACTGCTTTCTAGTGTAGTTTTGTTCATCCTCCAAGCAATCGTCGAGGAGGACATTTCTCCCTCCATTCTTTTAATGCTTTCTAGAGTAAATTTATCGCTTTCTAGAGTAATTATTTTATGCTTTGTAGTTGTAAGAGTGAAATGAACAATCTCCTTAATGAAAAATTCCTTGTTTATTCTACATCTCATTTTGATTTCTCTATGTAATATTCTCTTTCTCTCTTACTCTCTCTCTCTTCTATTTATTGTAAATAATTAGATAGTTTTAAATTTAATTATTCTGTGACAAATAAAAAGAAACGCATAGTTTTTAAATCAAACGTCTGCCTCCCTGTGTTCGACCCGGAATTTTCATTTCGGTATAAATTTTATTTATTGAACACGAATTCTTCGCTTTCGAACTACAACGACAGGTTTTCCAAAATCGAACACGTTAGCGTAGCAATTCGAAAACGTTCAACATTTTGGCGCCGTTGCCAGGGAGGCGACGCTCTTTGGTTTCTCTTCTCGTTTTCTAACTTACAAATCATTTACCTCACTTTTCTCCTTTCTTATTGTCACTGCAGGTACTCTTTCGAGATAGGCAAAAGCGGTAGATCGGAGTAAAATGCTGTAGAAGGTTTTGTGAGTTATCCCCCACCCCCCACCATTAGATTTCATTCCATAACATAATAATTCAAACATCAATAAACCTAGGTGTTTTTATAAACTCTAAGGTTAGATTGTTTGTTGTTTGACACCCATACTCACCCCAACCCCCACATTAAAAAAAAAAGAAAAAAATTAAAAAAAAAATCTCAAAGGGGTACGCAACCTCATCTGATTTTCAAACTCAACTAGTAAACCGACCTCAGGAACCGGTACACACATTCAAACACATAATTGAGTAGAAATCAGATTAGGTAATCATTTGTGTGCCTAATTAAGTGGTGCATCAGGCCAATTGTTTGAGTTGTTTGGGCTGCACAACTTCAAATAAAATAAACTCATCAAATAGCTGTCACTTAGGTTCAACTCTTAGGGATTTACCAGGCACTCCACATTCCTTTTAATCTTTAAAGGAAAACATCATCACCTGTGCTTGCAAAACCTGGTGTGCCAATGAAACTTGTTTGAAAACACCTAAAGTTGAATCCTAAAAGCTACTAAGCAAGATTTCAACCTTAAAATTCACCACATCAAAAATAATCTTGCTTGAAAACCACTGGTTGTGCAGCACACACAAATCAATCAATCATTAAGGGCACAACCCATTTAAAGGGCCCATCACATTCCAAAGCACATTCAAACCTAGCCCTAAATAAAACAGAGTAGACGTTGGCCTTAAGGATTGGACTCGCTCTTCAGAACCCAGAACGAGATTATTTTCGATTAGTCTATTTCTACTATTCAATTTGATGTCTAGCTAGGGGAGTAGAGTCAAACGATCGCAACTGGGGGGTACACTAGGAACCGGAGGCCCAAGCCGAAGGAAGAACCTTCTCCCCAGTCCCTCCTTCTAACTGGTTGGATTGAACAGACAGAAGTTGATCAAATCGTTCCTTTATCTCAAGACGGGTTTTGGGAGTCTGTAGGTCTATGGGCTAACCCATTTAAGGACAGGTTTGATTGTTTGTATTGCAGGGCACCTTTCTTCCTCCCGTGTCTCATGAATCCTTCCACGTATTTCACGCATTCCCGCTCTTTCCCTCCTGTTGTGAATTATCCTCAACATGAAGATTATCCTGACTTGTATTGTAATCGACCATCAGTTAGTTGGGATAATTCAGATTGGGGATACAATTCCGGACCCCCATGTTTAGGGTCTAACCCTGAACACTTTGATTCTGATTTCTATCCTTCTCAGAGTTACATCGATTATAGATCGTCTTCCATTCCTGAACAACCTAATACAATCTACAAACAAGAAGGATACACCGATCCTTACCCATCCTCTGATTTCACTACCTTTAGGTCGTCACCATCTTTTCAAGAATCTGAAATAACCTATTATCAGGAAGGATATAACGAATCTCAATTCGTTAATTCCCCTGCATTGAGCCCAAACCCGCCCAGCCCTGAACCAACTCATTTGGTTCAGGTTAACCAGGTTCAAGATAAGGTTCTAGCTAACTTGAGGAATATCATTCAATCTTTAGAAGTTCAGCCAATACCTTGCATTGAGAGATTGGAGCCCTTGATTGAAATGATTGATGATTTAAACAAGTCTTTGTTGGATTGGCTCTAGGATGTTAAGGATAAGAACCCGGGTGAGTTTCTACTTGGGAAATTAGCGAAATTGAGGATGAGATTCGTGGTTGCTTTGATTCAATCTTGGAATAATTCCCAGGATGAACCCTCTTCAGGAAAGCCAATGACAGAACCCGCTCAGGCACCTGTTGGGGGGACACGTGTTACGAGGTTGACCAGATTGAATTAAAGCAATCAATTAAGGATGATCTGATTTCTTCACCTGAGACCCCTGAGCCAGGTTACGAGGAAACGTATGTCTCTGGGGAACACAAAGTGACAACTAATTTTGGGACATACATTGATACGGATCCTGATGGTGAAGATTCAAGTTGCGAAGTCTCACGCGAGTTTTCTAAACACGATTTCTGTGAGACGATTGGGCCTGAGGAATCTGATAGATCATTTGATAGCCCAATAACTGAGGAAACTGATCTTATTAGGGCACACATTACGGATCCAGAATCGCATTTTCTGGAGGAATCAATTCAATGCCCTGATTATCAGTTACACCCAGTTGAGCTTATTGATGATTCTAATTCTGAGATAATTAGACCCAAGTCAATTTTGATTCTGCCACATCATTTAGACTTGGAGATTTCAGACGAGGGGATAAATATACAAGAGGTCCTGGAATTTGATATGCTGAATTAGGAGGATAGGAGCTGGGAAGTTCTGATTTGGGAAGTTAATTTTGGAGGAAATAGAAGATTGAGTCGAAGGGTTCCTTTTAAGCTGAAACCATCAAATCAGAACCCGTACGACATTTGTTTCAAGGATGTCAAACTCAAGCACACATTCAATGATTATCCTTTTGAGCTTCAATTCTCTGTAACCCAACTTTTTGGTCTTGGGTTGCATCCTCATAAATCAAAGGCCCGACCTCGCTTGCATTCTGATTTTAGGTTTTGGGTAATTTTTATCCAGAACCTAAGATATTCTTGATTATGGGGTGTGGGTCTACACCACAATCTAGTCCACATCTGTGGACCTCTGTTGACAGGTCGGAGGGTTCTTCTGTTCATTCTGATTCTGACCTGTACTTGTGAATTCTTCATTTCTTTTCTTTGTATAGTGTGCCTAGCTGAAGGCACTAAACTCAGCACATATACAGTTCTTTTTAATTTTTCATCTCGGAGCAGACCTGACATTCACGCAATTCAGGTGCTTTCTTCTCTTTTCCACTCTATTTTATGTCTTTTTAATACAATGAGGACATTACATTAGATAGGCATGGGGGGGTGGATATTTATCTCTGAATTCATTCGTCAGCTCTGTAGATTTGTTTTCTTTTATTAAAAAAAAAAATCAAAATTAGGAAAGAGAATTTGGGTTTAAGAAAAATTTCAATCTTAGGAAATACTACATTAAGATCTGAACACAAAGACCCTTCAGGTCTTTGGACTTAATTAGCCTGTGTATCCACTAAAATGTGGATTTGTCTTTGAGTCCTCGTCATCTTAATTCTATTATAATTGGAATAAATAAGTTTGGGTGATAAGTACACGACTTATCAACCCACCCTCTGATTTGAGGGAATTTTGAGTCAAGCATCTACACACTTTACACTGACTCGTTGTTCGATGATTTTAATGGAAATTGGGTAGCTAATGAACCTTCTAGGGTGATATGGCTGGCAAGTTATTGTGGGTAACAACCCAAAGGTAGGTTGTCCAGAGCCCAGTCATTGGACCTTTCTCTTTTTGCTGCCTTTAGGTAAATCCTAGACCAGGGAAGCCACCTACTTAAAAAAAAAAAGAAAAAGAAAAAAAAATCAAAAAGAAAAGGAGAAAAGAACAAAAAGAAATAAGCCACACTTCCCCGAGTATGGCTGGCAAGTTGTCGGTGGTAACAACTCATCGACCGGTTGTCCAGAACCCAGCTCAGTAAATGCACTAAAAATTCCCAAAACACTTAGGAAGAAGCGGAGAAGTAGAATAAATTGGGGAGATATACACTGGATTCACCCTTGTGTTAACCCCGTAAAAAAATAAAAGTAGGGAGAAAGCTACCGGTTGTAAAGATACACCCTTTGGCAGAATTCTTTTTGAGGTCACCTAGAGGCATAGAAATCCGAAATCTGTTTTAATTGTCGGTCAACGAGTCTATCACAATCACAATAAGATGCTTAAAACTTAGGGTTCTCATCAAATTTTGGGTGAGTTGAATGGCCGTAGAAAGCCATTCCTAAACCCTAAAATTTGAAAATCCAAAAAAATTAGAAAAGAGTAAAAAGAGAAAAAGAAAATTTTCTTTGAATAAAGCGAGGGCTTGAGGCGGTCTGCATTTTGGCTGATACCTAGGCACTATTGTGTCTTTGAAAGTCCAGTTCCTAAGTAGGCAATTTCTTAATGATTGAAAATAACTTAGGTCCAAATAATCCAACCTAATTCTTTTATAAATAGCATATACTTTTTGCTAGGGACTAGCAAAAGATAGGCACGGGGGTATGATGTAAACACATTTACACTACTTAAAATGTCTATTTATGCATGTTCTTAAGCATAGGATTGCATTTCATGATATAAATATTGCATAACATGCATCATCTTGCATTTAGAGTAGTTTGAATAAAATGGAGGTTAATTGTCTCCTTTTATGTGCTTGGACAGGACAATCATTTTATCGAGGCCTCGGATCAAAAATCCAACCGTATGGATGTGATCAGGGCAACGATTGGAGTTCAACGACTCCAAGATCGCCCTAATCAGACATCCGTAGCATCAGATAGTGACCAGGGAACCCTAGAAGATCAATGGCCAGGATGGTGAAAATCCGCACTTCAGATGACAAATCCGATCGCACGGATGATTTCGGTTCGACGATCGCAGCCCAACGACACAATAATCAAGTCAGTCCGACATCCGTGGCACCATCTACAACTTCCAGAAGATGGACGGCCAAGATGGCACCACGTGGCGCCATCTAGACCACCCAAACGGCTGCACGCATTCCACAAAGGCCCCGCACCCGCTCGTTCTCCGTCGTTGGATCTTGATCCAACGGCTGTGGTCGACCGCGCCTACAAGCGTCCGCTTGACCATCCACGCCCCATAGCGCAGCGGTCGAGCACGCTTTCGCGAGCGGCGGGCGCGGGTTCGAGCCGTGGCGAGGGGCTAGAAGGCGCAGGCAATTGAGGCGCGTGGAGCGTCAGATGGAGATCGGATGGTCGCGCGCGCCCGATAGCGTTCACGCACGATTGAACGCGCGGCGTGAACGCGCGATCACACTCTCCAGGCGGGCGCACAACGAGCGGGCGGAGACGCATCTTAAGCCGTCCGATCTCGCGATCGGACGGCTGAGAATCGACGAACGTGCGCAAGCGTTACGCGCTCGAGCAGCTGAGAGGGCGCGCGTGGGCGCGGAAGCTACGCCCACGTTGGGGGCTTTAGCGACGATTTTATCCGTCACTAAAGACCCCTCATTTATTGTTTTGAAGTTGTAATGTCCATTTTGCCCCCACTCCATGCAACTATGAAAGGAGACCCCCTCCATATGAAATTTTCATCCCTTCCTTCTCCTCTCTACCCCTCCAAAGCTCAAGAGAAGCTTGTCCCACACCCGGGATGCTTCTCGGGAGATGAAGTCCAATTTTCATTCCCCTTCAGAAGTGGATCCCGTGACGATGACGGTGTGCTGCTTCATTCCCGTTCTTCTGCTTTGTCCTGCTTCATTCCCCTTCATCCAGGCATCGTCCCATCCGGCTCGTCTTCCAAGCAATCGTCGAGGAGGATTTCTCTCTCCCTATTCTTTTTACTGCTTTCTAGTGTAGTTTTGTTCGTCCTCCAAGCAATCGTCGAGGAGGACATTTCTCCCTCCATTCTTTTAATGCTTTCTAGAGTAAATTTATCTCTTTCTAGAGTAATTATTTTATGCTTTGTAGTTGTAAGAGTGAAATGAACAATCTCCTTAATGAAAAGTTCCTTGTTTATTCTACATCTCATTTTGATTTCTCTGTGTAATATTCTCTTTCTCTCTTACTCTCTCTCTCTCTCTTCTATTTATTGTAAATAATTAGATAGTTTTAAATTTAATTATTCTGTGACAAATAAAAAGAAACGCGTAGTTTTTAAATCAAACGTCCACCTCTCTTTGTTCGACCCGGAATTTTCATTTTGGTATAAATTTTATTTGTTGAACACAAATTCTTCTCTTTCGAACTACAACAACAGGTTTTCCAAAATCGAACATGTTAGCGTAGCCATTCGAAAACGTTCAACAATTCCACTCTGTTCATGTCTTTTTAATACAATGAGGACATTACATTAGATAGGTATGGGGGAGTCGATATTCATCTCTGAATCATCTTGTTAGCTCTGTTGATTCTTTTTATTTTCTCTTTACTATTGAAAAAAAAAATTGAATTAGGAAAGAATATTTGGGCATTAGGACTTTTCAATCTTAAGAAATATTATAATAGGATCTGAACACTAAGACCCTTCAGGTCTTTGGGTTTAATCATCCCGAGTATCCAATAAAATGTTGATTTGTTTATCATGTTCTCGCCATCCTGAATCCTATTTCATTTTGATTAAATAAGTTGGTGTGATAAGTACACGACTTATCAACCCACCCACTAATTTGGGGGAACTTTAAGTCTAAGCATCTACACACTATTCTCACTGACTAGTTGTTCGGCGGTTTTAACAGAAATTGGGTAGCTAATGAACCTTCTAGGGTGGTATGACTGGCAAGTTATCGTAGGTAACAACCCATTGGTAGGTTGTCCAGAGCCCAGTCATAGGACCATTGTTGGAAGAGGAAAACTATGTGATCGAAGTTTGTTTTGAAAAACCCGTTGTTGTAGTTCGATTTGCGAAGAAATTTATCAACAGATAAATTTATACCGAAATTCTAAGAATTCCTCATCAAACATAGGGAGGTTACGTCGATATAAAATCCACGATTATATTTTTTATGTTTTTGTTTTGAAAATGAGATAATTACAATGGAACTAATATAAACAATAAGAGAGAGAAAGAGAGAGAGAGAGAATAATCACTTGATATAATCAGAATGTTTTTACAACTACAAAGTGGGAAATGATTCCAACTAGAAAGCAGAAAATTATATTCTAGAAAGCGATTAAAAAGAAGGGAGAGAGATGTTATCCTCCTCGACGAATGCTTGGAGGACGAGCCAGATGGAGAGATGCTTGGAAGATGGAGGACGGAGCAGGAAGAAGGATGACGAAGTAGGAAGAAGTGGGAACGAGGTAGCACATCGTCGTCATCGCAGGATCCATTTCCGGAACGGGGGCAAGAAAATTGGATTTAGCTCTAGAATAGCATCCCGGGTGTGGGACAGGCTTCTCTTGAGCTTTGGAGAGGGAGAGAAGTGAAGGAAGGGATGAAGAAGAAGTGGAGGTCGGGTCTCCTTTTCTAGTTGCAGGAATTGAGGGTAAATTTGTCATTTCAGGCTAAAAGCATTAAAATCAGGCCTTTAGTGACGGATTTATCCATCATTAAAGGTCTGATCGTGTCCGATGTGCGCGCACCGCATGCACCTCCCTGCCTGCCACACTCAAAACGTACGCCCACATCTTCGTAAACAGTCATCTAATCCTGAGATCGATGGCACAGATTTCTCCTCGCATGCGCCTTCATCTATGCTTAACTGCGTGCCCCCGTGTGATCGAGCGTGCGTGCTATGCGTCAGATCGCATGTGCGTGTGATTGGATGATCTGAGCTGCCCGCAGCCGATCGTGCAGTCGCGATTAAATGCTCGCACGCTGCGGATGGCGAGTGGAACGCTTGTTGCGCACTTGCGAAATGCCGCTCAACCTCTATGCTAGCGGCGCACTTTGTCGCGGTTACGAATTAAGTGTGCGCTTCACAGCCGTTGGATCAAGATCCAACGGCCCAAATCACGCCTCGCCGTGCCTTCAGAAGATAGGGAGTGGTGCTGCGGCAGATTTGGGTAGCTGTGATGGCACCACGTGGCTCCATCTTGGCCGTCCACCTTCTGCGTGTTGTAGATGGTTCCACGGATGTCTGATTGGATCGATTTTCACGCTGTTAGGCTGCGATCATCGATATAAACCCATCCATGTGGTCGGATTTGTCGTCTGAAGTACAGATTAGCACCATCATGGTCCTTGATCTTTAGGCTTCCTTGGTCTCTATCATGTGCTACAGGTGGCCGATCAGGGCGATCTTGGAGTCTTTGAACTCCAATCGTTGCCTTGAACAGATCCGTACTGTTGGATCTTCGATTCGAGACCCCGATTAAAAATCACCCTGTCCCTGACCATAAAAGGAGATAATTACTATACAATTTATACAATTTGTCCTAAATGTGTAATTATGCATGTTATGCGATATTTACAATGCATGATGCTACTATGACACTAAAAACATGCATTAAAAGGCATTTTTGGCTATTTAGATGTATGCACATCATACCTCCATGCCTATCTTTTGCTAGTCCCTATGAAGAACTACATGCTATTTATAAAAGAATTAGGGTTGGATTACTCAGTCAAAAGTCATTTTCAACATTAAGAAATTTTTACTTAGGACTTGAACATTCAAAGACACAACAGCGCCTAGGTATCTGCCAAAATGCAAACTGCCTCAAGCCCACGCCTTATTCAAAAAAAGATCTCTTTTTCTCCTTTTTCTTTTCAAATTTTTTTAGACTTTTGAGTTTAGGGTTACAAAGTGGCTTTCTACGACCACTCAACCCACCTAAGACTTGATGAGAACCCTAAGTTGTAAGCATCTTTTTGTGAAAGTGATAGACTCGTTGATCGGCAATCTGAACGGACTTCGAGTTTCTACACCCCTAGGTGACCTTAAAAAAATAATTCTGCCTAATGGTGTATCTATACAACCGATAGCTTTCTCCCTACTTTTCTTTCTATGGGGTCAACACAAGGGTGAATCCAGTGTATATCTCCCCGGCTTATTCTACTTCTCTGCTTCTTCCTAAGTGTTTTAGGAATTTGACGAGCATTTCTTGAGCTGGGTTCTGGACAACCTACAAATGGGTTGTTACCCACGATTGTAGATTCCCTACTAGGATGGGGTGACGTAATAAATTGTGGAAATATAATATAAAATAATCTCACAAAATTCAATCACACAAGGTACACAATTATTTTTAGGTGGAAACCCAAATCGGGTGAAAACCACCACCTAACCCTCTCGAGTTAGGATTTTCCAACCACGCTACTTTATACGAGGGTAGCGTACCTTAAACCCCTTCTCTTCACAAGAAGGATTTTGTCCCACGAAGGAGACGGGAATTCACAAAGTGAATACCCAACCAAATTATAAAGTAAAATAACAACAATCCTATAGAGCCAAAAAAGTAATACTTAACCTAAGGAATTAAGATGCTTCCCTTTACAAGGAGTGTGTCGAATCAATGACGCGGGTGTGTGAGCAACACGACGGCGCAACGTCACTCTCGTGAACTACAGCGGGAGAGCGGGTGCGCAAAGGCTTGATGCTCTCAAGATGAAGAACTTGAGCTTGGAGAGTAAGAGCTTTTCCTGGACACAAAAGAGTAGAAAGTATGTTGCTTGGGTGTGTCTTGGTGTGCAAGAGGTTCTCCTCTATTTATAGAGGCCTTAGGAAGGCTTTGGAAGGCTTTGGAAAGCTTCCATAGTCGTTGGGTGCAAAGCCCAAGAGAATCAGACTGAAATCAGTAACAATGATTACACTGACAGGGTTATCAGACGTCTGATCCTGGCATCAGACGTCTGGAAGAACAGTTTAAGACGTTTGGGAACAAAGTCAGACGTCTTATTTTAGGCGGGTTTCTTCCTGACTTGAATCAGATCTAAACAGGGTTCTACTGCAAGTCCATCAGATGACATATAGGACGTCTAGCACTATGTCTGGATGTCTGGAAACCTACTTTTATGCGGGAGTGGATTTCCAAGAGAGTGCAACGGCTAGAAAATCTCTGAGAAGAGATTTTCGGGTCAGCTGAGGCAAAATGGTCATTTATCAGACGTTTGGAAAGGCTTAAGGACGTCTGATAAGGCTCTAACGGTCATATTCTCCAGTGTTTGGTAAGAAGCCAATGGTCCACTAATTGGACGTCTGGCAAAAATATCAGACGTCTTCTAAGACGTCTGGACTAAGGTCTGGACGTCTGATTTCATCAGACAGAACTAGCTAAGTTCAGCCTAATTGTTATCAGACGTCTGAATCAACAGTCAAACGTCTTAAAACTCATTATCAAACGTCTGATTTTTGAATTAGACATCTGAAAAGGCTGTTTGAACCCTATATTGGTTTTCTAAGTTTTCTACAGAAAATCTAAGTATCCTAGGGTTGTGCCGGTGTTCCTAGGACTACTATTAGGGTACTTTGAGGCTCCTTAACATGATGTTCTAAGGAACAAACAGAGCAAGGAAATAAAGACAAAAGTACATGAAAGAAATAAACAGAATTCTATCCTATTCTTCTTGTCCTTCGATCTTCAATCTATCGCTCCTCGCGAATCTCCTATGTTCTCCATCAAGCTCCTCCAATCCATCCTGGATGCGAGCTTGAACTCCGTCTAAACACGTCTCCATTTGCAATTGACCTGAAATCTAATACTCCAAGTGCAAATGTTAAATGACACGTGTTTTGTTATCATCAATACAAATGATCGTGGTGCTCTAGCACCAACAATCTCTCCCTTTTTGATGATGACAAAATCATAAATAATAATGCAAAAAAAATCCTCCCCCTTTTTGACATTATCAAAAAGGTTTGATTGATTTTAAGTTTCCTATAACTCTCCCTTAAAACATGCTCTTCTATGAATTTCTTTTAACAAGAGTAATGTCCTCCCCCTTTTTGTAACAACAAGATAGCTATTATTTTTCTCCCCCTTACTAAAGGAAATTTAGCTAACTTGCATCTCCCCCTTAAAAATTGACAATTAGCTCATAATTTTTTTTTTAACTCCCCCTATCTAAATGCCTATGATAAAAAGATAGGGTAAAGAATTTTTACCTCACCTACCATGGCCAATAAAATGGCCCAAATGGTGGTGGTGGATGCCATATCGGATGGGGCTCCCATCCGTAGCTTGGAGGCCCGAGCATTGGCGCCGGTCTCCAGTCTGGTGGTTGACGTGCGGCGGGTCCATCGTTTGTTCACCCTCTCGTCGGTTTTTTTGTTCTCCTCCTTGGTCTACTCCTTGGTTCTCCCAACTCGAGTTGACCAGCCTTGAGCTTGTAGGTCCAATCCTTTGTGTTGTAGTCGTCCCTGAAACCTATAAAACAAGATTCCAATTCTTTCTTTGGTATCCAAGTGAGCTTGGATCCGGATCTGTTAGCGAGTCACCTTGACGGAGATCCTTTCTCAACCTTAGGGCTATATAGGTTATCTACCCTATTTATCACTTTATTTGATTTCTCCCTAAGACATGTAAGTTCATTTTCTATAATATTCATCTTAGTCTTTAAATCAGAAATTTCTAATTTTAGACTAGCATTTTCCTCAATCAATTTAGTATTTTCATTGATTAAATCTTTATTTTCTAATAACAGGTTATTATCCTTAGGACTAGGGCTACTTTCTAGGTCCTTAAGTTTTATTTCTAACCTATCATTTTCACTTCTAAGAAAACTAAGATTCTCTTTCATGCTATTGTTTTCTATTTTTAAAGATTTACTAATTTCAAAAAGCTCATTAAAAGCATCTTGTAAATTCGGGTTTACCTCATTGTCGGAGTCGCTTTCGCTGTCGATGTCGCTTTCTCCGATTGCCATGAAACCCATGCAAGCGGTTTCATTCTTTTTCTCTGATTCTTCTTCTTCTTCTGAGCTCGCCTGATGTAAACACATTTACACTTCTTAAAATGTCTATTTATGCATGTTCTTAAGCATAGGATTGCATTTCATGATATAAATATTGCATTACATGCATCATCTTGCATTTAGAATAGTTTGAATAAAATGGAGGTTAATTGTCTCCTTTTATGTGCTTGGATAAGGCAAATATTTTATCAGGGCCTCGGATCAAAGATCCAACCGTATGGATGTGATCAGGGCGACGATTGGAGTTCAACGACTCCAAGATCGCCCTAATCAGGCATCCGTAGCATCAGATAGTGACTCGGGAACCCTAGAAGATCAAGGGCCAAGATGGTGTAAATCCGCACTTCAGATGATAAATCCGACTGCACGGATGAATTCAGATCGACGATCGCAGCCCAACGACATAAAAATCAAGTCAATCCGACATCCGTGGCACCATCTACAACTTCCAGAAGATGGACGGCCAAGATAGCACCACGTGGCGCCATCTCAGCCACCCAGACGGTCGCCTGCGTCTTGTGGAAGCCCCGCGCCCAATCGCTCTCCGCCGTTGGATCTTAATCCAACGGCTGCGGGCGCTCGCATTTGAAAACGCCCGCTCAACCATCCGCGCCCCATAGCGCAGCAGTCGAGCGCGTTATCGCGAGCGCGTGGCGCGGGTTCGAGCCGTGGCGAGGAGCGGGGGGCGCGAGCAATTGGATAGTCGGATGGAGATCGGACGGCCGTGCGCGCCCGATAGCGCCGACGCGCGATTGGACGCGCAATCGGATGCACAATCAGACGCGCCCAGTGCGCGGGCGCGGACGCATCTTAAGCCATCCGATCTCGCGATCGGACGACTGAAAAGCGCTGGACGTGCACGGGCGTTGCGCACGCGAGCAGCTGAGCAGGCGCGCGCGAACCGCGCACGTCACCCACGAAGGGAGCTTTAGTGACGGATTTATCCGTCACTAAAGACCCCTTATTTATTATTTTGAAGATGTAATGTCCATTTTGCCCCCACTCCTTGCAACTATAAAAGGAGACCCCCTCCATACGAAATTCTCATCCCTTCTTTCTCCTCTCTACCCCTCCAAAGCTTAAAAGAAGCTTGTCCCACACCTGGGATGCTTCTTGCGAGATAAAGTCCAATTTTCGTTCCCCTTCAGAAGTGGATCCCGCGACGACGACGGCGTGCTGCTTCGTTCCCGTTCTTCTGCTTCGTCCTCCTTCATCCTGCTTCGTTCTCCTTCGTCCAGGCGTCGTCCCGTCCGGCTCGTCCTCCAAGCAACCGTCGAGGAGGATAACTTCTCTCTCCCATTCTTATTTACAGCTTTTCTAGTGTAGAATTTTCCTACTTTATAGTGTAGTTGATTTTCCGCTTTCTAGTGTAACTTTTATAAACAATTGAAATATTGAATGCATGTTCTCTTTCTCTCTCTCTTTCTCTCTCTTTCTCTCTCTCTCTCTCTCTTAGTTTGATAGCTCCATTGTAATTATATCGCCTTGCTTAACAAAAATCCTAAAAAAATATAATTGCGAATATAGATCAACGTAGCCTCCCTGTGTTCGACCCGGAATTATTTTCGGTATAAATTTTATTTGTTGAACATGAATTGTTCGCCTTTTGAACTACAACGACAGGTTTTCCAAAACCAATCTCGTAAGCGTAGTGATTCGCTAACACGTTAGCGTAGCGTTCGTCACGTTCAACATTTTGGCGCCGTTGCCGGGGAGGCAACGATTTTCGATCTTTTCTTCGCATTTCTTGCACTTTATTTGTTTTCTAACTAGCTTTCTCTTGTGTCTATTATTTTGCAAAGACCTCCATCAAGGAATCAACAAGCGGTAGACTGGAGTAAAGTGCAGTTGAAGACAACTGTAAGTGTTCCCCCATTCTTTCCCCCTCCATAGATTTCATTCGTCACATTAAATCCAAATCCCAATTAACCTAGGTGTTTGCATAAATCCTAGGAATAGTTTGGTTGTTTGGATTTCCACTCACATTCATTCCACCCTCATTCATAAAAAAATAACAAAAAGATAATCTTGTGGGGTAATTTTCAACAAACACACAACACACACCCACATTCAAGGCACTTGATCAACTTGATTTGTTTTCTACTTAACCGGGTTCTGATCTGTGGAACCGGTACACACAAAGCAACACATAACAGAGTAGAAATCATTCTAGGATAATCATCTTTGAGTGCCTAACTTAGTGGTGCATTTGTGGCCAGTTGTTTGAGTTGTTTGGGCCGCACCACTTTATTTTAAAACCAACTCATCAAGTAGCTCCTCCTTAGGGTTTTCAATCTAGGTATATTCCAGCCACTCCACTTTCTTTCTGATTTTAAAGGAAAACAATCTTCACCCGTGCTTTATAACTTGGTTTGCCTAGAAACTTGATTGTAATTCACCTAATTTGAAACCCTAAAAGCTACTTAAGCAAGATTTGAACATTAAAATTCACGCATTATCAATAATCTTGCTAGAAAACCCTGGTTGTGCATGCACTTACACAAATCTCAATCAATCATTAAGGGCATAACCCATTGTAAGGGCCCATCACATTCCATAAGCACCACAATCCCAGGCCTTAATAAAATTGAGTAGATGTTGGCCTTAAGGTTTGATTCGCTCTTCAGGGCCTAGTCTGAGATTATTTTTGATTAACCTACTTGTACTGATTAATCTGATATCTAGCTAGGGGAGTAGAGTCAAACGATCGCGGCTGGGGGGTACACTAGGAACTGGAGGCGAAAGCCAAAGGAAGAACCTTCTCCCTAGTCCCTCCTTCTAACTGGTTGGATTAAACAGACGCAAGTAGAGTAAATCACTTACAGTCTTAAGGCTGGTTTTGCGAGTCAGTAGATCCTTAGGCTACCCCACTTAAGGACAGCCTTGTTTTGTTGTGCTGCAGGATCCCTATCCCCAGTCCTTCCAACCTTCTCCTAGTTTATGCTGGGAAGATGGTCATTGAATCCCCGATTGGAAGGACCGTTAGAACATTCTAGGAGGCGCAAGTTAGATTTTGGTTAATTTGATCCCATGGCCGAACAACAGCCTCCTCTGCTTGAAAATCCATAGGAAGAATTTAGAAGGCAGCTGGAACAAATGCAGAGAATGCAAGAATGGTTCCAGAGAATGCAGGGCGCTCAGCCCTTGAAGGATTTTTATGATCCTTCGAATTACGGGGATCGTCCCGGCGTCCAGATTCCAGCCGGTGACGTAGAAATCAAGCCCCAGGTGTTAAGCCTGATTAAACATTATCATGGGCTTGGCTCCGAAGATCCGTTTCAGCACTTGGAGAATTTGACCACTTTGGTCCAGACCACCAGGGCTCGAAATGTTAACGAGGAGCAAATGATCATGAGGCTCTTCCCCCACTCTCTTAGGGATAAAGCCGCACATTGGTATAGGACAATAGGAAGACCAATTACAACTTGGAATGAGTTGAAATCGGCCTTTCTGAAGAAATTCTTCCCAGTCGGTCGTACCAATGCTTTGAGACGGGCAATCACTACCTTTACCCAGCGGCTGGGGAGCAGTTTCATGTGGCCTGGGAGCGATTCCAGGACTTTTTGCGGAGGTGTCCACACCACGAGGTGCCGAAATGGCAACTCGTGCAGATCTTCTATCATGGGTTGAATGAGCAACTCAGAAACCATGTGGATGCTTCTTGCGGAGGCAATTTCCTCAATAAAGATGCAGATAGTGCACATCATTCTTTTGAGGAAATGAGTGAGAATTCAATTAATCATGCCTCCATGGATACTTTTAACCGGTCCCAGTAACCCAGATCAAATGTCAATGAAGTCCATGACTCTCATTCATTTGATATGGAATTGATTTGTAATAAACTTGATAAGGTGGACTTGGTTGCTAAAAGAATGGAAGAGTGGATGGCTGGTAATTCTATGAACAACTCTCAATCCACTCAATCCCAAAATTCGGGATTCCATTCCTCACGAGCTCCTTCTGGACGGGAGTTCGTGAATCAACTCGATGCAACTCAATCTATGAGTCAGCATTTCTCGGAACCCCATGGGTTCCCAACTGGGGCCTTTGATCCCAGTTTTTCTGATCCTTCCCTTTCTTTCTCTCCATCCTTACCCTATGAGGATGTATGTGCTGTACAAGAGAATGTTAGATCCAACCCCTACTCGAATGCCTATAATCAAGGTTGGAGAAACCACCCAAACTTCTCTTGGAAAAATCTAGGGCAACAGACCCAATTCCGACCCAGCAACTATGCTCCGCAACGTCCAATGGGTCAAGGTCAAGTAATAACCCCATGCCTATCTTTTGCTAGTCCCTAGCAAAAACTATATGCTATTTATAAAAGAATTAGGTTAGATTATTTGGACTTGAGTTATTTTCCAATCATTAAGAAATTGTCTACTTAGGAACTGAACTTTCAAAGACACAACAGTGCCCGGGTATCAACCAAAATACAGACCGCTTCAAGCCCTCGCCTTATTAAAAGAAAAATTTCTTTTTCTCTTTTTCTCTTTTCTTATTTTTTTTTTTTATTTTCAAATTTTCGGGTTTAAGAGTGGCTTTCTACGGCCATTCAACTCACCCAAAATTTGATGAGAACCCTAAGTTTTAAGCATCTTTTTGTGATTGTGATAGACTCGTTGACCGGCAATTAAAACGGACTTTGGATTTCTACGCCTCTAGGTGACCACAAAAAGACTTCTGCCTAAAGGTGTATCTTTACAACCGGTAGCTTTCTCCCTACTTTTATTTTTTAACGGGGTCAACACAAGGGTGAATCCAGTGTATATCTCTCCGGTTTATTCTACTTCTCCACTTCTTCCTAAGTGTTTTGGGAATCTTTTTAGTGTATTTTCTGAGCTGGGTTCTGGACAACCGGTCGATGAGCTGTTACCACCGACAACTTCCTAGCCATACTCGTGCGGCGAAGTGTGGCTTATTTCCTTTTGTTCTTTTCTCCTTTTCTTTTTTTTCTTTTTTTTTTAAATATTTGGCTTCCCTGGTCTAAGATTTACCTAAAGGCAGGAAAAAGAGAAAGGTCTAGTGACTGGGCTCTGGACAACCTACGTATGGGTTGTTACCCACGATAACTTGCCATCCATATCACCCTAGAAAGTTCATTAGCTACCCAATTTCCGTTAAAATCGCCGAACAACGAGTCAGTGCAAAGAAAGTGTGTAGATGCTTAAGACTCAAAATTCCCTCAAATCAGAGGGCGGGTTGATAAGTCGTGTACTTATCACTCAAACTTATTTACTCCAATTATAATAGAATTAAGATGGCGAGGACTCAAAAATAAATCCACATTTTAGTGGATACACAGGCTAATTAAGTCCAAAGACCTGAGGGGTCTTTGTGTTCAGATCCAACTGTAAAATTTCTTAGGATTGAAAAGTCCTAATGTCCAACTAATCCTTCCTATATATATATATTTTTTTTTTATTTTTTTTTATAAGAAGAGAAACAATTTACATGGATTTCAAAAGGCTGACCAAATAATTCAAGAATGAATCCACCCCCCCATGCCAAGCTGATGCAATGTCCTCATTGAAAAAGAGACATGAAAGAAATGGTAGAATATGAAAGATGTCACCTGGATATGAAGCTCGTATCAGCCTTGTGTCATATGTACAATTGCTGAGTTTAATGCCATCAGCTAGGCGAAGTCCAGCCAAAGAAGTCACAGAATGGCTAGAGCAACAGAGTCTGAGATGGGTTCTGGAAGATTACGGTCAACAACAGGCTTTAAACGTTGACTTTAAAGGTGTTACCCGTCTTTGGGTCAGAAATCTGAACGGCACCATTAGGAAAAATCTGATCAATTATGAATGGGCCATTCCATTTAGATCTAAGTTTACCAGGAAAGAGCTTAAGTTTAGAATCAAATAACTAGACCTTCTGGTTTGGCTCAAAACTCTTGCGGGAAATCAATTGATCATGTAGAGCTTTGGTCCGAGCCTTGTAGATCTTGGCATTCTCATAAGCATCATTTCTAAGCTCCTCCAACTCAGATAGTTGGAGTTTCCTGGTCTTTCCAGCTAAATTCAAATCTAAATTGCATTGTTTGATTGCCCAGAATGCCCTGTGTTCAATCTCTACGGGTAGATGGCATGCCTTTCCATACACCAAACGGAATGGAGACATGCCGATGGGCGTTTTATACGCCGTACGGTAGGCCCAAAGAGCGTCCTCAAGCTTTTGAGTCCAATCCTTATGATCAGGCCTAACCGTTTTTTGCAAAATGTTCTTGATCTCTCAATTGGAGATCTCGGCTTGTCCATTCGTTTGGGGATGGTAAGGTGTGGAAATTCTATGATTAACCCCGTATTTGGCCAATAAATTTCGGAATTGGGCATTAGTAAAATGAGTGCCACCATCACTGATGATAGCCCTCGGAATCCCGAACCTACTGAAGATATTTTTCTTGATAAAATTGATGACCACCTTGTGGTCATTGGTTCGGGTGGGAATTGCCTCAATCCATTTGGACACATAATCAACAGCAACAAGAATGTACTGATGTCCAAATGAAGGGATAAAGGGTCCCATGAAATCGATGCCCCAAACGTCCAAAATTTCTACAGGAAGAATAGGGTTTAGGGGCAGCATGTCTCTCTTAGTTATGTTCTCGAGTGACTGACATCGAGAACATGACCTTGAGAAGTCTTGGGCATCCTTGAATAAAGACGGCCAATAGAAGCCAGATTGCAAGATTTTTGCAGCCGTCTTTCTTCCGGAGAAATGTCCACCACACCCAGATGCATGGCAGAACTCGAGTATACTGTTGAATTCATTCTCTGGTATGCATCGGCGAATAATCTGATCAGAGCCGATGCGATACAGTTCAGGGTCCTCCCAAAAGTAGTATTTGGCCTCAGATTTGAGTCTATCTCGCTGTTGCTTGGTCCAATCCTGGGGGATTTGACCAACGGCCAAATAGTTAACAATATCAGAAACCATGGGGTGTGGACACCTAAAACTGTAAGAATGGTTTCTTCCGGAAAAGTGTCAGCAATCGGAATGTTCGGACAAGAAGAATCACCTAGGAGTCTCGACAAATGATCTGCTACCACATTTTGTACCCCGGCTTTATCCTTGATTTCAAGATCAAATTCTTGAAGAAGAAGAATCCAACGAATAAGCCAGGGTTTAGCATCCTTTTTAGCCAAGAGATGTCTCAAGGCCGAGTGGTCGGTATAAAAGATAACATGAGACCCCAAGAGATAAGCCCTGAATTTTTCCAAAGCAAATACTACAGCTAGTAATTCCTTTTCAGTAACAGTGTAATTCCTCTGGGCTTCATCCAGAGTTTTACTAGCGTAGTAAATGACAGAGGGCTTTCGATCAATTTTCTGACCCAGGACAGCCCCGACCGCGTAATCAGAAGCGTCGGTCATGATCTCAAATGGGGCTGTCCAAATTGGTGGTTGCAAAATTGGAGCACAGGTGACTGCCATTTTCAGAAAATCAAATGCCTTTCGTCATGATTCGTCAAAAACAAACGGCGTTTCTTTGGCAAGAAGATTGCTCAAAGGATGAGCAACCTTCGAGAAATCCTTGATGAATCTTCGATAAAATCCCACATGGCCAAGAAATGATCTGATTTGTTTAACAGATGCGGGATGAGGAAGTTTAGCGATAGCATCAACCTTAGCTTTGTCCACTTCAATTCCTCGTTCAGAGATTACATGACCCAAAACGATGCCCTCTTGGGTCATGAAATGACTCTTTGCCCAGCTAAGGACCAGTCGTGTCTTGATACATCGCTTAAGAATCATTTCCAAATTAGCCAAACATGAGTCAAATGATTCTCCGAAAATAGAGAAATCATCCATGAAGACTTCCATAAACTCTCCCACCTTGTTGGAAAATATGGCTAGCATACACCTTTGAAAAGTCGCAGGTGCATTGCATAACCCAAAAGGCATCCTACGAAAAGCAAAGGTTCCGTAGGGACAGGTGAAAGTAGTTTCTTCCTGATCCTCGGGATGGATAGGAACTTTATTATATCCCGAGTAGCCATCAAGAAAACAGAAGTACTTCTGCCCAGCTAATTTTTCCAAGATTTGATCAATGAAGGGCAGGGGAAAATGATCCTTTTTAGTGGCTGTATTCGGCTTCCTGTAATCAATACAAACTCTCCAAGAGGAAGCTGAACGAGTTGTGACAGATTCACCTCTCTCATTAGTCACAACAGTAATCCCGGCTTTCTTTGGAACAATCTGAACGGGACTTACCCAGGGACTGTCAGAGATTGGATAAATAATTCCTGCATCGAGCCACTTGATGATTTCCTTTTTGACCACTTCTCGCATATTTGGATTCAATCTCCTCTGCATCTGGCGAGAAGGGCGGGATCCATCTTCCAAAAATATTCTATGATTACAGTAAGATGGCTCGATCCCCTTGAGGTCATGAATGGTCCAACCAATTGCCTCCTTATGTTCCTTTAGGACCTTAATCAATTTAATCTCTTGCTCCGTTGTCAATTTAGCACTAATAATCACAAGGAGCGTATTCTGCGGTCCTAAGAATTGATATTTTAAATTCTCAGGCAATGGTTTCAATTCAAGCTGGGGTAGGGTAATGATTGATGGTAGGGTAGATGCTGAATATTCAACAAGAGGAAGAGGTTTTGAGTGAACAAAATCAGTAACCTCTTCCGAAGATGTCAGGTCAGAGGGTTGCGAGTCAAATTCATCTACCAAAGAGGAGCTTTCAATTGAAGAAACTGTCAAATAAGTTTCAATATTAACATTATCCTCATCAAGTTCCTCATTAAATCCACAATCCTCAAATTTGTTTATCGCCTTAAAAATATCCAATTTCATTCGTTGGTCCCCAAAGGCGATTTCCATGCTACCGCTTTCACAATTAATGTTGGCCTTTGCGGTAGCTAGGAACGAACGCCCCAGAATGATGGGCGTGCTCCTCAGATTATCTGGTACATCCATGTCAAGGACAAGGAAATCTACAGGAAAATGGAAATCCTTGACGTTAACTATAACATCTTCAATAACGCCTCGCGGGTTTGTGACCGAACGGTCCGCTAACTGTAGCGTTACTGAAGTTGGCCGAAGTTCACCTAACCCAAACTTCTCATAAAGAGAAGTTGGAATTAGGTTGATGGATGCACCGAGATCCAAAAGTGCTCTATCAAATGTGTAATCTCTGATAATGCAAGAAATCAAAGGAGCACCAGGATCTCTCTTTTTCTGAGGGAGGTAGTGCAGGATAACTGAGCTAGCCTGCTCGGAGAGTACCACCTTCCTCGGAACAGATTCTCTCGACTTACGCTTTTGTATACATAATTCCTTTAAAGATTTTGCGTAAGCCGGTATGTGCTTGATAGCATCAAGGAGCGGAATATTGATCTCAACATTCTTAAATAAATTCAGAAGCTCCTCATTGCTATCAACAAACTTCTTCTTCTTTGCTTTGGCTAAGGCTTCAGGAAAAGGAACATGAGTCAGATCTTTGGAATCAGGTTCCTGAGCCTTGATTTCTCCTCTAGAATTCCTCTCTCTCTCCTCAGATTCTTCAGGATTCAAAAGATCATAATAGTGTGGTTGTGGATCCTGAGTCTTCTTACCACTCCTCAAAGTGACAGAATTTGCAGAAGCATAAGAATTTGGGTCTTGGGGAGGGTTAGGAAAGATTGGAGGGGCTTGATTGACCATGAATTGTTGATTAGCAGAAGAAGAAGATGAGGAACCCTGCTCAACCACCTGAGCATGTGCGTGCGGGTCCCTCTGATTTCCGTACCCTTGGGCTTGATTACTCAAATTTATAATGTTTCGCGGGTTAGGTACAGGTTGGGATGGTAGAGATCCGGGTTGACGAGAGTTAGCAATGAGCCCGGATTGCAAGTTGTCCAGTGAGTTTTTCATTTGCTACATAAGCTGGAGCATAGATCCTTGCATCTCTACCATTTGACGGTTCAAATCAGCCTGCCCTGTGGGTTGACGAGCATTCCAAGCTGGTTGATTGACCTGATTCGGAGGCAACTGAGTCTTGTAAATTCGGGTTTACCTCATTGTCGGAGTCGCTTTCGCTGTCGATGTCGCTTTCTCCGATTGCCATGAAACCCATGCAAGCGGTTTCATTCTTTTTCTCTGATTCTTCTTCTTCTTCCGAGCTCGCCTCTTCATGAGTGTCCTCTAACTTCCTCCATATCTTGTGGGCGGTAGTGCACTCTTGGATTTGCTCGAACTCTTTCAGACTCAATGCGCAATACAGGGCATTCATTGCCTTTGCGTTGAGTAAAAGCTCTCGAATCTACAGCTGCGAGTAGCCTCCTTGGGGTCGCTTCAGGATCTCGTATGGAGTTTCGCAACATCCCCATATCTCAAAGTCAGTGGCTTGGAGCCACATCTTCATCCTCAACTTCCAATATCCGAAGTCCCTCCCGTCGAAATAGGGTGGTTGGACGGTGGACTGCCCTTCGGAGATTCTAATTGCAGATATGCTCCCCTCCATGATCTTCTTGCCGGGTGTTACTCCGATCTCACAAGAACCTGCTCTGATACCAAATGTGGATTCACCTACTAGGAGGGGGTGACGTAATAAAATGCGGAAATATAATATAAAATAATCTCACAAAATTCATTCACACAAGGTACACAATTATTTTTAGGTGGAAACCCAAACCGGGTGAAAACCACCACCTAACCCTCTCGAGTTAGGATTTTCCGATCAACCAAGTTGATCAAATCCACTAAACGAATCACTTAAACGAGGGTGATTCAACCTCAATTACAACCATGCTACTTTATACGAGGGTAGCGTATCTCAAACCCCTTCTCTTCACGAGAAGGATTTTGTCCCACGAAGGAGACGGGAATTCACAAAGCGAATACCCAACCAAATAATAAAGTAAAATAACAACAATCCTATAGAGCTAATAAAGTAATATTTAACCTAAGCTTCTATAGGAATTAAGATGCTTCCCTTTTCAAGGAGTGCGCCGAATCAATGACGCGGGTATGAGCTACACGACGACGCAACGTCGCTCTCGTGAACTATGGTGTGAGAGCGGGTGCGCAAAGGTTTGATGCTCTCAAGATGAAGAACTTGAGCTTGGAGAGAAAGAGCTTTTCTTGGACACAAAAGAGTAGAAAGTATGTTGCTTGGGTGTGTCTTGGTGTGCAAGAGGTTCTTCTCTATTTATAGAGGCCTTAGGAAGGCTTTGGAAGGCTTTAGAAAGCTTCCATAGTCGTTGGGTGAAAAGCCCAAGAGAATCAGGCCGAAATCAGTAACAATGATTGCACTGACAGGGTTATCAGACGTCTGATCCTGGCATCAGACATCTGGAAGATCAGTTTAAGACATCTGGGAGCAAAGTCAGACGTCTGATTTTAGGCGAGTTTCTTCCTGACTTGAATAAGATCTAAACAGGGTTCTAGTGCAAGTCCATCACAAGACATATAGGACGTCTAGCACTATGTCTGAACATCTGGAAACCTGCTTTTATGCGGAAATGGATTTCCAAGAGAGTGCAACGGCTAGAAAATCTCTGAGAAGAGATTTTCGGGTCAGCCAAGGCAAAACGGTCATTTATCAGACATCTGGAAAGGCTTAAGGACGTCTGATAAGGCTCTAACGGTCATATTCTCCAATGTTTGGTAAGAAGCCAACGGTCCACTAATTGGATGTCTGGCAAAAATATCAGATGCCTTCTAAGACATCTGAACTAAGGTCTGGACGTCTGATTTCATCAAACAGAACTAGCTAAGTCCAGCCTGATTGTTATCAGACGTCTGAATCAACAGTCAGACGTCTTAAAACTCATTATCAGATGTCTGATTTTTGAATTAGACGTCTGAAAAGGTTGTTTTAACCCTATATTGGTTTTCTATGTTTTCTACAGAAAACCTAAGTATCCTAGGGTTGTGCCGGTGTTCCTAGGACTACTGCTAGGGTACTTTGAGGCTCCTTAACATGATGTTCTAAGGAACAAAAAGAGCAAGGAAATAAAGACAAAAGTACATGAAAGAAATAAATAGAAGTCTATCCTATTCTTCTTGTCCTTCCATCTTCAATCTATCGCTCCTCGCGAATCTCCTATGTTCTCCATCAAGCTCCTCCAATCCGTCCTGGATGCGAGCTCGAACTCCGTCTAAACACGTCTCCATTTGCAATTGACCTGAAATCTAATACTCCAAGTGCAAATGTTAAATGACACGTGTTTTGTTATCATCAAAATAAACGATCATGGTGCTCTAGCACCAACAACGATAACTTGCCAATCATACTTGTCTGTGAAGTGTGGCTTTTCTTATTTTCTTTTTCACCTTTTCTTTTTCTTTTTCTTTTCTATTTTTGGACTTTCTAGTTTCTTTTTCTTTTTTCTAAGTAGGTGGCTTCCTTGGTCTAAGATTTACCTAAAGGCAGTAAGAAAAGAATGGGGCAATGGCTAGGTTCTGGACAACCTACCTTTGGGCTGTTACCCATGATAACTTGCCAGTCATACCACCCTAGAAGGTTCATTAGCTACCCAATTTCTGTTAAAATTGTCGAACAACGAGTCAGTGCAAATAGTGTGTGGATGCTTAGACTTAAAGTTCCCTCAAATCAGAGGACGGGTTGATAAGTCGTGTACTTATCACCCAAACTTATTTAATAAAATTGAAATAGAATTTAGGATGGCGAGGACTCGATAAACAAATCCACATTTTAATGGATACTTGGGCTGATTAAGCCCAAAGACCTGAAGGGTCTTAGTGTTCAGATCCTACTGTAATATTTCCTAAGATTGAAAAATCATAAAACCCAAGTATTCTTTCCTAATTGAATTTTTTTTATGTATATGTAAGAAAACTAGTAAAATTTAGAAGAATTCCACAGAGCTGACAAATTGATTCAAAAGTGAATCCACCCCCCCCCTTGCCTAGTTGATACAATGTCTGCATTGAGAATAAAAGATATGAAAGGAAGGTAGAATGTAGAAGATATCACCTGAATATGATGCCCGGGTCAGCTCTGAGTCAGACTGTACAACTGCTGAGTTTAATGCCATCAGCTAGGTGAAGTCCAGCCAAAGAGATCATAACATGATGAGAGCAACTGTGTCTGAGACTAGTTTTGGAACAATACGGTCAATAAAAGGCTTTAGATGTTGACTGTTGACTTTGAATGAATTACCCGTCCTTGGGTCAGAAATCTGAATGGCCCCGTTTCGAAAAATCTGATCGATGATGAACAAGCCATTCCATTTTGACCTAAGTTTGCCAGGAAAGAGCTAAAGTCGAGAATCGAAGAGCCAGACCTTCTGGTTTGGTTCAAAGCTCTTGCAGGATATCAATTGGTCATGAAGAGCTTTGGTCCGAGCCTTGTAGATCTTGGCATTCTCGTACACATCATTTCTAAGCTCCTCCAACTCAGATAGTTGGAGTTTCCTGGTCTTTCCAGCTAAACTTAAATCCAAATTGCACTACTTGATTGCCTAGAATGACCTATGTTCGATTTCTATGGGTAAATGGCATGCCTTTCCTTACACCAAACGAACCAGTGACATGCCGATAAGCATTTTGTATGCCGTACAATAGGCCTAAAGAACATCCTCAAGCTTTTGAGACTAATCTTTACGATCAGGCCTAACCATTTTTTGAAGAATATTCTTGATCTCCCGATTGGAGATCTCTGCCTGTCCATTCGTTTGGGGATGATAAGGTGTGGAGATTCTATGATTTACCCCTTATTTTGCCAATAAATTACGAAATTAGGCATTAGTGAAGTGAGAACCACCATCGCTGATGATGGCCCTCGAAATCCCAAATTGACTGAAGATTTTCTTCTTGACGAAATCGAAGACCACCTTGTGGTCATTGGTTCAGTTGGGAATGGCCTCAATCCGCTTGGACACGTAATCAACAGCGACAAGAATGTACTGATGTCCAAATGAAGGGAGGAAGGATCCCATGAAATAGATGCCCCAAACGTCGAAGGTTTCGATGGGAAGAATTGGGTTTAGGGGCATCATGTCCTCTTGGTTGTGCTCCCAAGTTCTTGGCATTGAGAACACGACCTCGAGAATTCCTAAGCATCCTTGAATGAAGATGGCCAAAAGAATCTAGATTGCAAAATCTTTGCAGCCGTCTTTTTCCTGCAGAAATGTCCACCACACGTAGATGCATGGCAGAAGTCGAGTATACTTTTGAATTCAATCTCAGGAACACATTGGCGAATAATCTGATCAGAGCCAATGCGATATAGTTCAAGGTCCTCCCAAAAGTAATATTTGGCCTCAGATTTGAGTCTATCTTGTTGTTGCTTGGTCCAATCCTGAGGGATTTGACCAACGGCCAAATAGTGTACGATGTCAGCAAACCACGGGATTTGGACGCCTGAAACTGTAAAGATAGTCTCTTTCGGAAAAGTATCAACAATTGGAATATCCGAACGAGAAGAATCACTCAGAAGTCTCGAAAGATGATCCACCACCACATTCTGTGCCCCGAATTTATCCTTGATTTTAAGATCAAATTCTTAAAGCATAAGAATCCATCGAATAAGCCCACGTTTGGCATCCATTTTGGCCAAGAGATGTCTCAAGGTAGAGTGGTCGGTATATATGATGACGTGAGACCCTGAGAGATAAGCCTTGAATTTCTCCAAAGCAAATACTACGGCTAGTAATTCCTTCTCAGTAACAGTGTAATTCCTATGGGCCTCGTCCAGAGTGTTACTAGTGTAGTAGATGACAAAGGGCTTCCTGTCAATCTTCTGACCCAAAATAGCCCCAACCGCATAATCAGAAGCGCCAGTCATGATCTCAAATGGGGCTATCCAAATCGGTGGTTGGAACACTGGAGCACAAGTGACTGCCATTTTAAGAAAATCAAATGCCTTACGACATGATTCGTTGAAATCAAATGGTGTATCTTTGGCAAGAAGGTTGCTCAGAGGGCGAGCAACCTCAGAAAAGTCCTTGATGAACCTCCTATAGAATCCCACATGACCAAGAAATTTTCGAATTTGTTTGATAGATGTGGGAAGGGGAAGTTTAGAGATAGCAACAACCTTAGCTTTGTCAACTTCGATACCCCATTCAGAGATTACATGGCCCAAGACAATACCTTCTTGTGTCATGAAAGGACTCTTTTCCCAGCTAAGGACTAGTCTTGTTTTGATGCATCTTTTAAGAATCATTTCAGAATTAGCTAGACAAGAATCAAATGATTTTCTGAAAATAGAGAAATTGTCCATGAAGACTTCCATAAACTCTCCCACCATGTCTGAGAATATGGCTAGCATACACCTTTGAAAAGTCGTAGGTGCATTGCATAAGTCGAATGGCGTCCTACGGAAAGCAAAGGTTCTGTAGGGACAGGTGAAAGTCAATTTTTCCTGATCCTCGGGATGGATAGGGACTTGATTGTATCCCAAGTATCTGTCTAGGAAATAGAAGTACTTCTGCCCAGCAAGTCTTTCAAGGATTTGATCAATAAAGGGCAAAGGGAAATGATCCTTTTTCGTGGCTGTATTCATTTTCCTGTAATCAATACAAGCCCTCCAAGAGGTGGCTGAACGAGTTGTGACAGATTCTCCTTTCTTGTTAGTCACAACGGTAATCCCAGCTTTCTTGGGAACAATTTGTACAAGACTTACCCAAATACTATTGATGAGTCCATTTTAATGGACTATTGTTACGCCTAAGTAATTCAATTCTAACATTGTATGTTTGTTAATAATCACATTAGGTCATTAAATGATTGCATGTGTCATTATTTAAGTTTACATTTATTCTATTGCTTGTTATGTAATTATTTTATATTTCATGCAGGTCCCGCAACAGCGCACTCATTACATCTCCTACATTTAATCTACTCCATCAAGCTAATAATCGGGAAGAAGAGGGAGGAGAATCAATTGTGGAAAAGAATAGGGGGGTGAAAAGATATTTCCCCCCACAAATCTCTCAACCTATGGCTGGCCTCAACAACCCCATCAACAGTGCCGACCATGTTTAGTAAGGGATTTTGAAAATCCCTTGACTTGCGCAAGGAGAGGAGATAAAAAGAGAGAGGCGGAGGGGCTTCAGAGAGAGGAGAGACCATTAGTGAGACGAGATAGCATGCACATGGAGAAGGCATGCATGGTGCCTTTAGCCTGCCTGCAAGCTTCCACCGCGTGCCCTGCAGGGGCGCCACCACCCACTGCTAACAGCTCGCCTGCCCACCTTGCCAGCCCCCCCTCACCGTGCCAAGCAACCTCCAGCCCCCACTATAAGTGCTCCAGCCTGCCCTCGCTAGCCACCCACCGCGCACACTGATTTCACCATCCTCCTGTAGTACCGCAGCGCTCCCACCGCAACCACGCGCCCTGCAGGCACTGCACCATCCCCCCATCGCCATCCTGCAGCCGAGCCCCATCGCCAGCCTACCCCCGCGTTACTGCCCTCACCGCTGGTGTGACCATATTTGTGGGCTAATTAGTTACTTAAATGCCTAGGAATTAGATTAATATTGGCATATAAATTGCATACAATAAGATGTAAATAGATTAGTCGAGGTATTCATTTATTTACATATTCTATGCATTGCATTCATACTTAGAATTCATTTAGAATAGCATGCATTAGAATAATTAATCTTTTAGGTTACATTGCATGTATTATTTATTTCACATTTCTTTTAAGGGTTTGCACATAAATAACTCCTTATTTATTTTCTTTATTTGTTTCTTCTCTAACGGCTATGTGCAGGAGAGTGCGCGAGCTAAATGCACAGGCAAAAATCGTGGATCTCTATTCCCACGATCTGCATCGCTTCTTCTTCAACCAACGCTTGCCTATGCCTACACTCCTCTTGTAGCATAAAAGAAGGGTTCCTACATCCTTAGCAGGGAGGCCACCGCCATTCCGATACACCACTGCGCAAAGTGTTAGAGCTTTTCCATTCCACCACCATCGGCCTCCTACCGTGAGCGCAAGTCCACATGACCACGGGAAGGCAGGGTGACAGACTGTTGCGCCATCAGTGGCTTGTGCAACTCACCACGAGCGTGTCCCTGAAGGCCACGGAACCACCTTCAGTTACTCATCCCCGCACCAGTTAAGACGTCTAAGACTGATCCCAAACGTCTGACTTCCTATATCTTTTTCCATCTTCTTATTTCTTGTTGCTTTGTTTCCCCTCCACTTCAACAAAACCCATTACCATCCAAACCAGCAGCAGTTGCCACCTATGGCCGAACCCTCCATGCACTCACATGGCCAGCGCACCTCCGGCCAGCATGCCTGTAGCATGTAGCAGCAGCAGCTGCAAGCTCTGCCCGCGAACCACCTCCTCCAGCGCACCAACTGCAGTCGCACGCCACACCATACCCCTGTGCGAGCCTGCAGCTCACGCACCCCTCCGCATGCCCATGCAGCCTGCAGCACCCACCCCTTCATCGCGCGTCGCCTCTGCTCCCCTCAGCGTGCCAGCAACTTCGCACGCCCCTTCGGCACCTCACCAACCCCCACAGCGCCTTCTGCAGCTGCGTGCTTCATCTGCACGCCGCTGCACACAGCCTTAGGCACGCCTTGCCCTCCACACGCGCGTCACCTCCAGCTTCCCTGCATGCAGTCTGCAGCACCCGCGCACGGTTCAGCACCCCCGCGTGCCTCCGTACCTCCAACAAGCACAGCCAGCAGCAAGAGCCGCTGGAAACCACCCTTCACCAGAGCTCCATCCGGTCAACTCCGGCCGTCTCACAACCTGCCACCGCCACTGCCGAGAAGCCCTCGCTTCGGCCAACCTATTCCCAGAAGGGTTCCTCAAATGAACCTCTCTCCCGTGCTCGAGGAGGAGAGAGGTAGAATCCTCTGTTTTTGGTGGTATTAGTATTTACATTTCATGCCATTGCCACAAAAAGATTTTTGATTTATTATTATTTTATTGTGGTGATTTTATTCAAAGAACCTCCTTTCTCGTAAATGCAAAATCAGCGTGTTAAAGTCTTTTTATCTTAATTGAAAAGCGATTTTGGCTTGATTTCTTGACGAAATTAATGGTGAACATTGGTTTTGGACCCTTGCGAGTTTACATAGGCCATTGCCTCCCTGTGGATACGACCCGCTCCTAATTAAGTGGTTATTTTGATTGTTGATTAGTCGATTTTCCACCATTTACATACTACAGCAATGCATTATTTCATTTCTAAAACTTAATCGAAAGCGGAAAATTGACGTGTCAAATGGCTTCATTGTAGGGGATGCAACAGGCTTGTTAAACTCTCATTTATCTATTTATTTGTTCGCATTTTAATTGAGGCATATTTAAGCTATTTTATTTGATTTGGTGCGAGGTACGCATATTACACACGGGTTGTCGCATCGACCTCAGCAACGCCATGGTGGACCTTGTTTCCACTACTTGGAGGAGGAACTAAGCTTCGAATCTAGGTGGATCTTGCGGCCACCTCCGAGATCATCACAAGAGCTTGTGGGTTTTAACCCACACGCATAGAAACGCATAGAGGACCATCTAGGAGGATCTTTCTCTTAACTTTTGATTCAGCATTTAGAGTAGACTCTTTAGGTTTAGTTTAGTTATTTCTTTTCTCACCCTTATTCTAGGGTACAGGTTTAGAGGTTTGTTCCCTGATTTTGTTAGGCCCGTGTTAGGTAATTTTTGGGAGTTTGTTCCCTTTTTTTTTAGATTTAGGTTTTTACTTTCTTTTATGGATTGATTTTATTTTGATTGTGCATAAGTAGTTTAAAAAATAAAAAAATGACCTGTCTGCTAGAAGCTGCCTACCCTTAGGATGAACCATTCAGGTTTGTATGAGCAGCCTCTAGATTTATTTCTCTGCATTGCGTGCATTCTCGCATCATTGATTGCTGGAAGCAAGGTACGCATTCTCCTACTTTGCATTCATATTCTGATCACGCATTGCATTTTGAACTTAATTACACAACCGCATAAGTTGTCTTGAAATGATTTAACAAGTGGTCACATTCTCTGAAAAAGCACTAATCAAAGGAGGAACGTGTAAAACCCAAGGAGTTGATTTGAGATATTGTGCTACGGTTCAGAAAAAAAATTCAAATTTTTACAATGAATGCACACGTGCAAGACTGTGCACTAAGCACACATTTAGACACTCCTAGGTTTTTGAGCTACTAGGAAAGAACTCTCCTATCATTGGATACCAAAGTGGTTGAAACTTAAGCTCAAAGGTTTTGTAACTCTAAGGAGGGGGATACCTTGTCATGGATTTTTGAGGGTAGTTAAGAAGCACCACGAAAGCACAGCTTCAAAGGAAGGCTTAGACCTACTTGCATCCCTTTATCTTCCGTCCTTGAAGTACTTTACCATTTGAACTTTAGGGTAGAGTACCTAAGTTCCAATTAGGTCTTCAATAAGGCATTTCGTAGGTCGACAATAGGCACGTAATTGTTTGGGCAATTTGTATTGTCATCTACAACTGGACTTAAATCTCAAAGGCCTTAATTGATTAAAGACATAAAATTTCTTTGGAATTGTGTTTATTTGTGTATGCTTGGTAGGTGATCTTTGAGGAGACAACTTGTATTTAATTCAGAACCTGAAAGGATCCTTAGGAGAGCCAACCAAGAGAGAAAAGAGATGGTCGAGGAAAGAGAGAATAGAATTGTGGAAAGCCAATGATCTTTGAGAGATTATTTTATCCCTATCAATCAACTTGGCCATACACTGAGAAGACCTGGGGGGGATAATCCATATGAAATCAAGAGTAGTACCATATCTTTGTTGCCCTCATTCTATGGTACTTCTAGGGAGGACCCCTACAGGCATCTAGAGGAATTCACCGAGGTCTGTTCCACGGTGAGATTCCAGGGTGTTACTGATGACGCCCAAATGAGGACCCTCTTTCCTTTCTCCCTCAAAGATAAGGGGAAGCATTGGTATCACACTCTAGATGATAGAGTGGATACTTGGGAAGCCTTGATGGGAGAATTTTTGAAAAAATACTTCCCCATGAGCAAGACTAATCACTACAGGAGGGAAATCATGATGGAGAACAATTTCATGATGCATGGGAGCGCTTCAAAGATTTGTTACGCTTATGTCCCCATCATCAAGTGCCAAGATGGCAGCTTGTAGAAAGGTTCTACACTAGATTAAATGACAAGCACAAGCAAACAGTGGATGGTGCCTGTGCAGGAACCTTTCTCACAAAAACTAAAGATGAGGCTTGGGATCTTTTTGAGACTTTGAGCGAGAATTCTATCCATCTTAATTCTTGACACACTCTTATGCAGCGAAAGATGGAGGCAAATGAGGTTAGGGATATCTAGAATTTGGCCTTTCAGATTCAATTGTTGAACCAAAACATGGAAAGGCTTACAACAAACCCTAGCCAACTCACTCCAAATGCATCTGCTTCCCAAGTTTATGAATGCTCCATTTGCAATGGCAATATGCACACTACTGTGGATTGTCATTTGGCCTCCTAATTCCCTGACCTTGTACAGGCGAACCTGAATGCCACCCAAGGGTTCCAACCCAGACCTCGTAATGACCCATTTTCAAACACTTATAACGAGGGGTGGAGGAACCACCCCAATTTTTCATGGAGATAGGGGAATGTTTCTAATTCAGGGAATTACAGACCCCAACCCTTTCAGACTCAATAATATAATCAACCTCCTATGACTTCCCAACCATCCAAGACTTTTAAGATGGATGAGCTTAAAGCTATGCTTAAAGCCATGCAGGAGAATCAAAGTATGATCATCCAATCTCATGACAAGGCAATCAATGAGATGAAATCACAAATCGGACACCTTGTCGAGGCCATGAGTAAAAGAGACACTGGGAAGCTTCCCATTTCATCTGAGGAGAACTCTAAAGGGAAAGGGGTTATGTTTAGGGAGCAAGCCCAGGAGGTGACTATTCTGAGGAGTGTGAAAGAAATTTCCAAACCTGATGCTCCTATAGTCCCACCTTTTGGAAAACCATCCACTCTGACTTTCGACCTCACTGGAGAAGAGTAGCCCAACTCTTCTCCGCTTGAAATCACCTCACCGGAAAAGGTTGTCCTCATCCCCCCTCTTACCTGACATGACAACCCTTCCACCCAGAGACCGAGAGTGCCCTTTCCAGAGCACTTATCTAACTCTGGGCAGACTTCTGCTGGCTCATCTAGAGCCAAAGATAGGATGGATGAAATAATTGAGACTTTCAAACAAGTGCAAATTAATCTGCCCTTGCTTGAAGCTATCAGGCAGATTCCGTCCTATGCCTGCTTTCTTAAGGACCTGTGCACAAAAAAGTGGCAATCAAGGAAACAAGTCCAACCAAAGGTTGTCTTGCCTGATTCTGTTAGCTCAATTATACAACATGGGACACCCCTAAAACTTAAGGACCCAAGAGCCCCATACATCTCAGAGGTCGTTGGCGACCTACAAATAGACGAGGCTCTGCTTGATCTGGGTGCGGGGGTGAACATCCTTTCGAGATATGTATATGAACAACTTGGAGGAAGCAATCTGAAGCCTTCCCCTGTAATCCTCCAAGTTGCAGACCGTTCTTTGAAGACACCATGGGGCCTGTTGGAAGATGTCCTCGTGAGAGTGGAGGATTTCTTTTTCCCCGTTGACTTTTTAGTACTGGACACTGACCCTACCAACAAACCAACCAAGCCCTCCATCATCTTGGGCCACCCTTTTCTTGCGACTTGTAATGCTTCAATTAATTGTCATACTAGGGTGTTGAAAATGGGCTTTGGGAACAGAAAAATTCGGCATAATGTGTTCAATGCTTATAAACAAGTTGGATTTGAGGATTGTTCCCAAGTCGAGGTGGTAGATGATCTGATTGAAGAGACAACTCCTGCAATTTTATGTGATGACCCCCTTCAGCATGTCATGTTAAATGAGCATTCCCATCTCTTGGAGGAATGTGAAGGGGATGTGCTAGAACTTGAGGAATTGCTTGGAGTTTCTTCTGAGTCTCTTTCCCCATCATGTCTACCTAAGGTAGATATGCTACTTGAGATGGGGACTTCTATTATGAAACCCTCAACCATACAAGCCCCCAACCTTAAACTGAAACCCCTCCCTGACTCTCTCAAGTATGTATTCCTTGGGCCAAATGATATGCTCCCTGTAATCATCTCATATGCACTATCTGAAGTGCAAGAAGGAGCCTTGTTAGACTGCTTATCAAGGCACAAGGAAGCCATAGCTTGGACGATTGCTGATATTAAGGCTATAGACTCTACGCTCTGCATGCATCACATTTATATTGATGATTCCATCAAGCCCTTTCGAGACATGCAGAGACGTCTTAACCCCAACATGAGGGAAGTGGTTAATAAGGAGATTCTGAAGTGGTTGGACGCTGGGATCATTTATCCCATCGCAGATAGCAAATGGGTTAGTCCAATACATGTGGTGCCAAAGAAGGTAAGCTTCACGGTAGAAACAAATGACCAGGGTGAACAAGTGGTGACCAGACCCTCAATAGGTTGGAGGGTCTACATTGACTACTGCAAACTGAACATCGCTACCCAGAAGGATCACTTTCCCTTGCCCTTTTTTGATCAGATCCTTGAGAGATTGGCAGGGAACAAGTATTTCTACCTTTTGGATGGCTATTCTGGGTACAACCAGGTTGCAGTCTTCCCTGATGATCAGGATAAGACAACTTTCACTAGTCCTTATGGCACTTTTGCGTTCAGGCGTATGCCATTTGGATTATGTAATGTACCTGCAACTTTCCAGTGGTGTATGATGTCCATTTTCTTGAACATGATTGACGAGTGCATCAAGGTTTTTATGGATGACTTCTCCACTTACGGCTTGTCTTTCGACCAGTGTCTTCTGCACTTAGAGAATGTGCTAAAGAGATGTAAGGAGACTAGTTTAGTCCTCAGCTGGGAGAAAAGTCACTTCATGGTACAGAAAGGCATTGTACTTGGGCATGTTGTGTCTAAAAGGGGCTTGGAAGTGGATAAGGCTAAAGTTGATTCTATTTCCAAACTTCCATTGCCCATGAATGTCAAACAGATTAGATCCTTTCTGGGCCATGAAGGTTTTTATAGGTGATTCATTAAGAATTTCAGCAAAATTTCTAGTCCACTTTGAGACTTATTGGCGAAAGAATCTTCCTTCAATTTTGATTCAAAGTGTGCCGAGGCTTTTCATATGCTAAAGGAGGCCTTGACCTCTGTGCCTATTCTCCAAGCTCCTGACTGGACACTCCCATTTGAGTTGATGTGTGATGCTTTGGATTATACAGTGGGAGCTGTTCTTGGATAGAGGGTTGAGGGAAAACTACATGTGCTGCATTATGCTAGCAAGACTTTAACTAAACCACAGCAAAACTACACAGTCACTGAAAAGGAATTACTTGCTGTAGGTTTTGCTTTGGAGAAGTTTAGGTCTTACCTTCTTGGATCCAAGGTGGTCAATTTTACTAATCATGTAGCAGTGAAACATCTCATTGCCAAGAAAGATTCTAAGCCATGTTTAATTAGATGGATTCTACTCCTTCAAGAGTTTGACTTGGAGATTCATGAAAAGAAAGGAGTGGAAAATGTAGTGACTAACCACCTATCTCACCTTCCCATTGATGACTCTCAATCTGGAGACATCCGCGAGACATTTCCCAATGAAACCCTTATGGCGGTAACACTGACTTCACCTCGGTATGCAAATACAGTTAACTACTTGGTCACTGGAGAAACCCCTGGCTCTTGGGATGCGCAAAAATGGAAGAAATTCATTTCCCATGCTAGATTATTTCATTGGGAAGAGCCAGAATTATTTCATATTGGACAAGGCCAAGTTTGGAGATGATGTGTGCCTGAAGAAGAGCAGCAGAGTGTGTTGAGATTTTTCCATGAGCTTCATTGTGGAGGACACTTTGGTGCTAAGAAAATAGCTTTTAAGGTTCTCCCGTCTGATTTTTGGTGGCCTTCTTTATTTAAGGATTCCCATTACTTTGTTAAGGCCTGTCTCAGATGTCAACGGACTGGAACGATTGGGAAGCAGAATGAAATGCCCCAACACCCTATCCAACCTATGGAAATTTTTTATGTTTGGGGGATTGACTTCATGAGTCCCTTCCCTTCGTCCCATGGATTTGGATATATCTTGGTGCTAGTGGGTTACGTCTCCAAGTGGATAGAGGCCATTCCTACGTGCACAAATGACCACTCTGTGGTCTTGAAATTTGTGAAGGCCAATATCATATCTCACTTTGGCTGCCCCAAGACGATTATAAGTGATGGGGGACCACATTTCCGGAACCATCATTTCAATCAGCTACTCAAGAGTCTAGGAGTAACTCACAAGATTGCTATCCCTTATCACCCTCAAACAAGTGGCCAGGTTGAAGTCTCAAATAGGGAGCTCAAGAACGTTTTAGAAAAGACTGTTAGGCCAGATAGGAAGGACTAGTCCCAAAAGCTCGATGACGCTTTATGGGCTTATTGAACAACCTACAAAACCCCTTTGGGTATGTCACCCTTCTGAATTGTGTATAGGAAAGTGTGCCACTTGCTCGTTGAACTTCAACATAGGGCACTTTGGGCTATCCGAAGTGTTAACATGGATTTAGAGCAAGCTGGTAAAGCACGTTTACTAGAGTTGACTGAGCTTGAGGAGCAAGGGAATGATGCTTATGGCACCTCCCAAGCTTATAAAGAGAGAACTAAGGTCTTGCATGACAAGTACATCCTTAGAGAGACCTTTGAGCCCAACCAACAAGTCTGGTGTTTACGCAGCTTGATCGTATTTTAACAGTTAATTGCGTCATAGTATAGGTGACCAAGCGTTGTCAACAAATTAGAATTTATTACTCGAAAACCTAAGTATCTGAGGTCGAACACAGGGAGAAAATGGAATTTATTACTAATCTCAGGAATGTAATTGAACACTTAGAATTACTCAAAACGTAAGTCAGAATATAATGCAAGAGTTTAGAAGTCAAATGTGGAAAAAATAGAGGAATTTCGACGTATGATCATGAGATCAGACATCTTAAAAAGATGTTTCTTTCTTCTCTTGTCTGCTTTCTCTTCTTCTGATTTTCCTCTTTTTCTTTTGTTCTTTGGCCGTGTGCTTCTTTTTTCTTCTCTGCAGTGCTCTTGCCTTTCTTCTTCCTTCTTATTTTCCTCTATCTTCTGCCTTGCCTCTCTTCTACAGTTTCTTTCTCCTTCTTTTCTTCTCTATGATTCTTCTTCTTCTTCTTTAGCTTGGCTCAGCTTTTCTTCTTTTTCTTCTTCCTTCAGCCTTGTCTTTCCTTTTCTTTCTTTCTTCTTCCTTCTTCTTCAGCTCTCTAACTTCCTCTTCTCTTTGGCTTCGCCTCTTCCTTCTGCCTTGTCTTTCCTTCTCTTTTTCTCTACAACTAAGTGTCAGCTTCACTTCTCCTTCTCCTTCCCTGCACACACAACACCGAAGAGCAAAACCTACCCTTCTACCCACACCCGCATCTCTCTCTCTCTCAGAATCGCTCTTCGGTACGCTCTCCCAGAGCCAGGTTATCGGGTCGAGTCGTGTGCCCAGGTCCAGGCGCACCGGCGTGGGTGTGGTGTGCGAGGAGTGCCCAGGAGGATAGTCAGGTCGGGTCACCAGGTCCGCGGGATGAAGTCACAGATGAGGAGCGTGTATAGGTGAGGGACCTCACCCCATGTGTTCTCGAGGCGAATAGCTAAAATCACAAATTCAATTTAAACTACGCAAACACCTCACAGCTTACCGAGGTGGGACTAATGTTCCACAGCTTTTGCTCATGCGTCCGCAGGAGATCGTTTCTCCAATTGCAGCAACTGTAGGCCTCGCAACGCCACTTGTTGGAACAACTGACTTCGCGAGACCTCCCCGAGGCTGCTGGACCTAGAATCCTGAAGCATTGCAGTTTGGAGCGAGGTTGAAACCTCCTTGATCCATCACTAATGGCGGCTGGAGCTCGGACCCTGTATGACACAAAAAGGGCCTTACGGCTCTATCAAACCACAGGAGCACCTTCGCCGTGTCACGGCGAAGGTGAGGCGATAGGTGGCAGGCTGCGGGGTGGCCTAGGCGTGCGCGCCTAGGTCGCTCTGTGGCCAGATGGATGGGTTAGGTCGAGGAGTGGTTGTGGTGGTATAGAGGGTCGATGGATGAGTGGAGGTTGTTCAGTGGAGTGAGGCGGAGGTTGTGAGGTGGGTGGATAGGCGTGTGGGGGTGTGGAGTGACGGAGGTGTCTTGCTGGAGGGTGGCCGGAGATAGGGAAGATGGCAATGGACCGTGGCTGTCGAGGGGCATTTTGTGAAATAGGTTGAGGGGAATGGAAGAGGGGATAAAGACGGGTGGTTCTAGCCTAATTAGGTGGACGAAGGGGGAGAAAGGGTGGTTGGCAGTACTTGCTGTCGCCAGAGAAGAAGGCATCCAGTGGAGGAAGACGGCGGCGACGACGGGGCTAGGGACACTCGCATGGGTGTTGCACGACGTGGAGGAGGATGGGGAGGACAACTCTGCCACTGATATTGTGGCAGAGAGACTAGAAAGAGGAGGGGGGCTCATCGGAGCTCGCTGGACCCCTTGGCCAGAGGAGAAGAAGAGGAAATCGAGGTGGAATTCCGGCCAAGTCGAGCTGAGGAGGTGCGGCCGGAGTTGGGGGTCAATTTATAGGCACTGGCAGGGACTCTTGTGCTTGGAAGACAAGCTTCCAAGTGCAAGAATCCACGTTAGAGATGGAAGTCTATTAAGAGAACCAAATCTCTCGTGTGTTCGCACAAGAGAATGGGTGCAAATCAGAAAGTAGGATCATGCTCAGATGGAAGGGAATTCCTCAGAGAATCTCCCTTCCAAATTTGGGAGATCTCTGAGGAATCAGGAAGTATTTCCCCTCTATTCCTCGCCAAAGTAGGATTTCTCCTCCATTAATGGTGGAGAGATTTGTTTGTAAGAGTGGAGAGGAAGTTAGAGGGGCCTGTGCAATGGTTTTCAAAAGATAGGGACCAACATGTAATTAGGTGTACTAATTTGCAAATTAGGTCAAGATGACCTCCCCTTAGGTCCAAATTTTGGTACAAACCTAATTTGGACCTAAGGAATCTAATGGGGAAGTTTGATTTTAGGTTTGACCACGTTTGACTAGACTTTTTGCATAAAAACCCAAATTAAGTCAATTGATGAGCTAGGACCCTAATCTAAGTCAAACTAGGTTCCAAAGGCCAAATTGAATGTTCTAAACCCTAAAGGATATTTTTACATGAATTTTAGAGGGTTTACTTGATTTTTATCCTAACCAGAACCTTGTTGAATTAAGCAGGTCTATTTTAGGGTTACAAGATGTCATTTAATTCCTGGTTTGCACATAAACCCATTTCTGATTGAACCAACCCACTTTTTATCTTATTCAAACCATTTGAACTATGTTTTATCTCTGAGAAATCCCATTTATATACTACAATGGTAAAATTGCAATTTGAATCTTTATTCATGTTTTCTTCTCAGAACACTTATTCCTTCAGTTAAGCCCTTCTCTAGGTTATGTGGGAGCTCTTATTCTCTTTCTCAGGTCAAAATGAGCTAGTTATGGCTCATGATGAGGCTCTCATCATCTGGCTTTTCAATTCCAGACTTAAGTTATTTCCCGAAGAATTGAAATCACGTTGGGATGGGCCTTATATTGTCACCAAATTATTTCCGCATGGGGCTGTGGAGATCAAGAATCCTTCCTCTTCATCACCTCCCTTCACCGTCAACGACCAACGATAAAAACCTTATGTAACTTTGGATGGCCAGCTGGTTGACGAGCTCACTCTCGAGGAGCCTTAGCTCCTTTCTTTTTCACCTCAGGTAATATCTTCCCTTGGTCCTTCTACTTTCAATGAGGACATTGTTTGAACAAGGCATGGGGGGATAACACCTAAGGCATCTGTACATAGCATTTATACATAGTGCATTCATGCATTTAATTTAAATATTTTGCATTGCATACATTTGATTGTAAAAAAAGAAAAAAAAAAAGGAAAACATTTTACATCATTGAGCTTAACTGGCTGAGTCCTACATTCTTAGGCAAACCAGAACTTTAGGTTAAACTATGTTGACTCTAGGTGTCAAACTTTAGAAGCTAAGTTGAAGTACTAGCTCTAGACCTTTAGGATCCTTTGTGGACTTAAAAACTCAAGTAGGAGTTAAGTTGCAGACCATTCTTCTAGAGGTTGAGGAAGGAAAGCTAGGGATTGAGTTAAAGGCTGGGTAGTATCTAGTATCTTTTTCTACCTTTTGGTTTACGGGTCCTCGTAACCAAAGCATCCATAATTCACACACACTTGGTCTTGTGTAAATAGTGATCACCTTAATTTCATTCTTGGGGAAAAATTTTTGGTTCTCTCAGTTCTGACTTAGGAGAAGTTTGAAAGCACAAGTTGATTGGAAGAGTTCTTGCCGCAGGAGAGGTGGAGTACATACTCACCTTGAGGATGCGATGATAACATGTCACCTCCTTGGTGCTTGTCTCTTAGGATATCCATTCTATTGGGGGCATGTAAGTGCATTGTGCGGTTCAGGTACCATGGGCAGCCCTATCTCGAAGAGCCAATAGCCACAAGCCTGAATTCGCTTTAGAAATCCATGGGCGATACTATCTCGAAGTGTCGATTACCAGGAGTTCTTGGGGTCACTATGGGCGGTGCTATCTCGAAGCATCGAAAGCCAGGCACCCTTCGAGGTTCGGTGATGGGGACAATGAATCCGACACAGACCGTGCTAATAGTATATCCAAGGTTAGACTTAAAGGAATAAAAAAAACTAAAAAATAAAAAAAAAAGTCTCTTTCTTACTCTCTTTCCTGGTTGGCAATCAAACCAACCTTAAATAACTCAGACCAATGCACATGCACGAATGCTTTAATCTCTAGGACAAATAAACCCTAGGGTAGAGTTAGAAATCAAAGAAACCTGTGCCTGCAACTCATCTTTAGCCAACCTAGTCTGTAACATAGCAATTCCTTGGGAACCTTAGGTCTAAAGTCTGAACTTAACATGTTCTAAATGAAGACCGTTGGGTTGGCTAGTGATGAGAACCTCATCATGAGCCATAACTAGCTCATTTTGACCTAATACAAAGGATAAAAGCTCCTACATATCTCAAGGAAAGGCTTAACTCAGAGAATTCTGAATTTGAGAAGAAAACAAGTCATAAGGGGTAAAAGTGTAATTTTACCAGTATAATCTGCATACAGGGTAATTCAGGGCCCAAACATAGGTCAAAGCAGCTTAATAAGAATAAAAGTGGGATGAGATGATCTAGCAAGGGCTACAGCACTTCCAAGAAACCAAATGATAATCTGTAACCCTAAAAAAACCCACTTCAATTCACAAGGTTCGAGGTAAAGTAAAAATAGAATAAACCCTCTAAAATTCATAGAAAAATAACCTCTAGGGTTTAGAACCTTCAATTTGGCCTTTAGAACCCATTTTGACCTACATTGAGAACCATGCCCAATTAATAACTTAATTTGGGTTTTTGCGCAAATTGACCGGTCAAACAAGGTTTAATATGAAAATGAAATTCACCATCAGATTCCTTAGGTCCTAATTAGTCATGTATAAAAACTTGAGCCTAAGAAGAAACCTCCTTGACCGACTTTACACTTTGGTCCTCATATATTTACTCTTTGGCCCTCAACTTCTGAACCCTCGCATTTTGGCCCCTAACTCTCCTTCGTTCTTTGCAATCAGGTCCCTCCTGCAAAACCTGCCAGCACCATGCTCCGGCGACCTTGCGCGGAGCATGGCGCCGCGCAGGGTGAGGTGGGGGACCTGGCAAGTAAACCGGGGGTGCCCTGCGTCGTCAACCGTCGCAGGGACACCCCCCTGGTCGTTGCAGCCCACCATACCGGCCGTGCGAACGCACGGACGGTATGGGTTCTTGTTTCCGACCATTCTCCGGCGAGGGAGACACATCGTCTCCCTCCGCCTTCCTCCCTGTTTGATCCCTATAAATACCCCCCCGTTGCTCCACCGACCAGGGCAGCCTGGATCTGACGGAGAAAATCACCAGCTCCGGCGGTTTCCTCCCCTTCCACCTCTTCGCTCTGCCGCAATACCAGCAGCAGAGACTTCCTCCCCTGCTCTTCCTGCGCCACGCCGCACCCAGCTGGCGCCTCTCCGGCTCTCTGCTCGCCGCCGCCCCTTTCCCTGAGCATCGTCTTCTCCGGCGACAGTCGATACGACTGTCGCCCTGTTCCCCCCCCTTCGTCCCTGCAAGTAAGCTAGAGCTACTCCCCTTCTCCTCCTCTTTCTTTCCCCGCTTTCAATTTATTCAATTAAGCCCTCTACCGACCCTGACCACCTTCACCCCCTTCGCCTCCGACCACCCTCCGGCGAGCCGCTCCCATCACCTCAGCAACCCACACGGCTCGCCGACCCTCACCGAACCTCCGCCTCATCACACTGAGCACCCCCCACCCCTCCACTACCACTCCACACCTCCGTAACACTCCCCCGAACAAACCCATTCCTCCGGTTGCAGTCCGACCCAGGGCTGCCGCCAGACACCTCCTTGCGGCCTGCCGCGCAGCTCCTCACCTTCGCCGTGCCACGGCGAAGGTTCCCCAGTGGTTTGATCAGGCCGCGAGGCCATATTCGTGTCCGACAGGTTTTGAGGTTCGACCGCCATTAACGCACATTGAAGCAGCTTCTCCCGCGCTCCAGGCTTGAGGACTCCAGGTCTCCAGCTGCTGCGGAGTACGGGGAGTCTTGCGAAGGCAGCCAGCCAGCAACCTATGAAAATAGAAGCCGCAGCTGCAGAAGCCAGGCCGCAGTCTCCCAGCAGGCGCACGCGAGGAACGGTCTGCGTTTAGTCCCACATCGGTAAGCCTCACACCCGTTCCACTGTTTAAATTGATTTCGTGCACTAGCCTTACTGCCTCAGTACACGGGGTGAGGTCCCCTTACACCCGCCCGGTTACCCGGTCTCGTCCGCGCTCACGCCTCGCGGACCTGACCCGACCCGACTTAGACTGACCTGCACTCCTCGCCCACCACGCACGCCGGTGGGCCTGGACCCGGGCGTGACCAAGAGTGGTTTCAGAGAGAAAGAGAGACGCGGGGGGGGGAGGGTAGAGTAGGTTTTGCCTCTGACGAAAAACTCTGAAGTGTGCAGGCACAGGCGAAGAAGAAGACCCGCGGAAGAAGAAGGAGCTGCACTGTATCAAATGCATAGTTAAGTCGTCTAAGCACCGGGTCAGACGACGGAAGGTCAGCAGCCAGAGCAGGAAAGAAGGCAGGCTGAAGAAGAAAGAAGAGGAAGGGCCAAAGCAAAGAAAAAAAAGAGAAGGAGACAGGAAGGAGAAAGAAAGAAAAGAAGAGCAACGGCCAAAGCAGAAGAAGAAGAAAGGAAGACTTAGTAGCTGAAGGCAGAAGCTCTGCAGCCATAAAGAAGAAAAGGGAAAAGAGAAAGGGTCACCACAATTGCAGAAAAAGAAGAAGAGAGGCCAAGACAGAAACCGAAGAAGAAGAAGAAAGAGATCTGAAGAGGAGCATCACCTCTGCAGAATGAAGAAGAAGAAGAAGGAGCTCTGAAGAAAGAAAGAAAGAAGAACATCACGAGGAGAAAATGAAGAGAACAACAAATTCTTTCCCTCTCTCTTTCTTTATTTTGTAAAAGAAACATGTATATCTCTAGAATACAACTTGCTCCCTGAGTTCGACCTCGGGAACTCTTTTATTTTCCGAGTAAAAAAATTATATTTGAAGTGTTGGTAATAACCGGCTTTACTACAACGTTATAACAAACTAAAACCCGGTTGAAACCAAGCAACTCCAGCTAGTCCACTTGAAGAGTTGGCTTGTTGCTTGAATTTGCTAGGGACTAGCAAAAACTAGGAATGGGGTCATTTGATGAACCCATATTTGTGGGCTAATTAGTTACTTAAATGCCTAGGAATTAGATTAATGTTGGCATATAAATTGCATACAATAAGATGTAAATATATTAGTCTAGGTATTCATTTATTTACATATTCCATGCATTGCATTCATACTTAGAATTCATTTAGAATAACATGCATTAGAATAGTTAATCTTTTTGGTTGCATTACATGTATTAATTTATTTCACATTTCTTTTAAGGGTTTGCACATAAATAACCCCTTATTTATTTTCTTTATTTGTTTCTTCCCTAACGGCTGCATGTAGTAGAGTGCACGAGCTAAATGCACAGGCAAAAATCGTGGATCTCTATTCCCACGATCTACGTCGCTTCTTCTTCAACCAACGCTTGCCTACACCTACACTCCTCTTGTAGCATAAAAGAAGGGTTCCGGTGTCCTTAGCAGGGAGGCCACCACTATTCCAATCCACCACTGCGCAGAACGTTAGAGCTTTTCCATTCCACCACCACCGGCCTCCTACCACGAGTGCAAGCCCACACGACCGCGGGCAGATAGGGTGATAGACCGCCGCACCATCAGTGGCTTGTGCAACTCACCATGAGCGTGTGCCTGAAGGCCACGCAACCACTGCCAGCAACCACCTTCAGTTACTCATCCCCGCACTAGTTAAGACATTTGAGAGTGATCCCAGACGTCTGACTTCCCATATCTTTTTTCGTCTTCTTATTTCTTGTTGCTTTGTTTCCCCTCCACTTCAACAAAGCCCATTACCATCCACACCAGCAGCAACTGGCACCTGCGGCCGAACCCTCCATGCACCCGCACGGCTAGCGCACCTCCGGCAGCATGCCTGTAGCGTGCAAAAGCAACAGTTGCAAGCTCTGCCCGCGAACCACCTCCTCCAGCGCACCACCTACAGTCGCATGTCGCACCAGACCCCTGCGCATGCCTGTAGCTCACGCACCCCTCCACATGCACGTGTAGCCTGCAACACCCACCACTTCATCGCGCATCGCCTCCTCTCCCCTCTGCGCACCAGCACCTTCGCAAGCCCCTTCAGTGCCTCACCGACCCCCGCAGTGCCTTCTCCTGCAACCGCGCACGTCATCTGCACACCCCCACGCACAGCAGCAGGCGAACCTTCCCCTCTACACCCACGCCGCCTCCAGCGCCCCTGCGTGCGGCCTGCAGCGCCCGCGCACACCTACAGCACCCGCACGCGCCTCTGTCCCGCCAACAAGCACAGCCAGCAGCAAGAGCCACCGGAAACCACCCTTCACCAAAGCTCCATCCGGCTGACCTCGGCCATCTCGTAACTTGCCACTGCCACCACCATAAAGCCGTCGCTTCGGCCAACCTATTCCTAGAAGGGTTCCTCGAATGAACCTCTCTCCCATGTGCAAGGAGGAGAGAGGTAGAATCCTCTGTTTTTGGTGGCATTAGTATTTACATTTCATGCCATTGCCATAAAAAGATTTTTGATTTATTATTATTTTATTATGGTGATTTTATGCAAATAACCTCCTTCTTTCTCGTAAATGCAAAATCAGCATGTTAAAGTCTTTTTATCTTAATTGAAAAGCGATTTTGGCTTGATTTCTTGACGAAATTAATGGTGAACATTGGTTTTTGACCCTTGCGAGTTTAAATAGGCCATTGCCTCCCTGTGGATACAAACCACTCCTAATTGAGTGGTTATTTTGATTGTTGATTAGTCAATTTTTCCAGCACTTACATACTACAACAACACGTTATTTCATTTGTGAAACTTAATCGAAAGTGGAAAATCGACGCATCAACCGTGCCCTGCAAGACCTCACTGCACCCGCAGGCAGCCCCACCCGCAGGCACCCACACCCACAGGTGCGCCCTTGCATGCCCGTAGGCTGACCACACGCAAGCAGATCGCTCGCACGCAGTCAAGCTCGTAGTGCAGCTGCCCACAGGCGCGCCCTAGCACGCGCGACCATAGAGCAGCAGCCCCGCTTGCAGCAACGACCCTTCATCTTCTCCTCCAATAGAGCTCAATACGCCAGCGGCTATTCTCCACCGTCCGACCGCCGTCGGCTACCTCCAGCCGCTGCATCACCACCATCATGAAGCACTTGTCGAGGTGCACCATCCCGCCAACTCTCGCCGCTAACTGCGCATGGCCGTTCAAGCGAGGAAGAGAGAGGAGAAATCCTCTATTTTCTCCCCAATTAAAATTTACATTCCATGCCATTGCCATTTTGATATTATTATTTTATTCAGACCACATTGTATGGATGCACTTATAGTTTCTTGAATTTACTTCACTTGTGTTATGTGCATCATTCTACATTGAAATTTAAATCAGATTTACATGCAAATCCAATTTACATGATATGCAACTACACATGTATCATATACATATTTTTGGGAGCTTAATTCCTGATGTAAAAATTACATAAATAGCCTTGAACTTTTAAGAAAATTGCAAGCTCCATTTAGAATAGCATATTCCTCGCATTGAAGTCGTGAAAGTGTCTGCAAATAGTATATTCCTCTACTCGTGAATTTATTGGTTCTATTCCTCCCTGTGGATGCAACATTTTTATTATGGTTAAAGTTGATATTTATTTTAATTTTTAATTGAGAGATTTTCCACCACATAAAACACGACATATCACTTTAGTGCTATCATCTTCATAAATAAGCAAGAATCTCTTCATCAACTATCAGAGATCGGATAAATGATTCCTGCATCAAACCACTTGATAATTTCCTTCTTGACCACTTCTCGCATATTAGTGTTTAATCTCCTCTGCATTTAGCGAGAAGGGCGGGATCCATCTTCCAAAAATATTCTATGATTCAAGTAAGATGGCTCGATCCCCCTAAGGTTATGAATGGTCCAACCAATTGCCTACTTGTGTTCCGTTAGGACCTTGATCAGTTTAATCTCCTGCTCCTTAGTTAATTTTGCACTGATAATCTTAGGAAGCATCTTTTGTGGTCCTAAAAACTGATATTTCAAATTCTCACGCCATGGTTTCACTTTGAGTTGGGGTGGGTTTTGGATTGAGGGTAAGGATGATGCTGATGAAGATTCATCAAGAGCAAGAGGTTGAAAGTGAATAAAATCAATGACATCTTCAGAATGTGGCAGGTTTTCCATAGAGGGTTGCGGGTCAGATTCATCACAACAAGAGGAACTTTCAATTGCAGAAATCGCCATACAAGTTTCAATATTCAAATTGTCTTCCTCAAGTTCCTCTATAAATCCACAATCTTTGAATTTGTTAATCGCCTTAAAAATATCCAATTTCAATTTCTGATCCCCAACCATGCTACCGCTTTCATAGTTGATATTGGCCTTTGCGGTAGCTAGGAACGGACACCCCAGAATGATGGGCATGTTCCTCAGATTTTCAGGTACATCCATGTCAAGGACAGAGAAATCTATAGGAAAATAGAAATTCTTAACCTTAACAATAACATCTTCAATAACTCCTTGTGGATTTGGGACCGAATGGTCCACTAACTGCAGCATTACTGAAGTCAGCAGAAGTTCACCTAATCCGAACTTCTCGTAAGGAGAAGTCAAAATTAGGTTAATAGATGCACCTAGATCCAGAAGTGCTCTATCAAAAGTGTAATCTCCAATGACACAAGAAATCAAAGGTGCATCTGAATCTCTCTTTTTCTGAGGGTGGTGATGCAGGATAATATAACTAGCCTGCTCGGAGAGTACCACCTTCCTTGGAATAGATTCCCTCGACTTACGCTTCTGTGTGCATAAATCCTTCAAAAATTTAGCGTAAGCCGGTATGTGTTTAATAGCATCGAGGAGTGGGATATTGATCTCGACATTCTTGAATACATTCAAGAGCTCCTTGTTATTATCAATAGGCTTCTTCCTCCTAGGTTTAATCAAGGCCTTAGGAAAAGGAACATGAGTCAGATCTTCGGAATCAGGTTCCTGAGCCTTGATTTCTTCTTCGAAGTTCTCCTTTCTCTCTTCAGACTTTTCAGGATTTGGTGGATCAGAACAGTGTGCTTCTGGATCCTAAGTTTGTTTTCCACTCCTCAAGGTAACTGAATTAGCAAATGCATGCGGGTTTGGGTCATGGGGAGGGGTAGGAAAGATTGGAGGGGCTTCATTAGCCAAAAACCTTTGATTTGAGGAAGAAGCAGAAGAGGAAGAACCCTGCTCAATCACTTGAGCATGTGCATACGAGTCCCTCTAATTCCCGCACCCTTGGGCATGATTGCCCAAATTCTGTATATTACGTGGGTTCGGTACAGGTTGAGATGGCAGAGATCCAGGTTAACGAGTATTAGCAATGAACCCGTTTTGCAAGTTGTCCAGTGAGGTTTTTATTTGTTGCATGAGTTGGAGCATGGATCCTTGATTTCTACCTTCTGTCGGTTCAAATCGGCCTACCCTACGGGTTGACGAGCATTCCAAGATGGCTAATTGACCTGATTCGGGGGCAGCTGGGTGTAAACATGACCCTGACCCATTGGCCTTTGCGGATCATAATTTCTGTGTTGGAATTGGGTTTGTTGCCCTGGGTTTTTCCAGGAGAAGTTAGGGTGGTTCATCCAACCCGGATTATATGCATTGGAATAAGGGTTGGACCTAACATTCTCCTATACGGCATAGACATCCTCATAGGGTGAGGATGGAGAGAAAGAAAGGGAGGGATCAGAGAAACTAGGATCAAAGGCCCCAGTTTGGAATCCATGGGGTTCCGAATAATGTTGACTCACAGGTTGAGCCGAATCAAGTTGATTCACGAACTCCCATCCAGAAGGAGCTCGCGACGAATGGAATCCAAAATTATGGGATTGAGTGGATCGAGAATTATTCATTGAATTTCCAGCCATCCACTCCACCTTTTAGTAACCAAGTCCACCTTATCTAGTTTATTGCAAATCAATTTCATATCTAATGAATGAGAGTCGTGGACTTCATTAACATTTGATCTACGTTGTTGGGACTGATTAAAGTATCCATGGAGGCATGATTGATCGAATTCTCGCTCATCTCCTCAAACAAATCGTGCACGCCATCTGCATCTTTGTTGAGGAAATTGCCTCCATAAGAAGCATCCATGTGATTTCTAAGTTGCTCAGTCAACCCGTGGTAGAAGATCTGCACGAGCTACCATTTCGGCACCTCGTGGTGTGGACACCTCCGCAATAAGTCTTGGAATCGCTCCCAAGTAGCATGAAACTGCTCCCCCGGCCACTGAGTGAAGGTAGTAATTGCCCGTCTCAAAGCATTGGTACGTCGGACAGGGAAGAATTTCTTAAGGAAAGCCAATTTCAAATCATTCCAAGTTGCAATTGGCCTTCCTATAGTCCTATACCAATGATCGACTTTATCCCAAAGAGAGTAGGGGAAGAGCCTCATGATCATCTGCTCCTCATTCACGTTTCGTGCCTTAGTGGTCTGCACCAAAGTGGTCAAGTCCTCCAAGTGCTGAAATGGGTCTTTAGAGCCAAGCCCATGGAAATGTTTGATTAGGCTTAACACCTAGTGCTTGATTTCTACGTCACTTGCAAGAATCTAGACACCGGGACGTTCCCCATAATTTGAAGGATCATACAAATCCTTCATGGGCTGAGCGCCCTGACTTCTCTGGAACCATTCTTACATTCTCTGCATTTGTTCCAGCTACCTTTGAAATACCTCCTATGGATTCTGAGGCAGAGGAGGCTGTTGATTGACCATGGGATCAATTTGGCCAAAATCCAATCTACGCCTCCAAGAATACTCTAGTGGTCCATCCAATCGGGGATTCAATGACCTTCTTCCTAAATAAACTAGGAAGAGGTTGGAAGGACTGGGGATAAGAACCTTGCAGCACAACAAAACAAGCCTATCCTCAAGTGGGGTAGCCTAAGGATCTACAGACACTCAGAATCCACCTTAAGAATATAAATGATTTACTCTACTTGTGTCCACTCAATCCAACCAGTAAGAAGGAGGGACTGGGGAGAAGGTTCTTCCTTTGGCTTGCACCTCCAGTTCCTAGTGTACCCCCCAACCACGGTCATTTGACGCTACTCCCCTAGCTAGACATCAGATTGATTGGTAAAACCAGGTTAATCATAAACAATCTCAGAGTGGACCCCAAAGAGTGAATCAGTCCTTAAGGCCAATGTCTACTTGATTTTATTTAGACTTGGGATTGTAGTGCTTATGGAATGTGGTGGGCCCTTAAAATAGGTTGTGCCCTTAATGATCAATTGAGTATCTGTGAGTGCATGCACAACCAGGGTTTTCAAGTAAGATTATTTGTGATGAGTAGATTTTAAGGTTCAAATCTTGCTTAAGTAGCTTTTAGGGTTTAGAATTAGGTTTAATTCAATCAATTTTGAGGCAAACTAGGTTTTCAAGCACGGGTGAAGATCTCTTTCCTTTTAAAATCAAAAATAAAGTGGAGTGAATGATATTGACCTAAATTAAAAACCCTAAGGGGAAGCTATTTGGTGAGTTAATTTTAGGTTAAGTGGTGCGGAACACACAACTCAAACAATTGGCCAAGATTGCACCACTGAGTTAGGCACACAAAATTATTAACCAAGACTGATTTCTACTCTTTTATATGTTGATCTATTTGTACCAGTTCCACAGATCAGAATCTAGTTGAGTAGAAGAAAATCAATTAGGTTATGTGCCTTGATGTGGCTGTATGTAGTGTGTATGTTGAATTACCCCACAAGAAATATCTTTTTGTTGATTTTTTATATGTGGGTGAAATGAATGTGAGTGGAAATCCAAGCAACCAAACTAACCCTAGGATTTATGCAAACACCTAGGTTAATTGGAGTTTGAATTAATGTAGTGAAATGGAATCCATGGAGGGGGAAGAATGGGGAGCACTTATAGTTGTCTTCAACTACACTTTACTCCGATCTATAACTTGAAGATTCCCTATCAAGGTACCTGCAAAATAATAGACAAGAAGTAAAGAAAGTCAGAAAATAATAAAGTGCGCAAAATACGGAAAGAAAATCGAAAATCGTTGCCTCCACGGCAACGATGCCAAAATGTTGGAAGCGGAAAACTAAGCGATCGAAGTTGGTTTCGAAAAACCCGTCGTTGTAGTTTGATTTGCGAAGAAATCCGTCAACAGATAAATTTATACCGAAATTCTAAGAATTCTGGGTCGAACACAGGCAGGCTACGTCAATCTAAACTCCACGATTATACTTTTTTATATTTTTTTTTAGAAAATAAGATAATTACAATGGAACTAATATAAAAAATAAGAGGGAGAGAGAGAACAAGCACTTGATATAATCAGAATATTTTTACGGCTACAAAGTGGGAAATGATTACAACTAGAAAGCAAAAAATTCTATTCTAGAAAGCGATTAAAAAGAAGGGAGAGAGATGTTATCCTCCTCGACGAATGCTTGGAGGACGAGTTGGACGCAGCGACTCCTGGAAGATGGAGAACAGAGCAGGAAGAAGGGGGATGGAGTAGGAAGAAGAGGGAACGAGGTAGCACATCATCATCGTCACGGGATCCTCTTCCGGAATAGGGGCGAGAAAATTGGATTTAGCTCTAGAATAGCATCTCGAGTGTGGGACAAGCTTCTCCTGAGCTTTAGAGAGGGGAGAAGTGAAGGAAGGGATGAAGAAGAAGTGGAGGTTGGGTCTCCTTTTATAGTTGTAGGAATTGAGGGCAAATTTGTCATTTCAAGCAAAAAGCATTAAAATCAGGTCTTTAGTGACGGATTTATCCATCACTAAAGGTCTGATTGTGGCCGACGTGCACGCACCGTGCGTGCCTCCCCGCCTGCCACGCTCAAAATGCACCCCCACATCTGCGAAATCACAGCCGTTCGATCGCGAGATCGAATGGCCTAGATTTCACCTCACGCACACCTTCCTCTACGTGAAACCGCATGCCCACGTGCGATCAGGCGTGTGCACTGCACATCAGATCGCACATGCACACAATTGGATTATCTGAGCCACCCATAGCCGATCATGCGGTCACGATTAAACACTTGCCGTTGCGGATGGCGAGTCAAACGCGTGTCACACGCTTGCACAACGCCGCTCGACTGCTGTGGTAGCAGCGCTTTGTCGCGGTTACAAATTAAGCGTGTGCACTTCATGGCCAATGAGATCACGCCTCGCCGTGTCTTCAAAACATGGGTAACGGTGCTGCGGCTGATTTGGGCTGCTGTGATGGAGCCATCTTGGCCGTCCATCTTCTGCATGTTGTAGATGGTGCCACGGATGTAGGATTGGATTGATTTTCACACCGTTAGGCTACGATCATCGATCCGAATGCATCCATGTAGTCAGATTTTTCGTCCGAAGTGCAGATTGGCACCATCTTGACCCTTAATTTTTAGGCTTCCTTAGTCTCTATCTGGTGCTACGGATGACCGATCAGGGAAATCTTGGAGTCATTGAACTCCAACCGTTGCCCTGATCATATCCGTATAGCTGGATCTTTGATCTGAGGCCCCAATTAAAAATTTCCCTGTCCCTAACTGGTCGAGTGTGTTTTACGTGTTAGAAATCAAGGTTACAAGTAACCCATCGTCGTAGTTGCAAAGCACGTTGATCAGATAAAATTTATACTGAAACCCCAAGGGAGTCTCAGGTGGAACACAAGGAGGCGATGTTTACTTTACGTGAAGACCATGCTTCGATTCGTTTCTTTTTGGTATTTTAGGGTTTTTTTTTTTGTATTTTTGTATGAAAACAAGCAAACGTATCACAAGATAGAGATATGGAACAAATCTGATATATATTACTTCCAATGTCAATTACAATAAACAATGAAAGCATAAAAAGAGAGGGGGTGAGAGGAAATCTCCCAAATCAGCTGTTCGGCGAGATGATGGTGCCTGGCGGAAGCTCGAACGAAGGAGGTGAGGAGTGGGACAACTAAGGTGAGATGCAAGAGGACATTGGGTTGAGGAAGGCTTTGGCATAGCTCCGTAATGGGGGTGAGAAGATGGAGTTGGTCTGCTACTGGAATGGAGGTGGGAGGATGGTTCCAAGGTGACCTATGAAGGGGGATGGGAAGTTGGAGGAATATTTGGTGGGGCAGAGGTTTGCTACACTAATAGGAGCCTTGGGAGCTTGAGAACAAGCTCTAATGGAGCGTTGGTAGGCTTGCTAGAGCTTGGGAGTAGGTGGGAGTAGAGTAGGTAGAGATGGCTTGGAAGGGAGGGGGTGTAGGTCCTTTTTTAGTGGAGGAGAAGAGGCTAAAAATGGATAAAGGACCTTTAGCAACCTCCAGACCGTCACCGAAAATGTTGCTGTAAATAGCTCACATCCGCTAGCGACGGCTGTAAGCATCACTATAGGTCAGCCCAGCTGTTGCGGAAAGTTTGCCCCAACCGCGCTTGTGCCCGCATTGTGTTGCCCACCTATCACACGCGCTAATCGCGTGGCGCCCTGCTGTGTGCGTGCTGCCATGCATTGGCGTGCGCATGCACGCGCGCTATACTGCCGCTATGCATGCACTACTGCTGCTGCTGTGCTTCTAGCCGAATTCTGAATTGGGGGGGCTGTGGGAATTCGAACCCGCGCCCCTCCCTTGCAAATCGACGCTCTAACCATTACATTAGATCATCCCTTGTGTCGAGAGGAGCAGCTTGGTGCAAATGCTTCCTAGCCGTTGGATCTTGATCCAACGGATAGGATTCAAGGGCGCGGATGAAGAAGGAATTGGGTGGTGCTGCTGGCCGGTGTTGGGCGGCTTGGATAGCGCCACATGGCGCCATCTAGGCCGTCCGTCCATCTTCTTCTTGTAGAGGGTGCTACAGAGCTCAGATCTGGGCGATTCTCGCGCTGACGGATTGCGATCGTTGCTTTGAATCCATCCGTACGGTTGGATTCTTCGTTCGAAGCTCGTAAAGATGTTGTGCTGCCTCCTGGCCATGTAAAATGATGGAATTAATGTACATAATATACAACTACCCTAAATGCAATGCAATGGATGTTTATGCAATATTTATATCATGATATGCACTGCTATGCCTAGGAACTATTATAAATAAGAATTTTACGATGAATTTATATGTGCTTATCATACTCCCATGCTTAGTTTTTGCTAGTCCCTAGCAAAAATGAACCTAAATGCTATGTATAAAAGTAGAATTAAGGTTCGAGTATTCATTGATTGCTTTAGAAAATCTCAACCCTAAGGCCTAATTACAAAGACTTATCAGTGCCAGGGTGTCTGCCAGAATGCAGGCCATCCAAGCCCTCGCCTTATTTGAGAAGAGAAGGTAAATTTTTTTTACTTTTGGAGTTTGAGAGTTACGGGATAACTTTTTACAGCTACCCGACCCGCCCAAGACTCGAAAAGGACTCTAAGTGCAAAGCATCTTGTGAAAATAGTGAAAGACTCACTAGACGACAGTTAAAATGGACTTCAGGTTTCTACGACCCTAGGTGACCTTGCCTAAAGGTTTAGCTTTACGATCGGTAGCTTTCTCCCTACTTTCTTTTATATGGGGTCAACACAAGGGTGAGCCCAGTGTATATCTCCCTTGTTTATTCTACTTCCCTACTTCTTCCCTAAGTGTTTTGGGAATTATTGTGCATTTTTTTTTGAGCTAGGTTCTGGACAATCGGCCGATGAGTTATTACCACCAACAACTTGCCAGCCATACTCGTGCGGTGAAGTGTGGTTTTATTTATTTTTTTATTTTCTCCTTTTTCTATTTCTTTTTCTTTTTCTTTTTTTAAGTAGGTGGCTTTCCTAATCTAAGATTTACCTAAAGGCAGCATAATGAAAATGGTCTTGTGGCTGTGCTCTAGACAACTGGTCGATGAGCTGTTACCACCGACAACTTGCCAGCCATACCACCCAAGTTGGTCCGTTAGCTACCCAATTTCCGAAAAAATCATCGGAAATTGAGTCAGTGAAAAAAAATGTGTGTAGATGCTTAGGCTTAAAGTCCCCGTAAATCAGAGGGCAGGTTGATAATTCGCATACTTATCATCCCAAATTAAAATAAATTTTAATTGGCGAGGACTCGAGACTAAGTACACATTCGAGTGGACACCCAGGCTAATTAAGCCCGAAGACCTGAAGAGTCTAAGTATTTAGGTCTCAAAGTATCAATTCCTAAAGTTTACAACTCCTAATGCCTAAGTTCTCATCTCCTAATTCTAAATTTTTTTTTATTTTATCTTTTTCAAATTTTCATTTTTTTCTTTTAACAAGAATCAAAATAACAAGAAATCACTGTTACAGCTGACAAAATGGTTATAAAATATGTCCACTCCCCCATGCTTAGCTATTACAATGTCCTCATTGTGAAAAATGAAAGCATGCAGGAGAGTAGAAGTGGAAGAATAGCACCTGGTTTCCGTGAGCCTCTAGTCAGCTTGTAACAGTCTTTACATGTGCTGAATTTAGTGCCTTAGGTGGGCGATGATCAGCCTGCGAATGTTAAGGCAAGGTAAGAGCAACCTTGTCCGAGACGGGTTCAGGGAGCACATGGTCAACGAAGGGTTTGTGACACTGTCCATTGACCTTGAAAATATTACCCATCTTTGGGTTAGTGATATCGATGGCCCCATTAGGGAAAATCCGCTCAATAATGAACGGGCCACCCCACTTAGACCTGAGTTTACAGAGGAAAAGCTTCAATCGAGAATCAAAAAGCCAGACCTTCTGGTTCGGCTTAAAGCTCTTACGTGAAATCATCTGGTCATGGAGAGCTTTGGTCCTTGCCTTATAGATTCTGGCATTTTCATAAGCATCATTTCGAATCTCCTCCAACTCAGATAGTTGGAGTTTCCTAGTTTTCCCAGCCAACTCAAGGTCCACATTACATTTTTGATGGCCCAAAATTCCAGGTGTTCAAGTTATACGGGTAAGTGACACGCCTTACCAAACACCAGACGGAACAGAGACATACCAATTGCCATTTTGTACTCCATACGGTAAGCGTATAGAGCATCATCTTGCTTTTGGGTCCAGTCCTTCCTATCAGGCCTAACGATTTTCTGCAAAATGCTCTTGATCTCCCAATTGGAGACCTCGGCCTGTCCGTTTGTCTGAGGGTGGTAAGGTGAGGAAATCCGATGGCTCACCCCGTATTTCCCCAGTAAATTCCGAAACTGGGCATGAGTGAAATGTGTGCCACCATCACTGATAATTGCCCTCGGAACCCCAATCCGACTAAAGATATTTCTCTTCACAAAATCGATGACCGCCTTGTGGTCATTGGTCCAAGTGGGAATTGCCTTAATCCACTTGGATACGTAATAAATAGCAACCAGAATATACCGGTGTCCAAATGAAGGAGGAAAGGGTCCCATAAAGTTGATGCCCCAAATGTCAAAAATTTCAATGGAAAGAATTGGGTTCAGGGGCATCATATCTCTCTTAGCCATGTTCCTGAGTGTCTGGCATCAGGTGCATGACTTAGAGAATTCCTGGGCATCCTTAAATAATGACGGCCAATAGAATCCGGATTGCAAAATTTTTGCGGCCATCTTTTTCCCAAAAAAGTGTCCACCACAAGCGGATGTGTGACAGAACTCAAGTATGCTATGGAACTCGACTTTCGGGATGCATCGACGAATAATCTGGTCTGCGCCAATGCGATGCAGCTCGGGATCATCCCAAAATAATATTTGGCCTCAGACATAAGTCTATCCCATTGTTGTTTGGTCCTATCCTAGGGGATTTGACTAATGGCCAAATAATTAACAAATCTGCAAACTAGGAGGCTTGAATACCTGAGACTGTAAGGGTAGTGTCATCCGAAAAAGTATCAGAGATCGGAACGTCCAAATGACGAGAATCAATTAGGATTCTCGAGAGGTGATCCACCACTACATTTTGTACCTCGGCTTTATCCCTGATTTCAAGATCAAATTCTTGAAGTAGTAGAATCCAGCGAATGAGTTGGGGTTTTGCATCCTTTTCGGCCAAGAGATGTTTTAAGGCTGAGTGGTCGGTATAGATGATGACACGATAACCTAAAAGATAAGCCTTGAATTTTTCTAAGGCAAAGACTACAGCTAGCAATTCTTTTCCAGTAATTGTGTAGTTCCTCTGGGCCTCGTCCAGAGTCTTTTAAGCATGGTAGATTACAGATGGCTTTTTCTCAATCTTCTGACCCAAGATAGCCCCGACGGCATAATCAGATGCATCAGCCATAATCTCAAATGGGGTTGTCTTGACTGGCGGTTGCAACACCGGGACACAGGTGACTGCCATTTTCAATAAATCAAATGCCTTATGGCATGATTCATCAAATTCGAACGGTGTGTCTTTGACCAAAAGGTTACTCAGGGACCAAGCAACCTTCGAGAAATCCTTAATGAATCTTCTGTAAAAGCCCACATGCCCAAGGAAAGAGTGAATCTGCTTTACGTATGTGGGTGGAGGAAGTCTAGAGATAGCATCCACCTTAGCTCTATCAACTTCAATTCCCCGACTAGAGACCACGTGACCTAGGACGATGTCTTCCTGAGTCATAAAGTGGCTCTTTTCCCAGCTAAGGACCAGTCGTGTTTTGATACATCTCTGAAGGATCAATTCCAGGTTAGCCAGACAAAACTCAAAAGAATCTCCAAAAATGGAGAAATCATCCATGAACACCTCAAGACAATCTCCCACCATGTCAAAAAAGATGGCCAGCATGCACCTTTGAAAAGTCGTAGGCGCATTGCAAAGCCCAAATGGCATTCTACGGAATGCAAAGGATCCGTAGGGACATGTGAAAGTTGTCTTTTCCTGGTCTTCGGGATGGATAGGGACTTGGTTATGTCCCGAATAACCATCCAGGAAGCAAAAATATTTTTGCCCAGCTAACCTTTCGAGGATTTGATCGATGAATGGCAAGGGAAAGTGATCCTTTTCAGTGGCTGTGTTCAGCTTCCTATAGTCAACACAGACTCTCCAAGCAGAAGCTGAACGAGTGGTGAAGGTTTCCCCTTTCTCATTAGTCATAACATTTATTCCCGCCTTCTTGGGTATAATTTGAATGGGGCTAACCCACGGACTATCTGAGATTGGGTAAATAATCATAGCATTGAGCCACTTGATTATCTCCTTCTTGACCACTTCTCGTATGTTCGGGTTTAGTCTCTTTTGCATTTCGCGAGAAGGGTGTGATCCATCTTCCATGAAAATACGATGATTACAATAAGATGGTCCAACCAATTGACTCCTGTTGTTCTTAAGAACCTTAATTAACCTCAATTCTTTCTCCTTAGTCAAATCAGCACTAATAATCACAGGGAGCATGTTTTCAAGTCCTAAGAACTCATATTTCAAATTTTTGGGCAATGGTTTTAATTCCAGTTGGGGTGGGTTCAGAATAGAAGGAAGGGAGGATGCTGATGAAGATTCATCAAGACGATCCAGTGGAAGAGGCTGGGAATGGACAAAATCAATAGCCTCTTCAGGATGTGGCATGTCTACCACGGAGGGGGGTTGTGGGTTGGGTTAGCTAAAGCTAATGGAGTCCTCGAGTGCATTGATTGTCATACACGTCTCAACATCCTGATCCTCGAGTTCCTCAATGAATCCTCAAATCCTCTTATCGCCTTAAAAATATCCAGAGTTAATTTCTTATCCCCAAAGGCGATCTCCATACTACCTCTTTCACAGTTTATGTTGGCCTTGGCGGTAGCTAGGAACGGACGCCCCAGAATGATGGGCATGTTCCTCAAATCATTAGGTACGTCCATGTCAAGGATGAGGAAATCTATAGGAAAATAGAAATCCCTGACCTTGACAATTACATCCACAATAACGCCTCTCGTTGTGGTGACCGATCGGTCTACTAATTGTAGCGTTACTGAAGTTGGCCTGAGTTCACCTAACCCAAACCTCTCATAAATAGAAGTTGGGATTAGGTTGATGGATGCACCTAGGTCCAATAGTGCCCTATCAAAAGTGTATTCTCCAATATTGCATGAGATCAAGGGGGCACCTGGATCTTTCTTCTTTTCAGGAAGGTGATGCAAGATCACAGAACTTGCCTGCTCAGAGAGAATCACCTTCCTCAGAGTGGGTTCTCTCGGCTTACACTTTTGAGTACACAGTTCTTTCAAGAATTTAGCATAAGCCGGGATGTGCTTAATAGCATCAAGGAGCAGAATATCAAAAGGTCATTGTTGCTGCCTAGGGTTTTCTTCTTCTTGGTTTTCAATAGGGCCTCAGGGAATGGGATAGGGGTGGAATTTTCAATTTCCGATCCCTAGGCCTTATTGTCTTCTTCGACCTCCTCCTTCTCTTTCTCAAGCTCCCTAGGATTTTGACTTCTAGAAGGTAATTCTGGGTTCTGGGTCTGCTTCTCACTTCTCAAGTTGATAGAGCTTGCAGAGGCATAAGGGTTTGGCTCTTGAGGTGGATTAGTGAAGATTGGAGGGCCTTGGTTGGTCATGTAACTTGAAGAAGAAGAAGAGGGACCCTACTCAACCACTTGAGCATGTGTGTGTGGGTCCCTTTGATTCCCGTACCCTTGGGCTCTATTGCCCTGATTCTGCACATTACGCGGGTTGGGTACAGGTTGAGATGGTAGGGATCCAGGTTGTCGGGTGTTTGCAATTAACCCTGATTGTAAGTTATCCAAGGATGTCTTCATTTGTTGCATAAGCTGAAGCATGGACCCTTGCATTTCCACCATCTACCAATTTAAATTAGCCTACCCCGTGGATTGTTGGGCATTCCAAGATGGATGATTAATTGGTCTCGGGGGCAATTGGGTGTATACTTGACCCTGACCCATAGGTTTTTGAGATGCATAGTTGCTAGGTCGAGATTGGGCCTGTTGCCCCTGATTTTTCCAGGAGAAGTTAAGGTGGTTCCTCCATCCTAAGTTAAAAGTGTTGGAATACAGGTTGGACCTAACATTCTCCTGCATTGCATATGCATCCTCATAAAACGTGGATGAAGAGAAGGAAGGATCATAGAAACTAGGATCAAAGGCCCCAGTTTGGAACCCATATGGTTCCGAGAAATCCTAGTTCACAGGTTGAGCCGAATCAAGTTGGTTCATGAATTCCTGCCCCATGGGAGCTCGTGAGGAATGGAATCCCGAATTTTGGGATTGAGTGGGTAAAGAAATGTTTCCTGAATTCCCAAACATCCATTCTTCCATTTTCTTAGCAACCAAGTCCATTTTATCCAGTTTATTACAAATTAATTCCATGTCAAATGAATGAGAATCCTGGATCTCATTAGCACTTGACCTAGGTTGTTGAGACCAGTTGAATGCATCCATGGAGGCATGATTAATTGAGTTCTCGCTCATTTCCTCAAATAGGTCGTATGTGCTATCTGCATCCCTGTTGAGGAAATTGCCTCCACAAGAAGCATCCACGTGATTACGAAGTTGCTCAACCAACCAGTGATAGAAAATCTGCACGAGTTGCCATTTCGACACCTCATGGTGTGGACACTTCCCCAAAAGTTCCTAGAATCGCTCCCAGGCATCATGAAATGGTTCCCCTGGCCACTGGGCGAAAGTGGTAATCGCCTGTCGCAAGGCATTGATCCTTCCAATAGGAAAGAATTTCTTCAGGAAAGCAAATTTAAGAGCAGCCCAATGTTGCAATCGTAGATCGAGTATTTGATTGAGAAACGTTGTAGTATAGTTGCGACATACGATCCAACAAAAATATTTATAGAAAAAGATAACGAGACTTGAGTCTCGGTCGTTTGTCTCTGGGAGGCGTTTGTTTTTCTTTTGAAATCGATCTTTTTGCCGCTCTACCTTGTTTAAAAATGCATGTCGAATTCCAATCTCCTAATTACGATTTCACCACTTCTATTATGAACTCGGATTACATGCACGTGCGTTAGATAAATCACAGAGGTGAACATGTGAGTTTCTGTGTGCACGATTCTAGTGAGGTGGTGACTATTTATGGAGAATGCATCCATCATTAGGTTTTCGATATTCTCGGGAAACGACATGCTTGTTGTGGAATGGATTGACAATTAAAACAGGCAACTTGAATCATGCAAAGAGAATGGAAATTATTATGCTCATGGTGATTTCAAACATATAGAGATATATATATATAAAAAAAATGCATTTTCATTCATTCAATGGGAGAGTTATTTGGAACAAAAACTATAGAAGAAAGCTTGTACAGAAATGCTTGGAATTTAAATCTAGCTACCAGAAAATGACTGCATACAAGAATCTCTAGGGGAATTTTGCATGCATCATTGGGTGAGAATCAGAACTACGCTACTAAGCAGTAATAAAATGCAGTAAAACTATGAAGAGTCTAAACTAAATCTAGCAGAACAAAAGGGCATTCAAGGGTGGTCCCTGATGGCCTTGGAATGGTTGGGAGGAGAATGAAGGGCGGCCAATGGAGCTTGGGTCGGCCCGTGGAGAGAGGGAGGAGCGACCAAGCATCCCGGCATGGTGTCCTTCAAGGTGTTGATGAGCTCGTGGGGGTGGAGTGGCTAACTTAAGTGGAGGTGGGCGTGCATGGAACCATTGGAGTGAGTGGTGCCAAGAATGTGAATTGATGCCAAGGAATGTGAATGGGTGCACTTGGCCACCCATTGGGTCTTTTTATAGACTCAAGGGTTCTCTCTAGAGAGGTGTGGAACTCTCTAGAGAGAGTCCAAGAGTGGCCGGCCATATGGTTATGAGATCCTAAAAATGTTGATCTCATTTTGAATGCCTCTTGGTTGCTAAATTTGGCAACCAAGAGGTGGTGCCACATCAAGAGAGTTCTAGAGAACTCTAGAGAAGTGTGTGTGCATGAATGGGTGTGTGTGTGTGTAGTTGTGCTCTATGTGGCTAGGTGGTCTAGGTTAGGTCCTAAGGGGTCTAGGTAAGTGTATGTCTTGAATTAGGGTTACAAACCCTAATTGCTAAGGGGGAAATGCAATTAAACTTAACCTAAGTTTAATTGAATGAGTGTGAACCTAATTGAGAGTGAAATAACTCAATTAGGTTGGGTTTAGGTCAATTGGACTCTCACTAAGTCCAATTGAACTTGTGTGGGTTGAGATCTAAGATCAATTGGACTTAATGAGTCCAATTGGCTTAGGTGAAGGTAATTGACTTTGATCTAAGTCAATTGGGTTTGGTGAGGACATAATTAGGTCCTTAGGTAGGTCTAGAGGTGATGTACTAGGGTTAGGACACCTTAATTTAGGTTCCTATGGGGTTGGGATTAGGTCTAGGGAGCTAGAGATCTAAAATCAAGACTTGAATCTCAAAACAGGGACTGGAGACCAGTACCAGACGTCCAAAAATATGATCAGACGACTTATACTCAAAAATCAGAAGTTTAGACTTCAATTTTGGACGTCCAATCTGAGTTAGGGGGAAATCAAGGTTTTGTTTTGGGTATTCTGCAGAAATTGGACGTCTGACAAAGTGTCTGGCGTCCAATAACACTGCAGAAGTGGGTTTGAGGTGTACGGGAGTTAGTTAAGGGTCCTGGACATCCTATAACTTATCTGAACATCCAGATAAGGGTTGGAACTAGGGTTTTAGGGCTTCCTACAGTGTTGTGACCTAATCTATGGGTGGCTAAGGCTTGGGGAAGTCTCTAGGCTATCCTAAGGCTAGGGTGGACCTACGCTCTTCACATTTTACAGCTTTATTTCTACTTAATAGAATAGCAAACCTTTAACTCCCTTATATTATTATTCCCACATCTAATCTAAGCCTTCTGCTTGAGCTCTGCTGCAACTCTCGTTATTCCTGATCCAACTTTAAATCCAGCTCCTGATTAGCTTATTGCCTGCAATTGACATAATGCACTTAATCAGCAATTATAACATTAGTTTTTGCAAAGCTAAAGTAAAGCAGTAAAGATGTAGATAATGCTTATGCATGCATGAATTACCATAACTTATGCTAAGTTGTAGCCTAATCTAGGTCAATTAAGACCTATGATTGCTACGCAATCATACCCCCATGCCTAGATCTTGCTAGTCCCTAGCAAATGCAAGACTAAATTATTTACAGCAAGGGTCCCTGAGGGACTGATTATTTTATCAAGTGTATGCATAGAGATTTTTCTCCTTTTTGTTTTCAACCTATGCTCTAGAAATCCAGACAATCGTGAAAGTGCAGCTATGTAGCTTGTGCAACGGATTCGAGTGAAAAATTGATTCACCTCTAAAGCCTGTACTTGACCCCTAGTAAAAATTCTAGCGGGATAGGCAAACTTCTTCCCGCGGGATATTCAAAATATTCTATAAATTCCACCCCGACTTTAGGCTTAGGAAGAGAATCTCTGAGGGAAAAGATTATATATTTGGTGGCTCACTCTCACTTGGTGCTACATGGAGCTAGTACTACAGAATATAGATTCCCAGACTACTAAGTAACTCAACTCAGAGAAAGACAAGAAAAACTATGCTCCCTTTTGATTCCTTTGTATTCATTCTCTCTTTCTCTTTTTCTTTTTCTTTTCTTTCTTTTTCTTAGAGCTCACAACCTCACCAGATTCACATATACGATCTGTATTTGGTGGTCTCACTAGGCATTAACACTTTAATTGAGTTCTCATAACCCTAACACTATGTCGGAATTCCTCAGCCGGTATTCGGGCGATCAGAAACACACAAAAAATAAGTTAAGGCCATATTTGGTGGATCTCAAATTTATTTGGTGGTATTGCCTCAATGCAACTAAACTAAATATTCACTCTTTTGTTTTTACTTTTTCTTCTTTTTCTAATTTTTTCAATTTTTCTTTTTTTCTCTTTTTTGCATCATTTTTTTTCATCATTTTTTTTCAACATAACACATCCATGAACTTTATTGAGGAGGCATTATTAGGGATTGGTGGTACTCAAGAGACATTAGGTGGCTTATTTGGTGGAAGTGCCTACTCACGGCACCAGGAGAGATGGATAGGATGGTGTATTTCTGACCTTGGCATCAATACCCTCCTTCAACCGAGGATTCCATAAAGAATGGTCATAACCATCCACCTTAGCCCTAGTTTTATGAAAACTCACTTTCCGCGTATTTGCCTTATTTGGTGGCTCTCAATATTTCGCACAAAAATGTATATGCAGGAATCGAGAGTGAAAACTATGCCTTATCTCAGAGTATCATCACCTAATTATCTAGGATTCCAAATTCCTTGCACTAATCTTAGAGCACCAGTACACTCTACTCTCATCTCACACTATTTGGTGGATTTTTGGAGGAAAATCTGCCTGACTCCCAAAACACTGTCTAGGGGTTTAAGAGAAGAAGCACTGCTTCTTCTCGATAGACTGAAGATGTTTATCAGCCATCACCTTGAATCCATTGCAAATTCTACATGTGTGTGAAATGTTGTACTGGATTCCAGATTACAGGAATCAACTAGAGGATAAATTCCCTAATGCATTCTCTTAATAAAATAATCTTATTCATGAATGCAATATGTATATATGCTATGAACAATTAACCTCGTATGTTTGTACTTTATGGAATTCTCGTATCGGGTTACATTCAACTTGACCCTAAATTTAGAACAAAAGGTGAGCGAGTGAGTCAAAAATGGCTATTGCGAACAATTTCTAGCTCCAATGCGAGCATTGGAGGTGGAGTCGATTGTTCTTCTATTTAGGGTCCTAAAGTATGTTTTACATGTAGCTCCGAGGTTTTCCTAAATATTGGCATAAAAATTTTCAGTTTTGTTGTATCTACCCCCCCCATGCCTAAGTTCTTGCATGTCCTCATGCATGAATATAAAAGAAAACAAACACTGCAGGGAGAGAATGGGAAGGAAGACATTCGACCCAGCACCTAGGCAGGCGGGTTCTGATTTTTCCCACCCTTCGCTGTAGTCAGATTTGACCCCTTCAGCATCTCAGGAGCCACCTGTGGTAGATAAGGGTAAGAGGCCACTTAACCCTAATATTCCCGTCCCTTTTCCTGAGGCTCTGACACAAAATATAGTATGGAAAAAGGACACGCGAAATTTCGAGGACCTGAAATCAATGTTTAAAGAAGTACATATTCAGGTCCCCCTCCTCGAGGCTATCGATCACATTCCTGCTATCGCTAGGTTCTTCAAGGACTACTGTACCCCGAAGCGATAGCCGAGAATTGGACGACAGGCGGTACTGTCGAAAGAAGCTAGCGTCGTGATTCTAGCTGACCTACCGCCAAAGAAGAAAGACCCTGGCACCCCACTCATATCTTGCTTTTTGCAGGATTCTCCATTTGATCGGGCCCTTTTAGATTTGGGTTCGTCCATCAACTTAACTCCCACCGCCGTATTTGATCGATTTCGATTTGGGGAGTTGAAACCCACCTCGATTACAATTCAGCAGGCTGACAGATCAGTCAAAACACCGAGGGGGGTGGTTGAGAACGTGATCGTAAAAGTCTGTGGGTTCTACTTTCCCGCAGATTTTTTCGTTCTCGATATGGAAGTTCCTCCTAATCTCCGGGATGCACCAATTATTTTGGGTCACCCATTTCTGGCAACAGCCCGACCGAACATTGATTGTGCATCCGGGTGTATGGAGATTGCCCTAGGCAATGAGCGACTTCGACTAGACATATTTAGGGCAGCAAAGAACTTTGACTGTGATCGAAAAGAGGAGGATGGTGAAGACGAAGATTCGGCTTACTATGGTAACATTGGGCTCCTTTATGACGACCTAATGTCTCATTCGTCTACACTATCAGGGTTCTCGGACCTCGATCCACACGGGACCAAAACCACTGCATTACACATATCTCCCCAGGGATCTGACTATTTGGGTTGTGATTCTGACCACAGCACCCCTGAATCCAGCTATCTTGATCCATATATTACTGAATCGCCCTTGTTATTACAGGAAGATGTGACTACAGCTAATGGGTTTCCCGTTAATGCAGTCACAATAGATTTCGCAAGGAGCGACTCAACAGGAATTCATTTGTACATGGATCAGCAGATTCCCACCCTCGATTCTGCTCCTCCCACTCTCAGTTCTGATTCTTACCCACCCGTAATTGAATTAAAGCCCTTACCTGACTCACTCAAATACGTGTTCTTGGGCGAAAGTGAGACATATCCAGTCATTATCAATGCCCACCTAACCCAAGAACAGGACCATCAATTAATTTCCACACTTCAAGACCATAGGGCTGCTATCGGGTGGAGTATTGTTGATCTCCGTGGTATTCGCCCCTTGTATTGCACTCATCACATTTACATGGATGAGGGGGTGAAACCTTCGAGACAACCTCAAAGACGGCTAAACCCGAATATGCTAGAGGTTGTTAAAAAGGAGATCATCAAATGGTTGGATGCAGGCATTGTATATCCAATCTCAGACAGCCAGTGGGTGAGTCCGATTCAGATAGTGCCCAAGAAAGCAGGACTCACCGTTATAAAAAAATGATAAGGGCGAATCCATCCTGACCCGCATTGCGACATCTTGGCAGGTTTGCATAGACTACAGGAAACTAAACACGGCTACCCAGAAGGATCACTTTCCTTTGCCATTCATTGATCAGATCTTGGAACGGTTAGCCGGACGTAGTTTCTTCTGCTTTCTAGATGGATACTCTGGGTATAATCAGGTAGCAATTAGCCCGGAAGATCAGGACAAGACCACATTCACAAGCCCCTTTGGAACATTCGCCTTTAGGCGGATGCCCTTTGGCCTCTGCAACGCACCAGCGACATTTCAGCGTTGTATGATGGCTATCTTCTCTGACACGATTGGGGATTATGTGGAGGTATTCAAGGATGATTTCTCTGTTTTCGGAGATGATTTTGCGTCTTGTCTTGATAACCTCACAAAGATCCTGAAACGATGTATTGAGGTAAACGTAGTACTATCCTGGGAGAAAAGCCATTTCATGGTGAGGGATGGTATAGTACTAGGGCATAGGATCTCCAAAAATGGACTCGAGGTCAACCGGGCTAAATCAGAGATTATCTCCCACTTACCGCCACCTAGCTCGGTCAAGCAGATTAGATCATTCTTGGGCCATGTCGGCTTCTATCAGAGATTTATACGCGATTTTTCAAAAATCGCGCGGTCTTTGACGAATCTCCTGGTTACCGATATCCCATTTGAATTTAATACCTCGTGTCTCAGCGATTTCGAGACTTTACGAAGCGCTGTTTCCGACTCCTCGATTCTCCAACCACCCGACTGGTCGCTTGATTTCGAAATGATGTGCGACGCTTCTGATTTTGCTGTCGGTGCTGTTTTAGGCCAGCGTTGAGAGAAACAACCTTTTGTCATATACTATCCTAGCAAGATGCTGAATGAGGCTCAGCGTAATTATACTATCACCGAGAAAGAACTGCTAGCAGTAGTATTCGGGTTGGAGAAATTCAGATCATATTTATTAGGGGCCAACATCATAATCTTCACTGACCACTCCGCCCTCTGGCACTTGTTGGCAAAGAAGGATGCCAAACCACGACTTATTAGATGGATCCTTCTATTACAGGAATTTGATATTGAGATCCGCAACAAAGTCGGGAAACAAACCACATTCCTTATTCCCTGCCTATCCATGAGCAATTTCCGGATGAATCACTTTTGGCAATTCATTCTGTTGAGTTCCCCTGGTATGCGGATTTCGCGAACTACCTTGTTGCAGGTAAAATTCCTGTGAACCTATCCAAAGACCAGAAACTCAAATTCATTTCATAGGCCAGATACTATCTCTGGGATGACCCATTGCTCTTCCGCATTGGAGCGGACCAGATTATCCGCAGATGCATCCCAGACTCTGAGATCCCCAGTGTGTTATCTTTCTGCCACAATGATGCATGTGGTGGCCATTTCTCAGGACGGAAAATCGCTGCAAAAATTTTGGAGTCGGGATTTTTCTGGCCAACCATCTTCAGAGATACACATGATTATGCCCAACGCTGTAAACGATGTCAATCGATCGGTTCTATGACCAGGAGAGACATGATGCCACTCCAATCCATCACGATCGTAGAAGTGTTCGACGTCTGGGGCATAGATTTTATGGGCCCTTTTCCGAACTCGCATGGCTTCGAGTATATATTGCTAGCTGTTGATTATGTCTCGAAGTGGGTCGAGGCCATCCCGGCGAGACGGGCTGACCACAAGACCGTCATTTCTTTCGTACGGCAAAATATTTTCGCGAGATTTGGAATACCCCGGGCTCTGATTAGCGACGAGGGAAGCCACTTCATCCACGCCTATTTCAGGTCATTATTAAAGAAATACGGGGTACATCACCGCATTGCCACCCCGTATCACCCGCAGACCAATGGGTAGGCTGAAGTGTCTAACCGTCAAATCAAGCTGATTCTCTAGAAGACGGTTAGACCAGACAGGAAGGACTGGTCCGACAAATTAATCGATGCACTCTGGGCATATCGGACCGTGTACAAGGCTCCACTCAGAATGTCACCATATCGCATGGTATATGGCAAGGCATGCCACCTTCCTGTAGAGCTGAAATACCGTGCCTTTTGGGCGGTGCGAAAATGAAACCCTGACCTCGATGCAGGAGGTCGAGAACGGAAACTCCAGCTCAGCGAATTAGAAGAAATCCGGCGGGAGGCCTATGAGAATGCATTAATATACAAGGACAAGACCAAGGCCTTTCACGACCGCCACATCCGAAGGAAAGTTTTCACGCCCAACCAGCGAGTTTGGTTATTTGATTCAAGACTGAAACTGTTTGCGGGGAAGCTTAAGTCCAAATGGACTGGCCCGTATGTTGTGATGCAACCATATCCTAATGGGGCAGTCCAGATCAAGGACCCCAAATCTGGGAATATATTCACTGTAAATGGCCAGCGCCTCAAGCCATTTTTGGCCCAGGAACCTCCTCCACCTGACGAGACTATTCACCTTAGTGAGGACGTGTGAATTGAGAGCTCGCCAGCTGGAGGCATTAAACTCAGCACATATAAATACCATTTCACCATCATCTATACATAACCATTTTTATACATAGCATATTTTTGTTTTAGCATATTTCCCTTTTGTATATTGCATGTTAACAGGTTGGCCAGTGCTGAATATAATTTCAGGAGCAATTCCAGGTGACTTTTACCCACTCATCCTCTGTTGAATTTATTTTCTTTTATATTCATGCATGAGGACATGCAAGAACTTAGGCATGGGGGGGTAGATACAGCAAAAACTGATTTTTTTTTTTTTTGTGCCAACACTTAGGAAAACCTCGGAGCTGCATGCAAAACGTACTTTAGGACCTCAAATAAAAGAACAACCGACTCCACCTCCAATGCTCGCATTGGAGCTAGAAATCGTTCGTAATAACCAATTCCGACTCAACCGCTCACCTTTTGTTCTAAATTTAGGGTCAAGCTGATTGTAACTCGATACGGGAAATTCACGAAGTACAAATTATATGAGGTTACATGTCTATAGCATATATAGATATTGCATTCATGAATAAGATTATTTTATTAAGAGAATGCATTAGGGATTTTATCCTTTAGTTGATTCCTATAATCTGGAATCCAGTACAACTTTTCACACACGTAGAATTTGCAATGGATTCACGGTGAAGGCTGATAAACGTCTTCAATTTGTCGAGAAGAAGTAGTGCTTCTTTTCCTGAACCCTTGGACAGTGTTTTGGGAGTCAGGCTGATTTTCTTCCAAAAATCCACCAAATAGTGTGAGATGAGAGTAGAGTGTACTGGTGCTCTAAGATTAGTGCAAGGAATCTAGAATCATAGATAATTAGGTGATGATACTTAGAGATTAGGCATAGTTTTCGCTCTCGGTTCCAGTGTATACATTTTGTGCGAAATTGTGAGAGCCACCAAATAAGGCAAATACGTGGAGAGCGAGTTTTCATAAAACTAGGGCTAAGGTGGATGGCTACGACCATTCTTTACGGAATCCTCGGCTGAAGGAGGGTATTGATGTCAAGGCTAGAAATACACCGTCCTATCCATCTCTCCCGGTGCCGTGAGTAGGCACTTCCACCAAATAAGCCACCCAATGTCTCTTGAGTACCACCAATCCCCAATAATGCCTCCTTAATAAAATTCATGGATGTATGCCAGTTGTGCTATGCTGAAAAAAAAAATGATGAAAAGGAAGAAAAATTGAAAAAAAGAAAAAGAAGAAAAAAAATATTTTTGACGAAGAAGAAAAAGAGTTTGTGAATATTTAGTTTTCATCGAGGCAATACCACCAAATAAAATTGAGCTCCACCAAATATGGCCTTAACCTATTTTTCTTGTGTTTCTGACTACCCAAATACTGGCTGTGGAATCCCGACTTAGTGTTAGGGTTATGAGAACTCAATTAAAGTGTTAATGCCTAGTGAGACCACCAAATACAGATCCTATGTGTGAATCTGGTGAGGTTGTGAGCTCTAAGAAAAAGAAAGAAAAAGAGCAAGAGAGAATGAATACAAAGGAATCAAAAGGGAGCATAGTTTTTCTCATCTTTCTCTGAGTTGAGTTACTTAGTAATTCGGGAATCTGGATTCTGTAGTACTAGTCTCTATGTAGCATCAAGTGAGAATGAGCCACCAAATATATAATCCTTTCCCTCAAAGATTCTCTACCAAAGGCCAAAGCCGGGGTGAAATTCATAGAATATCTTGAATACCCCGAGGGAAGAAATCCACCTATCCCGCTAGAATTTTTATTAGGGGTCAAGTACAGGCTTTAGAGGTGTATTAGTCTTCACTCGAATCCGTTGCAAAAGCTACATAGCTGCACCTTCACGATTGTCTGGATTTCTAGAGCATAGGATGAAAACAAAAAGGAGAAAAATCTCTATGCAAACACTTGGTAAAATAACCAGTCCCTTAGGGACCCTTGCTGTAAATAATTTAGTCTTGCATTTGCTAGGGACTAGCAAGATTTAGGCATGAGGATATGATTGCGCAGCAATCATAGGACTTAATTGACCTAAATTAGGCTAGGACTTAGCATAAGTTAGGGTTATTCATGCATGCATACGCATTAGCTGCATCTTTACTGCTTTCCTTTAGCTATGCATAAAATAATGTTATAATGTGCTGATTAAGTGCATTATGTCGATTGCAGGGAATAAGCTGATCAGGAGCTGGATCTGAAGCTGGATCAGGAATAACAGGAGTTGTAGCAGAGCTGGAGCAGAATGCCTAGTTTAGATGTAGGAATAATAATGTAAGGGGGTTAAAAGTTTGCTATTCTATTAAGTAGGAATAAAGCAATAAAATGTGAAGAGCTTAGGTTCATCCTAGCCCTAGGATAGCCTTGAGACTTCCCCAAGTCTTAGCCACCCTTAGATTAGGTCACAACACCCTAGGAAGCCCTAAAACCCTAGTTCCAACCCTTCTCTGGACGTCCAGATAAGTTTTAAGACGTCCAGGACCCTTAGCCAACTCCCTCACACTTCAAACCCACTTCTGCAGTGTTATTGGACGTCCAGACACTTTGTCAGACGTCTAATTTCTGCAGAATACCCAAAACAGTACCCGAAATCCTTCCTGACTGTGATTGGACATCCAGACAACAAGTCTGGACTTCTGATTTTTGAATATAAGATGTCTGATTCTATAATTAGACGTCTGATACTGCTCTCCAATTCCTGTTTTGAGATTTAAGCCTTGATCTTGGATCTCTAGGTCCCTAAACCCAATTCCAACCCCATAGGAACCTAAATTAAGGTGCCCTAACCCTAGTACATCACCTCTAAACCTCCCTAAGGACCTAATTAGGTCCTCACTAAATCTAATTGACTTGGATCTTAGTCAATTCCATCAGCCTATTCAATTGGACTCATTGAGTCCAATGGAGCCCTGATCTCAGCACACACTGTCCAATTGGACTCGGTGAGAATCCAATTGACCTATCCCTGACTTAATTGAGTTGTTTTACTCTCAATTAAGTTTCCACACACCCAATTAAACTTGTATTAAGTTTAATTGCACTTTACCTTAGTGAATTAGGGTTTATAACCCTAATTTGAGACCTACCTTGAGCTAAACCCACTAGAACCCAACCTAATCAACCTAGCCACCTAAGTTTCAACCCACACATACCCACACACACCATCCACACGAAAATATCTAGCCTAGAGTTCTTTATAACTCTCTACCATGTGTGGTTGCCTTGGTTGCCAAAAATAGCAACCACGAGCCATTCAATTTTTAGATCCACATTTGGTGGATCTAAAAACCACCATCCACCCTCTCTCTCTCACTCTCCCACGAGCTCCCACCATAGGCCTCTCTAGAGAATTCCATAATTCTCTAGAGAGCTTCCCTTAGGTCTATAAAAAGACCTCTTGGGTGGCCATTGGCACCCATTCACTCCCTTGGCAATTGCTCTCCATTGGTGCCATTCACGCCACCTCCACATAGCCACTCACTCCACCTCCACGAGCTCATTACCACCACCATGGAGGACACCATGCCGGGATGCTGGTTCAACCCTACTTCTCTCCAAGGGTCGGCCTAAGCTACATTGGCCGCCCCTCATTCTCCTCTCGACCACTCCAAGGCCATCGGGGACCACCCCTGAATGCCCTCTATTCTTCTAGCTCTAGATCATGCTCTTCGTAATTTTTATTGCTTTCATTTACTGCTTAGTAGAGTAGTCTTACTTCTCCCCCAATGATGCATGTGAAATCCCCCCGCTGATTCTTGTATGCAATCGTTTTCTGGTAGTTAGATTTAATTTTAGATTTAATTTTAAGCATTCATGTATAAGCTTTCCTCTAGATTTCCTTGTGCAACAACTCTCCCACGATGAATGAAATTTCATTTTATATATATATCTCTTATGTGTTTGAAATCACCTTGAGCTAAATGATTATCATATTTGCGTGATTTAAGTGCCTGTTCTTTAACCGCCTATATATTACGCACCAGCATGTCGTTTAAATAAAGTAGAGCGGCTTTAAGATCGATTTCAAAAATAAAAAAATGCCTCCCAGAGATGAACGACTGGGACTCAAAGTCTCGTTATTTCATAACAATATCTTTGTTGGATCATATTTCGCAACTATACTACGATGCTTTTATCAAAAATGCGATCTACGATCTCCCAACAGGTTCCTGGGCCAAAAATGTCTTGAGGCACTGGCCATTAACCGTGGATGTATGCCCAGATTTTGGGTCCCTGATTTGGACTGCCCCATTAGGGTACGGATGGATTACAATATACGGGCCAATCCACTTGGACTTGAGCTTCCCTGCGAACAGCTTTAATCAAGAATCAAATAACCAGACTCGCTGGTTGGGTGTGAATGCTTTCCTCTGGATGTGGCGGTCATGAAAGGCCTTGGTCTTCTCCTTGTATATTAATGCATTCTCATAGGCCTCCCATCGGATCTCTTCTAATTTGTTAAGCTGGAGTTTCCATTCTTGACCTCCTGCATCGAGGTAAAGGTTACATTTTCGCACCGCCCAAAAGGCGGGTGTTCCAGCTCTACAAGAAGGTGACAGGCCTTGCCATATACCATGTGATATGGTGACATTCTGAGTGGGGCCTTGTATGCAGTCCAATATGCCTAGAGAGCAACGATTAGTTTGTCAGACCAATCCTTCTTGTCTAGTCTAATCGTCTTCTGGAGAATTAGATTGATCTGACAGTTAAACACTTCAGCCTACCCATTGGTCTGCGGGTGATACGGGATGGCTATACGGTGATGTACCTCGTATTTCTTTAATAATGACCTGAAATGGGCGTGAATGAAGTGGCTTCCCTTGTCGCTAATCAGAGTGCGAGGTATTCCGAATCTCGCGAAGATGTTCTACCATATGAAAGAAATGGCGGTCTTATGGTCAGCCCATCTCGCTGGGGTGGCCTCGACCCACTTCGAGACATAGTCAACGGCTAGCAGTATGTACTTGAAGCCATGCGAGTTTGGAAAAGGGCCCATAAAATTGATGCCCCAGATGTCGAACACTTCTACGACCATGATGGGTTGGAGTGGCATCATGTCTCTCCTAGTCATAGAACTGACCGACTAGCATCGTTTGCCGTGTTGGGCGTATTCGTGTGTATCTCTGAAGATGGTTGGCCATAAAAATCCTGACTACAAAATTTTTTGCAGCGGTTTTCCGTCCCAAGAAATGGCCACCACAAGCATCGTTGTGATAGAAAGATAACACACTGGGGATCTCAGAATCTGGGATACATCTTCGAATAATCATTTTCGCTCCAATGCGGAAAAGTAGTGGGTCATCCCAGAGGTTGTATTTGGCCTTTGTAATGAATTTGAGTTTCTGGTCCTTGGATAGGTTCGCGGGAATTTTGCCTGCGGAGAGGTAGTTCGCCATATCCATGTACCAAGGAAACTCAACGGAATGAACTACCAAAAGAGATTCATCCGAAAATTGCTTGTGGATAGGCAGGGAATAAGGAATGTGATCTGGGTCCAGTCTGGATAGGTGATCCACCACAATTTTTTATTTTTTGGCTTTGTCGCTGATTTCGATATCAAATTCCTGTAATAGAAGGATCCATCTAATGAGCCGTGGTTTGGCATCCTTCTTTGCCAACAAATGCCGGAGGGCAGACTGGTCAGTGAAAATGATGACCTTGGACCCTAATAAGTATGATCTGAATTTCTCCAACCCGAATACTACAGCTAGCAGTTCCTTTTCGGTGACCGTATAATTGCACTGAGCCTCATTCAGTGTCTTGCTAGCGTAGTATATGACGAAGGGTTGTTTCTCCCGACGCTGGCATAAAACAGCACCGACCGCAAAATCAGAAGCATCGCACATCATTTCGAAATCAAGCAACCAGTCAGGTGGTTGGAGAATCGGGGAGTTGGAGATAGTGCTTCATAAAGTCTCAAAGGCACTGAGACATGATGTATGAAATTCAAATGGGACATCGGTAACCAAGAGATTCGTCAAGGGCCGCGCAATTTTTGAGAAATCATGTATAAATCTCCGCTAGAAGCTAACGTGACCCAAGAATGATCTAATCTGCTTGACCGAGCTGGGTGGTGGTAAGTGGGAAATAATCTTCGATTTAGCTTGATCGACCTCAAGTCCATTTTTGGAGATCCTATGCCCTAGTACTATGCCATCCCTCACCATGAAATGGCTTTTCTCCCAGGATAGTACTAGGTTTACCTCAATACACCGTTTCAGGATCTTGGTGAGGTTATCAAGATAAGATGCAAAATCATCTCCAAAAATGGAGGTCATCCATGAATACCACCACATAGTCCCCAATCATGTCAGAGAAGATGGCCATCATACAATGCTGAAATGTCGCTGGTGCATTGTAGAGGCCAAAGGGCATTCGCTTGAAAGCGAATGTTCCAAAGGGGCATGTGAATGTGGTCTTGTCTTGGTCTTCCGGGCTAATCGCTACTTGATTATACCCGGAGTATCCATCTAGAAAGCAGAAGAAACTGCATCCGGCTAACCATTCCAAGATCTAATCAATGAACGGCAAAGGAAAGTGATCCTTCTGGGTAGCCCTGTTCAATTTTCTGTAGTCGATGCAGACCCGCCAAGATGTCACAGTGCGGGTCGGGATGGATTCGCCCTTATCATTCTTCATGACGGTGAGTCCTGCTTTCTTGGGCATTATCTGGATTGGACTCACCCACTGGATGTCTGAGATTAGATATACAATACCTGTATCCAGCCATTTGATGATCTCCTTCTTAACAACCTCTAGCATATTCGGGTTGAGCCGTCTCTGAGGTTGTCTCGAAGGTTTCACCCCCTCATTCGTGTAGATATGATGAGTGCAATACGAGGGGTGAATACCGCAAAGATCAGCAATACTCCACCCAATAGCAGCCCTATGGTCTTGCAGCGTGGAAATCAATTGATGCTCCTATTCTTGGGTTAAGTGGGCATTGATAATGACTGGGTATGTCTCACTTTCGCCCAAGAACACATACTTGAGTGAGTCAGGTAAGGGCTTCAATTCAGTTACGGGTGGATCAAAGTCAGAAATGAGAGTGGGAGGAGCAGAATCGAGGGTGGGAATCTACTGCTCCATGTGCACGTGAATTCCCGCTGAGTCGCTCCCTGTGGAATAATCAGTTGTGACTACGTTAACAGGAAACCCGTTAGATGTAGTCATGTCTTCTTGCAACAACAGGGGCGATTCAGTAATGTATGGATCAGGATAGCTGGATTCAGGGGTGCTGTGGTCAGAAGCACACCCTAAGCAGTTAGATCCTCGAGGAGATATATGTAGTTTAGTGCTTTCAGTCCCGTGTGAATCGAGGTCCAAGAATCCTGATAGTGTAGACGAATGAGACATTGGGTCGTCACAAAGGAGCCCAATGTTGCCACAGTATGCTGGATCTTCGTCTTCACCATCCTCTTCTATTTGATCACAGTCGAAGTTCTTTGCTGCCCTGAATATGTCAAGTCAAAGTCTCTCATTGCCTAGGGCTATCTCCATACACTCGAATGCATAATCAATGTTCGCTCGGGCTGTCACCAGAAAAGGGTGACCCAAAATAATTGATGCATCTCGGAGATTAGGAGGAACTTCCATATCGAGAATGAAAAAGTCTGCGGGAAAGCAAAACTTGCAGACTTTCACGATCACGTTCTCAACCACCCCCCTCGGTGTTTTGATTGATCTGTCAGCCAGCTGAATCGTGACCGAGGTGGGCTTCAACTTCCCAAATCAAAATCGATCAAATACGGTAGTGGGAGTTAGGTTGATGGACGAACCCAAATCTAGAAGGGCCCGATCAAATGGAGAATTTTGCAGGAAGTAGGATATGAGTGGGGTACCAGGGTCTTTCTTCTTTGGCGGTAGGTCAACTAGAATCACAGCGCTAGCCTCTTTCAACAGTACCTCCTGTCGTCCAATTCTTGGCTGTCGCTTCGGGGTACAATAGTCCTTGAAGAACCTAGTGACAGTGGGAATGTGATTGATAGCCTCGAGGAGGGGGACCTGAATATGTACTTCCTTGAACATCGATTTCAGGTCCTCAAAATTCCTCGTGTCCTTTTCCGTATTGCATTCCATGTCAGAGCCTCAGGAAAAGGGACGGGAATCTCAGGGTTAAGTGGCCTCTTACCACAGGTGGCTCCTGAGATGATGGAGTCGAACCCGCCTGCAGCGAAGGGTGGAAAAAATCAGGACCCGCCTACCTAAGTGGTGGGTCAAGCATCTTTCTTCTGCTCCTCAAAGAGATAGCATGTGCATCAGCTTGCTATCCATGAGGTGGTGGGGGAGTGGAAGGGGAAGAATATACGGGGTTTTGTAAAGGCGGCTGGCCTTACGCGTAACCGGTGGTGCAGGAGGCGCTTGTAGTGTGGCGTGTGCCTGTCCTTGCGGTGCCTGAAACCAAGACGGGGTGCCTTGGTTCTACACATATCGAGGATTCGGGATGGATTGGGAGGGCAAGGCTCCCTGAGTCCTATGCTCCTGCAATAGCTGGTTCTGCGTGTTCTGTATGGTCTGTATCTAATCATCCATCGCCTTCATAATCTGCAAGCCATCTTGTGTTGATTTCCTCATTGATTCTTACAGCTCCTCTTTCAGTGCCTCCAAAGGGTCAGCCCACTTTGGAGGGTGGTTGGCAGCTTGGTGCAGCGGTTGTTATAAAGAGCGGGGTTGCTACTGCTGAGACGGGAATGGATGCTGCCGAGGATACGTGTTTTGCGCATTCCCGTATTGCCTGGTCTGGTAGTGTGGATCTTGATGTGGTCTCTGTGAATTACCAGACCAAGAGAAGTTCGGATGCTGGCACCAACCAGGGTTATATGTCTCTGAATATGGGTTATTACGCCTGTATCCTTGGATAGCACTGATGTCCTTGTAGGCCGAAGATGTCTGAGACGTATATCCGTCAAGGGGATACGCATTATAATCTGCGGATGGTGTGTAACCTTGGTCGTAGGGTGCTAGATCTAGATTCTTTACAGGATCCTGATATGCGGGATCTCGTAAATACGGAGAAGACGCATCCCGAGTGAGTAGATTAACTCGAGCAAGAGGGGCTCAGGGTGTGTAGGAGGGTCTTGAGGTGGCAGAGCTCAAGTTAGATTGACCCTAACTAATCTGGCCAATCTTTTTCTCGATTAGGTTTATTCTATCCAGCTGCTTGACGATGATATCCATGTCGACTCAAATAGACTCGGTGTGAGCCTCGTGGACACCAACTCGCTGTTGACCAGGCCGTTGGAACTGGTTCATGGATGCAGCATTCATCAAGTTTTCCGCTAATGATTCGAATAGCTTAAATGCGTTGTTCTTGTATTTTCCGAGAAAATTCCCGCCGCTAGATGCATCGGCCAGATACCGATGTGTGTCATCCAGCCCATGGTAGAAAATCTGAGCCAGGTGCCATCTGGGTATACCATGATGCGGCCATTTTCGAAGAAGGTCGTGAAATCTGTCCCAAGCTTCATGTAACTTCTCCCCAGCTCCCTGGGAGAAAGTCGTGATTACGTGCCGCATTGTGTTTGTTCGACCGATTGGGAAGAACTTTTGTAGGAATTCACGTCATAATTTCAGCCAGGTTCCAATTGGCTTCCCAATAGTCTTGAACCAGTATGAAGCTTTGTCTCTTAGAGAGAACAGGAAAAGCTTCATTAGAACAATCCTGAGATCGATATTCCTGGGTTGGATCATTTCAGCGAGTCGACTTAGGTCCTCAAGGTGCTGGAACGGATCTTCGCTTAAGTTCCCATAGAAATGAGTGCTGATCAACCCAATCACGTTGGGCTTGAGCTCAAACGCATCTCTGCTTGCAGGAATTCTGACTAAAGGTGCAACAATTTGTGCGACTGGGTCATAGAAATCCTACAGTTGTTCTCCTCGCAATGGGTGCTGCATCCTGTCAAGTGCCGTCAAGATGCGATCCATGCTCTGCTGATGCCACTCCTCGGATTCGGCGACCCAAGCTTCCAGACGAGCCATCGAGTTTAGATTCTCGATATCCTGATCCAGTCTAGGTCCAGGTCTAGGATTTGCCATGGTGGCTCTGAGAGTAGAAGTGGGGGGAGTAGATGGTCCGGGCGAGGTGACTCGCCTCCTTAGGAGTGGCTCCCAAGGTCCAACCAAGTGAGGTCTAAGTGACCTCCTTCCTTGCATACACCACCTAACCCCTGGGTTGGTGTATCTAAGCAGGACAAGGCTAAGGCCCTATCAATCAAATGGTCCTTATGGATCAGGTGACAAGATTTTTTGTTAGAAGTTTGAATTCCTGAAGAAAATTCATCGTTCAACCGACTGAAAGTGATTCCCGCCTCTCAAGCTAACCCAGCCAGTCTGGTTACGAGGGGACTAAGGGGAAGGTTCTTCCTGTGGCTTACGCCTCCAGTTCCGTTAACCCTCGAGCCACGGTCATTTGACACTGCCCCGCAAACTTAGTCACCAAGTTTGGCAAGAGAGGTTAAAAACACTCAGTAGTACGACAACGAATTCGGGTTGATTTCACGTTTTACAATTAATTTTAGCCTGTTTTCTTCAGTGGGGTTTTCTCTTGGTGAGTGGCCCACAAGGTGACCATGCTCACCGGCTAAGTGCTAGACTTGATTAAGTCTAAGTTAGCCCAAAGTGTGGTCTCTAAGTTGTAAACCTAAAGATTCAACCTAAGTTTCATGCACTTTTAGGGTTTTTTTTCTATTTCAGCAGATCACAAAAGTAATGTTCATTCTCTGACAATAATTAAAATCCAATTAACATGAAATTTTGTGAGTAGATTCCTTTTTTAATTAGCTTTCCAGAGAATATTTTCTTGAGATTCATACTATTTCAACCTAATTTTTAGGGATTTTTGAATGTCACGGGGTCAGATTTGGAATTTTGACCCCTGATCGATTTTTCACTTTGAAATAGTATCAATTGACCTTCACAAATTCGGGAAAAATAAGGAAAATAAAGCCAATTAGATCAGCTTTCAAACCCCACCATTTTTAGTCAAAACAGATTCGCGAATTGCTCAAAATTTCCTTTTAAAATTTGAAAAATCTTGAATCTGGGTCAGTCTGACCCCTGTGCACTTCGCGAATTTTTAAAAATTGTATACTTGAAATTTTTTCAAATGAATGGTGACGTTTGAAAGGTGGTTTGAAAATGAAAGTTTGGCCTGAATTTCAGAATTTCTTGCTTACTAATTTTTCAGCAATCGAATTTTTGAATCAGACATGAAATATGGCCGAAAATCAAAGGATGGTGGGAAAGCTCCTTCAAGAGGTTTAAGTTTGAAATCTAAGTTTTCCGCCAAAAATGCTTTTTTTTTTCTTCAAAACTTTTGCACGTTTTTTTTTCAAAAAGAATTTTTCAAAAGATTCAAAGAAAATATCTTTTTTTCCTTTTTTTTAAACTAACTTAGATTCGAAAGGAAACCTAAAAATTTTTTTTCGATTTTTTTTCACGAAATTGCGTAAAATTTTTTTTTTCTTTTTCAAAGGAAATTACAAAAAGTAAATCTACTCTTAGGGTTTAAAAAAAGAAAACCTAATCTAAAGAGAATGATGATGTGCACCTGGATTATTCTTTGCCACGCTCGATGTGTGCGCAAATCCCATTTTTCTTCCATGTTGTCTACACATCAAAAATAAAGTAGAGAGAGATTTGTCAGTGATAGTTTAAAAGATTAAAATAAAAAAAAATGACGTTGCCTCCCCGGCAACGGCATCATTTGTTGCAATCGTAGATCGCGTATTTGATTGGGAAATGTCGTAGTATAGTTGCAAAATACGATCCAACAAAAATATTTATAGAAAAAGATAATGAGACTTGAGTCCCAGTCGTTCGTCTCTGGGAGGCATTTGTTTTACTTTTGAAATCGATCTTTTTGCCGCTCTACTTTGTTTAAAAACGCACACTGGATTCCAATCTCCTAATTAATATTTCAGCACTTCTGCTATGAACTCGGATTACATGCACGTGCGTTAAATAAATCACAAAGGTGAATGTGTGAGTTTCTATGCGCACGATTCTGGTGAGGTGGTGACTATTTATAGAGAATGCATCTATCGTTAGGTTTTCTCGGGAAACGACATGCTTGTTGTGGAATGGATAGACAATTAAAACAAGCAACTTGAATCACGCAAAGAGAATGGAAATTATTAAGCTCATGGTGATTTTAAACATATAGATATATATATATATAATGCATTTTCATTCATTCAGTGGAAGAGTTATTTGCAACAAAAACTATAGAGGAATGCTTGTACAGAAATGCTTGGAATTCAAATCTAGCTACAAGAAAACGACTGCATACAAGAATCTCTGGGGGGATTTTGCATGCATCATTGGGGGAGAATCAGAACTATGCTACTAAGCAGTAACAAAATGCAGTAAAACAATCAAGAGCATAAACTAAATCTAGCACAATAAAAGGGCATTCAGGGGTGGTCCCTGATGGCCTTGGAATGGTCAGGGGGAGAATGAGGGGCGGCCAATGGAGCTTAGGCCGGCCCTTGGAGAGAGGGAGGAGTGATCCAGCATCCCGGCATGGTGTCCTTCAAGGTGGTGATGAGCTCATGGGGGTGGAGCGGCTAACCTAAGTGGAGGTGGGCATGCATGGAACCAATGGAGTGAGTGGTACCAAGAATGTGAATTGATGCCAAGGGATGTGAATGGGTGCACTTGGCCACCCATTGGGTCTTTCTATAAACTCAAGGGCTTCTCTCTAGAGAGGTGTGGAACCCTCTAGAGAGAGTCCAAGAGTGGCCGACCATATGGTTATGAGATCCAAAAAATGTGGATCTCATTTTGAATGCCTCTTGGTTGCTAAATTTGGCAACCAAGAGGTGGCACCACTTCAAGAGAGTTCTAGAGAACTCTAGAGAAGTGTGTGTGCGTGAATGGGTGTGTGTGTGTGTGTGTGGTCATGCTCTATGTGGCTAGGTGGTCTAGGTTAGGTCCTAACGGGTCTAAGTAGGTGTATGTCTTGAATTAGGGTTACAAACTCTAATTGCTAAGGGGAAAATGCAATTAAAATTAGCCTAAGTTTAATTGAATGAGTGTGAACCTAATTGAGTGTGAAATAACTCAATTAGGTTGGGTTTAGGTCAATTGGACTCCCACTAAGTCCAATTGAACTTGTGTGGGTTGAGATCTAAGCTCAATTGGACTCAATGAGTCCAATTAACTTAGGTGAAGGTAATTAACTTTCATCTAAGTCAATTGGGTTTAGTGAGGACCTAATTAGGTCATTAGGTAGGTCTAGAGGTGATGTACTAGGGTTAGGACACCTTAATTTATGTTCCTATGGGGTTGGGATTAGGTCTAGGGCGCTAGAGATCCAAAATCAAGACTTGAATCTCAAAACAGGGACTGGAGACCAGTACCAGACATCCAAAAATATGATCAAACAACTTATACTCAAAAATCAGAAGTCTAGACTTCAGTTCTGGACGTCCAATCTGAGTCAGGGGGAAATTAAGGTTCTGTTTTGGGTATTCTGCAGAAATTGGACGTTTGACAAAGTGTCTGGACGTCCAATAACACAACAGAAGTGGGTTTGAGGTGTGCGGGAGTTAGCTAAGGGTCCTGGACGTCCAGATAAGGGTTGGAACTAGGGTTTTAGGGCTTCCTAGTGTGTTGTGACCTAATCTAAGGGTGGTTAAGGCTTTGGGAAGTCTCTAGGCTATCTTAGGGCTAGGGTGGACCTACGCTCTTCACATTTTACTGCTTTATTTCTACTTAATAGAATAACAAACCTTTTACTCCCTTACATTATTATTCATACATCTAATCTAAGCCTTCTACTCCAGCTCTGCTGCAACTCCCGTTATTCCTGATCCAACTTTAGATCCAACTCCAGATCAGCTTATTGCCTACAATCGACATAATGCACTTAATCAGCACATTATAACATTATTTTTTACAAAGCTAAAGTAAAGCAGTAAAGATGCAGATAATGCTTGTGCATGCATGAATTACCCTAACTTATTCTAAGTTATAGCTTAATCTAGGTTAATTAAGACCTATTATTGTTGCGCAATCACCCAAGTTTGAATCAGCCTTCCTATAGTCCGGTACCAATGTGCGGCCTTATCCCTGAGAGAGTGGGGGAAAAGCCTCATGATCATTTGCTCTTCATTCACATTCCTTGCTCCGGTGGTCTAATCCAAAGTGGTCTGAACCTCCAAGTGCTGGAATGGGTCCTCTGAGCCAAGCCCATGGAAATGCTTAATCAAACTTAAGACTTGGGGCTTGATTTCTATGTCTCAGAAGCGAATCATGATGCTGGGAAGTTCCCCATAGTTTGAGGGATCGTAAAAATCCTTCAAGGGCCGAGCGCCCTAACCATGCATACGTTGGAACCATTGCTACATCTGATGCAATTCTTCCAGCTGCCTCTAAATCAGCTCCTGCTGGTTCAGAGGCGGGGGTGGCGGTTGTTGATCAGCCATGGGACCTGCTTGGCTATAGCTCAACTTCTGCCTCCTAGAATGGTCTAAAGGTCCTTCCAATCTAGGGTTCAATGACCTCCTCCCAAGCATACACTGGAAGGAAGTCGGAAGGACGGGGAAAAGAGCGAACCCTACAGCACAAGAATGCAAGCATGTCCTTAGATGGGGTAGCCTAAGTTCTACCGACTCTCAGAATTCATCCTATGATTATGGATGATTTACTCTACTTATGTCCAGGCAATCCAACCATTTAGAAGGAGGGACTAGGGAGAAGGTTCTTCCTTTGGCTTGTGCCTCTGGTTCCTAGTGTACTGTTGAATGTACAAGTTGCTACGCTAATGTGTTTAGTTTTGAAAAACCTGTCGTCGTAATATGAAAGCGAAGAACTCGTATTCAACAAATAAAATTTATATCGGAATGAAAATCCCGGGTCGAACTCAGGGAGGCTACGTCGATCTCTATTCGCAATTATATATTTTTTATAGAATTTTTCTTGAAAAGTGAAGCGATGTAATTACAATGAAGCCATAATAACAATCAGACTAAACTAGAGAGAGAGAGAGAGAAAACATGCATTCAATAATTCAAAGTTTTTATACAATAAAACCAAAGAAGAATTACACTATAAAGTGGGAAATCAGCTACACTAGAAAGCAGGAAAATTCTAAACTAGAAAGTTGTAAAGAAGAATGGGAGAGAGAAGTTATCCTCCTCGACGATCACTTGGAGGATGAGCCGGACGAGACGTCGCCTGGACGAAGGAGGACGGAGCGAGAAGAAGGAGGTCGAGGCAGGAGGAACGAGAACGAAGTAGCACGCCGTCGTCATCGTGGGATTCGCTTTCGAAATGAGAGCGAAAATTTGACTTTATCTCGCGAGGAGCATCCCAGGTGTGGGACAAGCTTCTCTTAAGCTTTGGAGAGGTAGAGAAGAGAAGGGATGAGAATTTCATATGGAGGGGGTCTCCTTTTATAGTTGAAAGGAGTGGGGGCAATTTGGTCATTACAACTCTAAAAACATTAATTCAGGACCTGTAGTGACGGATAAAACCGTTGCTAAAGGTCCAAACGTGGTCGACGTGGGCGGCGCGCTCGTGCCTCTTTACCTATCGTGCGCTCAACGCACGCTCATGTTCGCTGAATCTCAGCCATTCGATCGTGAGATCGAACGGCTGAGATGCATTCCTCACCGCGCCTTAACTATGCCCGCGTCAGACCAAGTGTTGAAATGCACGTTTGATTGCGCGTGCGTGATTCGTGCACCCAGATCACGCCATGTCTCCACATCTGAACCATCCGCTCACCATCCGACGGCTCAATTGAGCTGCTCCATGCCCGCGCCTGATTTGAGGCTTGTGGGGGCTCGACCCCGCGACCTCTGCTTCACCCGCAGCATTGTCTCTGCTGCGCTATGCAGTCTTTTGAGTCGCGTAGATGTTAAAAAGCCAGGCAAGGTCAGCCGTTGGATCAAGATCCAACAGCTTAGATCAGCCGAGCCTTGAGGAGAAAGTGAGCTGCAGCGATCTTGGAGGCTAGTTGGGCGGCTGGGATGGCGCCACGTGGTGCCATCTTGGCCATCCATCTTCTGAGTGTTCTATATGGTGCCACGGGTGTTGGATTGGACCGATTTTCACGCTGTTAGGCTGCTATCGTCGATCCGAATCCATCCGTGCAGTTGGATTTTTTGTCTGAAGTGCGAATTCACACCATCTTGGCCGTTGATCTTCTAGGGTTCCTCAGTCTCTATCTGATGCTACAGATGTCTGATTTGGGCAATCTTGGAGTCGTTGAACTCCAATCGTCGCCCTGATCACATCTGTACTGTTGGATCCTTGATCCGAGGCCCCGATAAAAAGTTTGCCCTATCCATGAACATAAAAGGAGACAATTAACCTCCATTTTATTCAAACTAATCTAAATGCAAGATGATGCATGTTATGCAATATTTATAGTATGCAATGCAATCCTATGCTTAAGAATATGCATAAATAGACATCTTAAGTAGTGTAAACATGTTTACATCGTGTATCCCCCAGCCACGGTCATTTGACTCTACTCCCCTAGCTAGACATCAGATTGATTGGTATAAGTAGGTTAATCATGAATAATCTCAATCTGGATCCCGACGAGCGAATGAATCCTTAGGGCCAACATCTAATTAATTTTAGTTAGGCTTGGGAAATTGGTACTCTAGAATGTGATGGGCCCTTAATGGGTTGTGCCCTTAATGATTTGTTTGAGAATGTGTGAATCTGCACAACCAAGAGGTTTTCAAGCAAGATTATTAATTATGAGGTGAGTTTTAAGGTTCGGATATTACTTAATAGCTTTTAGGATTCAAATATTAGGTGTTTTCAACCAAATTTTGTGAGGCAAACCAAGTTTGTTTTTGAAAGCACGTGTTCAATCTTTTCCTTTAGAAATCAAGAAAAATATGGAGTGCCTAGCTTGACCAATTATTCAATCCTATGGGGTAGCTAGAAAATGAACCTCTTTTAGTTTAGGTGGTACAACCTAAACAATTCAATCAATTGGCTCAAATGCACCACTGATTAAGGCACACAAAAAGGTGGTTAACCTAATATGATTTCTACACTTTTATGTGTTGAATTCGTGTACCGGGTCCACAGGTCAGAAGCCCGGTTGAGTAGATGAAAATAAAGTCCGAATATGTGCCTCAAATGTGGGTGCATAGTGTGTGTATATTGATTTGTCCCACAAAAAGTATCTTATATATATATATATATATATATATATATATATATATGCAAGGGTGAGGTGGGTGAAGGTGGCAAACATGACAAACAATGCTATCCTAGGGTGTATGCAAACACTTAAGTAGATTAGGTCTTGATTATGAGTGTAGCGAAATGAACTAGTGGGGGGGATGTGGGGGACACTTACAGGGTACTCTACCTGCACTTTACTCCAATCTACCACATTTGGATCTCCATGCTAGGGTACCTACAAGGCAGTAGATCAAAGACAAGTATGGTTAGTGCTATGTAAATGCAAAGAAATGCAAAAAATAATAAAGTAAATTGAGTTGCCTCCCCGGCAACGGTGCCAAAATGTTCGGGCGTGTTTCGCATGTTAGAAATCAGGGTTACAAGTAACCCATCATTGTAGTTGCAAAACACATTGATCAGATAAAATTTATATCGAAACCCCAAGGGAGTCCCAAGTCGAACATAGGGAGACAACGTTTACTTTACGTGAAAACTGCACTTTGATTCGTTTCTTTTTAGTATTTTAGGGTTTTGTTATTTTTTTTGTATTTTTGTAAGAAAACAAGCAAACCTATCACAACATAGAGATATGGAACAAATCTGATATATATTACTTCCAATGTCAATTACAATAAACTATGAAAGCATAAAAAGAGAGGGGGGTGAGAGGAAATCTCCCGAATCAGCTGTTTGGCGAGATGACGGTGCCTGGCAAAAGCTCGGACGAAGGAGGTGAGGAGCGAGATGACGGAGGTAAGATGCAGGAGGATGTCGAGTTGGGGAAAGCTTCGGCATAGCTCCGGAATGGAGGTGAGAAGACAGAGTTGATTTGCTACTGGAATGGAGGTGAGAGGACGGCTCCAAGGCGACCTATGAAGGGGGATGTGAAGTTGGAGGAATATTTGGTGGGGCAAAGTTTGCTACACTAATAGGAGCCTTGGGAGCTTAAGAACAAGCTCTAATGGAGCGTTGGTAGGCTTGCTAGAGCTTGGGAGTAGGTAGGAGTAGAGTAGGTAGAGATGGCTTGGAAGGGAGGGGGTGTAGGTCCTTTTATAGTGGAGGAGAAGGGGCCAAAAATGGATTAAAGGACCTTTAGCGACCTTTAGACCATCGCTGGAAACGTTGCTATAGACAGCTCACATCTGCTCACGCCCTTAGTTGGCTCTGCTTACTTGCAATGAAGGAGCGACGGCTGTAAGCGTCGTTTTAGGTCAGCCCAGCTGTCGCTGAAAGCTAGCCCCAACTGCGCTTGCGCTCATGCTACACTGCCCTGCCTATCACGCGTGCTGATCGCACAACGCCCTGTTGTGTGCACGTTGCCATGCGCTGGCATGCGCAGTATTGCTGCTATGCATGCGTTGCTGCTGCTGCTACTATGCGCCTTGTCGAATTGCGAATTGGGGGGGCTACGGGGATTCAAACCCGTGCCCCTCCCTTACAAACCGATGCTCTAACCATTGCACTAGATCATCCTTTGTGTCGCGAGGAGCAGCTTAGTGCAAACGCTTCCCAGCCATTGGATCTTGATCTAATGGCTAGGATTCAAGGGCGCGGATGAAGAAGGAATTAGGCGGTACTGCTGGTCGGTGTTGGGCGGCTTGGATGGCGCCACATGGCACCATCTGGGTCATCCGTCTTCTTCTTCTTATAGAGGTTGCTATAGAGCTCAGATCTGGGCGATTCTCGCGTTGACGGATTGCGATCGTTGCTCTGAATCCATCCGTATGGTCGGATTCTTCATCTAAAGCTTGTAAAGATGTCACGCTACCTCCTGGCCATGTAAAATTATGGAATTAATGTACATAATATACAACTACCCTAAATGCAATGCAATGGATGTTTATGCAATATTTATATCATGATATGCAATGCTATGCTTAGGAACTATTATAAATAAGCATTTATGATGAATTTATATGTGCTTATCACTGACCGTAAAAGGAGACAATTACTATATAATTTATACAATTTGTCCTAAATGTTCAATTATGCATGTTATGCAATATTTATAATGCATGATGCTGCTATAACACTAAGAACATGTATTAATAGACATTTTTGGCTATTTAGATGTATGCACATCAACCATTCTTTTCCTGCTGCCCTTAGGTAAATCTTAGACCAGGGAAGCCACCTACTTAAAAAAAAAAAAAGAAAGTCCGAAAAGAAAAGAAAAAAAGAAAAGAAAAGAAAAAGAAATAAAAGAAATAAGCCATACTTCACCGCATGAGTATGACTGGCAAGATATCGTGGGTAACAGCCCATAGGTAAGTTGTCCAGATCCCAGCTCAAGAAATGCACATTTAATTCCTAAAACACTTAGGAAGAAGCGAAGAAGTAGAATAAGTCGGGGTGATATACACTGGATTCACCATTGTGTTGATCCCATAAAAATAAAGTAAGGAGAAAGCTACCAGTTGTATAGATACACCTTCAGGAAGAATTCTTCTTAAGGTCACCTAGAGGAGTAGAAACCCAAAGCTTGTTCTAATAGCTGATCAACGAGTCTATCACATTCACAAAAAGATGCTCAGAACTTAGGGTTCTCATCAAGTCTTGAGTTGGTTGAGTGGCCATAGAAAGCCCTCTGTAACCCTAAACTCAAAAATCCAAAAAAAAAATTGAAAAGAAGCAAAAGGAGAAAAAGAGATCTTTCTTTGAATGAGGCGAGGGCTTGAGGCGGGCTGCATTTTGGTAAATACCTGGGCACTGTTGTGTCTTTGAAAGTTCAGGTCCTAGGTAAAAATTTCTTAATGTTGAAAATGACTTTTACCCGAGTAATCCAATCCTAATTCTTTTATAAATAGCATGTAGTTTTTGCTAGGGATTAGCAAAAGATAGGCACGGAGGTGTGATATGCATACATCTTAATAGCCAAAAATGTCTATTAATGCATGTTCTTAGCGTCATATTAGCATCATGCATTGTAAATATTGAATAACATGCATAATAATTCATTTAGGTCAAATTCTATAAATTGTATAGTAATTGTCTCCTTTAATGGCCAGGGACAGGGCGACTTTTAATCGTGGCCTCAAATTGAAGATCCAACCATACAGATCAGATTAGAGAGACTATTGGAGTTCAACGACTCTAAGATCGCCCTAATCAGACATCCATAGCACCAGATAAAGTCTGAGGAAGCCTAGAGATCAAGGGCCAACATGGTGTTAGTTCGCACCTCAGACAACAAATCCGACTGCACGGATGGAATCGGATCGATGATCGCAGCCTAGCGATGTGAAAATCGGTCCAATCCGACATCTGTGGCACCATCTACAATACACAAAAGATGGACGGCCAAGATGGTGCCATGTGGTGCCATCTCAGCTACCCAATCATCCCTATGACCCGCCACTGCATCTCCAAGAACTCTTCATTGCACGATCCTAGCCATTGGATCTTGATCCAACGGCCACAGGCACACGTGCCTAATTCCTAAACACGACAAAAAGCCGGCCGTAGCGCAGCAGTCGAGCAGCTGGGGGCAAGATGCGAGACATGCGTTCTAAACACAGCACGCCTTAAATCAAGCGCGGGCACAAGAGCGGGTGCAATTCAGCCGTCAGATGGCAATCGGGCAGGCGAGGAGCAGATACATGGCACGTGGAGGAGCTTCGGATCGTACACGCACTCAATGACACGCTTCTGCACACCCCATCGCACGCACGGGCACGCGGTTAGGTGAAGTTGAAGTGGGCGAGGAACGATCTGAGCAATCCGATCTCATGATTGGATAGTTGAGATTTCTTAGACGTGGGAGAGGAGGACACGCGCATGGCGTACGCACGTCGCCCATGATCAGGCCTTTAGTGACGGATAAATCCATCACTAAAGACCAGATTTTAATGTTTTTGAATATGGAATGACCAAATTGCCCCCAATCCTTGCAACTATAAAAGAAGACCCCTACCCTATGAAATTCTCATCCCTTCCTCTCTTTTCTCACCCCCTCCAAAGCTCTAAGAGCTTGCCCCAAACTCGGGATGCTCCTCTAGAGTAAAAATTAGAATTTTTCCACCTTCTCCCCCTTTCGTGGACCATCCCGAGGTTGTCCTCTCACTCCATTCGAGAAGCAAATCCTGCAACGACGATGACATCCTGCCTCACCCCCGGTTCCTCCCGCTTCGTCCTCCCTCTTCCCACTCCATCCTCCATCTTCCAGGCATCGCCCCGTCTGGCTCGTCCTCCGAGCAGTCGTTGAGGAGGATAACTTCTCTCTACCTTCTCTTTTACTGCTTTCTAGTGTAGATTTCCCACTTTCTAGTGTAGATTTCCTACTTTCTAGTGTAGTGGGCAGTTGTAATTGTAATGAACATCAGCTTGTGATATTGATATCCATGTTTATTTTATCTCTCTTTTGCTTTTATTTGTAATATTCTCTCTCTGTCTTCTATTCTTTACTTTTAAGTAGATAGTTAGTTTAAATTCAATTCGACTAGCTAATCTGCTTCGTGACAATTAATTAAATACGATTTTGAATCATACGTCCACCTCCCTATGTTCAAACCAGAATTTCTTTACAAATTTCGGTTAAACTTTATCTGTTGACGAATTGCTTCGCAAATCAAACTACAACAGGTTTTTCAAATCCAACTTCGATCGCGTAGTTTTCCACTCTCAACACTTCACAAGTGGAAAGAACAAATTTGATATATAACGATGTGATGCAATTGTCTATTACAATATGCCAACAAAATATAAAAGAGATAGGGGTAAGAAGAAATCTCCCAAATCAACTATTTGGCGAGACGACGGCGCTTGGTGGCAGCTTGCATGAAGGAGGTGAGATGTAGGAGGATGCTGGGTAGAGGAATGCTTCACCAAGGCTTTGGAATGGGGATGAGGAGATGGAGGCAATCTTCTACCGGAATGGAGGTGGGTGGACTGCTCCAAGGCTTCCTATGAAAGTGGTGAGATGGAGGATGAATATTTGGTGGGGTATAGGATCACTACACTAATAGAAGAACTTTGGAGCTTAGGAATGAGCTCTTAGGAGCTTTGATGGGCTTTTAGAGCTTAGGAGTAGGTAGGAGTGGCGTAGGTAGATATGGATTGGAAGGGGAGGGGTCATGGGGTTTATATATTGATTGAATGGAGGTGTTTTGCATGCATGGGTCTTCAGCGACATTTAAAACGTCACTAAGGGCCCACTAGGGGTGTTGCTAAAGCATTGACATACCTCTGTTGGTGTGAAAAGGTGCAACTGCAGCAAGCACAGTGCATAGAGAACGTCAGCCATTAGATCAGGTGCGGATGGTTAAGATCGCGAGGAGATCGCGTGCATTGCCATCGTTTGAATCGTGCACTTGCTATCATCTGCATTGGCAACCATTGGATTCTTCATTGCATGGCTAGAAGGCACGCGTAGATCATGCTCGCGTTGACTTGAATCGCACTCATCGTGTGATTGCGATGATCGGATGACGGATAATGCACCCAATCAACTTAAATGGGCACTCTAGATGGTGCATGTCGGACTTTGCATGTGGCTGCGCATCGTTGGGTGGCTTCTGATTGTGTGTAAGACATCATGACTACTCAAACAAGATCGAGCAGTCCAATTTTTGGCGACGATGTAGCAGGCTCGGAGGATTGAGGCTCGAACCCATGCCTCTCATTTGAGGATCGGGCGCACTGTCGTTTGGCCAAAGTCGTGCTTGGTCACGTGTAGGTGTTGGTGCAGCTGTAGCCTCAACCATTGGATGAAGATCCAATGGTCGTGGATCTTGCTTGTAGAGCTTTGAAGGGGGCCAGGTGAGGTTCGGCACTTCTCAACCATTGGTTTGAGATACAACGGCTGGGATCTCTTCTTGCGGTAAGGCTGGGAAGGTTGCAGCCAATGTAGGGTGGCCTAGATGGCGCCATGTGGTGCCATCTAGGCCGTCCATCTTCTTCTTCTTGTAGAGGGTGCATCGGTGCTCCGATCGACATGATTTTTGCATTGACGGACTGCGATCGTCACTCCAGATCCATACGTATGGTTGGATTCTTCATTCGAAGTTGGTAAAGATGTCGCACTACCTACTGGCCATATGAAGTGTTGGAATTAATATACATAATACACAAAACTATCCTAAATGCAATGCAGTGAATGTTATGCAATATTTATACTATGATATGCATTGCTAGGCCTAGGAACTATCATAAATATGCATTTAATCATGAATTCATGCGTGTTTATCATACCCCCATGCTTACTTCTTTTTAGTCCCTAGCAAAATTAACATAAATGATATGTATAAAAGTAGAATCGGTGTTTGATTACTTTGGCGAGATTTGTTGGTTGATTTAGAAAATTTAAACCCAAGACCTGGTTACAAAAACTCGACAGTGCCCAGGTGTCTGCTAGAATGCAAACTACCCAAGTCCTCGCCTTATTTGAAAATGGAAGATACTTTTTTGTTTTTATTTCTTTTATAATTTTTTTGGACTTTTAGAGTTTGAGAGTTTCGGGACAACTTTTACAGCTACCCAACCCACCCAAGACTCGAAAAGGACTCTAAGTGTCAAGCATCTTGTGAAAAGAGTGAAAGACTCACTAGGCCACTGTTAAAACAAACTTCAGGTTTTTACGACCTAGGATACCTTAAGTGTTTCTGCCTAAAGGGTCATCTTTCCGAATGGTAGCTTTATCCCTACTTTTATATTTTTTATGTGTTCAACACAAGGGCGAACCCAGTGTATATCTCCCCAGCTTATTTTACTTGCTCGCTTCTTCCCTAAGTGTTTTGGAAATTATTTGTGCAATTTTGTGAGCTGGGCTCTAGACAACTGGCCAATGAGCTACTACCCATGGCAACTTGCCAGCCATACTCATGCGAAAAAGTGTGGTTTATTTTTCTATTAGTATTTTTTCCCTTTTTTTTAATTTTTGAGTACCATTTTTTTTTTCTTTTTCAAAGTAGGTGGCTTCCCTGATCTAAGATTTACCTAAAAGCAGTAGAATAAGTTTGGTCAAGTAGCTGGGCTCTGGGCAATCAGCTAATGGGCTGTTACCTAGGACAACTTGCCAGCCATAATACCCTAGAAAGCTCATTAGCTACCTAATTTCTGAAGAAACCATGGAAAAGTGAGTCAGTACAAATACTGTGTAGATGCATAGCCTTAAAGTCCCCTCAAAACAGAGGCCAGGTTGATAAGTCGTATACTTATCACCCCAATTTATTAGCCAAATTAAAATAAAATTACTTGGCAAGGACTCAAGACTAAGTTCACATTCGAGTGGACACCCGAACTAATTAAGCCTGAAGACCTAAAGAGTCTAAGTGTTCAGGTCCTAAAGTATCAATTCCTAAATTTCGCAACTCCTAATGCCTAAGTTCTCTTCTCCTGATTCTAGTTTTTTTTTGTTTTTAAATAACAAGACAGGAAATTACTATTACAAGGTGACAAAATAATCATTTCACAAAATACCCACCACCCCATGCTTAGCTAATGTAATGTCCTCATTGTTAAAATAAAAGCATATAGGAGGGTAGAATTGGAAGAATAGCACCTGATCTCCTTGAGATTCCGGTCAGCTCCAAACATTCTTTACACATGCTAAGTTTAATGCCTTCAGCTAGGCGATGTTCGGCCAACAATTGTTAAGGCAAGGTAAATGCAACCCTGTCTGAGATTGGTTCAAGGAGCACGTGGTCAACATAAGGCTTGAGGCACTATCCGTTGACCTTGAAGGAGTTACCTATCTTTGGGTTAGAGATTTCAGCAACCCCTTTAGGAAAAATCCGCTCAATAATGAACGGGTCATTCCACTTAGACCTAAGGTTACTGGGGAAGAGCTTCAATCGAGAATCAAAAAGCCAGACCTTCTGGTTCAGCTCAAAGCTCTTACGTGAAATCATCTAGTCATGGAGAGCTTTAGTCCTTGCCTTATAGATTCTGGTATTTTCATAGGCATCATTTCTAAGCTCCTCCAACTCAGATAGTTGGAGTTTCCTTGCCTTCCCAACCATTGCTAGGTCGAGATTACAAATCTTGATGGCCCAAAATGGCCGATGTTCTAACTCTACGAGTAAGTGACACGCCTTACCAAACACCAGATGGAACGGAGACTTACCGATAGACATTTTGTACACCGTACGGTAAGCCCAAAGAGCATCATCTAGCTTTTGGGTCCAATCCTTCTTATCAGGCCACACAGTTTTCTACAAAATGTTTTTGATCTCCTGATTGGAGACCTTGGCCTGTCCGTTCATCTGGGGGTGGAAGGGTGTGGAAATCTGATGATTCACCCCATATTTCCCTAGTAAATTCCAAAACTGGGCATGACTAAAATGCGTGCCACCATCACTGATAATTGCCCAAGGAATCCTGAACCTATTGAAGATATTTTTCTTCACAAAATCGATGACCACCTTGTGTTATTTGTTTGGGTAGGGATTGCTTCAATCCATTTGGATGCACAATCAATACTGACCAGAATATACTAGTGTCTGAATGAAGGAGGGAAGGTTCCCATGAAGTCGTTGCCCCAAATGTCGAAAATTTTGACAGAAAGTATTGGGTTTAGGGGCATCATGACTCTCATGGCCATGTTCCCGAGTGTCTGGCATCGAGCACACGACCTTGAGAATTCCTGGGCATCCTTAAATAATGATGACCAATAGAATCCAGATTGCAAAATTTTTGCCGTCGTCTTTTACTCGGAAAACTGTCCACGACACACAGATGTATCGGAGAACTCAAGTATATTATGGAACTCAATTTTCAGGATGCATCGATGAATAATCTGGTCGACTCTGATGCAGTACAGCTTAGGATTGTCCCAAAAATAATATTTGGTATTGGACATATGTCAGTCCCGTTGTTGTTTGGTCTAATCCTGGGGGAATTGACCAACGGCCAAATGATTGACGATATCCGCAAACCAGGGGGTTCGAATACCCGAGACTGTAAGGATAGTCTCATCCGAAAAAGTGTTTGAGATAGGGATATCCGGATGAGGAGAATCAATTAGTGTTCTTGAAAAGTGATTCGCCACTACATTTTGTGCCCTGGCTTTATCCCTGATTTCAAGGCCAAATTCTGGAAGTAGCAGAATCAAGTGAATAAGCCAGGGTTTGGCATCTTTTTTGTCCAAGAGATGTTTCAAGGCTGTGGGTTGGTGTAAATGATTACGTGCGAACCTAAAAGATAAGCCCTGAATTTTTCTAAAGCGAAGACTATGGCTAGCAACTCCTTTTCAATAATGGTGTAGTTCCTCTGGGTCTTGTCCAGAGTCTTGCTAGCATAGTAGATTACAGAAGACCTTTTCTCTATTTTCTGACCCAAGACAGCCCCGACGGCATAATCAGATGCGTTAGCCATGATCTCAAATGGGGTTGTTTGGACTGGTAGTTGCAACACCAAGGCACAAGTGACTGCCATTTTTAATAAATCAAATGCCTTACAACATGATTCATCAAACTTGAATGGCGTGTCTTTGGCCAAAAGGTCACTCAAGGGTCGAGCAACCTTCGAGATGTCCTTAATGAATCTTCTATAAAAACCCACATGCCCAAGGAAGGAGTGGATATGTTTCACGGATGTGGGTGGAGGGAGTCTAGAGATAGCATCCACCTTAGCCTTATCAACCTCAATACCCCGATTAGAGACCACATGGCCCAAGACAATGCCAACTCGAGTCATAAAGTGGCTCTTTTCCCAACTAAGGTCCAGCCATGTCTTGATGCATCTCTGAAGGATTAATTCCAAGTTAGCTAGGCAATACTCAAAAGAATCTCCGCAAATAGAGAAATCAACCATGAACACCTCAAGATAGTCTCCCACCATGTCAAAAAAGATGTCCAGCATGCACCTTTGAAAAGTTGCAGGTGCATTGCAAATCTCGAACGGCATTCTACGAAATGCAAAGGTTCCATAGGGACATGTGAAAGTTGTCTTTTCCTAGTATTCGGGATGGATAGGGACTTGGTTATATCCCGAATAACCGTCCAAGAAGCAAAAGTACTTTTGCCTAACTAACCTTTCTAGGATTGACCAATGAATGGCAAGGGAAAATGATCTTTTTTGGTGGCTATGTTCAGCTTCCTATAGTCAATACAAACTCTCCAAGTAGAAGCTGAATGAGAGGTGAAGTTTTCCCCTTTCTCGTTTGTCGTAACAGTTATTCCCGGCTTCTTGGGTACAATCTAAATGGGGCTAACCCACGGACTATCTAAGATTGGGTAAATAATGCCTACATCAAGCCACATGATTATCTCCTTTTTTATCATTTCTCACATATTCGAGTTTAGTCTCCTTTGCATTTTGCGAGAAGGGCGAGATACATCTTCCATGAAAATATGGTGATCATAGTAAGATGGCTCGATCCCTCTAAGGTCATGGATGGTCCAAGCAATTGCCTCTTTATTTTTCTTAAGGACCTTAATCAATCTCACTTCTTACTCCTTAGTCAAATCAGCACTATTAATCACAAGGAGCATATTTTTAGGTCCTAGGAACTCGTATTTCAAATTTTTAGGCAATGGCATTAATTCTAGTAGAGGTGGGTTCAGTATAGAGGGTAGGGTGGATACTGATGAAGATTCATCAGGATGATCCAGTGGAAGAGGCTGGGTGATGTGGGTGCACTTTGCGAAATGAAATCGGGTTACAAGTAACCATCATCGTAGCTCAGAAAATAGGTCTATCAGATAAAATTTATAACTGAAACTTGAAAATTGAGTCCTAGGTCGAACATGGGGAGGCAAACATTTACTTTAGTTGAAAACCACGCTTCAATTTTATTTATTTTTGGTCATTTTTATCTTTTCTAATTTATTTTTAGTATTTTTATGAAGCAAGAGATCAGATTGACAAATGCTTATCTAGCTACTTGCAAATATAAGAGAGAGAGAGAGAGAAAGAGAGAGAGAAACAATCATCTATTTATCTTATGAATGTTTTCTACAATTATGAAAGTAGGAAAACTACACTACGAAAGTGAAAAAGATAGAAAGAGGTCAGAGAAATCCCCCTCGATGGTTGCTTAGAGGATGACTCGCTCCGACATCACCTGGAGGAAGGTGGTGAGGAGCAAGACGAATGAGGACGGCGCCGGAGGACGAAGGATGGCACAAGACGGCGTCACGGCGAGGATCTTCTTCCCGAAGGGAAGTGAGAGGATGGCCACGGGATGCCTCACGAATGGACATGAGGGGATGGAAAACTATCTGATTTTCTAGTCTAGAGGAGCATCCCGGGCTTAGGACAAGCTCTCTCTAGAGCCTTGGAGGTGGTGAGAGGAAGAAGGGAAGAGATGGTTTGGAATGGTGGTGGGTAGGTCCTTTTATAGTAGAGGAAGAACAAATTCGCATCTGGGTCATTACTGACGTCCATAAACGTCGCTGCAGCTGTCGCTGAAGATCCACCCTTCAAATCCTCTTGCTGGTGCATGTAGACCATTAGTGACAGGTGGAAGCATCATTAAAGTCATGCATCGCTGAAGATCTGCACCCACCACGTTGACGCGTGCATCGCACTCTATGCGCTTCACGCACCTGTTCTCCCCAAGCCGTGCGCACGCGCGCTGGCATGCACTACGCTGCTGCTGCGCACGGCTGTGGCTGCGGCTGTGGCTGTGTGTGCACAATGCGCTACGCACAACTGTTGCTGTGCGCGGTGCCCTGCGCGCAGCTGCAGCTATGCATGGTGCACTGCTGCTAGCCGGTATTGGGCTGCTTGAATGGCACCACGTGGCACCACCTGAGCCGTCCATTCTTCTTTCTTTTGTAGAGGGTGCCATGGTGCTCAGATCAAGATGATTCCTGCATTGCTGGACTGCGATCGTCCCTTTGGATCCATCCGTATGATCGGATTTTCCATCTAAAACCCATATGGATGTCGCATTGCCCCCTAGCTGTTGATCTTCCTCAGACCTCGTATGATGCTATGGTTCTCCGATCTAGATGATTTCAGAGGTGTTAGACTCTGATCGTCATCTTAATCAAATCTGTACGGTCCGATCATCCATCTGAGGCCCTAAAATAGGTCTTCTTCTCTCCTGACCATAAAAAGGACCTAATTAACCTAAAATATATACAACTACTTTAAATGTAAAATGATCATGTTATGCAATATTTATAACATGAAATGCAAATCTAAGCCTAGGAACATGCATGAAGAGGCATTTTAACCTAAATAGATGTGTCTATATCACTGGGTATGAACAAAATCAACAACCTCTTCAGGGTGTGGTAGGTCTGCCATGGAAGGTTGTGGGTTTGGTTCGCTAAGTCCAGTGGAGTCCTCGAGTACATTGATGTACATACATGTCTCCATATCGAAATCATGATCCTTAAGCTCCTCAATGAATCCACAATCTTCAAATCCTTTTATCACCTTGAAAATATGAAGAGTCAGCTTCCTATCCCCAAAGGTGATCTCCATACTACTGCTCTCACAATTTATGTTGGCCTTGGCGATAGCTAGGAACGAGTGCCCCAGAATGATGGGTGTGTTCCTCAAACCATTAGGTACATCCATGTCAAGGACCAGGAAATCTACGAGAAAATAGAAGTCCTTGACCATGACGATAACATCCTAAATAACGCCTTTCAGTGTGGTGACTGAACGGTCTGCTAATTGTAGCGTTACTGAGGTTGGCCTAAGTTCACCTAACCCAGACCTCTCATAAAGAGAGGTTGGGATTAGGTTGATGGATGCACCTAGATCTAATAGTGCCTTATCGAAATTGTACTCCCCAATGATGCATGAAATCAAGGGGGCACCTGGATCTTTCTTTGTTTGAGGAAGGTGATGCAGGATAATAGAACTCACCTGCTAAGAGAGAATCACCTTCCTCGAGGTGGGTTCTCTCAGCTTACACTTTTGAGTACATAGACTTTCATGAATTTAGCGTAAGCCAAGATGTGCTTAATAGCATTGAGGAGCAGAATATTGATCTCTACATTCTTGAATAAATTCAGGAGCTCCTCATTTCTATCTAAGGCTTTCTTCTTCCTAGCTTTTGATAAGGCTTCAAGGAACGTGATGTGGGTGGTGTCTTCAATTTCAGGTCCCTAGGCCTTATTGTCTTCTTTAATCTCCTCCTTTTCTCTCTCGAGCTCCCAAGGTTTTGGCTTCTAGATGGTAATTTAGGGTCCTGGGTCTGCTTTCTGCTCCTCAAGGTGATGGAGTTTCAGTGGCGTATGGGTTCAGGTCTTGAGGCGAGTTAGAAAAGATTGGAGGGCCTTGATTGGTCATGTATCCAAGAGAAGAAGAGGAGGGACCCTACTCAACCACCTGAGCATGTGCATGTGAGTCCCTTTGATTTCAATACCCTTGGGCTTTATTGCCCTAGTTTTGCACGTGCGGGTTGGGTACGGGTTGGGATGGTAAAGATCCAGGTTGTCGGGTGTTGGACATAAGCCCAGATTGCAAGTTGTCCAAGGATGTCTTCATTTGTTGCATAAGCTGCAACATGGATCCTTGCATTTCTACCATCTGTCAGTATAGATCACCCTGCCCTGCAGATTGTTTGGCATTCCAAGATGGCTGAGTAACCGGTCTCGGGGGCAACTGGGTGTAGGCTTCACCTTGACCCATAGGTCTCTGAGGTGCATAGTTGCTGGGTTGTGTTTGGGTCAATTGCCCTTCACTTTTTTAGAAGTTAGGGTGGTTCCTCTAAGCCGAGTTATAAGTGTTGGAATACGGGTTGGACCTAGCATTCTCCTGTATCACATACGCATCCTCATAGGGCAAGGATGGAGAGAAGGAAGGATCGAAAAAACTGTGATCAAAGGCCCTAGTTTGGAACCTATACAGTTTCAAGAAATCCTGGCTCATAGGTTGAGCCGACTCAAGTTGGCTAATGAACTCCCACCCTGTGGGAGCTCATGACGAATGGAATCCCGAATTTTGGGATTGAGTGGGTGTAGACGTGTTTCCTGAATTCCCAAACATCCATTCTTCCATTCTTTTTGCAACCAAGTCCATCTTATCAAGCTTGTTATAAATCAATTCCATGTCAAATGAATGAGAATTCTGGATCTCATTAGCGTTTGACCTGAGTTGTTGGGATCGGTTGAAGGCATCCATGGAGGCATGATTAATTGAATTCTCACTCATTTCCTCAAATAGATCATATACGCTATCTGTATCCTTGTTGAGGAAATTACCTCCGCAGGAGGCATCCACGTGACTGTGGAGTTGTTCAACCAACCCGTGATAAAATATATGCACGATCTGCCATTTTGGCACCTCGTGGTGTGGATACTTCCTCAAAAGTTCCTGGAATCGCTCCCAGGCACCATGAAACGATTCCCCAGGCCACTGGGCAAAAGTGGTAATCACCCGTCGCAAGGCATTGGTCCATACGATTTGGAAGAATTTCTTCAGGAAAGCTGACTTAAGAGTAGCCTATGTTTCTATCGGCCTTCCGATGGTCCAATACCAATGTGCGGCCTTATCCCTGAGAGAGTGGGGAAAGAGCCTCATGATCATTTTCACTTCATCAACATTCCTAGACTTGGTGGTCTGCACCAAAGTGGTCAGATCTTCCAAGTGCTGAAATGGGTCATCCGAGCCAAACCCATGGAAGTGTTTAATCAAACTTACGACCTGGGGCTTGATTTCTACATCTCCGGTAGGAATCATGACACTGGGATGTTCCCCATAGTATGAAGGATCACAGAAATCCTTCAAGGGCCGAGAGCCTTGACCATTCATTCATTGGAACCATTGCTGCATCTGCTGCAATTCTTTCAACTACCTCTGAATTAGCTCCTACTGGTTTGGGGGAGGGGGAGGTGGTTGTTGATTAGACATGGGATCTGCTTGGTAATAACTCAACCTCTGCCTCCTGGAATGGTCTAAAGGTCCTTTCAAGTGAGGGCTTAATGGCCTCCTTCCAAGTATACCCTAGAAGGAAGTCAGAAGGATAGGGAAAGGAAGGAACCCTGCAGCACAAAAATGCAAGCCTTAGGTTGGGTAGCCTAAAGATCTACAGACTCTTAGAATCTGTCTTTAGATTATAAGTGATTTACTCTGCTTTTATCTGGTCAATCCAACCAGTTAGAAGGAGAGGCTGGAGAGAAGGTTCTTCCTTTAGCTTACGCCTCTGATTCCTTTGATACCCCCCAACCTCAGTCGTTTGACGCTACTCCCCTAGCTAGGCATCAGATTGACTAGTATAAGTAGGTTAATCATGAAAAATCTCAATCTGGGCCCCGAAGAGCGAATCATTCCTTAAGGCCAATGTCTAACCAATTTTAGTTAGGCTTGGGATATTTAGTGCTTTCGGAATGTGATGGGCTCTTAATGGGTTGTGCGCTTAATGATTCATTGAAAATGTGTGTATGTGCACAACCAAAAAGTTTTCAAGCAAGATTATTAATGATGAAGTGAGTTTTAGGGTTTGAATCTTACTTAGCAGCTCTTTGGGTTCAAATAATAGGTTTATTCAACCAAATTTCCAACAGGCAAACCAAGTTTGAAATCATGTGTTCAAGCATTTTACTTTACAAACCAAGAAAATATGGAGTACTTGGCTTGACCTAAATATTGAATCCTATGGGGTAGCTACAAAATGAATTAGTTTTAAATTGGGTAGTGCAGTCCAAACAACTGAAACAAGTGACCTAGATGCTCCACCAACTAAGCACGTATAAATGATTAACGAAGTCTGATTTCTACTCTTTTATGTGTTGATTTGGGTGTACCAATTCCACAGGTCGAAATCTCGGTTGAGTAGGTAAAAATCAACTTAAGTTATGTGCCTCATATGTGGGTGTATGTAGTGTGTAAATTGATTTGTCCCACAATCAGAAGATTTCTTTTTTTAGTTTTTTTTATAATATGTATGGGTGAGATGAGTGGAGGTGGCAAACAAGATAAGCAATTTCTATCCTAGGGTTAGTGAAAACACCTAAGTAGATTAGGTATTGGTTATGGATGTGGCAAAAGTGAAACTAGTGGGGGGGGGAATGTGGGGGCACATACCAATTACTCTACCCGCACTTTACTCCGGTCTACCGCACTCGGATCCCCTTGCTAGGATACTTGCAAGATAGTAAATCGGAGGCAAGCGGGGTTAATAATAAGTAAATGCAAAGAAACACAGAAAACAAGAAAGCAAATTCAGTTACCTACCTGGCAACGGCACCAAAATGATGTGCGGGTTTTCACGAGAAAAGCTACGTTTAGGAGAAACCTGTCATTGTAGTTGCAAAACATGTTATCAAATACAATTTTTGACTGAAACTCCAAGGGAGTCCCAGGTCGAACACAGGGAGGCAACATTTGCTTTCGTTGAAATCCGCACTTCGTGTTATTTCTTTTGGTGTTTTAGGGTTTTGTTTTTTTGTGTTTTTGTAAAAAAGAGACAAGCAAGATAACATCACAAGTGGAAAGAACAAATTTGATATATCACAATGTGATGCAAATGTCTATTACAATATGCTAACAAAATATAAAAGAGATAGGGATCAGAAAAAATCTCCCAAATAGGCTGTTTGGAAAGACAACGGTGCTTGGTGGCAGCGTGGACGAAGGAGGTGAGATGCTAGACGACGGAGGTGAGATGAATGAGAATGCTAGGTAAAGGAATGCTTCACCAAGGCATTGGAATGGGGATGAGGAGATGGAGGCAATCATCTACTGGAACGAAGGTGGGACGACGACTCTAAGGCTTCCTAGGAAGGTGGTGAGATGCACGATGAATATTTGGTGGGGTATAGAAGCACTACACTAATAAGAGACCTTTGGAGCTTGGGAATGAGCTCTTGGGAGCTTTGATGGGCTTCTAGAGCTTAAGAGTAGGTGGGAGTAGAGAAGGTAGAGATGGTTAGGAAGGGGAGGGGTCATGGGGTTTATATAGTGGTGGAATGGGGATGTTTTGCATGCATAGGTCTTCAGCGACATTTCAAACGTCACTAAAGACCCACTAGGGATGTTGCTAAAGCATTCACACGCCTCTACTGGCATGAGAAGGTGCAACTGCAGCTGGAACACTGCACAAAGAGCGTCAACCATTGGATTGGGCGTGGATGGCTGAGATTGTGAGGAGATCACGCACACTATTGTCATTTGAATCGCATGCCCACTGTCATCTGCATTGGCAACCGTTGGATTCTTCATCGCACAGCTGGAAGGCACCCACAAATAGTGCCCGTGTTGATTTGAATCGTGCTCATCGCACGATTGCGATGATCGGACGATAGATAACGCACCTAATCGACTTAAATGAGCTCTCTAGATGGTGCACGTCTACCTTGGCATGCGGCTGCGCATCGTCGAGTGGTGTCTGATCGTGCGTAAGTCATCTTGACCACCCGATCAAGATCGAGCGATCCATTTTTAGCTGCACTTGGGCAGACACAGAGGAGTGATGCTCGAACCCACACCTCGATTGAGGAGCAGGTGCGCTGCCGTTTGGCCAAAGGCGCGCTTGGTCGCGTGGAGGTGTTGGTATAGCTGCATCCTCAACCTTTGGATGAAGATCGAACAGTCGTGGTTCTTCCTTGTAGAGCTTTGAAGGATGCCGGGTGAGGTTAGGCGTTTCTCAGCTGTTGAATTGAGATCCAATGACTGGGATCTCTTCTTGTGGTGAGGTTGGGAAGGCTGCGGCAAATGTAGGGCAGCCTGGATGGTACCACATGGCACCATCTGGGCCATCTATCTTCTTGTAGAGGGTACTTCGGTGCTCCAATCAACGTTATTTTTCAGCAGACAAATTACGATCTTCACTCCAGATCCATCCGTATGATCGGATTCTTCATCCAAATCCCGTAAAGATGTCGCACTGCCTCTTGGCTATATAAAGTGTTGGAATTAATATACATAATACATAAACTATCCTAAATGCAACGCAATGAATGTTATGCAATATTTATACTATGATATGCAATGCTAGGCCTATGAACTATCATAAATAAGTATTTAATCTTGAATTCATGCGTGTTTATCATCTGAGCTCTAGGATCAATTTCAATCTCTAAAATGGGGTTGATTTGATTCATCATGGCTCGAGTAACAATCCCTCCAATTTTGAAGGGATTTGGAGATGATTTGAAAGAGATTCTCTCTAAAATTTCAGCCTGAAGGTGCATTCCCACATCAATGGTGGAAGGGACCTAGATACAAAGAATATGACAAAAGTAAGGGGTTATTTGTAAGAAATTTGAAACTTAGGGGTGCAAACGTGAGAAGAGTTTTTAAGGGTTAAAATGCAGACTAGGTCAATATGGAATCTCTTTGGGCACAAATTTTGGTCTTAACCTAATTTGAACCCAAGAAATCTAATGGTGAACTTGGATTTGATTTTTGACCACATTTGACTAGGTAAATTGCACATAGGCCCAAATCAATGTAAAGTTCATCTGAAATTCTATTTTAGGTCAAAATGGGTTCAGGTGATCAAAGTGAAGGTACTAAACCTCTTAGAATATTTTTCAACGATTTTAAGGAGGTTTAGATTAATTTTTTCTCGACTAAAACCTTTTTAATTTAAGTGAAGTTGATAATTAGTGTTTTCAATACTAATTTCACCCTCAAAATGTGTGAAACCTTGATTCAATCAGTGTGAATCAACTTTTTAGACTTTTATGTTCAATTGACCTTTAATTAACCCTTGAGTAACCCCGTGGTTAATCCGCATTTGTAATGTGCTATTAAAACAACAAAATTAACCTTGTTTTCTTGTCTTCTCAACTTTGATTATTGCAGAATTGCGACCATCAAATGATCAATTAGGAGCATTTACCAATTGAATTTGACTAATTATGGCTAGTTAGGGCCCATGATGGTATTACCATCATACCCTCATGCCTAGCTTTTACTAGTCCCTAGCAAAATCCTGTGGACCAAACCAGATCTCTGAGTCGGATGTAATCGTCAAGATGCCTTACTAAGCCACAGCTCTAGAAATCAGATCAAAATACCAATAATAAGCCAAGAGGTACTCAATTATGAGCCAAGATCCAGACCTGACCAAGGCTTGGGTCTACCACAAAAGTTTCTAAGGCCCGCAAAAACTACCCAGAGGTTTGATGACCCTAGCAGTTAAAGCACCCATGCATATTTAAAGCAAGTCTAGGATCACTTTGGCAGTGCATTTTTTATAAGCGAGATAGAGAGGAATATTCATTTTGAGAGTTTTCTCCCTTTTCCTTTTATATTCGCCTAAATCTAACATTGGATTAGCCCTGAACATGGTCTATATCAAATTCTTTGTCCCCACCATCAATCCTCGAAGGGTCCCTGGCTTTCGATGCTTCGGGATAGCATTGCCCACGGCAACCTGAACCAGTACAAGGTGCATACATGCCCCTGGTAGGATATTCAGATATCCTAGGAGACATGCACTGAGGAGACGATATGTTATTACGCATCTTCGAGGAGCATATTTTTCATTTCACCTCTCAGCACCAGGAATTTGTCTAATCAACTTGTGTCTTCGAGCCACTCCTAAGCCAGATCTTCCGGAAAACCTTTTTAGAACAGAACACTTCTGTCATTTTTCTTCATTAAGCACACTGAACCAGATTGGTGTGTGATTTTTAGGTGATTAGGTTACCAAGTCCCACAAACCAAATGGCTGGCAACCGAGCTGAATAATCCTTAAGCCCTAGACTTAATACATCAGCTTCGTACTTTCCTTAGCCTCTTGAGGACTAATCCGGATCTTAATAAATACATGAGTGTTTAAGCCCTAGGAATAGGCCCAAGAGGCTTAAGGTCTGTATCAGTCACTAATCTCCTAAGGTTTAGCCTTTCAGGTCTTAATTCATCATCCGATCCAGCCAAGAATTTAGGTAAGTTCCATACTCAGTTATAGGGACTATCACATTTTTTTCTTTTTGTTTGATCCTTTTTTTTATTTTCTCCTCTCCTTCTCAATTTTCCAATTCAGCTCTCAAAATTGTCCTCTCCTTTTCTCCATTTTATAAAATTGAAATCCCTCCATGAATCAAATTTCATAATGTTTTGCACTTTAATACCCCCCATGCCTAAGATTTGCAATGTCCTCAATGTAAATTAGTTGCGTTAGAGTTCAACTTTGATCGTTCATTAGAACAAGTATAGTGGGTGCCAAATAGGTGGGATCTAATGTGTATGCATCTGAATAGCCTAAAATGTCTATTTATGCATATTCTTAGTGTCTTAGAAGCATCATGCATTGTAAATATTTTATAACATGCATCATCAGGCATTTAGGTCAAAGTGTATAAATTGTATAGTAATTTACTCTTTTTGGTGGTCAGGGCTAGGTGAAATTTAATCGGGGCCTCAGATTGAAGATCCAACTATACGGATCTGATCAGGGCGACAATTGGAGTTCAATGACTCAAGTTCGCCCCGATCACTTCCGTATCATTAGATGCAGTCTGAGAAAGATCAGAGGTTAAGGGCCAAGATGGTATAAATCCGCACTTCAAATGACAAATCCAACCGCATGGATGGGTTCGGATCGATAATCGCAGCCCAACACACGAAAATGGATCCAATCCGACATTTGTGGAATCATCTGCAAGTCACAGAAGATGGATGGCCAAGATGGTGCCATGTGGTGCCATATTAGCTACCCATACCAACCCAAGACCCGCCACTACTTTTCTCTCCTCAATCGTTGAGTTCTCAACCGTTGGATCGAGATCCAATGGCCAAGATCAACTCAAGCCGTGCCTCCTCCTCATTTGAAGGCATAGGACTGAATGATCTTGATTGTTGGATGACCATCCAATAGTTGCGAGTGTCGGGACTTAAAACATAGAGGCAACCAAATGGCAGCTGCAGCGCAGCGGGTAGGCGCTTCACACGTGGAGGAAGGCGTAAGGTCGATCCCCACTGTGCCTCAAATAAAGGCCTAAGCGCGGGTGCGAGAGAAATTCCACCATCAAATTCGGATCATGCAGTAGCGGGGGTGACATGTGAAGCGACGGATGAAGCCATCACACGCGGGTGCACGCAGCAGCTGAAACAAGAAGTGGTAGAGATAAATTTTAAGCTGTCTGATCTTGCGATTGAATAACTAATATGAAACGAACGTGGATATGCATTTAGGCAGCTGAAGGTGAGGAGGTGGGCGTGCGCCTGGATCTTCAGCCACGTTCATGGCTTTAGTGACGAATAAATCCATCACTAAAGACCCTGACATTAATGTTATGAACATCAATTGACCTTTTTGCCCCTCCAATCTACACATATAGAAAGGCCTACGCCCCACACATATCATTCATCCCTTTCTTCACCTCTCTCCCACTCCAAAGCTCTAAAGAAGCATGTCCCAAACTCGGGATGCTCCTCTAGAGATAAAATCAAAATTCTATCCAATTCTCATCTTGTTCGTGGAGCTCCCGTGGTCGACTTCCCGCCCTCCTTTCGAAAGTGGATCCCGCAATGACAACATCCTTCCTCACCCCTAGTTCTTCTTGCTTCATTCTCCATTTTCTGTCTCCGCTATCCGTCTTCCAAGAGTTGCCTGATGCAAGCGTGTTTCACGAATTAAAATAAGGGTTGGAGGACCTGTTGTCATAGCTCACAAAACACGTCGATCAGATAAAATTTATAACTGAAACTCGAAAAGTGAGTCCCAGGTCGAACACAGGGAGGCGAATGATTGGTTTGAAAAATCCACGTTTCACTTTTATTTGTTTTTGTCATTTTATCATTTCTAACTTTTTTGTATTTTTATCAAGCAAGAGATTAGGTTGATGAAAACTTTATCTACTTGCAAAAATATAAGAGAGAGAGGGAGAAAGAGAGAGAGAGAAACAATCGTCTATTCATGAACAATTATTTGTTACAACTATGAAAGTAGGGAAACTATACTATGAAAGTGAAAAAGATAGATAGATGTGAGAGAAACCCCCCTCGATAGTCGCTTGGAGGATGACTCGCTCTGACGTTGCCTAGAGGAAGGTGGTGAGGAGCAGGACGAACAGAGACAGAGTCGAAGGACGAAGAATGGGGCAAGATGGCGTCGTGGCGAGGATCTTCCTCCCGAAGGGCGGTGAGAGGATGGCCACGGGATGCTCCACGAATGAGGATGAGGAGAGGGAAAACTATTTGGTTTTCTACTCTAGAGGAGCATCCTAGGCTTGGGACAAACTCTCTCTAGAGCCTTGGATGTGGTGAGAGGAAGAAAGGAAGAGATGCTTTGGAATGGTGGTGGGTAGGTCCCTTTATAGTGCACGAAGAAGAACAACTTCGCATCTGGGTCATTACTGGCATCCGTAAATGTTGCCACAGATCTACACTTTCTATCGCTGAAGATCCGCACCTTCAATTCCATTGCTAGGGCTCACTAGCCATTAGTAACAGCTGCAAGCGTCACTAAAGGCCCGCGTCGCTGAAGATCAGCGCATATCCCTACTACTCACACTCTGCTGGAGCGCACTTCTCACTCTCCTTGTCGCGTGTGCACGCTCTCGTGCTGGCACTACGCTGGCGCTATGATGTAGGTCCTGTCGTGCGCGCATGCATTGTGTTGCGCCAGCTACGCGTGTGCTTGCTCTACGTTGCGACTGCTTCTGACGCTCAGTTGGGGGGGCAGCGGGTTTCAAACTCGCGCCCCTTCGTTGAAAGCCCATGGCTCCACCACTGTGCCAAGATGTCCAGATTGTCGCACGGACGTCTTAACGCATGTGGTGGAGATGAATCCTCAGGCTATGGTGTGAGATCAGCAATGATGAGGAGGTGCCATCAGTTGCTGCTGGCTGGTGTTGGGCGGCCTGGATGGTGCCACGTGGCTCCATCTCGACTGTCCATTCTTCTTTCTTTTGTAGAGGGTGCCACGGTGCTCAGATTGAGATGATTCCCGCATTGCCAAATTGCGATCGTCACTCCGGATCCATCTATACGGTCGAATTTTCTATCTGAAACTCATATGGATGTCACATTGCCCTCCTGCCATTGATCTTTCTCAGACTTCATATGATGCTACGGGGCTCTAATCTAGACGATTTCGGAGGCATTAGCCTCTGATCATCATCTTGATTAGGTCCATATGGTCCAATCATCCATCCGAGGCTCTGAAATGAATCCTCTTCTCTCCTAACCATAAAAAGGACCTAATTAACCTAAAATATATACTACTCTAAATGTAAAATGATGCATGCTATGCAATATTTATAACATGAAATGCAAATATAAGCCTAGGAACATGCATGAATAGGCATTTTATCTTTAATAATTGTGTCTACATCATACCCCCATGCCAATCTTTTACTAGTCCCTAGCAAAATTAAACTACATGCTATATATAAAATCAAAATTAGGATTAGATCGCTTAGGCCTAAATCATTTATTCACAATAGAAAAATTCAACTAAGGTCTTAAACATCGAAAACTCAACAATACCAGGGTGTCTGCCAGAATGCAGACCGCCCAAGTCCTCATCTTATTTGAAAAGGGAAGATACATTTTTTTTTTCTTCTTTTCTTATCTTTTTCGACTTTTGGAGTTTGAGAGAGTCGGGATAACTTTTTACGACTACCCAACCCGCCTAAGACTCAAAAAGGACTCTAAATGCTAAGCATCTAGTGAAAAGAGTGAAAGACTAACTAGGCGACCGTTAAAACGGACTTCGGGTTTCTACGACCCTAGGTGACCTTGCCTAGAGGTTTATCTTTTCGAACGGTATTACCCAACTTCTTTTATTTATGGGGTCAACACAAGGGCGAACCCAGTGTATATCTCCCTCATTTATTCTACTTTCCCGCTTCTTCCCTAAGTGTTTTGGGAATTATTGTGCATTTTTGTGAGCTGGGCTCTGGACAATTGGCCAATGAGCTGTTACCCACGGCAACTTGCCAGCCATACTCATGCGGTGAGGTGTTGGTCAGGTGGGTTTTGCTTGTTTAAAATAGGGGTTACAAGTAACCCATCGTCGTAGTTGCAAAACATGTCGATCAGATAAAATTTATACCAAAACTCAAAGGAAGTCCCAAGTCGAACATAGGGAGGCAACGTTTACTTTAACTGAAAATCATGCTTTGATTTGTTTCTTTTTGGTATTTTAAGGTTTTGTTATTTTTTTGTATTTTTGTAAGAAGAAAACAAGAAAATGAATCACAAGACAGAGATGGAACGAAAATGATATAGATATCACTTCAATGTCTATTACACTCAACTATGAAAGCATAGAAAGAGAGGGGGGTGAGAGAAAATCTCCCGAATTGGCTGTTCGGTGAGACAACGGCACCTGGCGGAAGCTCGGACAATAGAGGTGAGGAGCGGGACAACAGAGGTGAGATGCAGGAGGATGTCGGGTTGAGGAAAGCTTCGGCATGGCTCTGGAATGGAGGTGAGAAGACAAAGATGATCTGCTACCGGAATGGAGGTGGGAGGACAGCTCCAAGGCGACCTATGAATGGGGATGGGAAGTTGGAGGAGTATTTGGTGAGGCAGAGGTTTGCTATACTAATAGGCACCTTGGGAGCTTGAGAGCAAGCTCTGATAGAGCGTTGGTAGGCTTGCTAGAGCTTGGGAGTAGGTAGGAGTAGAGTAGGTAGAGATGGCTTGGAAGGGAGGGGGTATAGGTCCTTTTATAGTGGAGGAGAAGAGGCAAAAATTAGTATGGGACCATTAGTGACATCCAGGCCATTGCTAGAAGCATCGCTGTAGGAAGCTCATGGTCATTCATGCCCACTCATGCCCACAGCTGGCTTTCCTGACGCGTGAAGAATTAGCGATAGTTGTAAGCGTCGCTGTTGGTCCAGCTCATGCATCACTGTAGGCCAGCTCATGCGTCGCTGGCACTGCATTGTGCCTCTCTTTGCCTTGCGCGTGCATGCTCACGCGTTGGCGCTATGCTTTGCGCATGTGCTCCTCGTGTGTGCGCTGAGTGGCCTGGGCAGTCCCACGTGGTGCAATCTGGATTGTCCATCTTCTTTTCGTTGTAGGGGCTACTACAGAAGTTGGATTGAGTCAATTTTCACGCAGTTAGGCGGCAATCGTCGACTCGATCCGTCCACGCAATTGAATTTGTCATTTGAAGCTTCAAATTATGTCACCTAGTCCCTTGGCCATTGATCTTCGTCGGACTGCATATGGTGCTACAGGACTCCGATTGAGGCTATTTCAGAGGCATTGGACTCCGATCGTCATCTTGATCAGTTTTGTATGATCGGATCATCAATTCGAGGCTCCAAAATAAATACCCTTCTCTCCCAACAGCAAAAAGGATGCAATTAACCTAAATTATACACAACTATTCTAAATGCATAATGATGCATGCTATGCAATATTTATAACATGAAATGCAAATCTAGGCCTAGGAACAAGCATGAATAGGCATTTTACCCTCAATAAATGTGTTTACATCATACCCCCATGCCTATCTTTTGCTAGTCCCTAGCAAATTAAACTATATGCTATGTATAAAAGAAGAATTTGGATTAGATCGCTTAGGCCTAAGTCATTTATTAACAATAGAAAATTTCAACTAAGGTCCTAAACTACGAAGACTCAATCGTACCTGGGTGTCTGCCAGAATGCAGACCGCCCAAGTCCTCGCCTTATTCGAAAAGGGAAGGTACATTTTTTTATTATTTTTCTTATTTTCTAATTTTTTTGTACTTTTGTAGTTTGAGAGTTCCGGGATAACTTTTTACGGCTACCCGACCTACCCAAGACTCAAAAAGGATTCTAAGTGCTAAGCATCTTGTGAAAATAGTGAAAGACTCACTAGGTGACAGTTAAAACGGACTTTAGGTTTCTACGGCCCTAGGTGACATTACCTAGATGTTTATCTTTTCGAACAGTAGCTTTCTCCCTACTTTTCTTTATGGGGTCAACATAAGGGCGAACCTAATGTATATCTCCCCAGTTTATTCTACTCTCCTGCTTCTTCCCAATGTGTTTTGGGAATTATTGTGCTTTTTTTTTTGTAAGCTAGGTTCTGGACAACCAACTGATGAGCTATTACCACTGACAACTTGCTAGTCATACTCGTGCGATGAAATGTGGTTTTATTTATTTTTTTATTTTCTCCTTTTTCTATTTTTTTCTATATTTTCTTTTCTTTTTTATTTTTTTCTTTTTTTTTAAGTAGGTGGCTTTCCTGATTTAAGATTTACCTAAAGGCTGTACAATGAAAATGGTCTTGTGATTGGGCTCTGGACAACCGGCCGATAAGCTATTACCACTGACAACATGCCAGCCATACCACCCTAGATAGTTCATTAGCTACCCAATTTCCGAAGAAATCATTGAAAAGTGAGTCAGTGCAAAAAATGTGTGTAGATGCTTAGGCTTAAAATCCTCCCAAATCAGAAGGCGGGTTGATAAGTCGCATACTTATCATCCCAATTTATTAGCCAAATTAAAAATGAATTTGAATTGGCAAGGACTCGAGACTAAGTCCACATTCGAGTTGACACCCGGGCTAATTAAGCCCAAAGACCTGAAGAGTCTAAGTGTTTAGGTTCTCTCGTATCATTTCCTAAAGTTAATAACTTCCAAATGCCTGTTCACTTTTCCTAATTTCTTTCTTTTTATATCTTTTTCAAATTTTCATATTTTTTTAATTTTATAAGAAACTAAAAGAAATTCTATAGAGTTAACATAATGATTTCAGGAATTGATTATCCACCCCCCATGCCTAAATGATGCAATGTCCTCGTTGTAAAAATAAAGACATGAATAGGGTGGAGTAAGTACAATATCACCTGAGTGTCGTGAAAATCTGGTCAGCTTCACAGAGAGAAGAGTGTATACACACGCGCTAAGTTCAATGCCTTCAGCTAGGCATAACATATATACAAAGAAGAAATTGAGAATTCACAAGTGCAGGTCGGAATCAAAATAAAAATATTGATCCTCAAACCCACCAACAAAATATGTCCACAGACGTGGACCAGATTATGATGTAGACCCACACCCCAGGGTCGAGTGGTTCTCAGGTTCTGGATGAAAATCACCCAGAACCGAAGGTTGTTGTGTTTGTGGTGCCAGGCCTGCAGTTTAGTGGTGTGCAACCCAAGACCAAAGTGTTGGACAATGGGTAAAGATGATTCAATAGGTGTGGTTGTCCACTTAACGTCTAGCTCAGAAAATAATCAGTTATTCCTAGCTTGGGTTGCACGTGAAAGGGTCCTGGTAGAAAGTAGGTGGTTTTAGGTCAATAGGAACCCTTAGATCCAAACTTATTTTTCCCTCAAAATTAACCTCCCAAATTTTTATTTCAACATTCCTATCCTCCAACATCAAGTGCTCAAGTTCCATGACCTCTAGCATACCATTCAACCTATAAGATTTACCCAAGTCCAAAAATCATGGCTGACTCAGAATTGACTTAGGTACAATGATTTCCAAATCAAAATTAATCCCTTTGGGGTGTGGTTGAGGAATGGAGCTATTAATTGAATCTTCTAGTAAATGAGGATTTGAATCCTCCAAGTTAACTCCAACCAAATCCAAATCTTCAATAATTTAGCTATCAAACTGTTCGTCAGATTCCTCAAGCCCATTTGTCTCACTAAAATCATCTTCCTTACGCTCAAGTGAGACTTCACTAAGAGATTCTTCACCCTCAGAACCAAAGAATCCATGATCCTCATTTATATATGTCTCAAAATCGATTGTCATTTCCTGGTTCAAAGAGACATAATTTTCCTCGCTCCCTGGCTCGGGGATGTCGGTTGAATCAATCAGTTCATCCTCAATGGGTTGCTCTAGCCCAACCTGGTCATCCCTGGTCTCAGAAAATGTATCCCCCCCCGACAGATGCCTTAGCGGGTTCAGACATTGGCTCTCCTAAAGGGGGTTCATCTTGAGAATCATCCCAAGATTTGACTAGGGCAACCACAAATTTCATCCTCAACCATGACAATTTCCCAAGAAGAAACTCAGCCAGGTCCCTATCCCTAGCACTTTGGAGCAAGTCCAATAAAGAGCTATTCAGCTCATCTATCATTTTTATCATAGGCTTCAATGCTTCAGTGCATGGTGTTGGCTAAGCTTCTAAAGATTGTATAGTGTTCCTCAAGTTAGCCAATACCCTATCCTGGATCTGGTTCACCTGAACCAACTGGTTTGATTCAGGTTTGGGTGGGTTTAGGTTAAATCTAGGGGAGTCAAGATGTCAAGGTTCTCGGGTCCCTCCCTGAAAGTAGGTCATTCTAGGTTGTTCAAAGGATGGTGGTGGCCTATATTCAGTGGAATACTGGGGAGGGTAGGTGTTATAATCATTATATCCTTCCTGATTGTAGATCGGGTTGGTATGGTCATCAAAGGATGGAGATTCATAATCATTTTAGGTTTCGGAAGGATAGTAATCATAGTCTTGTCCAAGGTTAGGCCCTGGACACTGAGGTTCATATTTGTATCCCCAATTAAAGTCATCCTGGCTAGTGGATGGGTAATTACAAGTCAAGTCAGGATAGTAATCATCTTGGGGATAAGTGGTGGTAGAAGGATAGGATGTGAAATGTGTGTAGGATGTGGAAGGGTACATGGTAGAAAAGGAGGGAAAATGGAGAAGAGGAAAGGTGCCCTGCAATACAATCAACCAAACCTGTCCTTATGTGAGTAGCCTAAAGACATATAGACTCCCAAGGCCCGTCTTGAGATTATAAACGATTTGGTCTACTTTTATCCGGTCAATCCAACCAGTTAGAAGGAGGGACTGGGCAGAAGGTTCTTCCTTTGGCTTACACCTCTGATTCCTAGTGTACCCCCAAGCCGTGGTCGTTTGATGCTACTCCCCTAGCTAGACATCAGATGGACCAGCAAAAGCAGATTAATCGATAAAAATCTTAGTCCGGGCCCTGAAGAGCAAATCAATCCTTAAGGCCAACGGCAACTCAGTTTTAGTTAGGCTTGGGATGATCGTGCTCTTGGAATGTGACGGGCCCTTCAGATGGGTTGTGCCCTTAATGATCAGTTAAAATGTGTGTGCGTGCACAACCAGGGTTCTCAAACAAGGTTATTTAATGATGTGTCATTTAGGATTTAACCTTTTTTAGTAGCTTTTAGGGTTTAATTCTTAGGTTGGTTCAATCAAGGTTTAGTAGAACATTCCAAGTTTTGAAATTACAGGTGATGATATGTTCCTTTAAAAATCAAAAAATAACGTGTAGTGCCTGGTTCAACCCTAAGAATCAAACCTAAGTGGCAAGCCACTTGATGGATCAGTTTTAGATTGAGTGGTGCGGCCCAAACAGCTCAATCAATTGGCCTGTTGCACCACTTAGTTAAGGCACACAAGAATGTTTAACCTATTCAGATTTCTACTCACTTATGTGTATTGAGTTGAAGTGTACTGGGTCCACTGGTTAGATACTGGTTAAGTGGTAGAATCAAAGTGATTATGTGTCTTATGATAAGAAATTGTGGGTGTTAAGTGTCTAGCTTTCAGTTAAATCCCACAAGAGAAGAATATATTTTTTATTTTTTTTATATATGCGAGAAGGTGAGGTGAGTAGAGTGACAATCAAACAACCAAAATCTACCCTAGGGTTTATACAAAGCACCTAAGTTGATTTGGGCTTTAGTTATTAGGTTATGGAATGAAAACTAAGGTGGGGGTGGTGTAGGGGACACTTGCAAAACAGTCTACCCACACTTTACTCAAGTCTACCGCACTTGGATTTCCATGGTAAGGTACCTGCAAGACAATAGATCAGAGATAAGCGAGGTTAGTGTTATGTAAATGCAAAGAAGAGCAAAAAATAGTAAAGTAAATTCCATTGACTCCCCGGCAACAGCACTAAAATGGTCGGGCAGGTTTCACGTGTTTGAAATCGGGTTACAAGTAACCCATCGTTGTTGCAAAACACGTCGATCAGATAAAATTTATACTGAAACTCCAAGGGAGTCCCAAGTCAAACAAAAGGAGGAAACGTTTACTTTAACTGAACATCGAGCTTCGATTTGTTTCTTTTTGGTATTTTAGGGTTTTGTTATTTTCTGTATTTTTGTAGGAAGAAAATAAGCAAATGAATTACTAGATAGAGGTGGAATGAAAATGGTATAGGTATCACTTCAATGTCTATTGCAATCAACTATGAAAGCATAAAAAGAGAGGGGGGTGAGAGGAAATCTCCCGAATTGGCTATTCAGCGAGACGATGGTGCCTGGCGGAAGCTCGAATGGAGGTGAGGAGCGGGATGATGGAGGTGAGATGCAGGAGGACATCGGGTTGAGGAAAGCATCCGCGTGGCTCCGAAATGGAGGTGAGAAGATGGAGATGATCTCCTACCGGAATGGAGGTGGGAGGACGGCTCCAAGGCGACCTATGAATGGGGATGGGAAGTTGGAGGAGTATTTGGTGGGGCAGAGGTTTGCTGTACTAATAGGCGCCTTGGGAGCTTGAGAGCAAGCTCTAACAGAGCGTTGTTGGGCTTGCTAGAGCTTGAGAGTAGGTGGGAGTAGAGTAGGTAGAGATGACTTAGAAGGGAGGGGGTGTAGGTTCTTTTATAGTGGAGGAGAAGAGGTAAAAATAGGTATTGGACCATTGGCGACATCCAGGCCGTCGATGGAAGTATCGTTGTAGGAAAGCTCATGCCCGCTCATGCCCACAGCTGGCTTTGCTGTCACGCGAAGAATTAGCGACGGTTGAAAGCATCGCTGTAGGCCAGCTCATGCGTCGATAACGCTGCACTGTGCCTCTCTTTGCCACGCGCGTGCACCTATGCTGCTGCGTGCGTGTGGTGACGCATGCATGCACTGGCTGGCCTGGGCTGCCATAGTGGAGCAATCTCAGCTGCCCATCTTATTTTTGTTGTAGGGGCTGCTACAGAGGTCGGATTGAGTCGATTTTCACGCTATTAGGTTGCGATCGTCGACCCGAATCCATACGTGCTGTCGGATTTGTCATTTGAAGCTTCGAATTATGTCACCTAGTCCCTTGGCCGTTGATCTTCCTCGGACTGCATATGGTGCTATGGGACTCCGATCGAGGCAATTTCAGAGGCATTGGATTCCGATCATCGTCTTGGTCAGATCCGTACAGTCGGATCGTCAATCCGTGGCTCTGAAATAAATACCCTTCTCTCTTGAATATAAAAAGGTTGCAATTAACCTAAATTATATACTACTACTCTAAATGCATAATGATGCGTGCTATGCAATATTTATAACAAGAAATGCAAATCTAAGCCTAGGAACATGCATGAATAGGAATTTTACCCTCAAAAAATGTGTTTACATCAGGTGTGGCTTTGTTTATTTATTTATTTATTTTATTTTCACCTTTTCTATTCCTTTTTTTTTAAGTGGCTTCCCTGATCTAAGATTTACCTAAAGGCAATATGACGAAAATGATCTTATGGCTGGGCTCTGGACAACCAGCTGATGAGCTATTACCACCAACAACTTGCCATCCATACCATCTAGGCAGTTCATTGGCTACCCAATTTCCAAAGAAACCATCGAAAAGTTAGTCAATGCAAAAAGTGTGTAGATGCTTAGGCTTAAAGTCCCCTCAAATTTAAGGGTGGGTTGATAATTCGTATACTTATCACCCCAATTTATTGAACCATTTAAAGTAGAGTTACTTGGTGCGGACTCGAGACTAAGTCCACATTTGAGTGGTGATGGGAACACCATCATGAGCCATAACTAGCTCATTTTGATCCAATCAAGTCAGTAAATGCTCCTACATAACTGTCAGAGAGACATAAGTCACTGCCTAATCATTCTGAGGGAAAGACAAGAAACTAAGGTTAAAACTGTAATTTTACCATCACAACTTGAATACAGTACAACCATGGATTTTTCTAAGGGGTAATTAAGGGTCAAATGGTCTTAAAAGGATAGCAAGTGGGTTAGAACAATCAGAAAAGGGTTTGCATGTGTTCTGAGAATTAAATGACTTTTTGAAACCCTAAAAATAGACCCGCTTAATTAGCTGAGGTTCTGGTCAGGATAAAATTCACCTGAACCCTCTAACATTTATAGAAAAATATTCTCTAGGCTTTGGAACTTTCAATTTGACCATCAGAACATGTTTTGACCCAGAATAAAGTCTCAAACAGACATTTGCCCTAATTTGGGTTTATGCATAAATTACCAAGCCAAAAGTGGTCAAAAACAAAATCCAACTTCACCATTGGATTCCATAAGTCCAAATTAGGTTTACACCAAAATTTGGACCCAAGATGAGGTTGTCTTGAACTAAGTTGCAACTTGGTCCTATCTGATTACATTTCTACCCTTAACTTTCAGAATCTTTTCAAACAGACTCCTAACTTTGTCATCGTTCTCACAAAATGGTCCCTGTTGCCATTAAACCTATTCCTACTTGCTTCGGCAACCTTAATTTGGAAAGAACTCATTGATTTCTTGACGAAGCCCTTTCAAATTTGAAAGGGAAGCTAGTCAAGAAATTCCATTCCTTTTGAACCCAATCACACACCCTAAAACTTGCCCAATCTCTCATGCGAATGCATGAGACATTTGGGTATCAAAGAATTTCCCAACTTCGGTGAGCTTTCCAAGCTTCCCAAGCCCAAAACCTCCTCCTGAGGTCTATAAAAGCACCTCTTGATCATACCATCCTCTTCACGCTCGAAATCAGCCAAGATTCTCCACTAATTCCTCTCTCTCTCTCTCCGCTGAAAGCTCCTCAACGTCCGGTGAGCCCTTCCACCAATCTTCATCCTTCGTTTATAATACCAGTAGTAGAGAAAACCTCCTCTCTTCTTCCGACATCGAGTCGTACTAGTCGGTGCCCTAACCTCCCTCTTCCTCGCCGTCCTTCTCTTTCTGGAGCTATTCTCTTCTCCGGTGATGGCAACACCACAACCGACGCCTCCTCCTTCCCACTTCATTCGTTAGTATCCTCAACTAATCCCTAACTTCTTACTCATCACACCAACACTGTCAACATGTCGTTTCGACCTCGACCATACCTCTGCGACTTCGTCTTCCACCACTCCGGCCACACCTCTAGCAAGGTACACCTCGTTCCACACGCCACTAAACTCCTCGCCAACTACCTCAAAACCTCCGCCACATCTTTCCACTCATTTCCCCTCTCCTATTTCACCCTATTGCCCCCTCCAACGGTCCATCAAACACACCCACTCTCACACACACAGTCTGACTTCGCCACACAAGACAACCACCACCGACTCATTTGTCGTGCTCTGGCGAAGGTCTTGAGCGAGTTTAATTAGGCCGTGAGGCCGTATTTCTGTTTTCAGGTATTCGCCCCTCCGCCATTGACGCAGTACATCTCGAGCTTGCTTGAAGCTCTAATCAAACTTGAAGCACCCAAGTGAATTCCTCAGGATGTGCAAATTACCTCTAGGAACATCTTCGCACGGTCAATTGGAGCATTTGACCTCTCCTTACATCGGAATTAGGTGAAGGAAGTACCAGCAGTGTACGCGAGCAAAGTGGGAGCAGCACATCAGAAGCCACTAAAGTGGCACACACTCATATATTGAATTTGTCAATAGGGCTCTTTGCCTGCAAGCACGGGGTGAGGTTCCTCTCACCCAAGCACACCTACGCCTCGTCCGCGACACATCACCCACGGACCTGGTGTGCTTGACCTGCCTAAGCCTTCACTCCTTGGCTGCGACCACGTTCACAACCCTGGACCCGGGTATGCACCTACCTGATTACTTGACTATACCCTGAAAGGCCCTGGGAGGGCGGAGCAAAGAGAGAGAGTCTGCATGGGTGGAGGGGGGTTTTGCTATAGAGAGAAATAGCTAACACTTAACCGAATTCAAGAAGCCTTCACCCTCTTTGTGAAGAAGGAGAACAGAGAAAGAAAGAAGAAAAGAAGCACTGAAGGAAGAAGAAGAATGACACAAGCAAGAAGGACAGAGAAGGAAAGAAAGGAAGGACAAGGGCAGAAGAAGGGTAGAGAAGAGACAGAGAAGAACAAAAAGAAGGGCTATAGCTGAAGAAGAAGAGAGACAAAAAGAGAAAAGAAGAAGAACAGAAAGGCTTAAACAGTTTAAGCCGTCTTATTTACAAATCAGATGATTGGTTTGGTTGCATTGCATTTCATATATACATTGAGTTCATTAGCTATCATTGTAAGGAGTATTTGGTGATCTAAATCACCATTTTACTCCATTATTTTTACATTTTGACACTTGATCTTGGTACTACTTTATTCTGAAGCAGTTTTTATTTACAATTTCATAGCTCTCTTATTTTAAACTACAATTCTTGAGAACTAAATTCCATATTGCTCCCTGTGTTCGATGTCAGAACTTTTTTGAGTAATAAATTTATTTGTTTGAGCACTATTTTGGTTATACTATAACGCGACAATTTTAAAACACCAATTTAGAGCCAGAGCATTTTGGCGTCGTTGTCGGGGACCAATGAGCAATTTAGAACTGTTGATTGCAATTCCTGATTTGGATTCTAACTTGCTATATCTCTTTTGCTGTGGTTTATTTTAGGAGGGATACATTCTGGGAAAATCAGCCGCACATTAAACAAGATAGGGGTAGGTAAGTTCTGACTACTCTCTCTCTTAAGCCCCTAATTCTAAAAAGGTTAAAAAGAAAAAAAAAATTAATTAGGGCTACTTGCATTCTATTCTTAGGTAATTCATCAAGTTGCCTGGTTTGATACATTTTATTTAGACAATAAATCCTGATCTGTGCACCCACTTGAAGCTTAAGGTATCAAGGGCTATCACATTATTGCTTGAGCCCTAGGTACCACATTTTAACAAATTAAATTGGGCCAAATTAGAGCCAATTAAGGATTCCAGTTTATAGTTTTTAGAGACACACTTGCTTAATCGAGAAATCATCTTTCCAAACAATGTGTACCTAAGCCTTGATTGAACTGATCTATTCAAGCAAAACTCTAAAATCAGTCTCTTAAATTCATTTGAACACTAAAAGAGGGACCTAAAATTCTCAAGAGGACAATACAGGTGAAGTAGACCCGCCTTGTTGGGTTAACCAATCTTCAAATTATGTCACTTTTGCACTCAACACATCTTAAAGTTCAAGTGAAATCTTAAGCACCCCTGCTCTTAATTAAAACTGGTAGACTTAAGAGGTCAAGTCCCCATTCTGGTCTACCTGGAACATCAATGACAAGAGAGGTCAGATGGGGGAAACCTTGTAACTTGTGGGAGCGCTCTACCATGTAGGGGTCTTTGCGGGACTCTTCCTCTTTGGCTGCCCAGGTAATTCTCTAGTGGACTGCTTTCTGACTAACGAGTATCATCTGCCCCGAACCTCTATAGTCATCCAAAATTTTTTGGGTGTCTTGATTGGATCCATCACATTCTACCTCTCATCTACTCAATCGATGCATGTTCGAGAGGAGGTCTCTAAGACCATCCTTGACGCCTTATTTAGCTACTCACTCACGTCGAGGCCAAGCCTCGACCTCCTTGTTTATGCGACAACCCAATCCTATTAATATTTCTTCTGATTCATCTGAACCTGATTCTCCTTCATCCATCATCATGGCATAACCCGCAGAAGAAAATAATCTTGAAAATCAACTTCAGCGCCTCAATGATCTATTCCAAGCCTTGTGAACCCATCACAGCATCCAATCATGCGGATCAATACAATCTCGCTACGGTGGCGATCGAACCTCGAGTACAAATCCCCGCTGGAGGTCCTGACACTGAACTCAAGCCCAACATAATTCATGCCATTCCCAAATTCCATGTGAGTAATTCTGAAGATCCTTTCCAGCATATCAAACAACTCAAGCATCTGGCCCTAACCTTCGGGTCAGAAGCCCAAAATTGGGATGTTCTACTCATGAAAATGTTTCCCTTCTCTCTCATGGATAAAGTTGCTTACTAGTACCAAACCCAAACGCGTCCAATCAACACCTAGGTGGAAATTCAATCCGAATTTTTGAGAGAGTTATTCTCTGTTTGTTGGACAAATGCTTTACGGCACCAGATCACACATTTCACACAACAAGCAAGAGAACCACTTAACAAAGATAGGATCATTTTCTGGATCTCATGAAAAAGTGTCCTCACCATGGAGTTCCTAAATGGGAACAAGTCCAGTCATTTTACCAGGGACTCCGTGAGGATATGTGATTATTCGTCAATGCGACCTGCGGAGGAAACATCATAGGTCAACATGAAGACACCGTGTGGGAGATTCTCGAGAATATGTGCGAGAACTCCATCAATAATGAATCCATGGGCATGTTCGACCGGATGAATGCCCGTGCATTGACGAATCCAAAGGGAGCATATGAGATGCAGGGCCTATCCTCTTCCGTTGACTTGGAACTAATGGCTAGTCATCTGGACAAGGTCTCTATTATTGAGAAGGTGGATGAGCTAACTCAATATTTGTAGTAAGACACCTTTGCGCAAAACCCGTTCACACAGCCACCCTCTGGCAGGGAGGCTGTGCACAACATCTATCACTGACCTTCTCAGGGGATGGATCCGTATCCACCCCCGTCTGATTCTAGTTTCGGAGGAAACTCTGGGCTCACCTACTCGAATTGGGGGAACTCGAAACCCTCATATTCTGATTTTCCTGAGGTTCCTCAGACCTGCGAGGACCTCAACGCCATTCAGAATGATCCATTCTCAAACACCAACAACCTTGGATGGTGTAATCATCCCAATTTCACGTGGTCCGGCAATAATCAAAATCAGAGACCTCAATATCTGCCCCAACCACAAGTTCCTCATCCATATCAGCCACCTCAGCCTCGGCCAAACCCAACTTATCAATCCAGGCCGACTCAGACAGATCAAATGACTCTTATCCTTCAGACTCTGGTTGACATTCAGAAGACTAATGCGGCTATGCAAAAACAGCAAAGAGATGAGATCATAGAGGTTCGCAATCAACTTGCCCAGATGGAAAATCCTCGCCAACCTCTTGCACTTCCTTTACAACCTCTGCCTAATCCGAATAACGTACTGAACCAGAGTCACATTATGAACCCAAATCTGGGCCAAGTTGACTTTATTTATCAGGCCCCTTTTACTCCATCACCTGACAGGATGGAGGCTTCGACATCGTATATGGGTTACCAGTAGCAAGCATCTCTTCTACCCACACCAAACCAAAACCAAGCAGGATTGAATTCTGTTACTACCCGCACTAGCAAAACAACACAGGATCCACCTTATCCAAGCCAAACCCAGCCTGGTAATACAAACCCTAACCATAAAATAGTCATCCAGGACACCTCTATCCCAAATCAAGAACCTGGGCCCATTCTAAAGGAACCATCTAAGGTTCCATTTCTTGAGGCCTTGACCAAAGGAAAAAGGACAACCAAAACCGTTGCACCTGAGGAGGACCTGATTAAGCTCTTTGAGAAGGTCCATATAAACATCCCTATGATGGATGCGATACGCCATGAACCGGCCTATGCAAGATTTCTGAAAGACATATGCACACCTAAGCGTAAGTCGCGAACCAAAGATGGGATCTAATTGTACTGTCAGAACAAGCCAGCTCTGTCATTTTGAGCAAGCTCCCGCCTAAGGCAAATGACCCAGGCACCCCTTTAATCTCCTGTGAAATCGGTGATATACGATTTGACTGAGCTTTATTAGACTTAGGAGCCTCCATAAATTTGATACCTACATCCCTACTAGACTACTTTGAGGAATCTGAACTTAAACCGACAGAAATGACTTTACAATTAGTCGACCGATCAATTAAGTCACCAAAAGGAATTCTCGAGGATGTCATAGTTAGGGTGCATGATTTCTATTTTCCAGTGGATTTCATTGTCTTAGACATGGAAGCTCCTGAGAATGTGAAGAATACACCAATCATACTAGGTAAACCCTTTCTAGCCACTGCTAAGGCCAATATCAATTGTGAGGAGGGCCAAATTGAATTAAAATTTGGAAGCAAGATCCTAAAGATCGACATCTTTAAAGCCCAACAAGGAATTAATTGTAGAGTCATAAACAAATTTGTGATATTGAAGTAGTGGTTGATGACTTTATCGAGGAAAAACCAACTATTTCTGATCAACCACAAGAGGATCAAAACCTGCAATTAGAGGAGCCCGAACTCAACCTAGACACACCCATAGCTCTCTCCTTTGCTCCCAACACCAATCCTGAACTACCTGCTGCTGCTAACAACCTGGTTTTGGAATTAAAGCCTCTTCCCGATCATCTCAAGTACATCTTTTTGGGTTCCAATCAGACGTTTCCTGTGATTATCAACTCTCAACTCACACCTGATCAGGAAACACGTCTGATTTCTGTTCTCCGGCAACATCGAAGAGCCATTGGATGGACTCTCGATGATCTCACTGGTATCAGCCCCTCATATGCGCACATCACATCTACACTGAAGAGGGCTTACGACCATCCCATGAAATGCAGAGATGCCTGAATCCAAATCTGCAGGATGTCATGAAAAAGGAGATTATCAAGTGGTTAGATGCAGGGATCATCTACCCAATCTCCGATAGTCGGTGGGTGAGCCTAATCCAAGTTGTGCCTAGAAAGGCCGGGCTCACCGTCATCACAACTAAAACTGTAGAAATCATACCAACCCATATAGCAAACTCGTGGAGAGTCTACATTGATTACAGAAGACTCAATTCCTCCATGAAGAAGGATCATTTCCCACTACCGTTCATTGATCAAATTCTCGAGAAACTAGCAGGAAATTGATTATTCTACTTTTTGGATGGGTACTCCGGTTACAATCAGGTCGCAATCCATCCCGAGGACCAAGAGAAGACCACCTTCACCTGCCCCTTCGGAACTTACGCATTCCGAAGGATGCCGTTTGGTCTCTGCAATGCAACTGCTACTTTTTAACAGTGCATGCTTGCCATATTCTCAGATATGGTAGGTGAATACCTTGAAGTCTTCATGGATGACTTCTCGGTATTTGGTGAATCATTCGATGACTGCCTCCTGCACTTCGTCCAAATCCTCAGGTGATGCATCGATGTGAACTTGGTTCCTTCTTGGGAAAAGAGCCACTTCATGGTACCTGAGGGAATTATCCTAAGACATCTTATCTCTGAAAAAGGCATCCAGGTTGATTGAGCCAAGGTGAATCTGATTTCCAAACTCCCTATGCCTAGCTCAGTCAAAGACATCTGATCCTTCCTGGGGCACATCAATTTTTACCGTCGATTCATTCCTGATTTCTCAAAAATTGTACGCCCCCTGACTAATCTTCTATCTAAGGATGTCCCCTTTGAAATCTCTAAGGAGTGCACTCAAGCATTTGAGATCCTACATGATTGAGTTACCCAAGCACCTATCCTGCAGTCCCCTGATTGGTCTCAACCCTTTGAGATCATATGCGATGCATCTGATTCGCTATAGGTGCGGTACTTGGGTAGAAAATAGATGGGAAACCCGCGGTCATCTGCTACTCTAGCAAGACACTTGATGAGGCTCAGCATAACTACACAGTTACTAAGAAAGAGCTGCTAGCTGTAGTATTTGCCCTGGAAAAGTTCAGATTGTATCTTTTGGGTTCCCGTATTATCATTTACTCAGATCACACCGCTGTGAGGCACCTCCATGCGAAGAAGGACGCAAAACCTCGGCTAATCCACTGGATCTTACTGTTGGAAGAGTTTGACCTTGAGATTCGCGACAAGGCGGATTTTCGTCAACTATACTACGATGCTTATCTCTCTAATCAAGGACGATTATCACTTAACATATACTAATAACAGGTATCGAAGAATCCAAATGGATTAGATTAAGGATTTTAATAAGTCATCAAGAATCCTCATGATATGCAACTAATGTCTTTAGTTTGAGAAAAGTAGCAATCTTCTTTATACATTGTTGCTTGATTGATGCTTCTAATGCACATCCACTACATGGGAATATAGATTTGGAGTTGTCATGCAAGTTGAGTCAAGGAATTAACTCGACAAGATGATGATGTGGAAGTTCTTCTCTTATCACTATTACAGAGAAGATGTATCCTCTGACCTATAACAAATATGTGACTTTCTATGTTTGAATATGCACATTTGATGAATCAATAGTTAATGCACTCACCTTGGCATTGAAATTGGAAAGTTGGTGTACATATGAGGGCACAAGAGACAAATGATCTCTCGAAGGAATTACAGAAATTCGTTGTTATAAGTGTATATAGTAGATTGGGAGACTTGGTCTCACTCCCTATTTATGAGGATGTTCAAAATTCACATTAGACCCATCTAATCTTTATTCTCATCCAAATGAAATAAGGAAAACATGAAAAATGTATAACCCATCATAGGATGGATAGTGAATTAGGGATTTAATCCTAGAGATTATAAATGTCTTCCAATGTGAAGGATTCACAGGTATTTAGAATACTTAACGGTGGCATAGCACCATAATTCACTAATCTTAAACTCTTTGTTATTAGCATGATGAAACCAATAATGATTTTCGTAAGTTCCTACTAATCGACCTTCTCCAACATCTAGTCAAACACTCACAATAAAGTGCTTTTGTAGGGTCTTTATCCTCGGCAACAGCACCAAAAATATGAAGCGTCGACTACCGGTTCTTATAAAAATCGTCGTTCTTGTAGTATATGTCACAAATACAAATCGTTGTCGCGTCAATTTTATTTATTTACTTAATTTTTACTTGTTTATTCCATGTCGTTCATTGGGAGGCAGTTATTGATATACATCACTCTCTAAGTCCAATATTATTCTTTAATTCCAAAAAGATTTGTTTTATGTACAACAATGAATGAATTAATTAATGAACAAAAGAATGAATCAATTGTATTTACAAAAGAATGAACTAAAAATTCTTGCAATCATCTTATTTACAAACAAGTATCAAACACTTTAAATGAATACTATATACTATCTATTTACAATTTATAATACTAATACTTACATATATATATATACAATAGTATGCCATAATATATATCATACTAACTTAACTTAATATATTAACATCTATAGTAACATATATAGTATGTACAATGGCATATATAAACGTCGCTAAACCCTAGGAAAAAGTATGTACATAAGCTAAGGTAAAAACTAGGGTCTATAGTGACGTTTATTTTATATACAGTGACAGATAAGTCTGTCACTAAAGCTCATATGTTATTTATATACATATATGAACTCAAACACTCTATACTACGTATACTTATTACCATATTATTTATTTACAATATACTATATACATATATATATATTACATGTGTACATACGCACAAGAACACATTCACATCATACATTCTTCTATGCCTAGTTTCTTTTCTTCTTCTGTTGTTCTTCCTTACTTAACCACACAGAGGCTCTCTCTTTCTCTCTTCTTCTTCTCTCAGACTTAGCCATTTTACGGCTAACATAGCTTCTGTAGAGGCTCAACACTTACATTTTTTTTAGCTTCTCTCTTCCCTCCCCTTAGGTGATTAAGTCATGGTTACTGTTATTAATGACAAAATTATGGTTCATTATTGGTAGGCGACCTTTTCAAGAGATACACAGCATCCTCTCGGATGGGACCAGACCTCTACTAAGGACATCCTAATTCATTAATTAGCATGTTAAACCTCGTTTTATGCTCAATATTAGGCCCACACAGGCCCATGCATAGTGCACGACTCACAGCATATGCACTGCACACACAATGTTCAAATCAAACCAATGTATCGTTCATGCTCAGATCAAAGGAGAAGATTATATAGGATTCTTTTGGTGCCTGGAACCTGATGACTACACCTTCCACAACACAAATCCATCTTATATCGGTGCGGATGTTCCTCGGCCACCGATGTGGCGCTAACTCAAGCGCCCCACAGGTACTACTTCATGCAGAGCTGCGTGCTCAATTTGGTACATTTGGCCCTCGATTTGAGGGCCCAAATTAATTTCATTTTTTAAATAAAATATATATCTAGAAAGCCCTTATATAGGGCTATATCATTATATAGTTTATTTACAAAAATAATTACATTGACTATATAAATAAATTAGCTAAAGTTTGTGAATTATACATCCTGATTTACAAGTTAATTTCTCAATTAATGTTTAAATTAGTTAATTAATGATCTAATTGACCCCGTACAGAGTTAATATACTCATGAAATTATTTAATACACATTTTATTATATTTTACAAGATTTATTTTGATTTATTTATATTTAAATAGATGATTTTAGGGAGTTATTCATGTAAATTAGTTATAAATAGCATAATATATTATAAACATAGTTAAATAGCTTAATTTACTTGAACTACAATCATACAAATATACAATATACGTTAGCTCAGTTATAACTTAAATTACTAATTTATTTTAATTTAACTTAATAACTTAGATAGTAGCTTAATAAATTCATTATTTATTATATATATATAATTAAATTATGTTACAGGGTTTATTATGCACATAATACATATATAGACATATATATATAGTATAAATAGTAAATACATTTATATATAGGATTGTATGTATTTATTTAAGTTATAGTGTATATAAGTTAGTATAAGTAATAAATAGTTATATGATTAAGTTATATACAGTTTAAATAATCTGAAATATTTAATTTACATTATACAATTTATATATAAGTTATTTATACCTATTATACATCTATTTTACATTATATACATATATAACTTAGTAGATAACTTATATTTACATGTATATACATAGTACACATAGTATTTTTTGGGTGCTTTTGGAGTTTTTATTATTTTTATAGGTTTTATATATTTCCTAGAGGTAGGGGGAGAGGTAGAAGAAAGAGATGAGGACAAAAGAGTGTTTTTGAGATTTTTAGTAGTTGAGGTCTTTTATTAAGTTTTAATGTGGACTGAACCATCGGCTGGTATGTTCTACCAAGCCGAGGGTTCAGAATGCCTTGAAACTTAGCACGTGTGTAGAGAAATAGCTAATCCTACTCACTAGATCTTTATTTAATTTTTTTGGAATTTTTTTATCATTTTTATTTATTTACAAAGTTCAAACAACCTAAGCCTAAGAAGGGTTTTCTAATGTGAACCTAAGGCCTTGAATCTTAGTCTAAGGGCTGGAACTGAAGTATAAACATACATAAACATCCAGCACAACACATCACACATGTTTGAATCATTAAGCATAATTTTACCCTTTAATTTCATCAAGTATGGCATGTTGAATAATTATATAAATGAATACAGTTCCCTTCAAAAAATATAAATGAATATAGCTGGAAAAAGATTTACACTAAAATTACAAGCACTTCTAATCAAATTTTTGTCAACTAAGTGTACATGAATTCTTGTCTGTGAAGATCTAATACTATAAAACATGTCAGCTCACTTGAATTCTCAAATTTATCCCAGAATTCCTCATCAGATCAACCAATTCTGTCCATATGCAACCAAAATAGTAACTAACATCCATAGCAGCAACTACTACTACTATTGCTATAGATCAGCAACTCAAATCAGGAGATGAACCAACTGGTCAGACATTTTTGAACAATTGTGGCTGCTATCCTAGCAGCTACTCAACTGTGAAGCCAGCAGCTGGTAGCTACTGGGACTTATGCAGCAAGATAGCTGTTGCAGAGTTTGCATCTCAATTCCAGCAACTGAGATAGGGTTCAGCGATTGAATACCCAATATCAGACTTGGTGAAGTCTGATCTAGGATGTTTAATATACTGAATCCTATCTCATTTCTCATCTTAACATCACTTTTAAATCAGCAAAGAAGATCTGAAAATCATATGTATAAAATAGAATTTCAATCACCTTTTGCAAAACATTTCAAATCTTCTTTCAAAAATCCTTTCAAATCTCAATCCAAAACCTCCAACATTAGATCATGAAAGTGGTTACATGGAGGGTGAAATGTCATCCCAATTGGGCTTTTGCTTTGGATCTTATGGTGATTTCTCCACTTAATCTCCTTGAACGCCATTAATGGGAGTTCAAGGCAATTGCGTGGATAGACCAAGACCCACTGGGTCCTTGTCTTATCTCAAATCAAGGAGACTGATTCACCTTGATAGAACTCTCCAACATAGAGCTTGATTCAGACATATGCTCATCCACATCTCAAAAACCAAATCCAAAGCATTAGAATCCTTGCATACACCCAATCAAGCACTTAAAATCTCAAAAAGCTCAATCAAATCAATGAAGCTCAAAATACATTCCAAATCACTAAATTGGGCATTAAAAACCATTTTAAATATGATCAAGCAATTAGAGTTTATAAAACAAGATCAGGGGGTCTTTGTGGCTTTACGAAATGAGTGCGATGTTGGTACTAGAGCACCACGTTCGTTTATTTTGATGATAACAAAACACGTGTTATTTAACATTTGCATTTGAAGTCTTCGATTTCAAGTAAATTGCAAATGGAAACGTGTTTATATTGAGTTCGAGCATGCATCCATGGCGGATTGGAGGAGCTTGACGGAGAATGGAGGAGCTTCATGAGGAGCGAAAGCATGAAGACAAGAATAGGATAGATTTCCTTTTATCTTGTTCTATGTAACTTTGTACTTTATTTTTGCTCTTGACTTCTTTCTGAATAATATGTTAAAGATCCTTAAAGTACACTTAGAGTAGTCATAGGAACACTTACACAATCTTAGGATACTTAGGTTTTACGTAGAGAACTTAGAAAACCTAAATAGGCTTCAGATAGCCTGATCAGACATCCAATCTGGTTCAGATGTTTGATCGTGACTTATAAGACGTCTGACTGTTTGATCAAACATCCAAAACACTTAGGATGGACTTAGTAGGTTCTGTTTGTTAGAATCAGACGTCCAGACCTTAGTCCAGACGTCTTAGAAGACGTCTGATAGTTGTGCCAGACAGCCAATTAGTGGAACGTTGGCTAACAAAGCAAACGTTAAGAAAAATGGCCTTTAGGCTTCTATCAGACGTCTGTAGAGGACCTCAAACGTCTGATAAGTGACCGTTTGAGCCTCTATTGAGCCAAAATCACCTTTGTGAGATCTTATAGTCGTTAACCTATCTTGGGAATCCATTCCTACACTTAATTAGGTTTCCAGACATCCAGACCTAGTGCCAGACATCATGTACGTCGTTTGATTGCTTTACACTAGAACGCTGTTGATGAGTGGCTACTCATCATAGCTAAAAAGCTAAAGTTAAGCTAGACACTGAGTAAGACAACATCAAACTAACAGATAAAAAGGTTTAAGTGTGGGAATCAAAGAAAAAGAACTAAAACCTTTACTCTGTGTTAAAATTTCATAATTAGGTCGCAAAATGAGATATTTTGAAAGCAAAGGATAAATAGTGATCCATGCATTAATTGAACACATAAATAAGTTGAAAGGCCAAATCAAAAGTATAATTAATGTCTTAAATGTTCAATTAAGCACATATAAAAATTTGAAGGCATTTGGACATCATTTAGGCTATGTAATATGTAGTTTACATTTAGGTCCTTCATGCATCACATTCTTGTCTTTAAAATTCCTTTTTGGACCTACTTGTAAACCGCAGGGACCCCTTTGAAAGGCTGCAGGGTCCATCCTGTTGCAATTCTCTTCACTTATGGGCCTGCACGTAAATTTTCTACCCCTTCGCACAGGGGTCTTCCCTGCAATTTTCCCGACATTTCAAAGGTCGGCCTGCTGCTCTTCACACTCACTGTAGCGCATGAAGAACACGGCAGATCTCAGTCGTCCGTTGCTTCTCGCGATTTCGATCTGCAGTTGGATTTGAATAGAAGCTTTGCGCGAATCGGCGTGTGCGCTCACCCCTCTCCCCAGATCCCATCTAACGGTCAGATTTTGAGTTTGGCTCACCGCGCGCTCCCCTCCTCTCATCCCCGCCGCCGGTTGCCTCATCGATTATCCTCACTCGCGTGGTGATCTGAGCACTGAGTCTACTACTTAAGCACCTCAGTGGTCGCGCGTGCAAGGGATCGCTCCCTCCTACATCTCTTAGCAATCGTTCGTCCACTCCAGTTCCTCCTCCCCATTAATCCTCTGATTTCACAACCACCAGATGTGAAATTGCCGCCTTCTTCTCGACCTCCTTGTCGCTAAGGACCTCGTAGCACCTGAGGACGACCCTGGAAACTCACTAGCAGACTCTTCCCTCCGCTGGAGTCATCTTCCTCCCTTCTTCCTCCTTAGCCACCGGCTAAGGACCCATAGGTCCCATTCTTCCTGTTAGAGTAGATTTATCATTCTGTAAATTAGTTGTAGCTGTAGTTAAGTAAGTTTAGAGTAGAATTAACGTAATTTGTAGTGTTTAATTTTGCTGTTATGATAGAGTAGCTGTAGCAGTAGATTTAGACTATAATTTCCCCCCTCACCTCCTCTGATCATTCAGTTCAGAGGGGAAGGTTTCACACAACCATGATCACAAATTCTCTCCCTCTCCATATTTTCATATTCGCTTTTGATTTCCATGACTTGTTTCTCGCATTTCACCCATGCATTCAGACCTAATTTCAGATCTGATTGGTTTTTAACCTCAGATCTGAAATTGGCGTCAAAAAGCACATAAGGGGGCTTCCCATTCACCTCACTTTTGTTCACAAAAGCCCCTAGTCTGAGTTTGAAGTAATCAGTTTGTCGGATTTTTCTTTAACTTGGATTTCAAGGATTTTCACTGAATTGGGTTTTGACTGTTTTGATATGACAAATTGAAAAATTCTGATTTTTGTTCATTGCTTGGCAAGGAATCTGAGATGTTTCTGATGACAAAATTCATCTCAGAAGAGCCATATTCTGATCTGAGTTTTATGAGGGTTTTAATGCATTGAATGCAAGATAGAACTAAGGAAAATCATTGTGGTGATTTGAAGTTTTATCTTGTATCCATGAGATTGTGTTGGATGAAAGCAGTGATGATTTCCTAACCTAAAGAGTTCTCAATACTCCTTAAGGTTTCAGAACCTGGGATTTGAATTAGGGATTTTAATTGATTGATTTAACTCTTTCTACATGATGTCTATAGCATTAGGAAGAGTTAGATCAGTGTTCTTGTTGATTTAATCTGATGTGAATTTTTTGATAAGGGTTCTTGCATTTGAATTGGGATATTCAGTGTTTTTAATGAGAAGTGAAACCCTTGTCAGATGGGGTTGAGAGAGTATTCTTTTTTTTTTTAGTTTGGATTTATGATTTTAATCCCAGAGATCACAGCAAATTGCTGCACTCTGCAGCTACATTCTCCTTCTCTCCTAATTCTGATTCCATTCCAAATGGACTAACTGCAGCAGCAGTTAAACCATCTGGAATCAGATCTGAGATGCTGCAGGGTTGGATGTAGAGTCCTTGCTACTGCTGTCCAATTGTCTCAAATTGTAGCAGATAGAGTCTGATTTAAAACCCTGTAGAGTGTATTTTGGACATAGCTGACATATTATTGTATTATATTCCTTGTGTATACAAGCTTCCCTGTATAAATAATTGAATTTTAATTTCTGTGAATGCTTGTTATATCTCTTCTAAATGTTGTTAGCTAGTTCAGTTTAGAGCTAACTGTCCAACACATGACTTGAAGGGAATATAAATTGAAGAATGTATTAAAATGGGTAAAATACTTTCCAGATTTCATGCTGAATGAAAATAAGGCAGTTATTGCCTTTTCACATCTTTTAAGATCCATCCTAAGCCTTTAGGATCCTTTAGAAATCTGTTGAAAGGCTTAGGTTGGACGAGATTTAAAATTCAATAAAAAATCAGTAAAAATTCTAAAAAATTAAAATAAAGCTGTCTGATTGAAGATCAGCAAGTTTTCTAACCATATACCAAGTTTCATGGTATGCAAAACCCTCGACTTGGTAGAATTGGCCAGTCAATGGATTTGTATGCTATGAAGCTTAATAATAAAAGTCATATCTAAGAAAAAAAACATCAAAAACACCTCTTTCTCCTCAACTAATTCTTCCCTTCTCATCTCTTATCTCTATAATATGTATAAAAATCATAAAAAGTGAAAAACTCCAAAAATACCTAAAAAGTACTTTGTAAATTAAGCATACTCTTGTAATTAAAAGCTTGATACTAGGTTATATGTAAATAAGTAGCATATGTATATAAACGGTACAAATAACTATGCATATATTGCATACTATAGATTGGGTATTTAAATTAGATTATACTGTATATATATTAATTATATAACTATCTATTAATTAAACTAACTTATATGTATTCTTAGACTAAATAAATAAATAGACAGTACAAATAATAGTATTAAACTATAAAACTGTATATACATATGCATATGTAGATTATAAGTAAATAAAACCCTGTACTTTAATTTAATTCTTTATACATAATAAATAATTAATTTATTAAGTTAATAGCTAAGTTATTAGATTAAATTAGATAAATTAGTAATTTAGAGTTATAATTAAGTTAATTGAATCTGTATACTTAGACTAATGTACTTTAAGTAATTTAAGCTAATTGAAGTATGTTTACATCTTATTATATTACTTTAACTTAATTTATAAGTAAAACAGTTCAAATCTTCTATTTAAATGTAAATAGAACAAAAATTAATCTGAGAAATATAATAAAAATATTTATAAAATACTTATACATGTATACTAATTCTGTATAAGGTCAATTAGACCATATAGTAGCTAATTTATAAGTAATTAAAGAATTAAACATTAAAATCAGTGTGTAAAAACTGTGTACTTTAGTGAATTTATTTATATAGTAAATATAATTAAAATTTCAAATTAAGTGTACAATTGTATTGTATTATAAATATATTTCATTTTCCCATAGTTTATTTTTATTTTAAAATAAATTATGGCCCTCGAATTGAGGGCCAAAATCACCTTTGGCGAGCAGCTGCGCACATTTTCAGCGCAGATGCGGCGCTCGAATAGCGCCACATTGTGCGCGCTGTGGTATAAATTTATTTTGTTAAGTTATAGCGTAGTCGTCACGGGCCCCAGGTGCCCGAAACAACAACCCCATTACGATCTGAGCATATCCTTGAGCATTTGTGTGATGAGCATTGTAACGACCCGGTTCCCGAGTCCCTACGAGACACAAGAACCGGACCGACTCGACTAATCCCAAGACCTAGTCGTCCAACGAGGAAGTAACCAAAAGACAGTAAAATAAACCACATTCAGCATGAATATAACTAACAGTAAGAAAGTACAACAGTAAGGAAAGAAACTACTACAGTAGGTCCACCACAACAGTAAAACAACATTTATCATATAACAAGAACTGCAGGTAAAGAAGGTACAGAGGAAACAAAAACTACTCACTAGAACAGAAACAAAAGGGGTACAAAAGGCTGTGGTAACTCTACTGGACCCTACTCGGCCCAACGTCCTCTGCAGCCGCCGACCCTGGCTGCTCAACACCTGGTCCTGAAAAAAGGTAACGAGTGTAACACGTCAGCAAAACGCTGAGTAGAGTGGCAAACTAACTAAAGGCAACAATAGAGTGTACAGTAGCTGTTATGTTCTATTACTTCCTTTATTCACATCTTTCAATTTTTCTCACTATTTCATTTATTTCTCAGATCCTTTACTTGATCTCGAATGTCCTCGTGGGAACGATCTTGATTGCAGTCTTTTCCCAAAAGTAGAAGTAGCACGTGGTGCTCTCCTGGCCGGGAGAGTCCCCCGTGGTGATCCTACCCTCAGTCAACCACCCCAAGGTCACTGACAGACGTAACGGTGACTACGGCACGCGCGATAAACGCACAGGTAGCTAGCCCGCACTGGCACGCGGTCAGTCGTTTCCGTTAACGGGTGCGCCCAAAGCATAGCACGGAACCAGGGCAGAGCCCTCTCAGTAACAGGGGTCCAACCCCTCCACAGTAACCAAACCGGGGCCTTGCCCCTCCACAGTCCGCGCACCCTCGCCTGACTACCCTGGTTTGCCCTGGTGGGCCTAACAAGTCGGTGAAGGAGGCTAGCAGAACCCCGGGGCCCGTGGGGTAGCTAGTACTCTCCTAACACTACTAGCTCTCCTCGGTACTACGTACACGAGGGCCAACAAGTCGGTACAGAGCGGCCAATCCTAACCCCGGGTCCCTGGGGCGGCTGGCCCTACTCTGCACTAAACAGGTACAGGTACTTCCCTTGGTACTGCGTACCCAAGAGACAGTACAAACTACATCTCAGTTCCATTCCTTTTTCTTTCCAGGAGTTCCACTCCTAATTCCCCGTAGGTTTCCAGCTCTTTATCTCAGAACATCATATGTTTCACTTTCCAGATTCACGTTCTCAAAATCCATGATCTCAAACATGTTTCTTTATTCATAACAGGCAGCTGTTAATTCAAATTACAGGCAGCTTTATATTCCTTTCCATTTTTCCAAGACTGCAGTATTATACATTCCACTAGTTTTTTCCATCCTAAGATTCATGCCACTTCCTAGGATCTAGCATACAACTAGTTTTCCAGCCCTAGGATTCATGCATCACCTAGGAGCTATCATTCCATACATTTCTCATTCCTAGGATTCATGCAATGTCCTAGATTCTAGTTATGGTTCCATACTTTAACAGATTTTAAAAAATAACTTAAGCCACTCTACCAGGTACAACGGGAGTAATGGGGGCGTGATCGGGAATCCTGCGTGCCTCCGCGACTCTCAAGACTGCAACCGAACGAGGTCCTATCACAAGGATCAAACACAAGGAGTGTCTCAAAACAGTGTATAGCTGCTGTAGACGGGTAGAGGAATTAATTCTGAAACGAACACAACTCGAATCGCGGAAAACGGAGCCCAAACGGGCCCTAAACGGGTCGAAAAAGACGATACTGTGCAAAATCAGACGTCTAGAACTCCTTCCAGACGTCTTAAAAAGTGGATCAGAGAATTACCTGTTCAGCGTGGTTTCCCAGACGTCCAGAAGTCTGCGGGGACGTCTGCCCTAGATCCCAGACGTCCGATGGTCCCTCAGGACGTCTGGAGGTCACTCCCGCCGTCTGGTACAACTTCCAGACGTCTGATTCGCAAAGGATGACGAATCAGCGAACCTGCGCACAGCCAACCCCCCTCCCTCAGTACGGTCAGTCCACAAGAAGGAAGAAGAAAGCGGAAACTCACCTTTCAGACGTCTGTATTATTTTACAGACGTCGACCTTGCCGTCTGGCTATCAACCCAGACGTCTGATTCTGGAAATTTTTCCAGAATCAGAACCCTGCTCGGCCTCCGCTCGCGACGCCGCCCGCGTCGCACCTCGCGTGTCCGCTGCTCCGACCGCAGCAGGTCCCTCTTCGCATCGCTCCGCGCCCCCTGCGCCCTCCGCCGGCCGGCCAAGCCGCTCCGGCGAGCTCGCCCTCACGGCAGAGCCCCGCCCTCGCACGCCGCACCTCCTCCGCGCTCACTGTGGCTGCCGCTGCCGCCCTCGCGTCCGCTCGCTCTCGCGCACAGGAAGGAGAAGAAGGAGGAGACGGTGGAGACGGGAGGGGAGGCGCGCCCTTTTAAGGCCGCGCGAGGAGGAGAGAGAAGGTGGTCGCAGCGCGCCTGCAGCCGCAGAGAGAGAGAGAGAGGAATCGCAGGTCTGCACGCACAGGCACGCAGACGAATCTCCCGTGCGAACATAACTGTTCTCCAGACGTCTGTACACGATCCCGGACGTCTGGTCAGACGTCTGGATGTGATCCCAGACGTCTGGTCCGACGTCTGGGCCACCTCCCAGACGTCTTAAAAGGCGTCTGGGGCACGCGTTCGTTACAAGCATGTGGGGCCGGGGGCCTGGGGGTGTGTGTGTGTGCGCGGGTTGAGAAAGCCCCTATTCTGAGCTTGATAAAACAGAATTAAGCGACTTAATGACAATTAGGGCACGCTTAGTAGAGGTTTGGTCCCACCCTCTAGGTGCTGTGTATCCCTCGAAAAGCGTGCCCGTAAATTAAACACATTTTTGATTAATTAAGAGGACTAATGACAGTAGCTAATCACCTATACACCGCAGTTTGTGAAGACTGTTAACGCAGAATTAAAACAAAGAAGAAGAATAACAGAAGAAGAGTAATGTGCAATGAGAGAGAGAGAAAATGTAAATACAAAAGTGAATATAGATACAAATGATATATATATCTGTAGTATAGCCAATTACTTTTATGTAAATAAATTCATACATTTACTAACAAAATAAAACGTCACCATAACCGTCGCTACAGACCCTGGTTTCCCTCTTTAAGTTTGTATATGGTGTTTTCTGGGCTCTAGCAACGCTTATATCTATCACTATAGCTATTGTATGTGTTACTGTAGGTGTCAGATTAGTAAGTTAAATTAGTATATTATGTAATCTTAGTTAGTAGTATACTTTCATGTAAGTATTAATAATATAACTTATAAAGAGATAGTTTAGAATATAGTGATGAAGTGTTTGGTGCCTGTTTATAGTTAGTTTTTGCAAGCATTTTGATTAATTCTTTGTGAGCAGTCAAACCAAGTCTTCATTTATTCATTCTTTATTAGATGTAAAACTTCTTTTTGGAATTAAAGGATAGTTTTGAGATTAGAGAGTGATGTAAATCAATAATTGCCTCCCAGTGAACGACCTGGAATAAAACCAGTAAAAATTAGGTAAGTAAATAATAATGGTCGTAATAATGATTGGTATTCCGTACAATCCACTACAATGACACTAATGGTATTTTCATCCATCAATACACCATACACCTTGCATCATTATGAGAACGACTCATCACCTGTTTAGGTCTGAATCAAGTCAGGAAGGGAACCCGTCTAGAATAAGACATCTGACTTAGTTCCCAGACATCTTAAACTAGTTTTTCAGACGTCTGATACCTGGACCAGACGTCTAATGACCCTGTCAGAATCATAAGTGATTCTGATTACGGCCTATTTTGCCTTGGGTTCAACTCCAACTACTATGGATGCCTTCTAAGGCCTTCCAAAGCCTTCCTAGGCCCTCTATAAATAGAGGAAGACCCTTGCCTTGTTAAACACACCTAGAGAAACTACTTTCCACTATATTATGTCAAATTGATCTTGAGAAGAAGCTCTAGCTCTCCAAGCATTCGTTCCACACCTGAGAGCTTTGTCCAGCTGTGCTCCTGCTCTCCCACCATCGTTTACGAGGGCGTCATTGTGCCAAAGCGTTGTTCACGCATCCATGTCTTTCATCGACGTGATTCCAAAAAAGGGAAGTCTCTTTACCTATAGTAGTTAGGTTTATCTTTGTTGACTCTATAGGTTGCTTTGTAATTTTACTTTGTAATTGTGTCAGGTATTCGCTTTGCAAATTCCTGTTTCCTTCGCGAGACAAAATACTCCTCGTGAAAAGGAGGGGTTTTGAGGCACGCTACCCTCAGGTTCAAAGTAACGTTGTTGTAAGACGATGAGTCACCCTCGTTTAAGTGACTCGTTAGTGGATTTGATCAATTAGGTCGATCGGGAAATCCTAAGTTGAGAGACTTAGGTGGTGGTTTTCAGCCGGTTTGGGTTTCCACCAAAAAATCCTTGTGTACTTTTGTGAATGCTCGCTTTTATGAAATTGTTATATTACTTCTGCATTTTATATTACATCATGTATATCTCACCCCCTCCCATAGGGATTCATATGGGAGACCCCCCAAATTGGTCTTTGGCACTAATTTCAAATCTGAGACACGAAGTCTTCATATATGAAATTAGACCTAATGGAGGGGTATTTAGCGAAATTAAAATAGAGGGAAAACAGAATGCGAAATGGAAATATGAAGGGGAAGAATTATGATCAATGGGGAGGGGGTGAATTCAACACCACTGATCTGAAATGATCAGAGGAGGTGGAGTGCGAATTCTACTCTAAATCTACTCCTAAACTACACTAACAATCATCACGCAGATCTCTAATTACTCCTACTCCTAGAAAGCATGTAAATCTAATCTAAGAAAGCGTTAAAAGTCTACTCTAAGGGAGGAAGATGTCTAAGGTCACCCACCGGTGGCTAGTGACAACGAAAGGGGAGAGAACCAGTAGCAGAAGAAGATGTCTCAGGTCCACCACCTGATCGGCTGGTGGCGATTAAAGGATGAAGAGCCAACTTTGCCATAGCCAGCGGAGGAAATTGGTGTGAGGGGAAGCTGCAGGTGTGGACGAAGGGATCAGCTCATGGAGGAGGGAGTTGATGGCACGCACGCAATCAGTGGAGGTGCTTAAGTAGAGTGAGAGAGTGAATCAGGGCACCTCATGGTGGAATTAGCTACCTAGGGCACCTATGGTTGAATGGAGACAAGAGAGTGCGCGCGAGGTTCTAACCAAAAGTAGACCATAGGATCAGATATGGGGGAAATGGTGAAAACACGCGCGGATTCGCGCGAAGGTTCGAATCAAATCAAGCCACAAATCAAGAGGACCTAGAGGATCAACGGCCACGATGGCCTCAGTTCATCGCGTAAACAGTGGTCCGCAAACTGCAGGTGCAACGCTAGCTTTATTGGTGAAATTGCAGGGAGGGTCCTCAGGCGAAACAGTGTGAAAATTATAGGGACGCCCATAAGTGGTAAAGGATGTCTACAGAGCAGTCCCTAGAATGTTGCATGGGGGTCCTTGTGGGTATCAAATAAGTCCTTGGCTAGTTTTCTAAGGATGAAATGTGATGTACTAAGGACCTAAATGTAAATCCTTAATTTCAAGGCCTTAATGATGTCCAAATACAACTAAGTTTTTATTGAAGCTTAATTGAATATATTAGAAGTTAATTTTACTTTTGATTTGGAGTTTTGAGCTCTAGTGTGTTTAATTTGCAATTGGATCACAATTTTACATTTATTAATAACATATCTCAATAATTGTCCTAATTATGCATTTTTAGCACAAAATTTATATTTTAGATCTTTTTCTCTATTTCTCACACTTAACCCTTTTTATGTGTCAATTTGATAGTGTTTAACCTAGTTTTTAGCTTAACTTAGGTGATTTAGCTATGATGAGTCGCAACACATCACCTACTTATATGACTGATTAATGTGATTTAAACAGTTAAATTGCACCTAATTGGGTGATTAATTACACCTAATTTAATTAGGTACAAAATCGACAGGTTGGATTGTAAATAATTAATGTTTAGATACTCGATCTAAACATTCCATAAGTTATTAAGGGTCAATCCTAAAAAAATCAAGTGGGATTGGATCCCAAGAGATCCAATGGTTCACACCAAATTGGAATTAGATTTGGAACCCTATAAATATTTCCCAAAACCTAATTGGGAAACCCTACTTAATTTTAATCAAATCAATTGATTGTGTGCATACTCCTCCAAGCAAAGAAAAGAAGAAAAGAGCATCTCCGACCATCACTTAGATCTTCTTCTTCATCTTCTTTTTCCTGACTCGAGCATTTGAAGGAGAGAGAGGAAGAAAGCAGATAACCAAAACATCAGCCAACCACTACCGCCTTGTACTTCATGCACAAGGGCAATGACCAAGAGAGCTCATGGTCATCTGGCTAGAGCTTGGAGCCTTGGATCTTGATCAACACATGAAGGCTCTTGGCTTAATGTTGTAACCAAACATCCAATTGAAGCTACTATGGGTTATGGAATCCATGGCAAGGCCTATTCTTGGAGGATTCAAGGCTAAGGTCACCTTGGAAATCATGAAAGGGTTCACACGACACAAAACATTTCACCACACATGAAGGAATCAAGTGTTCTTGGTGCAAAGAGCTTCATCCGCCTATCAAGAAGAAGGGAGTCCCTTTAGGCAAGACTTATTTGAGGAGGCACAATACGTGGGGTACTGTGCTATGCCACCTACATGTATACTTTGTTACTCGTAAGAATCACAAAATGAGAATAAACTAGTTCTTCTCATGTGGTTCCAGTCATGTAGGTCATTCTTTATCAATTTCTGATGTTAGGGTTTTCCAGGCATCAACCTGAGTATTTGAGTTAAAGTAAATTTCAACTTCCTATTTTAAACAACATATGGCTCTTGTATATATTGTGTGATGAGCATGTTCTTTGAAACATTATATATATGTGTGGCTTATGTTCTATTTATGCTTTATGTAAATCTTGTGATTAGCTCCTTTTTGTCCCTTGTCATATTGCCATGTTATGGATGCCATGTTTTAATATTGCAATATCTTCAGGGTTGACAGTTATTAATCATGTAGTCTATGCCATATATCACTTGAAATAATGAGGACTAATAATTGATCATTAACATGATATTAAAAAGGTTAAACTACTTGCAATCCTAGCCACCCTAGTTAGCTAGAACCTAATCTAGCATATCTATTAACCTAGTTTCAGATCCATTGAAAGGTTGCAGAGCATGACACATCACATCACCACTCTTAAAACCCTAAAACTTCCTAAATTCTACCCCATCTTAAACTTTAAACCTCTTCCAAGCAGAGCCTTAAGATTTGTCTAAGGTGACCAAGGAAAGCTGATTTTGAGATTAATGAAGGGTTCTTTCCTGGAATTTGCTAGTGGACATGCCTCTTCCAAACTTGCTGTGTTCTATCATCATCATTTTGTCTTTTCTTATAGGTTCATTACAAGAGTCTCAACAAATATATTATGACGATTTCGATGGCTGGTTTGACAATTTCTAGTAGTCAAACTGTTATCATCCATCTATCCCTACCTAAGATGATTGCTAGCCAAGTGAATTCTCCTTCACAATCAAGTCTACCTATAGTTTGCCAAGAAGGTTTGTGCTAACAAGCCCTTTGCCAAGAGAGTCCTTGAGTGGGAGCCACCTATTTTGTCAGTTGTTCTTGGCTAATCATTTGGATCTTTTGGCAAATATCCCCCAATCTTTTGAACAAACCCTCCTAGTAGTCATGTCTACTTATTAGATGTTCCTAACGGTTTTAATGAGTCGTAAGGCCTCATATTTTGCTAAACAAGTTGTGGGTCTCTTGGGCCATTATCTACTTTTTAGGTAAACTTCCTCCATCATTAAGTAGGCTAAATCAAGTAAAATAAATAAATAAGTTGATTAATTGCTTATTCATGCTTCTATTTTTGTTCTTTGTTAAACACTTGCTCATTTTTGTTATGCCCATTCTACTCAAGCTATCTTGGTGATTCAAGACAATGCTTAGGTTGGATCGAGCTAGTTTGAAGCCAAATTACTTAAATCTAAAGTCAAACCATGACCAGGCTAAACAAGCTACAGATAAGCTATGATCTAGCCCATTGGTCAAGTCTAGTTGCACCTACGACTCTCCTAGTGTCCGACTCGTAGGCAACATAAATTTCAAAAGGTAATCTATTAGAAAGTAATTTCTTGATAATATCTATGTATGTTTTGGGGGTCTATTCCAAATAACTTTCTCCATAGGGGACTCATGGAGGGCTAAGGAGATATATGATAGGGATAGTGATCCAACTTAGAGAGCAACTAGCAAGGAGAACCTTCCTTAAAAGTATGAATCACCTACCTACTCGTCATAGTAAAAGTTGCATCCTTATTACAAGTTATAATTGATTACGAAATGGATGCTATCATGCATATTATTTAAGTGACGAGCTGTGATTTATATCATTAAAAATAAAAGAAAAAATTGATTTGTAATCCATTTGTTAAATGTGAAGGAAGACAAGATGTAAGCTGCCAAGCTGGGAGAGCAATCCCACATCTGGAGGTGTAACGACAAGCAGGTACAGAAAGCCAGTCAACTTCTCCAAGATAAACGATTTCGAGTTAGATGCTGTCAAACAGGTACTTTGCCTTAAACCTCTGCTTACGATAAAAACTCTTTGATACAAATATTTTTCTTCGAGAGGTCCTCACATTTTTTTCATTTAAAATTACTTTGGACGAGAGTACACATTGTGAGGAGCATATATTTAGACATTGATACAAAATGCAAACCAAGTGGAAGCAAATTTTTTCTTGTCGAAAGACGTACTACGTTGAACAAATGACAATCCCTTTCGGTCACTTGCCTCGCCTCTTCCTATCCCCTTGCACTTGTCAATTCATCCGTGATGCAAATTAATTATGGCTATAAATATCACTCTATTTGTTGCCATCTTTTTCTTGGAGCAAGACAAAAGAAAAGCTCATTCATTTAAACATAAAGAGAGAGTGGAGACTCCTCCACCAACAGGAGAGTTCAAATAGGCCGGAAACAAAACAAGACCACTACAAGGGGCCGAAAAGAACCACAGACAGTCTCGCAAGGCCCAACAAGTACATGGCCCACTAGCCCACCACAAAACCTCCACACACAAAAAAAAAAGAAAACAACGAAAAACAAAGAAAACAAAAAACAAAAAACAAAACAAAACTCTCCGACGTTCAAGAAGAATCAGGGGAGAGCACCTGCCATGGAGAACAGGTTGAGGTCAGCAACTTTATCGGAAAGACCTGTTCTATAACAGAAAATAAATGAATAAATAACAAACAAAAAAAAAAAGACAAGTTCATACCATCAGGAAAGAGAACGTTTGAATTGAGAAAAAGATACAGAAAATGCTCGATTTTCAGCGGTAATCTCGCTAATTGGAGATTCTACAGCTGTCATGGTTGATTTCTTGCCTTTCAGCTTGTTGCTTAATTTGGAGATTTGACATTTTAAAAGAAATCAAATTTTTGACGGTATGATTTGCTCATTAGTTTGGGGAAAGTCAACTTGTGCATATGTTACATAGAAGATCCTATTACCACCCTACATGGTTTCTTGGACTTCACCTAAGTTGACACGTAACTTTGCCTGCCCCAACGTTTATAGAGGTCGACATATGGCTGTTCCTGGAACACACCAACTAATAGGAACAAGAACAAAGGAATATGCTGATCGGATAATCCATGGCGGCTTGGAAATCAACGGTATGCAATGGAAAAAAGATTAAAATGTAACTTCGACATCAATCGTAATCTTGTAGATACGCAATGGGCTTGACCGCTATCTACTTTCTACCGAATTGTGTGGCGATGTGTGATAGCTTTGCTTTAATTTGCACTGGTGGTTCGGTTTCTTAGGACTTTTCAGGCATACGGACTTCGAAATTTTAATGGGATTTGAATTTTGGGGAGATCTTCGTTTAGTTCGCAAAGTCCAGTAGACGTTAGTCGTGACCCTTATAATCTCGTTTGGAAAAAGTAGGAAGGAATTAGTCATCTCCTATATATACCAATAATTATGATAATGTAAAGATAAGAACTTGCCTATATCTCTCCTAGCCATGTATTCTTACTATAAGAAAACATAGTTATCTATGAGGCATATCCTATTTATATATAGCCTTGGGATTGGGAATACATAGATATGTGAAATTTGAGTTTTTTTTTTTATTTGGAAAGAAAGATTTCATCGATGAAAAGAAATAAATTACAACAAAACATCCTCACAAGGGTGGCACAACTCTCACGAATGGAAGTAACACACCCTCAAAATTAAAAAACAAGACGATAAGATGTTCCTCCAAGCCATTTTAAAATTTATGCATAGATCACAATACATGCCACTGAACCCTTGATGGTAAGTACCACCACCGATTCATGCAATTACGATTTCATTGTACAAATATTGAGAAGTTTTATTTATAGGTTTAGTTGACTTATCAAAATCTCATCCTTTTTCAATACTTGTGCTTTAGATAAAATTACATCGCCAATTTAAGAGCATAATTTGTGAAACTAATGGCACACTTTTTGTTACTCAATTCAAATAAGTGTGCGTTAGTTTGTTAAAAATCTCCATCCTCCAATCTCTATGGAGTTTGACAGCATGCTTAAGGATATACCGAGAGGCATTAGGGTTGTTTCCCTAATCGTAACTCACTCAAATTTATTTTGAGAAAATATATCAATCTTACTTGAAAATAATTTTAAGATTGAATTGTAGAAGTAATATTTAAGATCTATTGCATTACCTCCAACTATCAAAAGAGTTGCATCTTCAACTTTACAAGCACCCTCCTCCAGTCAAAGTAGCAAAGTGGCACGACAAACTTCACCATCGTGCCCACTTACCTGATGAAGCCCAGGTAATTATCCACTTCCCTCATTGTTTTAAACCTTATCGTTATTTTGAGGCCCTCAGGGATACGTCGATGATCTGGATTCTTTGCCTTCCCCCATCCTCTCCTTACTCTACCTACATAGACATTAATCATATTCATTACAAATACCAAATATATAATAAGCTTTAAAATATTGAAGTAAATTACTTCTTAAAAGTACAGAAGTTCTTACCAGCACTTGTACTCATCGCACTCAAGTCAACATGTACTGGGGACTGATAAATACACATTTATTCGTGATAAAATGCCTATTTATGCGAATTTCTAAGCTTAACATTGCATTCCACATTATAAATAATGCATAGCATGCATCATTCTACATTTAGGATATATTATATAAATTATAAGTTAATTTGCTTATTTTTGTGGCTAGAGAGAAGGAGATTTATTTTAAGGCCTCAGATTGACAATCCGATCATATGGATCTAATCAGGATGACGATCGAAGTCTAACTCTTTCGAAATCACCTTGATCATAGTCCCATAGCTCCTTATGCAGTCCAAGGAAGATCAAAGGCCAAGGGGCATGGTGGCACCAATCTGAACCTCAGATGCCAAATCCAATCATACGGATGGATCCGGATCAACGATTGCAGCCTAACGGCATGAAAATTGACCCAATCTGATATCCGTGGTGTCACCTACAAGGTAAAGATGATGGATGACCATTGTTTATCGGAGGAAATCGAGGTTTGAAAGGATGTAATCGTTGTAGCAAGTCGAAATCACTCAAAAACAGATAAAATTTATAACTCAGAATCTACAACGGAGTCCGAGGTCGAACACAAGGAGAAAATGTGGAATTCACAACATTAATCATATTTAGAATCAATGAGAACAAGTAATTGAGCAATAAAATAGATATTCAATGAATAATAACTTGTCATGTTAGTTATTCAATGAAATCCAATGTATCTAGAGACAAAAGAACGGAGAGAATCTAAAAAGTTCTTATTTGAATCACTAATTAGATCTCTAATTAAGCATGCATCTCATAATCAATTTAACCTTAACCATAGTACTTAAATAATGCAACAGTATCTCAAATATTGCCCAATCAGACGACAGATGTATTAATCAGATGACTTAAATGTGGTCATTAGTAAGCACAGGCACAAGGCTTTTGCCTTTCTTTCTTATTTCTCTTCTTCTTCTGCTTCAGATTTCCTTCTTCTCTTCTCTCCTTCTCTGCTTAAGGCTTTCTTCTTTCTTTCAGCACGAGCCTTCCTTTTTTCTCCTTCACAAAGTCTAAGTGTTAGGCTTTTTAGCACAAGGCACGCACCCCGAGGCACATGCACAAAGAGCAAAACTCTCCCCCTCTCTCTCACAAATTCCCCCCTCTTTTTTCTCTCTCATAGACCCAACAAGCGTATAGTTGGATTCGGGTATCCGAGTTAAGAGCATGGACTAGGGTCACCGGTATGGGTGACGATCGAGGTGTGCTATAGGCAGGTTATTAGGTGAGTGGGGTAGGAGGGACCTGACCCCTCATGTTGTTGAGCGAAGAGCTCAGAACACAAAAATAATATATGTGCTGCGTTGAGTTTGAGATCCCAAGATGTGGGACTAAAGTGTCTGTTCTTTTCGTTGCGTACGACAGTAGTAGGGGCTTCTCCAATTAAGGTCGCCGTTGAGGGTAAGGCTTCCAATTGAGGCCCTAAGTTGATGCTTGGAAGGCATCCGCGTGACCTAGAAGTGGATTGCAGATGATTGTGGCTAGAGGACTGCGAATGATGTCGGAGATGATGGTGGCGGTGGCGGAGAGCAGCAAACACCTGAAATCACAGGAATGGCCTTACGACCACATTAAAAGCACTCAGAAGAATTGCCAAAGCATGGCAAAGGTGATGGTGGGTGTTTTTTGGTGTGAGGATGTGTGTGGTGGTGTGTTGGATCTGAGAAGGTGACGAACGATGGGTGTGTTCGATGGAGGTCGTGAGTGGATGAATCATGAAATCGGTTAAGGGGTTTTGGGCGGGGATGAGCGGCAAAGCTTGTGGAGGTGATAACGTAGCGATTGGAGCGGTGTAGTGAAATCGCGACCTCGCCGGAGCTTGGCCAGAGCAAAGGAAGACAAAGGGGGGAGGCTGGTGATCGTGGGTCGAATTGAAGGTTTAAAGGGATGAAGAGAAAGTAGGGAGAGAGGGAAACCTAACTAAGCTAACCTAACCGAACAAAAGGGTAGGAAGATGTTGGGTATCGTATGGTTGGCATCATGGAAGGTGAACCCTCCGGTGGGAGAAACGATGATGATAAAGGGGTATGGGTGACACTCACTGGTATTGCGGCACACGGAGGAACTTGAGGAAGATGCTCCCGCCGACTATTGTCTGTGGCAACAAGCGAAGAAGTCAAACGGAGAAGGTCACTAGAGCTCGTGGAGCATTCGATCGGAGAGAGGGGAAGAAGGGGAGACTCTGGCCATAACCAAGCTAAGGAGGTGAGGTTTGCATTGGGGTTGTTTTTATAGGGCTCAGGGGGACGTTCCAAGCTTAGAAACCAAGCTTGGAAGCTTGAGATATTTGCAAAATAGGAAACCCACATTTTCAAATCGTTCACATTAGGTTTTGGGCAAGACTTAGAGCCCAAGATGCGACTCAAATTGAAGAGGATCTTCTCAGGAGTTCCCCTTCCAATTTTGGAAGGATTTAGGAGTGAAATCAGGGAGAAATCCCAGATTGAAACTTGGTTGCAGGTGTGTTCACATGGCAATGGCAGTAGGGGCCTCTTGGTGAAGGTGATGACAAGGTTGGGGGCCTCTTTGCGAATATTTCAAAAGCTAAGGGGTTATTAGAGATAAAGAATCAAACTGGACTAAAATGCAAACTAGGTTAAAATGATCTCTAATTGGTTCTAAATTTTAGTACAAACTTAATTTGGACCCAAGGAATCTGATGGTGAAGTCATATTTTTGTTTTGACCAAGTTTGGCTGGGTAATTTACATAGAAATCCAAATTAGGGCAACTTCCTGTCTAAGACTCTATTTTAGGTCAAAATAAGGTCAGATGGTCAAATCAAGGGTACCAAATCTTATATAATATTTTTATATGAATTTTAGAATGTTTACGTGAATTTTATCCTAACCAGAACCTCTGTTAATTAAGCGAGTCAGAAATTAAGGTTTCGAGTGTTGTTTTAACTCTCGAAATGCGTAAAAACCTGTTTCTGTCTGTACGGATCCTCTTATTAGTCATTAATGAACATATGACCTTTAGTTAACCCCTAGAAAATCCTGTGGTTATTCTTTGTTTATGAAAACACTATAAAACTGTAGATTTAACCTTGTTTTAATGTATGTCTCTTAGAATGGATGTTCAGTGAATTACGACTCTCCGGTGATTATGTAGGAGCTTTTGTTAATTGATTCTGACTAATTAAAGCTAGTTATGGTTAATGATGACATTATCATCAGCCATGATGGCGCCATGTGGTGCCATCAAGACCACCCAAATCCACTTAGGCCCCTCCGCTCAACTTCAACAAGCAATCCCAGCCGTTGGATTGAGATCCAACGGTTGAGATTCACGCATGTGCTTGCAGTTCAGCCTCAAAGGAGAAGGCAGAGATAAGATCTCAACTGTTGGATTGAGATCGAACAGTTGAGAGCATTTGCACATGATTTCATCCACGCGATAATCCACACCAATGGCTCATTGGTTAGCGCCTTCGCCTGCTTCACAAGGACCTGCGATCGAAGCCCCACGTGCGGAATAATCATTACAGAGCGCGCATGGGTGAAATTCACTCGTTGGATCTGATTGAACGGCGTTGAAGCTCCCATGCAACGCATCCTAATGTAAACATATTTGTTGAGGGTAAAATGTCTATTCATGCATGTTCCAAGGCTTAGATTTGCATTTCATGTCATAAATATTGCATAGCAAGCATCATTCTGCATTTAGAGTAGTTGTATATAATTTAGGTTAATTACGTCTTTTTTGTGGTTAGGAGAGAAGCATATTTATTTCGGAGCCTTGGATTGACGATCCAACCATACGGATCTGATCGAGACGACAATCAGAGTCCAATGCCTCTGAAATTGCCTCGATCGGAGTCCCATAGCACCATATGCAGTCCGAGGAAGATCAACGACCAAGCGACTAGGAGACATAATTCAGAGCTTCAAATGATAAATCCGACTGCATGGATGGATTCGGGACAATGATCGCAGCTTAAGGGTGCGAAAATTGACTCAATCCGACCTCTATAGCTGCCCCTACAACAAAAAGAAGATGGATGGCCCAGACTGCGCCACGTGGCGCAACCCAGGCTGCCAGCACACGCACGCAACACCATACGCATGTAACAGCGTGGGTGCGTGCAAGTGTGCATGCGTGCAGGTCCAGCGTGTGGGCACGCGCGCGTGCGGCAAGGCAGGAGCGGCGCCAGCGCAGCATGAGGTGGACTACAGCGATGCATGAGCTGGACTTATGGTGACACTTACGGCCATTGGTAATTCATCGCCTGCCAGCAAAGCCAGTTGTGGGCGCCAGCAAGCATGAGCTATGTACAGCGACATTTCCAGCGATGGCCTGGATGTCACTAATGGTCCCATACCGATTTTTGCCTCTTCTCCACCACTATAAAAGGACCTACACCCCCTCCCTTCCAAGCCATCTCTACCTACTCTACTCCCAAGCTCTAGCATGCCTACCAACGCTCCATTAGAGCTTATTCTCAAGCTCCCAAGGTGCCTATTAGTGTAGCGAACCTCTGCCCCACCAAATACTCCTCCAACTTCCCATCTCCCTTCATAGGTCACCTTGGAGCCATCCTCTCACCTCCATTCCAGTAGCAGATCAACTCCGTCTTCTCACCTCCATTCCGGAGCTACGTCGAAGCTTTCCTCAACCCAACTTCCTCCAATATCTCACCTCCATCATCCCGCTCCTCACCTCCTTCGCCCGAGCTTCCGCCAGGCACCGTCATCTCGCCGAACAGCCGATTCGGGAGATTTTCTCTCACCTCCCTCTCTTTATATGCTTTCATAGTTTCTTGTAATTTACATTAGAAGTAATATATATCAGATTTGTTCCAGATCTCTATCCTATGATACGTCTGCTTGATTTCTTTTATTTCAAAAATACAAAAAATATGAAAACCCTAAAATACAAAAAAGAAACAAAACAAAGCACTATTTTCACGTAAAGTAAATGTTGCCGCCCTGTGTTTGATCCGAGACTCCCTTGGACTTTCGGTATAAATTTTATATGATCGACGTGTTTTGCAACTACGACGATAGGTTCCTTGTAACCTCGATTTCTAACACGTGAAACACGCACGACCACATCCTCGCGCACCAGACGAAGCACAGCGTGCACACACGCATGATCACGTGCGATCGCATGCAGTATCCAACGCATGCTTGAGGTATGATCCATGAACGTGATCTCCATGCCATCTTAGTCACTTGTCTCCAATCCAACGGCTACCATCCATCATCGTCGTAGCCAGCAGTGCATGCGCGCCGCATGCGTGTGTGCGAGCGTTAGTGGCCTTCAACGACGTTTACGACGGAGCTACAACAACGATTCTAAATGTTGTTGTTGACCTGTGATCTTATTTTGCGTCCTCCCTTCCACTATAAAAGACCACCACCCCCTACATTCTTCTTCATCTCTTCCTCTTCTTCCCACTCCTCCTTCAAAACTTTAAGGAGTTCGTCCCAAGCTCGAGATGCTCTGAGATGCTCCTTAGAGTAGAAAAGTAAAAAGATTTTCCTGCTTCTCACCCCCCTTCGTGGAGCATCCTTTGGCCATGCTCTCACCCCAATCTGGAAGTAGATCCTCACCGTGACGCCATCCTACCCCATCCTCCTTCCTCTGACGCCATTCTACTTCCTCCAACTCCTCACCACCTTCATCCAGGCACCGTCAAAGTGAGTTATCCTCTAAGCATCCATCGAGGGGAATTTCCTTAACTCATACTATCTTTTATTGCTTTCTAGTGTAGTTTTATGTTTTCAAATTAGTTGTAATAGACTCTTGTTAGATATACAGTGATATTCTCTCTCTATATATATCTCTCTCTTATTTTGCAAGTAGATTAGATAGATAAAGATTTTGTCGATTTGATCTCTTGCCTTATAAAATTACCTGATGTAAACACATTTACACTACTTAAAATGTCTATTTATGCACGTTCCTAAGAATAGGATTGCATTTCATGATATAAATATTGCATTACATGCATCATCTTGCATTTAGTGTAGTTTGAATAAAATGGAGGTTAATTGTCTCCTTTTATGTGCTTGGACAGGGCAAACATTTATCGGGGCCTCGGATCAAAGATCCAATCGTATGGATGTGATCAGGGCAATGATTGGAGTTCAACGACTCCAAGATCGCCCTAATCAGTCATCCCTAGCATCAGATAGTGACCTGGGAACCCTAGAAGATCAAGGCCCAGGATGGTGTAAATCCACATTTCAGATGATAAATCTGACCGCACGGATGAATTCGGATTGACGATCGCAGCCCAATGACACAAAAATCGAGTCAATCCGACATCCGTGGCACCATCTACAACTTCCAGAAGATGGATGGCCAAGATCGCGCCACGTGGTGCCATCTTAGCCGCCCAAGCGGTCGCTTCATCTTGAGAAGGCCCCGCGCCCGATCGCTCTCTTCCGTTGGATCTTAATCCAACAACTGTGGGTGCTCGCTTTTAAAAGCATCCGCTCGACCATCCGCGCCCCATAGCGCAGTGGTCGAGCACGCTATCGCAAGCGCCGGACGCGAGTTTGTTTGATACAAATATTTTTCTTCAAGAGGTCCTCACATTTTTTTCATTTAAAATTACTTTGGACGAGAGTACACATTGTGAGGAGCATATATTTAGACATTGATACAAAATGCAAACCAAGTGGAAGCAAATTTTTTCTTGTCGAAAGACGTACTACGTTGAACAAATGACAATCCCTTTCTGTCACTTGCCTCGCCTCTTCCTATCCCCTTGCACTTGTCAATTCATCCGTGATGCAAATTAATTATGGCTATAAATATCACTCTATTTGTTGCCATCTTTTTCTTGGAGCAAGACAAAAGAAAAGCTCATTCATTTAAACATAAAGAGAGAGTGGAGACTCCTCCACCAACAGGAGAGTTCAAATAGGCCGGAAACAAAACAAGACCACTACAAGGGGCCGAAAAGAACCACAGACAGTCTCGCAAGGCCCAACAAGTACATGGCCCACTAGCCCACCACAAAACCTCCACACAAAAAAAAAAAAGAAAACAACGAAAAACAAAGAAAACAAAAAACAAAAAACAAAACAAAACTCTCCGACGTTCAAGAAAAATTACTTTGGACGAGAGTACACATTGTGAGGAGCATATATTTAGACATTGATACAAAATGCAAACCAAGTGGAAGCAAATTTTTTCTTGTCGAAAGACGTACTACGTTGAACAAATGGCAATCCCTTTCGATCACTTGCCTCGCCTCTTCCTATCCCCTTGCGCTTGTCAATTCATCTGTGATGTAGATTAATTATGGCTATAAATATCACTCTATTTGTTGCCCATCTTTTTCTTGGAGCAAGACAAAATAGAAGCTCATTCATTTACACATAAAGAGAGAGTGGAGACTCCTCCACCAACAGGAGTTCAAATAGGTCGGAAACAAAACAAGATCACTACAACGGGCTGAAAAGAACCACAGACACTCTCACAAGGCCCAACAAGTACATGGCCCACTAGCCCACCACAAAACCTCCACACAAAGAAAAAGAAAGAAAACAACGAAAAACAAAAAAAATAAAAAACAAAACAAAACTCTCCGACGTTCAAGAAGAATCAGGGGAGAGCACCTGCCATGGAGAACAGGTTGAGGTCAGCAACTTTATCGGAAAGACCTGTTCTGTAACAGAAAATAAATAAATAAATAACAAACAAAAAAAAAAAGACAAGTTCATACCATCAGGAAAGAGAACGTTTGAGTTGAGAAAAAGATACAGAAAATGCTCGATTTTCAGCGGTAATCTCGCTAATTGGAGATTCTACAGCTGTCATGGTTGACTTCTTGCCTTTCAGCTTGTTGCTTAATTTGGAGATTTGACATTTTAAAAGAAATCAAATTTTTGACGGTATGATTTGCTCATTAGTTTGGGGAAAGTCAACTTGTGCATATGTTACATAGAAGATCCTATTACCACCCTACATGGTTTCTTGGACTTCAACTAAGTTGACACGTAACTTTGCCTGCCCCAACGTTTATAGAGGTCGACATATGGCAGTTCCTTGAACACACCAACTAATAGGAACAAGAACAAAGGAATATGCTGATCGGATAATCCATGGCGGCTTGGAAATCAATGGTATGCAATGGAAAAAAGATTAAAATGTAACTTCGACATCAATCGTAATCTTGTAGATACGCAATGGGCTTGACCACTATCTACTTTCTACCGAATTGTGCGGCGATGTGTGATAGCTTGCTTTAATTTGCACTGGTGGGTCGGTTTCTTAGGACTTTTCAGGCATACGGACTTCGAAATTTTTAATGGGATTTGAATTTTGGGGAGATCTTCGTTTAGTTCGCAAAGTCCAGTACACATTAGTCGTGACCTTGGGTGTCAATTCGTTTATTTTTCTATGGCTCAGAATCTCGTTTGGAAAAAGTAGGAAGGAATTAGTCATCTCCTATATATACCAATAATTATGATAATGTAAAGATAAGAACTTGCCTATATCTCTCCTAGCCATGTATTCTTACTATGAGAAAACATAGTTATCTATGAGGCGTATCCTATTTATATATAGCCTTGGGATTGGAAATACATAGATATGTGAAATTTGAGTTCTTTTTTTATTTGAAAAGAAAGATTTCATTGATGGAAAGAAATAAATTACAACAAAATACCCTCACAAGGGGAGCACAACTCTCACGAATGGAAGTAACACACACTCAAAATTAAAAAATAAGACGATAAGATGTTCCTCCAACCCATTTTAAAATTCATGTATAGGTCACAATACACGCCACTGATCCCGTGATGGTAAATATCACCACCGATTCATGCAATTACGATTTCATTGTACAAAGATTGAGAAGTTTTATTTACATGTTTAGTTGACTTATCAAAATCTCATCCTTTTTCAATACTTGTGCTTTAGATAAAATTACATCGCCAATTTAAGAGCATAATTTGTGAAACTAATGGCACACTTTTTGTTACTCAATTCAAATAAGTGTGCGTTAGTTTGTCAAAAATCTCCATCCTCCAATCTCTATGGAACTTGACAGCATGCTTAAGGATATACCGAGGGGTATTAGGGTTGTTTCCCTAATCGTAACTCACTCAAATTTATTTTGAGAAAATATATCAATCTTACTTAAAAAAAATTTTAAGATTGAATTGTATAAGTAATATTTAAGATTTACTGCATTACCTCCAACTATCGAAAAAGTTGCATCTTCAACTCTGCGAGCACCTTCCTCCAATCAAACTAGCAAAGTGGCACAACAAACGTCACCATCGTGCTCACTTGCCTGATGAAGCCCAGGTAATTATCCACTTCCCTCGTGGTTCTAAACCTGATCGTTATTCTGAGGCCCTCAGGGATATGTTGAAGATCGAGATTCTTTACCTTTCCCCATCCTCTCCTTACTCTACCTACATAGACATTAATCATATTCATTACATATACCAAATATATAATAAGTTTTAAAATATTGAAGTAAATTACTTCTTAAAAGTACAGAGGTTCTTACCAGCACTTGTACTCGTCGCGCTCAGGTCCACATGTACTGGGGACTGATAAATACATATTTATTCATGATAAAATGCCTATGTATGCGAATTCCTAAGCTTAACATTGCATTCTACATTATAAATATTGCATAACATGCATCATTCTACATTTGGGATATATTATATAAATTATAAGTTAATTTGCTTATTTTTATGGCTAGGGAGAAGGAGATTTATTTCAGGACCTCGGATTGACAATCCAACCATATGAATCTAATCAGGACGACAATCGAAGTCTAACTCTTCCGAAATCACCTTGATCGGAGTCCCGTAGCACCTTATGCAGTCCAAGGAAGATCAAAGGCTAAGGGACAAGGTGGCACCAATCTGAACCTCAGATGCCAAATCTAATCATACAGATGGATCTGGATTAACGATCGCAGCCTAACGGCATGAAAATTGACCCAATTTGATATCTGTGGTGTCACCTACAAAGCAAAGAGGATGGACGACCATTGTTTATCGGGCGAAATCGAGGTTTTAAAGGATGTAATCGTCGTAGTAAGTCGAAATCACTCAAAAACAGATAAAATTTATAACTCAGAATCTACAATGGAGTCCGAGGTCGAACACAAAGAGCAAATGTGGAATTCACAACATTAATCATATTTAGAATCAATGAGCACAAGTAATTGAGCATTAAAATAGATATTCAATGAATAATAACTTGTCACATTAGTTATTCAATGAAATCTAATGTATCTAAAGACAAAAGAATGAAGAGAATCTAAAAAGTGCTGATTTGAATTGCCAATTAGATCTTTAATTAAGCATGCATCTCATAATCAATTTAACCTTAACCATAGTACTGAAATAATGCAACAGTATATCAAATAATGCCCAATCAGACAATCAGATGACTTAAATGTGGTCATTAGTAAGCATAGGCACAAGGCTTTTGCCTTTCTTTCTTATTTCTCTTCTTCTTCCGCTTCAGATTTCCTTCTTCTCTTCTCTCCTTCTCTACTTAAGGCTTTCTTCTTTCTTTCAGCACGAGCCTTCCTTTTTTCTCCTTCACAAAGCCTAAGTGTTAGGCTTTTCAGCACAAGGCATGCACCCCAAGGCACATGCACAGAGAGCAAAACCCTCCCCCTCTCTCACACAAATTCCCCCCTCTTTTTTCTCTCTCACAGACCCAGCAAGCATATAGTAGGATCCGGGTATTCGAGTTGAGAGCATGGGCTAGGGTCACTGGCATGGGTGACGATCGAGGTGTGCTATAGGCAGGTTATTGGGTGAGTGGGGTAGGAGGGACCTGACCCCTCATGTTACTGAGCGAAGAGCTCAGAACACAAAAATAATATATGTGCTGCATTGAGTCTGAGATCCCATGATGTGGGACTAAAGTGCCCGTTCTTTTCGTTGCGTACAATAGTAGCAGGGGCTTCTCCAATTGAGGTCGCCGTAGAGGGTAAGGCTTCCAATTGAGGCCCTAAGTTGATGCTTGGAAGGCATCCACGTGACCTAGAAGTGGATGGCAGATGATTGTGGCTGGAGGACTGCGAATGATGTCGGAGATGATGGTGGTAGTGGCGGAGAGCAGCAAACACCTGAAATCACAGGAACGGCCTTACGACCACATTAAAAGCACTTAGAAGAATTGCCAAAGCATGGAAAAGGTGGTGGTGGGCATTTTGTGGTGTGAGGATGCGTGTGGTGGTGTGTTGGATCTGAGAGGGTGACGGACGATGGGTGTGTTCGGTGGAGGTCGTGAGTGGATGAATCATGAAATCAGTTAAGGGGTTTTGTGCGGGGATGAGCGGCGAAGCTTGTGGAGGTGATAGCATAGAGATTGGAGTGGTGTAGTGAAATCGCGACCTCACCGGAGCTTGGCCAGAGCGAAGGAAGACAAAGGGGGAGGCTGGTGATCGTGGGTCGAATTGAAGGTTTAAAGGGATGAAAAGAAAGTAGGGAGAGAGGGAAACCTAACTAAGCTAACCTAACCGGACGAAAGGGGAGGAAGATGTCGGGTATGATATGGCTGGCATCGTGGAAGGTGAACCCTCCGGTGGGAGAAATGATGACAATAAAGGGGTATGGGTGACACTCGCAGGTATTGCGACACGTGGAGGAACTTGAGGAAGATGCTCCCGCTGACTATTGTCTGTGGCGAAAAGCGAAGAAGTCAAACGGAGAAGGTCACTAGAGCACATGGAGCATTCGGCTGGAGAGAGGGGAAGAAGGGGAGACTCCGGCCATAACCAAGCTAAGGAGGTGAGGTTTGCATTGGGGGTGTTTTTATAGGGCTCAGGGGGGCGTTCCAAGCTTAGAAACCAAGCTTGGAAGCTTGAGATCTTTGCAAAATAGGAAACCCACATTTTCAAATCGTTCGCATTAGGTTTTGGGCTAGACTTAGAGCCCAAGATGCGACTCAGATTGAAGAGGATCTTCTCAAGAGTTCCCCTTCCAATTTTGAAAGGGTTTAGGAGTGAAATCAGGGAGAAATCCCAGATCAAAACTTGGTTGCAGGTGTGTTCACATGGCAATGGCAGCAGGGGCCTCTTGGTGAAGGTGATGACAAGGTTGGGGTCCTCTTTGAGAATATTTCGAAAGCTGAGGGGTTATTTGAGAGAAAGAATCAGACTGGACTAAAATGCAAACTAAGTTAAGATGATCTCTGATTGGGTCCAAATTTTGGTACAAACCTAATTTGGACCCAAGGAATTTGATGGTGAAGTCATATTTTTGTTTTGACCAAGTTTGGCTGCATAATTTACATAGAAATCCAAATTAGGGCAACTTCCTGTCTAAGACTCTGTTTTAGGTCAAAATAAGGTCAGATGGTCAAATCAAGGATATCAAACCTTATAGAATATTTTTATATGAATTTTAGAATGTTTAGGTTAATTTTATCCTAACCAGAACCTCTATTAATTAAGCAAGTCAGAAATTAAGGTTTCGAGTGTTGTTTTAACTCTCGAAATGCGTAAAAACCTGTTTCTGTCTGTACGGACCTTCTTATTAGTCATTAATGAACATATGACCTTTAGTTAACCCCTAACAAATCCTGTGGTTATTCTGTGTTTATGAAAACACTATAAAACTGTAGATTTAACCTTGTTTTAATGTATGTGATTAGCCCATAGTTGTGGGCTATTTAAGTATTTAAGTGCCTACACATTAGGTTAATTCTAACATTTATTTAGCATAAATTAGGATGTAAATATATTAATTCATAGTTTTAATTTAATTACATAATCCATACATTGCATTCATATCTTAAGTGCATTTAGAATTAGCTTAGAATAGCATTCATCTAATTAGACAACCAATTAGGTACATTATTTTCATTAACATAGAAGTTGAGGGTCTGTATCTAAATGACCCTAATATTTTAACATTATTTTCTTTACTCTTCTCCTTGCAGGAACGGCTGGCTGCCGCTCCAACATCGAACGGCCGCAGTGAAGACCTATTCAAGGGGGAGCGCATGTGGTGGATCTGGTCGGGCGGCTGATTTCAAACTTGTGCAGGCCACTACAAAAGGGGGAGGGAGGCAGCTGAGCTCGGGAGGCCTCTGCCAGCGACCCACCACTGTGCAGAGAGAACTTCTCTCTTCCACTCCACACTGCTGGCCTCTACTGTGGCGACGAGTCTCCATCACCGTGGGCGTGTGGTGTGATAGGCCACACCGCCATCCGGAGCTCGCCGCATCACCGTGAGCACCTTAGCGTGCATCTCCCTCACCGTCGTCGCCGACCACCACCGAGCTACTGATTCAGCCTAAGACGTCCGGGAAATTTCCCAGACGTCTGAAGCTACCCGCACGCCTCCACCCACTCGCCTGCGTACCCATCTGCACTCCACCCGCTCACCTCCAATAGCCACGCCTCCCTCAGCTTGCTGCATCCTTCAAACGTACACGCGCCCATCAACCTTCAGCTCAACCGCGCCTGCACCCTCCAACCGCACCCGCTCTCCACGTGCCTGCAGCTCACGCCATCTCCACATACTCACCGGCTGCAGCGCCCTCCTCCAACTGCACCTGCAGACCCACACAACCGAGCACGCCTCTGCCCGCGCCTGCCGCTTGCAAGCGCCATTCACCAGCACCTGCAGAGCCCTTCGCACACGCGTCTGCACCCTCCAACAACGCCTGTAGTCCACGCCATTCACCCCTGCGCCTGCAGAACTGCCAGCAGCGCCCTCCGCCCGCGCTTGCTGCAGCCTGGGCACCCACGCCAGCTGCAGCCGCACCCGCTCAACCGCCTGTAGACCCGTCCTCCCGCGCCTGCAGAGCCGTCAGCAGCAGTGTGCGAGTAGATCTCACGCCAACAGCCGTGCAAGCTCACCGGCTGCAGCACCTCCGTCGGAGCTCGTCCGGCCACCTCCGGCCGCCGCGCGACTCGCTGCCACCACCGATTCGAAGCTCTTGGTCCAAGGGACCTCCTCCGAGCTTCTCGCACCCGGCCATCCGCTCCTCGTCGCGCAAGACAAAGGGGAAAAATTTCCCTATTTTGCTACAGTAAACCATCAATTAGAAATTACATTTTCTGCCATTGCCACTTTTTAATCATATTTTATTGATTCTGCATTGCGGAAAATATCCTCTAGTTTCTCATAATTGCCATTTCAGCATTGTTTCTTGCTTAAACCTTAATCTAAAGGCAATCTTGGCCGGATTCTTGTCCAAACTGACTACGAACAAACGTTTTTAACTGGTGCGAATTTTAATACGTCATTGCCTCCCTGTGGATATGACCCGCTCCTCTGCGAGTGGTTATTTCTTGTTAAATGTTGATTAGTCAATTTTTCCACCACATTAAACTACAAACGACTTTAAAGCGAAAGATCGACCAGTCAAATGGCGCCGTTGCCGGGGAGGCAACAGACGCAATAATTTCGCCTAATTTTATTTTGATTATTTGTCAATTGCATAGAGATTTGACCATTTATTATTTTCTTTTCTGTGCGAGAAATTTTGTGCAAGAATCAGCCAGTGTGAGAGGCGACCCTTGACATCGCCAGACGAGAAGTGGACGAGCAATTTTGAAAGGAGGAGAAGGATGAGGATGCAACGGACACCTTTGTATTTAGTCGCTAGTTTAATTAGAATAGAACTAAGACTGTAGACTTAATTTTTCATTGCAGTTAGTTTGAAACCCTTATTCTGGGGCATATTTTGAGGGGTCTGTTCCCCGATTTTATTTTGGACCCGTGTTGGGTAATTTTTGGGAGCCTGTTCCCTTTTCTTTAGATTTAGGTTTATTTTTTTTATTATTATTACTTTTATTTGCTTGTGCATAAGTAGTTCTAAAAAAAATATAGAAAAAAAAAAATGAGCTGCCTGCTAGAAGCTGCCTGCCCTAGGACGAACCATTTAGGTCTGTATGAGCAGCTTCTAGATTTACTTTTCTGCATTGCGTGCATTCTTGCATCGTAGATCGCTGGAGGCAAGGTACGCATTCTCTTACTTTGCATCCTATTTTTGATCATGCATTGCATTTGGGATTTAATGCGAAGACCACCTAATCTGTACTGAATAAATCTAACAAGTGGTCACATTTTTTTTAGAAAAAGGACTAATTAAAGGAGGGACATTTTAAAAACCAAGGATTTGATTTTCAAACTTGGCGTGCGATTCAAAGTTCAAAATCTTTTACGGTGTATGCACACTTATTTCACTTGCACCACGGCACGCTTCTAGACACTCCTTAGGTTTGGAAATACTAGGACAAGAGCCCTCCTTTCGTTGGATTCAGAAGTGTTCGGAACTTAAGATCAAAGGTTTTGCAAGTCCAAAGAGGGGGATACCCTGTCACGGATTTTTGGGGGTAGTTGAGAAGCACCGCGAAAGCACAGCTTCAAAGGAAGGCTTAGGCCTACTTGCATCCCTCGATCTTCCGTCTTTGGATTTACTTGACCATTTGAAATTTAGGGAAGAACACCTAAGCTCCAACTATGTCTTCTTAGGCGAACCGTAGGTTGACAATAGGCGCGTAATTAATTGGACAACTTGTTTTGTCACCTACAATTTGAACTACAATCAAAAGCCTAAATTGGGAAAGACCTAAAAGGTCCTTTTTGAATTGTGTCTTGCTTGGGGAATTCTGATTGAAGTGTGAGTTAGAATGGACCACATTGATTTTCATCCTTTCACATCTTGCTCACACCCTCACCCCCACTCTGCATCCTTCGATCCCAGATGCCGAGATGGTCCATTCCTTGATGGACATAATGACAATCATTGGGATCCGTTTTACTCCTATTATAGGAGTATTGGCCTAGTTAAGCCCCAAATCAGTGAGCAGAACTCAGGAGCGGGATTTGCTTTGCCCAATATCCCACATAGCAAAGAAATACCCAACCCACCCTCCCTGAAAAATTATAATGGTTGGACAAGCACTCCTGCATACTATAAGCCTGAGTCTGACTTCTCTCATGATAGAAATGACCTCTCCTCTTTGAAGATGGAAATACAAAAAATGCAAAACGAAATGAGTGAATTGTTAGGAGAATATTTGAGAGCAGGCCAACAAGAAAGAGATGAAATTAGGCACCCAATCTACCCCATTGAGGATGACGTACACCCCTCTACAATAGATGCATCTCTCGTGGGAGAGCTACACTTTAAGTTGGAGGGAAATTTTGGGGAGAATAGCTACTTTTCGAGGATCGATTTTGAAACCTCCCCATTAGATGACACTTCCTTGAGAGATCTACACTTTAGGTGGGAGGAAAATACACATGAAAGTAGCTATGCATTGGATGAAGAAAGGTGGCAACCCGAGGAAGATGATGATAAGGTTGAGTATCCACCTGAATTATATTGGAGTCAAAAGAAGGGAATGATGGTACCATTGGAAGACCTCGACCCAGATGATAGTATTTTCGTGACATTTGATGAAGTGGGTCAAAGTCAAGTTGTTAATCCTACCCTCCCTTCTGATCACGATATGGAACTCAAACCCACCCTTAGGGAACCTAACCCTAAAGAAATTGACCTATCTGAGGAGTCTGATGTAACCAGTGTAAACCATTTACCTCAGATAGAGCACCCTAGGGGATCTGCTAAGATATTAAATGATTCTAGACCTCGGGTACATGATGAATTGTGTGATGAGGAGAAAGACGAATTATATGAGGAACCTACATTCAAGATTTGGAGTGACACTAAGGGTGATTATGTCTAATTTGAAGAGTTAGCCCCTGAGGATGTCACAAATTTGACCAAATTAGGTTTCCTTGGCACACCCATTGATGATATTTCTCCTCATGATAAAATGATGGAAAATTTGGAAGCAATTTCTAAGATTTATGTGGATTCACATATAGACTCCGGGGAAGATTTGAGTAAAGAACAAAAACTCGGGGATGACATTGATAGGATAATCCCTAGATCTGTTGCTTCCAACCTACCTTCATTCACTTCGAACTCACCCTCTGATTCGTTTATATCTGAAAGCGAAATTGTGACTCCTGATGAAGAGCAGGAAGATACATGTGATGGTGCAAGGAATGCTAGGGATGAAATTGAGGATTTAGAAAGAGTGTTTGGGATGGACACCGAGCTGATTAAACCCAACCTAGATCTTATGGCCATCCCACAACCTCGTAACTTGGACACCCTAGACGATCCTTGCCTTAGAGAATTGCTCACTTTTGTTTTGACTAGGGGGTTTAACAGACCAATATTTCCTGTAATGGAGTATCGGGTATGGATTGATGATTTCTTTAGTCAGTCCATTACCCTGGGGGTTTATCTCTATACCATTCCTTCCTCATTCTTTTTGGAGATCCTTGTCATCCTCCCCCTACCCCTTTGGAGGTTATTTTACCTGTTTATCCTTTAGAACCTCTTCTGGTGACCTGGGAAGATTTCATTCCCATTTTAGTTGGGCGAGCATTTGCTATCGGGATTCATCATCAGCTCGCCAACATCCTAGGTTACCTATTTTCTAGGCCAACTTTGCTTTGCTCATTTTTAGGGCTTATTTCTGCAATTCTTGAACCTGATTTGCAGGTTCTTCGGCTATTCAGCCCAGCTCTGACCCAGGTAATATCCTTCTATGCAATGAGGACATTGCAGATTTTAGGCAAGGAGGGGTGTACTTGGTGATATACATAGCTTAATTGCATACATTTGTACATATAAAAAAAAAAAAGTTTTGGGCTTAACTGGCTAAGTCCTGCATTCTTAAGCAAATCAGAACTCTAGCGTAGACTAAATTAATTCTAGGGTCAAAATTTAGAAGCTAAATGAGCTACTAGCTTTAGACCTTTAGGGTCCTTTGTGGACTTAAAAACTTAAGTAGGAGTTAAGTTGCGGACCATTCCTCAAGAGGTTGAGGAAGGGAAGCTAGGGTTTGAGTTAGAAGGTGGGGTAGTACCTGGAGTCTTATTCTACCTTTTGGTTTACGGGTCCTTGTAACCCAAGCATCCAAATTTCACACACTTGGTCTGGTAATCAACTTAATTTCTGTCTTTCTTAAAAGAGATTTGGTTCTCTTAGTTTTGACTTAAGAGAGGCTTGAAAACACATTTTGATTGGAAGAGTTCCCGCCGCAGGAGAGGTCGAGTATATACTCGCCTTGAGGATGCGATGATAACATATTACCTCCTCGGCGCTTGTCTCTTAGGATATCCATCCTACTGGGGGCATGTAAGCGCATTGCGCGGTTCAGGTACCATGGGCGGCCCTATCTCGAAGTGCCGATTGCCATAGGCCTAAATTCGCTTAAGAAATCCATGGGCGATGCTATCTCGAAGTATCGATTTCCAGGAGTTCTTGGGGTCGTTATGGGCGGTGCTATCTCGAAGTATCGAAAGCCAGGCACCCTTCGAGGTATGGTAATGGGGACAATGAATCCGACACAGACCGTGTTGATAGCTGATCTGAGGTTAGACTTAGAAGAATAAAAAAAAAAAAAAGGTATATATAAAAAAAAAAATCCTTTAACTCAAATAACTCAGACCAATGCACAGGCACGGATGCTTTAATCTCAGGGATCAATAAACTTTAGGGTAGAGTTAGAAATCAGGGAAACTTGTGCCTGCAACTCGTCTTTAGCCGACCTAGTCTGTAACTTAGCAACTACTTAGGAACCTTGGGTCTAGAGCCTGAACTTAATATGCTTCTGAAGGAAGACTAAGTGAGTTGACTAGTCTACTTAGAGTGCTAGGTTTCACTTAATTTTGTTAGGGACTAGCAAAAACTAGGCATGGGGGTATTTGATTAGCCCATCGTTGTGGGCTATTTAAGTATTTAAGTGCCTACACATTAGGTTAATTCTAACATTTATTTAGCATAAATTAGGATGTAAATAGATTAATTCATAGTTTTAATTTAATTACATAATCCATACATTGCATTCATATCTTAAGTGCATTTAGAATTAGCATAGAATAGCATTCATCTAATTAGACAACCAATTAGGTACATTGTTTTCATTAACATAGAAGTTAAGGGTCTGTATATAAATGACCCTAATATTTTAACATTATTTTCTTTACTCTTCTCCTTGCAGGAACGGCTGGCTGCTGCTCCAACGTCGAACGGCCGCAGTGAAGACCTATTCAAGGGGGAGCGGATGTGGTGGATCTGGTCGGGCGGCTGATTTCAAACTTGTGCAGGCCACTACAAAAGGAGGAGGGAGGCAGCCGAGCTCGGGAGGCCTCCGCCACCGACCCACCACTATGCAGGGAGTACTTCTCTCTTCCACTCCACACTGCCGGCCTCTACTGTGGCGACGAGTCTCTATCACCGTGGGCGTGTGGTGTGACAGGCCACACCGCCATCCGGAGCTCACCGCATCACCGTGAGCACCTTAGCGTGCATCTCCCTTACCGTCGTCGCCGACCACCACCACCGAGCTACTGATTCAGCCTAAGACGTCCGGGAAATTTCCCAGACGTCTGAAGCTACCCGCACGCCTCCACCCACTCGCCTGCGTACCCATCTGCACTCCACCCGCTCGCCTCCAACAGCCATGCCTTCCTCAGCCTGCTGCATCCTTCAAACGCACACGCACCCATCAACCTTCAGCTCAACCGCGCCTGCACCCTCCAACCGCACCTGCTCTCCACGCGCCTGCAGCTCACGCCATCTCCACATACTCACCGGCTGCAGCGCCCTTCTCCAACCGCACCTGCAGACCCACACAACCGAGCACGCCTCTGCCCGCACCTGCTGCTTGCAAGCGCCATTCACCAGCACCTGCAGAGCCCTTCGCCCATGCGCCTGCACCCTCCAACAGCTCCTGCAGTCCACGCCATTCACCCCCGCGCCTGTAGAACCGCCAGCAGCGCCCTCCGCCCGCGCTTGCTGCAGCCTGCGCACCCCCGCCAGCTGCAGCCGCACCCTCTCAACCGCCTGCAGACCCGTCCTCCCGCGCCTGCAGAGCCATCAGCAACAGCGCGCGAGCAGATCTCACGCCAACAGCTGCGCAAGCTCACCGGCTGCAGCAGCTCCGCCGGAGCTCGTTCGGCCACCTCTGGCCGCCGCGCGACTCGCCGCCACCACCGATTCGAAGCTCTTGGTCCAAGGGACCTCCTTCGAGCTTCCCGCGCCCGGCCATCCGCTCCTCGTCGCGCAAGACAAAGGGGAAAAATTCCCCTGTTTTGCTACAGTAAACCATCAATTAGAAATTACATTTTCTGCCATTGCCACTTTTTAATCATATTTTATTGATTCTGCATTGCGGAAAATATCCTCTAGTTCTCATAATTGCCATTTCAGCATTATTTCTTGCTTAAACCTTAATCTAAGGCAATCTTGGCCGGATTTTTGTCCAAACTGACTACGAACAAATGTTTTTAACTGGTGAGAATTTTAATACGTCATTGCCTACCTGTGGATACGACCCGCTCCTCTGCAAGTGGTTATTTCTTGTTAAATATTGATTAGTCGATTTTTCCACCACATTAAACTACAAACGACTTTAAAGCGAAAGATCGACCAGTCAGTATGTCTCTTAGAATGGATGTTCAGTGAATTACGACTCTTCGGTGATTATGTAGGAGCTTTTGTTAATTGATTCTAACTAATTAAAGTTAGTTATGGCTAATGATGACATTATCATCAGCCATGATGGCACCATGTGGTGCCATCATGACCACCCAAATCCACTTAGGCCCTTTCGCTCAACTTAAAAAAGCAATCCCAGCCGTTGGATTGAGATCCAACGGTTGAGATTCACGCATGTGCTTGCAGTTCAGCCTCAAAGGAGAAGGTAGAGATAAGATCTCAACAGTTGGATTGAGATCGAACGGTTGAGAGAATTTGCACATCCACACCAATGGCTCATTGGTTAGCACCTTCGCCTGCTTCACAAGGACCTGCGATCGAAGCCCCACGTGAGGAATAATCCTTTACAGAGCGCGCATGGGTGAAATTCACTCATTGGATCTGATTGAATGTCGTCGAAGCTCCCATGCAATGCATCCTTGCGCAGCAGATGAATCACGGTGCGCGCACACGCATGATCACGAGAAATCGCATGCGGTATCCAACGCACGCTTGAGGTACGATCCATGAACGCGATCTCCATGCCATCTTAGTCACCCATCTCCAATCCAACGGCTACCATCCATCATCGTCGTAGCCAGCAGTGCATGCGCGCCGCACGCGTGTGTGCGAGCGTTAGTGGCCTTCAACGATGTTTATGACGGAGCTACAACAACGATTATAAATGTTGCTATTGACCCGTGATCTTATTTTGCGTCCTCTCTTCCACTATAAAAGACCACCACCCCCTACATTCTTCTTCATCTCTTCCTCTTCTTCCCACACCTCCTTCAAAACTTTAACGAGTTGGTCCCAAGCTCGGGATGCTCCGAGATGCTCCTTAAAGTAGAAAAGTAAAAAGATTTTCCTGCTTCTCACCCCCCTTTGTGGAGCATCCCATGGCCGTGCTCTCACCCCAATCTGGAAGTAGATCCTCACCACGACGCCATCCTACCCCGTCCTCCTTCCTCTGATGCCATTCTACTTCCTCCAACTCCTCACCACCTTCATCCAGGCGCCGTCAAAGTGAGTTGTCCTCTAAGCATCCATCGAGGGGAAATTCCTTAACTCATACTATCTTTTATCGCTTTCTTGTGTAGTTTTATGTTTTCAGATTAGTTGTAATAGACTTTGGTTAGATATACAGTGATATTCTCTCTCTCTCTTATTTTGCAAGTAGATTAGATAGATAAAGATTTTGTCGATTTGATCTCTTGCCTTGTAAAAATACCAAAAGAAAACACAAATGATAAAAACACCAAAAATAAATAAAATCAAAGTGCGGATTTCAAAACCAAGCCTTCGCCTCCTTGTGTTCAACTCGGGGCCTAATCTAGCTTCGGTTATAAATTTTATCTGGTAGCGGATTTTTATGCACTATGAGGATGGGTCTTCAACTCAAATCTTTTCGCGTATGAAATCTCGCTCATCAGGGACGTACTCTTAACCTGCTCATCCTCCCCTTTCACTTCATTGTTCCCATCCCCATCCTCCTCCTCTGATGCCCACAACTTCGGCTGATAATTTGGATCAGCCAATACTCGCTTTGATTTAGTAGGAATCTCCTTCCCCTTTCCCTTCAACTCCGCATATATGACATCACGAGATCATGCCAGGCCCCCGGTGAGGGTTCCTACGAATCTTAATGGATACTAGAGGGGAGGGGTGAATAGTATCGTCTTTTATAAAGCTAAATGTCATAATTTCAAAGACAAATCGAACCACAAAATTTCATTCACAGAAGACACCTGGATTTATAGTGGAAACCCTTCTCAGGTGAAAACCACTACCTAAACCTCTCAACTTTGGATTTTCCTAACTAGTCAAGGCTAGTCAATCCACTAACGTACCACTTTGAAATGAGGGTGGCACAACCTCTTACAATGATCCCTCCTCTTAACAACCTGAAGAGATGCACAATAACAACAATGGATTTCTCCCAATAGCTTAGGATCCGTTAATCAAAAGCAACAAGTAATATAAAAATAGTATAAACCTATGGAACCTCAAGGAAAGTCAAACCAGATTTTGGCAGACGTTTGAATCGTCATGCTGTGAAAGTCGTGAAAGTAGAAGTGTAGAAGCACTTAGAGGGAAGCACGTAAAGCTCTTTTGTTTAAATGGATTTCTTTTTGAGAGTATGTTTTGGAAAGGTTGCGTACAATCTCTATTTATGCTAGCAAATCAACCAGAAAAGGAAATCAAATTGGTCGATCAATTATGGTAGTTTAGTGGATCAAAATGACTTTTGGTCTATCAAACTAATTATTTGATCGATCAATGATTGGTTGATTAATTTACCTATATGGTCAATCAAAAGCAAATTTATCAACTTCCTAAATAGGCTAATTTGATTGATTAATTAAGTTGGTTGGTCGATCAATGAATTTGGTTGATCAATAACCCTAAAAACTTATTTTTATGGGAAGTGCGAAAATCCATTTGAAACTTGTTTAGAGGTTCCTTAAAAATAATCTAGACTCAATAAAGATAAAAAAAACACTGAGACAAAGTCAGCAATCTTATAGCTTTAATCTATGAGAGAGTCCTGAAAGATTAGTTTCGCAGATAACATGATTTCGGTGCATCAAAATAAAGGTACTTACATTCTCCCCCTTTTTGATGACAACAAAATTATAATTATGTAGAGAGATAGAAATACAAAAGTTATGCATAATATCTCTCCCATTTTGTTTCAGCAAAAAATAACTAAGCTATTAAATAGAATTATCTACCCCTTAAACATGTAATTGAAGCAATAATAGATAAAACATGCTACTGACTAAAATATGTCCCTGCATTTGATATATATATAGAAATGAAAAGAAAGATAGACCAGTCCACATGATATAATAGTACTACAGACCATAGTGTTAGAAAATGAAAAGTAGCAACAGAAATATAGTACCTGAGCAGATGAAATAATATAGCTACTCTAAAGAAGCCATAAAGGCATCCATCATGCTCTGAAGGTCTGTATCTAACTCAAGGTCCATCGAGTCAGATCTCTCTGATGAAGCAGGGCAACTAAGACAAAGGCATCTCTAAGCTGATGATCTGGGTGTCAGCTGCCTAGATGTCCAGCGAGGAAGTGTCACCTGCTGATCTGTCGCTGCTGTAGTAGTAGGAGGAGGAGGTACTGCTGATGATAGAGGCATTGTAGTAGATCAGCGAGGATGAGGAGGTCTGTGAAGCTGCCATTGAATCCCGTGAATAGACACTCTCCAAGTCTATCCAAAAACTGGCCTTAAGCATTCTGGTATTCGGATACCTAATGCCCATGCCTCATCATCACCAAATCTGTCTCTCGCTGTAGATGCATCATCAAAGAAATACCATCAGTAAAGTCCTTAATACTGACGTAGTCTCTGCCTGAAAGCAGTCTATCTAGAAGGCACCACTCCTTGTCGTATGAGGATGGAGCAAGTCGCACTGGAGGAGGGCAAGTCGCTGTGAAATGCTCATACGGCGGGAAAGGAGGTACGATAGTGTTCTTCGTCGCTAGACGCATTAGAAAGGTTAGATATTTTCATCATAGTGCGAATCGTGACGGAACAAATGAATTTATAAAAATCAGTGAGTACCAGGTCGTTCGCAGGGTGGCAATCACAATTTCATGCAGAAACTTTTGTTCTAAACAAATATATATATGTATATATGTATAGATCAAATATCCAAAAGATCAAAATTTTATTGCATGCATAAACAGTTTTTCAAAATAGAGATTTCCATGCTAAAAATAACTAGAGAGAGAGAGAGAGAGAGATAAGATGACGTCGCTTGTGGGATTCTTGTGTGAAGCATGGCAACACTTCAGATCCAGAGAACCAGGATGAAGGTCAGAGTAGGGTTGCAGAGACTGGTTTGCAGGAAGGTGGAAGAGAGAGAGAACATGAGTTGTATCTGAGATGTAGGAGATGTTCTTCAATTGTGGGCCTGACAAGTCTGTTTTCTCACATTTTGAAATTGTCGGAAATCATAGTATAGTTGTGCTAAACCTTTGATCAAAATATTTAATTGATTACGAAACTCACATAGATTTCTTTTCTTTTTAGAATTCGAGTTCCTGTTGTTCATCTCTGGGAGGCGTGAAAACAAGTCGAGATTGAATCGGCTTTTCTAACCTAAATCTAACCTAACCTAATATTTTTGTATTTTTTGTGTTTTTTAATTTTTATTTTGAGACACAAATGAAACCTAGATCTAGACGTGCTAGCTAAAACTTAAGTGACTACATGCATCTAAGTGAGGCCACGGTGGCCGTGCATGGTGTGAACAAACCTACGTATCATATAGGCAAGCAAACATGAGGACAATCAATCATAGAAACATCATGATATTATTTATGCATAAAAGATTATCACATAACATCTACACTAGAAAGCATATAAATAGAAGAAAATCCCTCACGTCGGAAAGTTGCCACTAGGGCCATCGGCCTTGTGTAAGGGTGTAGGCTAGACCTTGGGTATGCAAACCTGTCTACACGCCTACCAACAAGAGATGGCCGGCCACAAGAGGCTATGGGTGAGCCTTCATGGCCATCCAAGAAGAAGAAGAAAGAGAGGGGGTGAGTGCACCCAAGTAGAGAGAAGAGGGTGTTGCACCCTTTCTCTACCAATGGCTGTCCTTGAGAAGACCTTGAAGATGGTCTCCTATATGGCCATTTAAGAGGAAAACAAATGGGGCGTGGACCCTCTATGGTGGAGGAAGAAGGCAAGCCCACATGGTGTTGCATCCTCATGCTCTTCTTGCCACCCTTGAAGAATCTTGGAGGAGAGCTTCTTCCTAGCCGTCCATGTAGGGAGCCTTGGAGGAGGAGGACGGCCTTGAGAGGGAGAGGAGGAGGTGTGGTCACAAGTTGAGAGAGGAAGAGAGTGAATGGAAATGGTGTGCAATTTCGTGGCTCTCTCTTTGTCCTTATGGGAAGGCCCCATTTGGTTGCCACTTTTGGTGGCTCCAAAAATAGCCAATGCCACCTTTTTAGGATCTAGGTTTGACACAAGTTTTAGGGTTTCCAAGAGAGTGTGCGTGGGTTTGGTAGGGGTAGAATAGGAAGGTGTGTGTGTGTGTGTGTGTGGGTGTGTGTTTTTCGTAGGGCTAGGTTGTGGGTTTTAGTAGGATTAGGTGCTAAATAGGTTGGGTCAATCTAGATTAGGTGGGTATGGACCTAATTAGGCTTAGGAAAGTCTAATTGGATTGGAGTGAACCTAATTAGGTCTAGGTCAAGTCTAATTGGATGTGTGCATGTGATTAGGCTAGGGTAACCCTAATAGGTATGAATCAATTAGATCTTGGGTGGATCTAATTGGGTTTGGGTGCACCCAATCAACTGTAGATGCACCCAATCAAGTATGGGATGGTTCAATTGGGTTAGGGATAGGATAAGTAGGGCTATGGATAGTGGACTAGGCTTAGGAGGTCTCTAATTAGGTTTCCTAGGGTGTCTGGTGGGGTTCCTAGGTCAAAATAGGCAAGCTAGGGCTTCCAACACCAAAATTAGGAACTAGAGAGCAGTATCAGACGTCCAGAATAGTGGTCAGACATCTTATATTACAAAATTGGACGTCTGGAAATTAAATTAGATGTCCAATTCTGTGTCAGTATGAGTTCTTCCTTCCTAAACTGTTGTTCTACAGAAATTAGTCGTCCAGCCAGATGTCTGGATGTCTTAAAAGGTGTTGGAGAGGGTTTTAGGTTTTCTAAGGTGGGTTTTGGTTCCTAAGTGTTTGGGAGAGGGATAGGGTGGATAAGAACATGGATATCCATGTTTGGATTTTGAGGCTAAGGTGTCCTAATGGAGGTGGTTTTGGGTTTGGGAAGGCTATCCTAGGGGTTCTAAGGGTAGGGATAAGGCTATCCTCCTTACTCCTCTTATCTATATCAGTCTTCTTCTTCCTTTATTGCTTTATTCCACTATCTCTTTCATCCTGGATCAATTTATTACCTGCAAGTAGCAATAAAAATCATTAAATAGCAAGATATCTCATCTTATTCTAAGTAAACTAATGCAATGCATGATATGCAAGATATGAGTGCAATATCCACAAATTAAGCTAGGTTCAGATATTATCTAGGTTGATTAGGACCCATGATTGTTATGCAATTAGGGGCCCTGGGCCTTCTTTTATAGCTTTGATGAGGGATAAAGTGGGCTTTTAATACCCAAAATCGTGCAACTACTCTGGTTTGATAAGATCCGTCGATCGGGAGATCAACAGATCTGATCTGGCCTCAAAATCAACTTATTTGTGCCTTTTACGCTCGAAGCGCACCAAATGGCACCACGTGTCGGCCCCTGCTACCCTTGGATGGCCATCGGATGCCGCTGCATGCACTTTCCTCTTCTTCGTGTGTCTGCTTTACTCCAACACCCACACGGTCTTTTCTCTCTCATGTGCGTGCCCTCGCGAATTCAAATCACACCCAACAATCTCAACCGTCCGATCGCTTAAATAAAGTGTGCCACCTCCTTTTGAAGAGTGCATGAGATCACGTGTAGCGCATGCGTTAGTTTGATTGTGCAGCCACGGGAGCCTCCGGTCGTGACATGTGGGTGCGTCCTCGCCCTCCAATCACCATCTCACAGCCAATAACGTGCTCCTCCACTGCCTCTTCCAAATTTTGCACACAGTGCCACTCGAACTCGCACCCTTCGTGCATGGTTTAGTGCGCTCACCATTGCACTGTGGCTGCCTTTGAGTCATTTTGTTTTAGGCAACTTCACTCTCACCCGTTGGATGGAAATCCAACGGTTGAGATTAACCTTCCGTTTGATGAGGATGGAGTTGAGTGGGTGACGTGGATGCATCGTGGCCATTGGATGATGACCCAACGGCCCACAACGCTTGATGAAGTGTCTTCAGAGAGTGGTGCGGTGAGGGGTGACTATGATAGCACCACGTGTCGCCATCATAGCCATCCATCTTCTCTTATTTGTATTTGGTGCTACAAAGCTCCGATCGGGTTGATTTTTGTGTTGTTGGACCGTGATTGTTGATCCGGACCCATCCGTGTGGTCGGATCGTTCATCTAAGGCTTGGATTTTTGTCATCTTACTCCCTGGCCTCTATTCTTCTATGGACTGCACAATATGCTATGGTTGTCTAAACATGACAATTCCAGAAGTGTTGGACTCCCGTTATCGTCCTGATCAGATTTGTACGGCCTAATCTATCATCCGTGGCCTTAAATCATCTACAATTAATTTCATCTCGACTTTATTGCATAAAATGACAATATTATCTATGCAGCTGACAAACTAACTATTATGCGAATTATGACACTTATGCATGCATTGTTCCTAAGTTATGCTAAAATCTAAATTCAGGAGGCTTAGGTCGCATGATTGCTGTGCAATCAGGTAGAGGAGGGTTTGTCTGACTCGTGAGGTTGTTGCTGCTGCTGCTAGTTTACATCCTCACCACAGGCTCCCTAACTTGCTCCATCTTGGTATAAGTGATCTTCTCAAATATGGAGACTCTCGTAATGAACTGTTTATGGTTAATATCCATTGGAACACTAAAATGTACGGAAGATGTGAGAGAGGAGTGTCCCAAACTAGAAGGAGCTGGTAAGTTGCTTACTCATCAAATATAAAATCAAGTGGTTCCAGTTGAATCACTTGTTCTTAAGAAATGCTTAAAGGGTGATGAGCATGATACCAGGGCAGTTCTTAAAGTAGGTAGACTTAAACATAAAATTTCACAGAAAAACTCTATTAAGAAACCGTGAAAGACGACGAATGTAAGGTGACTTGGTAGGGTGGCCCAAGTCACAATGATTGGGAGTGAGCAGGGTCTCCCAAATAGACTCCGTCTATGTCTACTGGTGAATCTCAAGAAAAGTAGGTCCAACAGACGAACAACCAAAAATCTCAAAGATGACATCTGCATCAACCAAAACCTCAATGCCGTAGACATTCGAGGTAAGCTCAATGTTGAACCCCACACCTATATTCTTGAGATTGGAATAAGATAAGTGACAAGCCATGGGGTCAAACTGGGTATGCAACTATTCTTGGAACCTGCATAAAAATTTCGCTCAAAAAGACGTAGAATCTGGTGATATGCAAATTTCTCTAAGATTCCAGGAAAGATAGACTCAAAATAATGGAAACGACAAGATGATCGATGTGGGGGGAAAGCTTGGCGAGTATGGAGAAACACTCAAGGGCAACCTCCGTAATGAAAAATTGGTCAAAGTTGTCATCACGAGAACCCGAAGAGGAGGCACGTGCACATTTAGCAGCCATATCAATTCAGAGAAATCACGTTGGTCGACCAAAAGAGGGTTTGACTTGGTTCTGGAAAAATAATTTTTGTTCGATCAACTAAGTTAATTGGTCAACCAAAAACGTGTAGACGCGAAAAAAAAGAGAGATCCACGGATTGATTTGCTCACAAATACTACAAGATATCACACGCAACATCTAAACTTAAGAAAAATCCACTTAAGAACATATTTAAAATAAGTTTCGATCGTTACCATGATCGATCAAAAAGTCGATCAAAGGGAGTCGTCGTGGTTGTCAGTGACGGTGAGCATGGCCGGTGAAGGAGGATGCTCAACAAGGAGGTCACACAGCGAGGAGGATGCACGACGAGGTTGAGTATGACTGGCGACGAGGAGGATGGCGTTGTCAGTCAGTGGCGTCGATGGCAAAGTTGGGCACAGGATCGAGGGTGGCACGACTTAGTTTTGCAACAAGCGGCGATGGTCGGTGGCCTCAGAAGTCAGTGATTGACCACAATGGTCGGAAGAGGAGAGGTGTGGGGTTGGGTTTGTGTTTTGGTCGGTGGTGGAGAGAAAATGTGGGACCAAAGTGGGGTATAAGTGTACTTAAAATAGTTTAAGTGGTAAAAACAATGGTGGTTGATTCAAAGTTGGGTTAACAAATAAGGTAAATACACTTAGGGTTGGTAATCGAGTAGATTTGGTTTGATTTAGGTGATTAGAGGAGAGATTAGAGGAGATTGGGATCGCAAATGCAAAAAGCAAATCCGCCCAATTTTGGTTGATCAAAACGATATTTTGGTCGATCAAAATAGCAACTGATCGATCAACTTAGCTCATTGGTCGATTAAGGTTCAAAGGTTTGGAGGGAAAATTCCTACCCAACTGGATTGGTTGATCAAATAAGTTGATTGATCAAACTTCAAATTTTTGGAGGGAAACTTCCCTCCAAAGATTTTAGTTAATCAATCAAGGAATATTGATCGATCAAACCATGTGGTCGATCAATTTGAAAATTTTTATCAATCAAATGTTGAAAATAGTGCAGTCAAAACTATCAGATAAGCTCTTTCAACCTAGATATTCCTAGTGCATGGAAGATAACATTAAATTTATATTTTGGTAAAGGTTTGTAAATATATCAGCTAATTGATCTTCAGTTTTAACAAATTTTAAGTTGATCTCATCTTTTAGGACATAATCCCTTAGGAAGGGATGCCTAACATCAATGTTTTTAGTCCTAAAATGTTGAACGAGATTTTTAGATAGATTGATGGCACTAGTATTGTCACAAAGTATTTTGTTATTTCTATAGGATAGGCCAACATCTTCTAGGTTTTGTTTCATCCATAAGAGCTGTGAACAAGCTAAAGATGCTGCTACATATTCGACTTCTGTTGTTGATAATGAAACAATATGTTGTTTTATAGAGAATGAAGAGACTTGGGAATTTTTGAGAAATTGACACGTTCCACTAGTACTCTTTCAGTCAGTAAAGCTACCCGCATAATCAGCATCACAAAAAGAATAAAGATCCAATGTGACTAACTTTGCATAGAAAAGTCCTAGATCTAGTGTGTGATTTAGGTATTTAAGTATTCTTTTAACTACATTTAGATGTAATTCTTTAGGGTCAACTTGAAAGTGAGCACACAAGTAGGTGCTAAAGAGAATATTAGGTAGATTGCGTAGCAATCATAGGTTCTAATATACCTGAATTAAGTCAGTTCCTAGCTTAACTTAGGCATTCTGCATACATACGCATCATACTTTGCATCATAGTTGATTCATTAGTCTTGTAAATAATAATGTCATATTATGTTCTAATTGAGAGGTATTAACAATCACAAGAAAGTCGGGGTTGCAGATGACTGATCCAACAATATGGATCTGCTCAAAATGATAACGGGAGTCTAATGCTTCCGAGATCGCATCGATCAGACTCCCGTAACATCCTATGGAGTTCGTAGAAGAGAAAGGGCCAAGAGGCAAATATGTGAAAATTTGAACCTCAAATGTCAAACCCAACCGCACCAATGGATCTGGATCAACGATCGCAGTCCAACAGCGTAAGAATCATCTCGATCGGAGGCCTAGAACACCATGTACAAAGAAAAGAAGACGGACGGCCACGATGGCACCACGTGGTACCATCTCAACCACCCAGTGTCGCCGCCCCAACCTCTAAAGGCACTTCCCCCATGCGTTGTGGGCCATTGGATCATCATCAAACGGCCGCAAAACGGCCACGTCGCCACTCCAGGAGCGCCTTATCAAGGAAGATCAAGACTCAGCCGTTGGATCTTCATCCAACAGTTGATGATGGTTGCACACGAGATGGTAAGCGCGATAATCCGCGTGCATAGCACAGTAGAGAGCATGCTCACGAAAAAGGAGCGACGCGTGGTTGAGACGTAATCCATGTGAAATTGAAGCGGTCAAAAATGCGGGTGAAATCCAGCTGTTGGATCATCAATCGGCGGTAGGGAATTGAACGCGCGACATGCGGCTGTGCATTGGATGGAGATGGCGCGATGACACGCAACCAAACTTGCATGTGTGTGTTTGAAATCTAAAGGCGGTGCGGGCGAGGTGCTTAAGCTTTCCAATCTTGAGAGTGGACGGCTGAGGATTGAGCGTGATTTCAGCACTTACGGTTGAAGAGCACAAAGGCGATGCAGGCGAGCACAAATTAGAGCCGTTAGATGGCAATCTGAGGATGGGGAGCATACCACATGTCAAATCCAGAGGTGATCCATGCATAAAGAACGTTTTGGAAGGCCTTTTGAAGCACGATCTAATCCGTTGATCTCTCGATCAATGAATCTGATCAATCTGAGGCTGTTGCGCAAGTTGGAGGGCTCAAATGCCCATCTTGCCCCTCTATGAAGCTATAAAAAGAGCCCCAGGGCTCCTAGTTGAAGAACAACTCTCGCCAGACCCTCTCCAATTCCTCAGATCTTCTTCTTTGGCTCTCTCCCTCTGAAGCACCCACTAAGCCACCTTGGTGCGTCGTTGTTGCTCGCCCCAACCTCTCCAAAAGGCCACCACGGACCACCTGTGGTGCTCTTATTTTGATATTTTAGATAGTTATTTTAATTCCAACATTACATGTTCTAGCTATTTAATTCTAGTTGCAAACTCATGATTTATCAATTGCTTACTTCACTCTATATATATTATGATTAGTATTCACTTAGTAGATCTAAATCAGTTTTGAAATCAAAAGCATTTTCTGCCTTCTTGAGTTCGATCGGGACTCACCTCTCATTAAAATTGTATTTGTTTCGACATATTTCACACTATACTACGATGTAATTATTCTTTTAACGCGAGCTACGCTTCAAACACAAGTCTACTAGCAGTTAAATACAATAAAGAACCTATCATGCTTCTATACAACTTCTGATCTACAAACTTACCTATTTCACCAGTTTTGGGTTGTGTAGAAGCTGCCATAAGCATTTTTTTTCCTTTTACCTTGTCCATGGAAAATTTCTTCAAGATCTCCATGGTGTACTTGGTTTGAGATATGAATATTCCAGAGGATAGCTGGTCAATTTGAAGTTCGAGAAAGAACTGAGGTTCTCCCATCATATTCATCTCAAACTGATCCTACATTACCTTTGCAAAATATTGGAATAAAAGATCATTAATAGCACCGAAGATGATGTCATCTACATAAATTTGTATTATTAAGAGATCATTTTCTTTTTTTTGTGAATAGAGTTGGATCAATTTTGCCAATTTTAAAATCATTTTCAATTAGGTAAGTTTTTAAACTGTCATACCAAGCTCGTGGAGCTTGTTTTAGACCATATAATGCTTTGTTTAATTTATATATGTGTTTTGGATGGTTTACGTCTTCAAAACCTGGAGGTTTTTTAACAAAAACTTCTTCCTTGATAAACCCATTTAGAAAGACACTTTTGACGTCCATCTGAAAGAGTGTAAACTTCATGTGGGCGGCAAAGGCTAAAAGCATTCTAATGGATTCTAGGTGAGTTGTAGGTGCATATGTTTCATCAAAATCTATTCCTTCTTCTTGATTATACCCTTGGACCACAGTCTAGCTTTGTTCCTAACTAATTCTCCTGATTCATTTAGTTTATTCCTAAAAACCCATTTGGTTCCTATGATGGTCTGAGAGTCAGGTTTTGGAATAAGTTCCCATACTTGATTTCTTTTAAATTGATTCAATTCATCTTCCATTGCAATAATCCAACAATTATCAGCAAAGACATCCTTAACATTTTTAGGTTCTAACTAAGAAAACAAAATCGTGAAAGCTAAGGTGTTGATGGAAGATCTGGTCTGAACTCCTCTAGATAGTTCTCCTATCACCAATTCTTTTGGATGATCCTTCATATAACATATATCTTTTGGTAATTCATACAAAATGTTTTCCTCTGGTATGTTTGAAAGATCTCCTATTTGGTCATCATGATTATTTACAGAAGATTGAGGTTGAACTAATGTCTCATCAAATGATACATGCAGAACTTCCTCAACGACAAAATTCTTTCTGTTGAATACTCTATAGACTTTACTTCTAGTTGAATAACCTAAGAAGATTCCTTTTGTTCTCTTAGCATCAAACTTATCAAAATTATCCTTGGTGTTAAGTATAAAGCATCTATAACCAAATATCTTGAAATAGGAAATTCTAGGTGTTCTTCCATGATAGAGTTCAAAAGGTGCTTTATTTAGGATTGGTCTAATCAGGGATCTATTTTGGATATAGCAAGCAGCGTTGATTGCGTAGCAATCATAGGCCCTAATCCACCTGAATTAAGTTAGAACCTAGATTAACTTATGCATTCTGCATGCATTCGCATCGTACTTTGCATCATAGTTGATTTATTAGATTTGTGAATAATAATGTCATATTATGTGCTAATTGAGAGGCATTAACAATCGTAGGTAATTCAGGGCTACGGATGATCAATTCAATCATATGGATCTACTTAGAATGACGACGGGAGTCCAATGCTTCCAAGATCACATCGATCAGACTCCCGTAGCATCCTATGGAATCCGCAGAAGAGCAAGAGCCAAGAGGCAAATAAGAGAAAATTCAGACCATAGATGATAAATCCAACTGTACGGACAGATCCAGATCAGTGATCGCAGTCCAACGACATAAGAATCATCTCAATGGGAGGCCTACAACATCATTTACAAAAGAGAGAAGATGGACAACCACGATGGTGACATGTGGCACCATCGTAGCACCCCTCACACCGGCCCCAACTCCTGAAGGCATCTCACTGCGTGTCTTGGGCCTTTGGATTGCCATCCAACAGCCAAAAAGCGCCCATGTCACCGGCCTCTTCTCACTTCATCAAGGATGATCACGCCTCAGCCATTAGATCTCCATCCAACGGCTGAGGATAGCTGGACGCAAAGAGGCAACTGCAACAACTCAGCTGCATAGCGTGTTGGCAAGCATGTGCAACCAACAACACACGACGCAGGTTCGACTTGCAATTCTCACTAATCTAAGGTGGTCGCAGGCGTAGAGGAAATCCAATCGTTGGATGGCCATCAGGTGGTGGAGATGCAACTATGTGGCACACGGAGGGGTTTGGGGCGATGATGCGCAGGATCATGCGCCACCCAACGCATGAGCATGAGCGTTTGAATTTCAAGAGGCCGTGCTACGGCTCTTTTAAGCCGTCCGATCGTGAGATTGGACGGTCGAGATTTGGCACACGCGTTAAGTGCGATTAAAGTGCTAACAGGTGCACAAGGAAAAAAGGAACAAGCAGACGACCTTGGAACGAGAGCATACAACCGTCAGATGCAGATCCAAGTGCTCAGAAGATGCCACGTGTCGACTAGAGAAGCAATCCACGCGATGAAGGTGCAAATGAAGGTGTTTTAAGGCACGATTTAGCCCATTGATCTCCCGATCAACGAATCTGATCACTAGAGGGTTGTTGCACGATTTTGAGGGCTCAAATGCCCATCTTTCCCCTCATAAAAGCTATAAAAGGAGGTCTAGGCCCCCCCAGAAGGATGATCTTTCACCAGAACTTCTCCAGTTCTTTAAACCTTCTTCTCCGACTCCCTTTGTCTCTGGCTTTCTTCCTCTGAAGCACCCACCAAGCCACCTTGGTGGACCGTTGTTGTTCTCCCCAGCCTCTCCAGAAGGCCACCACAGACCATTCGTGGTTCCCTTATTCTGCTAGATAGTGATTTTAATTCTTGTTATAGTTAGATAGCAAGTACATGTTCTAGTTATAATTCTACTTTGCAACTATGGTTTATTGCAATTCATGATCAACTACTGGCTATGATTCGCTTTATATATATATTGTGATTAGTATTATCTAGTTAGTAATTAAATCTAGATCAGTTATGAAATCCAAAATGCTTTCTACCTCCCTGAGTTCTACCGGGACTCACATATCGTAAATTTTATTTGTTTTGACATACTTCACACTATACTACGACTGATTTACTTTAAAATGTGATTTACGCCACGACCAAATTGGCACCGTTGCAGGGGAGGCACGGTGATTTTTTATTTCATAGCTGATTTAGTTTTTATGCAGGATGAACTAGGAATCTGCACATACATCTAGTGCAGATTTTAAAAAGTAGGTGCACAACTTCTCTACCTCAGTTTTAGGTTTCTTTATGAATCTTAGGTTAGATTTGAATTTTAGTTAGATTTTTGCTTTCTGAGAAAAAAAAAAAGGTAGTTATATTAGGATTTCCTTTTGAATCCTAGGTTAGAAGTTGCTTGACAAAAAAGAGAGAAAAATTTGAAAAAGTTTTTCCTTCCAAAATAATTTTGAAAAAGTTTGAAAAAAAAAGAAAAATCTTTTTTCAAAAAAAAAAATTTGGTGGGAAGGTTTGAAATTTGAATTTCAAACCTTTCAAAAGCCTTTCCACCACATCCCTGATTTTCAACCTAATTTCAAGGAACGATTTAAAAAATCATTTACCGAAAATATATTAAGATAAAAATTCTAAAATTTGGCCAAGAGCTTCATTTTCAAACCATCTTTCAAATGGAACCATTTATTTGAGAAAATTTGAATTGTGTAATTTTTAAAATTTGCTAATTACAAGGGGTCAAACTGACCCAGATTTGAAAATTATCGAATTTCAAACAGTAATTCTGAGCAATCCACGAATATGGTCTGACCAAAAATAGTGGAGCTTGAAATATGATCTAATTAGCTTTCATTTCCATATTTTTACAGAACTTTCAGAGTTTATTTGATACTATTTCAAAGTACAAAACCGACCAAGGGTCAAAATTCCAGATCTGACCACCTGACATTTAAAAATTCTTATTTATTTCATTGAAATAGTAAAAATTTCAAAAAATATTCTTTAAAAAGATTGAAAAAGGAATCTTCCTGTCGAATTTCAAATTATTTGGATTCCATTTGCATATTAGAGAATTGTTTTATTTCTGTTGGTTGCTGAAACCCTAGAACTGCATGAACCCTAGGTTACACCTTTAGGGTCAAAATTATTAGAGATCACACATTTGGGTTAACCTAGATTAAATCAAGTCTAGTGGCTAGCTGGTGAGCTTGGTCACCTTGTGGATCGTTCACCACCTACTGAATTAAAGAAAAAAAGGTTAAAAAATTCACAAGAACACACCTAATAACCTGCATTTGTCTTGAAACTACTGGCTGATTTCAACCTCTTCTACCAAACTTGGTGACTAAGCCTACAGGGTAATGTCAAACGACCATGGCTAAGGGGTAAAAAGGAACCGGAGATGAAAGCCGAAGGAAGAACCTTCCTCTTAGTCCCCTCATAACTAGACTGGCCGAGTTAGCTTAAGAGGTAGGGATTATCTTCAGTCAGTTTCTCAATGAATTTCTTCAATAATTTAAAATCGAATGAAAAATCTGGTCATCTGATCTTAAGGACCAATCTGATTAATAAGGCTTTAGCCTTGTTTGGCTTGACTACACCAACCCTTTGTGTTGGTGTATGAAAGGATGAAGGTCATTAAGACCTAAACTAGTTGGACCTTGGAACCCAAACCCAAGGCGGCAAAGGCGACTCTCACCTGAACCTTCTTCCCAACCCTCTTCCTCTCAATTAGCTGAGATGGTTAATCCCAGTCCTGGAGCTAGTCAGGGCCCTAAGAATCAAGACCTAATGACTCGTCTGGAAGCTAGGGTCAAGGAGTCTGAGCAAAGATACGAGCAGAGCATTGACAGAATCCTTACAACACTAGATAGGATGAAGTATCCACCACGCGGAGGACAACTGCGAGACTTCCATGATCCGGCGACAATGATTATAGCACCTCAAGTCCAGATTCCCGCAAGCGGAGATGCATTCGAGTTAAAGTCGAACATCATAAGTCTAATTCAGACTCACTTCCATGGAAACTCAAATGAGGATCCCTTCTAGCACATTGAAGATCTAAGTCGAATTGCAGAGTCAATTCAACCCAGAAATGTAGACATTGGAATTGTTCTCATGAAGCTTTTTCCTTTCTTTCTCAAGGATAAAGCTTTCTATTGGTTTATGACTATCAGGAGGCTAATTGGAACCTGGGAGGAATTACATCGCGAATTTCTCCAAAAGTTCTTGATTAGTCGAACAAATGCAATGAGGCACATAATCACGACTTTCTCCCAAGGCCCAGGAGAGAAACTGCATGACGCTTGGGATAGATTCCACAATCTTCTCAGGAAATGCTCTCACCATGGTGTACTCAGATGCCATCTTGCATAAGTCTTTCACCATGGGATGGATGACACACATCGATACTTGGTCAATGCATCTAGCGGCGGGAATTTCCTTGCAAAGGACAAGAACAACGGATTCGAACTGTTTGAATCCTTAGCAGAGAACTCTTTGAATGCCGCCTCTATGAACCAATTCTAGCAACCTGGACAACAACGAGTTAATGTCCACGATGCTCATGCCAAATTTGCCCGAGCTTATATGGACATTATCACCAAGAAGCTGGACAAGGTGGGTCCACTCGATAAAAAGCTCGATGAATTAATGAGAGCAATATCTGGGTTTCCTGGCAATATAACTGCATCACACTCCTCTATTGCATCCCGAGCCCCTCCTGCTCATGAACATCTTTTCACTCGGGATGTTTCTTCTCCATCTCTGCGGGATCCTGCATATCAGGAGACCATGAATAATCTGGATATGGCGTTGTACAATCAAGGTTAAGCACCACATGACAATTTAAGTGAGTATTTTTTTGATGAATTTGCATCTGAGACATCCTCGGCCTACGAAGATGTCAGTGCTATCCAAGGATACGGGTGTAATAACCCATGTTCTGAGACATATAATCTTGGTTGGCGCCAGCATCCTAACTTCTCCTGGTCTGGTAACTCAGGGAGACCAAATCCATACTACCAAACCAGACAATACAAGAATGTGTAGAACACATACCCGAGGCAGCAGCCATTCCTGTTGTAGCAACAAACACGTTCTATTTATCAGCCACTGCATCAAGCTGCCAACTACCCACCAAAGCAGGTCGACCCTTTCGAGTCACTGAAGGAGGAATTGCAGGAGTCAATCCGGAAATCGACTCATGACAACTTGCAAATTATGAAAGCTATGGCTAACCAAATACAGAACATACAAAATACACATAATCAGATGATGCAGGAGCATAGATCACAGGGAGCCTTATTGATGAGTCCAATTTATTGGATTACTTTTAGCCTAAGTTGGTTAGTTCCCACATTTTAGAGTATATTAATATTTGCATTTGATTATAAAATAAATGTATACATTATAATTTCTATTTGTAAAGTTTATGTGATATTATAAATAATTATATGCATCGCAGGAATTCAAGCATAGCCAAATTTGATTTTTAAGACATCTAGAGATTATTTTGGACATCTGATGACGCCGACGGGTTTCAAACGCACCGCATCCTTCTTTCTCGCAAAAATTCCTCTCCACCGCAGCACCGCCTCCAAAGCCACCACCTCATTGCTGCTGTTGGAGAAGGGCAGAGATCTCGGGAGAAAACAAAATGAGAGAAGAAAATCGCAACTAAGAAACAGGCGGTGGTAGATTTATCTCCTCTCCCCTGCGGGGAGCTCTTCATCTCTTCCCCTTCAGGGGCTTCATCCATCTTCCCCACCGGCATAGTGGGGAAGGCGGACACTGTGGATGTCGCTTGCACCGTGGACCGACGGTTGCCTCGCCTCTCCTTCACTCGCCTTGACGTGGTGGTGCTCAGTGACAGAGAGCACCACCACCACCAGCCGTTCTCCCAACATCCTTCCCCATCACCAACACCATCACCACAACCCATCACTTCCCTCTTCTCTCCTTAACCCACGCACAAACAGAGAACACCGCCACCACCCACTGCTCCCCGCTCAACCATCTTCTCCTCTTCCTCCATCTCTTCCACCACTTCCTCCCCCAGCCAAGGAACCCATCAGCCAAAGACCACTACAGCCCCCCTGCACCCAAAACCCACATCCCACGCCCTCATCCATGCCTAAGATTCTTCTTCTTCTTCACCAGCACCTGCAACCTCCGAAGAAACCCAACATCCCACCACCATCATCACTCATCCCACACCACCTCTAGACGTCGTTCCTCCACCGGCGCAACACCCTACTCCCCCTCATCTGCACCGACGCCCTCGTAGACACCCCCTACGAATTCACCTTCGCGTTGAGTATCCAATGCCGCCGAGCACCCCATCGCTCCAACGGCCACATCCAGTGGCCATCCTCCATGCCGTCACCGCCCGTGAGATCCCCTCCACCTACTGATCTCCTCCATCAAAGCTCGCATCCGATGGGCCTCTCCTCAACTCGTGGGAACCCTCCTTCCATCTCCCCTATTTTGCAACAGTGCAATGGGTATTAAAATTTTCATTCACTGCCATTGTGGAAGAGTTGCTTTGATAGTTTAAAGGAAATATTGAGGGGAACTTTCTCTCATGCCCTCCTCTTTCTTTTATTTTCCCATGCATCACTTCTTCTTGTTGTCAAGTGCTCTCTATGATGCTTGGTATTGTTTACATTTAAACTTTTGAAGGATTAATCTTTAGGAGCACGAGGTAATATTTGCTATGATACTCACCGGGTGACAATTGCATGACATATCCATTAACTATCTCTTCTATAAGAAAAGTACTTTCAATTAAAAGCAAAAATAATAACTTTGCTAATTAGACTTCTTGAAACAAGATCTAGCGTGGAAGCCTTTGCGAGTATAATAGGCTAATTCCTCCATGGGGAGATGATCTAACTATTTTCATGGTTAGATTTGAACATTAATGTTTTGAAAAGCGATTTTCTACCACGCAACAAACTATAACGACATGTCATTTTATGTTAAAATTTTTATCGAAAACGAAGATCGCTCTTTCACTTGCCTTTCCAACCTATCCTGAACCCAAGGTATGTGTAGAATCAAGCCACCCCACCTAGATTCTGAACACCACAAGGATAGGCACATGCTATTCTACAAGCACCTCCTGCACCACCTGGTTATGGGCAAGTTCAGCCACCTTTATTGCAAAACCCCACGTATTTTGTTCCTTCCGCTCCTCCCCCACCTCATGGATAGCACGCCGATGCAAAGGCTATCACTTTGAGGAGCGAAAAGATTACATAGGACCCACTACTTAGGCAAGTGGGTCATTATTTTTCATGCCCTTCACCGCAGGATGGGTCAGATCCATCTTCATCTCAGGAGCCATCTATGGTTGATAAGGGCAAGAGGCCACTTGACCCGGAGATTTCCGTCCCTTTTCCTGAGGCTTTGATATGAAATATAGCACGGAAAAAGGATACTCAGAATTTCGAGGACCTAAAATTAATGTTTAAGAAAGTACATATTCAGGTCCCTCTCCTCGAGGCCATTGATCACATTCTCGCTGTTGCTAAGTTCTTTAAGGACTATTGTACCCCGAAGCGACAATCGAAAAATGGACGATAGGCAGTACTATCGAAGGAGGCTAGTGCTGCGATTCTAGCCAACTTACCGCCTAAGAAGAAATACCCTGGTACCCCACTCATTTCTTGCTTTTTGCATGATTCTCCATTTGATCGGGCCCTTCTTGATCTGGGTTCGTCCATCAACTTGACTCCCACTTCCGTATATGATCGATTTCGATTTGGGAAGTTAAAACCCACCTCGATTACGATTTAGCTGGTTGATAGATCAGTAAAAACACTAAGGAGTGTGGTTGAGAATGTGATCTTAAAAGTCTACGGATTCTGCTTTCCCACAGACTTTTTCATTCTCGATATAGAGGTTCCACCTAATCTCCGAGATGCACCAATCATTTTGGGTCACCCATTTCTGGCGACAGCCCGAGCAAACATTGACTATGCATCTGGGTGTATGGAGATATCCCTAGGAAGCGAAAAGCTTAAACTAGACATCTTCAAGGCATCAAGGAACTATGATCTAATCGAGGAGGACGGTGGAGATGAAGATTCAACTTTCTGTGGGAACATTGGGCTCCTCTGCAATGACCCAATGGCACATTCATCTTCACTATCAGGGTTCTTAGATTTGGATCCACATGAGACTAAGGTTAATGACGTGCACATTTCATCTTGCGGATATGATTGTCCAGGGTGTTCATCTGATCATAACACCCCTAATCCTGGTTATCCTGTCCAACCAAGCGATGATCTACTTCCATCAAGACAGGATTACATGACCTCTGCAAGTGGATTTTCTGTCAGTCAGGATCATCAGCTTTTCGTTATTGATTCTACTCCTATTCAGACTCCTACTCCCACCCCTGATTCTGATCCACCCGTAATTGAACTAAAGCCCTTACCTGACTCACTCAAATACATGTTTTTGGGTGAAAGTGAGACATACCCAGTGATCATTAGTGCTTAGTTAACCCAAGAATAGGAGCATCAATTGATCTCTATACTACAAGCACATAGGCCTACCATAGGGTGGAGTATTATTAATCTCTACGATATTCTCCCCTCATATTGCACTCATCATATCTACACGGATGAGGGGGTGAAACCTTAGAGACAACCTCAGAGGCACCTGAATCCTAATATGCTTGAGGTTGTCAAGAAGGAGATCATCAAATGGTTGGATGTGGACATTATCTATCCAATTTTCAACAGCCAGTGGGTGAGTCCTATTCAGATTGTGTCCGAAAAGGTAGGACTCACTGTTATCAAGAATGAACCAGGTGAATCCATCCCATCCCGCACCACTACTTCATGACGGGTTTGCATTGATTACAAGAACTGAACATGGCTACCAAAAAGGATCATTTTCCTTTACCTTTTATTGATCAGATCTTAGAAAGGTTAGCCGGACGCAGTTTCTTCTAATTTCTGGATGGATACTCCAGGTACAACCAAGTTGTGATTAACCTGGAAGATCAAGACAAGACAACTTTTACTTGTCCCTTCGGAACATTCACTTTCAAGCAGATGCCCTTCAGCCTTTGTAATGCACCAGCAACATTTCAGCGTTGCATGATGGCCATCTTCTCTGACATGATCAGGGACTACATAGAAGTGTTTATGGATGACCTCTTCATTTTTGGAGACGATTTCTCATCTTGTCTTGATAACCTCACGAAGATGCTAAGGAGGTCCATAGATGTTAACCTAGTATTTTCATGGGAGAGGAGTCATTTTATGGTGAGGGATGGCGTTGTACTAGGTCACAGAATCTCTTCTAATGGACTTGAGGTCGACCGAGCTAAGTCCGAAATCATTTCTCGATTACTTCCGCCTGGCTCGGTAAAACAAATCAGATCATTCTTAGGGCATGTCGGATTCTATCGAAGATTCATTTGAGACTTCTCGAAAATTTCTCATCCATTAACAAATCTTTTGGGAGCCAACGCCCCTTTAACTTTAATTCCTCTTGTCTCAATGCTTTCGAGACCTTACAAAGCGCTGTTTCGAATGTACCTATTCTCCAACCACCCGACTGGTCTCTCGACTTTGAGATGATGTGTGATGCCTCTGACTTCACTGTTGGAGTTGTTCTAGGCCAACTTCGGGAGTGCCACCCATTCGTAATATACTACGCTATCAAAATGCTGAATGAGGCTCAGTGTAATTATACAATTACTGAGAAAGAGCTGCTAGCCATAGTATTCTAGTTGGAGAAGCTTAGGTCGTACCTACTCGGGTCAAAAGTGATTATCTTCACTGACCATTCCTCCCTCCAGCATTGTTTGCAAAGAAGGATGCCAAACCTAGACTTATCAGATGGATCCTTCCTTTCTAGGATTTGATGTCGAGATCCGCGACAAAGCTGGAGCTCATAATGTTGTGGCGGATCACCTATCCCGGATAAAGCCTGAACACATCCCATACTCCCTGCCTATCTTAGATCAATTTCTGGATGAGTCTCTATTGGCTATTAACTCTGTTCAGTTTCCTTGGTATGCCGATATTGCAAACTATCTCATCGCAGGCAAGCTGCTTGCAGGATTATCCAAGGATCAAAAGCGCAGATTTATTTCAGAGGCTAAGTTTTATTTCTGGGATGACCCACTACTCTTTCGCATTGGAGCTGATCAGATCATCAGACGATGCGTCCCTAACTTTGAAATCTCGAGTGTGTTATCCTTCTGCCATAGCGATGCTTGTGGGGGTCATATCTCAGGCCGAAAAAATGCTGCAAAGATTTTGCAGTTTTGATTCTTCTGGCCAAAAATTTTCAAAGACACACATGAGTCTACAAAATGCTGTAAGCAATGTCAGTCGGTCAGTTCTATGACCCGGAGAGACATGATGCCTCTCCAACTTATTCTAGTCGTAGAAGTGCTCGACGTCTGGGGAATCGACTTTATGGGCCCTTTCCCGAACTTGCATGGCTTCGAGTACATACTTCTCGCAGTTGACTATGTCTTGAAGTGGGTTGAATCTATCCTGGCAAGGCGGCCTGATCATAAAATCGTTATATCCTTCATCCGGGAAATTATTTTCGTGAGATTCGGAGTCCCCCACGCTCTGATTAGTGATGATAATGTCATCATTAGCTATATCTAGCTTTAATTAGTCATAATCTATTAATAAATTCTCCTGCATAACCTCCAAAGAGCCATAATTCACTACATATCATTTCTGAGAAATTAACATAAAACCAGGGTTAAATCTACAGTTTTAACATTATAACCTAAATACAGAGCAATCACGAGGTTTCCCAAGGGTTAATTAAATGTCAAATGGTCATTAATGTTAGATAAGAGGGTTCATGCAGATAGAAATGGGTTTTCACGCGTTACGAGAATTAATGGACATCTAAAATCCTAAAAATTGACCTGCTTAAATAACTGAGGTTATGGTTAGGATAAAATTCACCTAAAAATTTTAAAAATCATATAAAAATATTCTCTAAGGTTTGGTATCTTTGATTTTACCATCTGAACCCAATTTGACCTAAAATAGAGTCTCAGACAAACAGTTGTCCTAATTTGGGTTTCTATGCAAATTACCCAATCAAACTTGGACAAAGCCTAAATCCGAACTTACCATCAGATTCCTTGGGTCAAAAATAGGTTTTTACCAAAATTTGGGTCCAATAAGAGATCATCTTGACCTAATTTGCATTCCAGTCCTGTTTGACTCTTTTCTCTCACACATATGCCCCTAACTTTTGAAATACTTGCAAAGAGCCCCCTAACTTTGTTTTATTCTTCACATGCAGGTCCTTTCCACCATGGCTGAGTGAACCCATCAAGAGTCGAGTTTCAATCAAGATTTTCTCCCTAATTTCACAGAGAAACCCTTCCAAAATTGGAAGGGAGACTCCCGGGGAGATCCCCTTCCATCTGAGCTCTTTCATGGACTTCCTAATTCATCCAAGAGTTCGTAGAAATCCTAAACCTATTCCCTGATTTGTGAATGTCTCAAGCTTATTTCCAAGCTTGAAAGCTCACCCAAGCACATATAAAAGCACTCCCATTGCACGGTTGATTTCCTTAGCTAGGTTTAAGGCCACAAATCCCTCTTCTTCCTCTCCCACGGCCAGCTCCAACCTATGCTCCGGCGGCCCTCTCAATCTCTCTCATCCGTACTTCCAATAGCCAAATTGGAAGTGCAACAATCTTCCTCATCTTCCTCCGACGATGACCAGCCAAAGCCTCGACGTCTCCAACCCTTTCTTAGCCGTTGTTCTTTCATCGAAGTATTCACCTTCTCCAGCGCTGACCAATCAAAGTCGGTGCCTCTCCTTCCCTTTTCATCCAATTAGAGTAGGTAGATAGGTCCCTTGTAGTTCCCTAGGTTCTTTCCCATCTCCCAAACTCTAAATCGACCCTCGACATCGTCGCCATCCACCTTCGACCACACCTTCGGCGAGGTCCTCCGCATGCTACACACCTCCAAACACCTCACCAACACTTGCTACACCTTTTCCATACCACCACGAACAAAAGCCCTAACATATTCCACCCTATCTCCCATCCAAACATGCCGTTGACCAACCCACCTTTGCACGTCATCTTCCGACCTCGCCTGACCACCATGCACCTCCATACGCCATGCAACCACTGCCACCAACTTCGTTGAGCCTAGGCAAAGATCTTGAGTAATTTTAATGTGTCCGTGAGGCCTTATTCATTATTTTAGGGTCTCATCGAAGCTCCACCACCATCTTCTCTGGTGCGTTCACTTCCAAGCATCAAAGTAACTAGCTGCAGCTCTTGATCATTGCGGCCCCAGGTCCTGAAGCCTCCCAGGTGGTCAATTGAAGACCCTTCCCTCTGTAGCTGCTATAATTGAATGAAAAGCCTTCTGCAGCTATGCACGAACAGGATGTGGGAAAGATAGTCCCACATCGTAGGATTCCAACGCAACGACCGCGCATAAATGTTTTTTCTGTTTATGGCTTATTGCCTCAAGACACATTGGGGGTGAGGTCCTCGCTTCATCCACACACCCGACCCGCCTAAGCTACTCACTCCTCTCTCATCACCCATTGTCGGTGAGCCTGGACCCGGTTACTGTGCATGCCCGTATATCCGAATATCTGGGTTTGAGAGAGGAGGAAGGAAAGAGAAAGAGAGTGGGGGAGGGGAGGGTTTTGCTCCTTTGTGCACTACGCAACACTTAGCCGTGAGAGAGAACCCTTGTTCTCTCTAAAGGAAGAAGGAGAAGTCTCTGAAAGGAAAATGCTTTGAGAAGAAAGGAAGAAGAGGCTCTGAGAAGAGAAGCTGAGGCATAAAAAGAGAAGAAAAGAAAGAGAGCATGAAGAGAAGAGGCCTTGAAGGCACTGTAGCAGGCGACATTTAAGTTGTCTGATTTGAGAGCCTGACGTCTAATAACCTTCTAAGCATATGGAATTAAAACTTAAAGTGGTTCAGGCCACTGTTCATTTATTTCATATATTTGAGTAACTGATATATATATGTGCTTAGACTAATAATTGGTGATCTAAATCACCATTGTTTTGTTCTAGGTTTCTTTTTGTCATTTTTAACTCTTACAATACTTATGATTTTATTGAATATCAATTTTGAGTAGAGATTATTCATTGAACATTATTGGCTTGATTTCTTGTGTTCATTTACATATTCATTTCGATAAGCGCATGAATTACAATACTTGCTCCTTGTGTTCGACCTCGGACTTTATTTTTAGATATTCGAGTTATAAATTGTATTTGATGAAAGAGCTATTTAGGAGATTTTGCTACAACAAATGCATAACTAAACTCCTAGCTAACTCACTATCAACAATTAGCGACGAGGATAGTCACTTCATCCATGCCAATTTTAGATCTCTTTTGGAGAAATACGGGTTACATCACCGTATTGCTACCCCGTATCACCCACAAATCAATGGGCAAGCTGAAGTGTCTAATCGTCAAATCAAGCTCATTCTTCAAAAGACGGTTAGACCTGGTAGGAAGGACTGGTTCGATCAATTGATCGACGTGCTTTAGGCATATCGGATCACATACAAGGCCCCGCTCAGAATGTCACCATACTGCATGGTGTATGGAAAAACCTGTCACCATCCTGTAGGGCTGGAGCACCGTGCCTTTTGGGTAGTGCAGAAATGTAATTTTAACCTTAATACAGGAGGTTATGAAAGAAAGTTCCAGCTTAGCGAGTTAGAAGAGATTCGGCGAGAAGCCTACGAGAATGCAAAGATGTACAAAGATAAGACTAAGGCTTTACATGACCGACACATCTAGAGGAAGGAGTTCACACCTAACTAGCAGGTCTGGTTATTTGATTCCCGGCTCAAATTTTTTGCGAGAAAACTCAAGTCCAAGTGGACTGGGCCATATCTAGTATCCACCCATATCCTAACAGGGTGTTCCAAATTATGGACCCGAAATCTGGGCATGTTTTTATAGTAAAAGGTTAGCGCCTGAAGCCATTTTTAGCCTAGGAACCTTCTTCTGCTGACGAAATGATACATCTTCTTGAGGGCATGTGACTGACTTTTTGCCCAACTGGTGGCGTTAAACTCAACACTTATACATTTATATATAGCATAGTTTTCTGGCATAGTATTCTGCATGTCATAAGCTGAATGACAAGTCAACAGTAGTTCTAGGTGATTTCTATCCACTTGCACCTTGCCTTATTTCAATTTCTTTTATTCATGCATGAGGGCATGCAAGAACTTAGGAATGGGGGGTTAGTACATATAAACTAAAAATTTTCTGCCAACACCTGGGGGGAATAGATCACTTTATCAAGAGGTTTTATTACGGATTTTTTCTTTAGTAGATTCCTAAACTTAGAATCCAGTACATTTTCACACTTGCACGTAGAAATTGCAATGGATCCAATGCGAAGACCGATAGACATCTCTAGTTTGTCGAGAAGAAGCATTGCTTCTTCTCCTGAACCCTTGGACAGTAATCAGGGAGTCAGGTGAACCATCTTTTAGTAGATCCACCAAAAACATGTGTGAGGTGAGAGTAGAGAGTCTACTGGTGCTCTAAGACTAGTATAAGGAATCTTAAATTCTGAATAATTGGATAATGATACTCGGAGTTAGGCATAGTTTTCGCTTTCAGTTCTTGCATACAAATTATTTGAGAGAATCTTTGCGAGAGCCACCAAATAAGGCAAATACATAGAGAGCGAGTTCTAATAAAACTAAAACTAAGGTGGATAGTCATGACTATCCTTCATGGAATCCTCAGCTAAAGAAGGGTGTTGATATCAAGCTCGGAAATACCTTGTCCCATTCCCTTCCTGGTGATGAGATTAGGCACTCCCACCAAATAAGCCACCGATATCCTCTTGAACACTCCCAACTCCGAATAATGCCTCGTGACTAAAAGTATGTATGCTATGTTGCATTGTGTTAGTAGATATGGTATTATATTAGTGTATATAAAAAAATGGAAGAAAAAAAGTGAAAAAAAAAGAAAAAAAAGAGAGACAAAAGAAGAAAGAAAAAAAAAATCTTGCCATATTGAGAAGTGTGAGTTATGTTAAGTCTAGTACATTAAGGCAACAACACCTATCATCTTCACGATCCACCAAATACAACCTTGACCTACTTTTCCTGTATTTTTGACTGCCTAAATACGAGCTAAAGGATTCTAACTTAGTCATAGAGTTATCAGAATCTAATTGAAGTGTAATACCATGAGAGACCACCAAATATATCCACAAAACTGGTGAGATGTGAGCTCAGGAAGAAAAAGAAAAGTAAAAGAAAAAAAAAGAAACAAAAAAGAAAAAAGCGAGAGAGAAGAAAAAGTACAAAAGACTTAAGAAAGCATAGTTTTCCAACCTCTCTCTAAGTTGATTTATTTAATAATCTAGAAATCTAGATTCTGAAATACTAGTCTCTATATATCACCAGAAGAGAGTGAGCCACCAAATGCAAATCTATTTTACTCAGGCATCTTCTACCTAAGCCAAAAAGTTGGGGATAAAACCAAAGGATATTTTATATCCCCAAGAGAAGAGGTTTGCCTATCCTAACAGAATTTTACTAAGGGATAAGTACGAGCTTTAGATGTATGTTGACTTTTCACTAGGATCCGTTGCAGAAGCCACACCACTACACATTCATGATTTTCTGGATTCTAAATTTCTGGATGAAACAAAAAGAAATAAATCTCTAGTTAAACTCTTGATAGAATGCATTTAGACATGCATTTGCTAAGGACTAGCAAGATTTAGGCACTGGGGTATGATTGCTCAGTAATCATAGGCCCTAATCCACCTGAATTAAGTTAGAACCTACCTTAACTTATGCATTCTACATGCATTCACATCGTACTTTGCATCATAGTTGATTTATTAGATTTGTGAATAATAATGTCATATTGTGTCCTAATTGAGAGGCATTAACAAGCACAGGTAATTTGGGGCTGCAGATGACCAATCCAATCACATGGATCTACTCAGAATGACGACGGGAGTCCAATGCTTCCAAGATCACATCGATTAGGTTGTTAAGTTTTACGCCTTCAGCTAGGCGTAAGCAAGAAGGAAATAACTATATACAAGGGATAGGTTGCTAAGTTTTATGCCTTCAGCTAGGTGTAAACCCAGTAGAAATGTCAACATTGTAGGAGCCAAAAAGATGGCTAAGAATTGACAAGTCAATGAAGCTCAATGAAACATTTAGATCGTAGTGAATAGAATGGAAGTTTGTCAATCTCAAGGGTGAAGAATAGCTCCATAGTCAATCAGAATCAGAATCAGATACTTGGTACAAAGCCCAAGTAGAGAATGGGTATCAAATCAGAGATACTTGGCTCAAGGTCCAAGTAGGCAGAATCAAATCATCTCAAAATTACTTGGCTCAAGGTCTAAGTAAAGAAACAGTATATTCAGAAAGAATCTACAGCTCCCACCTCTTCAATCAATGAATGCAGAGTCAAGATGAAGAAGATGAATTTGGGTTGGGAAGAAGAGGTGGTTGCTGATCTGAGTAAGGTGCGGATGAATCAAAATATTGAGGAACAAAGGTTCCTCCAGGACAGTAGTGTCACAAATGGATCGTTCACAGTTCCTTCTCTGAAGGAAACTGCGAAAAAAAGGAAGTGTAGGTGACTTGGGCATCAATACCCAAAGGAAGGACTAGTGGTTGGTGTCAAGAACCTTCTACCGTCCATGAGTTTGATTTTTGAAAACATTTTGCGAAGCAGTCACAAACTCATGGAAAAACCAATCCAACCAAACAAAATCTCTATCTCAAAATCAAGACCACACCATTCAAGCGAGACAAAAGTCATGAATTTTTCCTATTGGTCTGCTACAAAAAATATAGTGTGTAAATAGATATTATCAATGCAATCGTACGCATCCTAAGAGAAACCTAGCAATGTGCAGACCTCTAAATCCACCCAGAACTTGGATAAGACTAGCATGCGAATCCAAGTTCCTGTGGGTGCACAGAGAGATGAGGTAGAAAAGTGTGTTCTTGTGTACCTTATGTGATCGTGTAGTTTGTACACGATAGAATCAATCAACAGAATCTCAATGAAAAACCACATAAGGTTCCAGAGAATTTAATTGAGTCACACTTTGAATTAGATTCTTCTCTTTAAGAGTGTTTTTCATGCAGCTGGTCTCACTTTTTAATCTTTTGCAAACAAGTGATGGTCTTACTTAATTATGTCAATGCAAGGGTGGCAGGAGCGTTGTTCGGGGCGTAGATCGCATAAAAGATGAATACGTCATAGTATAGTGCGAAATACGTCTCGACAAATAAAATTAACGGTACTGGGAGTTCTGGTCGATCACAGGGAGGCAGAAAAATGCTTTTGATTTCATGCATTTATTCTAAATTTAATTACTAAGTAGTTGAGACAATGAATTGCAATATATATCATGCAGAAAGTTTGAACATTAATTGTATATCATACATGTATTTGAATAAAACATAAAGTAAATAACTACTACTGTAACAGAACAAGGGCACCACGAGTAGTCCGTGGTGGCCTTCTGGAGAGGTTGAGAGGAGTAGCGGCAATCCAACAGGGTGGCCCAATGGATTCGTTAGACGGAAATGCAGAGACGACGGGAAGAAGAAGAGAAAGGTAGAAGAAGGAAGAAGAAGAGAATGAGAGAGTTAAGAGAGTTGTTTTTCAAGGGGGGGCCCCTTATGTCCTTTTATAAGCTTTTTTTCTCGTGCAAATCCTTCTTCTTGGTCAGTTTATTCTGGTGCTGCCACGTGGCACATTCTACGCCCTCAGATTCACATCGCACGGCTCCTGCGCGCCCGCACCGCTTCTTCGCATTTTCATCTTCAAATCCTGCCTCATCATCTCAGCTATCCGATTTCAAATCCTACGCTCGCTTCTCGCACCTTCCAGATCTCGCAACAACCTGTGCGATTGTGCCACGTGGACGCCTATGGGCCCTCCAATCGTGCATGCTCGCCTATACGTGCACGCCCGTGACCCGCACCAATCTTTACGTAGCGTAGGGCTCGAACCCGCACCCCGAGCATGTGCGAGCCAATGCGCTGCGCAAAGCCTTTATCATATATACTTAATTATATTTATATTAATCTGTTCCGGGTGGCGATGTGGGGCGTTCGTGGCCGTTGGATGAAGATCCAACAGCCTACGTTGCGAGGCGAGGTGCCTTCAGGGGTAGGGGGCGTGACGAGGGGCGCGACGAGGCGTGGTGCCATCGTGGCCGTCCGTTCTTCTCTTTATATCTATTGACGTAGGCCTCCGATTAAGTTGATTTCTGCACCGTTGGACTGTGAACGTCGATCTGGATCTATCTGCATGGTTGGATTTGTCATCTGAGGTTCAGATCTTCTTCAATTTTTCCTTGGCTCTTGCTCTTCTGCAGACTCCCTGGGGTGCTTGGGAGTCTGATTGATGCGATCTTGGATGCATTGGACTCCCATCGTTATTTCGAACAGATCCATAAGGTTGGATTGGTCATCTGCAGTCTTGGATTACCTGTCATCATTAATACCTCTCAAATAACATAGTTTAATACATAAAACACATCTATCAACTACGATGCAAAATATGATGCGTATGCATGCAGAATGTTCATGTTAAGCTAAGTTCTAGCTTAATTCAGGCGAGTTAAGACATATGATTGCTACGCAATCAAGCGTCAAAAGGTTAGAAATCATACTTGACTCCAGACTTAACATTTAATACATTTTGACATAAGGTAAATCTAGCAGGAATTGATGCAAACCTAAGATGGCATGCCTATGTCAGCTGCTAGATAAGTAGAGATGAAATATTTTTGGTATTTTTAATTTTGCGGATTTTTTTTGCAAGAAATCAAATAAAATCAAAAAATATAAAGTGAAAATGAATAAAAGAATAAGTGTCCACAGTCCACATTATTACATCAAATGTGTGAGAATATGCTCTCACAACTTATGACTATACAAAGAATCCTAAAAATAAAATCTAAACCTAAATCCTAATGTCTAAACTAATCTAAACATGGCTTCGTCGAAGAAGTCCTAAAGTCGAAGAAAAATCGGGAAATAGGTCCACCGAGAAGTACCAATTCTCCTCCAACTCCTCCTCAAGTACCATGAAAACAAATAAAAGAAAAATGATTAGTCAAAATCAATATATATAAAAAAGAATCAAAGAATATAACAAATAAAAGAATATGTATACAACAAAGAATATCAATAAAAGAATGGTTATATACAAAGAAAAGCAAAAATATGTACAAATAAAAGAATAAAAGAAAATTTTTTAGCATATAGAGAGTTGCCTCCCCAGCAATGGTGTCAAAATAATAATCGAACTTTCTACGACAATCGTTAAATAATCACAATAAAGCACTGTTAACAGGTTTTTGTCCCCAGCAACAACGCCAAAAATATGATGGGTAAGACGTCAATGAACATAAGAAAGCATTATTAGTGCTAAAAATATGGTCATCGACCTTTGATTCGCACTAAAAACATTGTTTTAAATGTCATTGTTATAGTATATGTCACAAATGTAAACTAATGTCACGTCAATTTTATTTATTTACTTAATTTTTACTAGTTTATTCCAGGTCATTCACTGGGAGGCAGTTATTGATATACATCACTCTCTAAGTCCAAAAATATTCTTTCATTCCAAAAATATTGATTTTATTTACAAAATGAATGAATGAATCACTGAATGAAAGAATTGGTCAATTATTTACAGAAGAATCAGTTAATACACACTATAATGCTTGAAAACATATATATACAAACAAGCATAAAAAATTATATATAATTACTTTATATTAATTATTTACAACTAATATAGTTAATACCTAAATATAAGTACAAAAATAGTTAATAATATCTACTATACTAAATCATAATAACATACTAATATCTATAGTAACATATATTATACATATAGTGATAGATATATATGTCACTATAGCCCTAGTAAACTATATACATGACCTAAGGCAAAAACTACTTATCTATACTGATAAATCTATATATATACAGTGACGAACACAACTGTCACTAAAGCTCTAATTGTTATTTATATATGTATATAAATAAGAGCTCAAACATACCTCTATACTATCCTTATATTCCATACACACACTATACATACGTATACTTATTTATTTACATTATTTTACATTATTTATATACATATATATTATATACTTATACTGTACATATATTATACATATACAAACACATATATACATACGCACAGACACATACAGGCATGGGATCTCAAGAATTAGCCTCTCCTGCAGCTCTTCTTTTCCCTTCTTTACACTTAGTTTCTGTAGGCTCTCCTCTCTTCTTTCATACTTCAACACTTAGAATTTTTAGGTGCTCTCTCACACACAGTTGGTTCACTAAACCCAAAAATTGGGTTTTTAATGGGCGGACCGGCTGATTTTCGTGTGAAACACAGCACCTCGAAAGGTGGGACCAGACTACTACTACTGAGCCAGCCCTAGTGTTTAATTATGTGCTTTTTATCTGGTTTAGGCTCATCCTTCGACCCACACACCTACGCGCTCACGCGCACATGCACACTCGCAGGCACACCTGTTACACATATCGAGAATATGTAGCATAGAGTTTCTTTGGTGCTGAGTACCTAATGACCGAAATGTCTAAAACACAAAATCCTAATATATCGCTGTGTCGCTTCCACAGTGCACGAGGTGGAGCTATCCAACACCTAATTTGGCTGCTGCCAGGGCTTTACTACGTACTGATTTGTGATTTTTGGCCCTCGATTTGAGGGCCATAATTTAATCTAATTTAAAATTAAATTATGCCATTGTAAAGTCCTTATACAGGGCTACATAATTATATAATTACTTTAAAAGAAATAATTTATTTTATTATATAATAAAATTAGTTAAAGTTTATTGTTTATACATGTTAACTTAAATGTTAATTACTTAATTAAATTATAAATTATAAAGTAATTAAAAAATTGACTTTATACAGAGTTAGTATACATAATAAATTATTTATTACTAATTTTTATTATATTTTAGAAGCTTTATTTTAATTTATTTACATTTAAATACATGTTTTTGTTAGTTTTACATATAAATAAACTATAAATAGTATAATACAGTATAAATATTGTTTAAATAAGTTGAAAATACTTAATATAATATAATACAAATATACAATATAATTTATCTCAGTATTAACTTAAATTACTAATTTATTCCATTTAACTTAAGAAATTACCTAATTAACTTAATAACTTAATTATTTACTGTAAATATATAATTAAATTAAATTACAGGTATTATATAGTACATAATACATATATAAATACATATATACAGTATGAGATACAAATATGTACATATAAATAGGTTTATATGATTACTTATTATACATTTAGGTTATATAAATTAATATATAATAATACAATAAAGTTATATATACAATAAGTTATTCTAAATACTTAATTTAATATATAGAATACATCTATAAGTTATATAGAGTTATTTTGTACATATTATAGAACATTTACATATTACTTAGATTTAAATTATATATACAAGTATATACCTAATATACAAAGTTTTTTTGGATGTTTTTGGAGTTTTTCCTATTTTTATGGGTTATATATATAGTAGAGATAGGGGAATAGAGAGAAAGAGTGAGATGAGAGAGAGTGTGTTGTTTTTGTTGTTTCTCATGTTTAGTTCTTTTATTAAATTCTAATGTATACTGAATTGTCGACTGATATGTTCTACTAAGTTGGGGGTTCAGAATACCTTGTAACTTGGAATACACCTAGAAATAAATCTAATCCTACTCAAGACAATTTTATTTTATTTTTTTAAATTTTTTTATGATTTTTATTTATTAGCAAATCTAACACAAGTTTGGCCTTGAAAGGTGCTGGAAGTGAAAACCTAAGGCTCTAATAGAGGTTTCAAGGGCTGGAATTGAGATATAAACATCTGAAAACATCCAGCACAACACATCACACATGTTTGAATCATTAAGCATATTTTAACCTTTAATTTCATCAATATAGAATGTTGTACAGTTGTACACATGATTATAGCAGACAAAAGATATAAAATGAGATTACAAGCAATTCAAGTTAAATTAAAATCCAAATTCAGTACATGAATGCTTGTACAGATAATTCTAACACTATACAACATGTTAGCTTCTCAAACAAGTCAAATCCAAGCTCAAAACCCACGTAAATCAGTGACAGATGAAAGGTTACAGCAGCAACTACTGCTGCAGCTATAGCTACTATCAAATCAACAGCTACTACTGCCATCTCAAATCAGATGTTGTGGCAGTTGCTCAGTTGTCTTAAACACTCAAAATTGTAGCTACTGCTATCATCTTCAACAACTGCTTAAAACATGGAACTAGTAGCTAGAAGGTGCTCTTATGTTACTGCCCAAAACCCAAGCATAAAATCCAAAAGATCTTCATGTTAAAATCATCATAGAAACAAGTTAAGAGGGTCATCCTCAGATCTAATAGATCAGATCTAAGGATCAATAAAGCTCAGCAAATCATTCCATCTCCAAATCATTTGAAATCAGAGTTGAAATTCTCTAAAGAAACTTGTTCAATAGACAAAGAAAAGCAGCCATTAGTTGCTATTCAAATCTGATAATCCCTACTGGAAATCAATCTTTCAACCACTCAAAACTTCTATCGAAACCTTCAAAAAAATCTCAGCTAACCTTCAAATGTTGATTTAAAGCTTTTACCAGGAAATAATGTCGCCCAAACTGGGCTGTTGCTATGGCTCTACCAAAATGATTTGATCATCTGAAACATCTACACACCATTAATTGGTGTACATGTGTTCTAGGTGATCCTTTAAAACCAATTGGATCATTGCTCAAGCCTCAAATTAGGACATCTGATTCTAATGGACTTGGGCTACCAAACAAAGCCAAAAATCAGGGATTAAGTTTAAAATTGGGTATAAGCACATATAATGATCAAAATCACATTAAAACAGCTTAAGCCCATTGCAATCAAGCCAATCAAACATAAGAAAGCTCAATTTGATCATTTAAATCCTATCAACACATGATTACATCAGAAAATCCTCATCCAACTCAAAAATTTAGATCAGTCCCAAATGACTAAATAAGCACAAATCAAACTATATTGAGGGTGCTTGTGACTAATGGAATGAATGAATTCACCCTCGGATGGAATTGAACACATTATGGATCTAGAAGCTCCATAGCTTCTAGATCCATAGTGATTCTAATGAATGGAGCAAATGTGAAATAAATCGTTGAGAAAAGCAATGAATGTGATAGTGATATGGAGAGGGAGATTAAATGAACATGATGAATAGATGAATTCATCTCCTCTGATCTTAATTAATCAAAGGAGGTGGGTGAATGGAATACTACCTAATCTAATCTACTCCTAACTATAATAATCAAACCATTGAATTCACTGCTGGTCTACTCCTAAGCTACTCTAAACTATACTAATAATACTACACTAACCTAGAAAGAATTTAAACTAGATATCAAAGCAGGAAATCTATCTAAGGGAAGAAGGTGATGTCCAAGGTCACCAGTCAGCAACCAATGACGAAGAAAGGGGAGAAGACCCTTCAGCTAATGAGGGAGGTGTCCAAGAGCCAACGGTCGACAGCAGGAGGCGATCGACGAAGGGAGAGAAACCCACTCTGTCACTAAAAGAGAGATCTTCGCTTGATTAAAAGATAATAGCAATAAAATGATAATGTCGTTGTATATGATGTGGCGGAAAATCTCTGAATCAAAACTTAAATAAACTGAAATCTAACCACGAAATCAGGTCGAATCACAGGGAGGAACAAACCTAATATAACTCACTATCAGTAGACATCCATGTTCATATTGCAGAAATATTTCATCCCATTAGAGAAAGAAAGAGAACGCACGTAAAGAGACTGAAAGTGAGATTGTGAGAAATATATAGAAAGAGAAGGCCCTGAGAGCAAATTCAGCAACATATATATAAATATAAATCCAAGTATTCTATCACCCCTCAACCTCTCATTACAACTAATACCCCATCCACTATTGAAAAACAAGGGAGACGGTTGTACATGAGCGTTACCACGCGTGGGTCCACGATCGGTGGAGGAACTCTCAGCGGAGGTGCATTGGAGGATGAGGATCGTAACAGTGGCTTCAGCGCGAAAGAAGGCTGCTAGAGGTGGCTGCTACGCGTAGATGACTGGCAGTGAGGATGGCGTGGTCGAAGGAGGAGTGCATGGTGTAGTCGGTGAGTGGCGAGGATGGCAGGACCTTGACGAGGGCATGCTGGTGATCCCTGCAGTGAGGTTGGGGATCGATGGTGTGGGCTGCGAGTTTAGGTTTCTTGGGTGAACAGGGAATAGGTGTGTGAGAATAAGATGAAGGAGAAGAGGGGGCGAGGAGTTGGGGATGGCTATGGGGGTGGCAGGTGTCTACGATGAAGATGGGAGAAGGGCAGGATGGCGTTGGGTGCATTGGATTCTTCTGGGATTGCAGGTGGTGAAGAAGAAAGAGAAGAGGAAGATGAAGATGAACCGTGGATGGTGGTGGGTTGTGGAGTTGGGTGGTGATGAAGATTGGGTTGCTGCGGTGGTGATGAGGGCCGCATACTGTCACCATGCACTCCAAGAGTTGATGAAAGGTGAAGATTGCCTAAGCCAAAGTGCAAGCCTCTGACCACAGTGTATGCTACCTCCATGGTGGAGCAGATGGAGGAGTCCCCCCACCCCACCCCCCCCAAGGGGGGAGGAGATATATCTTCCATAGGAGGTTTCTCTGTTGCGAGTCTCCCTCTCGCATTCTATTCTCTCCCAAGATCTCTACCCTTCTCCAACGGCAGCAATGGGGCGGTGGCTTCAGAGGCGGTGTTGCGCGCGGAGAGAAATCTTTATGAGAAAGATGTGGTGCATATTGTCAACATCATCAATCATCCAGAGTAAGCTCTAGGCGTCTTAAAAATGAGATTTAGCTGCACTTGATTCCTGCAATGCATATAATTATTTATAATATCAGATAAACTTTACAAATGTAAATTATAATGCATGCATTTATTTTATAATAAAATGCAAATATTAATATACTCTAAAATGTGGGAACTAACCAACTTAGGCTAAAAATTAGTCCAATAAATTGGACTCATCAGTCACCATGGGAGATGAAAGAGGGTAGGGAAGCTGAGGGAATAAACTAAGGGAATCACTCAAGGGGAGGGAGCAATTCAGTGTGTGCGCAACTCAGAGGAGCTGCTTAAGTAGCTTTGTCACTGGATCTGGGCACTGCAGTGGTGGAATTAAGCCATTAGGGCTTGGGCAGTGGAGATGGAAAGGGGGAAATGCGCGAGGCTTCAAATAAAAATCCCACTGTAAGATGGGATTTGAGGTGTGCGGTGAACCTACGTGCAAAGGTGCGCGAAGATTGATCGAGGATTGGCCACTAGATAATGGGCTTAAGGAATCAATGCTGGCTGTTTACCGTGTTCTTCGGTGAACAGTTCACCCGCAGCTGTAGTTGTATTGGTGGTTTTGCACACAAGCCCTTTAGGATGAAAGGGTAGAGAGATTATGGCGAGATCCATAAGTGACTAGGAAGGTATGCGACGCAGTCCTGAAGTGTTGCAAAAAGGTCCCTAGTGGCTTACAAACAGGTCCTGGAGGTTTCAAACATGAAGAAAATGTATATGACCTAAGGACCTAAGTGAGAAACCATAAATGCGAGGTCCTAATGTTGTCCAAATGCCATGAGATTTTTATTGAAGCTCAATTGAACATTTTAGTAGTTGATTTGAACTTTTGAATCCAAACATGTGTTCAATTTGCAATTGGTGTTGGAACCTAGTTCCACTTCTCTTTTATGTTTTGGTGTTAACAAAACTGTTTTAAATCTAATGAGTATATAAAGTGTCATTTACAGGACATCACAGGATTTAGGAAGTATGAAAGAAGTGGTGATGGCATGAAGAATGAAGAATGATTTCATATTATTCTTATATCTTGTAATCTAGATTTTGTATGTCTCCTAACAAGAAAAATGATCTAGTAATTAAAATCAAAATAGAGATAATTACGAATCATACTCCCATTCTATTATTCGTTTGAAAAACTAATTTCGTTTCATTGTCATATTGATTGTATACTTACGTTTAAATATCACTTAGATTGATGAACAAAACTTATTCAAGGTACTTGTTGCAAGTACCGGTACTATTCACTAGTACTGGTACCTACTAGGCACAAGTTTGAGTCCTAGTCCTAAACTGTGAACAACAAGTACCGGTACTCATCATGAGTACCGATACTAGGTGCTCACAGTTTGAAGACTTGGGAAGTGCTTGGACCTTACAAGTACCGGTACTAATCACCAATATTGGAACATGTAGGTCACAGTTTATATCTTGACTCAAATCTGTGAGTCACAAGTATCGGTACTTATCATGAGTACCGGTACCTAGTGACTAAGTTGGTACTCGACTGTAACCACTAAGTACCGGCACCCATGATGAATACTGGTACCCAGGCTTTGTTGGGCTGGCTACTGGTTAACTGTGAGCAGTCAGTACCGGTATCACAACTTTAGTACCGGTACCAACTAACCGTTGAGTCTAATCTAAATGGTTATTTTGCAATTAAACCTATCTCTAATCTTCCCATTTTGCCCCTAACGGCAAGTAATCGTAGGGAAGGTGTTTAATGACTTATATAAACACCTTGTGTGTTGGTTAACTGTGAGCAGTCAGTACCAGTACCAACTAACCGTTGAGTATAATCTGAACGGTTATTTTGCAATTAAACCTATCTCTAATCTTCCCATTTTGCCCTTAATGGCTAGTAATCATAGGGAAGGTGTTTAGTGGCTTATATAAACACCTTGTGTGTGTCATTTGCACACAACACAAGCTTAAAAAAATCACCTTGCTCATAAGTCCATATTTCTCAATTCTAGCTGCAAGGGTGGTTGATTTGTTGCATTCTCTTCAAGGCGATTCACACTTTGCAACAAGTCTTTTCAGGCGAATTCGTTCTTCATCATAAAATCATTCTTTTTTACTTTAGTATTTTTTGCTAGATTGGTATATAAAATTTCTATTAAGCTAATTCTTGTTGGAGACTTAGGAACTTAGTTGTAAGTTATCTTGTCTCATGCTTATACCTGTATCTTTTTGTTCTTATTTAATCTTGTAATTGGGTTACGGTAACCCGTTAATTATCTCCATTTATAGTAAATTGATTCCTTTCGGGTTGAGGGAATCGGGTTAAAAATCCTAAGTCAGGAGACTTAGGTAGTGGAGTACCCAAGTGAGAGGAACCACTATACATCTGGTTTTATATTTTGGGGTTTTCTTTATTTGCATAATTTTTGTTTACCACACTATTCATCCCCCCTTCTAGTGTGCTTGTGCCTTTTAGATCCTACAATTGGATCATCAATTTACATTAATAAATAGAATGTCTCATTTTATGACCTAATTTTACATTTTTAGCACAAATTGGATCTTTTAGGTCATTTCTATTATTTCCTACACTTAACCATTTTCATGTGTTAATTGTATAGTGTTTAACCAAGTTTCTAGCTTAACTTGGGCATTTTAGTTATGATGAGCCATACCTCATCAATTATGTGGAAGTATTTATGAATGACCTCCATTTTCGGAGATGATTCCTCATCTTGTCTTAATAACCTCACAAAGATCCTGAAGAGGTGCATTGAAGTAAACCTAGTACTATCATGGGAGAAAAGCCATTTTATGGTGATGGATGGCATTGTACTAGGTCACAAGATCTAATTTAACGGACTCGAGGTCGACCGAGCTAAATCAGAAGTCATATCCTGATTACCTCCACCTAGGTTGGTTAAGCAAATCAGATCATTCTTGGGTCATGTCAGATTTTACCAAAGATTTATTCATGATTTCTTGAAAATCACACGGCCATTGACGGATCTTCTGGTAGCCGACGTCCCATTTGAATTCAATTCCTTATGTCTCAACACTTTTGAGACTTTACAAAGCGTTGTTTCTAATTCCCCAATTCTCCAACCACCGGATTGGTCTCTCGATTTCGAGATTATGTGCAATGCCTCTGATTTCACTGTTGGAGCTATTCTAGGCCAATGTCGGCAATGTCATCCTTTTGTAATTTGCTACTCTAGCAAGACGTTCAATGAGGCTCAGCGTAATTATACAATTACTGAGAAAGAAATGCTAGCACTAGTATTTGGGTTGGAGAAATTCCAATCATATTTGCTTGGGTCCAAAGTGATCATTTTCACATATCATTCTGCCCTCTGGCATTTGTTGGCAAAGAAGGATCCCAAACCCTATATTATCAGATGGATCCTTCTTTTGTAGGAATTTGATGTCAAAATTCGTGACAAAGCCAAAGCGCATAATGTTGTGGAAGATCACTTATCTCGATTAGACCCAGCCCACATCCCTTATTCCCTGCCTATTTCAAATCAATTCTCAGATGAGTCTCTTTTGGCGAATAATTTTGTTGAGTTTCCCTGGTACACAGATATTGCAAATTATCTTTTCGCAGGCAAGTTTCACATAAACCTATCCAAGAACCAGAAACTCAGATTCATTTCTGAGGCCAAATTTTATTTTTAGGATGAGCCCTTGCTCTTCCGCATTTGAGCCAATCAGATTATCAAGAGGTGTGTCCCCAACTCCAAAATTTCTAGTGTGTTATCTTTTTGCCACAGTGAGGTCTGTGGTGGTCATTTGTCGAGCCGAAAATTCGCTGCGAAGATTTTGCAGTTAAGTAGGCCAACCATTTTCAGAGATACACACGAATTTGCCAAGCACTGCAATCAATGTTAGTTGGTCGATTATATGACCCGGAGAGAGATAATGCCTCTCCAACCCATTTTGGTTGTAGAAGTGTTCGAAGTGTAGGGCATCGACTTTATGAGCCCTTTTCCAAACTCGCATGGCTTTGAGTGCGTACTTCTTGCTATTAATTATGTCTCGAAGTGTGTTGAAGCCATCCCAGTGGGACGGGCAGATCATAAGACCGTCATCTCTTTAATATGGGAATTTATTTTCGTAAGATTCGGTGCACCCGCACTCTGGTTAGCAATGGGGGTAGTCACTTCATCCATGCTCATTTTAGGTTACTATTAAAGAAATACAGGGTGCATCATTGTATTGCCACCCTATATCATTCACAAACCATTGGGTAGGCTGAGGTATCTAACCATCAAATCAATCTAATTCTCCAGAAGATGGTTAGACCAGATAGGAACGATTGGTCCAATACATTAATTGATGCACTTTGGGCATATCGGACTGTGTACAAGGCCCCACTTGGAATGTCGCCATACAGTATGGTGTATTGAAAGGCCTATCACCTTCCCATCGAGCTGGAGCGCACCGCACCTTTTGGGTAGTGCGAAAGTGTAATTTTAATCTTGATGCAGGAGGTTATGAAAGGAAGCTCTAGCTCAGTGAAGTATAAGAAATTTGGCAGGAGTCCTACAAGAATGCGAAAATCTACAAAGACAAGATGAAGGCCTTTCATGACCGCCACATCTTGAGGAAAGTATTCACACCTAACCAGCAAGTTTGGTTATTTGATTCATGCCTCAAATTCCTTGCAGGAAAGCTCAAGTCCAAGTGGATTGGCCTATACATTATGGTTCACCCCTACTCTAATGGTGCGGTCCAAATCATGGACCCAAAATCTGGGCATGTTTCATTATGTTGGTCAGCACCTCAAACCATTTATGGCCCAGGAACCTCCTCCTATTGACGAAATCATTAATTTCATTAAGGACATGTAATTGAGTTTTCGCCCAGCTGGAGGCATTAAACTCAACACTTATACATGTGTACATATCGCTTATACATAACATATTTTCTTTTAACATACAATTTTCGGCATATTATATATCATGATGTTAGCTTTTGCTAAACGAAAATTTAGGAGCGATTCCAGGTGATTTCTATCCACTTACACCCTGTCTTAATTTATTTCCTTTATATTCATGCATGAGAACATACAAGAACTTAGGCATGGGGGGATAAAATACATTAAACTGAAAAATTTTATGCCAACACTCCAGCATGTTAATTGTACTTTAAAGTCCATAATTTAAGAACAACCGACTACACCTCCAATGTTCGTATTGGAGCTAGAAATCATCCGCAACAGCCATTTCCGACTCATTCTCTCACTTTTTGTTCTAAATTAGGACTAAGCTGAATGCAACTCGATAAGAGAATAATATTGAAGTGAAAATCATGAGAGTTTAATTATATATAGCATCTTTATATATATGACATCCATGAATAAAGATTTTTATCGAGAATTAGGGATTTTATTCTTTAGTTGATTCCTGTAATCTAGGTTCTAGTATAATTTTCACACTCACATGTAGATTTTGCAATGGATTCATTATAAAGATCGATAAACATCTTTAGTTTAGCGAGAAGAAGCAGTGCTTCTTTTCCTAAAACCTAGGACAATGGTTAGGTAGTTAGGCGAACCATCTTCTAGTAGATCCACCAAATAGTTGTAAGGTGAGAGTAGAGTGTCTAATGGTGCTCTAAGATTAGTGCAAGGAATCTTAATTTTTGGATAATTAGGTAATGATACTCAGAGTTAGGCATAGTTTTCACTCTCGGTTCCCGCGTATGAACCTTATGTGAATTTCTGAGAGCCACCAAATAAGGCAAATACACAAAAATCGAGTTCTAATAAAACTAAAACTAAGGTGGATAGTTACAACTCTCCTTTACTGAATCCTTGGCTGAAGGGGGGTAGTGATATCAAGGTCAGAAAATACGCCGTCCTATCTGTCTCTTTTCTGGTGCTGAGAGTAGGCACTACTACCAAATAAGCCACTTGATATCCTTTTGAACACCACCAATCCCTAATAATGCTTGCTGAATAAAATTCGCGTATGTTGTATTGTCTTGCGTTGACATGAGAAAAAGAAGGAAAATGTGGAAAGAAAAAAGAAATAGAGAGAAAAATATATAAAAGAAGAAAAAAAAGAAAAGAAAGACAAAAAAATTATTGAGTTGTAATTGTGTGTAGTGCATATATGTCATTACATTGAGGCAACATTGTCCACCACATTTGTTGATGAGCCCATATTTGTGGGCTATTTAGTTACTTAAGTGCCTAGGAATTAGACTGATATTAGTGTATACATAGCATGTATTAAGATATAAATAAGTTAGTTTATATATATTTGCTTGTATGCATTACATATATAAATTATTTAGCATGCATTAGTCTTTAGGTTACATTATGCATTAACATTTTATTGAGGGTTTGAACATAAATAAACCAATCTTTTTATTATTATTCATTTTCTCTTCTCTGCAGGGAATTTGCCGCTCCAACGCCACCAGCTACCCACACTAAAATCTGCATTCAAGGATGAGTGGAGAATGTGGATCTGCTCCCGCCTCTCCATTCAACCCATGCAGACGGCTACAAGAGAGGTGGAGCTGCTGTCATGCTGGAGGAGGCAACCACCCCTTGCCTCACTGTGCAGAGAACCTAGCTTCTCATCTGCTCCTCACCAACAGCCTCAACTGCAGCAGCGCAACTCCACCACCGCAGGCATGTGGTGTGACAGCCCACATCGCCAATCAGAGTCCCTGCATCATCATGCTTCTTCTTCATCAGCTCCTCAACCACCAGCACCATCCCCACGCACGTCCCTCTCCACACACAGGCACCTCTACCTGCAACACGCACCAAGCATAGGCACCACCCTCTAGTGGCGCCATTCCAGCGCGCCTGCCCCTCGCAGCAACTTGCCCGCGCGCAGAGCGCGCTGCACCTCTGCCTGTGCCTCCCTCACTGCACCTCTGCCTGCAACACGCACCAAGAGCTCCTCTGCATGCATCTGTACCTTCGCCCGAGCACCCTCCAGTAGCTTAGCCCACACGCCCTCCAACTGCTCTGCCCGCGCGCAGCGTGCACTCCATTGCCATTCCGAACCGCACGCCCTTTAGCAGCTCCCATGCGCTACAGATCACACTCCTCCAGCAACAGCACAGGCAGTCCCCGCTCCGCCACCACAGGCGCGCACCCCCAACACACCCTCTGCTTCAACCGCGCATGACCTCCACACATAAGCCCTTCGCCGCCCGACTACCCTAACTATAGTTCCACCGCGCGCGCACAGCCCTCAACCGCACGTTCGTGTGCTCAACAGTAGTGAGCAGAACTGCCACCCGCCACCTTCCTCTCCTTCTTGTGGCCACCACAAGCTGCCATCTGCTGCACCATCACCATCTTCGGGTACAACACGAGCGGGGTGACCTTCAGCTGCAGCCTCGACACCCGTCTCTCCTCCTGTGCGCACTAGCTGTTGCAACAAATCCCCTGTTTTAAAGTTAATTAAAATTTACATTTTTTGCCATTGAGGGGGAAGGTATTTTTAGTTAATAATATTCTATTCAGTTGATTTTAAGAGCATCTCCCTCTTGTTTTGCATAACTACAATATCAGCATGATATTATCTTATTATCTCAATTGAAAAGCGATTTCGATCCAATTTCTTGACGAAACTAATCGTGAACATATGTTTTTAACCGGTGCGAGTTTAAATAGGTCATTGCCTCCCTGTGGATACGACCCGCTCTCCTGTGAGTGGTTTAATTTTAATTCTAATTATTTTGATTAGTCATTTTTCCACCACTTAGAAATACAATGATAAATCTTCTTAATCATAATTTTCAAAAGTGAAAAATCAACTCGTCAAATGGCACCATTGCCAAGGAGGCAATAGGCTTAATTAAATAGCATTCATTCATTCACATTGATTTAAATTTTGAATCATATTTAACTCTGGATTTTTTTTTATTCTGGTGCGAGTGCAACGATCTGCTACACACATTCTACAACTCGCAATTGCACCATCCATCGTGAGAGGCGAACCTTGACGTCGCCAGAGGAGAAATTGTTCGAGCCACCTTGCAAGGAACCAGGTTGCCAGGAGGGGAAGGACAAGGACGTGACGGTCGTCTCCGCACATTTAGTCGTTGATTTGATTAGAGTAGGATTAAGACTTTAGACTTAATTTTTCTTGCAACATTTGGTTTGTGACCCTGTTCTGGGGTACATTTTTAGGGGTTTGTTCCCCGATTTTGTTTTAGGCCCGTGTTGGGTAATAATTTTTGGGAGCCTGTTCCATTATCTTTAGATCTAGATTTTTATTTTATTTTGTGGTTGTTTATCATTTTCTTTTCTTGTGCATAAGTAGCTAAACAAAAAGAAAAAAAGAAATGAGCTACTTGCTAGAAGCTGCCTGATGAGAACCTCATCATGAGCCCTAAACTAGCACCATTTAACCCTGATTTGCAGGAAAAAGCTCCTACATAACCTTGGAAAGGCTTGGCTCAGAGAGATTCTGAGTTTGCAAAGAAAATAGAAACTGAGGGGTAAAAATGTAATTTCCCAATCCAATCTGAAAATAGGGTAACTCAGGGTCCAAACATAGGTCAAAATAACCTAATAAGAAGGAAAGTGAGATGATCTGATCCAATAAGGGCTACAGCAATTCCAAGGAACTAAATGATAATCTGTAACCCTAAAAGCAAATCCATTTCAATTCACGTGGTTCGAGGCAAGGTAAAAATTAACTAAACCCTCTAAAATTCATAGAAAAATAATCTCTAGGGTTTAGGACTTTCAATTTGGCCTTAGGAACCCATTTTGACCTACATTGAGAACCATGCCCAATTAACAACTTAATTTGGGTTTTTACGTAAATTGACTGGTCAAACAAGGTTTAATCTAGAAATAAAATTCACCATCAGAATCCTTAGGTCCTAATTAGCCATGTATAAAAACTTGGGCCTAAGAAGAAACCTTCTTGACCAACTTTACACTTTGGTCCTCATATATTTACTTTTTGGCCCTCAACTTTTGAACCCTCACATTTTGACCCCTAACTCTCCTTCGTTCTTTGCGTTTCGGTCCCTCCTGCAAAACCTGCGCAGCGCTGCGCCGCGCAGGGTGAGGGAGGGGCCCTGGCAAGTCAATGGGGGGTACCCTGCGTCGTCAGCCACCGCAGGGACACCCCCCTGAGTACTGCAACCGCCCATACCACCCGTGCGAACGCACGGACGGTATGGGTCTCCTTCCTCCGACGTCTTCCGGCGAGGGAGACACGTCGTCTCCCTCTGCCCTCCTCTCTGATTCCGCCCCTATAAAGACCCCCGTCGCTCCGCCGTTCTTCCCAGCTCGGATCTGACGGAGACACCCCCTTAAATTCCTCCCTTCCCACTCCGACAGACGCCCCCTTGCTCCGGCGGCCTCTCCTCCTCCTCGTCGCCCTGCCACACTACCAGCAGCAGGGTTACCTTCTCTCGATCTTTCCGCGTCACGCCGCACCAAGCTGACGCCTCTCCGGCCCTCTCCTCGCCGCCGCCCCTTCCTCTGGGAAATTTCTTCTCCGGCGACAATCGATACGACTGTCGCCTGCGCCAACCCCTCCTCGTCCAGCTTAGCAGGTAGAACTTCTCCTCTTCCTCCCCTCTTTCTTTTCTATACTGAAAACCCTTACTGTCGCCACCTATTTCCCACCGATCACCCTCACCTTCTCCACCTCCGGCCAAACTCCGGCGAACCACTCCCGTCGCTCCAGCACCCCACACGGCTCGCCGACCTGTGCAAAACCTCCGCCTCCTCACCTCGATCCTCCTCCGCCCTTCCACTGCCCACCAAACGCCCTCTGCAGACCCACCGAACACACCCACTTCTTCACTCGCAGTTTGACCTAGGGCGACCTGTTTGCTCCACCACACCCCCTGCAGACCCTCTGATCACCTTCTCCGTGCCACGGCGAAGGTCCCCCGCCTGTCTGATTTGGCCGAGAGGCCGTTCTTCTGTGACCAGGTGATTCGCCCGCCGTCGCCATTACTGAGCAGGCAGAGCTCCTTCACCTGCAGGTGCAGGCACACCTTCGCCCAGGTTCGACTCCCAGGTTGCGCGGGGCGTCTCCGCGAAGCGTCCCAGGCTTGCAGTTGGGGCGAAGGCCTCGCGTGAAGCCACGATTGCCCGCTGCTCCCTCCGCTGCAGGCGCTCAACTGGGGTAGGACATTTAGTCCCACCTCGGAACTTTTCAGAGGCGCGCGGGCGCATAAAGGCAAAACGTGCCTTATGCTGTTTGCCTCCTGACCACGAGGTGAGGTCCCTCTCACCCGACCCGGCCTCGTCCGTGATCACGCTTCGCGGACCTGGCCCGACCCGATTAACCCGACCTGCACTCCTCGCCCACCACCGCACGCAGGTGGGCTTGGACCCGGGCGCGACTCGTACCCGATTACCCGGTTGCTCTGGGGGAGCTGTCCTAAGAGCGAACTCAGAGAGAAAGAGACGCGCGGGGGAGGGGGGTAAAGTAGGTTTTTGCCCTCTGACTCTAAACTCTTGAGCGTGCAGGCACAGGTGAAGAAGAAGGAAGCTAAGGGAGACACTGTAGCAACAAGCGGTTTAAGTCGTCTGATTTTCAAATCAGACGACGTCCTGAAGACAGGAGAAGGCAAAGTAGAAGAAGGAAGGCGAGGCAGAGGAAAGAGAGGAACACAGAGCAACCAAGTGAAGAAAGAAGAAGAAAAGAAGAGGAAGAGCACGGGAGGAAGATCTGAAGCAAGAAAAGAAGAAGAAACAAAGAAAATAAAAAGAAGAAAAAGACAGGATCGTCCAACCAAGAAATAGAGGAAGAACACGAAGAACAAAAGACAAAGAGGAGAGAAGAAACAAGAGGAAGAAAGAAGAGAAGAAGAAGCCAAACTTTCATCTCTCTCTCTCTCTCTCTCTTTATTTTTGTAATAGAACATGTATATCTCTAGAATACGACTTGCTCCCTGAGTTCGACCTCGGGAGAACTGTATTTTCCGAGTAACAAATATTAGCAAATGATGGCAATAACTATCTGTACTACAACGTCTTAAGAAAAGCTAGTTGCTGCCACCGTTCTGCCACTGCCTGATGCGAAAAGTCGCATGATTTGTAAAAGCGGGTTTTTAATGTCATTGTAACACGCGAATTTGCATACGCTTTTAAATTTATATCCTAGATAGGAGAGTATCTAGGGTCGTCCAAGGAGGCAAATTTGCAATTCAATTCTCTTGCTTACAAAATAGATCTCAACTTTCTTTTTGGTATTTTAAATATGTAATTTTTTTTTATTTTGTAAAGATGAGGGCAAAATGCGAATTGTGGCGGAAAGTACTAACACCTATAATTACTTAACTAAAACATAAGAGATAGATATATCCTCTTCGTAAGCTCACTCTAGGCAAGTGGAGGCCTAGAGTAATTAGGAAGAAGAGGTGAAACAAGTGCTAGAACAAAAACAACAATTGCAATAGAAAGTAAAAAGAAGGCAATTTGATTAACTAGAATTTATGTTCTTTTCAATGACAAGTAGAGGAATGCTTCTACTAGAAATGAAAAAATATAAAAGCAATAAAAGAAACACAAATCCTCCTGCAAAATTTGGTGAAGAGGGGAGTCTTCTTGCTCCAAGCCTAGCTGCTCCTTAGCTTGAAAAGAGGGCCACCTTCTCCTTCCTTGAGAGCTCCTCCAAGGTGGATGCTACCACCTTCAATGCTCTCCTCCAAGGGTGGGCGTGCACCACCCTCAAATTCTCCTCCAAGGTGGCGTGGACCACCTTCAAGATCTCCTCCAAAGATCTTCCTTGCCTGGCTCCACCTTTAGCTGGCGTGGGCTCAAGAGAGAAGGGAAGAGGGGAAGGCACCAAAGGGACAGAATATCCCCTTAATCTTCTTCTTCTTCTTCTCTCTTGGGCGTAGGCTCTAGGTAGAGTATGAGAGTGAATTTGCTAGCCAAGGATGGTTTGAATGGTGGTGGGTAGTGGTCTTTTTATAGGGTAGGATGAGGGGTTAAGGTGACTCTTGAAATGGAGGGCTAAGATGGGAGGATGGAGGTGGTTAGGTGATCGTAGGGTTAAGGATGGTTGGAGCCACCTAAGGGGTGTAAGGGGGGTAGTTATGGGTGGCCAAGGGACACCTAAAAGTGGCGCTAACCATGGAGAGGTGCCATGGGTTGGCGCCAACTTTGAGGCTTCTAGAAGGTGGGATTATGTGGATGGTGGAGATGGGTTTAAGGGGAGATGTGTGGTGGAGATGAAGGGGGCTTTTGGAGGGAAAAGTGGTGCCAACATGGGGGTAGTTAGGGTGGTTTTGGCACCACTTTTTGGTGTCTTTTGGAGGTAGTGGGTAGGCTAGGTTGGTGCCAAGTAGGGTTAGCTTATGTGGAGCTTAGGTGGAGCTAGTTGGTGGAGTTGTTAGGTAGGATTTTTGGGTGGTAAAAACCAAGGAAGTTAGAGTATAGCTAAGCTAAGCTAAGCTAGCTTAGCTAATGGTGGAGTAGAGGAGGAGGTGTTGGAGCTAGGGTTTGGAGGGCGGAGTTGGTTCTGAAGAATATGGAGCTGAAGTGGAGCTGGCAGCTGCTGAAGAGGTCAACATGGGGCTACTCTAGCTGGCTTAGCTTGCTAGTTATTTGCTAACTACTAAGCTAAGCTAAAGTGAGCTGGCTTCTATTGAATGGAGCTGAGGTAAGCTGGGTCTGGTGCTCCCGGGGAGGATTGAGCTGGTTGAGACAGCTAAGGTAGCTTAGCTCAATGAAGTTGAGCTAAGCTGAGTCCCCGGGAGCTGGACTTGAGCTTCCTGAGCTAGGATGAGTTCTTCTTCAGCTGGCTGGAGTTGAGTGGAGCTGGATGTAGCTGGATCTGAGATGAGGTGATCTCCAGTCAACTCAGCTGAGCTAGCTAGAGCTCCCTGTGAGCTGAGATGAGCTAGACTCAACTAGGTTGAGCTGGATCTGAGCTGACCTAAGCTAGGGTGAGCTAAGATGAGCTCTCTTGAGATGCCATTCAGCTGAGATTAGCTGAATGGAGTTGGGATGAGCTAACCCTAGTCTAAGTGAGCTAGGTTCCAACTGTGGTGAGCTGGATCAAGCTGAGTTCCAGTTAGTCTGAGCTCCTCCTTCACAATTTGCCTTCTTGAGTGCTAGGGTTTTAGGGATCTGTATATCTGTTCATCCCTAACACTCATAAAAACACATTAGAACAACAAAAGAAAATGTAATGCATGCCTAACCTAGTTAATGCCTAAATGCATCCCAGAAACCCGTTTGCGGAGCAAAATTCTAAGAGCTAGGTTTGTTTTAATGCATAAGAATGATGATAAACTGTCGTGTATCACTACCTGCCTTAGGACGACCATTTAGGTGTGAATGAGCAACCTCTAGATTTATTTTGTTTGCATTTGCATGCATCTTGCGTTGCTGATTGCTGGAGGAAAGGTACGTCCTCTTTCTTTGCATTCTATATTGTTCACGCATGTGCATTTTGATTTAATTACAAGACCACCTAATTGAATTGAAAAGATCTAACTAGTGGTCACATATTTTCTTAAAAAAGAACTTTAAGTTAAGGAGGAACACTAAAAACCAAGGACTTGAATTGAGACATTGTGCTACGGTTCAAAATTCAAAACTTAAAATTTTACGGTGTATGCACACTTGTATCTCTTGCACCACGGCACACATTTAGACACTCCTAGATCTTGAAACTACTAGGACAAGAGCCCTCCTACCATTGGATTCTAAAGTGTTTGAAACTTGAGATCAAAGGTTTTGTAAATCCAAAGAGGGGGATACCCTGTCATGGATTTTTGGGGGTAGTTAAGAAGCACCGTGAAAGCACAACTTCAAAGGAAGGCTTAGGCCTACTTGCATCCCTCGATCTTCCATCTTTGGAGTTGCTCTACCATTTGAGATTTAAGGAAGGACACCTAAGCTCCAACTAGGTCTTTTTAGGCATTTCGAAGGTCAACAATAGGTGCGTAATTGGGGAAACTTGCTTTGTCACCTACAATTTGAGCTAAAGTCAAAAGCCTAAATTTGTAAAGACCGAACAAGTCCTTTTGAATTGTGCTTGTAGTGCATGCTTGGTAGGTGATCTCTTAGGAGACAACTTGTGTTTGATCTTGAACCTGAAAGAATCTTAAGAAGGAACCTCCCAAGGGAAGAAATGGCTGGTCAAAGGAGCCTTGAGGAATATTTCATTCCAACCAATCAAGCTAGCCCTGCACTACGTAGAACTGGAGGGGACAATCCTTATGAGATCAAAAGCAGTACCATATCCTTGCTACCCTCCTTTTATGGTACTACTAGGGAAGACCCTTACAAGCATATAAAGGAATTCACCGAGGTTTATTCCACTGTGAAGCTGCAGGGTGTTATGATGACGCTCAAATGTGGATCCTCTTTCCTTTATCCCTCAAGGACAAAGCCAAGTATTGGTACCCTACCCTTGATGATATTAACACTTGGGATGCCCTGAAGAAGGAGTTTTTGAAGAAGTACTTCCCCATGAGTAAAACAAATCACTTTAGGAGGGAAATTATGAGCTTTGTTCAAAAGGATGGGGAAGCTTTCCATGATGCGTGGGAACGCTTTAATGACCTGTTGAGACTTTGTCCACATCACCAGGTGTCTAAGTGGCAACTGGTTGAAAGGTTCTACACAGAACTTAATGATTCGCACAGGTAGACTGTAGATGGTGCCTGTGCAGGAACCTTTCTATCTAAGACTGAGGATGAAGCTTGGAACCTTTTTGATACCTTGAGTGAGAATTTTATTCACTTGAATTATGCCTACATGGATAGAAAACCCACTCTCATGCAAAGAAAGTTGGAGGCAAATGAGGCAAGAGACACCCAGAATTTAGCCTATCAGATTCAATTGTTGAATCAAAACATGGAAAGGCTTATGTCAAGTCCGGGCCAATTCGTATCTAACACCTCCACATCCCAAGCTTTTGAATGCCCCATTTGCCAAGGAAATACACAAGCCACTGTGGATTGCCACTTGGCCTTCCAGTTCCCTGAGCTTGTATAGGCGGATCTAAATGCCACTCAAGGGTTCCGTCCTAGACCTCGTAATGACCCTTTTTCCAACATTTATAATGAGGGATGAAGGAATCACCCAAACTTTTCTTGGAGACAAGGGAATGTTTCAAATTCAGGGAATTATAAGCCACAACCCTTTCTAAATCAACAAATGAACCAACCTCAAACCTCTGACCAACCTAAGACCTCTGAGATGGATGAATTGAAGGCAATGTTGAAAACTATGCAAGAAAGTCAAAGTGCCATCATCCAATCTCATGACAAGGCTATACATGAAATGAAATCGTAGATAGGACACTTTGTTGAGGTTGTTAGACAAAGGGAAACTGGGACGCTTCCCAGAGCTACTGAGGAGAATCCTAAAGGAAAAGGGATTGTCTTTAGGGAGCATGCTCAGGCAATGACTATTCTGAGGAGTGGGAAAGAAATTTCCAAACCCGATGCTCCTATAATCTCACCTTCTGAAAAACCATCCACCCCAACTTTCACCCCCACCGGAGAAGACTTGCCCAAATCTCCTCTGCTAGAAATCACCTCATGGTAATGCGTGTTTCGCGTGTTAGAGATAGAGGCTACAAGTAACCTATTGTTGTAGTTGCAAAACATGTCGATCAGATAAAATTTATACCGAAACTCAAAGGGAGTCCCAGGTCGAACACAGGGAGGCGACGTTTACTTTACGTGAAAATCGCGCTTCGATTCGTTTCTTTTTGGTATTTTAGGGTTTTGTTATTTTTTTGTGTTTTTGAAATAAAAGACAAGCAAATGAATCACAAGATAGAGATGAGGAACGAAAATGGTATATATATCAATCCATTGTTTATTACAATCTACTATGAAAGCATAAAAAGATAGGGAGGTGAGAGGAAATCTCTCGAATTGGCTATTTGGTGAGACGACGTCCTCCTGCATCTCACCTCCATCGTCTCGCTCCTAACCTCCTTCGTCCGAGCTTCCGCTAGGCACCATCATCTCGCCGAACAGCCAATTCAGGAGATTTCCTCTCACCTCCCAATCTTTATATGCTTTCATAGTTTCTTGTAATTGACATTGGAAGTAATATATATCATATTTGTTCCACATCTCTATCTTGTGATACATTTGCTTGTTTTCTTTTATTTCAAAAATACAAAAAAATAACAAAACCCCAAAATACCAAAAAGAAACAAAACGAAGCGCGATTTTCAAGTAAAGTAAACGTCGCCTCCCAGTGTTTAACCTGGGACTCCCTTGGAGTTTCGGTATAAATTTTATCTGATCGACGTGTTTTGCAACTTCAATGACGGGTTACTTATAACCTCGATTTCTAACACGCGAAACACACTCCAGACCATTTTTGGCGCCGTTGCCGGGTATCGAACCTGGGTCACCTGCGTGATAGGTGGGAATACTTACCACTATACTACAACGACTATACAAAAAAATGGTCGGGAGTGTGTTTCCCGTGTTAGAAATCGAGGTTACAAGTAACCCGTTGTTGTAGTTGCAAAACACGTCGATTAGATAAAATTTATACCAAAACTCCAAGGGAGTCCCGGGTCGAACACAGGGAGGCGACGTTTACTTTACTTGAAAATCGTGCTTTGTTTTGTTTCTTTTTGGTATTTTGGGGTTTTGTTATTTTTTTGTATTTTTGAAATAAAAGAAAACAAGCAAATGTATCACAAGATAGAGATGTGGAACAAATATGATATATATTACTTCCAATGTCAATTACAAGAAACTATGAAAGCATATAAAGAGAGGGAGGTGAGAGGAAATCTCCCGAATCGGCTGTTCGACGAGATGACGGCACCTGGCAGAAGCTCGGACGAAGGAGGTGAGCGGGACGATGGAGGTGAGATGCAGGACGACATCGTGTTGAGGAAAGCTTCGGCGTGGCTCCGAAGTGGAGGTGAGAAGACAGAGTTGATCTGCTACCAGAATGGAGGTGGGAGGATGGCTCCAAGGTGATCTATGATGGGAGATGGGAAGTTGGAGGAGTATTTGGTGGGGCAGAGGTTCGCTACACTAATAGGCACCTTGGGAGCTTGAGAACAAGCTCTAATGGAGCGTTAGTAGGCTTGCTAGAGCTTGGGAGTAGGCGGGAGTAGAGTAGGTAGAGATGGCTTGGAAGGGAGGGGGTGTAGGTCCTTTTATAATGGAGGAGAAGAGGCTAAAAATGGATTAAAGGACCTTTAGCAACCTCCAGATCGTCGCTGGAAACGTTGCTGTAGACAGCTCACCTCCACCCACGCCCATAGCTGGCTCTGCTGGCTTGCAATGAAATAGCGACAGCTGTAAGCGTCACTGTAGGTCAGCCCACCTATCACTGAAAGTTGGCGCCAAACGCCCTTGTGCCCGCGCCACGCTACCTCGCTCATCACGCACGCTAACCACGCGCGCCCGGCTATGTGCGCGCTTTCTATGCGCTGGCGTGCGCGCTTGCCATGCGCTGTCGTGCGCATGCATGTGCGTGCTGCCTTGCTCTGGTGCTGCCGCTCCGCCCGCCCAATTATGAATTGGAGGGGCTGCGGGGATTCGAACCCGTGCCCCCCCTTTGCAAACCAGCACTCCCACCATTGCAGCAAACCTTCCCTTGTGTCGTGTGGGGCGGCTTGGTGCATCCGCTTCCTAGCCGTTGGATCTTGATCCAACGGCTAGGATTGAAGGACGCGGATGAAGGAGTTGGGCGGTGCTGCTAGCTGGTGTTGGGTGGCCTGGATGGCGCCACGTGGCACCATTTGGGCCGTCCATCTTCTTCTTGTAGAGGGTGCTACGGTTCTCAGATCGAGATGATTCTCGTGTTGTTGAATTGCGATCGTCATTCGGATCCATCCGTACGGTTGGATTTTCCATCCGAAACCCGTATGGATGTTGCATTGCCCCCTTGGCCATATAAAATGAAGGAATTAATATACAAAATATACAACTATCCTAAATGCCATGCAATGGATGTTATGCAATATTTATAACATGATATGCAATGCTAAGCCTAGGAACTATCAAAAATAAGCAATTTATCATGAATTTATGTGTGTTCATCATACCCCCATGCTTACTTTTTGCTAGTCCTAGCAAAATTAACCTAAATGCTATGTATAAAAGTAGAATTAGGGTTCGAGTAATTAGGCAAAATTGATTGATTGCTTCAGAAATCTCAACCCCAAGACCTAATTACAAAAACTCAGCAGTGCCTGGGTGGCTGCCAGAATGCAGACCGTCCGAGCCCTCTCCTTATTTGAGAAGATAATTTTTTTTTCTTTTCTTTTTTTTTTTTGTACTTTTGGAATTTGAGAGTTATGGGATAACTTTTTATGACTACCCGACCCGCCCATGACTCAAAAAGGACTCTAAGTGCTAAGCATCTTGTGAAAAATAGTGAAAGACTCACTAGACGGCCATTAAAACAGACTTTGGATTTCTACGACCCTAGGTGACCTTGCCTAAAGGTTTATCTTTATGATCGGTAGCTTTCTCCTTACTTCTTTTATTTATGGGGTCAACATAAGGGTGAATCCAGTGTATATCTCCCCAGTTTATTCTACTTCCCCGCTTCTTCCCTAAGTGTTTTGGGAATCATTGTGCATTTTTTTGTGACCTGGGTTCTGGACAACCGGCTGATGAGCTGTTACCACCGACAACTTGCCAGCCATACTCGTGCGATGAAGTGTGGTTTTATTTATTTTTTTTTCTCCTTTTTTTTTGGGTGTTTTTTTTTTTGAGTAGGTGGCTTCCCTGATCTAAGATTTACCTAAAGGAAGTATAATGAAAATGGTCTTGTGGCTGGGTTCTGGACAACCAGCCGATGAGCTGTTACCACCGACAACTTGTCAGTCATACCACCCAGGTCGGTCCATTAGCTACCCAATTTTCGTAAAAACCATTGGAAAGTGAGTCAGTGCAAAAAAATGTATGTAGATGCTTAGGCTTAAAGTCCCCCCAAATCAGAGGGCGGGTTGATAAGTCGAATACTTATCATCCCAAATTATTTACTGAATTAAAATAAATTTTAATTGGCGAGAACTCGTGACTTAATCCACATTCGAGTGGACACCCAGGCTAATTAAGCCCAAAGACCTAAAGAGTCCAAGTATTCAGGTCTCAAAGAATCAATTCCTAAAGTTTACAACTCCTAATGCCTAAGTTCTCGTCTCCTAATTCTTTTTTTTTCAAATTTTCATTTTTTTATTTATTATTTTTTATTGTGTTTTTCTTTTTTTTCTTTTTTAAACAAGAATCGAATAACAGGAAATCATTGTTACAACTGACAAAATGGTTATAAAATATGTCCACCCCCCCATACTTAGCTATTGCAATGTCCTCATTGTGAAAAAAATGAAAGCATGCAGGAGAGTAGAAGTGGAAGAATAGCACCTGGTTTCCGTGAGACTCAGGTCAGCTTGGAACAGTCTTTACATGTGCTGAGTTTAGTGCCTTCAGCTGGGCAATGATCATCCCATGGTGGTTATGGCAAGGTAAGAGCAACCTTGTCCGAGACGGGTTCAGGGAGCACATGGTCAACAAAGGGTTTGAGACGCTGTCCATTGACTTTGAAAATATTATCCATCTTTGGGTCAGAGATTTCGACAGCCCCATTAGGGAAAATCCGCTCAATAACGAATGGGCTGGCCCACTTAGACCTGAGTTTACCGGGGAAAAGCTTCAATCGAGAATCGAAAAGCCAGACCTTCTGGTTCGGCTCAAAGCTCTTACGTGAAATCATCTGGTCATGGACAGCTTTGGTCCTTGCCTTATAGATTCTGGCGTTTTCATAAGCATCATTTCGAAGCTCCTCCAACTCAGATAGTTGGAGTTTCCTGGTTTTCCCGGCCAACTCAAGGTCCACATTACATTTCTTGATGGCCCAAAATGCCCGGTGTTCAAGTTCTACGGGTAAGTGACAAGCCTTCCCAAACACCAGACGAAATGGAGACATACCGATAGGCATTTGTACGCCGTACGGTAAGCCCAAAGCGCATCATCTAGCTTTTGGGTCCAATCCTTCCTATCAGGCCTAACGATTTTCTACAAAATGTTCTTGATCTCTTGATTGGAGACCTCGGCCTATCCGTTTGTCTGAGGGTGGTAAGGTGTGGAAATCCGATGGCTCACCCCGTATTTCCCTAGTAAATTCCGAAACTGGGCATGAGTGAAATGTGTGCCACCATCACTAATAATTGCCCTAGGAACCCCGAACCGACTGAAGATATTTCTCTTCACAAAATTGATGACCACCTTGTGGTCATTGGTCCGGGTGGGAATTGCCTCAATCCACTTGGACACGTAATCAACAGTGACCAGAATATACTGGTGTCCAAATGAAGGAGGGAAGGGTCCCATAAAATCGATGCCCCAAATGTCAAAAATTTCGATGGAAAGAATTGGGTTCAGGGGCATCATATCTCTCTTAGCCATGTTCTCGAATGTCTGGCATCAAGTGCATGACTTAGAGAATTCCTGGGCATCCTTAAATAATGATGGCCAATAGAACCCGGATTGCAAAATTTTTGCAGTTGTCTTTTTCCCGAAAAAGTGTCCACCACATGCGGATGTGTGACAGAACTCAAGTATGCTATGGAACTCAACTTCCGGGACACATCGGCGAATACTCTGACCTGAGCCAATGTGGTACAGCTCAGAATCATCCCTAAAATAATATTTGGCCTCAGATACAAGTCTATCCCGTTGTTGTTTGGTCCAATCCTGGGGGATTTGACCAATGGCCAAATAATTGACAATATCCGCAAACCAGGGGGTTCGGATTCCCGATACTGTGAGGATAGTTTTATTCGGAAAAGTATCAGAGATCGGAACATCTGGATGAGGGGAATCAATTAGGATTCTCGAAAGGTGATCCGCCACTACATTTTGTGCCTCAGCATTATCCCTGATTTCAAGATCGAACTCTTGAAGTAGTAGAATCCAGTGAATAAGCCAGGGTTTGGCATCCTTTTTGGCCAAGAGATGTTTCAAGGTCGAGTGGTCAGTATAGATGATGACGCGAGAACCTAACAGATAAGCCCTGAATTTTTCTGAAGTGAAAACTACAGCTAGCAATTTTTTTTCAGTAATGGTGTAATTCCTCTGGACCTCGTCCAGAGTTTTGCTAGCGTAGTAAATCACAGAGGGCTTTTTCTCAATCTTTTGACCCAAGACAGCCTGGATGGCATAATCAGATGTGTCAGCCATAATCTCAAATGGGGCTATCCAGACCGATGGTTGCAATACCGGGGCACAGGTGACGGCCATTTTCAATAAATCAAATGCCTTACGACATGATTCATCAAACTTGAACAGCACGTCTTTGGCCAAAAGGTTACTCAAGGGTCGAGCAACCTTCGAGAAATCCTTAATGAATCTTCTATAAAAACCCACATGCCCAGGAAAAGAGCGAATCTATTTTACGAATGTGGGTGGAGGAAGTCTAGAGATAGCATGCACCTTAGCTCTATTAACTTCAATTCCCCGATTAGAAACCACGTGACCCAGGACAATGCCCTCCTGAGTCATAAAGTGGCTCTTTTCCAGCTAAGGACCAGTCGTGTTTTGATGCATCTCTGAAGGATCAATTCCAGGTTAGCCAGGCAAGACTCAAAAGAATTTCCGAAAATGGAGAAATCATCCATGAACACCTCAAGACAATCTCCCACCATGTCAGAAAAGATGGCCATCATGCACCTTTGAAAAGTCGCAGGTGCATTGCAAAGCCCGAATGGCATTCTACAGAATGCAAAGGTTCCGTAAGGACATGTGAAAGTTGTCTTTTCCTGGTCTTTAGGATGGATAGGGACTTGGTTATATCCCGAATAACCATCCAGGAAGCAAAAATATTTTTGCCCAGCTAACCTTTCGAGGATTTGATCGATGAATGGCAAGGGAAAGTGATCCTTTTTAGTGGTAGTGTTCAGCTTCCTATAGTCAATACAGACTCTCCAAGCAAAAGCTGAACGAGTGGTGAAGGTTTCCCCTTTCTCATTAGTCGTAATGGTTATTCCCGCCTCCTTGGGTACAATCTGAATGGGACTAACCCACGGACTATCTGAGATTGGGTAAATAATCCTAGCATCGAGCCACTTAATTATCTCCTTCTTGACAACTTCTCGCATATTCGGGTTTAGTCTCCTTTGCATTTCGCAAGAAGGGTGGGATCCATCTTCCATGAAAATACGATGATTACAATAAGATCGCTCGATACCCCTAAAGTCATGGATGGTCCAACCAATTGCCTCCTTGTTGTTCTTAAGGACCTTAATTAACCTCAATTCTTGCTCCTTAGTCAAATCATCACTGATAATCACAGGGAGCGTGTTTTCAGGTCCTAAGAACTCATATTTCAAACTTTTGGGCAATGGCTTTAATTCTAGCTGGGGTAGGTTTAGAATAGAAGGAAGGGAGGATGCTGATGAAGATTCATTAGGACGATCCAGTGGAAGAGGCTGGGAATGAGAAAAATCAACAGCCTCTTTAGGATGTGGCAGGTCTACCATGGAGGAGGCTTGTGGGTTGGGTTCGCTAAAGCTAATGGAATCCTCGAGTGCATTGATTGTCATACATGTCTCAAGATCCTAATCCTCGAGTTCCTCAATGAATCCACAATCCTCAAATCCTCTTATCGCCTTAAAAATATCCAGAGTTAATTTCTTAACCCCAAAGGTGATCTCCATACTACCGCTTTCATAGTTTATGTTGGCCTTGGCGATAGCTAGGAACGGACGTCCCAGAATGATGGGCGTGTTCCAAGAACCTTTAGGTACATCCATGTCGAGGATGAGGAAATCTACAAGAAAATAGAAATCCTTGACCTTGACAATAACATCCTCAATAACACCTCTCGGTGTGGTGACCGATCGGTCCGCTAATTGTAGCGTTACTAAGGTTGGCTTGAGTTCACCTAACCCAAACTTCTCATAAATAGAAGTTGGGATTAGGTTGATGGATGCACCTAGGTCCAATAGTGCCCTATCAAAATTGTATTCCCCAATAATGTAGAGATCAAGGGGGCACCTGGATCTTTCTTCTTTTGAGGAAGGTGATGCGGGATTACAGAACTTGCCTGCTCAGAGAGAATCACCTTCCTCGGAGTGGGTTCTCTCGGCTTACGCTTTTGGGTACACAGTTCTTTCAAGAATTTAGCGTAAGCCGGAATGTGCTTAATAGCATCGAGGAGCAGAATATTGATCTCTACGCTCTTGAATAAATTCAAAAGCTCCTCGTTGCTGTCTAGGGTTTTCTTCTTCTTGGTTTTCAATAGGGCCTTAGGGAACGAGATATGGGTGGAATTTTCAATTTCCTATCCCTGGGCCTTATTGTCTTCTTCAGCCTCCTCCTTCTCTTTCTCAAGCTCCCCAGGATTTTGACTTCTAGAAGGTAATTCTGGGCCTGCTTCCCACTTCTCAAGGTGACACCACCTGAGCATGTTGCGTCTTGAGGTGGATTAGTGAAGATTGGAAGGCCTTAGTTGGTCATGTAACCAGAAGAGGAAGAAGAGGGACCCTGCTCAACCACCTGAGCATGCACGTGTGGGTCCCTTTGATTCCCGTACCCTTGGGCTCTATTGACCTGATTTTGCACATTACGCGGGTTTGGTACGAGTTGAGATGGTAGTGATCTGGGTTTTCGGGTGTTTGCAATTAACCTGGATTGCAAGTTATCCAAGGATGTCTTCATTTGTTGCATAAGCTGAAGCATGGACCCTGGCATTTCCACTATCTACCGGTTCAAATCAGCCTGCCTCGCGGATTGTTGGGCATTCCAAGATGGCTGATTAATCAGTCTCGGGGGCAACTGGGTGTATACTTGACCCTGACCCATGGGTTTTTCAGATGCATAGTTGCTGGGTCGAGATTGGGTCTGTTGCCCCTGATTTTTCCAAGAGAAGTTAGGGTGGTTCCTCCATCCCGAGTTGAAAGTGTTGGAATACGGGTTGGACCTAACATTCTCCTGCATTGCATATGCGTCCTCATAAAACAAGGATGAAGAGAAGGAAGGATCAGAGAAACTAGGATCAAAGGCCCCAGTTTGGAACCATCAACAGATAAATTTTGCCCCAGTCTGGGTCTTCTTCCTCTTCCTTCGTAGTGCATTTTGCAAGGAACAACCATCAATAGATAAATTTAACTGAAACTCGAAAGGAATTCCGGGTCGAACACAGGGAGGTGGACGTTTGATTAAAAACTGCATTTGTTTTATTATCACGAAGCTGATTAATTGGTTGAATTGAATCAAAACTAGCTATCTACTTAAAGACTAATGAATAGAAGAGAGAGAGAATATTACAAATAAAGATAAAATAGAGATAAAATAAACATGTATTTTATAATCAAGTGATGTTCATTACAACTAATCCTTACACTAGAAAGCTGGAAAGATTACAACTAAAAAGCAATAAATCTACTCTAGAAAGCAGTAAAGAGAATGTGGAGAGAAGTTATCCTCCTCGACGGCTACTTGGAGGACGAGCTGTGTTGACGAAGCACCCAGACGAAGGTGGTGAGATGTGGGACGAAGGAGAACGATGACAGATGACGGAGAACAGGGTAAGGCGATGTCGCAGCGGGATCCGCTTCCCGAACGACAATGAGAAGACAACTACATAATGCTCTACGAACAGGATGAGAATGTGAAAAAATTATATTTTTAACTCTAGAAGAGCATCCCGGGTTTGGGACAAGCTCTTAGAGCTTTGGAGAGGGTGAGAGAAAAGAGGAAGGGATGAATGAAATGTGGTGGGCGTAGCCTTTTTATAAGTGTATAGGTTGGGGGCAAATAGGTCATTTCAAGTTAAAAACATTAACACAAGGGCCTTTAGTGATGGATTTAAGCATCACTAAAGCCCCGAACGTGGGCTTAGTGATGTGTGCCCACCGTGCCTCCTCAACTTCTCACGCTCAAGATGCTTGCGCACGAACAAGTTCTCTCAGCCATCTGATCGTAAGATCGGACGGCTAAGAGTGCATTGCACCCGCCTCCTCATCGTGCACCTTGTGAATGCGATGGCACATTGAATCGCGCATGATTGCATGCGTACACTCTCAACATTCATCTGTCGTGTCACTTGGCGCCCCTGCCGTCGCACGATCCGAATTCGACGGTGGAATTTGGCCGCACCCGCGCTACCTCTTCAATTTGAGGGGAGGCGGGGCTTGAACCCGCGCCTCCCTCTTCGCGTGAAGGAGCGAGACCACTATGCCAAGCTGCCCTTTGAGGTGCATTTTGGTTTCAAGCTCAAATGCCCTTAGCTATTGGATCAAGATCCATCGGCTAAGGTTGATCAGGATGCTGATGAGGGAGAGAGGGCAGTAGGTGTCCATGGCCGGTGTGGGCGGCTGAGATGGCACCACGTAGCGCCATCTTGGCGTCCATCTTCTGCGCCATGTAGATTGTGCCACGGATGTCGGATTGGATTGATTTTCGCGTCGTTGGGCTGCGATCGTAGACCAAACCCATCCATGTGGTCGGATTTGTCATCTAATATACAGATTTACACCATCTTGTCCCCTTGACCTTTGATCTTTCTCAGACTACATCTGATGCTATGGAAGTCCGACCAGGGCGATCTTGGAGTTGTTGAACTCTAATCGTCACCCTGATCAGATCCGTACAGTTGGATTTTCAATCCGAGCCCTCGATTAAATATTGACCGTCCCTGACCATCGAAAAAAGAGTAAATTACGATATAATTTATACACTTTGACCTAAATGCATGATGATGCATGTTATGCAATATTTACAATGTATGATGCTTCTACGACACTAAGAACATGCATAAATAGACATTTTAGGTTATTCAGAAGCATACACATCAGACATCCAAACTCCTTAGATTCCACCCGCAGGACATAACCCAATCTGCTACAAAATTGGACGCCCAAACAAGGTGTTAGACGTCCAATTTCTACAAAAACCCAAGACAGAATCTAAATGCCATACTAATTCAATATTGGATGTCTAGAATAAGGACTTGGACTTTTGATTTTGAAATATAAGTCATCTGAACTTAAGATTAGACGTCTGGAACCCTTCTCCTATTACTATTTTTGGAATCAAGCCTAGATCTTGATTCCTAAGGCCCATGAACCCAATCCTACACCCTAGAATACCTAAATTAAGGAATCCTAAGCCTAGTACACTACCCTAAGACTCTCCTAAGAACCTAATTAGGTTCTCACTAAGCCCAATTGACTTGGATCTAAGTCAATTACATTTTACCTAGTCAATTGGACTCATTGAGTCTAATTGAGCTCAAATCTCAACTAGCACAAGTCTAATTGGACTCAATGGGAGTTTAATTGACTCAAGCCTAATCTAATTGGGGATTTTCTCTCCCAATTGAACACATGTTAACCCAATTAAACTTGGTTAAGTTTAATTGGATTAACCATTTAGTAATAGGTTACACTTAAACCTATTTTTAAACACCTTGATAGGACCAACCTATACCTAATTAGAAGTGGACTAAGCAATCCACTTGACCACCTATTCACGCACACACACATACACCTACACACACACCCACTCACCAACTCTAGAGGAAAATCTAGAATGGCCACACATGGTCATTCTTAGATCCACAAAATGTGGATCTAAGAAGATCGATTTTTACATCCATGGCCAGCCACTCTAGAGAAGTCTAGAGACTTCTCTTGAGAGCACCTTGGTTTTCCAATAAGTCTATATAAAGACTAGGTTGGACGGCCAAGACCCCCAGCTCTTGGATGCTTGGACTCCCCTCTCCACGCCACTTGCACCTCCATTCACAAGCACCTCCACCATCTCCACTCATCCAAGGTCCAAGAGAGCCACTCCACCACCTTCATCTAGAGGTCAGCCACACCACCTTGGCCATCCCTCTATTCCCTCCTACCACCTCAAGCCACACGACCATTGGAGACCACCTTCGATACCCTGGTTCCCTGTGATTTATTGTTCTTCATAGTTTAATTTCTTGCATTATTATCTTACTAAGTAGTAGTAGTATTACTCTCTCCAAGAATGCACACATAATCTTCCCTAGATCCATGCGTGCATATCTTTTCTGTTAACTTAGAATTAGTCTTTTCATTCCTTGTACAAACATTCCTCTAGAAGTGATTGTAACGACATTATAATTGAGGAAATAAAACAACAGTTGCCTGCATCATCTATTATAATAAAAATGTCGATTCCTGAAGATATTAATGATCTTGCGATTGATGCATTTTCGGGTAATAGCTATCGTGAAATAAGAATTATGTGAACTAGTACTGACACTTTCACATTCATTGTTTATTTGACGCATGCACATGCAGTAAGAGTTAACAACGTGATAGGAGAATCTTATATCCACAGACTTGAAACCAGCGTTCAATTCTAAGCAAGCAAAAGAAGAGAATAAATAAATTAAGAGACAATTTCAACATTCTACGCCTCCCTGAGATCGACCGGGACACTCATCGCCTCGTTATAAAAAATTTTGTTTGAATCATAATTTGCATTATACTACGACCATCTCTTAAACAATTTTGCATTCTACAACTTCAACAAATGGCACCATTGCTGGGGAGGCAATGCAATTTTGGTTTTTGATTTCTGAGCTTAATCTTAACATATTTGCTTCTGCTTGCTTTTGGTGTGCAAGAATAGGAAAAAGCGAATTCTGCACACACATTAGGCGCAGTTGAAGAAAAAAATTAGGTACACACCAAAGTCTTAGTGTTAGGTTTCCTTTGAATCCTAGGATTAGAATTTGCTTGTTGAAAATAAAAAAGAAGGAAAATTTTGAAAAAAATTTCTCCAAAAAGAAAAAATTTGAAAAAAAAAAGAGAAAATTCGCAAACTTGAAAAAAAGAACATTTCGTGAAAAGGCTCATTTTGATTTGAAAAACCCTTCGAAACCCTTTTTACCACTCTTTGAAATTTGGCCAAATATTTTCAACCATTTCAAAAATTCAATTGCTGAATATTTTGTGATTCAAAAATTCTAAAATTCGAAGTCCCATTAGACTTTCAAATTAACTTTCAAACGACACCGTTCATTTGAAAAAATTTGATTTGTGCAATTCTTAAAAATTCACAAAACACAAAGGGATCAAACTGACTCAGATCCAAATTTTTTGAATTTCAAAAAGTGATTCCGAACAGTATACAAATCATATTTGACTAAAAACGGTGGAGTTTGAAAGGTTATCAAATTAGTTTTCATTTCCATATTTGACAAATAGCATACATACGTCGTTCAAACCGTCGCTAAATACATGCAGCATTGCACCTTTTCGCGATGGAGTATGGTGACAGTAATTAGACAATTGGCAATGGTTTTGAGCCGATCCAAAACGTGCCTTTTCCTGTAGTGATAAGAACAAATCACATGTGGCATTCAGACAAAAATGCCCTTCTCAATATCCTCTATGCTCCATTCTCATCAGGCCATTGTCTCACACTTTGCACTCTACTCTTTCAATTGATATCCAACAATTTCATATTCTTAACTATGGAGTGTCCTACAAAGTGAAATGACCCTTCCCAAGGGTTGATTGGAATTTTGCAGAATTTTTAGGGGCGTTAATGTAATTTTAAATCCCCTGGGACTTACTTTGTGGACTCTGCAGGAACGGGGGGGATTCTGTGGGGCCAAGGTCGCAATTGACCTAGCTCCACCCCTCACACCCACACAACCCACACACACACACACCCCTTAAAAACCCTAAGCCCTCTTCTATAAAAACCTCCCACTCCTCCACCCTCTCCACCCCACAACAAAACCTCCACTCCTCTACCCTTTTGGCAGTTGGCAGCCATGTCATTTTTTCCTCATCCACTTGCCATCGTGAGTGGGGGAGAAGGAGAGGAGGGGAACACGAGGAGCATGGAGGAGAGGGAGTGCAAGCGAAGGAGAGAAGGGGAGCAAGAGGAGCACTGAGGAGAGGAAAAGAGAGCGTGGGAGAGGGAGTGGTGCGTGTGAGGGGAGGAGCTGGAGGAGCTCGTGAGGGAGAGCCTTGAAGTCCCCTGAAGTTGCTGTGGTAGCTGCTGCAGCACCGGGGGCGAGGAGTTGTTCGCGAGGAGACAAGCTTCACGAGGAGGCTCTACATAGATATTTCCATATTATCAGACGTCTACGACACTCGCCAGACATCTGGAGGGGTCGTCAGACATCCGGAGGAGCTCAAGACGTCCGATAGCATGCAGAGTGCTGATAAACGCTAGTTTATCATCATTCTTATGCATGAAAACAAACCTAGCTCTTAGGATTTTGCTCCACAAACGGATTTTTGGGTTGTATTTAGGCATCAATTAGGTTAGGCATGCATTCCATTCTTTATTGTGTTTTCTATGTGCTTTTGTGAGTGTTAGGGATAAACAGATTGTCAGATCCCTAGAACCCTAACACTTAGGAAGGAAATTGGTGAAGGAGAAGCTCAAACTAGTTGGAACTCAGCTTGATCCAGCTCACCATAGCTAGAGTCCAACTCACTTGAACTAGGGCTATCTCATACTAGCTCCATTCAACTCATCTCAGTTGAATGGTAGCTCAAGAGAGCTCATCTTAGCTCATCTTAGCTCAAGTCAGCTCAGATCCAACTCAACTTAGCTGAGTCTAGCACATCTCAACTCCCATCAGTTCACTAGGAGCTCTAGCTAGCTCAGTTGAGTTGACTGGAGTTCACCTCAGCTTAGGAATAGCTACATCCAGCTCCACTCAACTCTAGCCAGCTGAAAATGACTTCATCTTAGCTCAGGAAGCTCAAGTCCAACTCCTAGGGACTCAGCTTAGCTCAACTTAGTTGAGCTAAGTGATTGCGTGTTTCACTCAACTCAGTAATTAAGTAAATTTCACTTAATTAAGAGTAGAAGAAATCACTTAGGTTAACTCGAAGTTGTATCGGTTATGTAGTATAGGGTTGAATTAACCTAACATTTTAGAAATTTTTACTGGTTGAGTCCAGGTCGTTCACTGAGAGGCATAATAATTTTTCTCCAAATTCACTAATTTCCTTTTATCTCTTTAAGTTTAGGAGGTAAAACTAGTTTAATTTTAAAAACATGAATTTTGTCAAATATTTAAACTATGAAGAACATACAAAATTCCATATGTAAACATATTTACTCAAAATGTTATTCTTTATTAACAAGTAAACATGCTATTTTTTTCTAATTTTATTTCATTAAGGCAATTAGAAAATTATCCAACTAAAGCATGCCTTTTACAATTAAGAACAAAAAGTAAAAGTAAGTACGCAAAAATTCATTTAATTTTTCATCTCTCTACAGCCTCTAATCTTCTTCTCTTTCTTTCTTGTTTCTTCTCTCTCTTTTATTTTCTTCCCTATCGAGCTCTCTTTCTTATTATGTTGTTCCTGCCTCCTCTTCTTCCCTTAGTTTCTTTCTTTTGTTCCTTAGTCTTTCCTTAACACTTCTTAGCGTTCGCACTCCTTTCTTCCTTAGCCTTTGCATCCTTCAGCACTTAGCTTTCTTCAGCAGCTTCTCTTTTCTTTTCCTTTCAGCTGAATTGGATTTTTTTTTTTTTTACTCTTTAAACCAAAAGTTTTTGTATCTACGGCGAGGTCCTTTCGAGGATACACAGCACCTTGAGACCAAGGTGGGACCAGACCCTACTCGTTCCTCACCTAATCTCGGGTAGGTTTGTTGCAGTTTATTTATTTATCGGTTCATATTATCAAGCCGCATCGGCTCAACCCGGCCTCCCAGGCCAAACTCACGCCTTCTCAGGGCACATATTCACATCCACAAACACGCCCCCAAGGGCGCACACACTCGCAGGCCAATGCCCACACACTCACATACAATGCTCAAATCAGATCAGAATCGAAACCGCTGCGCCTTGCACTTGACGACTGCATAGCCATAGGAACAAAAGAGTTTTATACCCAGGTGCGCGCTCGTGGATATCCGAGGTGGGACAAAGCTAACCCTTCCAGACCCGAATTCAATTGATCACAACTTCCTACCCAGAGCTCCAAATTTGATGATTTAAAGTTCGATGGAAAGCTCTAAGGGTAATCTATTCAATTTTAAGGTCAATTTAATGTTTTATCGATGTTTATCTCTTCAATTTAAGGGATGAAATCAGGGGTTTCTACAGGTTTAATAACAAGCCTGGAAATGTTTTTAACTCAGGGAAGTCCTTAGATGGACTTATCTCATCTATTTAAAGGTCTGTATACATTATATAAACAATTCTGCTTCTGTTAGAGTGGATTTTAAGCTCTTAAGACCTACAGAACCTACAGAGAAGCTTTTCTCTTCTCTGAAAACTTCAGAGATTAATTTTCAATTTTCAACAAGTGCAACAGACACTTTAAAGTGTTCCTAATCTATTTAGATTAATTCTAAGGGTTTTAACTAATCAATCTGGGCAGGTTTTAGATTTGAATTTCAACAGAACAGTGCTTCTGTTGGTTTGGGTTCAAGAGTAACCCAACTTAACAGGAACAAAATTTTCACTAAAAACATCATCTGAGCTTACTTAAATCGATTTCAGATCATCAATTAAGATTCCAGAAATAACTTCCACATCCCAATTCCTCAATTCAAGCTCAGAACACCATTATCAAACTTAGGTTTGACTGTAGAAGCTCGAAATTTGACTTTTTGTTTAAAGCTTCTTCCTAAGAAATTAACAAATCAATTAGAGTCTCTTCATCATCTGGAACTCACTCAGATCTTCAGATTTGAGTTCTGTCCTTAATTCCTAAGGATCCAGACTCGCCGCCTGAACTAAATTACGTATGTGTTCGAAAGAGTAAATCAGTGTTAGTTACAGTGTTTTAAAAGTTTAAATAGCTTCAGTGCATCGCAATGAAGCTTCTTATCTCCTTAAATGTTTCTCAAATCCTTCATAACAATCTTCTCCAACTCACCGGAGTTGGGGAAGATGAAGTTGAATCTTAAGCTCCAGTGAATGAAACCTCAAACAAATTTCTCAAAAATGATCAGTAATCCTTATTTTATTGTTCTGGAGCTTCACAGCAATTTTAAGAGGCTACAACTCAACTTTGACTCGCCGGAGCTCCGGTGAGTCCAGAAAATACAAAATGCATGTACAGATTAACAAAATTAACTATTTTTGATCCAAAAATGATTCTGAGGTTTCAAGGAACCTCTTTATCACATTAAATTCCTTGTTTGTTCATTGAAATATAAGGTTTGACAATAAGCTTGTTTCTTAAAAGATTGATTGGTTTAAGCTCAGGACTTGATTTAACTACTCGATTGAGAAGTTAAATCAAGTCAACAGACGTTATTAATCATAAACATATGTTTAATTTATAATTTGAAATGTTCCTGAGCCGCCATGGACAGCGAACTCAGAAACTTAAATTAAATTTGAGCATTTAATTATAGATGATAGTAAGAGGTAATATAAAGTCGATTAGGGTTCATTAGTGATGGTAGGTGATGAAAGAACCCAATGAAGGTGGAATTAGGCCGACTTCTGTCACCACGGACAGTGAAGTAGTCGGTGAAGGTGAGATATGAATTAGGCGTTTAGGTGATCTAATTAATCGATTAAGTGGATTAGAGATGAACATGGAAGTTAAAAGAAGGTGAACAGTGAGTTAAAAGACAAAATTAAAGTCTCTGGCGAGCTCAAGGAACTCGCCGGAGCTAGAAGAGATGAAGCTAAATTCTACAATTACTCTAACCTAACTAACTAAACTAACTAACTAAGCTAGCCTACTCCTACTCCTACTCCTAGTCTACTGTTACCTGGACGAAGGGGTCAATAGGGTTCCGCCGAAGTTTCATAGTGGACGACGAAATCAAAGTGAAGAAAGAGCTCCGACGGGTGAATTTGAGGTGGAGCGGAGGAATCCTAGGGTCGGCGCCTTTGTCATAGGTGCAGAAGACCACGGCGAATTTCCTCGGCTACTTAAGATGGTCGGAGGAAGTTGGAAGTTGGAAGATGGAATGGGGGTTCGCCGGAGGTTTGGAAGAATAGCCTATTGGGTCGGCTGCAGTATTAGAAGAGGGAAGGGATCCAACTTGCTAAAATCAGAGGTGAGAGGGGGTATTTATAGCATTTTGCGACGAAGAGAGGGGCGGGGTCTGGCCGAAGAAGAAGCTCAAGGAGCTTAACCTCTGTCGTTGTCTCCGATGACGGTGAGGTTAACTCCCACTAAAAAATAGGATTTTCGGTTAATCCAGACCGATGTATCAAGTGGAGGTGGTGAGCGCAAGCTGTAAGAGCTTGGGCAAAGAGGAATGATGTCGGCAGGGCGGTGTTCGCGCGGTAGGATGACTCTCTGCCACCAGCCGTTCGTTTGGCTGGAGAAGAAGAAGAAGACGAAGAGGGATCTAGAAGTAATAAAACCTAAGGACCTATGTGAGAAATAAGGACTCGACTGTAATGAAAATTAAGGACTAAAATGTAAACCCAGGTTTTGAAGGTTTATTTTAATTTAAATCTTTTTCAACTTTTTATATATATTAGTAAATAAGGTAAATATTATGTTTACACCTTGAATTTACATCTTTGACCTTTTTAGATTAATTTATTAGATTAAGTAAAATTACTTAAGTTATTACATACTTAGGTATACATTATATTTAAGTTACTTATCCTATTAATTAAGGAAATGATTAGTATGATTTCAAGTCCAATTATTATCTAAATTATTAATAATGTTATTTGAATGATAAAATGTCATTTTTAACTTATTTCAAGGTCCTTAACTAAATATCCCTTATTCTATAATTAACCCTTATATATTCATAACCTTAGCTAATTAACTAGGAAGACTAGTTAATTAAGGGTAACTAAAGATCATGATGAGTGTCTCATCACTAAGCCACCTTAGCTACCTCAACTAGCTAGGTCCTCCTTGGGAACATTAGACCCAGCTCACCTCACCTCATTTCAGCAAAAGACAGCTTGCTTTAGCTTGGCTTAGTAGCTAGCAAAGAACTAGCAAGCTAAGCCAGCTAAAGTAGCTCCATGCCACGCTCTTCAGCAGCTGCTAGCTCTAGTTCAACTCCAGACTTCTGTCCAGCTCCTCTCCTCAAACCCTAGCTCCAATTGCCTCCTCCTCTACTCTACTACTAGCTAAGCTAGCTAAGATCCAGCTCCCTTAGCAATCCAATACCCTAAAACCTTACCTAACTAGCTCCACCAACTAAACCCTACCTACGCCCACCTAAGAGAGCTCCACCCTACTTCAAGTTGGCGCCACCACCTAGCCACCCTTTCACCCCTCAACCACCACCAAGAGACACCTATTTTGGTGCCAACGAACCTTTCTAGAACCCCCTCCTTTTGGTGCCAAAATGACCTCCCAACTACACCCTACACCTACCCCTTCCATGACTCATCCACCCTACACATAACCCCCTTCTAGAACCCTAAGTTGGCACCACCTAACTCCCTTCTTGAAACCAATTTTGGCGCCAACTCTAGGTACCTTTTTGGCCACCATAACCACCCCCTTAACACCCTTTAAGGTGGCACCAAATGACCTCCACTATAGGATCCCCAACTACATCTCAAATCCTATGCTAGCCATCCATTTCAAGAGCCACCTATACCCTCCATCCTACTCTATAAAAAGACCCTTAACCACCACCAGTTTCCCCATCCCCCGTTTAGTTTAATTCCACCCTACTAACATCTATACTCACGACCAAGGAGAAGGAAGAGAGAAGATTAAGGGGGCACACCACCCGCCCCCTTGGTGCCTTCTTCTTCTCATTCCTTCACCTTGTGCAATGCCAAGGAGGATGAGCATTCGATCACTAGGAGGACAGCCAGGCAAAGGAGGAGCTTTTAGGGTGGACGTCCACCCTTGGGAGAAGCAAGTGCATGCCCCCCCTTGGGTTTGCAACTATCTTGGAGGACACCTTCCTGGAGGAGCCTTTCAAGGAAGGAGAAGAAGGAACCCTCTTTTCAAGTCAAGGAGCTACTCGGCTTGAAGCAAGAAGCCCCCTCTTCTTCACCTTTTTATATAGAGGATTTGTGTTTTTTTCTTTTCTTGTATTCTCAAGTAGTGCAGAAGCATTCCTCTATGGGTTTTGTGTAAACAATTTCCTTTAATTCAAGTTGCCTTCAGTTATCTTTTTGTTGCATAGTCTTTTAGAATTTTTGTCTATCATTTTCTTCACTCCCTCTCCCTAATTACTTCAGGCCTCCACGTGCCTAGGGTGAGCTTAGGGAGAGGCTCTACTTGTCACCTTAGTAGTAGTGTAGTGAATTAGTTGTAGACTATTTTCTCGCTATCAACAACTCGCATGTTTCTAGTCATTTAAAAACATAAAAAATATAAATTTGAAAAGACCAAAAAGAAATTTGATTTCCATTTTGAAGCAAGATACATAATTTTGCAAACAAATTGACTCTTTGGACGACCCTAGATACCCCACTATCTAAGTTTATAAATTTAAAAGCGAAAGCAGATTTATGCATTACAACAACACTAAATTGCTTAATTAACAAACTGCGTAAAATCTGGATCACTTTTTGGCATCGTTGCCAAGGAGGCATGGCTTTTCATTTATTTGTTCTCTTACTTGAAGTGGATCTCATCCCCTTTTCTCTCTTTCTCTCGTGTGTGCAGGTACTGCAGGAAGAAGATGGGAGATTTCAGGTTTGTTCCTCTTTTCTGGTCACATAAATCATTAAAACCACCAAAAATATTAAACTTGGCTTTCAAGATTCCTAAATAACTTAGTTAAGTGGAGTGGTGCAATTTAAAACTCATTTGTTGCTTGCTTGCACCACTTAACACCACTCTACTTCAAGTGTTGGTGTTTTGATTTTCGGGTCCAGACTTTTGTCCGAACTTCAAAAATCAATTACCGATATCATAAGTCTCCTAAAATCTTGAAATTTTATCCAGTGCTTCCAATTCAAGTAAAGAACATCCGTTCCAAGTTTTAGACTAATTGGATATGTAATTAATTTTTAAAAATTCGTGGATGTCATAGCGGTCACACCCGCTCATCTTCCTATTTTGCTAATGTCTGCAAATTTTAGAAATTTTTACACTCATCCAAATTTTGTGAAATTTAGCTTTCTAGAATCCTTATGAAATTCTAATCATATAAACTGAAAAAAATTTTCTCAAGCTGGTGGTGCTACTGAAAAGTCCAAAATACCCTTGGGTATCATTTCTAGACTTTGACACCAGCACAAAGAAAAATTCTAAAAGAATATCAAACAAATTTCTAAAATCACAAAAAAATATTTTTTAGAATCCTTGTTTGATTTTCCTTACAGTAGTGGTGTTTCTTGCATTTTTCGGACCACTACTTAAATTGAAAGCCTAAGATAGACTCATTGGTAGTTAAAATTTCTGCTTAGGATTAAATTGATTAGGGTTTCTTTTCATTTCTAGAAACCAAAAAATTAAAGGAAATTGATCCTCACCATTACAAATTGATTTCTTTTTGTTTATGGAATCTCAAACTTGTTTGAAACCTTAAAAAGAAAATCCTAAAATACACTAAACTAAATCAAATTCTACAGCAGAAAAACAAGCAAAAATTGTGTGATAACTTATTTGCTATTGGAATCACTTTCCAATTCTTGCACACACTACAAAATATTGAAATAACAGGATAATACCCAAATCAACGCCCTCCACATTCCATGTGCACTGTAGTCTCCTAGACCTAACTAAAAATTGTAGCAGTTTGACCCCTATGGTTTCATCAACTTAGGCTTGGTATATAGGTCTTAAGTTTTCTCTAGTTAATACCAATTTTGTCATCTATATTTAGTGTCAGGATGAGGGGCAGTGTCAAATGACCAGGTGCGGGTTTACACAAGTCTCTAGGAATTTTCCTAAGAAATGCTTGGGCCTAACCCTCCCCTTATGCAACTTGGCCAGATTTGTTAATAGAACGGGTATTCATTATTGATTTCTTATTTCGTAGGTAGATCAAGTCTTAGGTTAATTTTTAGGGAATCACACTTAAGCAAGGTCTAGAAATTTTGATTGATTGATTGCACACTTTCTCTCATCTCCATATCATCTCCTCCCCTACCGTTTCTTCCATTTTGCATGGGCGGCGGTCCAAAACTCCACACTTGGAAGGACCACTTGATTTTTCCTCCCCATAAATACTTTTCCTACATTCTTCCTCTTCTTTAAAAATGGAAAATCAAAATTGGTCCTCTAACTTGCATGCTAACTTTTCTTTCCCCAATCTATCCACCTAGGAGATTCTTAATCAGGCCCCCCACCTAATTTCTACTCCATAATGGCTCAGCTACAAACTAAGCAACAACAGTTGAATAGAGATTTAACAAACCTAGCCAACCTAGGAAGTCCTGCCACACCTACCCAAGCTCCACACATTCCACATCTCACCCATTCTAACATCCCAAAGAGATGAAATTTGCATATGACCCATGTTGATTATGATCATTATTCTGAGGCTTTCTATGGTTCAACGAGGAATTATACTTATCCAAATCATTACCCCACTCAAAATGTCTCCACCTTCCAGGAGCAATTGAAAAATTCCTCTAATTGGAGGAATTATCCGACTCACTCCTAGACCAATCCAGTTCCTCACCAACAACAAAACCCGTTTGGAGGGTATGGTTTAAAATCAACTTATCAATTTGGGCCATCTCAAGAAGACAGCAATGCCCAGATGATGAAAACCCTGTAGGATATGCAAAGAAAAACAACAGAAATAACCCATGCTATTAACAAACTCAATGATCAATTTAGGGCTATTCCAACCCAAAGACCTGCAAATATTCACCATCCCAGCCCACACCAAACTTTTTCAATCAAAGGAACCGACATCTAGGTGGATACCAACATCAGAACCACACTTATCAGCCTCCTATTAACCCAATACCTTAGCACCAACTCCTTTTCCACCAACATCAGGACCCCCCACCTCCACCCAGTGACAACCAAACTGCATATGCAAATACAATGAAGAGTGAGAACACCACCACTGATTTAGGGCCTTCAAATCAAATTAATGAAACCCACTCTCAACCTCTGCAAGTCGACCCTCCAACCCCACCCAGGAAGAAGAAAAAGAAACACCAAAAACACCAGATTCAAATCCTATCCCTTACTCTCAAGCACTTCAATCCAATCCTTCTAATCAGAAATCAGAGCCCTCTCACCAAGATCTTTTGGATTTGTTTGGGCAAGCCAAGACTAATATTCCCCTCCTAGATGCCACCTCTGCCTATGATAAATTTTTGAAAGAAAGATATACTCCAAAAAGGCAGGCCCAGGATCTAGGAAGGGTGGTCCTTTCTAAGACAGCAAGCTCAATTTTTTAAAGCAAGCTGGCTTTCACAAAAAAGGACCCAAGTGCATCACCCATCTCAGTTGTCATAAATGACACCGCCTTTTTTCATGTCCCTCTCAACTTAGGTACCTCCATTAATATCATTCCCTCGATCTTATTCGAGGAATCTCAATTCGGTGATTTTAAACCTACTAAGGTTCAATTTCAATTGGAAGCCCGATCTACCATTCAATCGTAGGAAATTTTTGAGGATAGTATTGTCAAGGTCCAGAATTATCTATTTCCGGTTAATTTTTTGGTCCTTGACATAGAGGTACCTAAGGCTCTCATTAATGCCATCCTTGGAAGACCCTTTCTGATTACTTAAATAGCTAATATCAATTCTCATTATGAGAAAATGAATATAAGTTATGGTAGTCAGACTTTCCCATTAGATTTACTTCAAGCTTCCAAGAGGTCCATTGATCAAAAAATTTTTTAGGACACTGACAATACAATGGAAGCAGTATGTGAGAATTCTTTGTTGATCAAATCCAAATCAGCTCTAACCACCATGGATCTAGATTTTATTTATTTCTATTCTCTGGATGATTTTGTGGTCCAAAACTTTTCAAATCAACTAGGATTTGACTTTTACTCTTTCAATCTTCTTGATTTTTCACCAAAAACATCCACACTAACTTCACCCACCCTACATCTCACTGACTACTTTCTCCCTCCCTATCCATTGGACCTACCACTTGACCCACCCGAGTCTGGCATTTTACATGAACTTCAACCATGGCCAGATCCGGGTCATTCTTCCACCTTTCCATTTTCTTTTGATCCCTATTTCTTTATCAATTATCTTTTTAGGGATCTTGAGGAAGACACATTTCCTGAGGACATCCAAGTGTCCAATTATTTACAAAATTGTCTGTTTTCCGTGCATACCATCACTCTTGGCTGAATGACGTAAAAGATAGCACTGGATGGGAGGTAACCCATCATTTTCTATGCTTTCTTTTTTCTCTTTCTTTTTTCAGGTTTTGACCATCCTAAACCCGATCACTTTTCACTAAGGTGATCCCTTCTCCCTCCAAATGCATGAGGACATTGCATATCTTAAGCATGGGGGGGTATTTTTAAAATTTTGACAATCGATTTAGGATTTTCAAAACCTAAATATATGCATTTTTCTTTTGTCATTTTATTTTATTCTCCTGCATGCATACCCAAAAAAATAAAAAAAAATGTTGAAAACTTTTTGAGGAAAATTTTGAAATCGAGACTAAGGTTGAAAACTCACTTTATGGTACAATGGGATTTTATGTTTAACAAACTAGGGATAAGGATACAGATCCAATCATTAGAATTTCAGAGTCTATCTTTAGACCAGATCAGATATCCTTCTCCAAAATTCTATCTGAACTCATGATAGTTTAGATGACTTGATCCTCTTTTGTAATATGGAAAGTATCTGGCTTAGTTGCTGATTCAAAAACTTGCATCTTGTGTAAGACTTCTTGTGTCAAATTTCACACACAAGTCAACACCTAAAAACAACTAAAATTTGAAAAACTCCCTTGTTTGGCCTTAGTAAAAGTCTAAAGCAGATCATTGGTTTGAGTTCCTACCACCGAGGAGGAAAATGCCTCCTTTGAGGATGCGATGTCAACATGTTACCGCCTCGACGCTACTCCATATCCATATTTCATATCTTTAAATGGAGCATTAAAGTGCATTTTTGCAGCTCAAGTATCTTGGATGGTGCTCTACCTATATTGTCGGAGCAAGAGCTTGAGTTTACTTGGAGCGCCCCTTTACATCGCATTGTGTTTTGGGGTTGTGACCTCCTGGGTGGTGTCATGGATAGTGCTATCTCGAAGTACTAGTGCCAGAGTCCCCTCGAGGATTGGTAACGGGAATGATGATCCTGATACATCTGTTGTAAGACTAAGCTAAAAATAAGAATGGGGGAGATAAAAAAAAAGTTTTAAATCAAAAACATGCCCTTATAAATGTTGGCTTTTCACAAGCACAAACACAAGGTTTTAAAGGTTATTGCAAGTTGCGAATTAGATTCAAGAGCCAGAAAATCCTAAAAACAAAAATTTCAAGTCATCTTAACTAATAAGGGGATAATCTATGAATTTTTGGAGGATATTTTGATCCCGTTTTTATCTAATTTTTGGATCCAAAAATAAATTCCAATGTTTATTTTTAACAAATTCCGTACCTCCTGTGTTTAGATTAACTAAGGGTCCCCTAATCTCTTTCTTCTCAAAAGTCAAAAAAATTAGATTTTCCCAAAGTTCCATTTTGTAAAAATTAAAGCTTTGCTAAGAGACTAGCAAAAGATAAGCATGGTGGTATGATAAAAGCCAATTTATCATCATTCTTATGCATTAAAACAAACCTAGCTCTTAGGATTTTGCTCCGCAAATGGATTTTTAGGTTGCATTTAGGCATCAATTAGGTTAGGCATGCATTGCATTTTTTTATTGTGTTTTTTATGTGTTTTTGTGAGTGTTAGGGATAAATAGATTGTCAGATCCCTAGAACCCTAGCACTCAGGAAAGCAACTGGTGAAGGAGAAGCTCAAACCAACTGGAACTTAGCTTGATCCAGCTCACCATAGCTAGAATCCAGCTCACTTGAACTATGGTTAGCTCAACCTAGCTCCATTCAGCTCATCTCAACTAAATGGCAGCTTAAGAGAGATCATCCTAACTCACCTTAGCTCAAGTCAGCTCAGATCCAGCTCAACTTAGTTGAATCTAGCTCATCTCAGTTCCCATCAGTTCACTAGGAGCTCTAGCTAACTCAGCTAAGTTGACTAGAGTTCACCTCGGCACAGGACTAGCTACATCCAGCTCCACTCAACTCCAGCCAACTGAAGATGACTTCATCTTAGCTCAGGAAGCTCAAGTCCAGCTCCTAGGGACTTAGCTTAGCTCAATTAGTTGAGCTAGGCTACCTCAACTAGCTCAGTCCTCCCTAGGAACATCAGACCCAACTCACCTCAGCTTATTTCAGCAGAAGCCAACTTGCTTTAGGTTGGCTTAGCAGCTAGCAAAGAACTAGTAAGCTAAGCCAGCTAAAGTAGCCCCATGACACCCTCTTCAGCACATGCCAGCTCCAGTTCAGTTCCTAACTTCTCCTGTCCAGCTCTCTCCTCAAACCTTAGCTCCAATTGCCTCCTCCTCTACTCTACTACTAGCTAAGCTAGCTAAGATCCAGCTCCCTTGGCAATCCAATACCCTAAAACCTTACCTAACTAGCTCCACCAACTAAACCCTACCTACGCCCACCTAAGCGAGCTCCACCCTACTTCAAGTTGGCGCCACCACCTAGCCACCCTTTCACCCCTCAACCACCACCAAGAGACACCTATTTTGGTGCCAACGAACCTTTCTAGAACCCCCTCCTTTTGGTGCCAAAATGACCTCCCAACTACACCCTACACCTACCCCTTCCATGACTCATCCACCCTACACATAACCCCCTTCTAGAACCCTAAGTTGGCACCACCTAACTCCCTTCTTGAAACCAATTTTGGCGCCAACTCTAGGTACCTTTTTGGCCACCATAACCACCCCCTTAACACCCTTTAAGGTGGCACCAAATGACCTCCACTATAGGATCCCCAACTACATCTCAAATCCTATGCTAGCCATCCATTTCAAGAGCCACCTATACCCTCCATCCTACTCTATAAAAAGACCCTTAACCACCACCATTTTCCCCATCCCCCGTTTAGTTTAATTCCACCCTACTAACATCTATACTCACGACCAGGGAGAAGGAAGAGAGAAGAAGATTAAGGGAGCACACCACCCGCCCCCTTGGTGCCTTCTTCTTCTCATTCCTTCACCTTGTGCAATGCCAAGGAGGATGAGCATTCTATCACTAGGAGGACAGCCAAGCAAAGGAAGAGCTTTTAGGGTGGACGTCCACCCTTGGGAGAAGCAAGTGCATGCCCCCCCTTGGGTTTGCAACTATCTTGGAGGACACCTTCCTGGAGGAGCCTTTCAAGGAAGGAGAAGAAGGAACCCTCTTTTCAAGTCAAGGAGCTACTCGGCTTGAAGCAATAAGCCCCCTCTTCTTCACCTTTTTATATAGAGGATTTGTGTTTTTTTCTTTTCTTGTATTCTCAAGTAGTGCAGAAGCATTCCTCTATGGGTTTTGTGTAAACAATTTCCTTTAATTCAAGTTGCCTTCAGTTATCTTTTTGTTGCATAGTCTTTTAGAATTTTTGTCTATCATTTTCTTCACTCCCTCTCCCTAATTACTTTAGGCCTCCACGTGCCTAGGGTGAGCTTAGGGAGAGGCTCTACTTGTCACCTTAGTAGTAGTGTAGTGAATTAGTTGTAGACTATTTTCTCGTTATCAACAACTCACTTGTTTCTAGTCATTTCAAAACATGAAAAATATAATTTTGAAAAGATCAAAAGAAAGTTGATTTCCATTTTGAAGCAAAAGACATAATTTTGCAAACAAATTGCCTCTTTGAACGACCCTAGATACCCCACTGTCTATGCCTATAAATTTAAAAGCGAAAGTGGATTTACGCGTTATGACACTAAATTTCTTAATTAACAAACCACGTAAAATCCAGATCAAGAGCCAAGGTACGTTCTCTACACAAGCATGCATGCATAATACAGAGGGTTGAGTTGTCATTTTTGTGTTTTGCATGCGTGCCCAGGTACGAGGACGTTGGAAAGGCACGTGGCATGACATTCGAGGTATCTTAAGACTTCTGGAAGCTGTGACAGACGTCCAACTACTCTCCCAGATGACCAGGAGCAGTGCCAAATATCTGGAGAACCCCTCAGATGCCTGTGAGGGGTAGCAAATGATGAATATAGATGCAGGAAAGTAAGGTGAGCTTCTGCGTGCATTTAAGACATCTGGGACTCACCCTAGATGTCTGATTTTGGTCAGGGTGCGTGTTTTTGGGTCGGTTCAAGGCCCAAATAGAGTTGGTTTTGCGCAAGCCAAGTCACGTTGGTTTTCTTACAAAATTTCCTATGTGTTAGGGTTGTGACTATACTATTTTGAGCTTGTTTGACATATAGGTCAACATTATAGGTCCCGTAGTGCACACGAGACCCGCGGAGACATCAGGATCCACCGTTCGAGCCCCCATACCACCCGTACACCTTGGTAGAGTGGTCCTCTTTACTCCTGTGGTTTAAATCGGTAAAGTGCATGCTAAATTAGAAATATCTGCTTGAAACCTAGGTTATAAGATGAACCCTAGGATTGAGAATGTGAATGTTTATATTCGATGCATTAACCTCTCTTGTTATAAAACCAAGTCATGTTGTTAAATTCCCTACTGTGTGAACTGGAATGTTTAAATGATGTGATGATCGCTTATCCTGTTGATGATGGTTTATCCTGTTAATTTATGAGCTTTCTATTGTATGAATTAGAAATCAGTATGTGATAGAGATGCATGCCATGAAATGAAATAAGATGACTACTATACATGAACCCTACGAGGAACTAGGAAAGAAAATCAAAGTATACTGAAATGGATATCTGATGTATGATGGAATACATTGCCTACGAGCGTGTTGGTTGGTTGTTTAGACTTAGGTACGGAAAGTAAGCTAGCCCTCGTGTACGGGGTACCAAGGAAAGCTACTATCACTCTTGTGTAGGGAGAATGCTAGCCACCCTTGGGTTGGGACCCAGGGTTGGATTGACCTCCCTACACCAACTCCTGTTAGGCCCACTAGGCAAACTGGGATAGCCGGGCGAGGGTACGCAAACTGTTGAGGAGTGTGGCCCCTATTTTGTTTTGTGTTGTACGTTTGAGCATACCTACTAGCGAAAATGACTAATCGCGTGCTAGTGTGGGATAGCTACCCGTGCGCTTATTGTGCATGCCATAGTCACCACTACATCACGGTCATGACCCCAGGGTCTAGACTGGGTGTAGGACTACCACGGGGTACTCCCCGGCCAAGAGAGTAACACATATACATTGATAAGTCGGTTTCGCTTTCAATTAAGTTTCACAAATAAAATGACGCATCGTTTTAGTATTAAAGTGGTGGAAAACTGCTTAACAAAATAATTAAAATAAACCACTCACAGGAGAGTAGGTCTGATCGCATTTTTGCGCAGTTTGTTAATTTAGGATTTTAAGTCATTGCAATGCACAAAAATGGATTCACTTTTAAAATTTGTAACCTAGATAGGGGAGTATCTAAGGTTGTCCAAGGAGGCAATATTTGATAAATCAATCTCTTACTTGGAAATACGAAAATCACCTTTCTTTTGGTCTTTTCAAATATGTACTTTTTTAGGTTTTTGAAATAAAGGGGCAATTGCAAGATGGTGGTAGAAAAAGATTGAATCTAATTTAACTACTAGGTGACAAGAAAGACCTCTTCTCAAGCTCACCCTAGGCATGTAAGGCCTAGGATAATTGAGAAGAGGGAGTGAAAGTGCTAAAAACTAAAGTAAGAAGAGGCTACACCAAGTAGAAAAGGCAACTTAATATTAAGTGGATTTCTGTTTTACAAAAGTAGAGGAAAGCTTCTACTACAAAAAGTAAAACTACAAAAATTAAAACACAAATCCTGCATGATGATGGTGAAGAGGGAATGCTCCTTGCTCCAACTGTGGCTGCTCCCACAGTTAAAAAGGATCCTCCTCTTTTTCTTGAACCAGAGATAGTCTCATCCTAGCAAGCCCAAGGGGGGCGTGCTTAACTCCTCCAAGGTGGATGGATTTCCACCTTCAAAGGCTCCTCCTAAGGTGGCGTGGACCACCTTTGATTCCTCCTCCAAGGGTGGTAGTGTACTACCCTCAAATCCTCCACTTCCTAGGGTAGGCGTGTACCCTAGGTTGTCCTCCAATGCCTAGCTTCCTTCCCTGGCTAGCGTGGGCACAAGAGAGAAGAGAAGAGGGGAAGGCACTAAGGGATTGAGTATCCCCTTAATCTTCTTCTTCTTCTTCTTCTTCTTGTTCTTCTTCTCTTGACCTTCTATGTAGGTGGAAATATGGGTAGAAAATTGTAGCCAAGGGTGAATTTTTTTGGTGGAATATGATGGGTATTTATGGAGATGGAGAAAGGGGTAGTAGGCGTGGGTTAGGTGGATGGATAGGATGTATTTAGGTGGTAGTTATGGGTAGTTAGGTTGATCCTCGGGCTAAGGTTAGTTGGCGCCAACCAAGGGGGTGCCATGGGGTGGTTATGGCCGTGAAGAGGCACCGATGGTTGGCACCAATTATGGGGCTTCTAGAAGGTAGGTGAGGTGGATGGTGGAGATGATTTTAGGGAGAGGTGTATGGTGGAGATGAAGGGGATTTTGGAGGGAAAAAGTGGCGCCAACATGGGGGTTGGTTATGGTGGTTTTAGCGCCACCTTGTTGGTGCCCTTTAGCTAAGCTAACAAGGGAGATGGACCCTAGCTAAGCGAAGCTAAGCTAAGCTAGCTTAGCTAGTAGTGGAGTAGAGGAGGAGGTATTGGAGCTAGGGTTTGAGGATAGGAGCTGAGGAGAAGTCTGGAGCTTAAGCTAGAGCTGGCAGCTGCTGAAGAGGGTGGCATGGAGCTACTCTAGCTGGCTTAGCTTGCTAGTTCTTTGCTAGCTGCTAAGCCAAGCTAAAGTGAGCTGGCTTCTACCATAATGAGCTGAGGTGAGCTGGGTCTGGTGCTCCCAGGGAGGATCAAGCTGGTTGAGGCAGCTAAGGTAGCTTAGCTCAACTGAGTTGAGCTAAGCTGAATCCCCAGGAGCTGGACTTGAGCTTCCTAAGCTGAAATGAAGCCATCTTCAACTGGTTGGAGTTGAGTGGAGATGGATGTAGCTGGACCTGAGCTGGGGTGAACTCCAGTCAACTCAGCTGAGCTAGCTAGAGCTCCCTGTGGACTAATGGGAGCTGAGATGAGCTAGACTCAACTAAGTTGAGCTGGATCTGAGCTGACCTGAGCTAGGGTGAGCTAAGATGAGCTCTCTTGAGCTGCCATTCAACTGAGATGAGCTGAATGGAGCTAGGATGAGCTAACCCTAGTTCAAGTGAGCTGAATTCCAGCTTTGGTGAGTTGGATCAAGCTGAGTTCCAACTGGTGAGAGCTTCTCCTTCACCAGTTGCCTTCCTGAGTGCTAGGGTTCTAGGGATCTGGCAATCTGTATATCCCTAACACTCACAAAAGCACATTAAAAAAATAATAAAAAGTGCAATGGATGCTTAACCTAATTAATGCCTAAATGCAGCCCAAAAACCCATTATCCTAAGAGCTTGGTTTGTTTTAATGCATAAGAATGATGATAAACTGACGTTTATCAGGGTCGTATCCACAGGGAGGCAAAGGCCTATTAAAATCACAACTAGGTAGAAATCGAGTTCGCAGAAAAATTCATCAAATCAAACAATGCATATGTCGTTCTGAATGTAAACCTTAAATTTATGGAGAAGTTAAGGGTTGTTGACGTAATTTTCACGTAAGAAAATAGTTCATGTGTAGGGGTATATCATGTACTTTTCATTTGCATGCATACTAAAATGTAATTCAAATTTAAATGTAATGCATATTGAGATGAATCATAAGGGCTTAACAATTATATAGAAGAATAAGCATAAAGCTGTAATTCCACCTCAATTTAATTAATCTAAGAAATCAGAAAAATGACTTTTGACAATGGCAATTCCGGTAAATTATAATGCAAACCAAAATAAGGGATTCTTCCTCTCTCCTCCTCGTGCACGAGAGAGAGGTTCGTTTGAGGAGCTGCTTTGGGAAAAGGTCGGTCGGAGCGAGGCCTTAGCGATGGCGTAGGAGGTGTGGACAGAGGTGGTCGGCAGTAGGCACTCACAAGCGGGGAGGCCGACGGTCGTGCGTCGTCCTGTTGCTTCTGTGCGTGGCATGGAGCTGCTGAAGGGCCGCATGTGTGCGGAGTACTCGCGGACACGTGCGGGGAAGATGCTGGAGGAGCACGGTCGTAGGTGCTGTTGTTGCAGGCGTGGCAGAGGTGCAGCAAGGGGGCACACACGGTGTTGCTACTGCGGATGGTGTGTACGCGGGAATGATGAGGGAGCGCAATGAGGGTGTGCACGTGCCTGTGCACAGTGGAGCTGGAGGGTGGTCACGCGGAGAGGAGTAGAGGGTGCGTGGGGATGCAGTAAGGAGGCACGAGTAGGAGGTTGCATACTGCTACACGCACGTACGTACTGCTGGCCGTGCGCGGAAGGGAAGATGCGGGCATGCTACTGGCTGTGGCGAGGCTGAAGGTGCAACTGGAGGACGTGCTCTGCTGCGTCTGCAGGTGGAGTTGTTGCGAGGAGGACGCGGGCGATGCTGGTGGTGCGCATGATGCGTGGGAGATGCGCTCAGGCAGTAGAGGCGTGATGGCGTGGACAAAGGTAGGGACTTTAGACGTCCGGGAAAGTTCCCAAACATCTTAAGTGAGCAAGAAGGTGCACAGTGGTAGTCGTCGGGGGAGGTGATCTGGTGATTGTAATACGAAGCTTTGCAATGGCGATGCGGGCTATCACCCCGCATGCCCACAATTGCGAAGCTCCGCCACGATTGAGGTAGGTGGTAGTGGAGCGGATGAGAGCAAGTTCTCTGCACGGTGAGGAGTGGGGATGGAGGCCTCCTGTGAATGGCAGTCATTCCTCCTCCTTTGTAGCTGTGGCTACAAGGATTTGAAATCCAAACAGGCAAAAGGAGATCCACTCTTTCCATCGAGTGAATGCTGGCAGCTGTGAAGATTGAAAGGGCGCAGGAGGAGGAAGTGGAGCGGTTACCTGCGGAAGAAGGAGAAGATTAAAAAAATAAAATATTAGGATTATTTATGTACAAATCCTTAAGTTCTATGTTAATTAAAGCAATGCATGTAATGCCTAATTACATGTCATTCTAAGTCAATTCCAAATGCCTTTAATTATGAATGCAATGCATGAATTATGTAATTAAGTCAAAAATATAAATTAATCTATTTACATCCTAATGCATGCTAAATATATGGATGTGTTACCTTAATGTTTAGGCATTTAGACATTTAATTAGCTGACAAATATGAGCTTATCAAATGCCCCCATGCCCAATTTTTGCTAGTCCCTAGCAAATCCAAGCAATAACCTAGCACTCCAAGTAGAGTAGCCAACCCAATCGGTCTTCCTTTAGAAACATGTTAAGTTCAGACTTTAGACCTAAGTTTCCCAAGTAGTTGCTAAGTTACAGATTAGGTCAGCTAAAGACAAGTTACAGGCACAAGTTTCCCTGATTTCTAACTCTACCGTAGGGTTTAGTTGTCCCAGAGATTAAAGCATCCGTGCATGTGCATTGGTCTGAGTTATTTGAGGTTGGTATGATTGGCAACCTAGAAAGTGAGTTTTTTTTTTTGTAATATATATATTTTTGTTTGACTCCTCTAAGTCTAATCTTGGATCAGCCATCAACACGGTCTGTGTCGAATTCCTTGTTCCCATCACCGAACCTCGAAGGGTGCCTGGCTTTCAATGCTTTGAGATATCACTGCCCATAGCGACCCCAAGAACTCCTAGCAATTAACACTTCGAGATAGTATCGCCCATGGATTTCTTAACCGAATTCAAGCCTGTGGCAATCGGTACTTCGAGATAGGGCTACCCATGGTACTTGAACCACACAATGTGCTTACATGCCCCCAGTAGGATGGATATCCTAAGAGGCAAGCACCAAGGAGGTGACATGTTATCATCGCATCCTCAAGGTGAGTATGTACTCCACCTCTTCTGCGGCAGGAACTCTTCCAATCAAATTGTGTTTTCAAGCTTCTCCTAAGTCAAAACTAAGAAAACCAACTTTTCTTTAAGAAATGAATTAGGGTGATCACTGTTTACACAGGACAAAGTGTGTGTGAAATGTGGATGCTTAGGTTACAAGGACCCGTAAACTAAAAGGTAGAAAAAGACACCAGGTACTACCCAGCCTTTAACTCAATCCCTAGCTTTCCTTCCTCAACCTCTTCAGGAATGGTCCTCAACTTAACTCCTACTTAAGTTTTTAAGTCCACAAAAGACCCTAAAGGTCTAAAGCTAGTAGCTCACTTAGCTTCTAAAGTTCGACACCTAGAGTCAACTTAGTCTAACCTAAAATTCTGGTCTGCTTAAGAATGCAGGGCCCAGCTAGTTAAGCTCAATAATACAAAACATTTTTCTTTTTTCTTTTTTTTTTTTGAATGCAATATGCATGAATGAATGCAAAATGTAGACATGCTATAAATAAATGCCTCAGGTCCTATCCCCCCATGCCTGGTTCAAACAATGTCCTTATTGGAAACAAAACAGTTAAAGGAAGATATTACCTGAGGTAGAGAATGACAGGAGCTAAGGCTCCTCAAGAGTGACCTCATCAACTAGATGGCCATCCAAAGTAATGTACGGTTTTAATTGTTGGCCGTTGATGATAAAGGGAGTTGCTGAAGAGGAAGCGCTCTTGACCTCCATAGCCCCATGCTGAAACACCTTAGTGGTTATGTGAGGCCCATCCCAATGAGATTTTAATTTCCCTGGAAAAGGCTTAATTCTGCAATTGAAAAGCCAGACTTGTTGGTTGGGCTTAAAGGTCTTTCTAAGGATATACTTATCATGCAAGACCTTAGTTCTCTCTTTATAAGCTTGAGAGGTGTCATAAGCATCATTGCTCAACTCCTCAAGCTCACTTAATTCTAGAAGTAGTGCCTTACCTGCCTTTTCTAAATCCATGTTGACACTTCGAATAGCCCAAAGTGCCCTATGTTCTAGCTCAACGGGTAAATGGCATGCTTTCCCATACACAATCTGAAAGGGTGATGTACCCAAGGGGGTCTTATAGGCCGTTCGATACGCCTACAAAGCATCATTGAGCTTTTGGGACCAGTCCTTCCTATCAGGTCTAACGGTATTTTCTAAAATGTTCTTTATCTCCCTATTCGACACTTCAACCTGACCACTCGTTTGAAGATGGCACGGGGTAGCGACCTTGTGAGTCACTCCCAGACTCCTAAGTAGTCGATAGAAGTGGTGTTTCCGGAAATGGGGTCCCCCATCACTTATAATGGTCTTGGGGCAGCCAAAATGAGATATGATATTGGCCTTCACAAATTTCAAGACCACTGAGTGGTCATTTGTGCATGTAGGAATGGCCTCTATCCATTTAGAGACATAATCAACCGCCACCAAGATATATTCATAACCATGGGATGAAGGGAAGGGGCCCATAAAGTCAATTCCCCAAACATCAAAAATTTCTACAGATTGAATAGGGTGTTGAGGCATCTCATTCCTCTTCCCAATCGTTCCAGTCCGTTGACATCTAATACAGGCCTTAACAAAATTATGAGAATCCTTAAATAATGAAGGCCACCAAAAATCGAACTGGAGAACCTTAAAAGTAGTTTTCTTAGTACCAAAGTGTCCTCCACAATGAAATTCATGGCAAAAACTCAACACACTTTGTTGCACCTCTTCAGGCACGCATCGTCTCAGTACTTGGTCTTGTCCAATTCTAAATAATTCAGGCTCTTCCCAATGAAAGCATCTAGCTTGGAAAATGAATCTCTTTCTTTTCTGCTCATCCCAAGAGCCAGGAGTTTCTCCAGTAACCAAGTAATTGACGGTATCAGCATACCAAGGTGAAGTTGGTGTTACCACCATAAGGGTTTCATCAGGAAATGTCTTGCGGATGTCTCCAGATGGAGAGTCATCAAGTGGAAGGCGAGACAAGTGGTCAGCCACAACATTTTCTACTCATTTCTTTTCACGCATCTCCAAATCAAATTCTTGAAGGAGCAAGATCCACCTAATCAGACGTGGCTTAGAATCCTTCTTGGCAATGAGATGTTTCACTGCCGTATGATTAGTGAAAATAACCACCTTAGACCCAAGAAGATAAGACCTAAACTTCTCCAGAGCAAAAACTACAGCAAGTAATTCCTTTTCAGTGACTGTGTAGTTTTGTTGTGGTTCAGTTAAAGTCTTGCTGGCATAATGCAACACATGAGGTCTTCCCTCAAGCCTTTTCCAAGGATTGCTCCCACTGCATAATCCGAAGCATCACACATCAGCTCAAATGGGAGTGTCCAATCAGGAGCTCGAAAAATAGGCGTAGAGATCAAGGCCTCCTTCAGAGTTTAAAAGGCCTCGGCACACTTTGAATCAAAATTGAAGGAAGATTCCTTCGCCAACATGTCACAAAGTAACCTAGAAATTTTACTAAAATTTTTAGTAAAGCGCCTATAAAAATCGGCATGGCCCAGAAAGGATTTAATATGTTTGACATTTGTGAGCAATGGAAATTTGGAAATAGAATTAACCATGGCTTTATCTACTTCCAAGCCTTGCTTAGACACAACATGCCCAAGTACAATTCCTTTCTGTACCATGAAGTGGCTTTCCTCCCAGCTGAGGACTAAACCAGTCTCCTTACATCGCCTCAGCACATTCTCTAGGTGTAGGAGACACTGGTTGAAAGACGAGCTGTAAATGGAGAAGTCATCCATAAACACTTCAGCACACTCGTCAATCATGTCAGAGAAAATGGACATCATACACCGCTGGAAGGTTGCAAGTGCATTACATAGTCCAAACGGCATATGCCTGAATGCAAAGGTACCGTAAGGACTCATGAAAGTCATCTTCTCCTGGTCATCAGGGAAGACTGCAACCTGGTTGTACCCAGAATATCCATCGAGAAAGAAATAGTAGTTATTCCCCACCAATTTCTTGAGAATTTGATCAATAAAAGGCAAGGAAAAGTGATCCTTCTGGGTAGCGGTGCTCAACTTGCGGTAAACAATATAGACCATCCAGTTGAGGGTCTAGTTACAACTTGTTCACCTTGGTCATTAAATTCCACAGTAAAGCCTACCTTCTTTGGCACCACATGAATAGGAGTTACCCATTTAATATCTACGATGGGATATATGATCCCAGTGTCCAACCACTTCAGCATTTCCTTTTTAACCACCTCCCTCATATTAGGGTTAAGACGTCTCTGCATGTCCCTAAATGGCTTGATGGAATCATTAATATAAATGTGGTGCATGCAGAGTGTAGAGTCTATACCCTTAATGTCAGCAATGCTCCAAGCAATAGCTTCCTTGTGCCAAGACAAGCATTCAATCAGGGCTCCCTCCTGTGCCTTAGATAGCACAGTCAAAATGATAATGGGGAGCGTATCATTGGCACCCAGGAAGACGTACTTGAGAGTGTCCGGGTGGGGTTTAAACTCAAGGTCGGGGGCTTGTATGGTTGAGGGTTTCATAATAGATGTCCCCATCTTAGGTAGCAGATCTACCTTGGATAGAGAGATGGGGAAAGAGACTCAGCAGAAACACCTAGAAACTCCACAAGTTCTAGTATATCCCCTTCACATTCCTCCAAGAGATGGGAATGCTCATTTATTATGACATGCTGAAGGGGGTCATCACATAACATTGTAGGGATTGTCTCTTCAATTAGGTCATTTATCACCTCAACTTGGGAACAATCCTCAAGCCCGGCTTGTTTATAAGCATCAAACACATTAAGCCAAATTTTCCTGTTCCCAAAGCCCATTTTTAATGCCCCAGTATTGCAATTGATTAAAGAATGCGAAGTTGCAAGGAAAGGGCGATCCAAAATGATGGAGGGCTTGGTTGGCTTGTTGGTAGGGTCAGTGTCCAAAACTAAGAAGTCAATGGAGAAGAAGTCCTCCACTCTCACGAGGACATCTTCTGGAATTCCCCGAGGTGTCTTGAGTGATCAATCAGCAACTTAGAGGATTACCGTGCTGGGCTTCAGATTGCCTCCCCCAAGTTGTTTATACACGTAGCTTGAAAGGATGTTCACCTCCGCACCCAGATTAAGTAGAGCCTCATATATCTATAAGTCACCAATGACCATCGAAATGTACGGGGCTCCTGGGTCCTTAAGTTTCAAGGGTGTGCCATGTTGAATTATTAAGCTAACGGAATCAGGCAGGATAATTTTTGATTGGACCTGTTTCCTAGATTGCCACTTTTTCGCGCACAGGTCCTTTAGGAAGAGGGCATAAGATGGAATCTGCCTAATAGCCTCAAGCAAAGGCAGGTTAATCTACACTTGCTTGAATGTTTCCACGATCTCATCCATCTTATCTTTGGCTCTAGATGAGCCAGCAGAAGCCTGCCTAGAGGTGGATAAGCGCTCTAGAAAGGGCACTCTCGGTCTCTGGGTGGAAGGGTTGTCATGTCGAGTAAGGGGTGAAACGAGGCAACCTCTTCCAGTGAGGTGATTTCAAGCGGAGGAAAGTTGGGCAAGTCTTCTCCGGTGTGGGTGAAAGTCGGGGTGGATGGTTTTTCAAAAGGTGAGACTATAGGAGCATCGGATTTGGAAATTTCTTTCCCAGTCCTCAGAATAGTCATCGCCTGGGCATGCTCCCTAAAGACAATCCATTTTCCTTTAGGATTCTCCTCAGCAGCACTGGGAAGCTTCCCAATTTCCCTCTGTCTAATGGCCTCAACAAGGTGTCCTATTTGCGATTTCATTTCATGTATAGCCTTGTCATAAGATTGGATGATGGCATTTTGACTTTCTTGCATAGCTCTCAACATTGCCTTCAATTCATCCATCACAGAGGTCTTTGGTTGGGCAAAGGTCTGAGGTTGGTTCATTTGTTGGTTTTGAAAGGGTTGTGGTTTATAATTCCCTGAATTTGAAACATTCCATTGTATCCAGGAAAAGTTTGGGTAATTCCTCTATCCCTCATTATAAGTGTTGGAAAAAGGGTCATTACGAGGTCTAGGACAGAACCCATGAGCGGCATTCAGATCCGCCTATACAAGCTCAGGGAATTGGGAGGCCAAGTGGAAATCCACAGTGGCCTGTGTATTGCCTTAACAAATGGAGCATTTTGAAGCTTGGGATGTGGAGGTAGTAGATGCGAATTGGCCTGGGCTTGACATAAGCCTTTCCATGCTTTGATTCAACAATTGAATCTGATAGGCTAAATTCTGGGTGTCCCTTGCCTCATTCGCCTCCAACTTCCTTTGCATGAGAGTAGGTTTTCTATCCGAGTAGGCAGAATTCAAATGAATAGAATTCTCACTCAAAGTATCAAAAAGGTTCCAAGCTTCATCCTCAGTCTTAGATAGAAAAGTTCCTACACAGGCACCATCCACAGTCTGCCTGTGCAAATCATTAAGTCCAGTGTAGAACCTTTCAACCAGTTGCCACTTGGGCACCTGGTGATGTGGGCAATGTCTCAACAGGTCATTAAAGTACTCCCACATATCATGGAAAGTTTCCCCATCCTTTTGAACAAAACTCATAATTTTCCTCCTAAAATGATTTGTTTTGCTCATAGGGAAGTACTTCAAAAACTCCTTCTTCAGGGCATCCCAAGTGTTAATATCATCAAGGGTATGATACCAATACTTAGCCTTGTCCTTGAGGGAGAAAGGAAAGAGGGTCTGCATTTGGGCGTCATTAGTAAGGCGCCCTACAACTTTATCGTGGAACAGACCTTGGTGAATTCCTCTATATGCCTGTAAGGGTCTTCCCTAGCAGTACCATAAAAGGAGGGCAGCAAGGATATGGTACTGCTTTTGATCTCATAAGGATTGTCCCCTCCAGGTCTACGTAGTGCAGGACCAGTTTGATTGGTCGAAATGAAATATTCCTTGAGGCTCCTTTGACCAACCATTTCTTCCCAAGGGTGGTCCCTTCTTAGGATTCTTTTAGGTTCAGGATCAAACACAAGTTGTCTCCTAAGAGATCGCCTACCAAGCATGCACTACAAACACAATTCAAAAGGACTTGATAGGTCTTTACAAATTTAGGCTTTTGACTTTAATTCAAATTGTAGGTGACAAAGCAAGTTTCCCAAACAATTACGCACCTATTGTCGACCTACAAAATGCCTAAAAAGACCTAGTTGGAGCTTAGGTGTTCTTCCCTAAATCTCAAATGGTAGAGCAACTCCAAAGACGGAAGATCGAGGGATGCAAGTAGGCCTAAGCCTTCCTTTGAAGCTGTGCTTTCGCAGTGCTTCTTAACTACCCCTAAAAATCCGTGACAGGGTATCCCCCTCTTTGGAGTTACAAAACCTTTGATCTCAAGTTCTGAACACTTCAAAATCCAACGGTAGGAGGGCTCTTGTCCTAGTAGTTCCAAGACCTAGGAGTGTCTAAATGCATGCCGTGGTGCAAGAGATACAAGCGTGCATACACCGTAAAAATTTTGAGTTTTGAATTTTGAACCACAGCACAAGGTCTCAATTCAAGTCCTTGGTTCTTAGTGTTCCTCCTTAACTTAAAGTCCTTTTTCAGGAAAATATGTGACCACTTATTAGATCTTTTCAATTCAATTAGGTGGTCTTGCAATTAAATCCAAATGCACATGCGTGAACAATATAGAATGCAAAGAAAGAGGACGTACCTTCCCTCTAGCAATCAGCAATGCAAGATGCACACAAATAAATAAAATCTAGAGGCTGCTCATTCACACCTAAATGGTCGTCTTAAGGTAGGCAGCTTCTAGCAGGAAGCTCATTTTTTTTTTCTTTTAACTACTTATGCACAAACAAATTAAGGATAAAAACCTACAAAAGAAAACCTAGATTTAAAGAAAAGGGAACAGGCTCCTGAAAAGTTACCCAACATGGGCCTAAAAGAAAGTAAAGGAACAAACCCCTCAACTATACCCCAAAACAAGGGTCTCAAACCAAAATGTGCAAGTAAAATTAAGTCTAAAGTCTTAATCCTTCTCTAATCAAATCTGCAACTAAATGTGCAGAGATGATTATCACGTCCTCGTCCTTCCTCTCCTGGCAATGTGGTTCCTTACAAGGTGGCTCGAACAATTTCTCCTCTGGTGACGTCAAGGGTCAACTCTCACGATGGCTGGTGTGATGCGAGTCGTAGAATGTGTGTTGCAAAATGTATTCACTCGCACTAGAATAACAAGATACAAAGTTAAATGTGCTTCAAAAAAATTTGAATCAATGTAAACAAATGAATGAATGCAATTTAATTAAGCCCGTTGCCTCCCCGGCAACGGCGCCATTTGATAAGTCGATTTTCGCTTTCAATTAAGTTTCTCAAATAAAATGACACATCATTTTAGTATCAAAGTGGTGGAAAATCTCTTAACAAAATAATTAAAATAAATCACTCACAAGAGAGCAGGTCGTATCCACAAGGAGGCAGAGGCCTATTAAAATCACAACTAGGTAGAAATTGAGTTCGCAGAAATATTCGTCAAATCAAACAATGCATATGTCGTTCTGAATGTAAACCTTAAATTTATGGAGAAGTTAAGGGTTGTTGACGTAATTTTCAAGTAATAAAATAGTTCATGTGCAGGGGTATATCATGTACTTTTCACTTGTATGCATACTAAAATGTAATTCAAATTTAAATGTAATGAATATTGAGATGAATCATAAGGGCTTGACAATTATATAGAAGAATAAGCATAAAGTTGTAATTTCACCTCAATTTAATTAATCTAAGAAATCAGAAAAATGACTTTTGACAATGGCAATTCCCGTAAATTATAATGCAAACCAAAACAGGGGATTCTTCCTCTCTCCTCCTCGTGCACGAGAGAGAGGTTCGTTCGAGGAGCTGCTTTGGGAAAAGGTCTGTCGGAGCGAGGCCTTCACGATGGCATAAGAGGTGTGGCCAGAGGTGGCCTGTAGTGGCCGCTCACAGGCGGGGAGGCCGACGATCGTGCGTCGGCCTGCTACTTCTGTGCGCGGAGTGGAGCTACTAAGGGGCCGCACACACGCGGAGGACACGCGGGTGTGCACGGGGAAGCTGTTGGAGGAGCACAGCCGTAGGTGCTGCTGCTGTGGGCATGGCGGAGGTGCAGCAAGGGGGCACGCACGGTGCTGTAGTTGTGGGTGATGTGTGCGTGGGAATGGCGAGGGAGCGCAGTGAGGGCATGCGCGTGCCTGCATGCGGTGGAGCTGGAGAGCGATCACGCGGAGAGGAGCAGAGGGTGCGTGGGATGCTACAAGGAGGCACGCGTGGGAGGTTGCGTGCTACTGCACGCACAGACGTACTGCTGGCCGTGCGTGGAAGGGAAGATGCGGGCGTGCTGCTGGCTGTGGCGAGAATGAAGGTGCAGCTAGAGGACGCGCACTGCTGCGTCTGCAGGTGGAGTTGCTGTATGGAGGACACAGGAGATGCTGGTGGTGCGTCAAAGATGCGCTTGGGCAGTAGAGGTGTGATGGCGTGGACAAAGGCAGGGACTTTGGACATCCAGGAAAGTTCCTACACGTCTTAAATGAGCGAGAAGCTGCACAGTGACGATCGTCGAGGGAGGTGATCTGGCAATTGTAATACAGAGCTTTGCAATGGCGGTGCGGGTTGTCACCCTGCACGCCCACAGTGGCGAAGCTCCACCGAGGTTGAGGTCGGTGGTAGTGGATCGGATGAGAACAAGTTCTCTTTACGGTGAGGAGTGGGGATGGAGGCCTCCTGTGAATGGTAACCATTCCTCCTTTGTAGCTGTGGCTACAAAGATTTGAAATCCAAACAGGCAAGAGGAGATCCACTCTTTCCGTCGAGTGAATGCTAGCAGCTATGAAGATTGAATGGGTGCAGGAGAAGGAGGTGGAGCGGTTACCTACGAAAGATGGAGAAGATTAAAAAGATAAAATATTAGGATTATTTATGTACAAATCCTTAAGTTCTATGTTAATTAAAGCAATGCATGTAATGCCTAATTACATGTCATTCTAAGTCAATTCCAAATGCCTTTAATTATGAATGCAATGCATGAATTATGTAATTAAGTCAAAAATATAAATTAATCTATTTACATCCTAATGCATGCTAAATATATGGATGTGTTACCTTAATGTTTAGGCATTTAGACATTTAATTAGCTTACAAATATGAGCTTATCAAATGCCCCCATGCCCAATTTTTGCTAGTCCCTAGCAAATCCAAGCAATAACCTAGCACTCCAAGTAGAGTACCCAACCCAATCGGTCTTGCTTTAGAAACATGTTAAGTTCAGACTTTAGACCTAGGTTTCCCAAGTAGTTGCTAAGTTACAAACTAGGTCAGCTAAAGACGAGTTACAGGCACAAGTTTCCCTAATTTCTAACTCTACCCTAGGGTTTAGTTGTCCCAGAGATTAAAGAATCCGTGCATGTGCATTGGTCTAAGTTATTTAATTTTGGTATGATTGGCAACCTAGAAAGTGAGTTTTTTTTGTAATATATATATTTTGTTTAATTCATCTAAGTCTAATCTTGGATCAGCCATCAACACAGTCTGTGTCGAATTCCTTGTTCCCATCACCGAACCTCGAAGGGTGCCTGGCTTTCGATAATTTGAGATAGCACTACCCATAGCAACCCCAAGAACTCCTGGCAATCGACACTTCAGGATAGTATCGCCCATGGATTTCTTAAGGGAATTCAGGCCTGTGGCAATCTGTACTGACAACCATGCTACAAGTACGAGGGTAGCTTTCCTCAACCCCTCCTCTTCACAAGGAGGAATTTGTCTCACGAAGGAGACGGGAATTCGCGACGCGAATACCCAACCAATATCAAAGAAAGATTACCAAACAACCTATAGAGCCAACAAAGATTAACCTAGCTACTATAGGTAAAGATACTTCCCTTTGCTTGGAAGTGTGTCGACTTGATGCGGGTGCATGAATCACACGACGGCGCTTGGTCGCTCTCGTAATCTCAGAGGGAGAGCGGGTGCACAAACGAAGATGAAGCTCTCATGTGTGGACATGGGCTTTGGAGAGCTTATAACTTCTTCTCAGTATCAATGTGACACAATAAGAGTGAAAAGTAGTCTTGCAAGGTGTCTCTACAAGGCAGGGGTCCTCTTCTATTTATAGAGGGCCTAGGAAGGCTTTGGAAGCCCTTAGAAAGCTTCCATAGACGTTGGGGTTGAACCCAAGGCAAAATAGGCCTTAATCAGAATCAATCATGATTCTGATAGGGTCATCAGATGTCTGGTCCAGGTATCAGACGTCTGGAAAACCTATTTAAGATGTCTGGGAACTAAGTCAGACGTCTGATTCTAGGCGGGTTCCTTCCTAACTTAGTTCAGGCCTAAACAGGGTTCTCGTGTATGGCCATCAAACGACATACAAGATGTCTGGCACTATGTCTGGACATCTAGAAACCTATTGTTCTGCGGAAATAGATTCCTAAGATAGGTTAACGGCTAGAGAATCTTACAAAGGAGATTTTGGGTCAGTCGAGGCAAAACGGTCACATATCAGATGTCTGGGGTCCTCTACGAACGTCTGATATAAGGCTAATGGTCATTTTCCTCAACGTATACTTAGGTAGCCAACGTTCCACTAATTGGATGTCCAGTACAAACATTAGACGTCTTCTAAGATGTCTAGACTAAGGTCTGGACATCTGATTTCATCAGACAGAAGCAACAAAGTCTAGCCTAAGTTATTGGACGTCTGAGTCAACAGTCAGACATCTTAAAAGTCACTATCAGACGTCTGATTAGGCTGTCAGAATCCTATTTTGATTTTCTAAGTTCTCTACAGAAAACATAAGTATCCTAAGGTTGTGCAGGTGTTTGTTGAATGGCGGATGACTACGCTATCAGAGTTGATTTTGAAAACCTGTCGTTGTAGTTCAAGTATCGAAGAAATCCATTCAACAAATAAAATTTATACTGAAAAATCTGTAAAGAACTTCCGAGTCGAACACAGGGAGGCTACGTCGATCAAAATTCGCAATTATATTTTTGTATTTTTGTTTAAAGGGCAGAATAATCACAATGGAATCAATATAGAAAATAAAAGAGAGAGAGAGAGAGAGAACATTCACTTGATATTGCAAAATTCTTTTACAACTAGGAAAGCGAGAAATGATTACACTAGAAAGTAAGAAATTATTACAACTAGAAAGCAGGAGATTCTACTCTAAAAAGCAGTAAAAAGAATGGGAGAGAGAAGTTATCCTCCTCGACGATCGCTTGGAGGATGAGCCGAACGGGACAACGCCTGGAAGATGAGGAATGGAGCGGGAAGAAGGACGAAGTAGGAGGAATGGGAATGAGGTAGCACATCATCGTCGTCGTGGGATCCACTTCCGGAATGGGGGCGAAAACTTGGTTTTAGCTCTTGAGAAGCATCCCGAGTGTGGACAAGCCTCTCTTAAGCTTTGGAGAGGGAGAGAGGAAAAGGAAGGGATGATAATTTCGTAGGGTAGGGGTCTCCTTTTATAGTTGCAAGGATTGGGGGCAATTTGGTCATTACAAATTCAAAATATTAAATGAGGGCCCTTTAGTGACGGAATTAAGCATCACCAAAGCCCAGATCATGGGCGACGTGCAAATGCATGCATGCATGGCGCTAACTGCCAGCGCTTCTTCACTTGCGAATGCATGCATGGCGCGTCCAATCGTGCGTACATGAATCGCGACCTCTGAGCGCGCCACGTCTCTACTCTTGCCGTCGCTCATCTTTGATCCAATGGCCCAATTTGAGTCGTCCCTTGCATCTGCGCTAGATTGAGGCTTGCGGGGGCTCGACCCCGCACCTCTTCTTCACGTTTGAGATCTCACCCACTACGCTAAGCTGAGCTTTGTGTTGCGTTTAGTGTTTAAGGCGCGCGCTTCCATGGCTGTTGGATCTAGATCCAACGACCCAAATCTAGTGGGCAGTTGAGGAGAGAAAGAGAGGATTGGTGTCCTTGGCCGATATGGGCGGTTAAGATGGCGCCACGTGGCACCATCTTGGCCGTCCATCTTCTATGTGTTGTAGACAGTGCCACGTGGTGCCATCTTGGCCATCCATCTTCTATGTGTTGTAGACGGTGCCACGGGTGTCAGATTGAATCGATTTTCGGGCCATTAGGCTACGATCATCGATCCAAACCCATCCGTGTGGTCGGATTTGTCGTCTGAGATGCGGATTAACACCATCTTGGCCCTTGATCTTTAGGGTTCCTCGGTCTCTATCTGATGCTACGGATGTTCGATTAAGGTGATCTTGGAGTCATTAAACTCCAATCATCACTTTGATCAGATTCGTACGATTGGATCTTTAATCCGAGACCCTGATTAAAAAGTCAACCTATCCCTAACCATAAAAAAGAGACAATTACTATACAATTTATACAACTTGATCTAAATGCATGATTATGCATGTTATGAACTATTTACAATGTATAATGCTAATGTGACACTAAGAACATGCATTAATAGACATTTTAGATTAATCAGATGTATGCACATCAGTGTTCCTAGGACTACTTTAAGAGTTCTTTGAGGCTCTTTAACATAAGATCTAAGAAAGAAATAAGCAAAACAAAGAAACAAAATTACATAGAACAAGATAAAAGGAAATTTATCATATTCTTGTCTTCACGCTTCTTCAGGCCATTGCTCCTCGTGAAGCTCCTCTGTTCTCCGTCAAGCTCCTCCAATTCGCCATGGATGTGAGCTCGGACTTCGTCTAAACGCGTCTCCATTTGCAATTAACCTGAAATCTAAGAGTTCAAGTGTAAATGTTAAATAACACATGTTTTGTTATCATCAAAATAAATGATTGTGGTACTCTAGCACCAACAGTCTGGGCGGGCGACGTGTGGTGCGGCCTTCCTAGATGGGGTGGTGGTGAGGGACTGGATGTGATGGTGCCACGTGATGCCATCATGGCCGTTTATCTTCTTTTCTTTGTATCTGGTGATGTAAACCTTCGATTGGGTTGATTTTTGCACGGTTGGACTGCAATCGTCGATCCGGATTCATCCATATGGTTGGATTCTTCATCTGAGACTTGGATCTTTGTCCTTTAGCTTCATGATCTCCGTTCTTTTATGGACTACATGCAATGCTCTAGTTGTCAGATCGGGACGATTTCAAAACCACTGGACTCCCGTCGTCATTCTGATCAGATCTATCTGGTCTGATCTGACATCCACGGCTTCGAATCATCTGCAATTAAATCATCTCGCTTTTAGGTCATAAAATGACGATATTATCTATATGGCTACTCAAACTAACTAGTATGCGAATTACGATGGTTGTGCATGCATTGACTCGAACTTATGCTAGAATCTAGCCCAATTCAGGTGTTTTAGGTTGCATGATTGATGTGCAATCAATGGTGCTGGGCCCAATCGAGCCGAGTTGTAGTTGTACTTTCTCTTTTTCCGTTGCAGAGACCCCTTTTTGTTGGTAGTGAGTATCTTTAGTATATTAGTGCATGTTCTGTTATGCCTCTCTCTACTTTAGTGTGATGGCTATGTCAGTAAATGTTACTTTTCCATTGTAGCATGTTGTAAAGACCCATTCTGTTTTGAGCCTTTTAAGACATCTGGACTGGCAGTCAGACGTCTGGACCCCTTCCCAGACGTCTGGAAATTGAAAAATCTGTATGCAAGGTTGGGTCTGCATGCTGGCTGTGCGTAGACAGCTTTCTTCTCTCTCTCTTCTTCTCTCCCCCTCACCAAACCCTAGCCGCTCTCTATATAAGAGCCCTCACCCCCTTCCTCTCTTCTCCATTCCACCACCACCACCTTTCTTCCTCTCCACTACCGTGAGAGGGACGAGCGAGAGAGAGGGAGCGAGGAGGAGGAGTGGCGTGAAGAGAGGAGGAGGAGGTTGAGCTCGCGAGTTCATGGGAGCTCGCCGGAGGGTGCACGGCCGGAGCGACACGTGAGGGAGGAGGAGTGCGTCGGGGGAGCCATTCCCGACTTGCTGCTGCAGCCAGAGCTACAGACAAGTGGGAGGAGCCGCGAATGTGCGCAGCGAGAGGAGCAGGGGCTCGCTCTGGTACTAGGATTTTCCTAGTATCAAACGTCTTGAGTGCCATCCAGACAACCGGTTGGACGTCTGGTGACAACATTGGACGTCTGAAAGCAAGGTTTCGCAAAGGTACGTTCTTCTTACGAATACAACCATGCAGGCCGCACCACGGAGCCGATCTACTTGGATAAAAGGGGGAGATTTGTCAGTTGCACGCAGGGGCAGCTTTGGGAAGGCACACGGCATACCCTCCCATGCATTTCAAACGTCTGGACAGCTTACCAGATGACCGGAAGCACTCTCAGATGACTGGAGGAGAGGTCGGATGTCTGGAGCTGAGTCTAGACAGTCAAGTAGGGGTCCTAGACGTCTGAGGTCGACGCAGGAACTTGAGGTGAGACCCTAGTGACTTTTAAGACATCTGGACCTTGTGCCAGACGTCTGATTTATTTCTGCAGTTCTGTTTTTGACCCGTTTAGGGTCCATTTGGGGTTCGTTTTATGCAAATGAGATATCTATGGTTTCCTTGTGAGTTCCTCTACATGTCAGAAATCCTTGTATACTTTTCTGAACGTTCCATTATGGTCTGTTCCATGATATAGGACTTCGATCTGTTGCATATTTAGGGCTTGCAGAGGCACGTGAGTCTGCCATTCAAGCCCCCATTACTTCCGGATTGTCTGGTAGAGTGGTTTCCCCCTTTTCTAATTATAAACATGAATGCATATGTGAAATTAGATAACTAGAAACCTACGATGTGGCATGAATCCTAGGACGAGAAACAGTTGCACTGTTTGTATACGTGTTTGAGATTACAATCATAAATGAATGAGTAGAATTATAAACAATTATCTATTAATAAATACGAGTTGTCTATTGGAATATGAAATGCCTATGCTAATTAAATAGTTACCTATGATATCACTTGTTGCATATGTTAATTGTGGAAATATGAGCTGCATGTGAATAATACGAGAATGGAAATGTGAATTATGAAACCTGGTATGGAACAACATAGTGAATATGAGCATGAACCCTACAGGGAATTAGGAGTGGAGCTCCTGTGGATGACTGGAATGATATGGAAATGTGAGTGGGAAGTGTGTTGGCCCTTGAGTACGTGATACCAAGGAGAGCGACTGTCCCTTGTTTAGTGTAGAGAGAAGCTAGCTGCCCTTGGGTTGGGACCTAAGGTTAGGATTAGCTACTCTACACTGACTTCTGTTGGCCCTCGCGTACACTGTACCGGGGAGAGCTACTAGTGTAGGGAGGGAGCTAGCCACCCGATGGGGCTCGGGGTTCAGCTAGCCACCCTACACCGACTTGTTAGGTCCATTGGGCAAACCGAGGTAGTCAGACGAGGGTGCTTGGACTGTGGATGGGCAAGACCCCTGTAACGAGCGCGTGCCCCAGACGTCTTTTAAGACGTCTGGGAGGTGGCCCAAACGTCTGACTAGACGTCCGGGATAGTTTACAGACGTCTGGCGAACAGTTATGCTCGCACGGGATATTCGTCTGCGCGCCTGTGCGCGCAGACCTGCGATCCTGCATCTTCTCTGCGGCTGCAGGCGACTGCGACCGTCTCTCCCTCCTCTCCGCGCGGCGTTAAAAGGGGGAGGGGGCACGCCTCCCCTCCCGTCTCCACCATCTTCCTCCTTCTCTCCTGCCTGTGCGCGAGAGCGAGCGGACGCGAGGGCGCAGCGGCAGCGGCGGCCGCAGTAGGCGCGGAGGAGCTGCGGCGTGCGAGGGCGGGGCTCTGCCGTGAGGGCGAGCTCGCCGGGAGCGGCTTGGCCGGCCGGCGGAGGGCGCAGGGGGCGCAGAGCGTCGCGGAGAGGGACCTGCTGCGGGCGGAGCAGCGGACGCGCGAGGTGCGACGCGGGCGGCGTCGCGAGCGGAGGCCGAGCAAGGTTCTGATTCTGGAAAAATCTCCAGAATCAGACGTCTGGACTGATATCCAGACGGCAAGGTCGACGTCTGTGAGATCATACAGACGTCTGAAAGGTGAGTTCCGCTTTCTCCTTCCTTTTGTCGACTGACCGTACTGAGGGAGGAGGGTTGGCTGTGCGCAGGTGTTCGATTCGTCATCCTTTGCGAATCAGACGTCTGGAAGTTGTACCAGACGGCGGGAGTGACCTCCAGACGTCTGGAGAGACCATCGGACGTCTGGGATCTAGGAGAGACGTCCCCACAGACTTCTGGACGTCCGGGGAACCAAGCCGAACAGGTAATTCTCTGATCCACCGTTTAAGACGTCTGGAAGGAGTTCCAGACGTCTGATTTTGCACAGTATTGTCTTTCTCGACCCGTTTAGGGCCCGTTTGGGCTCCGTTTTCCGCGATTCGAGTTGCGTTCGTTTCAGAATTTATTTCTCTACCCGCCTACAGTAGCTATACACTATTTTGAGACACTCCTTGTGTTTGATCCTTGTGATAGGACCTCGTTCGGTTGCCGTCTTGAGAGTCGCGGAGGCGCGCGGGATTCCCGACCACGCCCCCATTACTCCCGTTGTACCTGGTAGAGTGGTTTTAAGTATTAATAAAATCTGTTAAAGTATGGAACCATAACTAGAACCTAGGGCATTGCATGAATCCTAGGAATGAGAAATATATGGAATGATAGCTCCTAGGTGTTGCATGAATCCTAGGGCCGGAAAACTAGATTGTATGATAGATCCTAGGATATGGCATGAATCCTAGGATGGAAAAACTAGTGGAATGTACATTACTGCAGTCTTGGAAAAATGGAAAGGAATATATAAAGCTGCCTGTAAATTAAATTAACAGCTGCCTGTTATGCATAAAGAATCATGTTGAGATCATGGAATGTGAGAACGAGAATCTGGAAAGTGAAACATATGATGTTCTGAGATAAAGAGCTGGAACCCTACGGGGAATTTGGAGTGGAACTCCTGGAAAGAAAAGGAATGGAACTGAGATGTAGTTTGTACTGTCTCTTGGGTACGCAGTACCAAGGGAAGTACCTGTACCTGTTTTAGTGCAGAGTGGGGCCAGCCGCCCCAGGGACCCGGGGTTAGGATTGGCCGCTCTGTACCGACTTGTTGGCCCTGAGAGCTAGTAGTGTTAGGAGAGTACTAGCTACCCCACGGGCCCCGGGGTTCTGCTAGCCTCCTTCACCGACTTGTTAGGCCCACTAGGGCAAACCAGGGTAGTCAGGCGAGGGTGCGCGGACTGTGGAGGGGCAAGGCCCCGGTTTGGTTACTGTGGAGGGGTTGGACCCCTGTTACTGAGAGGGCTCTGCCCTGGTTCCGTGCTGTGCTTTGGGCGCACCCGTTAACGGAAACGACTGACCGCGTGCCAGTACGGGCTAGCTACCTGTGCGTTTATCGCGCGTGCCGTAGTCACCGTTATGTCTGTCAGTGACCTTGGGGTGGTTGACTGAGGGTAGGATCACCACGGGGGACTCTCCCGGCCAGGAGAGCACCACGTGCTACTTCTACTGTTGGAAAAGACTGCAATCAAGATCGTCCCACGAGGACATTCGAGATCAAGTAAAGGATCTGAGAAGTAAATGAAATAGTGAGAAAAATTGAAAGATGTAAATAAAGGAAGTAATAGAACATAACAGCTACTGTACACTCTACTGTTGCCTTTAGTTAGTTTGCCACTCTACTCAGCGTTTTGCTGACGTGTTACACTCGTTACCTTTTTCAGGACCAGGTGTTGAGCAGCCAGGGTCGGCGGCTGCAGAGGACGCTGGGCCGAGTAGGGTCCAGTAGAGTTACCACAGCTTTGTACCTTCTTTTTTGTTCCTGTTCTAGTGAGTAGTTTTGTTTCCGCTGTACCTTCTTTACCTGCAGTTTTTGTTATATGATAAATGTTGCTTTACTGTTGTGGTGGTACCTACTGTACTAGTTTCTTTCCTTACTGCTGTACTTTCTTACTGTTAGTTATATTCATGCTGAATGTGGTTTATTTTACTGTCTTTTGGTTACTTCCTCGTTGGACGACTGGGTCTTGGGATTAGTCGAGTCGGTCCGGTTCTCGTGTCTCGTAGGGACTCGGGAACCGGGTCGTTACAACCCCTGTTTGGTTCTGAGAGGCTATACCCCTGTTACTAAGAGGGCTAGGCCCTATCCTGTTCCGTGATATACTTTGGGCGTACCCACTAGTGGAAACGACTGACCGCGTGCCAATGCGGGGTAGCTACCCGTGTACTTATCGCGCGTGCTATAGTCACCGCTACGTCTGTCAGTGACCTCGGGGTGGTTGACTGGGTGTAGGTTTACCACGGGGGACTAGAGCACCACGTGTGCCTTCTACTCTTGGAAAAGACTACAATCAAGATCGTTCCCACAAGGAACATTCGAGATCAAGAAAGAAATCTGAAAGTAAACCAATGGGTGAAAAGGAATTACTTGTAAAATAAAATAATTGGAAAAGATAAATGTACCTGTTAGCTTTTACTGCTTTAGATAGTTTGGTTACCACTCTACTCAGCGTTCGCTGACTTCGTTTTTACATAACCCTTTATAGGTCCATGAGTTGAGCAGCCCGAGTTACCGGCTGCAGAGGATGCTGGGCCCAATCGAGCCAGTAGTAGTTTCCTATTGTTGTTGTACTCTCTTTTCTACTCGTGAGTTTTTAGACTGTTGTTACCATTTCTGTTATTGTACTTTTATTCTACTTTCTAGTTGTTATGGTGGTATGTACTAATTAGCAGCTTTTATTTTCCTTACTGCTTGTACGCTTTCACTTTTAGTTACATTGCATAGTGAATGTAGTTTATTTTTCTATTTTTCGGTTATTTCTTGTTGGACGACTGGGTCTTGGGATTAGTCGAGTCGAGTCGGTCTCGGGTCCTGTAGGGATTCGGGAACCAGGTTGTAACACATGTAATACCTTTGGAATTTCTGTTTTATTTTCCATTACTACATATTATCTATTTTCTGCTTGGTTACATTCCATGTGTTGTTGTAAAATGAATAGTGTATTTGGTTATTTCTCGTTGGATAACTAGGTCTTGGGATTTAGTCGAGGTAGGCCGTTCTCGAGTTTCATAGGGAGTCAGGATTGGGTCGTAACACAAAACTTGCTCCTAATTTTCAAAATCCCAATTTTATGCAACCAAAATTTTTTGTTTCGGGAAATTATATAGAGATTAACTTTGGTAGAAGTTTGCAATTTAGTTTTAATTCTCATTTTTGTGTAAAGATTTTTCATGGAGAATAGGTTATTTCTACATCAAACAAAAGAATATGATATTCTTTGAAACTAATGTGGTAAGATTAGGTCCCTCATAAATTAGTAATTTGCCCAAATGGTTGATATTAAAAATCAATTAGAGCCTATATGTTTCATTAAATTGATTTGCCCAATAATTTTATAAATGCTTATTTATGTAAGAATCATTTTATAAGCAAGAGGAATAGAAAATAATTACCTCAAGTTCATGTTCATTTTGAAGGAGGGAAAGACATAAATTAAGTAATTTATACTAAAATATGCATTATTCTAATATCATCCGTCATAATGAAGTATATTTCTATGACCACTCATGAAAATTATCTTAGATTGCACACATGCATGTTGAGCTAGTGGAAAGATTATATTGTAAAGAACTATTATGTTAAAAAAGTGTTTGGTTTAAAGATGGAGTAAATGATGGATTAGATAGGTTGATTATTGTAAAGAACTATGCGGTTAAAAAAGTGTTCCATTTAAAGATGGAGTAAATAGTGGATTAGATAGGTTGATTATCTCAAACAAATAAATGAGTAATTAATAGAAAAAAGTTATAACTATTTTATTAAAATCAATTATCACTAACAACTAACTTTCATATAAATAACTTATAAAAAAGGTAGAAATTGCCATTTTATAACTTATCCCATCACCTAACTTTCAAATAATAAAATTTTACATAGGATAATCATTCTGCTTAATTATCCCTTCGTATTCTAAATAATTACATATTAAATCAGCAAGATAACACTTTCAAATAAAAATGTACATCTAAGGTTCAATTATTGGAGGTAAGATCAAAATCTGACGTGCCATGAGAAAACCTGACACGAAATCAAGAAGCACAGATGCGCTGCTGATGACCCCCCAACAATCTATTTAGAGAAATGAAAAGGCCAGTCTAATTCCACAGTAAACCCCACGCCCCCTGCCTACCAAGTCCAAGGAAGGTACCCCTTGGTAGGCCCCGCACCCTTTATTTGTCTACTTCCCGAAACGGATTGATGGGATCTGCTCCTTGGGATTTGTGATATGTATGTAAAGTTCTTCTCTCATTTAGTTATCTCACTTCATGGCAATGGCATATATATAATAAAAAACTAACTAATGGCTAGCTCTCACATGTTTCTCCACACTTGTCAAGCTCAACATATGGCTATAAATAGGGGCCTCCCCGTTGGGGAAGGCTCACACGCACTCATACAAATCAATCTAGTCATCAATTCCCTCTCCATCATCAAGTTATAGCTCTCATGGCGATCAAAACCTCCACCATCATCTTTGTCCTTTCCTTTGCCTTACTCCTCATTGCTGCGGGTAATCAATTTTATTAGTCTAAATTTTGTACCATATATATATATATATACATATATATATATCGTACATGCAGGTTTACGTGTATGTCTAACTAGTAATGAAAAAATAGTTAATATTTTTGGTGAATATTGATGAATTTCAGAGGCTATCGTCTAGGTTGTTAGGGGTTATCAAAAAATTTATATATATTAAAAATATAACATAATTATAAGAAAAATAAAAATAAGTAAAATAATCATATAAATACAATAATTATTAATCTAATTCCATCTCAAAGATATATATCTAAAAAATGAATCTAACCTACAATCTTTACTATTAATGGAAAAAAGATATATTAGGTGATGAACGGAAAGTGTTGACTTGCTCTCTTTTAATCCTTTCCCATTGTGGGTATGAGATCCTATTTATGTAAGTATAAAGTTGCGAGAGGTTATTAAAATTTAAAGAAGAATTGTTAAAAGATAATATATTAACTCGTAATTATTTCATAGATCGTACATCCTCACCTTCGTATGGAAATCAAATCCAAATGAATTTATCCAAACTATTTATAAATTAATTAAATATATTTCGTGAGGAGATTTTTTTTCCTGTCATACATGCATCCACGTCCCTCTAGCTAAAAAAAAAAACTGAGTATATATATACATACAACGTAGGACGTGGTGGTCTAGGTAATAATTACTGGCAGCGAAGAAACGGAAGGGAGGTGTGTATCAATAAAAATGTCCGCTGATTTGCTTGCATCGTGCTTGTTGATTACTTTTGTCTTATTATCTTTCAAGATTCGATGCAATCATGTAAGATGTTTCGTTTGGTGCATGCATCTGGTGGTTGCTAGGGTGCGTATAGATTGAAAATCGTGATTTTCTCCGCTCCATATGCATGGTTAATTCAGTTCAGATCAAGAAATTAAATTCGACACATGCTTGATTCGTTTATTTTATGAATTGTATTTGAGTGAATATATTTTATTTAAATTTAATTTATTTAACATTTATTTAAAAATTTTATTAATAATCATATGAAATAGATTTTACAATAAAAATTATTAATTAATTTATAGACATTATATTTCATCAATAATTATATAAAATGAGAAATCATAATTTTTAATTAAAGAAAAATAATAATCATAGACTTTCCATTTTCAAATTTTATAGAGAGGGGGGTTATTAAAGGAGGAGGTAGCTGCAACAATTTGAGAAAGGGAGTTATCGAGAGATAGGAATGTAAATGAATCAAACCTAAGAGAATCTACGTGAATTCAGTTTGGTTCAATAGTAATTTTTGAAGGTTTGGGTTCAAAAAGAAAAAATGAGAGTGAGGTTTGGTTCGATTCGTTTTTGTTATTAAAGATTTGGTTTGGTTCATTTATGATTATTTAAGTGTAAAGTTTGAAATGTTAATTTAGGCTCGATTCGTTTAGAATTTGTTTAAGGGTTCGTTTAAAGGTTTATTTATGATTCATTTAAAATATAATGTTTTGTTATAAATGCAAACGTAATAAATTATAACTAGAAAAAATAAAACATGAACAAAAAAATTAAAAAATATACAAATTATATCATAAACATTTCAAGGCATGTTTCTCAAATATATATATATATAACAAAAAATACCTCTATAGTTTACAAAATATAGAAGGGAAGCGTTTCTTAAGTTGTCTTGCCATCACATATTCTAATCTTGAGAAGTGAAGAGTCTCTATTTTGGGAACGGGAATGCGACAGTAGCGAGAATAATAGTAATTGGTTGTGGCCCTTGAAGGTTCAGATTTAATATATATATATATATATAATTTTTAGCGAATCAAACCTAAACGAACCTACCTTGTTTAGGTTTGGTTTGTTTATATAAAGGAGTTTAAAATTAAGTTTAGGTTTGGTACGTTTATCTATGAGCCGAATCTAAACCAAACTTTTGACAAATCAAACCTGAAAATTTTTTAACGACCCTAAAGACATTAATGGCACCTTAAAGTAGGGCCATAACTTCCTGCCATGGGATAACATTTAAACAACGGTCGGGTATGCATGGCAACTAATTAAGAATAATTTTTAATCAGTGCGTTGTTGTGAAAGTGTAAAAGTCAATAATATCGATAGGTGAAAAATCAATTACCGTGTGTTGTAAAATGTATTATTTGATATATCTTGATTTTCGACTAGTGAAAAATCAAAAAATCGATTGAAAATCAATGCACACCGCGTGCAGGAGTGCAAAAGCCAATCATATTGATTGGTGGAAAATCAACGTATCACGCGTTGCAAAATATATTTCCCAATGTATCTTGATTTTTGATCAGTGAAAATCTAAAAATATTTATTAGAAATCGATATACACCGTACGTTGTAAAATATTTTGTCTAATATATTTTAATTTTCAATCGATATCTTAAATTAGATTTATGCTACATAATTTTGTATATAATATAACCCATATTAATCTTTAATAAATGAATACAAGATGAAAAAATTGATAATAAAGATGAAATTTGAAATAGACATATATGATAAATAACATGTAAGAATAATAAAATTAGAAAAATAATAAAATAAAATAAGAGAGGAGAGAAAGTAGAACGGTAGAGATAGAAAATAAATAATTAAAAGAAAAAATCACAGCCGCAAGAAGGTCATTGAAAATTGAAAAAAAAAAATTGTGGTGACAGGACACCTACAACTACGTTTCACACGTAAACTCATCTTATTTATAGATAATACATCAAAAAATAAAAAGGTACGGACACAAAATAACCATACAGACACACACGTGTGTGCTTCATGAAATTAATTTGAAGCCATAACGGATTATCCATTCTTTTGACTAGCTATCTAATACAGAACGTCGAAGTGCTTCAATTGTCTAACGTAGGTCATGTCCAACGATTGCTTTAATCACTTGTGTGATATATATGATGACGTACCTTTCGTTTTTTTATTGGTCGTGTGTCAGATGTAGAAGTTGCGGAGGGAAGTCACTGTGATGTGATAAAGGGTCCAAAGTATCCGACGAATAAGATCTGCAAGGAAAAGTGCCCTAAATATTGCCGAGGCAGGGACTGTGGAGGCCACCCTTGCGGCGGCTGGTTTTGCCGGCGTAGAAGGTGCTACTGCAAATGCTGAAGCCATCCAAGCATCTAGCAAGCACTATATATATATAAATAAATGTCGCCTACATCGACAAATTATCCTTATGTAATAGGTTCATACTTCGTGAGTATCTATATATGCATGATCACTGCTTGTCGTCATCATCAAAATTGGTTGATTAATATATATTTCGGCCGGTTGCTGATCGAGGGTGGTGTTGCTGATCGATCCAACCACCTTTACGAATAAATAAATGCAATATACACATATGACATGTTTACCTTGCTATGTGCTTGCATGATTTAATTTTCTGTATGTGATCTTAATTTTTGATGTGTAATTTCCTACATTCATGATGTATAAAAGTGTCTGCTAATAATATTTAAGGTTGGTGTGATTTGCATTTTAATGTATGTGGGATCTACTTTCACAGTTTGATGTCATTTCTTTTTCCTTGACCAAGCTTTCACACTAGTTTGAAGAAAAATAATAAGATATCTGCCCAGTTGACAGGACACTCTCCTGGTTTTCCCATAATCCAAGTCCTTCTGGTGGTGATATTTTGATATCATGTGATTTTATTTTGTTATTTTTTTCCACCTATACTATTGTAAGGGGCATTGATTCTTGTAAAAATCTTTCGTGCAATCCAAACATGTTGAGGATTTCCAACAATCTTTATACGTGGGATCCTTCGAGTGCCCATGGTGATTTGTGATCACCTGTACTTGATGGAGTTTGTTGAAAGGCTTTTCTTCTTGTTCATGCTCGAGGAAATACCCCTAGATGACGTTGATGGATGGGATTTGATTCTTGACGGCAACCAAACTAATTGATGCATGGAGGAAAAAATTATAGAAGATACCAATAAGAATTAAAGTTGAAAATGATATAAAATTAAGATTATAGTTTCATATGAGCATAATAATGTGATCAAGGAATTATTACATATATATATATATATATATATATATATATATGCTATTTATTGATTTCTTTATATCATAGTCATTAAATCATAGATAATGTATATATATTATCTATATTCGGTAACGAATGAAATGGATTTGAGGTAAATATTATTGGATCCAATATTAAATGCAATAAATAATTATTCTAACTTTTGATGCTAACTTGGTGGGATACTTTGGTGTGAACTTTTTTTTATGTTGGTTTTGCCTTTGTTTGTTTTTGGTATGAGTTGTAGTAGCCTTTTCTTTTTTATTGCTCTTGCAAGTCACAAGTTGTAGTTCTTTCCTCTTTTTTTCCTTTATATTGGGTAAGCTTCATATGATCCTCTTGTTCCCCCTTATACTTGCCTCTCTATGGAGAGAGGGTTGGTACTTCTAGCTGACCTTAATCCTTGGATCATCTGTCTAATTGATTTTCAATTGTTGCCAAGCCACAAATATACAATAGCCTTGCACAACATGTTTTATGTAATTATGAAAGTTCAATGCATGGTAGGTGCAAAATTGTAGCATGAGAAGTCTTCTAGAAATATTTAAACATTCGCTTTCATTTTGTATTGATCAAGTTCATATCAGCTATTTTACCTAGGTAAATAATTCCAAAAAAAGGAATAAGCAAAACTTGAAAAATACTTTCAAAGTCCATAATGCAACTTGGTAAATGCTACAATGTGTTAGGATATAACTACCATTCTTATTAGAACATCCCTTGTAACTACAGAGGTATCTTAATGTAGTATTTGACTTGCTTTCCTTCAAGTTGGCCTAAAAAGGGACTACCTCATCAAAATTTAATTCAAAAAAATATCAATCCTTCAATCAATCACCACGATAAAGCTAGCATGCAACAATATGAGATGAAACACTAACTTTAACCCGTTCATTATCATTAGATACAAATGTCTCAACAAAAAACTCTAAATTCAACTACAGATTGTTTGGCACACATTATAATCTAACCTTTATCTTGTAATTTACATAGATCACCTTCAGTTGCTCGAAAGAGAGAAATGAGCTATAGCATAAAGCTTGATCACAATTGAAGCTTGACTATGAGTATTGGAGTTCTGAAACATAAGAGTGCAGGGTTAGCAAACGGTTGAGGTTGTAGAAATTTAATTCAATTCCTTCCATCCCTATTTATTTATGGACTTTCGAGGGCATTAAATCTTCTTATGAAAGCTTCTTCTTATGGAAAATTCTACCCAATCAACTTTGGACATCTATCTCTCCATTGGTACTTTTAACTTGATCGATGTTGTTGTGTTTCTTAGCTAACATGGTAAATTTGTTATAATGAACTTGTTTGTGATAACACCTAGATTCATAGTATTTCAATCATGATACCTCCAAGAAATATACAATTTGGACCTCATGGGTCTCTTCGTTAGAATCTTTAGTTTTTGGCTTATATAGACTTCTTATTTGTTTGTATAAGTATCCTAGCTGTTAATTTTAATGGACTTCTAAGTTAAATCCCTTGTCCTACTCATATTTTAACCACTAATTTTAATCAACTGTTTACTGTTGCTTATAACAATAACGACAGCAAAAATATATTTCTCGTCGCTTAAGTAACCGACAGTAAATATTAATGACTACTATGCGTTCATCGCTTTTTTCTAATTGATGTTAGAGGAAGTATATGCATTCAACGTCGCTTATTTAAATAAGTGACAGTAAAAATATTTTTGCCATTACTTTATCAAACTGACGGCATATAATCGACAGGATATCCTATTTTTCTAGTAGTATCTTTTTAAGTTATCAAATATATATTTGAGTTAGTAAGTTTGTCCTTTAATGCAATAATCTTCTCGTACTTTTCATGAGTCAGCCAGTTACCCATTAAAAACTAATCAAGCGATGGCCTATTTTCTTGGACACATCTGATTTATCAAGCAGAGCCAATCCTTTCCCTAAAATGGCTACTCTGTCATAGTACGACTATTAGGATCGTTGTTCCATTTTCTTAGACAAGAATTGATTCTTACACTCTTAAAAATTACTTAAATATTTCTTTTGACCTTAAGATAGCTAGATACATATTTTTTACACTTTATTATGCTATGTCCTTTCTCTCGCATGTGCTAGAGTACTCAGACTTTTGTCACTTCATATCTTGGAGATTATTGAAGTGACACTCAATTTAAAAATGCTTTACTTAACCTATTAATAAGGCAAGTAAGGATCAATCCCTTCAACGAAATGGATTACGTTAAAACCTCCCTTTTATGATTTATTATATGAATTAGAGTTGAGATTCATAAATTTGAGCATGTATGAGACAATTTTACAAAATTAATTAGAAATAAACAACACAATACACTTGTGATTTACCCGTCGTCGGATAGAGAGGTGGGGTTCTCCAGTCGGACACGTTTGGATAGGATAGGTATTTCCTAATCACGAAGGATTTACTTGATTATCCATAAAATTAACAGTAGGATGAGGATGGGCCATAAGCGGAAGAGAAGCCCCCCCTTTTTAGTAACATTGTCTGATGGAAGCGGGGAACTTGGTTAAAGTAAGTTTACAAGGGTGATATTAATTAATTAATTAACCAATGTGACTTTTTTTATTGAATGGAATGATCAAACCAGTCAATCATGCAAGTGTCGAACGATGGCTAGGTGAGTTCCAATAGCTCATTATACGATGGGCATTATGGTCAATTTCCGTACATGTGTGTCCATGTAACATGTCACATCGTAAAAGTCATTTTGTTGACTTTTGGACATGGATATTTAACGATGCTCTTGTGCTACTTATTGATTCAAGAGCTTATTGGATTTGGTCTTCTAGGAGCGATATTATACCTTTTGCACAAATTGCTTAGATCAAATTCGAAGTTATTATCCTCTTATTCAAATTCAATTTATATATTTATTTATTAGCCGCGGAGTAGCTATTGTTGCCATTCCCGTGATTTATTTTTTTTATTTTAATTTTTAATGATTCAGTTGCTGCAACTGTTTGTTTACTTCGTTATCTCTTTTTCTCTCTCTCATCTCATCTCTGCTATTTTCTTTTGATTTATTTTTATTGTACGTTATTCATTATGTACATCTATTTTAAAATTTATCTTTTTCATTGACATCATCATTTTATATTTTTTTATTAGAGATTAATATTGATTATATTTCTATAAGAATATAGAATAATATATATATAAAATCTTACAGAATAAGTTTAATCTAAGATACTGATTTAAAATTAAAATATACCAGATAAAATATTTTGCAATGCGCAGTATGTATTGATTTTCAATTGATTTTTTAATTTTTCATCGGTCGAAAATTAAAATACATCGTGCAATATATTTTATAACACGTGATATATTGATCTTCTACCGATCAATATAATTGACTTTTACACTCTCGTATGTAGTGTGTATTGATTTTCAATTGATATTTTTTAATTTTCTCCGGTCGAAAGTCAAGAAACATCAAGAAAAATATTTTACACCGTGTGATACGTTAATTTTCCACTGATCAATATGATTGACTTTTACACTCTCACATCAAGTCACATGTTAAAAACTAAATATATTGAAAGAACACCTACAAAATTATAAGAACTATAAACAAAATTATTAACTCCTGTATCTAAAGTATCTAGCTATATCACCAATGTTATTTCAACATTCTAACTACCGAAGAAATGATGAAGACCGAGCATTTCTCAATGTGAAAAGGACGTAGCTTTAATTAATGATATACATCAAATAAGAGTTCATTAAATATCTAATAACTTTGAGGTAGTCCTTGAAAAACTTCTCACAGAGGATATGCCAAAGTATCTTTATAACAAGGAAACATAAACCTAAAGTAGAGTAGATCTAGGAGAGCTCAATGTGGAATATTACAATTCCGTAGGCTTACGAGAGTTCTTACTCAGGCAATAGTTTTCTATTACACAACCAGAGTAGGCATGTTGTGGGCCCACAGTCAACGGACTTCTTGGACTCAATCATGTAAGTTGGATTGATTGTCCTTATGATTTTTGTTTTTGAAGGAAAGAAAGAATCGCTGTCGCTTGCAGTAGTTATCTAAAATTTTATTAATAAAATCATGTATCTATAGGTGTAATAATCGAAAATGTGTCTAACTCTGTGAGTTTCTAATTACATTTTCTGATAATGTTCGAACCTGGTAGAAGATTAGGTCGTTCCTCATCAGCCACACCCCCCACAAAATTGCTACCATCCTCTCTTGTCCCATCCGTCATCCGCTAGGTGCTGCGGCGAGCCCTCCTAGGATGGGAGGGGCTCCTCGCAAACCAAGAGCCAAACCTCTTGCATGAAAGAGCACACCGTTAAGAGGTGGATTGTGCTATCCTCTACGTCGGAGCAAAGTACGCAGGCTTAAGCCTCGACCCCCATCTTAAGTTGTCGCTACCTCTTAGTGATCAACCCGTCCCTCCAAGCCAACCAAAGAAACATCCACATCTTCAAGGGTGCCTTGATTCGCCAAAGGTGACTACACTACATGTCGGTGTGCTCAACCACCAGATCATTGACGAGGATGTTGTAAGCACAACGTGGTGTAGATTTTAATGGAGGGGGTGAGATTGAGCGTAATACGAACGTAATGCGGAAATATAAATAAACAATCTCACAAAATATGCAATCTTACAAGTACATAAGAATTTTAGGTGGAAACCCAAACTCGGGTAAAAGCCATCACTTAAGTCTCTCGACTTAGGATTTCCTGATCTACCTAGTAAATAAAATCCACTAACGAACTACTTCAAACGAGGGTAGTTCAACCTCTTACAACCGACACTACTTTGTACGAGGGTAGTGTACCTCAAATCCCTTCTCTTCACGAGGAGTATTTTGTTTCGCAAGGGAGATGAGAATTCACAAAGTGAATACCCAGCAAAGACAATTATAATAAATCCTATAGAGCCACAAGGTAAGAGTAAATCCAATTAGCTTCTATAGGCAAAAGGACTTCCTTTAGATGGAAGTGGTGCGACGTGAAGTCGGCAACATAACGATGCTCTTGGATGGGTGATAAATGGCTTGGAGAGCAACAACACTTTCTTCTTAAAGATTTCTCCTTTACTTGGACACAATATGATGTTGAAGTAGTTTCTCTAGGTGTTTTTAGCTTAGGAAGGGTGTTCCTCTATTTATAGAGGTCCTAAGAAGGCTTTGGAAGGCCTTGGAAGCCTCCTGTAGTCGTTGGGAACAAGGCTCAAGAGAGTGGTCCAAATCTCAATGAAATCAGGGTCATTTATGATTCTGACAGAGTTATCAGACGTCTGCACTTAAGGTCAAACATCTGGATCTTCATCTGATCTAAAGGTCGGTCGTCTGATATAGAAGGATTGGTGATTTGAACTGGGTTGGATCAAGACGGACGTCTAAGAATCACTTTTAAGACGTCTGGGACAAAAATCAGACGTCTAATTCTAGATGTGTTGCTTCCTGTTTTCACCAGATCGAAATAGGGATTAAGTATTTTGTTGCATAGACAACAAGTCGGACATCTAGCAAGATGTCTAGTCGTCTAGAAAGGTAATCCTCTATGGGAATGGATTTCCTGAGAGGCTTAGTGGCTAAAACCTCTGACAAAAGTGATTTGGGTCAGATCTTAGCCTAACATCTATTTATCAGATATCTGGGATACTCTACGGACGTCTGAAAGTGTAATAGAATTAATTATAGGGCAATCTCCAAGGATTATCTACCGACAGTCCAATGGTCCTATTGTTGGACGTCTGTTAATGGCATCAGACGTCTCCTAAGATGTCTAGACTATGGGCTGGTCGACTGAAATTAATGGACAGAACGCACTAAGTCCAGCCTAAGTGTTTAGATGTCTGGACAAAAGGTCAGACGTCTTAAAGTCACAGATCAGACGTCTGAGGTCCATATTAGACTCTGATTAGGCTATCTGAAGCCTATTTTGATTTTTCTTATTTTTCTAAGTGTTTGTCTGAGAGTCCTAGTGAGGTGTAAGGTTTCCTAGGACTAAGGTAAGGTACTTTGGACTCTTTACAACAATTCTAAAGAAAAAGAGCAAAGTACAAATCAAATGAATACATGAACAAAAGTATCTATCCTATTCTTCATCTCCTTCCTTCTTCAAGCTCTCGCTCCAAGTGAAGCTCCTTCTCCTCTATCAAGCTCCTCCAATCCGTCATGGATGCGAGCTTGAGTTCCTTCACACTTGTATCCATTCGCATTATCCTAAAACTTATAAACTCACATGTAAATGTTAAATTACAAGTGTTTTGTTATCATCAAAATTAACGATCGTGGTGTCCTTGCACCAACAATCTCCTCCTTTTTGATGATGACAAAATCACACATGATAATCCAAAAATCTCCCCCATTTTTGATATTATCAAAAAGGTTTAATTAATTCTAATCATTTATCCTATACTCCCCCTTAATACATGCTCTTCTAATTTGGCTTAACTCCCCATTTCTAATGGATATATAGTTATAATCATTTTAAAAATCTCCCCTAATCAAAAGAGTTGAAACATATGGGAAAAGTTTATTTATCTCCCCCTTAATGATGGACATATAGCATGTAAATTTTATCTCCCCTTATTTAAATGCTACTTACTGAAATTAACATAAAAGAGAGGGTAAAGGGTGATAAATGCTAATTTATCAATGATGTAGAAACATCCATTTAGGATAAAATGACTATTTATGAATGTTCCTAGGCTTAGATATGCATTTCATATTATAAATATTGCATAACATGCACCATTTTGCATTTAAAATAGTTTGTATAAAGTTTAGGTTAATTCGTATCCTTTTATCGCCAGGAGAGGAGAATTATTTCAGGGCCTTGGATTGACAATCTGACTGTACGGATATGATCAAAACGACAATCAGAGTCCAACGCCTTCGAAATAGTGTTGATCGAAGTTCCGTAGCACACTATGCAGTCCGAGGAAGATTAAAGGCCAAGGAGTAATGTGGCGCTAATCAGAACCTCAGATGCCAAATCCGACCACACGGATGAATCCGGATTGACGATCGCAGCCCAACAACGTGAAAATCGACCCAATCCGACATCCATGGCGTCATTTACAAAGCACAGAAGATGGACGGCCAAGTGCCACGTGGCACCATCCCAGCTGCCCTAAACAATCGCCCCTCTTTAAAGGCACCTTCCCTCGCGAGATCTAGACCGTTGGATCTCCATCCAACGACTCTGATGAAGCCACGTCGTCTCTCTTCCTACAGCCTACACTCTCCAAGCGCTCTCGGCCGTTGGATCTCCATCCAACGGCTATAAGCGATCGTGCCTCGGTTATTCTTTACGACAATCCGTGGTGATGGCGCATTGGTGAATAGCGGTGCTCTCAAAGAGAGGGTGCAGGTTCAAAATCTGCCACAACCCCACTTAGCAAAACACAAGTTTGTAGCTAAACTGAGTCGCCCGATTTGGATTGAGCGGCGTAGACCTCGCCATGTAGCGCAACGAATGCGGCTACATGCACACACGCGATTGCACGCCTAGTTAGATGCCTAATCTGACGTGACAGCTGAGCGTGCGATCTTCGCATGATTGTGACTGTCGATCGAGCATCTAATGATGAGGAAGCGAGCACGTGAGTTGGCGACCTTTAACAACGCCTTTGATGTCACTAAATGCCCTGTATACGAATTGTCCTCTCCCCTTCCACTATAAAAGGACCAGCACCCCTCCATCCACCTTCATCTCTTCCTTTCTCTCCCTCACCACCTCCAAGGCTCTAGAGAGAGCTTATCCCAAGCTCGGGATGCTCCCATAGAGTAGAAAACCAACATTTTTCCCTCCTCTCATCCTCATTCGTGGAGCATCCTATGGCTGTCCTCTCATCACTTCGGGAAGTAGATCCTTGCCACAATGCCGTCCTGTCCTGCCCTCCGTCCTTCGACATAGTTCTTCGTCCCGCTCTTCACCACCTTCGTCCAGGAGCCATCAAAGAGAGCCATCCTCTAAGCGACTGTCGAGGGGGATTCTTCTCACCACCCTCTATCTTTTCGCTTTCTAGTGTAGTTTTTCACTTTCTATCTGTAGCAAATATTTGTTTAGATAAAAATATTGATATTTTCTCTCTCTCTCTCTCTCTCTCTTTCTTACTTTGTAAGTAGATTAGCTAGATAAAAACCAATGCTCTTTGGTTTTTCTGTGTTTTTTCGCCTTACTTAACCTTTTAGCTCACTTTGCTCCTTTCTTTCTATTATTACAGGTACCCTTCCAAGGCGAGCCAAAGTAGAATAAATCAAAGTAAAGTGCAATTAGAAGGTTATGTAAGTGTATCCCTACCACCCCTACCTTAGATTTCATTTTGCCACATTAATAACTCGAACTTAAATCAACCTAGGTACTTTTATAAACCCTAGGATATATCTGATTGTTTAATTATCACTTCACCTCACCTCACCCACTCGCATAAATTCAAAAAAAAAAAAATACTCTTCTCTTCTTGTAGGATTAAATTGAAATTTACACACTTAATACCCACAACTCTCATCCTAAGGCACACAATTACTTTGATTCTACCACTTAATCGAGATCTGACCTGTGGATCCGGTACACCTTAACTCAACACACACATAAGTGAGTAGAAATCTGATTAGGGTAAGGCTTTTTGTGTGCCGTAATCAAGTGGTGCAACAAGCCAATTGCTTGAATTGTTTGGGCCGCACCACGTAAATTAAAAGTGATTCATCAAGTAGCTTGCCATTTAGGTTTGACTTTTAGAACTAAACCAGGCACTCCACATTATTTCTGATTTTTAAAAGGAATATATCTACATCCATGTTTTCAAAACTTGGAGTGTTCTATTGAACCTTGATTGAACCAACTTAAGGATTAAACCCTAAAAGCTACTAAACAAGGTTAAACTCTAAAAGACACATCATTAAATAACCTTGTTTGCAAACTCCAGTTGTGCACACACAAACACATTTTAATTGATCATTAAGGGCACAACCCATCTAAAGGGCCCATCACATTCCAAGAGCACAGTCATCCCAAGCCTAATTAAAACTTAGTAGATGTTGGCCTTAAGGATTAATTCGCTCTTCGAGACTCCAACTGAGATTTTTTTCGATTAATCTACTTCTACCGGTCCATCTAATGTCCAACTAAGGGAGTAGCGTCAAACGACCGCGGTTGGGGGGTATCAAAGGAACCTAAGGCGAAAGTTAAGGGAAGAACCTTCTCCTCAACCCCTCCCTCTAACTAGTTGGATTGGCCAGGTAGAAGTAGACCAAATCGTTTCAGTCATCTCAAGATAGGTTATGAGAGTCTGTAGATCTGTAGGCTAACCCACCTAAGGATAGGTTTGGTTGATTGTATTGCAGGGCACCTTTCTCTGTCTGTTTTCCCTCCTGTTTCACCATGTTTCTTCCACACCACACTTGCATTTCGAATCCTACCCTCCTACCATCACTTATCCTTAAAATGATTACTATCCTAACTCGACTTATGATTACCCATCTCCTAGTCGGGATAAACTTGATTGGGGATATGATTCCGGACCTCAATGTCTAGGACCTAACCTTGGACATCATGATTATGATTATTATCCTTCCTAGTGTTACACTGAGTATAGATCTCCAGCCTTTGATGATCAACCTAATCCAATCTATAATCAAGAAGGATATGATGATTATAACTCTTACCCTCCCTAGGATTATACTGAATATAGATCACCACCTCTCTTTGAACAACCCGAAATGACCTACTATCAAGGAGGAACCCAAGAACCTTAATTTCTTGACTACACTAGTTTTAACCCAAACCCACCCAACCCTGAACCGGACCATTCGGTTCAGGTGAACCAGGTCCAAGACAGGATGTTGGCTAACTTGAGGAACACCATACAATCTTTAGAAGCTCAGCAAATACTATGCATTGAAGCATTGGAGCCTATGATCAAAATGATTGATGAACTTAATAGTTATTTATTGGATTGGCTCCAAGATGTTAAGGATAGGGGCCCAGGTGAGTTTTTACTTGGGAAGTTGTCAAGATTGAGGTTGAAATTCGTGGTTGCCATAGTTCAATCTTGGGATGATTCTCAGGACGAACCCCCTTCAGGAGAGCCAATGTCTAAACTCGCTCAAGCACCTGTCGGGGGGGACACATTTTCTGAGATCGAGGATGACCAGGTTGGGTTAAAGTAATCAATCAAGGATGATGTGATTTTCTCACTCGAGATCCTTGAGCTAGGGAGCAAGGAAAAATATGTCTCTATAGACCAGGGAACAACATATGATTTTGAGACATATATAAATGAGGATCAAGAATTCTTTGATTGTGAGGGTGAAGAATCTGTAGGCGAGGTCTCACTTGAGCTCAAAGAAAATGGTTTTAGTGAGACAAACGAGACTAAGAAATCTGATGAACCATTTGATAGCCCGATTATCGAAGATTGTGATTCGGTTGGAGCCAACTTAGAGGATCCGAATCCTGATTCAATCAGTAGCCCCATTTCTCTTCAGTACCCTGAAGAATATAGTGATGATCTTGAAATTATTAAACCCAAGTCAATTATGATTCAACCACAATTGTTGGACTTGTATATTTTAGATGGGGTGTACAATGATCTTGAGATCCTGGAAACTGAACACTTGAACTTGGAGGATAGGAATTTGGAAGTTAAAAACTGGGAGGCTACTTTTGAGGGAAAGACGATTTTGGATTTATGGGTTCCTATTGACCTGAAACCACCTACCTTCTATCAAAACCCTTATGATATCTTGGATGTGCAACCCAAGATCATAATAATTGATTATCTTTCTGAGCTGAACTCTAAGTGGACACATGAATCTATTGAACCTGATCTATCCATTGTCCACCACTTCAATCTTGGGTTGCACACCACCTAACTGCATGCTCGGCTCCGCAAACATAACAATCTCCAGTTCTGGGTGATTTTCATCCAGAACCTTAGAACTTCTCGCCCTTGGGGCATGGGTCTGCACCATAATCTGTTCCACATCTGTGGACACTTGCTAGCAGGTCCTGAGATCAATATTTTTATTTTGATTTTGAACTGCACCTGTGAATTCTTAACCTCTTCTTTATTTGTATAATATACCTAGCTGAAGGCAATACACTTAGCACATGTGGATATTCCATTTTCTCTTCTGAGCTGACTGGAGTTTCACGACATTCAGGTGATATTCTATTTATTCCGCCATTTTCATGTCTTTATTTCTATAATGAGGACATTGCATCATTTAGTCATGGGGGGTGGATACTTAGTCCTAAAAATATTTTGTTAGCTCCATGGAATTTCTTCCATTTTCGTAAAAAAAATTAGAATTAGGAGAAGAGAACTTAGGCATTAGGAGTTGTTAACTTTAGGAAACGATACTTTAGGACTTGAACACTTAGACTCTTCAGGTCTTCAGGCTTAATCAGCCCGGGTGTCCACTTGAATGTGGACTTGGTCTCAAGTCCTTGCCAAGTAATTTTATTCTAATTTGGCCAATAAATTAGGGTGATAAGTACATGATTTATCAACTCGCCCTTTGATTTGAGGGGACTTTAAGCCTAAGCATCTACACACTATTTGCACTGACTCACTTTTCGACGATTTTTATGAAAATTAGGTAGCTAACGAACTTTCTAATGTAGTATGGCTGGCAAGTTGTCATGGGTAACAGCCTATTGATAGGTTGTCCAGAGCCCAGCTACATGACCATACTCATTCTACTGCTTTTAGGTAAATCTTAGATCAGGGAAGCCACCTACTTAGAAAAAGAAAAAAATGATACTAAAAAATAAAAAGGAAAAAAAGAAAAATAAAAGAAAAATAGAAAAAGGAGAAAAATAAAAATAGAACAATAAACCACACTTCACCACATGAGTATGGCTAGTAAGTTGCTGTGGGTAATAGCCCATTGGCCGATTGTCTAGAGCCCAACTCACAAAAATGCATAAATAACTCCCAAAACACTTAGGGAAAAAGCGAGGAAGTAGAATAAACTGGGGAGATATACATTGGGTTCGCCCTTGTGTTGACTCCATAAAAAAATAAAAAAAATTAGAAGAAAGCTACCGATCAGAAAGATAAACCTTTAGGCAGAAACTCTTAAAGTCACCTGGGGTCGTAGAAACTTGAAGTCCGTTTTAATGGCCACTTAGTGAATCTATCACTCTTTCACAAGATGCTTAGCGCTTAGAGTCCTTTTTGAGTCTTGGGTGGGTTAGGTAGCCGTAAAAAGTTATCTTGAAACTCCCAACTCCAAAATTCCAAAAAAATTAGAAAAGAAGAAAAAACAAAAAAATGTGTATCTTCCCTTTTCAAATAAGGTGTTTGCAGTGCTTGATCGTGTTTTATAAGTCAGTTGCGCTGTAGTATAGGTGACCAAGCATTGACAACAAATAAAAATTTATTACTCGAAAACCTAAGTATCCAAGATCGAACACAGAGAGCAAATGCAATTTATTCACTAATCTCAATAATGTAATTGAATACTTAGAATTACTTAAAACTTAAGTCAGAATATAAATGTAAGAGTTTATGAATTAAATCTATAGCGAAAATAAAAGAGTTGGACGTTTGATCATAGGATTAGACGTCTTAAATGACGGCCTCTTATTCTCTTCTTTCTTCTTCTTCTCTTCCTTCTCTTCCTTTCTCTGATTTTCCTCTTTCTTTAGTTCCTTTTCTTTTATTCTTTTGACTTTGGCCGTCTGCTTCTTCTTCCTTGTTTCTTCTCTGTAGCTCCTTTCTAGCCTTTCCTTTCTTCTTCTCTTGCACAGTGTCTTTCTCCTTCTTCTTTCTGTGCAGCTTCCTTTCTTTGCTCTTCTTCCTTCTTCTTCTCTTGCACAGTGCCTACAGTGCTTCTCCTTCCATTGGCTTGAGCCTTTCTTCTTTAGCTCTCCTCTAATGTTCGCTTCTCTTTGGCTTCACCTCTTCCTTCTGCCTTGTCTTTCCTTCTCTTTTTCCTCTGCGAGTCTTCTTCTTTCTTTAGCCTTCCTTCCTTCTTCCTTTTGCAGCTAAGTGTCAGCTTCACTTCAGCAGTGCCTTCCTTCTCCTTCTTCTTCCCTGCACACACCGAAGAGCAAAACCTACCCCTCTACCCACACCTGCGTCTCTCTCTCTGTAGATCTCTCTTCGGTACGCTCTCCAAGAGCCGGGTAATCGGGTCGGTCACGTGCCCGGGTCCAGGCACACCGACGTGGGTGTAGTGTGCGAGGAGTGCTCGATAGGCTAGTTGGGTCGGGTGCCAGGTCCGTGGGGGAGTGTCACGGACGAGGCGTGGTAAGGGCGAGGGACCTCACCCCATGTGTGTCTCGAGGCAAATAACATGAAACACAAAATCAATTTATCGCACGCACCTCACTCCTGCGTTCACGAGGTGAGACTAATGTCCCACCCGCTTCGCTCACGCCCGCAGGAGCTCCTTCTTCCAATTGCTGTAGCTGGAGGCCTCGCAACGCTAATTGCCTGGACAGATGACTGCGCGAGACCAACCCGTGCCTTCTAGACCTGGGACCCTGAAGTGCTTCAGCCTGCAGCAAGCTTACGACCTTCTCGAGTCGTCGCTAATGGCGGCTGGTGCTCACATCTGCCACACATGAATACGGCCTGGTGGCCCCATTAAAATACATGGGAGGCTTCTCCATATCAAGGCGAAGGTGGGACGGTAGGTGGCAGGCCGCGAGGTGCCCTAGGCATGCGTGCTTAGGTCGCTCTGTGGCTGGGTTTATGGGTTAGGTCGTGAGACGTTTAGGGAGGTGTAGGAGGTCTGTGAGTGGGTGAAAAATGTTCAGTGGTCTGTGGTGGAGGTGAAGAGGTTGGTGGCGAGACGTGTGGAGGTGTGGAGTGACGGATGCGTCTCGCCGAAGGTTGGCCGAAGATGGCGGTGGACAGTGGCTGTCGAGGGGTAATTTGTGAAATAGATTGAGGGGAATTGAAGAGGGATAGAGAGGAGTAAGTCTAACCTAATTAAGTGGACGAAAGGGGACAGATGGCGACTGGAAGTACCTGCTGTCGCCGGAGAAGAAGGCATCCAGTGGAGGGAGACGGTGGCGACCACAGGGCTAGAGATGCTCGCGCGGGTGTTGCGTGATGCGGAGGAAGATGGTGAGGGCGGCTCTGCCACTGGTATTGTGGCAGAGCTACGAGAAAGAGGAGGGAGGCTTGCCGGAGCTTGCTGGACTACTTGGCCGGAGGAGAAGAAGAAATTGTGGTGGATCTCTGGCCAAGTCGAGCTAAAGAGATGCGGCGGAAGATGGTGGTCATTTTATAGGCACTGGCAGGGGCTCCTGTACTTGGAAGACAAGCTTTCAAGTGTGTGAATCCTCACCGGAGAAGGAAATCTGTGGGATACCCAAATCTCTCATGTGTTCGCACGAGAGATTGGGTGTGAATCATGGATTAGAACCACGCTCAGATGGAAGGGAATTCCTCAGAGAATCTCCCTTCTAAATCTGGGAGGAGATCTCTGAAGAATCAAGGAGTACTCCCCCTCCATTCCTCGTCGGAGTAGGATTTCTCCCCATTAATGGAAGAGGGGCCTGTTTGTAAGAGTGGCGATGAAGTTAGGGGGTTTGTGTAATGGTTTTCAAAAGATAGGGGCTAAAATGTAATTGGGTCTACAATTTTGCAAAGTAGGTCAAGATGACCTCTCCTTAGGTCCAAATTTTGGTACAAACCTAATTTGGACCTAAGGAATCTAATGGTAAAGTTAAATTTTAGGTTTGACCATGTTTGACTGGACTTTTTGCATAAAAACTCAAATTAGGTCCATTAATGAGCTAGGACCCTAATCTAGGTCAAATTGAAGGTTCTAAACCCTAGGGGATATTTTTCCATGAATTTTAGAGGGTTTACTTGATTTTTATCCTGACCAGAACCTTGTTGAATTAAGCGGGTCTGTTTTAGGGTTACAGAATGTCATTTAATTCCTAGACTGCACATGAACCCATTTCTGTCTGAACCAACCCACTTTTTATCTTATTCAGACCATTTGACCTATGTTTTGCCTTTGAGAAATCCCATTTATGTACTGCACTGGTAAACTTGCAGTTTTAACCTTTATTTCATGTTTTCTTCTCCGAACACTTATTCCTTGAATTAAGCCCTTCTCCAGGTTATGTAGGAGCTCTTATTCTCTTTCTTAGGTCAAAATGAGCTAGTTAGGGCTCATGATGAGGCTCTCATCATACCCCCATGCCTAGATTTTGCTAGTCGCTTAGCAAAATTTTAAGATTTTAACTTCTGTTCTAGACCCTTAGTGTCTGTTATCAGTCATGATAAGTGTTTTTCTTTTTCTTTTGTGATTAGGTTAGAATGCCGACAATAGGCCTAGAGGTACTCAAGTACCAACCAAAATCTGGACCTGACCCGCTTTAGCCTCATTCCTCTGCGAAGGTTTTTAAGGCCCATAGAAACTAACCTAGGGTTTCTTGGATTTCGTGGTTAAAGCACCCGTGCTTGAGACATTTTTAGCCTAGGTTCAGTTTGCAGTGCGTTTTTGTAAGAGAGAGATAGAAGATTTATTTGTTTGGGAGCTTTCTCTCTCTTTTCTTTTTATTTCTAGCTTCAGATTGGCTTCTCAACACGGTCTGTATCAGATTCCTCGTCCCCATCATCAACCCTTAAGGGTCCTTAGCAATCGATGCTTCGTGATAGCATCGCCCATGGCAACCCCCAGAACCCTGGCTTTCGAGATTTTGAGATAATCCTGCCCATGGCATTCCGTGGCCGAATCCAGACCCTGGCAATCGACATTTCGTGATAATGCCACCCATGGTATTTGAACTAGCAAAGTGCTTACATGCCCATGGTAGGATATTTAAATATCCTAAGAGACAAGCACTGAGGAGACGATATATTGTTACTCATCTTTGAGGGGAATTTCTCGCCTCTCTACGTCGGGAACTCGTCCAAATCAACTTGTGTTGATCGGCCGCTCCTAATCTAGGTGACTTTTTCAAAACATTGAAACGCTTTTTACATGATTTTGATATTTATGCGCACTAAACCAGACTGTGTGTGGATTGAGGTGCTTAGGTTATCGAATCCCGCAAATCGAAGGTCAGTTAATGAGGCCGAATACTTCCTAAGCCTTTGACCTAATACTTAAGCTTCGCATTTTCCCCAACCTCTTGAGGATTATCCAAATCTTAGCGGGTACATGAATCTTTAAGCCTAAGAGTTTAGCCCAGAAGGTCTAAGATCAGCGTTCCTGCTAATCTCTTTTTGTGTCTCCTTAGCACTTTTCTTTCATTTTTTTCTTTTCTTGATGTGGTCTAGAACTTCGGTTAATTCCTTAATCTCTTACTAATGACTATCTCTTTTTCTTTTTCATTTTGTGCTCCTTTTTGTCATTTTTGCTCTTTTTCTCCTCCTTATAATTATGTGGCTCACAAAATTTCCTCCCTCATCCATTTTTTTGTTCTTTTTCATAATTTTTCAACTTTTTTATGTTTTTGACATATGTGAATTTTTTTGTGAGAATCCTTCTGACTTTTTCTTGGTTTTGTATGTATGCACTTTATCACCCCCCCATGCCTAAGTTTTGCAATGTCCTCATTGTAAACGGAGGGTGTGAAATAGTGTTGAGGTCAGGGACTTAGAATAGGATACATCGGGTGGGTGAATTAGTCAAAAATGACTGATGCGAACGATTTCAAGCTCTGGTACGTGTACCAGAGGTGGGATCAATTGCCTAGGGTTGAACTCAAGCTGCAATGGACGTGGAGTACAGACAGATAATTAGACGGGTCTCTATTTTTGGAATGACAGGTTGCCTCCGATTAAGTGCTAAATTCAACGCCTTCAGCCGAGCAGAAAATGGGGTGGAGAGGGAGTGGTCAAATCAGCAGAATTTTGTAAAACAAGCACCTTGATTAAGAGCCTGGTTGGTCCAACCAGGTGCTTGTTAAGATCAACAGGTTGATGATGTAGCCCAAACCCAATCAGTCTGGTGGGTTGATAGATGTAGATCAACAGATGGGGAACCCACCATATGCAATGTGGCTCGGATGGATATGGAAGTGAAAACTCGGGTTCAGGCTGAGTCGAATCAGCCTGGTCAGGGTAGGGTTCCGAAAAATCATTAGTGCATGGTGTGGAAACCCTACAGGGGTGATCAGAGAATGATGGATCATGTTTTTCAATCTGATTGATACCTAATATCCGGTATAGATGTGAAGTTAAATCATCTGCAAACAGCTCATTGAGAGGTGAATCAGAATAGAAATTGAGTCCGGTTGCGGGTCAGGGTAGAGAATGGGTTTTGATCAGTTCTGTATGTGTGGAAGAGGTGGCTTCAATGAGAATCGTGTATGAGGGCTCTTCTAGAAAGGAATGACAGGTGGTCTCATGTAGAGACTCCTCATAGTAACTTTCAAACTCAGAGTTAGAGAATGAGTCATGTGAGTTGAGGTCGTAGATTAGCTTGTTATAATCAGGAAGCTGATTTTCTCCGATGTTATGATCAGATTCGAAATCGTCGGAGAGTTTGCGAAAATCAAAATATGAATGAGATTCAAGATCATGAGTTCCACCATAGAATAAATCATATGCTGTAGATTCAGCAGCCTGACTGGTGTCTAGCCTAGATGTCAATTCTGAGCTTAAAAAGGTGTCCTTATCTGGTAGAGGCTCAGGTTCTAAGCTAGTAGGACAGACCCAATTGAAACCCCACACATCCAACTCCTCAGTTTCTGTATCGTAAATTGGCATGACTTCCGAAAAATCAATTGGTTTATCTAAGGATGTTGGCGAGGGATATTCGTCAAATAGAGGCCCAAAATCATATTCTTCATTGAAAAATTGATCTTCCTCATATGGGGCCTTGAAATCTTCCCAATAGGTTTCAGATCTAGATTCTGGGCTTAGGATGTGGGTTGAATCACTAGAATCTAGGTTCGAATAACCTTCGAGGGTCACCTTATCAGAATAAGGGACGGAATTTATACCCTTGAGAGGTTCAGTTATACTCTCATGATTGTAGGAGTTTTGGAATTCTATGCCTGGTGATTCATGGTCTACAATGGGCTCAACATTGTGTTCTCCTGCACTTGGAGCTTCCCAACCTTCTTCAATATCAGGCACATTGTACTCCATCTGGGTTGGGAATCAACAACCATTTTGTGCTTCAAACCCGAGATCAGATTGATCCTCGATGTTGTCCCAAGATGGTTCATCCTCTATTTGTGGTATATATAGGTATTTATGGTCGATAATTTGTTTTAATAATCTTATTATCTCTTCCCATTTTTCAAGATCATCTTGGTGTCACTCCCAAAGTCGAGGATTTGTCATGCATTGAAGGTATTCAAGATTGTGCAATTTTTCTATCTCAATGTATCTTGTGATGAGCATGTCTCAGGTTGATCCTTCTGTGGCTTCTGCCAATAGTACTTGGGCACAAGTTATGATAAAGGTTGTGGTTGTTGGGACGTCAACTTGAATGTTTTCTACTGGTGTTGAGGTTTTGTCTTCTTTTTCATAGAATTTCAGGGCATCCTCAATCATCCTATCTCTCATGGATCTCTGATATTCAGGTTTTTTGAATGGTAGTCCTAAGTGGTTTGGTTGCATATTTGGATCAGGTGGTGGAATCAAGATGTAGAATAGGAGTTTGAATCAAGGTGTAGAATCAAGTTATGAAGCGATTAGATCTGAATAACGAGTCCCACTGAAAATGTATGTGTGTGCTCTAAAGAGAAAAGATGAGGGACTGGAGATGTTTTTGACCCAATCAAGGCACCCAAAAATGTTGGATGACTATGGAGGTTTAGGGCGGATGATACCCCTAGATCATAAGATCGTTTACCTGAGAATTACCTAGGCAGCTAAAGAGGGAGAGTCCCGCAACCCACGGGTTACAGGGTTTCCCCCACCCGACCTCTCTTGTCACTGAGATTCCAGGTAGACCAAAATGGGGACCTTGACCTCTTAAGCCTACCACATTTATTTCAAAGGTGTTTTACGGTTCTCGCTTGAACTTTAGATGTTTTGATGTTGTGATCTAATTTGGAGGTTGGTTGACCAAAGGGGTCAACTTTACCTGACCTATCCTAAATATGGCAGAATGATTCTAGGCTTGGGACCTAGAGACCACCTGATTTGACTCCCAGTTTATTAGGTCCAAGAATTTTTTTAAGATTCAAGTGCTGTTAGAGCTCAATTTTTAGGGTTTGTCTCGTTTAGATCTCTTCAATCAAGGGCTTGGGTAGCACATTGATGCAGAGGGTTCATTTCCTTTTAAATGGGCACGTGTCACTAGCACTCCAAGACCCTACTGTAGAAACCCTAATTTGGTTATATTTCCAATCCTCTTTTCTTCTTGAAAAAGGTTCTCTTTGGACTTAAAAGCAAGAAGTGTGTTGTCCGTGGAGATTAAGCGTGATTTTTATTAGGCACAGGAATTTTGTGGGATTGGATTTAAAAAATCGCTCCAACTTCAAGAAGATTTGAAAAAGTTTCGCAAAATCAGGAAACGTTTACCTTAAAGATGGTGATTATTATAGAAAGAAGGCAACTGATTCCTAAATTAATTGCTTCCTTTTGTCTTTCAAGGATTAGGGGATGGTTTATGGAAGAAAAGAGATTACCTGCCCCAGAGTAGTTAACTTGCAGGAGGGATCTTCTCATGAAATACCTTGCAAGATCACAACAAAGCAAAGTAGGGCAAGTTAGTGTTCAATATGATCGAAAAAAGAATGTAGAGACTGGTGATAAATTGCGCGTTGCTCCCCGGCAACGTCGCCAAAATGTTTGCAGCGCTTGATCGTGTTTTATAAGTCAGTTGCGTTATAGTATAGGTGACCAAGCGTTGACAACAAATAAAAATTTATTACTCGAAAACCTAAGTATCCAAGATTGAACACAGGGAGCAAATGCAATTTATTCACTAATCTCAATAATGTAATTGAACACTTAGAATTATTCAAAACTTAAGTCAGAATATAAATGCAAGAGTTTATGAATTAAATCTATAGCGAAAATAAAAGATTTGGACATCTGATCATAGGATTAGACGTCTTAAATGATGGCCTCTTGTTCTCTTCTCTCTTCTTCTTCTTCCTTCTCTTCCTTTCTCTGATTTTCCTCTTTCCTTAGTTCTTTTTCTTCTATTCTTCTAACTTTGGCCGTCTGCTTCTTCTTCCTTGTTTCTTCTCTGTAGCTCCTTTCTAGCCTTTCCTTTCTTCCTCTCTTGCACAGTGTCTTTCTCCTTCTTCTTTCTGTGCAGCTTCCTTTCTTTGCTCTTCTTCCTTCATCTTCTCTTGCATAGTGCCTACAGTGCTTCTCCTTCCCTTGGCTTGAGCCTTTCTTCTTTAGCTCTCCTCTGATGTTCTCTTCTCTTTGGCTTCGCCTCTTCCTTCTGCCTTGTCTTTCCTTCTCTTTTTCCTCTGCAAGTCTTCTTCTTTCTTTAGCCTTCCTTCCTTCTTCCTTTTGCAGCTAAGTGTTAGCTTCACTTCAGCTGTGCCTTCCTTCTCCTTCTTCTTCCCTGCACACACCAAAGAGCAAAACCTACCCCTCTACCCACACCTGCGTCTCTCTCTCTCTCTGTAGATCTCTCTTCGGTACGCTCTCCCAGAGCTAGGTAATCAGGTCGGTCGCGTGCCCGGGTCCAGGCGCACTGGCGTGGGTGTGGTGCGTGGTGCGCGAGGAGTGCTCAGTAGGCTAGTCGAGTCGGGTGCCAGGTCTGCAGGGGAGTGTCGCGGATGAGGCGTGGTAAGGGCGAGGAACCTCACCCCATGTGTGTCTCGAGGCGAATAACATGAAACACAAAATCAATTTATCGCACACGCCTCACTCCTGCATTCACGAGGTGGGACTAATGTCCCACCCTCTTCGCTCACACCCGCAGGAGCTCCTTCTTCCAATGCTGCAGCTGGAGGCCTCGCAGCGCTAATTGTCTAGACAGATGACTGCGCGAGACCAACCCGCACCTTCTGGACCTGGGACCCTGAAGTGCTTCAACCTGGAGCAAGCTTGCAACCTTCTCGAGCCGTCGCTAATGGCGACTGGTGCTCACATCTGCCACACATGAATACAGCCTAGTGGCCCCATTAAAATACATGGGAGGCTTCGCCGTATCAAGGCGAAGGTGGGACGGTAGGTGGCAGGCCACGGGGCGGCCTAGGCATGGGTGCCTAGGTCGCTCTGTGGCCGGGTTTATGGGTTAGGTCGGGAGGCATTTAAGGAGGTGTAGGCAGTCTGTGAGTGGGTGGAAAATGTTCAGTGGTCTGTGGTGGAGGTGAAGAGGTTGATGGTGAGACGTGTGGAGGTGTGGAGTGACGGATGCGTCTCGTCGGAGGTTGGCCGGAGATGGGGAAGATGGCGATGGACAGTGGCTGTCGAGGGGTAATTTGTGAAAAAGATTGAGGGGAATTGAAGAGGGGATAGAGAGGAGTAAGTCTAACCTAATTAAGTGGACGAAAGGGGACAGATGGCGACTGGCAGTACCTGCTATCGCTGGAGAAGATGACATCCAGTGGAGGGAGACGACGGTGACGACGGGGCTAGAGATGCTCGCGCAGATGTTGCGCGATGCGGAGGAAGATGGTGAGGGCGGCTCTGCCATTGGTATTGTGGCAGAGCGACGAGAAAGAGGAGGGAGGCTTGCCGGAGCTTGCTGGACTACTTGGCCAGAGGAGAAGAAGAAGAAATTGAGGTGGATCTCTGGCCAAGTCGAGCTAAAGAGATGCGGCTGGAGATGGTGGTCATTTTATAGGCACTGGCAGGGGCTCCTGTACTTGGAAAACAAGCTTCCAAGTGTGTGAATCCTCGCCGGAGAAGGAAATCTGTGGGATACCCAAATCTCTCGTGCGTTCACACGAGAGATTGGGTGTGAATCAGGGATTAGAACCACGCTCAGATGGAAGGGAATTCCTCAGAGAATCTCCCTTCCAAATTTGGGAGGAGATCTCTGAAGAATCAGGGAGTACTTCCCTCCATTCCTCGTTAGAGTAGGATTTCTCCCCATTAATGGCAGAGGGACCTGTTTGTAAGAGTGGAGAGGAAGTTAGGGGGGTTTGTGTAATGGTTTTCAAAAGATAGGAGCTAAAATGTAATTGGGTGTACTATTTTGCAAAGTAGGTCAATATGACCTCCCCTTAGGTCCAAATTTTGGTACAAACCTAATTTTGACCTAAGAAATCCAATGGTGAAGTTGGATTTTAGGTTTGACCACGTTTGACTGGATGTTTTGCACAAAAACCCAAATTAGGTCAATTAATGAGCTAGGACCCTAATCTAGGTCAAAATAGGTTCCAAAGGTCAAATTGAAGGTTCTAAACCTTAGGGGATATTTTTCCATAAATTTTAAAGGGTTTACTTGATTTTTATCTTGACTAAAACCTTGTTGAATTAAGCGGGTCTGTTTAAGGTTACAGAATGTCATTTAATTCCTAGACTGCACATGAACCCATTTCTGTCTGAACCAACCTACTTTTTATCTTATTCAGACCATTTGACCTATTTTTTGCCTCTGAGAAATCCCATTTATGTACTGTGCTGGTAAAATTACAGTTTTAACCTTTATTTCATGTTTTCTTCTCAAAACACTTATTCCTTGAATTAAGCCCTTCTCCCGGTTATGTAGGAGCTCTTATTCTCTTTCTTAGGTCAAAATGAGTTAGTTAGGGCTCATGAAGAGACTCTCATCATAAGGCGAGGACTTGGGCGATTTGCATTTTTACAAGAACTCGGGCACTGTTGAGTTTTCATAGTTTAAGACTTTAGTTGGAATTTTCTATTGTTAATAAATAACTTAGGCCTAAGTGCTTAGACCCTAATTCTGTTTTTATATATAGCATTTAGTTTGATTTTGCTAGAGACTAGCAAAAGATAGGCATGGGGGTATTATGTAGACACATCCATTAAGGATAAAATGCATATTTATGCATGTTCCTAGGCTTAGATATGCATTCCATATTATAAATATCGCATAGAATACATCATTTTGCATGTAAAATAGTTTGTATAAAGTTTAGGTTAATTTGTATCCTTTTATGGCCAGGAGAGGGGAATTATTTCTGAGTCTCGGATTGATGATCTGACCATACAGATCTGATCAAGACGACAATCGGAGTCCAACACCTCCGAAATCATCTTGATTGGAGTTCCATAGACATTATGCAATCCGAGGAAGATTAAAGGCCAAGAGGCAAGGTGGCGCCAATCGGAACCTCAAATGCCAAATCCGACCACACGGATGAATCCAGATCAATGATTGCAGCCCAATGGCATGAAAATCGACCCGATCCGACATCTGTGGCGTCATCTACAAAGCATAGAAGATGGACGGCCAGAATGACTCCACGTGGTGCCTTCCCTCTTGAGATCTGGGCTGTTGGATCTCCATCCAACGGGTCTGGTGAAGCCATGTCGCCTCTCTTCCTACAGCCTACACTCTCCATGAGCTCACGATCATTGGATCTCCATCTAACGGCTGTGAGTGATTGCACCTAGGTTGATCTTCGCGACAATCCGTGGCAATGGCGCATTGTTGATGAGCGACGCTTTCAAAGAGAGGGCGTGGATTCGAAACCCACCGCACCCCCTCTCAGCACAGCATGAGTGAGCGACTAAATTGAGCTACCCGATTTGGTTCGAGCGGCGTAGACCTCGCCACGCTGCGCAATGATGCAACCACACGCACACGCGTGATTGCATGCCCAATTCGATGCCTAAACTAATGCACCAGCTGAGCATGCAATCTTCACTCGATTGTGACCGTCAATCGAGCATCTGACAGTGAGGAAGCAAGTGCACGAGCACAACTGCAAGTGAGGGTGAGTTGGCAACCTTTAGCGATGCCTTTGATGTCATTAAATGCCCTATATAAGAAATGTCCTCTCCCCTTCCACTATAAAAGGACCAACACCCCTCCATCCACCATCTCTTCCTTCCTCTCCCTCGCCACCTCTAAGGCTCTAGAGCAAGCTTGTCCCAAGCTTGGGATGCTCCTCTAGAGTAGAAAACCAACATTTTTCCCGGCTTTTATCCGCATTCATGAAGCATCCCGTGGCCGTCCTCTCATCACTTCAGGAAGTAGATCCTCATCGCGATGCTGTTCAATCCTGCCCTCCGTCCTTCAATGTCGTTCTCCTTCGTCCTGCTCCTCACCACCTTCCTCCGAGTGCCGTCAAAGTGATTCATCCTCCAAGCAACTGTCAAGGGGTATTCTTCTCACTACTCTCTATTTTTTTGCTTTCTAGTGTAGTTTTTCACTTTCTATCTGTAGCAAACATTTGTTTAGATAAAAATATTGATATTCTCTCTCTCTCTCTTTCTTACTTTGCAAGTAGATTAGCTAGATAATTATGTTGTCGACCTGATCTCTTGTCTTATAAAAATTCCAAAAAAGCAATAAAGGATAAAAAAAATAAACACAAATAAAAGTGAAACACGATTTTCTCAAAACCAAACGTTCGCCTCCCCAAGTTTCGGTTATAAATTTTATTTGATAGAGAGTTTTGTGACTATGATGACGAGTTTCTCAAAACCCTAAATTTTCTTCGTGAAAACCCGCTCATCAATATAAACCTAGCTCTTAGGATTTTAACTCCGCAAATAGGTTTTTGGGTTGTATTTAGGCATCAATTAGGTTAGGCATGCATTGCATGTTTTGTTGTATTTTTGACACGTTTATTTGAGTGTTAGGGATGAACAGATAGTCAGATCCCTAAAACCTTAGCACTTAGGAAGGTAGAAGATGAAGAAGAAGCTCCTTTTAGCTGGATTCCAACTAGATCCAGCTCATCCCAACTAGCTTCTAGCTCATTCTAGCTGGATCAACTCATCCCTAACTCCATTTAGCTCATCTCAGCTGCATGGTAGCTCTAGCTAGTTCACCTTAGTTCCATTCAGCTCACCTTAGCTAGATGGTAGCTCAAACTAACTCAAGTCAGTTGATCCCAACTCCATTCCAACTCCTCCAGCTTAGAAGAGTTCACTGGAAGCTCAACCTGACTAGGACTAGCTACTAGCTAGACCTAGTCAACTGAAGATGACCTTAACCAGCTCAGGCCAACTCAAGTCCAACTCCCGAAGGCTCAACTCAGCTGAGCTACTTGACCTAAGCTAACTACTCTAGATAGCTTAGTAATCTTTGGGAAGACCTGACCTAGCTCACCTTAGCTAACATCAATAGAAGCCACCTCATCTTAGCTTGGCTTAGCAGCTAGCAAAGAACTAGCAAGCTAAGCCAGCTAAGGTAGCTCCTTGCAGCTCTCTTCAGCAACCACCAGCTCTAGTACAACTCAAGATAGCTTCCTCCAGCTCATCACCTCCAAAACCCTAGCTCCCTCTACCTCTCTCCCCAACTCTCCACTAGCTAAGCTAGCTAATCTAGCTTAGCTTAGTTAGTTCATCTCCTTGGCACCAAAACCTAACAACAAACCTCACCTAACTAGCTCCACCAACTAAGCCTTCCTATAGTCCACCTAAGCTACCTCCACCTCCCTTCTCTTTTGGCGCCAACATTGGCATCTCTTGGCCCCTCAATCACCACCAAAAGGCACCACAAAAGTGGTGCCAAAATGCCTATAACTAACCCCCACCTTGGAGCCATTTTTCCCTCCAAAATTTACCCCCATCTTAACCCTAGACATACCCTTTCAAGCCATCACCACCCTACACCTAACCCCCTTCTAGAACCTATCCCAATTGGCGCCAAAATAAGGTGAATAACCACCACCTTGGACGTCCACCAAGGTATGGTTCCTCCCCTTAACTACCCCCCTCCCAACCCTTCACTTGGCACTAACATACCCCCCCCGCCCTTGGATCACCTAACTGATAAACGTTAGTTTATCATCATTCTTATGCATTAAAACAAACTTAGCTCTTAGGATTTTGCTTCGCAAATGGGTTTTTGGGCTGCATTTAGGCATCAATTAGGGTAGGCATGTATTGCACTTTTTATTATCTTTTTAATGTGTTTTTGTGAGTGTTAGGGATATACAGATTGCTAGATCCCTAGGACCCTAGCACTCAAGAAGGCAACTGGTAAAGGAGAAGCCCAAACTAGCTGGAACTCAGCTAGATCCAACCCACCATACCTGGATTTCAGCTCACTTGGACTAGGTTAGCTCATCCTAGCTCTATTCAGCTCATCTCAGCTGAATGGCAGCTCAAGAGATCTCATCTTAGCTCACCCTAGCTCAGGTCAGCTCAGATCCAGCTCAACTTAGCTGAATCTAGCTCATCTCAGCTCAGATCCAGCTCAACTTAGCTGAATCTAGCTCATCTCAGCTCCCATTAGTTCATCGGGAGCTCTAGCTAGCTCAGTTGAGTTGATTAGAGTTCACCTTGGCTTAGGACCAGCTTGATCCAACTCCACTCGACTCCAACCAACTGAAGATGACTTCATTTCAGCTCAGGAAGCTCAAGTCCAGCTCCTGGGGATTCAGCTTAGCTCAACTCATTTGAACTAAGCCACCTTAGCTACCTCAACCAGCTTAATCCTCCCTGGGAGAACCAGACCCAGCTCACCTCAGCTCCTTGTGGCAACAACCAGCTTACTTTAGCTTGGCTTAGCAGCTAGCAAAGAATTAGAAAGCTAAGCCAGCTAAAGTAGCTCCATGCCATCCTCTTCAGCAGCTGCTAGCTCCATTTCAGCTCCAGACTTCTTCTGTCCAGCTCCTCTCCACAAACCTTGGCTCCCATTGCCTCCTCCTCTACTCCATTACTAGCTAAGCTAGCTTAGCTTAGCTTAGTTTAGCTAGGCCCCAGCTCCCCTACCATCCACCACCTACAACTTAACCCTAACTAGTTCCACCAACTAAGCCTACCTAGTCCACCTAAGCTCTACCTAGTCCACCCTTGTTTTGGTGCCAACCCAAGCCCTCGCTTCACCCCTCAACCTCCTCCAAAAGACACCTAAAGTTGGCGCCAAAACCTCCCTTCTAGAAGCCTCTCTTTTGGCACCAACTTAAGACCCCATCATGGCCATCCACCCATCCACTAAATACATCCCAACCCTTCCTTACATTGCGCCACCTAACCCCCTTCTAGAAGACCTATTTTGACGCCAACTTCAAGGGACACCACCACCATAACTACCTCCCATGGCACCCCCTTGGTTGGCGCCAACTAACCCTAGTCCTAGGATCAAATTAACTACCCATAACCACCACCTAAGCACATCCTAGCCATCCACCTAACCTATGCCTACTACCCCCCACTCCACTTCTATAAATACCTAGCATATTCCACCAAAAAAATCATCCTCCCATTAGTATAATTTCCACCTTACTTCCACCTAAACCCATGGCCAAGAAGAAGGGATAGAGAGGAAGATTAAGGGGGTACATCACCCACCCCCTTGGTGCCTTCCCCTCCCCATTCCTTCCCCTTGTGCCATGCCAAGAAGCAGGAGGATATTCACCACCAGGAGGATGGCCAAGCAAGGAGAAGAAAGGGTGGTGCACGCCCACCCTTGAAGGAGATCTTTGAAGGTGGTAGCTTCCACTTTGAAGGAGCCAAGGCATGCCCACCTTAGGGCTTGCCAAAAGGAGGAGACCTCAACTTGAAGGAGCTTTCAAAGAGAAGGAGTTAAAGAAGTTCTTTTCAATCCCAGGAGCTACCAGGCTTGGAGCAAGGGCTTCACCTTCTTCACTATCTTCATCAACCAGAACTTTTGTTTTGCTTGTTTTATATTAAGCTTTCCTCTACTAGTGTAGAACAAAAGTCTAATTTTTTTATAAAGTTTCTTTCCTAATTTAGTGCATTTTATTCTCTACTTTGGTTTTGTTTTAGGACTTTCACACCCTCTTCCCAATTATCCTAGGTCTTCACTTGCCTAGGGTGAGCTTGGGAAGATGTTACTTTGCCACCTAGTTGCTAAAGTAGGTTTTGTCTTTTCCGCCACCAACTTTGTATTGCCTTGTTAAATCAAAAACTCTAAAAATTATATATTCGAAAAAGAACAAAAAGAAAGTTGAGTTGCATTTTCGAGCAAGAGATTGATTTTTGCAAATCATCGCCTCCTTGGACGACCCTAGATACTCCACTATCTAGGTTAGAAATTTAAAAGCGAATCCATTTTTGTGCGTTGTAATGACTTAAAACTCTAAATTAACAAACCGCACAAAAACATGATCACAACTACCCTCATCATCCACTTCTAACCATCCATCCAAAGGTCACGCCAACCCTCCCTCCCCCCTTCATTCCTATATATATCCCTCCTAACTACCACCAAAAATATCATCTCTTCCATTAGGTAGGTTCCACCCATACCACCTTCATCCACGCCAAGGAAGAAGAAGAAGAGAAGAAGATCAAGGGGGGGGGGGGGGGCAACCTACTTGCCCCTTTGGTGCCTTCCTCCTCTTCTTCCTCTCCCTTGTGCCACGCCAAGGAGGAGATCTTCTTCACAAAGGGGAGACGACCAGGCACTGAGGAGGAGCAAGGTGGTTGACGCCCACCTTGGAGGATAAAGCTTGGAGGACTACTTGAAGAAGCCAAGGAGAAGCCTTTTTAAGTGCGGGACCAACTGCACTTGGAGCAAGGCCATCCAAAGCTCTACCAAAGGATTCCTTCTCCTTTATCTTTATATGTTTCTTGTATTAGCTAGTGTGTTTTCATTTTCATGTGACAAGCATGCCGCTACATTCCGTCTAGTTGCTAGTAATACAAGTTGCAAATTGCCTTCCAAGTTCATGTCTTTATCTTAGTGTGTTTCTCATGTTATTCTAGTGTAGTGCACACCATACTCTCCTCTTCTAATTACCCTAGGCACACTTACCTAGCTTGAGCTTAGAAGAGAGGTTTTCATTATTGTCACTTAGGAGTGGTTTTAGCGTAATTAATCTTCGCATCAAAAACTCGATTGTTTCTAGAAACCCTAAAAACAAAAAAATGAAAAATACAAAAATATATGTGTTGATTTGAGAGGCGAGAGAGAGAATCATTTTTGTGATAAACAGATTAGACTCCTTGGACAACCCTAGATACTCCACTATCTAGGAATATAAATTATAAAGTTGATTCCAAAGATACGCATTACAACGACATCAAAACCTGCTGTTAACAAACCGTGTATTTCCTGCATCACTTTTTGGTGCCTTTGCTGGGGAGGCATGGCTTAGTCACACATTTAATCTCTTTCTTACTTGCTTGGTCTTTAAAAAATTTTGTTCATTTTGATTTCATGTGCAAATCAGGAGCGGGAGCGGGATTTGAAGCACTTGGAGCAGAAGCTTCAAGTTTCTTTTCTTCCCGCGTACTTCAGGTTTGTACCCTACGGCTTTTCTTATCAGAAATAAAAGCAAAATCTCTTTAAAAAATCTCTAAATTATCCAAAAAATAAAAAACAAGAAAAACTAAGGGTGGTGGAACCCTAAAATTCATTTTGTTGCTTGTTTGCTTCATTTTTCCACCACCTTTGCCTTATTGGTGTCTGATTTTTGAAAATCCAAGCTTCTATCTTGATTTTTAGAAATCAGGTTTCGGGCACTTAGGAGATTTTTAAAATCATCAAATTTTATCTAGGGAAGCCCCTTTTAGCCAAGAACCTTGAGTCCAATTTTTAAGTAGTTTTTCTGAATAGAAAAAATTAAAAAATTCACAGAATAAATATGGATTAGACCTTGTTTTCTTACTATTTTCTTACTGTCCAAGAATTTTATAAATTTTTCTACTCATCAAATTTAGACAAACTTTATATTTATAGAAACCTTAAGAAATTATCTACATCATATAAAATTATCAAAAATTTTTGAGATCATTGGGGTTTTTGCAGAATTAATTCCGTGAATCTATCATTTCTGACTCTTAACACCAGTAAGAAGAAAAATTCCAAACAAATATTAAAAAAATTCCTAAAATTACAAAAAAATAATTTTTTATTCCTTGTTTGATTTTATATCAAGTGGTGGTATTGTTTGTCTTGTTTGGACCACCACCTAAAAATATTTTAAAAAGAGATTCATTTTTACAAGTTGCATAACTAGGAATTCCAACTTTAGGGTTTTTAATTTTCGCTCTTAGTCACATCAAAATTCAAAGGGATTGATCTCAACCAACAACAACTTGTTTGCCATTATTTTGCGGGATATCAAAACCTTGTTTGAACATTTAATAAGGGAGATCCTAAATGACATTAAATCTTTATTAAAATCCTAAAATCCTTCAACCAAAGATTCTTGTTTGCAAACCTCTTTTGATTTGGCTTGGACACCACCTCCCACCCAATTCACACACACCAAAAAGAAATAATCAGGCGTTATCCCAACTAACACCCATCACATCCCTTGTAGCAATTGGTGTGCATGGAGGAGAGAATGTCGATCCCGGCGGCCAGCGGTTTAGGTGCGACGGCTGGTGGGGTTAGGGAGGATGAGGGGTGGCATACTTGGAGGTCGAAAGGATGGAGGAGGAAGGAACAGGGGAATTCTGATGCATACAGCCAAAGGGGGATGGTGGCGAGGTGGTCTGAGAGAAGAGGAACAAAGCCAACCAGCAAGACTGTTTGCTTCCGAAGCCGATGGCAGGGACACTTGGCAGCCACCTGTCGATCTCCTGTGGTATGTCTGGGGTGTGGGGGATTCGGCCACAAAAGGGATTTGTGTAGGGGTTTGGGGGGGCAGATGGGTTATCGCCGTTTCCCGCGCTATGGAAATTTGAATTCCAGGGTTGGGCGGACGTCGCCTCCACCCCCACTTCTGCGTAACTCGGGAGGGCTTATGGCTGATGTGGAGGTTCCTATGACGGCGAGCATCAAGGCTGTAGAGATGGCCCTGCAGGAAGCTCTGGTTGGGGAGGTTATGACTGGAAGACCGACGGTAGAGAATGTCCGCGCCCTGGTAACCTCTCTGTCCCTTTCGACTGATTCCTGGCAGATCTCTTTTCTGTCAAGTACACGTTTTGTGCTCTTTGGTTTGGGCGCGGGGGATGTTGAAAAATTGCGATTCCATACATTGTGTAACGACCGCGTCACGGTGATCTAGTGGCTGGTTTCTCCTTTTGATGGAGCCCTGTCGGAGAGACTGCCATAGAGAGTGGGAACTAGGTCTGGAAATCTTGAGATTATGGGACTTCCTCTGCATCTGATGTCGAAGGAGGTTGTATCATCAATGATCTCAGGCTTTGCAACTATGGCAGAAGACGTGGTCATCGGACTGGTTGAGGGGAATGGGCATCTACTGAGTGTGAAGGTCGATGTCTTCATCGCTGGCTCTATACCTGATCGTCTGATTTTGAGATGTGGTGGAAGTTCTTAGATGCTGAGGTTGAGGTTCCTGGTGGGGGATGTTGTAGCAAAGCAGCGTAAGTCATCTAAACCTACAACTGATGAGGAGGCGGTTGCACAGGAGTTGTACATGGATCATGGCGATAAATCCCTGGCTGCCGAGATGTGTAAGGACCTATGTGATGGGGAGACGGGGATGCTTCAGAATGAAGAAATGGAGGAATTGGGCAGCGGAGAATTGGTAGGACAGTCAACCACGGTGGCAGGGGATGTGCTGTCATGTGGTAGGGAGACTCTGGAGCAGGGGAACCCTGATATGCAGCCTGAATCTCTGAAGGGCAAACAGGTCTTGCTGGGGAATGAAGATCCTGAATGTGAAGGGGGATCATGCACAAAGATCAATAATGGGAGATCACCATACAACCTTCGACAAAGAAAATCAAAGGCTATCATTCTGATGGATGAAGATGAAGTTGCCAAAGTTATGCAAGTGTGCAGTTGCCAGACCCTCAGGAGGGTTCCAATGAGGAGTGATGAGAATCCTCACTTGGAACATGCGTGGGTTGCGCGACAAATGCCGGAGGGCATCTCTGATGAGATACTTGAGATAATGGGGAATTGATTGTGCGCTCATTCAAGAGACACACATTGAAAGTAATTCTGATAGACTTTGGTCTGACTTGTTAGCTGCAAGGATGAATGAATGTGTACAGATTGATGAGCATGGGAGGTCGGGGGGCATTGCTATCTGGTGGAGGAAGAGGTGGGCTTAGTGCTTGGAAGTTCACAAAGCCAGACATATGCTAACATGCAAGTTTCAGATTCAGCAGGGGCAGGAGTGTATCTGGATTACTGGGGTTTATGGACCTTGTACTGCTTCAGCTAGGCAGGAGCTGTGGGAGGAATGGCCACAGTAGCTAAGTTGGTGTAGGGGGAAATGTGGCTGACGGGAGGAGATTTTAATTGTGTTTTAACAGGGTCTGATAGGCCTATTGGCTGCACTGACAGATCGGCCATTGGATTTCAGATGATGATTCAGTCGCTGCAGTTGAGTGACTATCCATCCTCTAGTGTGGAATTTACTTGGCGTAATGGTAACGGGCTGGCTTCCAGGCTTGACAAGTTTTTTGGGAATGTGGACATCCTTGTCAGATTCCAACTGTCGACTGTGAATGGGTTGAGCCAACCTTTCTCTGATCATACCCCCTAGTATGGGACAGTGGGGAAGAAACTCTGGCTGGCACCTACTTCAAACTGAAAAGGTCATGGCTGACTGAACCGGGTTTTTTCCAGATGATCTGTTCTTGGTGGAGAGCTAGAAAGGTACATGGGTCTGCTACTGTCAGATTATCAACTAAGCTTGCTGGATTGCGTGCGATCTTAAAAGAATATGGATCTGCTATTACCTTGGTGAGGGAACAAAGGAGAAGGGAAGCTCTGAGCAGAATCTAGGAGCTGGACTCCAAGGAAGCTGTTGGCACTCTATCTGAAGATGAACAGGCTGACAGGAAAATGTGGCAAGGTGTGGTACTGGATGAAGACCTTAAACAAGAAATTGTTTGGAGGGAGAGATCCAGGCAGTTATGGCTTAAGGAGGGGGATGCCAATACGAAAATTTTCCACCTTGCAGCTAGCTCTCGGAGGCAGTTTAGCTTCATTTCCTCTATTCTTTGTGATGGACATAGGGTCTCCTCTAATCAGGAGATTAAATCTGAAGCCATCAAGTTTTTCAGAGAAGCTTCTCAGGCAACTAGGAGGGGGAAATGGAGAATGGCAGGAGACAATGGTCCCAGGGTGACAAGCGAACAAGCTGAGCAACTGACTGCACTAATTACAGAACAGGAAACTGTATATGCAATCAGAGAATTAAATGCGGAAGGCTCCTCGGGCCTAGATGGAATATAAGTTTTCTTTTACAAAGAGATGTGGTGTGTGGTGTGTAAGGAGGTGATGGATGTTATCGGAGAATTTGAGGTGGGTAATGTTGGTTTCGAGAGGATTAATAAGTCATATCTTTTCCTCTTGCCTAAATCAATGGGAGCTGAACAATTTTCAGATTTCAGGTCGATTGCCCTTTCGAACTCTATCTATCTTATCATCAGCAAGGTCTTGGCTAACAGGCTAAGAATTGTTCTACAAGACCTGATTCATCCAATACAGGCTGCTTTCTTGCCCAACAGATCACTTCAGGAGTTCTTTATTTTGGCCCAGGAAATGGTTAATGGCTGGCACCGGAGGAAATGCAAGGCCTTCCTGTGGAAAGTAGATTTCCAGAAAGCCTATGACTCGATTTCCTGGCCATATCTTTGGGAGGTGTTTAGAAGAAGAGGCTTCCCCTCCCTTTGGATTCAACGGATGAAACGCTGTATCACCATTGCTTCATTCTCTCCTTTGATCAATGGGAAGCCATGTGGAGCTTGGATCTAGCCTCAGCGTGGGGTTAGACAAGGGTGTCCCCTGGCCCCACTGGTTTTTAACCTTGCAGTAGATGGGCTTGCAAGGTATGCTTGCAAATTGGCAGAGGTGGGTATAATTAATGGGTACTTGTTATCAAACAGGAGACATTTGGCCCCCATTTTACAATATGCAGATGACACTATGCTCTTTGTAGAAGGGTCCAAGTCTGAGGCACATGCTTTGGGATTATTGGTGAAGATCTTCGGTGATATTTTAGGTCTATGTTTGAACAAAGACAAGTCTGTTTTGATCTATTTTGGTATGAATGAACAGGAGTAGACGGAATTGGAAGGTACATTGGGCTCACCCCGTACTAAATTGCCTCTGAGATACCTTAGATTACCTTTTAAGGGCAACAAAGCTGAAAAAATCAGACTGGAATGTCCTATTCGAGAAGGTGGCTGGAAAGCTAAAAGGGTGGAGTAGTAAATTCCTATATAAGGGTGGGAGACTGATTTTGCTCAACTCGGTTATCACTTCCATACCAGTCTTTTACTTTAGCATATTTAAGGCCCCTAAATGTATCTGGAAGAGATTGGATATTATGAGGAAGAGGTTCTTCTGGAAAGGTGCAGGACACAAGGGCAGGTTCATGCAACCCATCAGATGGAACACTATCTACAGACCAAAGGAGGCTGGGGGGTTGGGAATTAAAGCATTAAAAGTGTTCAATGAGGCCCTACTGCTGAAATGGGCCATCAGAATTTTGGATTGCAAGGAGGGGCTGATGGATGATCTGATCAGGGACAGCTATGGGGGATCCAATAGCTGTCTGCAAAGGCTTCAGCCGAAGAGGCCCTTCCCCTTTTTGCGATCTGTGATTTCTGCAATCACCTGCTACTGGCATCTGCTACAACCTAAGCTTGGAGATGGCAAATGTTTTAGCTTATGGAATGAGAGGTGGTCTGAATTGGGTCTGCTGAAAGAGACCTTCCTGAGGGTGTATGGTGCTGCTGCTGACAAAAATGCCACAGTCAGCAGTCTGTGGTCCCTGGCTGAAGGTTGCTGGCGGCTGGAAGGGCTACAACAGTGCAGGCCGGGCACTCGACTATGGGAGGAGAAGCAGAAACTGATGGAGAAACTGTAGCAGTTGTATCTTATGACAGATGTGAAGGACACATACTGCTGGCAGGGTGTTTTCTCAGTGAAGCAGGCATATGAAAAAATTATTTGATCTAACAATGATGTGGAATGGGATCTTATCGACAGAAAGATTTGGCTTTTGAGAATTCCTCTGAAGGTCCAGATTTTCCTGTGGCTTTGTAGACGGGAAGGGTTTATCACTGGCGATCTTAGGCACAGAAGGATGGGGATTGATCTGAATGCCTGCCCTCTATGTAGATTACACTCTGATAGTGCAACACACATCTTTTCCTCTTGCTTGGTCACGGATAAAATCTGGAGGTTGGTGTGCTTAGAACCCCTCCCTCCCTGGGATGCTATGTGGCAGAGGTTCATCAACCCTGTTAGACCATTGGGGGCTATGGTAGCCATTCTATGGTGTGTGTGGAGGGCGTGGAATGATAAGCTGTTTCAGGGGAGACCGGTGAGATGTGAGAATGTTGTAAAGGAATCTTGGTCTCTCATACATAGTTGGGTAACTTTTTTGTAATACTCTTTTGATATGCAATACAATACCCTCTGGATTGCTATCGGTTTACGATAGCATTCCTCACTGATTCAAAAAAAAAAAAATTTGTAGCAATTTGACCCCTAAGGTTTCATCAAACTTAAGCTTGCTACCTAGTGGTGAGTCCATTTTAATGGACTAATATTACGCCTAAGTAACTTTAATCGTACCTTTTAGGTTTGTTAATAACTACATTAAGTTAGAGAATGTTTGCATGCATCATGATTTAAGTTTACATCTATTTTATAGTATTCTATAACTTAATAAGTAATGATTTTATGTTTTTATGTGTAGGAAGAATATTGGGAAAAGAACAAGGAGGTGAGGGTAAATTTCCCTTTCTAACAAACGGTGCCATCTTCTCCCCATCCTCCGACCAGCCGCAACTCTTCCCTCAACAGCTGTCGGCAAAAAATAGCAAAGGGATTTGGAAAATCCCTTAACTCACACACGTAGGGAGAGGAGATAAAGAGTGGGGAAAAGTTGGATGGGGGGATCTTCTTCCTCCTGCTGGCAGAGAGTTATCTCCACCGTCTCCACCGTGGAAAGGGCGGACCCTGTGAACCAAGTGTGCACTGAAGCCACCATCACCGCCTCCCAACGCCTCCAACCAATACTCAACACAAGAGCATGCCCCTCTCCAGCGCCAGCAGCCGCTCTGCCTCGCCACCCGCTCCCGCAGGTGCGTGCCCTTCTCCATCTCCCTACAGAAAGGCGCCCGCTTCTCCCTCGCCACCCGCGCCTGCAGGCACGTGCCCTTCTGCAGTGCCCGCATGTGCTTTGCCTGTCACCACCACTAGCACCACCCCACCCGTGCCCGCAGGCGCTTCCCCCTTCTAGCGCCTTCCAGCTTGCTCCAACCCTCCTGCAGGTACTAGCACCGCGCCACCCGCTCCCACAGGCACGTGCCCCTCTCCAGCGCCAGCAGCCGCTTTGCCTCGCCACCCACCCCCGCAAGCGCTTCCCCCTTCCAGCGCCAGCAGCCGCTCTACCTCGCCACCCGCTCCCGTAGGCACGCACCCCTCTCCAGCACCCTGCAACCACCCGCTCCGCCCTCGCCACCCGCAGGCAAGCATGCCCCCTCCCGCAGGCGCTCTCCCTTGCCACCAGCGCCTTGCAGGCATGCACTCAAGTGTAGCCAGACGCACGGCTGTCGCCTTCTCCTCCAACAGGCCAGCGGCCCTCCTCCGCCCGCCGGCCACCTCTCGCCGTTCTGTCACCATCATCGTGATCCCCACGCATCGGTCAACCTTCCCTCATAGTAGCTCCATCGCCGGTGCTCCATCTCTCACGCGAGGAGGAGAGAGAGTGAAAGCTCTATTTTCTCTTCAATTAGATATTACATGTGCTGCCATTGCCAAAACTTGATTTTTGATTTATTATTTTATTAATTGAATGAATTTACAGCCAAGCCCCTTTAGTCTACTCCAATTAATTGGCTTATCAAATTACATGGTTATCTTCCCCCACCTATTAGCTTTACATTAAATGGTGATATTATGCTTTACATTGGATGCCATTGAATATTTGGGGTTGATTGATTTATAGGAGTATTCTAGTAAATGAGAATTTGCGTGATTGGTCCATCTCTTTTCAAAAATTAGAGAGTGGTTATTTGATCCATCTATTAGTGTTCTTTCTTTGGGATTAGGATGAATGAATGAAATTACTTTTAAGTAAACAAGAGGTAAATTTATCGTGAATTTATTGGTCTATTCCTTCCTGTGGATACGACATCCGTATTGTGGTTTAAATTCATATCTGTTTAATCTTTGATTGAGAGATTTTCCACCACCTTTTGTGCTGCAACGATTTATTATCTTAATATTAATTATTCAAAGTGAAAATCGCTCTGTCACCTAGGTTTCAAGTTTTCTTTAGTTGGTATCAATTCTTTCATCTACAAAAATACATGTGTTGATTTAAGAGGCGAGAGAGAGAGAATCATTTTTGTGATTAACAAATTGGCCTCCTTAGACGACCCTAGATACTCCACTATCTAGGAATATAAATTGTAAAAGTTGATTGCAAAGATATGCATTACAACGACATCAAAACCCGCTTTTGACAAACCACATATTTCCCTCATCAAAGGGATTTACCATGGCCAATAAAATGGCCCTTGAGGTGGATGCCAAAAATGATGGGATTCCCATCCGAAACTTGGAGGTCTAGGCATCGGTGTCGGTCTCCAATCAAAAGGTTGATGCATGGTAGTTTGATCACTCACCAGTTGTCATCTCTTCGATCTTCTCGTCTTTGGCCTACTCTTTGATCCCCCCAATTTGAGTAGTTCATTTTTGAGCTTGTAGGTCCAATCTTTTACATTGACATCCCCCTTGAAACCTACAAAAAAAGATTCAAATTAATTTTCTGGTTAGCTTGTATCCGGGCTTGTTAGTTGGCCTCCTTGATGGAGATCTTTTCTCAACCTTTTGACCAGTGCTAACTTCATTTAACAATTTATCTGATTTTTCTTTGAAACAAATAAGATCATTTTCAACAAAACTCATCTTACTCTTTAAGATAGAGATCGTAGATTTAAGCAAGCTATTTTCTTCAATCAATTTAGTGTTATTCAAAATAAGGTCATGACTTTCTATTACAAGAGCATTCTTTTTAGATTTAATGGAATCAATATAAGCATTTAAATCTTGATTTTTAATAACAAGATTATCTACTTCACTTTTTAAGGCACTAGTTTCTTTTTTCAAATTTTTATTTTCTAACTTTAATGATTTACTAAGTTCATATAGTTCTTCAAAAGCTTCCTGCAACCCATTAAATGAATTTACCTCTTTGTTGTCATTTTCATCCTCACTAAGATCTGCTAATGCCATGAAGCTCTTGCAAGTGGTTTCGTTCTTTGCTTTGGGGTCTTCTTCTTCTTCCTCCTCTGAGGTTGAATCATCCCATGTGGCTTGAAAAGGCTTCTTCTTGTATTTCTTCTCCTTCCCTTTCTTCTTCTCCTTCTTGAGTAGAGGACATTCAGGTCGAAGATGCCCTTTTTCATTGCAATGATAGCAATGTACCAGGCTATCTCGCTCCTTCTTCTCCTTCTTCTCTTTCTTTGAGTTCCTGCAAAACTTAGAGAATTTCTAAAATAAAATCCTAAGGTCTTCGTCGTTGGAACTTACCTCGCTGTCCAAAGCAGATTTGAAGGTGAGGGCCTTTCTTGGCTTTGGCTTCAATGTGTCTTTCTTCTTTTGCTTCATCTTCGTCTCATAGGCCATGAGATTGCCTAAGAGATCCTCCATGTTGAGCTCCTCTACTTTGTTCACCTCTTCAATGGCGATGACCTTTTGTTCCCATTCCAGTCCAAGGGAACAAAGAAGCTTTCTTTGAAGCTCCCCCTTGATAAAGGTCTTCCCTAAAGCTTTCAAGTTGTTCACTATAAGAGTGAACCTAGTATACATCTCACTTAAAGACTCATTAGGTTTCATAGAGAAAGATTTAAAATCTTGAGATAAAATATTAATTTTAGAAGCTCTTACCTTGGAGGTACCTTCGTGAGTTACCTCAAGCATGTGCCATATCTCATATTCGATGGCGCATTGCGAGATGCGGTTGAATTCCTCCGAGCTCAATGCACAATATAAGATGTTCATCATCTTTCCATTGAAAGATAGCTCCCGAACTTGCTGCTACGAATATCCTTCCACAGGTCTCTCCGGGATGTCGAAAGGAGTCTCACATCTAGCTCAAATGGTGAAGTTGTTGGCTTGAAGCCACATCTTCATCCTTAGCTTCCAATACCCGTAGTTGCTCCCGTCGAAGTAGGGAGGACGGGTAGTGGACTACCCCTCGACATGACTTGTTGTTGTCATGCTTCCCTCCATGCTTGGATCCTCATCGGTGTGTTACACCGATGTTGTGAGACCTACTCTGATACCAATTTTAGATTCTAATGGAGGAGGTGAGATCGAGCATGATACGAAAGTAATGCGGAAATATAAATAAACAATCTCACAAAATATGCAATCTCATAAGTACACAAGAATTTTTAGGTGGAAACGCAAACCTGGGTAAAAACCACCACCTAAGCCTCTCGACTTAGGATTTCTCGATCTACTTAGTAAATCAAATCCACTAACAAACTACTTCAAACAAGGGTAGTTCAACCTCTTACAATCAATACTACTTTATACAAGGGTAGTGTATCTCAAATCCCTCATCTTCACGAGGAGTATTTTATCCCGCAAGGGAGACAGGAATTCACAAAGTGAATACCCAGCAAAGACAATTATAATAAATCCTATAGAGCCACAAAGTAAAAGTAAATCAAACTACCTTCTACAGGCAAATGGACTTCCCTTAGATGGAAGTGGTGTGACTTGAAGTAGGCAACATAACGGTGATCTCAGATGGGTGCTAGATGGCTTGGAGAGTAACAACACTTTCTTCTTAAAAATTTCTCCTTTACTTGGACACTATGATGTGGAAGTAATTTCTCTGGGTGTGTTTAGCTTAGGAAGGGTATTCCTTTATTTATAGAGGTCCTAAGAAGGCTTTGAAAGGCCTTGGAAGCCTCTTGTAGCCGTTGGGAACAAAGCTCAAGAGAGTCCAAAATCCCATAAAAATCAGGGTCATTTATGATTATGACAAAGTTTTCAGACATCTGGACTTAGGGTTAGATGTTTGGGTCTTTGCCTAATCTAAAGGTCGGTCGTCTGATATAGGAGGATTGATGGTCTAAACTGGGTTGGATCAAGACGGACGTCTAAGAATCACTTTTAAGACATTTGGGACAAAATTCAGACGATTAATTCTAGATGGGTTGGTTCCTGTTTTCACTAGATTGAAATAGGGATTAAGTGTTTTTTTGCACAGATGATAGATCGGACGTCTGGCATGATGTCTAGTCATCTAGAAAGGTAATCCTCTGTGGGAATGGATTTCCCTAGAGGCTTAACAGCTAAAACCTATGACAAAATTGATTTGGGTCAGATCTTAGCCTAACACCTACTTATCAGACGTATGGGATGTTGTACAGATGTCTGAAAGTGTAATAGAATTAATTATAGGGTAATCTCTGAGGATTATCTCTTGACAGTCCAACGGTCCTATTGTTGGACATCTGTCAATGGTATCAGACGTCTCTTAAGAGTCTGAACTATGAGCTAGTCGACTGAAATCAATGGACAAAACACACTAAGTTTAGCTTAAGTGTTTGGACATCTGGACAAAAGGTCAGACGTCTTAAAGTCACAGATCAGACGTCTATGGTCCATATTGAACGTTTGATCAGGCTGTTTGAAGCCTATTTTGATTTTTCTGATTTTTCTAAGTGTTTGTCTAAGAGTCCTAGTGAGGTGTAAGGTTTCCTAAGACTAAGGTAAGGTACCTTGGGCTCTTTACAATAATTGTAAAGAAAAAGAGCAAAGTACAAATCAAATGAATACATGAACAAAAGTATCTATCCTATTCTTCATCTCCTTCCTTCTTCAAGCTCTTGCTCCAAGCGAAGCTCCTTCTCCATCAAGCTCCTCCAATCCGCCATGGATGCGAGCTTGAGCTCCTTCGCACTTGTATCCATTTGCATTATCCTAAAACTTATAAACTCAAATGCAAATGTTAAATAACAAGTGTTTTGTTATCATCAAAATTAATGATCGTGGTGCCCTTGCACCAACATGTGGAATTAGAGAGTGGCTCCAATGAAAATCAAGTTGTCACACAATTTTTTGTATTTTTGTCTTTTAGGATGTGATTTAATTAAATGAATTTTAGGGTTTTTCTCTTTAAGTTTTCAAACAAGTTTGAAAGTTCACAATCAAAGGAAAGACAAGTTGTATGTGTGATTGTATATTTCCTTTTAATTGAGTTTCTAAAGAGAAAGAAGAATCCCTAAACCAATTATCCCTGAGACAGAAATTTAACTACCAATGAATTATTTTTAGCTTTCAGAATTAAGTAGTGGTCCAAACAAGTCAAACAACACCACTACTTTGAAGAAAATCAAACAAGGATTCCATAAAATATTTTTGTAAGATTTTAGGAATTTGTTTGATAATAGTTTTGAATTTTTAATTGTAATGGTGTCAAAGTCCAGAAATAATACCCGTGGGTATTATAGACTTTTCAGTATTACCACTGACCTCAGAAAATTTTTATGATTTTATATGATATGTAAAATTTCACAGGGATTTCAAAAAGATAAATTTCACAAAAGTTGGATGAGTATAAAAATTCTGAAAATTCGCGGACAGTAGCAAAACAGGAAGATTAGAGGGTGTGACCCCTCTGTAATCCACGAATTTTTAAAAATTAAATACAAATCCAATTGATCTGAAATTTAGAACAGATGTTCCAAACTTAATTGGGAATCACTCTATGAAATTTTATGATTTTAGGAGGCCTGTGGTGTTAGGAATTGATTTTTCAAGTCTGGACAGAAATCTAGACCCGAAAAACAGAACACCAATACTTGCAATGGAATGGTGCTAAAGAAGCATACAAGCAAACAATGATTTTAAAATGCACCACTCCATTTAATTTAAGTGTTTAGGGTCCTGAAAGCCAAGTTTAATATATTTTTGGTAGTTTTAATTAATTATGTGACTAGAAAGAGGAACCAACCTGAATTTTCGCGGGACGAAAAGGATCTTTAAGCTCTCGCTTCCAGATTCCCGCTTTCCCGCTGTAGTTCCTGCACACACAAAAGAAAGAAAGAGAAGGGGATGAGATCCACTTCAAGCAAGAGAAAATGAGTTAATGCAAAGCCGTGCCTCCCCGGCAACGGCGCCAAAAAGTGATAGCGAAAATACGCGGTTTGTTAAAATACGTCGTTGTAACGCGTAAATCCGCTTTCGCTCTTAAATTTATAATCCTAGATAGGGAAGTATCTAGGGTCGTCCAAGGAGGCAATATGGTTGCAAAATTGATTCTCTTGCTAGGAATATAAATCTCAACTTTCTTTTTGGTATTTTTCAATATATCATTTTTTTTTATTTTTAAACTAAGGCAACATGCGAACTGATGGCGGGAAAAGTGTTTACACTTCGAATTAAAATACTACTTTTATGTGACAAGCAGAACCTCTCCCTAAGCTCACTCTAGGCAAGTGGAGGCCTAGAATAATTAGGGAGAGGGAGTGAAGAATGCTGAAAATAAGCTAATAGAAATGCAAACAAAAAAAATTGCAAAGAAGGCAACTAGATAATTGATAAAGTGTTTTACAAAAGGCCTAGTAGAGGAAAGCTTGTACTACTAGAAAATTGCAAATAAGAAAATAAAACACAAATCCTCTAGATAGATGGTGAAGAAGAGGGCTTCTTGCTCCAAGGTTGGTGGCTCCCAATCTTGAAAAGAGTCCTTCAACTCCTTCCTTGCAGTGCTCCGCCAAGGTGATGTCCTCCAAGGCAAGCCCTAGGGGGGCGTGCCCTAAGTTTCTCTCCAAGGGTGTACGTCCACCCTAGGTCCTTCTCCCTTGCCTGGCCATCCTCCTTGAAGTGGAAGAGTCCTCCTCCTTGGCGTGGCCCAAGTTGAAGAGAGTGGGGAGAAGAAGGCACCAAAAGGGCTGGTGATGTGCCCCTTTAATCTCCTTCTCTACTCCTTCTTCTTGGCCGTAGGTATAGGTGGTTTAGGTAGAAAATATACTAAGGGAGGATGCCCCAAAATGGTGGTAGGTGGTGGCTTTTTATAGAATAGGATGGGGGGTTAAGGTGCCCCTTGAAATGGAGGGCTAGGATGGAAGGATGAGGGTGGTTGGTGATCCTATGGCTAGGGTGAGTTGGCGCCAACCCAAGGGGTGTTAAAGGGGGTGGTTATGGTGGTGTTGGTGTCTTTTGGTGGTGGAGAGACACCACCATGTTGGCGCCAACATGGGGTCTTCTAGAAGGGGGGTTAGGTGGATGGTGGAGATGGGTTCAAGGGAGATTGTGTGGTGGAGATGAGGGGGGATTTTGGAGGGAAAAGTGGCGCCACTAAGGGGTGGTTATGGGTAGTTTTTGGCGCCACTTTTAGGTGTCTTTTGGAGGTGGTGGGTAGGTTAGGTTGGTGCCAAGTAGGTTAGCTCATGTGGAGCTTAGGTGGAGCTAGTTGGGTAGAGTTGGTAGGTGGGTTTTTGGGGTAGTACAAGCCAAGGAAGTTGGAGCATAGCTAAGCTAAGCTAAGCTAAGCTAGCTTAGCTAATGGAGGAGTAGAGGAGAAGGTGTTGGAGCTAGGGTTTGGAGGAGGGAGCTGAGGAGAAGAAGTCTGGAGCTGGAGCTGGAGCTGGCTGCTGCTGAAGAGGCTGGCATGGGGCTACTCTAGCTGGCTTAGCTTGCTAGTTCTTTGCTAGTTGCTAAGCCAAGCTAAAGTGAGCTAGCTTCTACCAAAATGAGCTAAGGTGAGCTGGGTCTGGTGCTCCCGGGGAGAATCAAGCTGGTTGAGGCAGCTAAGGTAGCTTAGCTCAACTGAGTTGAGCTAAGCTGAGTCCCTGTGAGCTGGACTTGAGCTTCCTGAGCTGGGATGAATTCTTCTTCAGCTGGTTGGAGCTGAGTGGAGCTGGATGTAGCTGGATCTGAGCTGGGGTGAACTCCTGTCAACTTAGCCGAGCTAACTAGAGCTCCCTGTGAACTAGTGGGAGCTGAGATGAGCTAGACTCAGCTAAGTTGAGCTGGATCTGAGCTGACTTGAGCTAGGGTGAGCTAAGGTGAACTCTCTTGAGCTGCCATCCAGCTGAGATTAGCTGAATGGAGCTGGGATGAGCTAACCCTAGTTCAAGTAAGCTAGGTTCCAGCTGCGGTGAGCTAGATCAAGCTGAGGTGAGCTGGATTAGGCTGAGTTCCAGCTAGTCTGGGCTTCTCCTTCACCATTTGCCTTCTTGAGTGCTAGGGTTTTAGGGATCTGTGCATCTGTACATCCCTAACACTCACAAAAACTCATTAAAATGACAATAAAAAATGCAATGCATGCCTATCCTAATTTATGCCTAAATGCAGCCCAAAAACCCGTTTGCAGAGTAAAATCCTAAGAGCTAGGTTAGTTTTAAAGCATAAAAATGATGATAAACTGGCGTTTATCACACCCCCATGCTTATCTTTTGCTAGTCTCTTAGCAAAACATTAATTTTTTTGGAAAACGGAATTTTTGGGAAATCTAATTTTTTTTTTTTTTTTTGACTTTTGAGGAGAAAAAGAGATTAAGGGACCTTGGTAGATTAAAACACAGGAGATACGGGATTTGTTGAAGATAAACATCAGGATTTGTTTTTGGATCCAACCATTAGATAGAACGGGATCAATATATCCTCAGAAAATTCACAAATTAACCCCTTGTTAATTCAGATGACTTGAAATGTTTGTTTTTAGGATTTTTCTGGCTCGTGAATCTAATTCGCAACTTGCAAATTCCTTTAAAACCTTGTGTCTGTGCTTGTGAAAAGCCAACCTTTATAAGGACGTGTTATTACTATTATTATTATTATTATTTTTTCTCTCCCCCATGCTTATTTTTAGCTTAGTCTTACAACAGATGTGTCGGTATCATCATTCCCGTTACCATTCCTCGAGGGGGCTCTGGCGCCAGTACTTCGGGATAGCACTGTCCATGACACCACCCAGGAGCTCACAACCCCAAAACACGATGCGGTGACAAGGGGCGCTCCAAACAAACTCAAGCTCTTGCTCCGATGCTATAGGTAGAGCACCGTCCAAGACACTTGAGCTGCTGAAATGCGCTTTAATGCTCCGTCTAAAGATATGAAATATAGATATAGAGCAGCGCCGAGGCGGTAACATGTTGACATCGTGTCCTCAAAGAAGGTTTTTTCCTTCTCGACGGTGGGAACTCAAACCAATGATCTGCTTCAGACTTTTACTAAATCCAAACAAGGGAGTTTTTTCAAATTTTTAGTTATTTTTAAGTGTTGGCTTGTGTGTGAAAATTGACACAAGAAGTTTCTCAAGAACCACAGGTTTTTGAATCAAAAACTAAGTCAAATACTTTCCATATTACAAAATAGGATCAAGTCACCTGAACTATCATGAGTTCAGGTGGAATTTTAGAGAAGGATATCTGATCTAGTCTAAAATAGACCCTGGAATTCTAATGATCAGATCCATATCCTCACCCTTAGTTTGTTAAAGATTAAATCCCATTGTACCAGAAGTGAATTTTTTGACCTTAGTCCTGATTTCAAAATTTTTCCTCAAAAAGTTTTCAACATTTTTTTTTTTTTGGGTATGCAAGCAGGAAATAAATTAAAGAAAATTGCATGTTTTTAGGTTTTAAACATCCTAAATCGATCGTAAAAATTTAAAAACACCCCCCCATGCTCAAGATATGCCATGTCCTCATGCATTAGGAGGGAAAAGGAATTACCTTAGTGAAGAACGGTCGGGTTTAGGATGAATAAAACCTGGAAAAAGAAGAAAAAGGAAAAGCAAGAAAAAAAAAATGATGGGTTACCTCCCATCCAGTGCTATCTTTTACGCCATTCAGCCGGGCATGAAGGTATGCACAGAAGACGGAAAATCATGTAAATAATTGGACACTTGAATGTCCACAATAAAAGTGTCTTCCTCAAGATCCCTAAAAAGATGAGTGGTAAAGATAAAGGGATCAAAATAAAATAGAGAAATGGAAAAGTGACCCGAATCTGGCCATGGTTTAAGTGCTTGTAAATTGCCAGATTCTGGTGGGTCAAGTGATAGGTCCAATGGAAAGGGATGGGGAATGGAGTCAATGAGATGTAGGGTGTGTGAAGTTAGTGTGGATGTTTCAGGAATATGAAAAGGGGGAAAGTCAAACCCTAGTTGATCTGGAAAGTCTTGGACCACATAACTATCCTTAGAATAAGAATCAAAAAAATCTAGATCAATAGTCGTCAAAGATGAATGAGATTGGATCAACATAGACATTTCAAATACTGCTTCCATTTTATTATCAGTGTCCTCAAAAATTTTGTGATTAATGGACCTCTTGGAAGCTTGAAATAAATCTAATGAGAAGGTCTGATTACTGTAACTTATATTCATTTTCTCAGAATGAGAATTGATATTAGCTGCTGCCATAATCAGAAAAGGTCTTCCAAGGATGGCATTAATGAGAGCCTTGGGTACCTCTATGTCAAGGACTAGAAAATTTACCGGAAATAGACAATTCCGGACCTTGATAATACTATCCTCAACAACTCCCCGCGGTTGAATGGTAGATCGATCTTCCAATTGAAATTGAACCTTGGTAGGTTTTAAATCACTGAATCGAAATTCCTCAAATAAGACAGGGGGGATGAGATTACTAGAGGTACCTAAGTCGAGAGGGGCACGAAAAATGGTGTCACTTATGACAATTGAGATAAGTGATGTGCCCTGGTCCTTTTTTGTGAAAGGCAGCTTGCTCTGAAAAACTGAGTTGGCTGTCTTTGAAAGGACCAACCTTTCTAGATTCTGATCATGCCCTTTTGCAGTAAATTCTTTAGAGGCATGGGGGGAATCTAGGAAGGGAATATTCCTCTCGACTTGCTCAAATAAATCCAAAGAATTGTGGTCAGAGGGCTCTGATTTTGGATTGTTGGATTGCAGTTTTTGAGAGTGGGAAATAGGGTTTGAATCAAGTGTTTTTGGGGTTTCTTTTTCTTCTTCCTTATTAAGGTTAGGGGGGTCAATCTGCATTGGTTGAGAATCAGTTTCATCATTTGATTGAGAAGGCCTTAAATCCATGGTGGTTTCCTAACTCCTCATAGTCTCTGCATATGCAGCTTGGTGTTCACTGAGAGGAGGTAGGGGGGCCTAATGTTGAAAGAAACTGGGTAGGTGCTGTGATATTGGGTTAATAGGAGGCCGAATCATGTGGTTCTGATGTTGGTAGACACCCGGGTGTTGGTTCCTGTGATTAATAAAGTTTGGTGTGGGTTGGGATGGTGAGTGTCCTGCAGGTCTTTGAGTCGGAATATCCCCAATTTGATCATTGAGATTGTTAATAAGATGGGTTGTTTCCTTTGTTTTTCTTTGTAACTCCTGCAAGGTTTTCATCATCTGGGCATTAATGTCTTCTTGAGATTGCCCAGATTGATAAGTCTGATTTGAACCATACCCTCCAAACGGGTTCTGTTGTTGGTGTGGAACCGAATTGGTCCAGGAGTGGGTCGGATAATCCCCCCCATTAGAGGAATTTTTCAATTTCTCCTGGATGGTAGGGACATTTTGGGTGGGGTGATGATTGGGATAAACATAATTCCCTGTTGAACCATAGAAAGCCTCAGAATAACAATTATACTCAGCATGGGATTTATGCAGATTTTCTCTTTTGCGGGTGTTAAAAGGGGTGAGATGTGGAATGTGTGGAGCTTGGGCAGGTGTGGCAGGATTCCCTTGGTTGGCCAGGTTTGTTAAATCCTTATGCAACTGTTGTTGCTTAACTTGTAGCTGAGCCATGATAGAGTAGAAATTAGGTGGAGGGGCCTGATTAAGAAGCTCCTGGGTGGAAGAATAGGGGAAAGAAAAATTAGCATGTGGGTTAGAGGACCAATTTTTATTTTCCATTTTAAAAGAAGAGGAAGAATGCAGAAAAGTCTTTTCTTGGGGAGGCAAAATCAAGTGGTCCCTCCAAGTGTGGAGTTTTGGACCGCCGCCCGTGCAAAATGGAAGAAACGGGAGGGGAGGAGAAGCGATGGAGATGAGAGAAAGTGTGCAATTCAAACAAACAAAAACTAGACCTAACTTAATTGTGACTCCCTAATAATAACCTAAGACTTGGTCTATATAGGAAATAAGTAGTCAATAGTGAATACCCGTTCTATCAACAAATCTAGCCAAGTTGCTTAAGGGGAGGTTTGGGCCCAAACGTTTCCCAGGGAAAACCCCAGGTGCTTGTACAAACCCGCGCCTGGTCGTTTGACACGGCCCCTCAGCCTGAACACCAGATATAGATGACAGAATTGGTACTAACTAAAGAAAACTTAAGACCTAAATAGCAAGCCTAAGTTGATAAAGCCTTAGGGGTCAAGTTGCTACAAATTTTAATTAGGTCTAGGATTCTATAGTGCACACGGAATGTGGAGGGCGTTTATTGGGTTGTTGCCCTATTATTTGATTTTTTTGTGTGTGTGCAAGAATTGGAGAGTCGCTCCAATGAAAATCAAGTTGTCACACAATTTTTTGTATTTTTGTCTTTTAGGATGTGATTTAATTAAATGAATTTTAGGGTTTTTCTCTTTAAGTTTTCAAACAAGTTTGAAAGTTCACAATCAAAGGAAAGACAAGTTGTATGTGTGATTGTATATTTCCTTTTAATTGAGTTTCTAAAGAGAAAGAAGAAACCCTAAACCAATTATCCCTGAGACAGAAATTTAACTATTAATGAATTATTTTTAGCTTTCAGAATTAAGTAGTGGTCCAAACAAGTCAAACAACACCACTACTTTGAATAAAATCAAACAAGGATTCCATAAAATATTTTTGTAAGATTTTAGGAATTTGTTTGATAATAGTTTTGAATTTTTAATTGTAATGGTGTCAAAGTCCAAAAATAATACCCGTGGGTATTATAGACTTTTCAGTATTACCACTGACCTCAGAAAATTTTTATGATTTTATATGATATGTAAAATTTCACAGGGATTCCAACAAGATAAATTTCACAAAAATTGGATGAGTATAAAAATTCTGAAAATTCGCGGACAATAGCAAAACAGGAAGATTAGAGGGTGTGACCCCTCTGTAATCCACGAATTTTTAAAAATTAAATACAAATCCAATTGATCTGAAATTTATAACAGATGTTACAAACTTAATTGGGAATCACTCTATGAAATTTTATGATTTTAGGAGGCCTGTGGTGTTAGGAATCGATTTTTCAAGTCTGGACAGAAATCTAGACCCGAAAAACAGAACACCAATACTTGCAATGGAATTGTGCTAAAGAAGCATACAAGCAAACAATGATTTTAAAATGCACCACTCCACTTAATTTAAGTGTTTAGGGTCCTGAAAGCCAAGTTTAATATATTTTTGGTAGTTTTAATTAATTATGTGACTAGAAAGAGGAACCAACCTGAATTTTCGCGGGACGAAAAGGATCTTTAAGCTCTCGCTTCCAGATTCCCGCTTTCCCGCTGTAGTTCCTGCACACACAAAAGAAAGAAAGAGAAGGGGATGAGATCCACTTCAAGCAAGAGAAAATGAGTTAATGCAAAGCCGTGCCTCCCCGGCAACGGCGCCAAAAAGTGATAGCGAAAATACGCGGTTTGTTAAAATACGTCGTTGTAACGTGTAAATCCGCTTTCGCTCTTAAATTTATAATCCTAGATAGGGAAGTATCTAGGGTCGTCCAAGGAGGCAATATGGTTGCAAAATTGATTCTCTTGCTAGGAATATAAATCTCAACTTTCTTTTTGGTATTTTTCAATATATCATTTTTTTTTTATTTTTAAACTAAGGCAACATGCGAACTGATGGCGGGAAAAGTGTTTACACTTCGAATTAAAATACTACTTTTATGTGACAAGCAGAACCTCTCCCTAAGCTCACTCTAGGCAAGTGGAGGCCTAGAATAATTAGGGAGAGGGAGTGAAGAATGCTGAAAATAAGCTAATAGAAATGCAAACAAAAAAAATTGCAAAGAAGGCAACTAGATAATTGATAAAGTATTTTACAAAAGGCCTAGTAGAGGAAAGCTTGTACTACTAGAAAATTGCAAATAAGAAAATAAAACACAAATCCTCTAGATAGATGGTGAAGAAGAGGGCTTCTTGCTCCAAGGTTGGTGGCTCCCAATCTTGAAAAGAGTCCTTCAACTCCTTCCTTGCAGTGCTCCGCCAAGGTGATGTCCTCCAAGGCAAGCCCTAGGGGGGCGTGCCCTAAGTTTCTCTCCAAGGGTGTACATCCACCCTAGGTCCTTCTCCCTTGCCTGGCCGTCCTCCTTGAAGTGGAAGAGTCCTCCTCCTTGGCGTGGCCCAAGTTGAAGAGAGTGGGGAGAAGAAGGCACCAAAAGGGCTGGTGATGTGCCCCTTTAATCTCCTTCTCTACTCCTTCTTCTTGGCCGTAGGTATAGGTGGTTTAGGTAGAAAATATACTAAGGGAGGATGCCCCAAAATGGTGGTAGGTGGTGGCTTTTTATAGAATAGGATGGGGGGTTAAGGTGCCCCTTGAAATGGAGGGCTAGGATGGAAGGATGAGGGTGGTTGGTGATCCTATGGCTAGGGTGAGTTGGCGCCAACCCAAGGGGTGTTAAAGGGGGTGGTTATGGTGGTGTTGGTGTCTTTTGGTGGTGGAGAGACACCACCATGTTGGCGCCAACATGGGGTCTTCTAGAAGGGGGGTTAGGTGGATGGTGGAGATGGGTTCAAGGGAGATTGTGTGGTGGAGATGAGGGGGGATTTTGGAGGGAAAAGTGGCGCCACTAAGGGGTGGTTATGGGTAGTTTTTGGCGCCACTTTTAGGTGTCTTTTGGAGGTGGTGGGTAGGTTAGGTTGGTGCCAAGTAGGTTAGCTCATGTGGAGCTTAGGTGGAGCTAGTTGGGTAGAGTTGGTAGGTGGGTTTTTGGGGTAGTACAAGCCAAGGAAGTTGGAGCATAGCTAAGCTAAGCTAAGCTAAGCTAGCTTAGCTAATGGAGGAGTAGAGGAGAAGGTGTTGGAGCTAGGGTTTGGAGGAGGGAGCTGAGGAGAAGAAGTCTGGAGCTGGAGCTGGAGCTGGCTGCTGCTGAAGAGGCTGGCATGGGGCTACTCTAGCTGGCTTAGCTTGCTAGTTCTTTGCTAGTTGCTAAGCCAAGCTAAAGTGAGCTAGCTTCTACCAAAATGAGCTAAGGTGAGCTGGGTCTGGTGCTCCCGGGGAGAATCAAGCTGGTTGAGGCAGCTAAGGTAGCTTAGCTCAACTGAGTTGAGCTAAGCTGAGTCCCTGTGAGCTGGACTTGAGCTTCCTGAGCTGGGATGAATTCTTCTTCAGCTGGTTGGAGCTGAGTGGAGCTGGATGTAGCTGGATCTGAGCTGGGGTGAACTCCTGTCAACTTAGCCGAGCTAACTAGAGCTCCCTGTGAACTAGTGGGAGCTGAGATGAGCTAGACTCAGCTAAGTTGAGCTGGATCTGAGCTGACTTGAGCTAGGGTGAGCTAAGGTGAACTCTCTTGAGCTGCCATCCAGCTGAGATTAGCTGAATGGAGCTGGGATGAGCTAACCCTAGTTCAAGTAAGCTAGGTTCCAGCTGCGGTGAGCTAGATCAAGCTGAGGTGAGCTGGATTAGGCTGAGTTCCAGCTAGTCTGGGCTTCTCCTTCACCATTTGCCTTCTTGAGTGCTAGGGTTTTAGGGATCTGTGCATCTGTACATCCCTAACACTCACAAAAACTCATTAAAATGACAATAAAAAATGCAATGCATGCCTATCCTAATTTATGCCTAAATGCAGCCCAAAAACCCGTTTGCAGAGTAAAATCCTAAGAGCTAGGTTAGTTTTAAAGCATAAAAATGATGATAAACTGGCGTTTATCAGTGCCCTTGCACCAACATGTGGTAGGTAAGCCCCGTGCCTCCACTGGTAACCATCCATCCCTTGAGACAGCCCTAGGTGTGCCAAGTCCTCTAGAAGGTGCACCTGCTCTGTTGCAAACCTCCCAACAAAGAGCCCCTCGAGTAGAGGCAAAGCCATGGTCTTTGAGTCATCCCTCCAACACTCGGCCACAGTGACGTCCTACCCATTTGTGAGAGGGAGAAACACCTGGGGAAGCGCTCCACTAGGGTCCCATCTCTCATCCAGTCCTATCGCCAAAGCAGAGGTCAATAGAGCCCCCCTGCAGTGGTCAGAAGTGGTCCCAATGCTCCACCAGTATGTCCACCATGGATCTCTAGAAAGGAGACTTGTCTTGGTGGTGCTAAAGCAGCCTCTTTGGTAGCACAGCCTTGCCATGGGAGTCTCTCAGCATGTTCTACCACATCCTTTTCTCTCCCCGAAGAAGCCTCTTGATGCCCACTTCAGGATCAAGGAGTCTGCCACCTTCTTGATACGACACACCACGAGGCCCCTACTCCTCTGGGACCGACAAATCGTGGCCCACCTTATCGACTGAAGAAAATGTCCCTCTTGCATAGCTCCTTGCCAAAAGAATCTCCTCTTGGCCACCTCTAGTCTCCTGAGGACTGTCTTTCTCAGTCGAAAAAGGGACAAAGGATTGTGGTTATGATTTGTCCATAATGAGTTTATGCACAAACTACTTCAAAATTCCTTGGGAAATTACATCTTGATCATTCACATCTAAAAAATGATGGCATCACTTGGATAAATCACATCCTCATCGAGGGAATTATATATTATGCCCAATTGCAAAGGGGTGCATGCACCTATTTATAGCCACAATGTCATATGGAAGGGGACTCGATCAGACTAACTAACGTACCTAATTAATTAATCAATTAATAAATTCATTAGCTAATTAATTATGACTTCTTGGACTCAATCATAAAACTCGAATGGATTGTGCTTATAATTTGCTAATAACAGGCGCATAGTTGAAGATTCCTTGAAATTACATCTCGAACAAGTACATCTAAAATGAGATGCAATCACCTAGTTAAATCATAACCTTACCGAGGGAATCATTTATAGCCACTTGCAAAGGGGTGCATGCACCTTGTTTATAGTCACAATGTTCGATGGAAGGAGATTGGGACGAAAGCTCGAAGTATGCTATTAATTAATTAATTAGATTGAAGGAATAAGATTTTGCCACTTTCAAGAAATATCACATTCAACTTGCAAATCATGTTATCAAATTCTAGGGTAGGGCATTAGGCTAGGCTTGCCTTATTTAGTCCGAACCAAAATTAGTTTTGATTGGACTTGACCTTAGATTTAGGCCCAGGTAATTATTTGGATTGGATTTGAGGTTATGTAAGCTCAAATCTAAAGGTCCAAAAGCCTAATACATTCTTAGACATAAAAACTCCAACCCAAAATCTTGTACATATATAATTTGTATATTTCATATGCACAATAATTTAAATTTTAGATTTAGAAAATATGTAAATCCAATGAGCCAAAATAACCTTTCCCTTTATCGTTCCTCTTGTTCTCTCTTAGACTTCCGCACAAATTCCTAATACACATACACCCCTACATGGTTAATTTTCTTATTTTTGTCACATTTACCTTTTTTCTATCACAAACTGAAGTGGTATTCTTTGGTGTTGAAGATCATACAATTCATATTATTTTAAGTGTACTACTAAAAATATTGTCTTTTTATTTTGAAAACCATAAAATCAAATATATTTGAGTCGATAACATGTCAAAATTTATGAAATCTGACCTGAGCCTAACTCAAAAAAAATTTGCATTAGGCTTGGGCTTGAAAAGGAATTTTTTTTTGGACTTAGCCCAATCCAAACTTTTAGGACCGAGCACTAGCCTACCTCAGCCCATACAAGCCTAGCCTGCTTGAATTCGGTTTTAAGGACATATATCGTGAATCAAAATCAAAAGGAAAATGGCTATGGGGTGTTGAGACCTTTGTTTCGATGAAACAAAATTATGTTTTATTATGAACTAATCTTTCATGTTCACACTCGCACAAATCAAGTCAATTATCCTCTGTGTGGATCAAAGTGAAGATTATCTTTAGTCAATATAATTCTTTTATATTTCTTAAGTCTAGAATTAATGTAAGGAACCTTAGGATTAAAGTCAAACCTTTCTAAATTGTAAATTAAACATCTAGATAGTGTTGATTGACCAAAATATTAGAATTGATCGATCAAATCAATTGATTGATCAAAATAGGAATATTGATCGACCAAGTTAGACTAACGGTCAAATCTGATTTTCTCGCAATTAATCGACCAATTAAATATTTGATCAATCAATCAATTAAATTGATTGATCAAAATGAAAATTGATCAATCAATCAAGTTAATAGATCAAAATGAAAATTGATCGACCAATTTGGTTCGAATGATTTTTTCTAACATTCCAAAAATGCTTCATTTTCACCTATAAATAGCGCTCCACACCCCTCATTTCAAAACACACATTGAAAAAGATTTCAAAGAGAAAAACTGCTTTTATTTCAATTCTTCCTAGTATTTTCATGTTCATTCTTCTACGCTTTTCAAAAGCACGTTGCTTTGAGCTTCTAAAAAGAAAACTCGATTTGCATGTTTTAATTCCTTAAGATTCTATAGGATTAATTTCTGTATTCATTTTACTTCATTCATTTCAATTGTTAGGATTCTTTGTGTTGAAATTCCCAACATTATTTGTGAGTTCGCTTTATTGGTAAAGGAGAAGTGGTTTGTAAGAGGTTGTGCCACCGTCATTCAAGTGGTACGTTAGTGGATTGACTAGCATTGTCTAGTCGGGAAAATCCTAAGCTGGGAGGCTTAGGTAGTAGTTTTTATCCGTAGGAGTTTCCACTATAAATCATTATGTATATTGTAGGATTGTTTTTATTGTGCCATAATTTTTTTTACAATCGATATCACACTTGATCTTATGTTTGTGGCCAAGTAAGATCTGCAAAAATTTTCATTTGGTATCAGAGCCTGACCATGAAGGAGACATCACACCTCACCTTCACATGGACGCAACAACAAGTTTTCTAGAGGGGCAATTATTTTTCCAACCTCCAGTATTTGATGGATCAGATTATGATTATTGGAAAAGAAGAATGCAAATTTTTCTCAAAGTAATGGACTTTGAGATTTCGCATATCATCGAGTCCAAATATATGCCAAAGAAGAAAAAAGAAAAGAGTTAATGAAGGAAGAGAAAAAGAAAGCGACAAATAATGCTAAAGCCATGAATGCACTATTTTGTGCATTAACAAGAGAGGAATTTGACAAAGTTGCTTTATACAAAAGTGCATATGAGATATGAAACCAACTCTCGATCATGCATGAAGAAACCACTAGAGAAAAAGTAACATGGGATGATTACAACTCAAGTTTGGAATGAGATGTCAAGGAAGTAGGCCATGAAGATGGAGTTATTCATCTATGTCGCATGGTGCCAGCAGAATCAAATGAAGAATAGGTAAATTCTAACCTTACTTTAAATGAATTATTAGATGCATATCATGATTTATACAAATTGACTAAAAAATTAAAGAAGGAAAATAAGGAACTTAAGGATAAATGCCCAAGTTTAGAAAATAAAAAAGATGGTTTATCTCTAGATTTAGAAAATAAAAAAGGAAAATTAGATGGAATAAGAGTTGTGAATGTAGAGTTCTATGAGAAAGTAGAAGATTTCAAGGAACAATATTTTCACTTTAACGACACACTTAATGACCTAAAATATTCTACTAAGACATATGTAGAAAAATATGAGGACATTAAAAAGAAGAATCAAAAGAAGATTAAGCATGCTTTTTTATATTAAAAGGTTAAGAGAAGAGAGTCTAATGGATCCTCTAACTTGAAAGGAATTAACAACCATGGATCCAAAAGAATATAGGTACCGAAAAAATTTATGGAAAATTATGTTGCAGATTATGGGAAAGATCGACATAGAAATCACAGTTGGAGAGACAACATTCAACAAGCAAATAATCATCAATTTGGCTATGAAAGATGGTGGAACCAACAATGTCAATGGATGCCAGATTTTTTATGGAGACCCTCTCCACCTGCCTACTGCTATTAGGTATAACTCCTTATACCTTTGCAGGTATAATCCTCAAAATTAAATCTTTATTACTTATTTAATTATAAATAAATTTTTAATATAAAATTGACTAAACATTGAATTAATTAAATTGGGATAGCAACTTGACAGGGGAGAAGAACAAATAAAATCAAACCTTGATAAGGGATCATTGTTTGAGGGGAGAATCAAGATCACTTTCTTAGTAACATTTAGATAGCATATTTATCTATGTTGGACTGTATAACTTTTACTCAACACTTCATTTTATTTTGATATAGTCATTGTGTTAGACTATCATGAATTTCATCATGTCCTTATCATGAACCTAATAATTTTCATATGATAAATTTGACATCATGCTTGATAGAATATTACTTGAAAAAGGGGGAGAAAAACGTAAATTTTATTCTTAGAATTTTACTTATTTAAATATGATTGATAACAAGTCACTTGTTATATATATTTTTTATTGATAATAAAAAGGGATAGTAAAATATGCATGTTGATAGGGGGAGTAATTCTAAAGTAATTATTTATTTTCTTGCATGCATAATTGTAATTTTGTTATCATCAAAAAGGGGAAGAATGTTGAGACCTCTGTTTTGATGAAACAAAATTATGTTTTATTGTGGACTAATCTTTCAGGATCACACTCGCACAAAGCAAGTTAATTATCCTCTACGTGGATCAAAGTGAAGATTATCTTTAGTCAATGTAATTATTTTATATTTCTTTTTTTTCAAGAAATTCTTCTATATTTCTTGAGTCTAGAATTACTGTAAGGAACCTCGGAATTAAAGACAAACATTTCTAAATCGTAAAATAAACATCTAGATAGTATTGATCGACCAAAATATTTTAATTGACCAATTAAATATTTGATTGACCATCAATTGAATTTATTTAAGTGGTTGATCAATTTTTATTTTGATCAATCAATTAAGTAAATTGATCGATAAAAATAAAATTGATTAACCAATTAAATAAATTGATCGACCAATTTGGTTCGAATGATTTTTTCTAACATTCCAAAAATACTCTATTTTCACCTATAAATAGGACTCCACACTCCTCATTTCAAACCACACATTGAAAAATATTTCAAAAATAAAAAGTGCTTCTACTTCAATTCTTCCTCATGCTTTCATGCTTATTCTTCTACATTCTTTAAAAGCACATCGCTCTGCACTTTTGAAAAGAAAAATCAGTTGCATATTTTAATTCCTTGAAGTTCCATAGGATTAATTTCTATATTCATTTTACTTCATTCATTTCAATTGTAGGGATTCTTTGTGTTGGAATTCTCAATGTTATTTGTGAGTTCTCTTTGTTGGTAAAAGAGAAGTGGTTTGTAAGAGGTTGCGTCACCCTCGTTCAAGTGGTACGTTAGTGGATTGACTAGCATTTCCTAGTTGGTAAAATCCTAAGTTGGGAAGCTTATGTAGTGATTTTTACCCATAGGGGTTTCCACTATAAATCATTGTGTTTATTACAGGATTATTTTTATTGTGCCATAATTTTTTTAACAATCAATATCACACTTGAGCTTCTGTTTGTGGCCAAGTAAGATCCGCAGGACTTTCATGAGGAACATACACCAAGCCATAATTTTCTTTACTGAAGGCCTCACAAACCTATTTCCACGTACACACCACCTTCGACTGGCCATCAAGGATTGCCATACTCCCTAGTCATCTCTCCTTCTTCCTTCGATTTGACTAGATCATTCTTCATCATTAAGCCAAGCCTACAACATCTAACTAATGGAAATTCACTCAAAGCAAAAGCACCATGGATCCTTCATTACCTTCTTCTCAACTCGACCTACTAGAGCTTCTATCGATCCTTCCTTGTGTCCCTTTAAACCGTCATGCTTCCACTTGTTGCAAAGCTCATTGGTTGGTTGAGAACCAGCATCAAGTGGCTCAAAGAACTCCTAACTACACTCCCTCTTCATTGTCATCCACTATTTCCCTAACTTATTGCAAAGGACAACATCAACGACCATAGCATCGACTAACTCTACAATTATCAGCCCCTCTTCTCCTTCTAGTCACTATGAGCTTCGTTAAAGCCCCAGTGGTACCATCAAAGACCATCGCAAAACACCTCAATGATCATTGGGCTCTTCTACCTCTGCCGCTCCTTAAGTCACCATTTTCCTTCCTCTCCTTTCTCCGTCAAGTCTCCTCACTTCCCGACCCATGACCCCTCTAGCCTTTTTTCATAACCCAGTGTCTACTCTCAAAAACTCCAGCCTCCGATTGGTCAGAGGTGATGGCATTAACAACACTATTTCTATCATGTTTAACCATTAGCCATCACAACCACCCCAGGTTTAAATGTCTAACTTCTCACTAAACCATTTAAACAATTCAAGCAAGTGAATGGTACCACACCCTAATTGATGGTGTGCTTACCCACTTTTAGGCACCTAACTAGACTCTTTCAAATGACTTAAAATAACACAAACATGCTCTTTTATTCATATCTAATCTTTTTGTCATCTTTCTCCTTTATTTTTCATCCCTTCTTCCTGGTCTCTTCCTAGAAGAGTTTCAAACATTAATTTGTTAAGGTTTGGGAAAATGGTTATTATAGCATTGTTGTAAGTCAACATGCTATGCCATAGTTGCGACATGTAGCCACAATAATGGGGGAGAAAGTGGGTACGATCACAAGGGAAGGGAATGGCACCATTGCATGGTTGTAGGGTGGAAGCAAAGAAGTTGTTTGGCAAGGAAGAAAGAAGAACTAAAAGAGGAAGATGAAGGAGGAGGGGTTAGCAGCAAGGGGGAAAGATGGCATCAAGGAGGTGAAAGGTAGAAGAGGGGGCCATGGGAGAGCGGCATGTCCAAGACCCTATGTGGGTGCAAAGAAGGAGGAGCCATGCATAGGTAGGTGGTGGTGGCATAGTAATCGGGATGCATAGAGGATCATATAAGAGGTAGAGGATATGAGGTGCCGACAATGGTGCCATTAGGGTGAAGGGATTGTGGTGGCAATGCACAAGAAGTTTGTATGAGAGGATGGTGTCAAGGATGAAGATGGAGGAGACATTGTCTAGTATAGAAAAAATATTGTCTAGAAACATATTGAAGAAGCTCTAAATAATGCTTCATTAGACCCACCTCAGGCTCGTTTGCTACACCTGCTCAACATGATCATTCATAGCATATGTGTATTGATTATCGTGCCCTTAATGAGAAGACCATTAGGGATAAATATTATATTCCTCTTGTTACATCTAATGAATTGGGTTCTCAATGTGTTTCAAAGTTGGATCTTAGTTTTGGTTATCCTCACATAAGGGTACACGCTACAGACATTCACAAGACAACATTTAAGAATCATAGTGATCATTATGAATTTTTTTTAACCAATGCTTTAGGTACCTTTCAATCATTAATGAATGATATTTTCAAGCCTTATTTATGCAAATTTATTCTGATAGTCTTTCTAACAAATTAAGTAGCTAAGGGGAACCAAATGTAACTACTTCCACTTTTTATTTTTTTGATGACCCAAAATCCTATTTGAGAAAATTGATAAAAAAATCTTTTTTTTATTTGTATTTGCTAGTGTTTTTAGTTGAATAAAAGAGATCAATGGAAACAACCATTTTGCTGTATGGCCCCCCTCCTTTCCCCACATCCAACATTTGAATTAACATTTAGTCCAATTAATCTTTACAAATCGATCCTAAAAGAGTTGTGTTAATCACTATTTGTCGAAAGCGAAATCGGGTTTATAATAATTGCGTCGCAATATAGTTGAAATCGCTTCAAAAACAAATGAAAGTTTATTACTCGAAAAATATGAATCCAAGGTCGAACACATGGAGTAAATTGGGATTTGAAAACTAAGAACACAACTTTCAACTTGATAAAAATGTAACGATCAATCAAATTATTAAGCAATAAAAAGGGTTTCAATGTATATAGAAGCTCAAAAAGATAAAGACGGATGTAAAAATCAAATAATTCAATCTCTCTTCTTTGCTTCTAGCTTGAGCTTTCCCTGTTCTTCTACTTCTTCCTTCTCTAATTCTTCTTCTTCTTCTGTTTCTTTCTTTCCTCTAATGTCTGACTTTGGCTTCTTCTTTCTCTCTTCTTCTTCTTCTTCCTTTGTTCTGGTTGCTGGCCTTAGCTTCTCTTTCTCTGCTTCTGTCTCTTAGTCGAGCCTTCTTCTTCCTTTTCTTCCTTGCTGAAGCTTCCTTCTCCTTCCTTCTTCTTTCTTCTTCTTCCCTTGCTTCTTCACCCTTAGCCGCTGTTGAGGCTTCTTTCTCCTCTTCTTCCTTGGCTTCTTTCTTCCTCTTCTTCCTTGGCTTTGCCTTCCGGGAGAGCAAAACCTAACCCATACCCTCCCCGCGAACTCTCCTCTTTTTCTTCTCTCTTAGGCTCGCTCTTCCAGAGCCTGCTCGAGTATACGAGTAGGGTCTGCACGCCCGTGACCAGGTCCACCGGCGTGTGTGGTGGGCGAGGAGTGCACGGGTAGTCGGGTCGGATACCAGGTTCGCGGAGCGTGGGGTCGCGGACGAGGTGTGAAAGGGTGAGTAGGACCTCATCCCATGTCAGGAGACAATAAGCCCCTGACACTTTTTCAATATATCCCTCACCACTCGCTTAAATGTTTCCGAGGTGGGACTAAATGTCCTGCCTGTTTCTCGCGTGCGCTCGCAGTAGATCTTCTCTTGATTGCTGAAGCTGCGGGGCTTTGGCCTTCAACAGATGGGCTGACTTGGTTCGCGAAGATGTTACGCACACTTGGGGCCTGAACTCTTGGCACCCGATGCCTGCTGTGAAGGTAGCAAGCTTCTTCAAGCTTGCGTTAATAGCAGGCAGAGGTCCTGTACCTGTCAACACGAATACGGCCTCACAGCCCTGTCAAATCACCTAGAGGACTTCGCCATGACACGGTGAAGGTGGCCTGGGTGCTGGTGTGGTGAGGGACAGCCTGGGCATGCGTGCTTAGGTTGTTCTGTGGCCGTGAAGTTGGGTGTGTTCGGGGGGAGTAAACGGAGGTTGTGGCGGTTAATGGAGAGGGGGAAATTGATCAATGGGATGAGGCGATGCTTCCGAGGTGGTTGGTGAGGTGTGTGAGTGCATGGAGTGATGGATGCACCTCTCCGGTGGTTTGCCGGAGGTGAAGATGGTGGTGGTCTGTGGTTGTCGGGGCGTGAAAGTAGAAATAGATAAGGGGAAAAGAAAAAGTAGGGGGAAGAGACTTATCTGCGAGTAGCTGGATGAAGGGGGAGCAGAGGGGCAAACGACGCATATATGCCATCACCAAAGACGAAGACCCAAAGAGAGAGATGCGACGACGATGAGAGGGAGATAAGCATGGGTGCAGGTGTGGTGCGATGCGGAAGGAGGCGAAGGCAACTCTGCCACTAGTATGGTGGTAAAGCGACGAGAAGAAGGAGGAGGAGTCACCGTAGCTTGTTGGGATTTTTGGTCAGAGGGGGAAGGGAGGAATTTTGAGGGAATCTCAGGCCAAAACAAGCTTGAATTGACCAGGGGGATCTGGGGCCTCTTTTATAGTCGCAGGCAGAGGGTCTTATGCTTGGAAGGCAAGCTTCCAAGCATGACAACCTCGCCGGACTTGGAAGGTCGAGAGATACCCAAATCTCTCATGCGTTCGCATGAGAGATTGGGTGGAAATCAAAGCTTGAAATTGGGTTCACACGATTGGGAATTCCTCAGAGAATCTCCCTTTCAAATTTGAGAGGGATTCTCTGAGGAATCGAGATATCCCCCTTGAATCCTCGTCGGAGTAGGATTCCTCCACTGTAATAGTGGAGGAACCTAATTGCAAAGGACGACGAGGAAGATAGGGGGTGTCTGCAAGGGTTTTCAAAAGCTAAGGGCATAAATGTAATTGGGTTGGACTATTTTGCAAAGTAGGTCAAGGTGAACTCCCCTTAGATCCAAATTTTGTTATAAACCTAATTTGGACCCAAGGAATCCAATGGTGAAGTTGGATTTTAGGTTTGGCCACGTTTGACTGGGCATTCACCACAAAAACCCAATTTAGGGTAAATATTTGACTAGGACCCCTATTTAGGTCAAAATAGGTTCTAAAGGCCAAATTGAAGGTTCTAAACCCTAGAGGATATTTTTCGATGATTTTTAGAAGGTTTAGTTGAATTTTATCCTGACTAGAACCTTGTCAAATTAAGTGGGTCTATTTTAGGGTTACAAGAAGTCATTTAGTTTCCAGATTTCACATTAACCCTTTTCTGATTGAACCAACCCACTTTTTATCTTGTTAAGACCAATTGACCTATGTTTAGCCCCTGAGAAATCCCGTTGTTGCACTGCAATGGTAAAATTATAGTTTTGCCATTTGTTTCTTGCTTTTCTTTCAAACCAGTTATTCCTTGAGTTAGGCCTTTCACTTGGTTATGTAGGAACTTTTGTTCTCTTTTCTAGGTCAAAATGAGCTAGTTAGGGCTCATGATGATGTTCCCATCAATCACACTTTTGTCGAGTTTGAAATATGCGTCATAGTACAGTCAACAGAAACGGATCGACATTTAAAATTTGTAATCTCGAAATGTGAGTTCTGAGGTTGTCTCAAGGAGAAAATATGATCGCAATTAAAACCACTAATCAAGTAATAAAAATGAAGCACAAGGAGCTTGATAAAAAGAATATTTGCTCAATTAATTGCAATATCAAAACTCCAAAAAGATGTAAGTGTTTGAGTGACAATATGGTTCAAATAAGCTCAACTCAACGCTTAATACTCTGGTCAAACATCTAGAAATAATGATCAGATGACTTAAAGTTCAAAATTAGACATCTGATCTAAAGTGTGCATGAGCAAAAACCCCCTTTCCCCTCTTAGCCAAACCTCTTTCTTTTCCCTCTCTTTTCTCTCTAATCGGACCTTAATCGGATCCGAACCTGTCCTAGGCTTGCACAGGCATGCGTGTGCGAGCGAGGGCTCGTGCGTGGGGGGTGCATGGGGGACCTGACCCCCCATGATCTTGGGTAGATGTGTAGGGTGTGCTGAAGCTTATGAATAAATTTCCAAACTGTCTGCGTACGATGTGGGACAAAAAGTCCCCTTGTTCTTTGATGTTCTCTCGTTGAAGGAGGTCCTCTAAATTGGAGTAAGAGCTAAGATGGTTATTGATGAGAGACTCATCATGGCTTCTAATTAACACTAATTAGCTAGTTTACTTATCTAATTACCTAAGAATACACTAAATACAGGGTTAATTATAATATAGGGGTAAAATAGTAAGGACTTATAAAAATAAGTTAAAATAACATAATTAAAGTTCAATTAATATTAATATAAGTTTAATTAATAATTAATAATTAGGACTCAATTCACAATCATTAGGTATTTAATATAATTTGATTAATTTAATGACCAAAGTATGTAATTGACCTAATTAATCCTAATCATTTAATAAATAGAGTAAAAAGGGTAAAATCATAATTTCAAGGCATAAATATATTATTTACTTAATTTATAATAATATATAAAAAGTTGAAAAAGAAATAAATTAAAATAAGCCTTTAAATCCACTGCTTACATTTATAACCTTAACTATCACCTCAATTGAGTCCTTTTTATAGTAGTTAGGTCCTTTTTATTACATTTATACCCCTATGCACATCATCTTCTTCAACCACTTCTTTCTTTTGGGCTACTAACGATGACTCATCTTCATACCTCTCGATCACCGCCGATCTCACAACCAAAGGCCATCGCCGTTACCGTCTAGCTTAGATTCACCATCTTCTTGAAATCTAACAGTGTGGATTCCTCCTATCTCAATTAACCCTGGCACGGTGACTTCACCATCGCCGGAGAAGACCACCTTGGTCAGACCTACCTAACCACCTAACCGTTCAAGAACCTCCCTCTCTAACTTTGCCACCACCTATAAATACTACCCATCACCTCCGATCTCCGTTAGCAACCCCCTACCCTCTTCTTCCACCGTGGTTGCTCATAGGCCTTCCTCCTAGCTCTAGCGTCTTCTCACCACCATTGTCGAGCATCCCCGCTGAGGAGCACTACTTCTCTCACCCACTCTTCCTCTCCTCCACCCTACCACCGGCGTTGGAGCACGCCATAGCTTTGGATTCTCTCATTTTGCTCAACCTGAGATTCTTCCCTCATCAACTCTGATTACGATGTTGTTTTCGCCCTACCACCAGCGGAATCCTTCACCTCCCTCGTCTAAGTAACTCATAGATAGCTTAGAATTTAGTGTAGAATAGTTGTAACTGTTAGTTAGGTAGTTAGAATAGTATAGTGCTTAGTTTTAATGTCGTCTTCCCCATCTCCAGCGAGCTAATTCCGACTCGCTGAACCTTCATATTCATCTTATGGGTCACTTGTTCACCTTCCACATCACTTCATGATCACATTCCACTTCCTTTCTTGATCAATTAATCACCTATACCGTCTAATCCACCTCACACACAATTGAGGACCTCCGCTGTCTATGGCAGAGGTCCCAAATCTATTTCACGCTTAGTCAAGGCCCTTCATCACCTATTCACCACATTAAGGTCATTTTCCACTAGATAATTTTATATATAATCGCTTAAATAGGAAATGCCTAATTTCATATCAACCTTCTAATCTCGCTGTCCATGGTAGCTCAAGAGTTATTCCATCTAATTAGTTACACGATCACCATCACCCCACCTTCGTAATCATTTTCCCTCACTTAATTGAGTGAGATCACTTTCTCTGAGCTAATTCAAGCTCAGATTTGATTCCTGAGTATTCATTGATATACCTTTGCATTTGATCAATTAATGACTTAATTGACATGTTCTTGAGGTTAGTTGCAACCTCAGGAACCTTATAAGACTATTCTTGTTGAGTTTAATGGAGATTCGATCTCCAACATCAGAAATCGATCTTCATCGGAGCTCCAGCAAGCTCCGACGATTCCAATTAGAGCCACAGCCTTCAAAATAGTTTGAGAAGCTCCAGATTGAGTTATTTTGATTAGAGGTTCAGATTCCACCTGTTAGACTTGCGTTTTAATGTTGATTTTTCTCTGTTGATCTTCATCTTCTCCAACTCTAGTAGAGTTGGAGATATGTGTTCCTCGAGGATTATGACCTGGATCTTGGATCTATAAGCATGAGAAGACTCTCAAGAACCTATTTTAGGCTTTAATTGAGTCTAACAAACTCTTGAATCTTTTATCGAACAAATCCATTTCAAAACTTCGACGATAAGCTCAGCGTCACTTTTAGCGTGGTCAAAACTTGGATTTGATATGCACAATCACTTTTTAAGGTTGATTTTAATCTTTCTGGATAGTCAAGTTGATCAGAGATTCTTTAATTTTGAGAATCAACTTTTGAGCTTCATAGGTCAAATCTAAGTCAAATTCATGGTTAAAATGACTGAAACTATGATTCAATGAGTTACTTGAGTTCTGGAGATGATTGTGAGTTGATTGAAATCAATTTGAGCAAGTCTAATCATTGATTGTTGTAGATTGTCATCTCTGAGCTGTTTGGGTTTCAACTTGAACCCAAAGTCTTATATAGGTTTTTTGTTGAATTTCAAAGCCAAATTTCTCTCAGATTAGTTGATCTTCGATTTCTAAGCTCATCCAGATCCCCCCTTCTAGAGGATTTGATCTTTCAAATAGTCTTCTAATTTTGAAAGCCATCACACGAGTTGTATGAACGAAGCTCTGAAGCTTTAAGAGCTTCGGAAGCACTTCTAACCTCTTTCTCTAGTCCCATTCTCTACGGAATGCATTGCTAAGCATTTCAAGACTCTCAATTGAGAGTATTAACTCGTGTTTTAGGTTATATGATCTGAATGTCTTCTCTGAAACACACAAATCAGGTAGTGAACATTGCATTGTTCATCATCTAAATCCTTGGATCAATCGTGCTCCAATCTCTAAATTGGTAGTAAAATTAGAATCTAGAGTCTTAAAGCTCTTGATTGAGCTTTGGATCAGTTAAAATGGTGATATGTGCCGGCAGCAATCGTTGTTCAAAGTTGACAGCTAGTGATCGAGTTTCTGAAGGAGACTTGCTAATGATAGAGCCACATCGTGTGTAACGACCCGGTTCCCGAGTCCCTACGAGACACGAGAACCGGACTGACTCGACTAATCCCAAGACCTAGTCGTCCAACGAGGAAGTAACCAAAAGACAGTAAAATAAACCACATTCAGCATGAATATAACTAACAGTAAGAAAGTACAGCAGTAAGGAAAGAAACTACTACAGTAGGTACCACCACAACAGTAAAACAACATTTATCATATAACAAAAACTGCAGGTAAAGAAGGTACAGCGGAAACCAAAAACTACTCACTAGAACAGAAACAAAAGAGGTACAAAAGGCTGTGGTAACTCTACTGGACCCTACTCGGCCCAGCGTCCTCTGCAGCCGCCGACCCTGGCTGCTCAACACCTGGTCCTGAAAAAGGTAACGAGTGTAACACGTCAGCAAAACGCTGAGTAGAGTGGCAAGCTAACTAAAGGCAACAGTAGAGTGTACAGTAGCTGTTAAGTTCTATTACTTCCTTTATTCACATCTTTCAATTTTTCTCACTATTTCATTTATTTCTCAGATCCTTTACTTGATCTCGAATGTCCTCGTGGGAACGATCTTGATTGCAGTCTTTTCCAAAAGTAGAAGTAGCACGTGGTGCTCTCCTGGCCGGGAGAGTCCCCCGTGGTGATCCTACCCTCAGTCAACCACCCCAAGGTCTGTGACAGATGTAACGGTGACTACGGCACGCGCGATAAACGCACAGGTAGCTAGCCCGCACTGGCACGCGGTCAGTCGTTTCCGTTAACGGGTGCGCCCAAAGCACAGCACGGAACCAGGGCAGAGCCCTCTCAGTAACAGGGGTCCAACCCCTCCACAGTAACCAAACCGGGGCCTTGCCCCTCCACAGTCCGCGCACCCTCCCCTGACTACCCTGGTTTGCCCTAGTGGGCCTAACAAGTCGGTGAAGGAGGCTAGCAGAACCCCGGGGCCCGTGGGGTAGCTAGTACTCTCCTAACACTAGTAGCTCTCCTCGGTACTACGTACACGAGGGCCAGCAAGTCGGTACAGAGCGGCCAATCCTAACCCCGGGTCCCTGGGGTGGCTGGCCCCACTCTGCACTAAACAGGTACAGGTACTTCCCTTGGTATTGCGTACCCAAGAGACAGTACGAACAACATCTGAGTTCCATTCCTTTCTCTTTCCAGGAGTTCCACTCCTAATTCCCCGTAGGGTTCCATCCTTTAATCTCAGAACATCTTATGTTTCACTTTCCAGTTTCACGTTCTTACAAACCATGATTTCAGTCATGTTCCTTATTCATAACAGGCAGCTGTTAATTCAATTTACAGGAAGCTTTATATATTCCTTTCCATTTTTCCAAGACTGCAGTAATATACATTCCACTAGTTTTTCCATCCTAGGATTCATGCCATATCTTAGGATCTATCATACAATCTAGTTTTCCGGCCCTAGGATTCATGCAACACCTAGGAGCTATCATTCCATATATTTCTCATTCCTAGGATTCATGCAATGCCCTAGGTTCTAGTTATGGTTCCATACTTTAACAGATTTTATTAATACTTAAAGCCACTCTACCAGGTACAACAGGAGTAATGGGGGCGCGATCGGGAATCCCGCGTGCCTCCGTGAATCTCAAGACTGCAACCGAACGAGGTCCTATCACAAGGATCAACACAAGGAGTGTCTCAAAACAGTGTATAGCTACTGTAGACGGGTAGAGGAATTAATTCTGAAAAGAACGCAACTCGAATCGCGGAAAACGGAGCCCGAACGGGCCCTAAACGGGTCGTAAAAGACGATACTGTGCAAAATCAGACGTCTGGAACTTCTTCCAGACGTCTTAAAAAGTGGATCAGAGAATTACCTGTTCAGCGTGGTTTCCCAGACGTCCAGAAGTCTGCGGGGACGTCTGGCCTAGCTCCCAGACGTCCGATGGTCACCCCGGACGTCTTGAGGTCACTCCAGCCGTCTGGTACAACTTCCAGACGTCTGATTCGCAAAGGATGGCGAATCAGCGAGCCTGCGCACAGCCAACTCCCTCCCTTAGTACGGTCAGTCGACAGGAAGGAAGGAGAAGGCGGTAAACTCACCTTTCAGACGTCTGTAAGGGCTTAAAGACGTCTATCTCGCCGTCTGGCTGTCAACCCAGACGTCTAATTCTGGAAATTTTTCCAGAATCAGGGCACTGCTCGGCCTCCGCTCGCGACGCCGCCCGCGTCGCACCTCGCGCGTCTGCTGCTCAGGCCGCAGCAGGTCCCTCTCCGCGTCGGTCCGCGCCCCCTGCGCCCTCCGCCGGCCGGCCAAGCCGCTCCGGCGAGCTCGCCCTCACGGCAGAGCTCCGCCCTCGCACACCGCACCTCCGCGCTCATTGCGGCCGTCACTGCCGCCCTCGCGTCCGCTCGCTCTCGCGCACAGGAAGGAGAAGAAGGAGGAGGCTGTGGAGATGGGAGGGGAGGCGTGGCCCTTTTAAGGCCGCGCGAGGAGGAGAGAGGGGGTGGTAGGCCGCCTGCAGCCGCAGAGAGAGAGGGAAAAAGAGGGAGAGAGAGAGAGAGGAATCGCGGGTCTGCGCGCACAGGCACGCAGACGACTCTCCCGTGCGAAAAAAACTGCTTTCCAGACGTCTGGATGTGATCCCAGACGTCTGTACCGACGTCTGGGCCACCTCCCAGACGTCTTAAAAGACGTCTGGGGCACGCGTTCGTTACAGCGTGGAGCGAGGAACATTTGCACAGAAATAACCAATTGTGTTGGTAAGCGTTTTGGTCATTAGCGTAGGGTGCAACTTGAGTATATGGTCAGATTTGAGCACGTGTTGTGCACGTGCAGGTAAGCGCATGTGTGCATGTGCCCAGGTGGGTGTGAGCGTGATTGTGGGTCGAATATGGCCCAATACTGTGCACCATAAAATACTAAAATCCACATTAAATGAACTAGAACTGGGCCTAGTAGTGGTCTAGTCCCACCCTATGGGTGTTGTGTATCCCACGAAAAACCTGGTTAGCCCATTAAACCAATTTTTGGTTTAGCGAGAAGAAACGTGAGGGTTTAAGGGCTTAAAATGGCTAAGTGTGGAGAGAAGAGTGAAGAGTTGAGAGGAGAAATGTGACCAAGTGTTGAGAGAGCTAAATGGTTAAGTGTTAAAAGAGAAGATTTGATGGCTAAGAGAGTAATAAGAAATTAAGTGTTGATTTCATTGTAATAAGGCATTTTGTTATGAATTTTAGATATTTCTTTTTTATGCTTTCACTTTCTAAAAAATTTTTATAATTCTTCCTTTTCTATTCTTTGTAAATCATTCATGAGCATTTTCTCTCATTAATGGAATGATTGCTAAGCTTTCAAGTTCAATATTATGCAATTGTTCATATGCTTAACATATTTTGTAATTAATATAGTAATTAGTTATTTGTTTGCGTCTTCGCATATTTTACGCATATTCTAGGTCTTCTTTTCCTTTGAAAAGAAGAAAACCCACTTTTCACACTATTTTCGGGTTTTGCTTGCCGTTGTTCTACCACAGTGGTGTGAGTGTGCCTTTGCACATTATTTCTGTTTATGAATGGGAGGCGATTGCTAAGACTACCACTAGTCTCTCCTTTGATAGGTTTACCTAGAGCGGTTGCATCTGAGAAACCAATTTCCTCATCTACTTTCTCTGTATTTTTTGTGTTTGATTCTATGGATCATTCCCAACGTTCTCCCCAATCCCGTCCTTTGCAGAAAACATGACGAATCATTACAATCTTACGCCATCCATGAGAATGATTTTAGAGCTAACCCATATTCAAATACCTATAACCCTAGATGGAGAAACCACACTAATTTCTATTGGTCTAATCAAAAACAAAGACCTATCTATCAAAATCAAACCCGTCAATACCTGCCTTCGTTGTCTTCTCAGCAATTGAAAGCGAGGCCCATTCACACAAGTATGCAGAGTTACTCGGGGTCAAATAGAGAATTGCAGCTTGACCAAATTTTGTGAGTTGTGACTGAGAGCAAGTGTCAGAATGCTGAAGCTCTTGCTGAGATACAAAGACAATGTATGGTTGATAGCACGAGTTTCACGTGTTTGAAATTGGGATTACGAGTAACCTATCGTCGTAGTTGCAAAACTCGTGGTCAAATAAAATTTATACTGAAACTCCAAGGGAGTCCTAGGTCAAACACAGGGAGGCGACGTTTTACTTTAACTGAAATCCGCACTTTGTTTTGTTTGTTTTTGGTATTTTAGGATTTTTTTATTTTTTTTGTATTTTTGAAAGAAGAAGACAAGCAAAATGAATCACAAGATAGAGATGGAACAAATATGATATATATATTACTCCAATGTCGATTACAATAAACAACGAAAGCATAAAAAGAGAGGGGGTGAGAGGAAATCTCCCGAATCAGCTATTTGACGAGATGACGATGCCTGGCGGAAGCTTTGACAAAGGAGGTGAGGAGCAGGATGACGGAGGTGAGATGCAGGAGGACGTCAGATAGAGGAAAGCTTCGGTGTGGCTCCAGAATGGAGGTGAGAAGGTGGAGATGATCTGCTATCGGAATGGAGGTGGGAGGATGGCTCCAAGGTACCTTATGAATGGGGATGGGAAGATGGATGAATATTTGGTGAGGCAGATGTTTACTACACTAATAGCAGCCTTGGGAGCTTGAGAGCAAGCTCTAAGAGAGCATTAGTAGGTTTGCTAGAGCTTGGGAATAGGTGGGAGTAGAGTAGGTAGAGATGTCTTGGTAGGGAGGGGGTATAGGTCCTTTTATAGTGGAGGAGAAGAGGCAAAAATAGGTATAGGACCATTAGTGACCTCCAGGCCATCACTGGAAGTGTCGCTATAGGCAGCTCACGCCCGCTCTCTAACCTTCCCACGAAGAAACTCACCTACTATTCAGCTCATCGATCATTTTTATCATAGGCTTCAATGCTTCGGTGCATGGTGTTGGCTGGGCTTCTAAAGATTGTATGGTGTTCCTCAAGTTAGCCAACACCCTATCTTGGATCTGGTTCACTTGAACCGACTAGTTCAGTTCAGGGTTGGGCGGGTTTGGGTTCATTCTAGGGGAGTTAAGATATTGAGGTTCTCGGGTTCCTCCCTGATAGTAGGTCATCTCGGGTTGTTCAAAGAATGGAGGTGACCTATATTCAGCATAATTCTGGGGAGGGTAAATGTTATAATCAGCATATCCTTCATGGTTGTAGATCTGGTTAGGTTGATCATCAAAGGGTGGAGATCTATAATCATTGTAGCCCTGGGAAGGATAGTAATCATAATCTTGTTGTCTAGGGTTAGACCCTGGACACTGAGGTCCGGATTCGTATCCCCAATCAAAGTTATCCTGACTACTGGATGGGTAATTACAAGTCAAGTCGAGATAGTAATCATCTTGGAGATAAGTGGTGGTAGGAGGATAGGATTGGAAATGTGTGTAAGATGTGGAAGGGTACATGGTGAAGGAGGGAAATCAGAAGAGAAAGAAGGAGCCTTGCAATACAAAAATACAAGCCTGTCCTTAGGTTGGGTAGCCTAAAGGTCTACAGACTCTCAGAATGCATCATAAGATTATGGACAATTTACACTACTTATGTCCAGGCAATCCAACCAGTTAGAAGGAGGGACTAGGGAGAAGGTTCTTCCCTTGGCTTGCTCCTCCGATTCCTAGTGTACCCCCCAACAGTAGTTGTTTGACACTACTCCCCTAGCTAGACATCAGATTGACTAGTATAAACAGGTTAATTGTGAACAATCTCAATCTGGATCCTGACGAGAGAACTAGTCCTTACAGCCAATGTCTAATCAATTTTAGTTAGGCTTGGGACAATGGTGCTTCAGGAATGTGATGGGCCCTTTAAATGGGTTGTGCCCTTAATGATCAGTTAAAATGTGTGTGCGTGCACAACCAGGGTTTTCAAATAAGGTTATTTGATGATGTGTCTTTTAGGGTTCAACCTTGTTTAGTAGCTTTTAGGGTTTAATCTTTAGGTATATTCAATCAAGGTTCAGTAGAACACTCCAAGTTTTGAAAGCACTGGTATAGATATATTCCTTTAAAAATCAGAAATAAAATGTGGAGTGCCTGGTTCAGTCCTAAAAATCAACCCTAAGTGGCAAGCTACTTGATGAATCACTTTTATCTTAAGTGGTGTGGCCCAAATAGTTCAATCAATCGGCCTATTGCACCACTTAGTTAAGGCACACAAAAATGTTTGACCTATTCAGATTTCTACTCACTTATTTGAGTGTTGAATTAAGTGTACTGGGTCCACAGGTCAGATCCTGGTTAAGTGGTAGAATCAATGTGATTGTGCACCTTAGGGTGAGAAGTTGTAGGTGTTAAGGTGTGTCTCTTTCAGAAAATCCCACAATCAGATAACACTTTTATTATTTTTTTTTTATTTATGTGGATGGCGAGGTGAGTGGAGGTGGCAAACAAGCAACCAAATCTATCCTAGGGTTTATAAAAAGCACCCAGGTTGATTTGGGTTTGAGTTATTAGGTTATGGAATTAAAACTAAGGTGGGGGTGGTGTGGGGGACACTTACAAAATACGCTACCCATACTTTACTCTGGTCTACCGCACTTGGATCATCATGCTAGGGTACCTGCAAGACAATAGATCAGAGATAAGCGGGGTTAGTGTTATGTAAATGCAAAGAAGTGCAGAAAATAGTAAAGTAAATTCCGTTGCCTCCCCAGCAATGGCGCCAAAATGATCGCACGGGTTTCATGTGTTTGAAAGCAGGGTTACAAGTAACCTATCATCATAGTTGCAAAACTCATGGTCAAATAAAATTTATACTGGAACTCCAAGGGAGTCCCGGGTCAAACACAGGGAGGCGACGTTTTACTTTAACTGAAATCCGTGCTTCGTTTTGTTTGTTTTTGGTATTTTAGGGTTTTGTTATTTTTCTATATTTTTGAAAGAAGAAGACAAGCAAAATGAATCACAAGATAGAGATGGAACAAATATGATATATATATTACTCCAATGTCGATTACAATAAACTAGGAAAGCATAAAAAGAGAGGGGGTGAGAGGAAATCTCCCAAATCGGCTGTTTGACTAGACGACGGCGCCTGACAGAAGCTCGGACGAAGGAGGTGAGGAGCGGGACGACGGAGGTGAGATGCAGGAGGACGTCGGGTAGAGGAAAGCTTCGACGTGGCTCCGAAATGGAGGTAGAAGGTGGAGATCTACTATCGGATTGGAGGTGGGAGGACGGCTCCAAGGCGACTTATGAATGGGGATGGGAAGATGGATGAATATTTAGTGAGGCAGATGTTTGCTACACTAATAGGAGCCTTAGGAGCTTAAGAGCAAGCTCTAAGAGAGCGTTGGTAGGCTTGCTATATCTTGGGAATAGGTGGGAGTAGAGTAGGCAGAGATGGCTTGGAAGGGAGGGGGTGTAGGTCCTTTTATAGTGGAGGAGAAGAGGCAAAAATAGGTATGGGACCATTAGTGACCTCCAGGCCATCGTCAGAAGTGTCGCTGTAGGCAGCTCATGCCTGCTCACTCCCGCTTAAGCCCACAGCTAACTTTGCTGGCGCATGAAGAATTAGCGACGACTGTAAGCGTCGCTGTAGGTCCAGCTCATGCGCCGCTATAGGCTAGTGCCAATTGAGCGCCCACGCTGCCGCTGCCTCCACACACTGTGTCGCACATATGCACACTCACGCGCTGACGTTGTGCTGTGCGTATGTGTGCCTCCGCATGCTTGTGCACCCACTCTGCTGTGTGCGTGCAGTGGTGCGTGTGTGCGCATAGGCGGCCTGGGCTATGCCACGTGGCACAATCTGGGCCATCCATCTTCTTTTCGTTGTAGGGGCTGCTACAGAGGTCGAATTGAGTCGATTTTCACATCGTTAGGCTGCGATCGTTGATTCGAATCCATCCGCACGATCAGATTTGTCATTTGGAGCTTCAAATTATGTCACATAGTCCCTTGGCCGTTGATCTTCCTCGGACTGCATATGGTGCTACAGGACTTCGATCGAGGCGATTTTGGAGGCATTGGACTCCGATTGTCATCTTGATCAGATCCGTATGGTCGGATTGTCAACCCGAGGCTCCGAAATAAACATCCTTCTCCTGACCACAAAAAGGATGCAATTAACCTAAATTATATACAACTGCTCTAAATGCAGAATAATGCATGCTATGTAATATTTATAACATGAAATGCAAATCTAAGCCTAAGAACATGCTTGAATAGACATTTTACTCTCAATAATTTTGTCTACATCAATGGTTGAACTGGCTAATTTACGAAATCAAATCACGCTTTTGGCTGAGTCTTGTCAACCAGGTACTCTTCCATCACAGCTAGTTTCGAAACCTAGGAATCTACCACATCCTAGGCAATATCAGGGCCATGTACACGTTAATCAGGCCTTTGATTCAATTCAGAACTCGCCCTTTGCACCTCCCGAGAGTGAACTTCCAAACCTGCATCAACAACCACCATTGTTGTACCAAAATGATCCACCTATCATTCAAGATCAGAATTGATTTGTTGCTGATCTTTTGGTTAGTTTGAACTCACTTCTTCCTTTACCTTATTCTTTAGTTCTTTACCTCAATCCAAATCAGATCCATTTTTCACGAAATCAATTCGTATCTTCTCGAGATTTTCACGTGATTCTGATTTTGGTTTTACGAAATCTAAGGCAAAATCAGGGCGAGATTACTATTCTTTGACGCTTCTAATTTCCAGTGGTTATTCTGTTTTCTATTTTTGAGCCAATTCTTCCTTGACTCCCTTGTTTTTCACCGTATCTATTCTTTTACGGGAGTTTCTTTTTACTAGGGTCTACGCCTAGCTGAAGACGTAAAACTTAACACTTGTACATAGTTGTTTTCTGTTTCCTTATCTTTTATCTACCTTTACACTTGAGTCTCTACTCTATTTGTCACTTCCTTATTTTCTACTCTTCATTTAGTCTGACTGACCACTCTGACTTAGGTCAGACTTGAAATCGTCCGCACAGAGATCTTTGATCTCATCTATACAACTCCTTCCATCACCTTATAATAAGTGAAGTGTAGAGTCTTTTTCACCCTTTCCTTACAATGAGGACATTGTAAAATTTTGGCTTGGGGGTGTGAAGTAAATCCTTAATACTTTAAGTGTAATGCTAGACAAAAGAAAAGAAAAATAGAAAATACCTAAACATTTAAAATTTTTTTGAAAAATACTTAAAAATTTGAAAAGTTGATAAAAGCATATAAAAAAATAAAAAATAAAAAATATATAAAAAAATAAAAATAACAAAAATAGGGGGATTACATTCCTTCATAAGAAGAATTGAAAAAGAATTATAAATACCTTTTTTAAATATTTATAATTAATGAATTAAGAGTTAAAATTCCTAAGGTCAGAAATAAAAAAATATATATACATATTTATATTGTAAATAGTGTATACTAATACGAGCATTGAATCTCTACTTTGGACTCTCTTTTGAATATCTTTTCAAAACACGTATTCGTTTGTGAATTTTGAATGGGATTTTTCTCAAGTTAAGAGTCTAAAACCCTAATACAATCTATTTTTCCCACTCTTTATTCTAAAGCAAAGTAACTAAGACGTCATTAAAATTTATATAAGACTAAAATTTTGGAACTAAATTGTAACTTTCTTAGTCAATAAGACTAAGTTAGATCATTCTAATTTTTGAATATCTATTTTTACCATCAAGGTGAGTAAAGAGACTAGATACCTAGAGTTGATTTAGTGAAGAGTTAGTAGAATCCTTAATCATAAGGTGTAACAGGCTATAGTTAGCTTAATCAATCGAGGATGTTCAGCTAGACTTGGTGAGTTGCGTCTTGATAAATCCTGTAGGTTGATACTATGGTTTAAGGGACCTGAGAGTGAAAGACTTTGTTGTCCACTCTCTAGTTTTTGAGCTAAGTTACCTAAGTGTCCAAACTTCACACATATTAGAATTGTCTTGCTGTTATCTGAGACCACGGAAACACAGAGGTTAAGAGATCGATTCTAAATCCTCTTTAGTCTAAGGATTTTCGTAGGGCAACTCTTGAGAGGGCGAAGGATGTGCCACTCACCTAGAAAAAAGACTTCGAGTATTTACTTTTAGTAAGAAAAATGCGGAGGGAAAAAGATAATTTTATTGAAAAAATTATTATATACACCCTGCAATTAAGCATCTCACTATAAATGGATGCTTATGCAGTTTTTATCCACCAAATAAAGCATCTCACCACATATGGATGCTACCCCTTCCTCCATTAATAAAAACACCTCGCTACATATGGGTGTTTTAACCTATAGAAAATGGATTGGAAAAATATGGAGATAAATATAGGAATAAGAGACCTAGTGGTCCACTAGGGAAATATATGCCTAGAGCGTTGACCTCGAGATAAAAATAGGTGAGGAGAAAGCAACCAAACTTGAGTAAGGCCAAGCCAAAGGCTTGAAATGGAATAACCTGGATTGAAAATTGATGTCTTAAAATCTTGATTTTTGCAACTTCGGATGCCTGTAGGACGAGTCTACTTCACGAGCATAGATGCTTTAAACTCAAAGCTACTAAACCTTGTAGTGGGCAGTGAAGCCTGAGAAATCGAGTTTTGGAGACTACCGGTTGAGGCCTAAAGGAGACATATTAATAAGGCCCTAGGTTTAGAAGTCTATCCTTGATGCTGTGGACTGGTTGGTTTAGGGATTTTACTCTTCTCTGAATTTAGTTAATAAAGGGTGTTTAGTTGACTTACAAAAGCTTAGGTGGTAAGAATTATATTTCACGAGCTTAAGGACTAATGTTTATTGAATTTTTGAGTTAGAATTTAACTTCCAGTCTTTGAGTCTTGTTACCTTATTCATCTTGACTTCTTTGATATTTAGAGTTTAGAGTGGATACAACGAATAAATGGGTTTTTGATGTTTTGATTTGAAAGAAATTTCTGTTGAGATTCTATTTTTACAAATACTATTTCTGAAAGGTTAGGGTTTTGAGTTCATCATAAGAGGATTCTCACTATTGCAATGATTATTTATGGATATTTATTTAAAACACAAAAATATAAAAATATTAATAATAACATTCTGACCTAAGCATTCCTCTATTGTGGAATTATTTATAATTATTTAATCATCTTGGTGCTTAAATCAACATATTCTTGGTTAATTTTGCTAGGGAGTAGCAAAACTTCAGCTTGGGGGTATGATGAGAGACTCATCATGGCTTCTAATTAACACTAATTAGGTAGTTTACTTAGCTAATTACCTAAGCATACACTAAATATATGGGTAAAATAGTAAGGACTTGTAAAAATAAGTTAAAATAACATAATTAAAGTTCAATTAATATTAATATTAGTTTAATTAATAATTAGGACTCAATTCACAATCATTTAGCTATGCATTAGGTATTTAATATAATTTGATTAATTTAATGACCAAAGTATGTACTTAACCTAATTAATCCTAATCATTTAATAAATATAGCTAAAAAAGGCAAAAATAAAATTTCAAGGCATAAATATATTATTTACTTAATGTATAATAATATATAAAATTTTGAAAAAGAAATAAATTACAATAAGCCTTTAAATACACTGTTTATATTTATGCCCTTAATTATCATCTCAATCGAGTCCTTTTTATAGCATTTAGGTCCTTTTTATTACATTTATACCCCTATGCGCATCATTTTCTTCAACCTCTTCTTTCTTTTGGATGACTGACGATGACCGATCTTCATACCTCTCGATCACTGCTGATCTCACAACCGAAAGCCACCATCGTTGTCGTTTAGCTTTAGATTCACCATCTTCTTGAAATCTAACAACGTGGATTCCTCTTATCTCAACTAACCCCGGCACATTGACTTCACTGTCGCTAGAGAAGACTACCTTGGTCTGACCTACCTAACCACCTAATCGTCTAAGAACCTCCCCCTCCAACTTCGCTACCACCTATAAATATTAGCCATCACCTCCGATCACCGTTAGCGACCCCCTACCCTCTTCTTCCACTGCGGTTGCTCATAAGTCTTCCTTGTAGCTCTGGCATCTTCTCACCACCATTCTCGAGTGTCTCCGTCAAGGAACATTGCCTCTCTCACCCACTCTTCCTCTCCTCCACCCTACCACCGACGTTGGAGCATGTCGTAGCATTGGATTCTCTCATTTCTCTCAGTTGGAGATTCTTCCCTCATCAACTCTGATTTCGATCTCATTTTTGCCCTGCCACCAGTGGAATCCCTCACCTCCCTCGTCTAGGTAACTCGTAGATAGCTTAGAATTTAGTGTAGAATAGTTGTAACTAGTTGGTTAGGTAGTTAGAATAGTATAGTGCTTAGTTTTGTTGGTGCTAGAGCACCACGATCGTTTGTTTTGATGATAACAAAACATGTGTCATTTAACATTTGCACTTGGAGTCTTAGATTTTAGGTCAATTGCAAATGGAGACGTGATTAGACAGAGTTCAAGCTCGCATCCAGGATGGATTGGAGGAGCTTGATGGAGAACAGAGGAGGTTCGCAAGGAGCGATAGATTGAAGATGGAAGGACAAGAAGAATAGGATAGAATTCTATTTATTTCTTTCATGTACTTTTGTCTTTATTTCCTTGCTCTTTTTGTTCCTTAGAACATCATGTTAAAGAGCCTCAAAGTACCCTAATAGTAGTTCTAGGAACACCTGGACAACCCTAGGACACTTAGGTTTTCTGTGGAGAACTTAGAAAACCAATATAGGGTTCAAACAGCTTTTTCAGATGACTAATTCCAAAATCAGACGTCTGATAATATGTTTTAAGACGTCTGACTATTGATTCAGACATCTGATAACATTTAGGCTGGACTTAGTTAGCTCTGTCTGATGAAATCAGACGTCCAGACCTTAGACCAGACGTCTTAGAAGACGTCTGATGTTTTTGCTAGACGTCCAATTAGTGGACCGTTGGCTGGCTTAACAAACATCGAAGATATGACCGTTAGAGCCTTATCAGACGTCCTTAAGCCTTTCCAGACGTCTGATAAATGATCGTTTTACCTCGGCTGACCCGAAAATCTCTTCTCAGAGATTTTCTAGCCGTTGCACTCTCTTGGAAATCCATTCCTGTAGAAAAGTAGGTTTTCATACGTCCAAACATAGTGCCAGACGTTCTGTATGTCGTCTGATGGACTTACACTAGAACCCTGTTTAGATCTGATTCATGTCATGAAGAAACCTGCCTAAAATCAAATGTCTAACTTTGTTCCCAGACGTCTTAAACTGATCTTCCAGACGTCTGATGCCATGATCAGACATCTGATAACCCTGTCAGTGCAATCATTGTTCCTGATTTCAGCTTGATTCTCTTGGACTTTGCTCCCAACGACTATGGAAGCCTTCCAAAGCCTTCCTAAGGCCTCTATAAATAGAGGGAAGCCTTTGCCACTCTACACATACCAAGACACACCCAAGCAACATACTTTCTACTCTTTTGTGTACTAGGAAAGCTCTCACTCTCCAAGCTCAAGTTCTTCATCTTGAGAGCATCAAGCCTTTGCGCACCCGCTCTCCCGAAGTAGTTCATGAGAGCGACGTTGCGCCATCGTATAGCTCACGCACCCGCGTCATCGATTCAACGCACTCCTTGCAAAGGGAAGCATCTTAATTCCTATAGAAGCTTAGGTTAAAAATTACTTTGTTGGCTCTATAGGATTGTTGTTATTTATCTTTGTTCTTTGGTTGGGTATTCGCTTTGCAAATTCTCGTCTCCTTCGTGAGACAAAATCCTTCTCGTGAAGAGAAGGGGTTTGAGGTACGTTACCCTCGTATAAAGTAGCATGGTTGTAATTGAGGTTGAATCACCCTCGTTTAAGTGATTCGTTTAGTGGATTTGATCAACTTCGTTGATCGGAAAATCCTAACTCGAGAGGGTTAGGTGGTGGTTTTCACCCGTTTGGGTTTCCACCTAAAAATAATTGTGTACCTTGTGTGATTGAATTTTGTGAGATTGTTTTATATTACATTTCCGTAATTTATTACGTCCCCCCTCCTAGTAGGGAATCTACAAGTTTTAATGTCATCTTCCTCATCTTCAGCGAGCCAATTCCAACTTGCTAGACCTTCATTTACCTTATGGATCACTTGTTCACCTTCCCTATCACTTCATGATCACATTCCACTTCCTTTCTCAATCAATTAATCACCTATAACGTCTAATCCACTTCACACACAATTGAGGACCTCCACTATCTATGCAGAGGTCCCAGATCTATTTCACGCTTAGTCAAGGCCCTTCATCACTTATTCACCACATTAGGGTCATTTTCCACTAGATAATTTTATATATAATCACTTAAATAGGAAACGCCTAATTTCATATCAACCTTCTGAGCTCGTTATCCATAGCGACTTAGGAGTTATTCCATCTAATTAGTCACACAATCACCATCGCCCCACCATCCTAATCATTTTCCCTCACTTAATTGAGTGAATCACTTTCTCTGAGTTAGCTTAGGCTCAGATTTGATTCATGAGCATTTCTTGATATATCTTTGCATCTGATCGACTAATGACTTAATTGGAATGTTCTTGAGGTTAGTTGCAACCTCAGGAACCTTATAAGACTATTCTTGTTGAGTTTAATGGAGATTTGATCTCTAACGTCTGAAATCAGTCTTCACTGGAGCTCCGACGAGCATCGGAGCACGGAGTCACTTTTAGAGTGGTTAAAACTTGGATTTGATGTGTTCAATCACTTTTTTAGGTTGATTTTAATCTTTTTGGATAGTCAAGTTGATCAGAGATTCTTTAATTCTGAGAATCAACTTTTGAGCTTCATAGGTCAAAGCTAAGTCAAATTCAAGGTTAAAATGACTAAAACTCATATTTAATGAGTTACTTGAGTTCTGGAGATGATTGTAAGTTGATTGAAATCAATTTGAGAAAGTTTAATCATTGATTGTTGTAGATTGTCATCTTTGAGCTGTTTAGGTTTTAACTTGAACCCAAAATCTTGTATAGGTTTTCTATCGAATTTCAAAGCCGAATTTCGCTCAGATCAATCGATCTTCGATTTCTAAACTCATCCAGATCCTTGATAAATGCCAGTTTATTATCATTCTTATGCCTTAAAATGGATCTAGCCCTTAGGATTTTAACTCCGCAAATGGATTTCTAGGCTGCATTTAGGCATCAATTAGGTTAGGCATGCATTGCATGATTTTTTGTATTTTTGACACATTTATTTTAGTGTTAGGGATGAACAGATAGCCAAATCCCTAAAATCCTAACATTCAAGAAGGCAACAGGTGAAGAGGAAGCTCAATTCAGTTGGGACTTAGCTAAATCCAGCTCATTATAGCTGGATACCAGCCCACCTGGGTTAGGATTAGCTCTCTTAAGCTCTATTCAACTCATCTTACTGGATGGTAACTCAGGGTAGCTCAACTTAGCTCAAATCAGCCCAGATTCAGCTCAACCTAATTGAGTCTAACTCATCTTAGCTCCAATTAGTTCACAGGGAGCTTAAGCTAGCTCAACTTAGTTGACTGGAGTTCACCTCAGCTCAAGTTCAGCTCTTTCCAGCTCCACTAAGCTCTAGTCAGCTAAAGATGACCTCAACTAGCTCAAGTCTAGCTCCCGAAGACTCAACTCAGCTCAACTCAATTGAGCTAAGGTACTTAACCTAAGCTAGCTACTCCAGGTAGCTAAGTAGTCTCCAGGAAGACCAGACCCAACTCACCTCAGCTCAATTCAGCAGAAGCCAACTCACTTTAGCTTAGCTTAGCAGCTAGCAAAGAACTAGCAAGCTAAGTCAGCTAAGGTGGCTCCTTGATGTTCTCTTCAACAGCCACCAGCTCCAGTGCAGCTCCAGATAATTGATTCTAGATCCTCATATCCAAAGCCCTAGCTTCCTCTTACCTCCTCCTCTACTCACCTACTAGCTAAGATAGCTTAGATAGCTTAGCTACAATATCCACTCCATGGCTGTCCACCACCCTAAACCCTAACCTAACTCCGCCCTAACTCTACTCCATGTCCACCACTTAAACTAACCACCTACCTCCACCTATAGTTGGTGCCACCATCCTTGCACCCCTTCACACCACCACCTCCAAGAGCCACCACAAAAGTGGCGCCAACTTTCCCTCCAAAACCCCTTCACATCACCACCATCCATCTCCTTTTAAACCCATCTCCACCATCCACCTAACCCTATTCTAGAAACCCCCCTTGGAGCTAACTTTAACCCACCCTTTCACCACCTTAACCACCCTATAGCTACCACCTAAGTTGGCACCAAAAATTCCTATACACCTCTTCACCCTTGGTGCCAACCTGTAACCCCATCTCCACCATACACCTATCCATAAAACCCATCTCTACCCTTCATCACTTGGCACCAACAAGCCTACCTCTTAACTCAACCACGCCAACTCTCCTTAACTAAGCATCTCCACACCCCTTCATTTGGCGCCAAATCTCCTTTAATCCAAGCCCTCCATAAAACCATTAATCCCATGAAACCCTCCACATTTAACCCCTTCTAGAAGCACCAAAGTTGTCACCAACATGGTGATCAACAACCACCATGGATGGCCACCAAAAGGGTGATTCCAACCCTTAACTACCCCCCTTCATACCACTTGAGTTGGCGCCAATTCACCTCAACCCTAGGATCATCTAACCACCCCCATAACAATATCCTAACCATCCTCCTATGCACGCTTACCTACCCCTCCTACCCACTTTATAAAAGGCAATTAACTACCACCATTAAACACACCTTGGGCTTCATTTTTGTCACACATTCCTACCTTCATTCCACCATACTAACTCCAAGAGAAGAAGGAGAAGAAGAAGTTTAAGGGGGCACTCTGTCCCCTTGGTGCCTTCCCCTCTTCCTTTTTCTCTTGTGCCCACGCCAGCCAGAGGTCCAGCCAGGCAAGGAAGACGTCTAGGAGGAGGTCTTTAGGGTGGTTCACATCCACCCTTGCAGGAGATTTTTGGGTGGAATCCTTCCACCCTTTGGAGGAGCTAGGCACGCCCACTAAGGGCTTGCCAAGGAAGACATACCTTGGAGGAGCACTTCAAGAAAAGGATTAGGAGAGATCCTTAATTTTCAAGCCCAGGAGTAGCTGAGCTTGGAGCAAGGATCTTCTCCAATTCACTAACACCACCAGGAGGATTTGTGTTTTCAATTTTTGTATTTTCATTTCTAGAATAGAAGCATTCCTCTATTTGTCATCTTATAAAACAACTTTTCTCCTTAATCAAAGTTGCTTTTCCTTTAAATTTTTGTCACATTTTCTTGCTTTTACCATAGTGCAATCACACCCTCTCTCTAATTACCTTAGGTCTTCACGCACTTAAGGTGAGCTTAGGAAGAGGATTTTCTTGTCACTTAGGTTTTAACTATAGCAATTAGGCATAGTATTTCTCCGCTTACTATTTTGTTGTTTCCCGTTATTTCAAAATCCCAAAAAAAATCATATTCAAAAACTATAAAAAGAAAGTTGATTTCCCGATTTCGAGTAAGAGTGTTTAAAAGTGCATTTCTACCTCTCTTGGGATGACCCGAATATTTTCCAAGTACTCTATTTTTATAAATTTTAAAAGTGATCGAGATTGCACATTACAATGATAAAAACCCTAAATTCAAATCGCACATTTTTGCATCACTCCCTTCTAGAGGATTTGATCCTTCAAAGAGTCCTTTTTATTCTAAAATCCATCACATGAGTTGTATGAACGGAGCTATGAAGTTTTAAGAGCTTCTGAATCACTTCTAACCTCTTTCTCTAGTTCCATTCTCTGCAGAATGCATTGCTGAGCATTCCAAGACTCTCAATTGAGAATATTAACTGGTGTTTCAGGTCATCTTACCTAAATGTCTTCTCTGAAACACACAAATCATGCAATGAACATTACTTTGTTCATCATCTGAATCCTTGGATCAATCATGATCCAATCTCTAAATCGGTAGTAAAATTGGAATCTAGAGTCTTAAAGCTCTTGATTGAGCTTTGGATCAGTTAAAATGGTGATCTGTGCTGGTAGCAATCGTTGTTCGAAGTTGATGGCTGGTGAACAAGTTTCTAAAGGAGACCTGCTAATGATAGAGCCACATCGTGGAGCGAAGAACATTTGCACGGAAATAAAACCAATTATGTTGGTAAGCATTTCGGTTGTCAACATAGGGTGTAACTTGAGCATATGGTCGATTTGAGCGTGTGCTGTGCACGTGCATGTGATCGGGTGTATGCATGTGCCCAGGTGGGCAAGAGAGTGATTGTGGGCTGGCTATGGCCCAATACTGTGCACCATAAAATGATAAAATCCACATTAAATGAACTAGAACTTGGTCTAGTAATGATCTAGTCCCACCCCTAGGGGTGTTGTGTATCCCACGAAAGCCCTTGTTCGCCCATTAAACCAATTTTTGGTTTAGTGAGAAGAAACGTGAGGATTTAAGGGCTTAAAATGGCTGAGTGTAGAGAGAAGAGTGAAGAGTTGAGTGGAGAAATATGACTAAGTGTTGAGAGAGTTAAATGGTTAAGTGTTAAAAGAGAAGATTTGATGGCTGAGAGAGTAATAAGAAATTAAGTGTTGATTTCATTGTAATAAGGCATTTTGTAATGAATTTTAGATATTTCTTTTTTATACCTTCACTTTGTAAATAATTTTGTAATTCTTCCTTTGCTATTCTTTGTAAATCATTCATGAACATTTTCTCTCATTAATGGAATGATTGCCAATCTTTCAAGTTCAATATTATGCAATTGTTCATATGCTTAACATATTTTATAATTAATATAGTAATTAGTTATTTGTTAACTTAGAATAAAAATGGTGAATTGATTAAGTTTAAATGCTTCCCAGTGAATGACCTGGACTCAACTAGTTAAATGAATTTAAATAAAAAATGTAGGTTATCTTGACCCTATACTACAATTAAAGATGACAATTTAACCAATTAATTCTATTCTTTACCTGATTAATTAAGCCTAATAATCTTAATTAATTGTGTTGAGAATTGAACGACTAGTTCTCCAAATTGAGGGCCCATGAAGATTCTTCAGATGGTTTCGCAGCTACTCAAGGTGGTGGCAAGGCCGTTGGTGACTGGATGGCAACTGACGGAGACAGAGAAGATGACGATGGCGACAAAGAACCTGCAAAGAGCCCTAGGGCCCAAATTAACCACACGAGGGGTTTGTCATAGTGAGGCGAAGGTGGTGGTGGTCGTGATTGAGTTGAATAAGGTGTGAAGTAGCTGGATGAAGGAGCTTCAAGAAGCTGCGATGGCCAGAGTCAGGGAGGATGATGGAGGTGTGATGAGGGAAAATTATGTTGGGCGAAAATATCATGGAGGTGTGGGAGTGCTTTCGCCTAGCCTAATTTAGTCGAAGGAGGGTTGATGAGGTTCGGTGATGAAGGTGGCCATGGTGGTGGTTGCTAGAGTCGAAGAAGAAGGGAGAGTAGGTGAACAGAGCTCAAAAACTCCTTAAGGCTAATTGGAGTAGAGAGAAACAGAATCCCTAACCTAATTTGGGAAGGGGAAGATCAGAGGAGCTCACTAGTGTTTGTCGGAGAGGAGGAAGAAGACGGAGACAGCTAGAGCGATTGAAGGAGTTTCGAGGGTTGAATCTTTGCAAGAAGCTTCGTAGAAGCTTAAGGAGGAGGAACCCTTTGCCTATTGTGCATGGTAGAGGGTGAAGAAACTGGTGAAGGTGCTCCGATGGTGGTCCTCTACACCGGCAAGGGAGATGAATTAGAGAGGAATTCCAACAAGAATTGCACAAATTTGGATTTAGGAATGTCAAGTCCTTTATATAGAGCAAGATCCTTTATCAATTAAGCTAGGATTTGCATGTTTGCTTTGCAATTTGGTGACTTTTTTGAGTCCCACAAAAATCGATTCATCGACGAGGAAAGACTCCAATTTGGAGCTTGAGAAGATGATTGCCGGATAGAGATTAATCTCACAATCAATACTACCAAGTTTAGAGGGATTTGATTGATGTTTGATTGATCAAATTGATCCTTAAATATTGCCATTCTATGGTTGCTTTGCTATGCTTATTGTTGCTTTAGGAAATGAGGAAGAAGGATGCAGGGGACCATTTGCAAGAAAAACTAGAAAGCTAGGGCCCTGATTGTAGGAAGGACACAAAAGATAGAGTTCTAGGTGTAATAAATAAAGATTTGTGAGCTAATATGTAAACTAGGTCAACATGGACCCTGATTGGGCTCAAATTTTGAGGTTAACCTAATTTGAACCCAAGGAATCTAATGGTGACCTCAAATTTAGGTTTTGACCAAGTTTGACTAGAAAAATTACAAAGAAGCCCAAAATAGAATAAATTCCCGTTGAAATCTCTATTTTTGGTCAAGATGGGTTCCTTTGGTCAAAGAGACAATTCCAAACCTCCTCTTAGAATATTTTTAAATGATTTTTAGGAGGTTTATATCACATTTATTTCCACCAGAACCCGTTTAATTGGACTGCAGCTGTAATTAGGGTTTTTTATTAGAATAATCCTCAAATCTCAAAAAACCCTCATTCAGTCAGCTTAGGCCCACTTCTTGTGAAATTAAGCACATTTGACCTAAGATTAAGTCCTGATTATTCCCTTAGTTAATCTGCATTTGCGGTTAGGTGTTAAAATAACATAATTAACTTGTTTTCTTATCTTCTTCTCAAACTCAATTCAGAATGGAATCACGATCTTTTGATGAATATTTAGGAGCATTTACTACTGTAGTTAGGCTAAATTAGGTTTAGTAACACCAATGATGGTGCTACCATCAAGTTGGTTGTTACAGAAGGTAGTTGAGATCATGGCAACATTCCTAAGATTTAACAAATATGTAAATGTTTGAGGACATGATCATTATTGCAATTATCTTATACTTCCTCTTCTCAAGGTTACAAAATTACTGCACTTCTTGATTTAATTCCTCATATCAGCTTTATCAATGTTCATATTGTAACACACATATACACCACTCAGTATTTTTGTACCTTGATAGCATAGATTAGGACTAAAGAAAGTAATTGAGTGCTCCAACGCCAACTTCTTTTACAACCCAATTCCCCTTAAAATAACAATCCCTCTCAGAAAATATAAAGATTTCAACTTAGGGGAGATCCTAGTGAAGCGACAATCATTCCTTCATCTCATCTCTGCCATTCGTCAAATCCTTAGCTTTGCTCGAGCCCTCGATCAACCTCTACTCGCTGATCTCCCCCCCTCCACCCCCACACTAGTTCCCTCTCCACTTCCATTCCCATCCCCCTTGTGCTCTCGAGTTCAAGATCACACTTCCATCTCCATGTCACAGCTCTGCCATTGCCTCCGACTCCCTTGGCTTCTCACCCTTGGCCCCCTTTTTCCCTTCCAGCTCTAGCTCCTGCAGGGGGCTCCCAATGCCTCCTCGACCTCCAAAGTTCCTACTCCTTCTCCCTCTCCATTCCTGCATCCATAGGGAAGGGGAGGGGGATGGCGAGGAGAAGGTGAGGGTGCATTGGTGTGGGATGTTTAGCCATCATCGACCACCTCTGCAGCTCTTTTGTCGGGTCCACATCAGAGCCTAGAGCTTCATACCGAGACTTCATCGGATCTTCTTTAACTGCAGGTCTTCCCGTATCTCACTAGTGCAGATCGTTGAACACCACTTCAATGGTGTTGTTGTCATCCTACGGTGTGGTGCAAGTATCGGATTGCAATGATTTGATCGTGAAGGAATCTTCTTTGATATTTATTTCCTTTTTTTGTTTGGTTTTGCATGTTTTGTCTCGTTGTGTGGACTTCCCTCGTCCTTTGTGGGGTAGGGCGTAGTGCCCCCTGTCCTTGGGACGAAAGGAGTTCAGTTGTCTTTCTCTCTTCCCCTTCGGGGTTTGACGTCATTGTAATCAATTCATTCTAGTTCAATAAAAAATCTATGTCCAAAGAAAAAGTTAAGGGAGATCCTAATACTTACAATTTATTTCTCATTTCCAAATGATCTGAATGGAGTGTTTCATATATAGAAGAGTGATGATGATCTAGACTGCTAATTAATTAGGGTTTATTATTGTTGTAGTAGTATAGTGTCGCAATCCAGATGGATATCATTTTATTTATATATAATTTTTATTGGTTTTATTCCAGGTCGTTCACTGGGAGTCAGTTATTGATATACATCACTCTCTAATGTCCAAAATCATCTTTTATTCTAAAAATGTTAAGTTTATTAACAAAAGAATGAGTTAGAATCAATACAATCAAAGAATGAACTAATCTAAGTTAATTATTTACAAATACAAACAAATGAATTAGTGTTAGTGAACAATGCCTCAAGAATATACACAAAATAAAGGCATCAAAATTATTCTAAACTAAACTATGTTAACTATGTACATAAGTATCTAAGTGTCTACAACTAATTATATACAAGATTAAGTCAAAATGAATGAATGTTTATATACAAACTTTGCCTCAAACAATATAAACATAAAGGCTAAAAATGGATTGTACTACATCTCTAAAATGTATATATACAAGTACGTGATTATTTGCAACTAAACAAACTATATACAATATTATATAATGCCCTAGAAGCTATGTACAAACAAGGCACAAAAATATTTATATACATTCATACAATATGTATATATATATATATATAACACTTATATACATCTAACTTTTATATATATATATATATATATATATATATATATACACACTAAAACTTAACACATATACTAAGTATATATAACTTAGTTAACACACGCACTCACTAACACTTAGTCTTTATTTTAAGTTGCACTTTAAGTTAAACTTAAATACTTAGGCCCAAAATGTATTGGTGGACTTTTTGCATAGCTCGATGGGCCCTAGATCAGAGCAGCTGCTACTAAGCCCATCTTACAGAGGAGGCAATGCCACAATAATTTCAACTTAAATCAGGCCCAACACAAGCCCAGCATAGCCCGGTCCCAACCCACAGGCCTATACAGGCCCACCTCTCTCTCTCTCTCATGCTCATGGGTAATGGGTATGGGGAGTCGACCCCCATACTGGTTGATGAGGCTACCAACGCATTTCTTTAAATACTGCACTAAGCATGCACATGCTCATGATGTGGGACTAACTACTGTGCTGATTTATGTTGTGCGCCTTGTATATTATTGTGAAGTTTAAGCCCATAATTAGGTGTTAATTAGTGATTTAATTTAAAATTAAATTGCATAGTTATGTAGTTGATATATAGGACTACTAATTGGTATAGTTATTTTAAGTTAATTAAATATATAAATATATTTTAAAATTAGTTAAAGTTAGAGGTATTTACACGTTTAAATTAGTGTTTATTACTTAATTAAAGTATAAATTAATAAATTGATGATACAATTGAAGCTTGATTTAGTTAATTTACATAATTATATGATTAATGAAGATTTTTAATTAATTTAATTTGATTTATTTACATATTTACATATTTTATTTACACATTATATAGATTACATATAAATTATATAATGTACATAGTATTATACAATATAAATAAGATAATAAATAAAATTAAAATAGTTTAAGCTATAGTATACAAGAATACAGTATAAATTATATTATTGGTTACTTAAATTACTAATCTACATTATTTTACTTAATAATAGACTTAATTAACTTGAGGACGAAGATGGAGAACCCTAGGAGGACCGGAGAGAGAGTCGTCGGCAATGGAGGTTGGACGACCTAGATATCGAGATCCTGGAGGAGAAAGGAGAGAGGCATCCCAAGAAGCTAGGGCTGCAGACAGAAGATGGGCTAACGATGGGCAGTCATGGAGCAACAGGGACGTTGTATGCTTTCGCTGTCGGCGCTGTGGACATATGGCATCAGTGTGCCATCGCCCTCTTGTCTGTTTGGCCTACTGAGGTTATGGCCACAAATGTGACACCTTCACGGCCAACAGTGGACAATCTAGGGGAAGGATGCGCACGGGCAATTGGGTGAAGAGGGTTGAGATGCAACCGTCGCTTCCTCTTCCCCCTCCTATTTATTGGGGGCACATTGTGGATGTGGAGATACCTATGAACGAGGACATTAGGGTGGTGGATCTAGTGCTGCAAGGGGCCTTAATTGGAGAAGTGTTGATGGGCAATCTGTCCTTGGAGAAGGCTCATCAGTTGGTAAGATCTCTATCTCTATCGATAAATGCTTGGAAGATTGAGGTCCTATCCCCTACGCATTTTGTGCTTTTCGATTTGGGGATGATGGATGTTGAGCGTCTGCGTTTTCGATCGAGTGATTTGGGTGGGCTGATGGTGATTTGGAGGCTGGTTTCCCCTTTTGATGGATCACTGTCTGAGCGACCACCCCAGAGAATAGCTTTAAGATCAGGCAAACTTGGAATCAAGGGTCTACCGTTGCATTTAAGATCAAAAGAGGTGGTGGCAGCTATGATAGTAGGGTTTGCTACATTGGCAAAAGATGCTGAGGTTGGTCTTATTGAAGGAGATGGTAGTGTGTTGAATGTCTGGGTGGATGTCTTCAGGGCAGGGTCTGTTCTAGAGAAGCTGATCCTCCGTTGTGGGGGGAGTTCCTGGCTGTTGGTTCTGAACTTCTCTGTGATTAGAAGGGATGGGAATTCACATCATAGCAACCTTTCTTATGCAGAGGTGCTACAAGCTAAGGCAGGAACACTGCACCCTGATCATGGAACACTTGAGAAGGTGCCTGAGCCTAATAAGTGCAAGGACTTGGAGGATGTGATGGGTGTGGTGATGGTAGAGGTGGATTTGGCAGAAAACTTGGAGGTTGGGATGGATGTAGCTGTGATAGAAGGCGGTATGGTAGAGGAAGAGAAGGAATGGATATGGCACTGATAAATGAGGATATGGCAGATGATATGAAAGTAGGGGAATCAAGAACCAATACTCCTGGTAACTGTGCACTATAGGAGATTTCTATAAATACCTTGTGTTTGCAAAATAGCTCGCCTGCAGCTGAGGGCTTGAAGCTGGACTCAGGGACTGCCTCCAAGACTTATTTGGGGAGACCTCTCTATAAACTCAGACAGAGAAAACATAGCTCTGCACAAAAAATTGATGAGTGTGCCATTGCAGCTGTGATGAAGGTCAGCAGAATCTCTGCTGTGAAGAAGGGGGGTTTCCAAGATGCTGAATGAGGATCCTTTCATGGAATGTGCGTGGGTTGCGCGATAGAAGTCGAAGGGCTTCTCTTCTGAGATACATAAGAGAATGGGAAATTGATTGTGCCATTATCCAGGAAACACATATTGAAAATGAAGATGATAGGGCATGGGTTGATATGAAAGCAGGGGATGCAAATGATTCTGTGATGATTAACTCAACTGGCAGGTCTGGGGGTGTAGCTAGCTGGTGGAAGAAGAATGTGCTACAACTGGCTGAGGTCTCTTTGGCTAGACACTTGCTGACCTGCAAGTTTGAACGAACCCAGGGGGGTGTGAACTCTATGTTACAAGTGTCTATGGCCCCTGTGACCCCTACAGAAGGCATGAATTGTGGGAGGACTAGAATATGGCTGCTGACCTTGTGAATGGGGCTGCTTGGGTTGTAGGAGGTGATTTCAACTGTGTGTTGATGGGGAGTGACAGACCTAATGGTGTGGCTGATAGTGCGACCACTGGATTCCAATTGTTGGTTCAAACCTTAGGCTTGAGTGAGTACCCATCTTCTGGCACTGAATTTACATGGAGGAATGGGAGTGGCCAAATGTCCAAAATTGACCGATTCTTTGGCAATGCTGAGCTTTTGGATTTGTTCCAATTATCTTCTGTATGTGGCTTGGAACGCCCCATTTCTGATCACACTCCCTTGGTTTGGGATAGTGGAGAGCAAGTGCTTGCTGGTTCCTACTTCAAATTCAAAAAATCTTGGTTGAGAGAATCGGGATTCAAAGAGATGCATGAAGGATGGTGGAAGGCCAAGCATGTAGATGGCACTGCCACTATCAAGCTAGCTTCCAAGTTGACAGCTTCAAGAAAAATGCTAAAGGAATATGGAGCTGCTGTATCTGTTGTGAGGCACCAGAGACGCAAAGAGGCCTTAAGGGAAATTCAAAACCTTGACTCAAAAGAGGCCACTAGCCTGATGACAGAGTAGGACCTCAAGAACAGAAGATGGTGGCAGGGGGTGGTGGCTGAAGAAGACCTGAAGTTGGAGATAGACTGGAGGGAACGCTCTAGACAGCTATGGCTTAAAGAGGGGGATGCTAATACCAAGTTTTTCCGCTTGGCTGCCAGTTCTCGTAAAAGATTCAACTTGATCTCTTCAATAATTAAAGATGGGTAGAGAATTTCTTCAATTTCAGATATAAGAGCCGAGGCCATCAAGCATTTTAGAGACTCTTCAAGGGCTGCAGGGAGGGGCCAATGGAGAATGGAAACGAGTGACTTACCTAAACTATCTGGAGAATAAATCTCTAGCCTGATTGCAGCCATTATAGAGCATGAAACTATGGTTGCCATCAAAGACCTAAATACTGAAGGCTCTCCTGGTCCTGATGGCATCCAAGTCCTCTTTTACAAAGAGATATGGGGTGTTGTGGGCAACGAGGTAGTGGATGTGATTAAGGAGTTTGAGGAAGGTAACTTTGGCTTTGAAAAAATCAACAGGTCTTTCCTCTTCTTGTTGCCAAAGACACAAGGTGCCGAGTCATTTCAGGACTTCAGACCCATAGCCCTATCAAACACCATCTACCTAGTGATTAGTAAGGTCTTGGAAAATAGGCTACGGCCAGTCTTGCAGAAGGTGATCCACCCAGTTCAATCTGCTTTCCTCCCCAGCAGGTCTTTACAAGAATCATTCATCATGGCCCAGGAGATGGTGTGTGGGTGGAAAAAGAGGAAGTGTAGAGCTTCTATGTGGAAAGTTGACTTCTGCAAAGCTTATGACTCTATTTCTTGGCCCTACCTATGGGAAGTTTTTAAAAGGAGAGGATTTCCTCCTCTTTGGATTAAATGGATGAAAAGGTGCATCACAACAGCTTCTTTCACCCCCTTCATTAATGGGAAGCCCTCTGGTGCGTGGATACAACCTCAATGCGGGGTGAGGCAGGGTTGTCCTTTGGCACCCTTGATCTTTAACCTTGCAGTTGACAAATTGGCATGGTATGCTTGTAAACTTGCTGAGGCAGGTATTATTAGGGGATATTCCCTCTCTAACAGGAGTGCAATGGCCCCCATACTTCAATATGCGGATGATACGATTTTTTTTGTGGAAGGATCCATTGATGAAGCCCGTGCACTTGGCCATATGGTTAACATATTTGGGGACATCTCAGATCTTAGGCTGAACAGAGAGAAATCCAATCTGGTGTGCTTTGGATTAGCTGAGGCTGAGCAAGGAGATATCTCTGCTTCTCTGGGGACCCCTCGCATCTACCTCCCCATCAGATACCTGGGATTGCCCTTGAGATGTTCAAGAATGAAGAAAAGAGACTGGAATTGCCTATTTGACGAGATCTCAGTGAAGCTGGCTGGATGGAATAACAGATTTCTCTCCAAGGGTGGCAAACTCATGTTGCTTAATTCAGTGATTACTTCCATCCCTGTCTTCTATTTCTCTATCTTCAAAGCTCCAAAATCTATGTGGAAGCGCTTGGACGTACTGAGAAGGAGGTTCTTTTGGAGAGGCCCCAAGCATGAAGGCAGATTTCTGCAGCCACTAAAATGGGAACAGCTCTATCAGTCAAAGGAAAGTGGGGGCTTGGGAATCAAATCCTTGAAAGAATTCAATGAAGCTTTGTTGCTTAAATGGGCCATCAAGCTTCTGCAAGGGGAGGTGAAACCGTGGACTGAACTGATTAAGGATAGATATGGTCCATCCAACAGTGCGCTAAAGAGATTGCATCCCAATAGACCTTCACCCTTTTGGAATTCTGTGGTTAAAGCTCTGGCAGACAATTGGCACTTGCTGCAGCTGACTCTAGGAGATGGCAGAACCTTCAACTTCTGGAGTGAAGGCCGGTCCCTGCTGGGTACTCTGAAGGAGGCTTACCCAAGGGTCTTTGCTACAGCTAGAGACAAAGATGGCACAGTCAGCTGCTTCTGGTCTGATAGCAGGAACTGCTGGCTTTTGAGTGAAGATGAAACCACCAGAATGGGCAACCGACTATGGGAAGAAAGAAGGAATCTTATTTCAGACTTGGAAAACTTTAAACCTGGCCTGGAGTGGATGATAATTATGTATGGGATGGAATTTATACAGTGCAATGTGGATATAGAAAGATTATGGAGGGTGACAGAGGTAGGGGCTATGATCACATTGACAAAAATATATGGCTCTTGAAGATTCCCCTCAAAGTGCAAATTTTTCTTTGGTTGTGTAGGAGGGAGGGCTTGATAACAGGTGCTCTATGACACAAAAGAATGGGAGCTGCTCTTCATGAATGCCACCTGTGTGGGATGCACACTGATAACCGTAGCCACATTTTCTCGTCTTGCCTAATTACTGATGCAATTTGGAGGAGGACCTGCCAGGAGCCACTACCTTCGTGGGACTCCACTTGGCATAATTTTGTTGTGATGGAGAGGCCGCATATGAGCATGGCTACAACTCTCTGGTGTGTGTGGAGGGAGAGAAATGAAAGGCTTTTTCAGGAGAGACCAGTTTGCTGTGAGCAAATTGTAAAGGAGTGCTGGTCCCTCATACATACATGGGGATCTGAATTGTAAATCCACTTAACTTTTTATAATAAATTGTCCTCCCGGATTGCTATCGTAAGACGATAGCTTTCCTTTTTATTTCAAAAAAAAAAAAAACTTAATTAACTTATATATACATATATATATATAATACATAACTAAATATATATAACAAAAATAAATTATTTTATATAGTACATAGTATACTTAGTATATTAAGTTATACACATAAATATATATACTAGTGTACATATTATACATATATACATATATATTATATACTTATATTATAATTAATTATACACTATATACATATATATAATGCTATACCCTATAGCTTAACATAAATACTTATTAAAACATATCTACACATAATTAATATATATATATATTATATACATACTGTATTTACATTTAACTTACCATATATTATTAACTCATGTAAATATACAAGTATATACACTATATACATAGGTAATTTTTATGATTTTTATTTTGTTTTTTGAGTTTTATAAGAATAGAGGAAGATGAGTGAAAGGAATGAAACAAGGAACACAAGTGCTTTTTGGATTTTTGTTTTTAAATTTTTATTTAAAACCTGAGAAGTCTAAAACTTCTGCAAGTATTTTCTCCTAACTAGAGGAATCGATACCTAAACTTAAGGACTCTAACACCTAAAACATATCAAACACTCACTCAAGGCACATTTCTTTTATTTATTTACATTATTTTTATATTTTTAATGGTATTTACAATAGGAAGGCTGGAAAATGGCTCTGTAACTAATCAGGAATTCAAATCAAGCCATATAAATTATTCCAAAGTGCTAGAAAGACATGATTTAACATTATAAACATCTATCAACTGTTAAAGTCAGAATCTAACTCAAACATATGATTAGACATTGAAATTAGTATGCAAATTTAGTTTAGACAGTCAACAGGACTTGTTCTTGCTGACAATATTTCTACATTGATTTTCATTCAATTCAAAGTAACTGAAAGGTACATGAATTCTTATAAATGTTGATATACATCAGATTAGCCTAAAAAGCTCATTTAAGCTCTGAACAATACTAGAAATCTCTTAAGAACTTTTCATACATTAGGTCTATCAGTCTTCAAATATGTATTATCATTTGACATCTTCAAATTAATCTGATATGTAGTCTATGTATTCCAAAGATTATTTCATCATCTGGTAATCAACTATAGATATATTCTACTGCAGAAAATTCAACTCAATCTTTAAGGATCCAAAATCAAAACCCTCACTCAATTCTCTCAACGCTACTAACAAAACCTCTCAGGACACTCTAGAAACTTTGGAATCCCTGTGAAATCAATTAAATACAACATATGAATATCAGACATCATCACAAGACTTTGCCCAGATTTTGGGAATGCTGATTAGACTCCACTGAATCAAGAAAGCCCTAATCGATCTCCCTTGCTTCACTATAGACAGTGAGGAATAGAGAACCGATATCAGGTTTCTAAATTACTTCAAAATTAAATTCAGACCTTCATTGAAACCTCTAAAACATGATAAGGCCTTTGATAGATAGATTAAAACAATTTGGGATCAAATTAAAGTGTTGCCTCGATGGGCGATTGATCTGAATCCCCAAAGTGATATGATCACCTAAAGATTCTGCACACTATTAATTAGTGATTAGGATCTTAGGGTGATTCCATGAAACCCAATAGGTCATTGCTAAACCTTCAAATCTGTGCATCGGATTGTCCTTGGGTATTACTACCTAACGATGAAAATGAACAGTATTAATGATAAAATTAGGGTGCAAGCTCAAATCTCGATGAAAATAAAATTAAAATAGTTCAAACCCTTTGTAATCAGCTTAGTCAAATGGTTGTTAACTCAATTCAACTAATTAAACCAAATTCAATCTTAATTACTTCTTAAATTCATCGATCGACCACTAAAAACAATTCGTGCCCAATTAGTCAAATTATGAACAATTATGATTAGTGGAGTGATGATAATGTAATGTGTGAATGACAATGATAACAATGACACCGATGATCCCCGGCAACGGCGCCAAAAAAATGATGATGTGTGTGAATGATGTGTATATAACACAATGGTTGTTTGACAATGAATGATTATTGTTATGATCATGTCGTTGCAATATAGTGGGTGTAATATAACATTAAGGATGTCGTATAGTGGTGAGTATGGGTGAGTACCAATCATTACAACCATTATTATCATTTGCTTATTTATCTAATTTTTACTAGTTTTGTTCCAGGTCGTTCACTGGGAGGCAATTTATTGAATTTAATTCGGTCACTCTTTGATCTGAAAATTATCCTCTAATTCCAAAAAGAAACTTTACATCTTATTAAAGAATGAATGAATGTGTGTTTTATTTACCTAATTACTAAGAAATGCTTGCAAAAATACTAACTATGAACAAGCATCAAACAATCTATTATTATACTCTAAACTATGTATTTACAAGTTATCCTATTAGTACTAACATAATAGTATACAATACCTTAGGATGCAATGGTGTAGAGGCTTAACTTATCAGTTTGTTATTTATAGTAACATATACAGCAGTTTCAGTGACAGATATAAGCGTCGCTAAATCTCAGAAAACACTATATACAACCTAAAGAAGCAAACTGAGGTCTTTAGCGACGTTTATAGTGTCATTTTATTCTGTTAGTAATTATGTGGGTTTACTTATACATATGATATTACTTATTCTACTGTCTTTCTGTTCTTGTTATCTCTTGTGTTAACTTAACTCGTCTGTTCTTTTCTTCTGTGTTGACTCTTCTGTCTTAAGATACTTCAGAGGCTACAGTGGGGAGGGGGTTAGGGCTAATGTCATTAGTTTAAAACATGCTTAGTTTGCAGGCGCGCTTTCCGAGGGATACACAACACCCTACGCGTGGGACCAGACCTCTACTAAGCTCGCCCTAATCTCAGATTAGGTGGCTTAATCATGTCTTCCTATCAACGAACGCCACATGCTCGCAAGCTCGAGCCCCCTGCCCCCACACACATCCAACATTGATCGCAAATCAGATAGTACATGGTTAACAGGTAATCGGATCGAATAATAGGATGCTGTTTCGGGCGCCCGGCGCCGTGACGGCTGGTGAATCTACAGCATAGTTAACTTATATGTGGCTGTGCTTGACTTGCAGCACACGATGTGGTGCTATTCCAGCGCCACATCGTGCGCTGGAAATCAGGCGCAGCTGCGTCTGGGCACGTTTTTGGCCCTCGATTTGGGGGCCATAAATTATTAAAAAAAATAAAATAAAATATGGTAAATAAAATATTTACATAATACAACATAATTGATTAATTAATTTTGAATTTTAAATATTTTTACTATACAAATAAATTCGCTAAACTAGGCTGATTATACAGGTTGATTTAGGTGATTAAATAGTTAATTACTTATAAAATAATTAGTAAATGGTCTAATTGACCTTAAACAGTTTTAATTTACATACTTAAGTATTTAATACATATTTTTATTGTATTTTTACGAATTTATTTATGTTTTATTTAGTCTAAAATAGCAATTCTGTGTAGTTTATAATTAAAACTAATTTACAGTAAGCTGTACTAGGTATAAATACACTTTAATTAGCTTAAATTACTTACTATATATATTATCCTAATTTTATAGATTTATTTAATTTAATTATAGCTCTAAATTATTAATTTAGCTAAGTTACTCTATAATTTAGCTATTAAATATGTAAATAGGGATCTGTTTATATATATATATACATTATTAAGTAGATACATACATAATAGTTTAGTATATATACATATATTTACATAGATTACATATGTATATGAATTTATGTACAGGTTTTATACATATTTACAGTATAACTATGTATCTTACATAATTAGGCTATATGTTATAGTTATAATACTATGGATAGGTATATTTACAGTTTTAAAATAAGTATGTATAATTAGGTTTTAGTAGGAAGTTAGGAAATGAGGGAAGAAGGGTTAATTAAATTTTGATTTCAATTTAAACAGCAGCTAAGCTACTGTCAGAGAAGATGGAGAGGGATGAGAAGGTGTGCTGTTTAGGGTGTTTTGTTTAGCATCAGTAGTGGCTTAAGCCACTATCAAATGGGCTGACTGCTGCTGCAGTTAGTCCATTTGAAGAGGGGGATGTATTCACAGATGAGAGGGGAATTGTAGAGAAGAGGAGAATTTAGAGATGGAGGGAAATGTAGCTGCAAGTTGCAGCATGTTACTGTATAACTGGGAATAAGAGAAAATTCAAAACAAACTAAAAATTTTGAGAGTTGAAATCCAAATCTGATAAGGGTTTAAATCTCACGAAAATCACATAAGAATTCAGTTCAAATACCCAACAAGAAAAAACCTTATCAGAAGCATCATTTTAGATCAAAACAGCAAATGGCATTGAGTTAGTCTTCCTAATGCCATAGACAGCATGAAGGAAGACTTAACTCAATCAATTAAAACCAACAACATACAATCCCAGTTTCTTGCAACCTTAAGGAGTATGGAAAACTCCTTAGGTTAGAGAATCACCATACAGAAATGATCATCAACACAAATAGTGTATGGCAGTTCTGAAATAGCAAAAAGAGACTAAGAATGCATTAAGGAAATTTAATGGAAGCTGGCGAATGCATTCAAAACAAAGTATAAACAGAATCATGAAAGGCTCTTCTGATTGGTTCTCTGTCACCAGAGAACTTCTCAGAGTCCTTGCCCACAATGAAAACCAAAAATCCCTTCAATTTGTCAGATCTGTCAAAACATTTCAGAGAGTAAAAATCCTTTAAAATCCAAATCAAAAGTGCTCTGACAAACTGAGGCAATGCATTTAAAACAGAGGGGCTTTTGTGAAACAAATGGAGTGAGTGAGAAGCCCCAAATGGTGCTTGTGACGCCACTTTTCAGATCTGAGGCAGTGCACCATCAGATCTGAAATTGGGTCAGGATGTGTGGGTGATTGATGAAAAATTCGTCGTTAAAAGGAAAAACAAGAATCAGAATTTGGATGATGGAAAAACAAAACATGAAGAGGGAGATAAATTGAACAATGAACAGATGATTCTTCCCCTCTGATCTGGACTGATCAGAGGAGGTGAGGGAGGGGATCTAATACTAATTCTACTCCTAAGACTAATCTAACTACAGCTAACATTAAACACTAACAATTAAAACTAAATCTATTCTAAACTACTGCAAACTAAATCTAACACTACTTGTGCAGAATTAAAAACCTAAACTAAAAGGAAGAATGGGACCTATGGGTCCTTAGCCGGCGGCTAAGGAGGAAGAAAGGAGGAGGGTGACTCCAGCGGAGGGAAGGGTCTGCTAGTGAGACTCCAGGGTCGTCCTCAGGTGCTACGAGGTCCTTAGCGACGAGGAGGGTCGAGAGCAGGCGATGATTCCACAGCCGGTGGCTGTGAAATCAGGGTCTAGATGAGGAGGAGAGACTGGAGTGGACGAACTGATCGCTAAGAGATGTAGGAGGGAGCGATCCCTTGCGCACGACACCACTGAGGTGCTTAAGTAGCAGCTCAGTGATTGAGATCACCGCAAGGGTGAGGTTAATCAAAATTAGGCCGACGGTGAGGATGAGATGTGTAGAGCGCGCGGCGAGTCAAGAGAGAGATCTGACCGTCAGATGAGATCTGGGAAGAGAGGTGAACACACGCACTGAATCGCGCGAAGGTTCCATTTGATTCCAGCCGCAGATCGAGATCAAAAGTGCGATGGATGGTCGAGAATGGCTGTGTTCTTCGCGTGCTACAGTGCACGTGAAGAACACAGGCTTCTCTCTGAAATGAGGGAAAACTTGCAGGAAGACCCTTGAACGAAAGGGTAGAAGAATAGCATGCAGGTCCAAAAGTGAAAAGAACTATAACTGGAAGGGCCTTGCAGTCATACAGAAGGGTCCCTATGGCTTGCAAAAAGGTCCAAGAAGGAGTTTTGAAGGGTAGAAATGTAATGCGTGAAGGACCTAATTGTAATCTATTTATTTCTAAGCCTAAATGATGTCCAATTGCTTTCAAATTTTTACATGTGCTTAATTGAACATTTAAGACATTGATTTAACTTCTGATTTGGCTTTTCAAACTTATTTATGTGTTCAATTGATGCATGGATCATCATTTGTTCTTTAACTTTTAGAATATCTCATTTTTGTGACCTAATTATGAAGTTTTAACACACATTAACAGTTTTAGGTCTTTTTCTTTAATTCCCACACTTAACCCTTTTTATATGTTAATTTAATATTATTTTGCTTAGTGTCTAGCTTAATTTTGGCCTTTTAGCCATGATGAGTAGCCACTCATCATGGAGGGCTTGTGTGACCTTATGGATTGGATGGAAGACCCTCTGATGGGTATAGTGCACCATGAGATCTGAAAGCTATTGAGCTTCAGGTCTCATGGCGACTCTGAAACAGGTGATGTTTAGTGATTAAAAATATCGAGGGAAGCAAATGAATGTGGTCATGGGATGATAGGGACTCTCAATGGATCATGATGAAGGTGAAGAATCACCTCTCTGATTTGAATTGATTAGAGAGGGTGAACAATTAAACTAATCTACTCCTAATCTAAGGCAATCAAATGATAAATCCTAATCTAAACTATCTAATTAAGCTACGAAAGTAATAAATCTAATCTAATAAAGCTGTAAATCCTAATCTAAAAAAAAGAATGGGACCTTGAGGAAAACCACGACTTGTGGCCGTTGCGAAGGAGGAAGAAATCTCTAGTAAAGAAGAGTCCGCTAGAGGAACTCCAAGGTTGCCTTCAGGTGTTTCGCGATCCCTAGTGGCAAGGAAGACTTGTGGAGGAAGTTGTTACCCCTATCACAAGTAGCGAATGAGTGGGGTAGGGAAACTGGAGAGGAAAGAAGGTGACCATACTCAAGATAGTAGAGGGGAGCTGGTAAAGGAGCCAACGATGTCTGCGAAGCTCCTTATATAGGCAGAGAAGGCTCAAGTGATTGGGATTAATGGGGGATGGCCGTTGCAAGAGAATGATGGAGATGAAGGCTGAGGCATGCATGATGGCTTACGATGAAAATCAACCATTGGATGAGATCTAGAAATAGGCGCGAAGAATTGGGAACCGACTCTAGCAGGTTGATTGATGATCAGTCGTTAGATCAAATCTGAGAGCATTGGATGGTTACAAGTGCACATGTTCTTCATGAGGAACAGGAGAAGAGTGCACGCCCAATCTTTTGGTGAATGTACACCTTAAACCTTGGGTGAAACAATGGAAGAATTGACCCATAAGTGACTAGAAAACATTGCAAAACAGTCCCTGAAGGTTTGCAAATAAGCTCCTGACATGCTTTGTGTGAATAAAATGTGAAGGAATGATTATGTATAGAAGGACCTAGATGTAAAACTCTAAATATAAGGTCCTAACAATGTCCAAATACAATGAGACTTTTATGGCATAATAATTAAACATATTAGAACATAAATCAACCATTGATTTGTTCTTTTAAACTCATTTTTTTGTTCAATTGGCATTCGAATCATCCATTTACATACTTAGGTAAATAATCTCTCAAAAGTGACTTAATTATGCATGTTTAACATATAATTGATGTTTTAGTCATTTTCCTTAATTCCCACACTTAACTCATTTCTTGTGTTAATTTGATAGTGTTTAACCTAGTTTCTAGCTTAACTTTGACATTTTAGATATGATGAGCCACACCTTATCAATGAGCTAAGCTAGGATTATCACCTCTAAACTTAATCAATTATTGGCAGCAAGTACATGTAGTTCATTTATAGTTCGACATGTCAAAAAAAGAAAAAAGAAAAAACTCTAACATGTCAAATGTGACGCATTAACTTAACATTTCAAGGCAACTGCATAACCTTATTTCATGCACATAAAATAACAAATTAGGTTTGCTAGCAACTTTATCCAGCAAACGTAATGGAGTTCCCCCCTCTCTCTACATGTCTGTCTACATAATTTAAATGTATGACTTATTAATTAGCAGTAAATATTTTGCTTGTTGTAGTTTCTATCATTTATGTTGTCTCCTTTTTGCACTTTGGAATTCAATGTAATCAAAATAAGGCATTTCCTTTTGACAGAGTTTGCATATGTTTATGTATGGGGTTAATTGACACTTCACTTTAATTGAGTACCCACAAACATGATGAACTAGGATAGTGATAGTACCATATAAAGAAGGGTCATTGTAATCATTGGATAATGGAAAAAAGGATGGATTTATTTGAAATAGCATAGTTGATCCATGTTTATGTATTTCTATGAGGGAAAAAGATGCCTAGTTCTATGTGCTAGTTTATTTACTTTTCATAGGAAACTGTAGAATAACATGAATAATGTATACCCATAGACAATTATGGTATTTTATCAATAACTAACTTGTACAAATTAGTTTGGAACAAATATTTTGCTGATTCTCTCAATTCCTATGCTTAAAAAAAGCTCCCAATATCTTCCTTATGTATGTGGAAATTTAGTTGTCTAAAATGTTTTATGATCACATTAATAAATCACATTTGCATTTGAATTATCTCTTGAATTTTGAGAATCCACAACAAAATAAGTTACCTATTATGACAGAATACTACAACTACTTTTATATATGTTGTTGTAAATATCTTTTATATGTTGCTAATTATAAAATCTACACCCACTATCATCTAATCTTGATTTTTTAAGTAAACATGTGTTCACACTAACCATCTCACAACCCCCACTAGCTCACAAGCAGCGGCCCCCACCTTCACCACCGCAACCCCTCTTCCTCCTCGCTCGGGCACCCCCTCTCTTTCCTCCGCCAGGGCTGCTTCTCTCCTCTAGTCACCGTTGCCGCCATCGTGCCCTCTCCTCGACAATATCCACACTCAACATCGCTCTCTCTTTAACAACGCGTGCCGCATCCATCGACGATCTCACGTCTCACTGCATACTCTTTCTCTTGATCTGAACACTTGTGCCTCACCCTTCTCTCTTTCCCCTCACTCCATGTCACTTGCTTTTGCCCCTTAGCGCCCACTACCCTAATTGGCAACAGTGTTGATCGGTCTCGCATTTTGGATCAACCTCGCTTTGGATCGGTCCCTCTATTGATCGATCAAGCTAGGGCTCCCAATCAACCTCCATACTAATCCGCTGAAGTACTGGGACCCACCCACCAGAGGCGATGCTCAGATTCATAAGGGTCCGAATATCTCATTTAGGTATGTCCCCATTCCTTATCATTTCCCTCATGAATCCAGTAATTACGAAAAATAGATGTTTTACGGCTTGATCCATGGGTTCATGCACCGAAGTTGTTTGATGAAATGCCCAAGAAAGATGAAATGGCGTTGATATAGTTGCTATCAACCCCTCCACTTGCCTTTGGATTCTGTTGCAACCTGGTTTCAATGCAAGTTCTACCATCCTTCAACAGTTGCTCCAAGGCCCTTGTCATATCCTTGTGGTTATCTTTTTTTGAACTTTTGATATCCTAGAAGTTTCTCCTTGATATTTGTTGAATGGTAAGTGAAGTGTTGATAGATGCATAGGAGTATCACTCGCTTAGATGTGTTCATGTAAATGATGTTGCTGAGGCTCAAATACAGCTGCATTTGTAACACTTGCTATTGGTTACCATAGCTTTTAGCACTCTTTAATTGTTAACATATAAAGGAAGAATCTGAATTAAAGATTGAGAAAGGCACCATTCTTGGACGCATCAATGTCATCCTTAGATTGCTTTGTAGGACTTATGTAGAGCGTACAACGTAGTACCCCACATTTATGACAACCACTATTCCTGGCAATCATTGTGGTATTTTTTATTGTGGGACCCACATGAAACTAGGACATGCACCCTTAATGGATACTTTGCTATGTCTAATAAGCATTAGATACACTTTGCAGTACTAAATGGAGGATTCATAAAAGGGTCCTTGGCATTGTTGACAGAGTATGGTCTAACAGAGGTCATCTCTCTGACTTGGCTGACCATGAAGGTATAAGCTAACATGTACCTCTTTCATTTAGGTCACATTATATTTTATTTTTTTGAAAAGGAGATTACATTATATTTTATACAATTATCCCATCTTTTTTCGATTTTTTCTTTGTAGGTTCCTCTTTCACAGATTCCAAATACAGAGGATGAAGTTATCATCAAAAAGTGGAGGTGGAAAACAAGGTTCCCAAGAAGGAAAACAATGAATGACATTCTTACTGTTGTGACATTGAACTTAAACATGTTGTAATAAGTACATTTTTATTCCTAATATTTAAAGCTTGATGCACCTTGCTGAATTGATAATACAAAAAACTTGGCTGATTGTGTGATGAAGCAAGTTGCTAGAAAACTAAAAGATGAAGAGGACTTGTCCCCATGATATAGATTTCAAGGGTTGAGCATAACCTATGCATCATTATGCAAACTACCTCGGTAATGATTTATGTCATCAAATTTTAGAATTTACTAAGGGATGGATGACCACTGAGGCTTGCACTGGTAAGATACATTTTGCAATTTTATTTGCTGGAGGAGTGGACAAATTAACCTTCGAAGGTTGGATTTAATTTATAGAGAACCATGTTGAGGATATCTTTGATTTTGCAAATAGGCCACTTGAAGGTAGATGGTGGTTGTTGGATGTGAAAGATCTATTCAAATGCTTGGCAATTTGGATCAATCTTGCCAAGGCACTAAGGAGCCCTTCACTGGCAACTAAGATGTCACATCTTTCTGTACATCAATACTTTTTTTTAATGGAATTATGATATTGGTTTTATTTCTATTGATAGTACTATTAAATCGATTAGATAAAATTTATATCGAAACTTCAATTGAGTTCCATGTCGAACACAGGAAGGCGATGTTTACTTAATTGAAAATCGTGCTTCGTTTTGTTTCTTTTTGGTATTTTAGGGTTTTGTTATTTTTGTAAGAAAATGACAAGCAGAATAAATCACAAGAGATATGAAACAAATATTTTATATATCATGAATGTCTATTACAATATTCTACGAAAGTATAAAACGAGAGGGAGGTGAGAGGAAATCTCTTAAATCGGCTGTTCGGCGAGACGACGGTGCATGGTGGAAGCTCAGACGAAGGAGGTGAGGAGCGGGACGATGGAGATGAGATGCAGGAGGACATCGACGAGATGACGGAGGTGAGGAGCTTACACGATTGTATAGTGTTCCTCAAATTAGCCAACACCCTTTCCTGGATGTGGTCTACCTGAACCGACTGGTTCGATTCAAGTTTGGGTGGGTTTGGGTTAAATCTAGGGGGGTCAAGATGTCGAGGTTCTCGGGTCCTTCCCTGAAAGTAGGTCGTTCTAGGTTGTTCAAAGGATGGTGGCAACCTATATTCAGTGGAATACTAGGGAGGGTAGGTATTATAATCATTATATCCTTCCTGATTGTAGATTGGGTTGGTTTGGTGATCAAAGGATGAAGATCTATAATCATTGTAGCTCTAGGAAGGATAATAATCATAGTCTTGTTGTCAAGGGTTAGACTGTGGACACTGAGGTGCGGATTCATATCCCCAATCAAAGTCATCCCGACTAGTGGATGAGTAATTACAAGTCAAGTCAGGATAGTAATCATCTTGGGGATAACTGGCGGTAGGAGGATATGATGTGAAATGAGTGTAGGATGTGGAAGGGTACATGGTAGAAAAGGAGGGAAAATGGTGAAGAGAAAAGGTGTCCTGCAATACAATCAACCAAACCTATCCTTATGTGGGTAGCCTAAAGACCTACAGTCTCCCAGAACCCATCTTGAGATTATAAATGATTTGGTCTACTTTTATCCAATTAATCCAACCAGTTAGGAGGGACTGGGGAGAAGGTTCTTCCTTTGGCTTACACCTCCGATTCCTAGTGTACCCCCCAGCCGCAATCGTTTGACGCTACTCCCCTAGCTAGACATCAGATGGACCAGCAAAAGCAGATTAATCGAAAAAAATCTTAGTCTGAGCCCCAAAGAGCGAATCAATCCTTAAGTCCAACGTCTACTCAGTTTTAGTTAGGCTTGGGATGATCGTACTCTTGGAATGTGATGGGCCTTTAAGATGTGTTGTGCTCTTAATGATTTATTTGAGAATATGTGGATGCGCACAACCAAGAAGTTTTCAAACAAGATTATTATTGATGAGGTGAGTTTTAGGGTTCGAATCTTGCTTAATAGCTTTTAGGATTCAAGTATTTGGTGTTTTCAACCAAGTTTTGTGAGGCAAGCCAAATTTGTTTTTGAAAGCACGTGTTCAAGTATCTTTCTTTAGAAATCAAGAAAAATATGGAGTGCCAGGCTTGACCTAATTATTGAATCCTATGGGGTAGTTAGAAAATGAACCTCTTTTAGTTTAGGTGGTGCGGCCCTAACAATTCAATCAATTGGCTCAAATGCACCACCGATTAAGGCACACAAAAAGGTGATTAACCTAATATGATTTCTACTCTTTTATGTGTTGAATTCGTATACCGGGTCCACAGGTCGAAAGCCTAGTTGAGTAAATGAAAATCAAATCCGATTATGTGCCTCAAATGTGAGTGTATGAAGTGTGTATATTGATTCGTCCCACAAAAAGTATCTTTTTTTTTGTTTTTTTTTATATGCACAAGTGAGGTGGGTGAAGGTGGCAAACAAGACAGACAATTCTATCCTAGGATTTATGCAAACATCTAAGTAGATTAGGTCTTGGTTATGAGTGTGGCAAAATGAACTAGTGGGGGGGGGGGGGGGGGAATGTGGGAAACACTTACAAAGTACTCTACCCGCACTTTACTCCGATCTATCGCACTTGGATCTCCATGATAGGGTACCTGCAAGACAGTAGATCAAAGACAAGTAGGGTTAGTGCTATGTAAATGCAAAGAAACGCAATAAACAATAAAGTAAATTTTGTTGCCTCCCCGGCAACGGTGCCAAAATGGTCGCACGTGTTTCGCGAGTTAGAAATCGGGGTTACGAGTAACCCATCATCGTAGTTGCAAAATGCGTCAATCAGATAAAATTTATACCGAAACTCAAAGGGAGTCCCGGGTCGAACACAGGGAGGCGACGTTTACTTAATTGAAAACCGTGCTTCATATTGTTTCTTTTTGGTATTTTAGGGTTTTGTTATTTTTTTGTATTTTTGTAAGAAGAAGACAAGCAGAATAAATCACAAGAGATATTGAACAAATATTTTATATATCATGAATGTTTATTACAATATTCTACGAAAGCATGAAAAGAGAGGGAGGTGAGAGGAAATCTCCTGAATCGGCTGTTCGGCGAGACGATGGTGCATGGTGGAAGCTCGAACGAAGGAGGTGAGGAGCGGGACGACGGAGGTGAGATGCAGGAGGACGTCGAGTAGAGGAAAGCTTTGGCGTGCCTCCAGAATGGAGGTGAGAAAGCAGAGATGATCTGCTACTGGAATGGAGGTGGGAGGACGGCTCTAAGGCGACCTATGAATGGGGATGGGAAGATGGACAAATATTTGATGAGGCAGAGGTTTGCTACACTAATAGGAGCCTTGGGAGCTTGAGAATAAGCCCTAATGGAGCATTGGTAGGCTTGCTAGAGCTTAGGATTAGGTGGGAGTAGAGTAGGTAGAGATGGCTTGAAAGGAAGGGGGTGTAGGTCCTTTTATAGTGGAGAAGAGGCAAAAATAGGTATGGGACCATTAATGACATCCAGGTCGTCGCTGGAAGCGTCGTTGTAGGCAGCTCATGCCCGCTTATGCCCACTCATGCCCACAGTTGGCTTTGCTGGCGTGCACAGAATTAGCGACGGCTGTAAGCATCGCTGTAAGTCCAGCTCATGCGTCGCTGGTGACCAACTCATGCGTTGCTGGCACGCACTGTCCTCACCTTTGCCTTACGCGCGTACGCTCAGGTGTTGGCACTGCGCTGCGCAGATGTGCGCCTCCACGCGCGTGCTTGCGCAGACCCGCACTGCTACGTCCGTGTGCTGGGCGGCCTGGGCTGTGCCACGTGACACAATCTGGGCCGTCTATCTTCTTTTCATTGTAGGGGCTGCTACAAAGGTCAGATTGAGTCGATTTTCACGCCGTTTGGCTGCGATCGTCAACCCAAATCCATCCACGTGGTAGGATTTGTCATTTGAAGCTCTGAATTATGTCACCTAGTCCCTTGGCCGTTGACTTCCTCGGACTGCATATGGTGCTACGGGACTCCGATCGAGGCAATTTCGGAGGCGTTGGACTCCAATCGTCGTCTTGATCAGATCCGTACAGTCAGATCGTCAATTCGAGGCTCCGAAATAAATATCTTTCTCTCCTGACCATAAAAAGGATGCAATTAACCTAAATTATATACAACTACTCTAAATGTAGAATGATGCATGCTATGCAATATTTATAACATGAAATGCAAATCTAAGCCTAGGAACATGCATGAATAGGCATTTTACCCTCAATAAATGTGTTTACATCACATATCGATCAAGAGAATATTGGGATGTGGCAAGAAATGTTAGTTAGGGGACAGGTAGATGCTAGGCCTATTAATGTCGTTGGGTGTGCTGGGGGCTTGTCAATATGGTGGAAGACAAGTGTTTTGTAGCTTGAAGATTTTTTACAGGGTAGGTTTTACATTACTTGCAATTTTATGAGATCTGATGGGGGCAATCCAATGTATGTGATAGTAGTCTATGGACCGTGCGTGTAGGGGAAAGGCTGGATTTATGGAGTGAACTCATGCAACACTCCTCTTTTGTTTAGGGTGGTGCCTGGCTTATAGGAGGGGATTTCAATGCCACCTTGTCATGTGATGACAAGCCTGATGGGCGTGTGGACTCGTCCACTTATGGCTTTCAGCTTACGGTAAATGAATTGGAGCTTTGTGATTTACCTGCTTCAGGGGTCACCAGCACATGGTGGAATGGCAACGGGCTCATGTCATGGATAGACATATTTTTATGTAATGTTGAGATGATGGGTTCTTTTCATCTAGGCTATGTGACGGCCATGGCCCACCCTTTCTCAAATCTTGTCCCTTTGGTTTGGGATAGTGGTGAGGGGGGAAACATGAGTTCGTATTTTTAAATTCAGAAATCTTGGCTCGGAGAAGTGGGCTTTAGAGATCTTGTTTCCTCGTGGTGGCGTGCACAAAACTTCTCAGGTTCGACCACACAGATCCTTGTGGCTAAGTTGAAGGGATTGCATCAGATGTTAATTGAATATAGGAGAGCACTCAGAGTGGCCAAAGGGGAAAGGAGACTACAGGCTTTAGAGACCATTGCCTCCTTAGATGCCAAGGAGGATCAGGCCCTCTCTCTAGCCTACCTGTTCGGTACTTGGGCCTTCTCTTGAGTGGAAAAAAAATGAACAGTGACTGGACGGTCCTCTATGAGAAGATCTTCGTCCGTCTAGCTGGGTGGTGTGGTCGCTTTCTTTCGAAGGGGGGAAGATTGATTTTCTTGAACTCTATTATTTCAGCCATTCCAGTTTTTTATTTCTCTATGTTTCGACCCTCCGACATGGTCTTGAAGAAGTTAGATATTTTCAGGAAGAGATTTTTTTGAAAGGGTGCTTCACATGAGGGGGCTTTCCTTCAACCTGTCAAGTGGTCAAAAATGTGCTTTCCAAAAAAGTGTGGTGGGTTGGCCATTTGCTCATTGCATGAATTTGGGGACTCCTTGTTATTGAAGTGGAGTGTCATCATCTTGCGGGGTGACAAAGGCTTATGGCAGGATCTTATTGTTGATTCGTATGGAGCCTCAAATACACGATCAAACATACTAAACCCGGTGACTCCATCCCCTTTCTAGAAGTCGGTGATGCAGGCTTTGGAAGAAAGGTGGGTTTTTTCCTCTCCACTGTTAGGGAAGGGTGAGCACTTTAGATTCTGGAAGGACAACTAGTTGGGTGATGGCATCCTTGCATATAGATACCCACGACTATATGATGGTGGTAGGCATAAAGATGGTTTGGTAGCAGATTACTGATCCTCCCCAGATCAGCGCTGGATCCCCCCCTGACCCCCAGATGCGTATGAGAGCCGCTCCATGGAAGAATATGGTCATATGGTTGACACCTTGTAGGCCTTTCGGCCATCTGAGGAAGTAGATGGATATGTTTGGAATGACAAGTTATATGCCCCTGCCAAAGCTTACAAGAAGTTGCTTCCTGTTGTGGAGGATGCTAATCATGTTCATGTTTGTAAGGCACTGTGGAAGGTGAAAGTCCCCCTGAGGGTCCAGGTCTTCCTATGGCTCTCTAGATGTGATAGACTTGTTACTAGTTCCTTGAGGTACCGTGTTATGGGTACTTCTGTAGCTACTTGTCCTCTGTGCTCCTTTGGAAATGATGATGTGCGTCACCTTTTTACTTTGTGTGTTGTTACTCACGAGATCTAGCTCAGGTGTTGTTCTCGACCATGTCCCACGTGGGATAGCTTGTGGAGCGAACTTGGTGGAACATCTCCATCTAGGTTGTTGATTGGGGCAATTCTTTGGAGTGTTTGGCGGGTCAGGAATGAGGCAATCTTCAGAGAGACTAGAATTTGGGTTGAGAATATACATAATGATGTGATGGGTTGGACGAAACATTGCCGTAGCATCATATAGTTTGTCTTTTATGAATAAATTGATGGATGACTATGGTCCTTGATAGTAGTCCTTTGTCTTTTCAAAAAAAAATCTAAAATTACCTACAGTTTCTAATTTGACTGCTCACTATTATTATGGTCTTTTTGCTTGCTTTCCTTTTTCTTCCTTTCCTTATTTGGTAATAACATCAGCCAAGCCAACTAAACAGTATGAAAGACACAAAGGATAAGGACCACTTGCTAAGCATCTCACGGTTATTCTTGTTTTGTGATCTTTTCTGTTGCCACTAGAATTTGTGGGCGTGATCTTTTCCAAAAAAGATTGTCATCGAGTGTAATAGTTTTCCCTATTATGGTCTTTACATGTTTAGGGAAAATATATAGGGTGGTGTTTAAAGAAAAAAGACCTCGAGTCAAATAAGGGTGAGGGTGGACATCTTTGTGGATTCTTATGTAATAGTTCTCTACGTAATTAATTAAGAGATGCAAGTGTATCAATCTCCTGTTTTGATTTGGAAAGGAAATTAATACGTTGACCAAAATTTAATGCTTAGAAAATTGAGGTGACCATTAAAGATCTGCACTATGATTGAGAAATCTTTTTGTCTTCTTGTATCTTCTTGGTAATTTGTTCCAGTAACACATGCCCATGTCAAGTTTGGTAGTTTGGAGTACCCACCACTCAACAAACACTATAATTATTTTTTGGGCCACCTAAGTAAGGAAATCAAGTTTATTACAGGCACCTAGTGGTCAATTGTTCTATAACTATTATGTTTAATTAATTGGATTTCATCATATTTTAATAGGAACTCAACTACTTGAGAAGTTAGTGGAACCCAATTTAGTTTATTAGATTGCCTAATATTGACATTTGCCTTTGTTTCATTATACTTTTCTATTCTCTTAATTCTCCACTACAAAATTATTTTCGTAATAGAATACAAATTTTTTATCTCTTAAATGTCACTCGGACACATCCTCAAAATGGTTGCAAAATTAATCTCTTAAGTTAATTCATGGAGAAGATACTTTAGCTCATTTCTACGGGACTTTTTAGAAATGTAACAATGACTAAACTCAAAAACTTTAAATCTTCTCTTGGAAAATGTCCCCGTTTCACCAAGGGTAAAAAAACCTAATTTAAGATATATCATGACAAGTTTCCTAGCTATTTTAGGATATTAAAATAGAAGCTCTCTTTTTTTTAATCTTAATGAATAGGCTATTGTTGAATTTATTTATGTATAGGTAAATTGTAACATCATCTTTTCTTTTCAAGGACTATAATATCATGTTTAATCATTTGTAATTGTCCATCACCTCAAGTTAATCGAGAACCTTTACAAGCGGCTCAACATCTCATAGTTGAGATACCGGGAAATCAATAAATCATTGGAACATTTAGAGGAAGACCTAAGGAGGGCTTATATTTTGATGAACAACTTCTAAGATAGGAACTATTTGTACCTTCTAGCCTTAGGCTAGAATGTTGTCTACTAGTTTAAAAGTGCATAGATTGACATCGATGGATATGTGTGGCTTATGCCACTTATAATGCTTGTAGATATATAATTTCCTTTTAGAATTATATGAAAAAATTGTTTCATTAGATGTGAATTTATGGTTTATAAATAATTCAATTTGTTATTTCAAAAGTCATATCTTGTATATTTTTCTTTAATCTTATTTGAATAAAGATAAACGTTGTTGTCGGTGATAAGTAAGATATTATAGGATCTAAAAATTGAATAGGATTTAGTAATGAAGATCTTCATATGTACACTATAGATCTAGTAACAAATAATTATGTCAGTATCACGTTAAAAAGAAAATTGGAGTTATTACTTATTACTTATAATGACGATTTTGCAAACTTTTTTTACTACTAGTATAGCCTACAATGACGTCTTTTAAGATAACGCCTTATATGACTGTCGGAATAGTTATTTATGCTTACAATGATGGTCATTTTGACCTATACCGACATTTATTGAATGTTGGTATAAGCGCAAAAAGTTGTTGTGATCTATTCTTATTTTAAAAGTGAACACAACTTTAAAAAGAGAAAAAACGTGGATCCATAAGAATCAAATATATTATTAACATTAATAAGAATTGGATGGAATGAACCATAAGGACCGGTGATGCATCAAGGAGCTTTAGCAGAACTCTCTACTCGATGGTGTGGTATCTATGGAAAGAAATGAATCCTCGTCATTCCAATAAACACCTTACTACGTTGGAAATCTGTGGAAGAATCATTGGTCATTCAAAATTTTCCATGTTATTAGTGTGCTCTTACAACCATCCTTGGCCACAAGGAACAAAATGGTACTCTTGAATGAATCGATCAAATCGACTTGTGATACCATAGAAGCATGAAAATAGCATTTAAAATTTTTGAAAACAAGATCAAATCCATGTCAAAACTTGATCATGCAATGAAACGAAAAATGTCCTAAATCGAAACCACATTAACCATTCCAGGATCCCACAAGTACAAGGGGGCTATACCTTCACATGTGGTGTTGTACAACACCCCACGTGCGGTGCCTCCTTCAACAACTCTTAGTGGGCTTAAAATTCCTCCTCGACAAGCAATGAGACCCTTCATGTCAAGAAAGTTCAATTACAAATGAGTTCTGTGAACTCTTTGCAAATTCGAAGTGACCCTCACCTTAGAGCCACGAACACATGACGAGAAGGCCTACAACAGGATTGCAAAGACACAACTCTATAGTAGTCTGTTGACCAACAGAACAAGTTGGTCGACTGACTAGAGAGAGAACCCTTCCTCGATGGATGTGATCATCAGTAGCTAGGCATCCAATATCAAACTTGGATGTCTAGTTATAACGGGGCCAATTGTCTACTTGTTTGACTGATCGATTGGCTATAGAGGAGGGGCTTGGTGCACCTCTTCCTCTCTTCCCTTGCAGTTGTGGCTCTCAAGAATTGACGTGGTCGATTAAAAATCAATTAATTAGAATTGTGATTGGAATTAAAGTTTACCTTTAGGAGAATTCATAAGGATTCCAATCCTAATCCTAATTTGATAGGAGCCTTGGATCTCCATCCAAGGATGAAGATCAAATTCTACTTGATTGCTACATGATTAATCCATAAAAAATTATAGGATGTTTGGATCTGATATCTAAACATAAACTAATTACAATGCAACCCTTATATTTTCTACCTAATCAAATTAGGTGCAATTAATCACCAAATAAGTGTAAATTAATTCTTTAAATTACAATTGATTTATCCTTCAAGTTGAAACCCATCAAAATCATTATTGGTTTCATCATGACAAAAATGAAGATGTAGGATTCGTGGACTTTTTGCACTACACCCCCTCAAGTATTCAAAATACCTATGAATCCTTCACATGTGAATGATAATATTATCCTAAGGTTTAATCATATTAGACTATCATCATTCCTCCTTGAATAATATTATTTTTAACATCTTTTTGTATCATTAGGATGAGAACAAGGATCATATCCTTTCCCAAAGGTGTATCTTCTTCTCTTTCTTACATTGAGTCTGATTAGGATTCTGTGACTACATGTGGAATTGTCAATTTCCAATATACGCAAAGTGAGATCATTCCGTCAATCTGTCACATACACCTATGTAACAAATTTGTGTAATCCCTTCGAGAAATCACGTGCCTTCTCTCCTTTTCTACATACACTAGCTTTTCAATATATCGGCACCAAGGTGGGTGCATGTAGTATTGGTCCACTGAATTCATGCATTCATAAATAGAGATACATACCCATTTCACATCAAAGGATACGCCTTCTCTATGACAGCATTGGAGAAGGACTTCAACTATCTCATGTTTCATTAGGTTAACTTATTAACCCAACTCATGTGACAATTCTTGAATATCTATTCAAGAACATCAATCAGGCAATGACCTCTAGAGAAGGTTTCCATCCCAACTCAAATCGGAAACAATTGATTAAATGAGATGATTTCTTGATGTACTATTGAATCCTTTAAACCATTTAGATCTCTGAATTAGCAAACATTGTGTTTATTCAACTTGGCCAAGTGTGTTACCTTATTCGTACTAAGGGACCCCATTCATTCACTTAAAGATAATCTAATTCCTTTTATTCAGATGCATATGTAAGCATTACATTATATAGGTGGCTCCCTCAGGGCATACAAAATCCAACAACTCTTGTATTAGTTAAATCTTTTAAGTAAAGCTTACCTTCTACTCAATTTAATGAGATCTTAAACAAACATGCATCTATTTATAAGGATGCAAATTGCATGTTGTTACTGGCATAAAAGGGGGTTGAATGGTGAAATAAAGATAAATATAAATAATCGCACAAATGAACACATGAATATATAGAGGAAAGCCATGCAAAATAATTCTCTACCTAGATCTTCCAATCTGTAATATTGCTCCCAAAACCAATGGGATTCACTATAATAAACTTTACAAAACCCCTCTTCTGGACAACCCCCAAGGAGAGTTTTGCTTCTCTTTAAGAAAGAATAGGAAACCCATGACTCAAGTACCCAACAAACTAATCAAAAGCAATATAAATAAAAGATCCTAAAAGCCTTAAAGGATTGTAAAATATGAAGGCAAGATTATTGTTCGCGGTGTAGATCACGTAGAAAATTAACACGTTGTAGTATAGCGTGAAATACGTCTCTAGCAAATAAATTAACGGAACTTGGTGAGTCTCGGTCGATCATAAGGAGGCAGAAAGCACTTTTGATTTCATACTCTTGTTCTCAATATGATTACTAAAGAATAGAAACAATCAATTATAATATTCACATTACAAAGAGATTGAATTTGATATAACGAAAACATGAAAGTAAGCTACTACTAATCTAGCAAAATGAGGGCACCACGAGTAGTTTGTGGTGGCCTTTTGGAGAGGTTAAGAAGAGCAGCAATAATCTATCAGGGTGACCCAACGAATGCTTCAGATGGAGGTGGAGAGACAAATGCAAAGAAGATGGGAAGAAGAAGAGAGAAAGGTTGAAGAAGGAGGAAGAAGAAAAGGATTATGAGAAGTGCCTTCAAAGGGGGGCCCTTTGGCCTCTTTTTATAGCTTTGGTGGGAGGCAAAGAAGGCATTTGGCCCCTTAAATCCATGCAAATGCCTTGGATTAATCAGATCCGTTGATCAGGAGATCAACGACCCTGATTAAGCCTTCCAAATCCTTCTTTTATCCCCGATTGAATCTAGTGTTGTCACGTGCCAGCCTGTGAACCCTCGGAAGAAGATCGCACGGCTCTCACTTGCCTGCGCTCACCCTTTGCTTTCTCTCCTTCACCGCTTGCCTCTTCTAAGCACTTTAACCTCAATTGTCCGATCGTGAGATCAGACGGCTTAAACGCGCGCTCAATCACTCCTTAAAAATCTTAAAGTGCACTCTTGCACATTTCCGCATGTGTCATTGCGTGCGTCTGCACCCGCCACTCATTCGCTGCCAAGCTGCTTGATGGAGATCCGACGATTGAATTCCCTCTATGCTCATCGCTTCTCCTAATTTGACACCGAGCTTGCTTCGATCCCGTGCCACCCTTCTCGTGGAGAGAGCACTAACCAACATGCTACTCTCACGAGTTGGCTGCATTTAAGTTTTGTTGGCGGGAGTTCTCGACCATTGGATGGGAATCCAACGGTCGAGATCTCGTCCCATCTTATGATGCGGTTGAGGGTGGGTGGCGTGGCTACATTGCGACCATTGGATGACGATCGAACGGCCTGTGGTTCCCCTTCCTAATTGGGGTGCGATGAGGGGCAGCTGAGATGGCGTCACTTGGCGCCATCGTGGCCGTCCATCTTCTTTTTCTTGTATCTGATGACGTAGGCCTCCGATTAAGTTGATTTCTGCACCATCAGACTGCTAACGTCGATCCGGATCCATCCACACAGTTGGATTTGTCATCTGAGGTCTAGATATTCTTCAATTTTCCTTTGGCTCCTACTTTTTCTGCGGACTCCCTAGGGTGCTACAAGAGTCTTATTGATGCGCTCTTGGATGTGTTGGACTCCCGTCATATTCCGAATAGATCCATAAGGATGGATCGCTCATCCGCAGCCCTGGATTACCTGCAATTAATAATACCTCTCAAATAGCACATTAGTATGTATAAAACATATATCTCATCCAAGATGCAAAGTACGATGTGTATGCATGCAGAATGCCCATGTTAAGCTAGGTTATACCTTAATTCAGGCGAATTAGGGTTTATGATTGCTGCGCAATCATACCTCCATGCCTAAATCTTGTTAGTCCCTAGCAAGTGCAAGACTAAATGCATTGTATCAAGAGTTTAGGTACTTCTGCAAACCCCATACCCTTAAAGGTTTATTTCTTTTTATTTCATCCAAACATTTAGAATCCAGATAACCATGAATATATAATGTTGTAGCTTCTGCAACGGATCCAAGCGAAGAGTCGATACACATTTAAAGTTTTCACTTGACCCCTAGTAAAATTCTATTGGGATAGACAAACCTCTTCTCTTGGGGATATAAACTATTTTCTGATTTTAGCCCTGGCTTTTGGCTTAGGTAGCATTTGTCTAAGTTAACTGGATTTGTATTTGGTGGCTCACTCTCTTCTGGTGCTACATGGAGACTAGTATTTCAGAATCTAGATTATTAGATTATTAAATAACTTAACTTAGAGAAGGGCTGAAAAACTATGCTCTCTTTAATCTTTTCTATTTTTTCTTTTCTCTGTTTCTCTCTCTCCTTTTCTTCTTTTTTTCCTGAGCTCACATCTTACCAAATTTGCAGTTGAATTTGGTCGTTGATAGTCGTTCGATGAGTTTTGCGACGAGATCATGTTTTAAGAATATATTCGTTGTAGTATCACCATGAAAACAATTATCAAATTTATTTATTACTCGAAATTCAAAAATATCCCGAGGTCGAACTCAGGGAGCAAATTGGTATTTAGAAGCAAAATATCACAATTCTCAACAATAATGCAATGTATATAGAAATCTAGAGAGTAAAAAGAAATAGAATTTTCTCTCTTCTTCTTTCTTCTTCTCTATTTCTTTTTCTTTGCTTTCTCTCTTCTCTTCTTTCTTTATTTTTCCTATCCTTAACTGGTGATCCGCTATAGTACTTCTTCAGGCTTCTTCTTCTTCTTCCTTCTCTACTGTAGCTCCTTCCTTCTCTTTTCATCTTTTACTCTTTGGCTTCTTCTTCTTCTCTCTTCAGCCACTATGCCTCCTCCTTCTTCCTTGTCTTAGGCATCTTCAGCTTCTTCTCTTCTCTCTTTCTTCTTTCTTCTTCCTTTCACACATAAGTCCTTCCTTCAGTAGCTCCTCTTCTTCTTCTTCTCCTCTTCCCCGCAGCTGCTTCCCCTTCCTCCTACTTCCCTGCATAGCACAGAGAAGCAAAACCTACCCCCTACCCTCCCCGCGTCTCTCTCTCTCTATTTCGCTCTTAGGACACAGCTCTCCCATAGCCTTTCTTGGGTAAAAAGGTCGGGTAAGCGTGCCCAGGACCAGGCCCACCGGCGTGTGGTGGTGGGCGAGGTGTGCCGGTTAGGTCGGATCACCAGGTCCGCAGGGTGTGATCGCGAACGAGGCGTCGGATCGGATGAGAGAGGGACCTTACCCCGTGAGTAGGAGGCGAAGAGCCTTATGCAGTTTTTCAATTTATATTGCTACACCTGCTCACCCACTTCCGAGGTGAGACTAAACGTCCCACCTTCCTATTGCGCGCACAGTAGCAGATGGCGCACCCAATTGGCTAAGTTGCAGAGGCTAGAGTCATTGCGTGAGGGCCTAGACGCGCACGGGATTCTAATCCGCACAACCTAGGAGTCTCACCTGGAGCTGCACGAAGCCTGGGCCCGCTCGAAGCTTGCTTCAAGGTCGTCAGTAATGGCGACCGGCGGCTGGGTACCAAAATACACCAAAACGGCCTTACGGCCACATCAAAAAGCTCAGGGAGCTTTGCCAAGGTACGACGAATGTGCAGAGGTAGTCGGCGAGGCGTGGGAACACCTGTGGGAGCGTGCCTAGGGCACACTGTGGCCGTGTGTGTAGGTGTGTTCGGGGGTGCGTTTGTGTGAGTGGCGGAGTGTTGTGAATGGGGGGTTATGATCAGTGAGTCGAGGCAGTGCTTAGGGACCTGTTGGAGAGGGGTGGGACGACCTGTGGAGGTGGAGCGACCTCGCCGGAGTTGGTGGCCAGAGGTGAAAATGATGGTGGTGGTAGTGGCAGTCGAGGGGTCGAAACTAAAAATTGATGAAGGGGAAATGAAGAGTAGAGGGAGAGGAACTTAACTGATGGATTTGGAGAGAAGGTGGGACGTGGAGGGCAAGCGGCGGGTACTGCCATCACCGGAGACAAAGACCCTATGGTAAAGAAGAGGCGACGAGGAAGAGGGTCGGAGGGTGCGCGCTGGTATGGCACGGCGCGGAGGAGTACGGCGGAGATGGCTCTTCCACTGGTACGATGGCAGAGCGACGAGAAGAGGGAGGGGGAGTCGCCGAAAGCTGCGGGCAGTTAGCCGGAGTGAGGAGACGAATTTGGGGGGATTTCTCTGGCCAAATCAAGCTTGAAGGAAGTGGAGGGCTTTGGGCTTCCTTAAATAGGCGTAGGCAGGGGAAAGAGTTGCGAGGAAGAGGACGAAATTCCTCACCGGAGGAATGGCTAGAGGGAGACCCATACCTCTCGAGCATTCGCACGACAGGTATGGGGCATTTCAGGGCATGGGGAGCTACCCATGCGGTAGGGGGCTTCGTAGGGAGCTCCCCTTTCAAATCTGGGAGCGACTCCCCGTGAGATCGAGGAGAGAACCTCCGCGCAAAGTCACTGGAGGTATGGGTCCCTGCTACAATGGCAGAGGGACCAAAATGAAGAAAGAGACGAAGAAGTTGTGGGGGGATTTGCAAGGGTTTCAAAAAGTTGAGGGTCTAAATGTAATTTGGTGGATAAATTTGTAAAGTGGGTCAAGACGACCTTCCTTTAGGTCCAAATTTTGGTATAAACCTAATTTGGACCTAAGAAATCCAATGGTGAAGTTGGATTTTAGGTTTGACCACGTTTGACTGGACAGTTTGCACAAAAACCCAAATTAAGTCAAATATTAGACATGGACCCCAATCTAGGTCAAAATAGGTTCCAAAGGCCAAATTGAAGGTTATAAACCCTAGAGGATATTTTTCCATGAATTTTATAGGGTTTAGTTGATTTTTATCTTGCCTGAAACCTTGTGAATTTAAGTGGATTTATTTTAAGGTTATAGAATGTCATTTAATTCCTAGATTTCACAATAACCCTTTTCTGACTGAACCATCCCACTTTTTCTCTTATTAAGTCTAATTGACCTATTTCTAGATCCTTAGAAATTCCGTTGATGCACTACAATGGTAAAATTACAGTTTTACCCCTTGTTTTATATTCACTTCCCAGATTAGTGTTTCCTTGAATTAAGCCTTTCTCTTGGTTATATAGGAGCTCTTGTTCTCTTTATTAACTCAAAATATGCTAGTTAGGGCTCATGATGAGGTTCTCATCATACTCTCATGCCTAGCTTTTGCTAGTCCCTTAGCAAAATCTTAAGGTTTTAACAGCTGTTCTAGACCATGAATTTCTTTCACCAGTTATGATAAGTGCTTTTTCTTATTATTAGGTCAGAATGCCGATAATGGGCCTAAAGGTCCTCTAGTACCAACCAAGATCCGGACCTGTCCATCTTTAGCCTCGATCCTTAGCGAAGGTTTTTAAGGCCCACAGGAACTACCCTAAGGTTTATTGGACTCCGTGGTTAAAGCACCTGTGCTTGAGACATAATTTTAGCCTTGGCTTAGTTTGTAGTGCAATTTTGGAAGAGAGAGACAGAGGATTTATTTATTTGGAGAGTTTTCTCTCTTTTCCTTTTATTTCTAGCTTCAGATTGGCTTCTCAACACGGTCTGTATCAGATTCCTCGTCCCCATCATCAATCCTCAAAGGACCCTGGCAATCGATGCTTCGTGATAGCACCACCCATGATAACCCCCAGAACCCTTGTTTTCGAGATTTTGAGATAATCCTGCCCATGGCGTTTCGTGGCCGAATCCAAACCCTGGTGATTGACATTTCATGATAATGCCATCTATGGTATCTGAACCAGCATAGTGCTTACATGCCCCCAGTAGGATATGTAAATTTCCTAAGAGACAAGCACCAAGGAGACGATATGTTGTTATGCATCTTTAAGGGGAATTTCCCACCTCTCCACATCGAGAACTCATCAAAATCAACTTGTGTTCATCGGCCGCTCCTAATCTAGGCAACATTTTCAGAACATTAAAATGCTTTTGCATGATTTTGATAGTTATGCGCATTGAACCAGACTGTGTGTGAATTGGGGTGCTTAGATTACCGAGTCCCGCAAATCGAAGGTCAGTTAACGAGGCCGAATACTCCCTAAGCCTTAGACCTAATACTTAAGCTTTGCATTTTCCTCAACCTCTTGAGGAATATCCAGATCGTAACGGGTACTAAGAGTCTGGCCAAAAAAGGCCTAAGGTCAGCGTTCCTACTAATCTCTTTGTGTCTCTTTAGCACTATTTTTCTTTACTTTTCTTAATGTGGTCTAGAACTTTGATTAATCCCTTAATCTCTTACTAATGACTATCTCTTTCTTTTTCATTTTGTGCTCCTTTTTAGCATTTTGCTCTTTTTCTCCTCCTATTTTGTATAGCCCACAAAAATTTTCACTCCACTTCTCAGTTTTTTCTTTAGATGATATGTGATTTTTTTGTTGAAACCTCTCGATATGAGTTTTCATACATTTTGCACTTTCATACCCCCCCATGCCTAAGATTTGCAATGTCCTCATTGTAAATTAGGTGGGTTTTTATTCAGCTTGGTTCATTTATTAGGACAGGTGTTGGGTGAGTGGATGGGTCGAGGTGACTGTTGCAGACGATTTCTAATCTCGGGTACGGGTACCTGAGGTGGAGTCGGCTGTCCTAAAGGATGAACCTTAAAGTGCAAAGAAATGTCAGGAAAGGTTTCAGGTTTTTGAAAGAATGACGGGTTGCCTCCCGTTAAGCGCTGAGTTTTACGCCATCAGCCAGGTGCAATGAGCTCAGAGAGAATGGAGGATAAAGGATGACTCAGCCAAATCTGTATTGGTCATGTCAATGAACGGTTTGAGTCTTTGACCGTTCACGACAAAGGGTTCGGAATCATGGCTGAGTGGACTGATCTCAATGGCTCCATTTCCAAAGATTTGCCAGACTAAGTATGGTCCGATCCACTTGGATCGTAGCTTTCCTGGGAACAGTTTGAGTTAGGCATCAAAAAGTAGGACCTTTTGACCAGGATGAAAGATCCTTCTAAATATGTGCTTGTCATGAAATGCTTTAACCCGCTCTTTGTAGATTCGCAAGTTTTCATATGCATCGAGGCGTAATTCATCAATCTCGCTTATCTGAAGCTTTCTGTGGGTTCCAACCTTAGAAAGATCTAAGTTGCAGTTCTGTACTGCCCAATAGGATTTATGCTCCAATTCGATGAGGAGGTGACATGCCTTCCCGTACACTAGTCTGAAAGAAGACATGCCTAATTGGGTCTTGTGGGCGATCCTATAAGCCCACAAAGCTTCCGAAAGCTGGGATGACCAGTCCTTCCTGTTAGGTCGAACAGTAACCTAGAGGATTTTCTTGATCTCCCAGTTTGATAGCTTAACTAGACCATTAGTTTGGGGGTGGTAGGGAGTAGAGATTCGGTGCGACACCCCGTATTTGGTTATTAGTGACCTGAACTGAGAGTTTGTGAAATGGGTCCCTCCATCAGAAATGATCGCTCAAGGAATCTCGAACCGTAAGAAGATGTTTTGTTGAATGAATTTGATAACGACTTTGTGATCACTGGTTCGGGTCGGAATGGCTTCGATCCATTGGACACATAGTCAACAGCGAGTAAAATGTACTCGAAGCTGTCCGAGATAGGGAAGGGTCTCATAAAATCAATCCCCTAAATGACAAAAATCTCGCATACCAAAATCGGCTGTAAAGGCATCATGTCACGATGGCTTATGTTACCCAAGGTCTGGCAACGGTTACATGCCTTACAGTGATTATATGTGATAAGACGGTCTTCGCTTTCGAATAATGTATTAAGATGATTTATCATTGTAGGATCAAAGTGGTGGAAAATCTCTTAACAAAATAATTAAAATTAAAATTTAACCACTCACAGAAGAGCGGGTCGTGTCCACAGGGAGGCAATGACTTAGTTAAACTCGCAATTAGGTCAAAATCAAGTTCGCTAAACTATTCGCCAGATCAAACAATGCCTGTATAGCTCTGAAAGTAAACCTTAAATTTATAGAGAAGTCGAGGGGTGTGAATGTAATTTTTACATCAAAAAATTATACATGTGCAAGAGTATGCCATGTACTATTCACTTGCATGCATATGAAGATGTCATTCAAAATTAAATTCAATGCATATAGAGATGAATAATAAGGTTTAACAATTATCTAGAAGCATGAGCATTAAGGCATAAATTCACCACAATAAAATAATCATAAATAAAAATTCATTTTGTGGCAATGGCATGAAATGTAAATAGAAATGCAAGTAGAAACATAGGATTATACCTCTCTCCTCCTTGCACACTGGAGAGAGGCTCATTCGAGGAGCTACTCCTACAAGAGGTCGGTTGAAGCGAGGCCTTCGCGGTGGTGGCGGTGGTGTGCTATGAGATGGCCGAAGCCAACCTGCCAGAGTAAAGAAGTGGCAACATTAGTGGAGGCTGCTTTTGGCCACGCTTGCTGCAAGCGCAAGGAAGGCAGCGCGTGTGTGCTGGGGGCGCTGGAGGCGTGCGGAGGCATGGGCGCGTGGGCGTGCTCGCGCTCTACAAGGCGCACAGGCATGCACAGTGGTTCTGTTGGTGCTGCTGTAGGTGTTGCAGGGAAGGCGCACGTGGGTAGATGGTGTGCAATGTTGGCGTATGCGCTGGAGGTGAAGTGAGGGCACGTGGTGGGTTGCAGACACTACTGGAGGGCGGTCTGCAGGCTGCAAGGGTGTGCGAGCGTGGCCTGGTGGAGCGGAAGTGCAGGGTCACTGAGGTTCTAGTGAAGGCGAGGAGGCATGGGCGTGCGCTGGCTAAGTGGAGGGTGCGGTGGGTTGGATGCAGCGTGCGCGCGGGTGGTTCGCTGGCTGGAGGTGCGGGCGGCAGTTGAGGTGGGCACGCACGCCTGTTGTGGTGGAGGTGCAGTGCGTGCGGGTGGTCTACTGCAGAAAGGTGCATGGGCGTGGTGAAGGTGAAGGCACGGTGGGTAGATGGCGCGTGCGCTGAAGGTGGGTGCACTGGAGGTGGCGTGAGTTGCTGGCAGGAAGAGTTGCAGCTCTTTGTGCTGCAGTGGGTGTGGCGACATTTTGGGTTCTTTTGGTGGAGTGGAGGAAAAACAGAGAATGGGAAAGACGATGGAGGTGGATGCTAGTGATGGCAGTGAAGATGGTAGCATGCACGCCTGTGTGTGCTTATGGTGGAGCAACGTGCATTCACGATGATGCGAGCAAGCTCCGAATGGCGATGCGGCCTGTCACACCACACGCCCACGGTGGTGGAGGCTTACCGCCACAGTTGAGGCCGGTGGTGGTGGAGTGGATGAGAGTGGTGCACTCTCTGCACAGTGATGAATAGGGGTGTGGGCCTCCTCAACGGCAACTCTTCCATCTCCTTTTGTAGCCACGGCCACACAGATTTGAAATTCAAAACACCGTAGAATGAATGTGATGAGTAGGAGGAGGAGACGGAGCTAGAGGAGTTACCTGTGCAAAGGAGAAGAATAAAAGAATAAAATAATCAGGGTTATTTATACATAGCTCCTTAACTTCTATGTTAATTAAAATAGTGCACCTAGTTAATTAACTAATTAAATGTATGCAACCCTTGGTTAATTCTAAATGCATGTACTTAAGCTAAAAATATGAATTAATTTATTTACATCCTAATGTATGCTATCTAAATGTTAAAATTAACTTAATGTCTAGACATTTAGATACTTAAATAGCCCACAAATATGGGCTAATCAGTATGCATCCTTGAAAATTGTGGGCCAATAAAAGCCACACTGGAGGACTTTTGATGCAGTTTTGTGCCCAGAAAAATGGCCACCGCATGCTTGGTCATGGCAGAAAGAGAGTATGTCTTTGATTTCAACTTCCGTGACACATCGCCAGATAATTTGGTCAGCACCTATGCGGAATAAATACGGGTCTTCCCAAATGTAATACTTGGCATTGGAGCGCAATTTATCTTTCTTGGCCTTCGGCCAATCAGACGGGATCTGATGTGATGCCAAGTAGTTTACTATATCAGCAAACCATGGAAGCCCTGTACCAATAGTCAAGAGGTGCTCATTAGGAAAATGCTCCTTGATGGGTCCGGAAGGGTCGATGATCTCAGAAGGAAGGCGGGACAAGTGGTCAGCTACCACATTCTGTCTTCCCGCTTTATCACAAATCTCAAGGTCAAATTCTTGCAATAGCAAGATCCATCGGATTAATCGAGGTTTCGCATCCTTCTTCGCAAGGAGATGCCTCACAGCTATGTGATCCGAGTAAATAATAACACGGGAACCCGGGAGATATGATCTAAACTTTTCAAGGGAAAATACTACGGCTAGCAGCTCTTTCTCCGTAACCGTGTAGTTACACTGAGCCTTGTCAAGTGTCTTGCTGGCGTAGTAGATGACCACGGGTTTCCCATCAATTTTCTACCCCAAAACTACTCCTACAACGAAGTTAGATGAGTCACACATGATCTCAAAGGGTTGAGACCAATCAAGGAACTGTAGGATCGGGGCTTGGGTAACTCGGTCACGAAGGATCTCAAATGCTTGAGTGCATTCCTTGGAAATTTCAAAAGGTACATCCTCGGAGAGAAGAGTGGTCAGGGGACACGCGATTTTTGAGAAATCAGGGATAAATCGACGGTAAAAATCGACGTGCCCCAGAAAAGAATGGATGGCCCTGATAGAGTTTGGCATAGGGAGCATGGAAATCAAGTTAACCTTGGCTCAATCCACTTGGATGCCTCTCTCTGAAATCAAATGTCCCAGGACGATCCCCTCAGGCACCTTGAAGTGGCTCTTTTCCTAGGAAAGAACCAGATTTACATCAATGCATCACCTGACTATTTGAACCAAGTGCTAGAGGAAATCATCAAATGATGCCCCAAATACTGAGAAGTCATCCATCAAGACTTCCAGATAATCACCTACCATATCAGAGAATATGGCAAGCATGCACCGCTGAAAAGTCGCGGGTGCATTGCAGAGACCGAAAGGTATCCTTCGAAATGCGTACGTCCCGAAGGGGTAGGTGAACATGGTCTTCTCTTGGTCCTTTGGATGGATTACCACTTGGTTGTAACTGGAGTACCCATCAAGAAAGCAGAAGAATCTATTTCCTGCTAATTTTTTGAGGATCTGATCAATAAACGGTAGTAGGAAATGATCCTTCTTCGTGGAGGAATTGAGTCTTCTGTAATCTATGCAGACTCTCCACGAGTTGGCTATACGGGTCGGTATGACCTCTCCGGTTTCAATCATGATGGTGGTGAGTCCTGCCTTCTTAGGCACAACTTGGATTGGAGTCACCCATTGACTGTTGGAGATCAGGTAGATGATCCCTGCATCTAACCACTTAATGATCTCCTTTTTCACGACCTCCTGCAGATTAGGGTTCAAACATCTCTGCATCTCACGCGAAGGTTGTGCGCCCTCTTCGGAATAGATGTGGTGTGTGCAATAAGAGGGACTTATCCCAGTCAAATCATCGAGAGTCCATCCAATGGCTCTACAATGTTGCTGGAGAACAGCAATCAGACTTAATTCTTGGTCAGGTGTGAGTCTGGAGTTTATAATCACAGGAAACGTTTGATTGGAACCCAAAAAGACGTATTTCAGATGATCAAGAAGGGGCTTGAGTTCCAAGACGGGATTATCAGCAGCAGCGGGTGGTTCAGAGTGGGTGTGAGGAATAAGGGTAGGTGATATGGGTGTATCGGGTTCAGATTCCTCTAATTGTGGGTTTTGTTCTTCTTGTGGTTGATTGGGGATAATCAGGTTGTCTTCAATAAGCGATTCATCAACCACGGCTCTGATGTCACATATTTGTTCTACAACACTGCAATTAATCCCTTGTTTGGCCTTAAAGATGTCAATCTTAAGGGTTTGGTTCCCAAATTTCAGCTCTATTTGGCCCTCCTCACAGCTTATGTTGGCCCTAGCAGTGGCCAAAAAAGGTCTCCCTAGTATAATTGGTGTATCCCTTGGGTTCTTAGGTGCATCCATATCTAGAACTATAAAGTCTACTGGGAAGTAGAAATCCTGCACCCTAACAATAGCATCCTCGAGTATTCCCTTAGGTGACTTAATGGATTGATCAGCTAATTGCAATGTCAACTCAGTCGGTTTAAGCTCAGATTCTTCAAGGTGGTTAAGCAGGGATGTGGGTATTAGGTTTATGGAATCACCTAAGTCTAGCAATGCTCTATCGAATTGGGTTTCACCAATTTTACATGAGATCAGGGCAGTGCCTGGGTCTTTTGCCTTGGGTGGGAGTTTACTCAGGATTACAGAGCTGGCTTGCTCTGATAGTATGATTGGACTCCCACTTTTGGTTCGCGGCTTACGCTTGGGTGTACATACATCTCTCAAGAATCGTGCGTAAGCCGGTACATGGCGGATTGCATCCATCAAGGGGATGTTTATCTGGACCTATTCAAAGAGCTTGATCAGGTCCTCCTCAGGAGCCACAGGTTTGGTTGTCCTTTTTCCCTTGGTCAAGGCCTCGGGAAATGGAACCTTAGTTGGTTCCTCTAGAATAGGTCCAGGTTTCTGATCTGGGATAGGGACATCCTGGATAACTATCCTAGGGCTTGGGTCACTACCAGGCTTGGAGTGGTCTGAATAAGGTGGGTCTTGGGTTGCTTTACCACTACGAGTTGTTACATAGTTTAATCCTGCCTGGTTCGAGTTAGGGGTTGGCAAAATGGGTGGCTGCTATTGATAACCCGCGTAAGATGTTGAAGCTTCCATCTCGTCAAGTGATGGAACAGAAGGGGCCTGATAAATCATGTGTGCGTGGCCTAGATTTGGGTTCATAACACGCCTCTGGGTCGACACGTTATTAGGGTTTGGCAGACGTTGTGAAGGAAGTGTGCCTAGTTGGCGGGAATTCGCCATCTGGGCAAGTTGGTTGCAAACCTCTATGATCTTGTCCTTGTGTTGTTTTTGGATTGCCGCATTTGTTCTTTGAATGTCAGCCAGTGTTTGGAGGATGAGAGACATTTGATCTTGATTTGGCCCAGATTGATAGGTGGGGTTGGGCTGAGGCTGAGGCGGCTGATATGGACGAGGGGCTTGTGGACGGGGTTGATAAGGTGGTCTTTGAGAGTGAGAATTTCCCGCCACTGGAAATTGGGATGGTTTCGCCATCCAGGGTTATAGGTATTGGAAAATGGGTCATTCTAGATGGCATTAAGGTCATCACAGGTCTGAGGAACCTCAGGGAAGCCAGAGTATGGGGGTTCAGAGTTCCCCTGACTAGAGTAGAGTGGATCGGAGGTCCCTCTGGTCTGGGAGTCAGATGGGGTGGATACGGGCCATCCCCTGAGAAGATCGGTTAAAGATATTTTGCACAGTTTCCCTCGCAGGAGGTGGCTCGCTGCAAATGCTGAGTCAGCTCGTCCACCATCTTCTCGATGATAGAGACAGTTTCAGACGTCTTGATCGGGTTTTTAAAGGATGTCACGTTGTAGTATAGCCGAAAAAGCGTTCAAAACAAATAAAGATTTTATTACTCGGAAATCGGAGTATCCAAGGTCGAACACAGGGAGCAATCGGAATTTACTACTAATCTCAAATGTAATTGAACACTCTAATTTACTCAAAACTTTAATTCAAATATGAATGTATGCATTTAAAAAAAAGGTAATCCAGACAAAAGAGTAAAATTGGACGTTTGATCTTATGATCATTAGATGTCTTAAAAGTGTTATTCTTCTTCTGATATTTCTTTCTTTCTCGAGTCTGTCTCTTCTGCCTTGCTTCTTTCTCTTCTGTCTTCCTTCTATCTTCTTCTTACTTTGGATTCTGCTTCGACCTCTCTTCTTCTTTCTCTGCAGCCTTTCTCTTCTGCCTTGCTTCTCTCTTCTGTCTTCCTCTTCTCTGGATTCTGTCTCAGCCACTCTTCTTTCTCTGCAAGCCTTTACTTTCTGCGAAGGCTTCTTCTTCCTTGTCCTTCCTGCGACTAAGTGTCAGCTTCTTCTTCAGCGCTCTGTCTACCTGCACACAAGGCAACAAAACCTAGTCCTTCCCTCTTCCCGCACATATCTCTCTCTCTCTGCAAACCTCTCACAGGAACCTCTCCCAGAGCTGGATAACGTACCTGTGACCAAGGACACCGGCGTGGGGGTGATGCGCGAGGTGTGCTCAGGCAAGGGTCGAGTCGGATCGCGCCAGGTCCGTGAGGTGAAACCACAGACGAGGCAGCGTGATATAGGTGAGGGACCTCACCCCAATTGCGTTCGGAGGCACTCAAGCCATATCACAAAAACAATATAAAGCATGCTAGTGCTTTGTATGTTACCGATGTGGGACTAAAACTCCCGGCCTTCTCTTGCGCATGCCCGCAGAAGTCCATCATTCAATTTCCACAGCTGCGGCCTTCGTTACGTTGCTTGCTGAACCCCTTGGCTTCGCAAGGCCTGCCCACGTTCGCAGCACCTGGAGCCTTGCGGTCCTGAATCCTGGAGCTAGCATGGAGCTTCCTCGAGTTGCCGTCAATGGCGGCCAGGGCTATGAATCTGTCGGACACGAAAATGGCCTCACGGCCTAATCAGATCACCGAGGAACCTTCGCCTTGTCACGGCGAAGGTGAAGAACAAGGTGGCAGGCCGCGGGGCGGCCTAGGTGTGCGTTCCTAGGTTGCCCTGTGACTGGAAAGTTGGGTGTGTTCGGGGGTGAGTTGTGTGAGTATGGAGGGACTGTGGAGGGGCGGAGCGTATTCAGTGTGATGAGGCAGAACTTTTGCGACGGTCGGCGAGTCGTGTGGAGTTGCGGAGCGACGGGGGAGACTCGCCGGAGGGATGGAAGATGACGGTGGTCAGGCGTGGTCGTGGGGTAATCAAGTGAAATATAGTGGGGAAAAGAAGGAGGGAATGGAGGGGAATGATTTTAACCTAATTAAAGGGACGAAAGGGGACGAAGAGGCGGACGGTTGTACCTACCGTCGCCGGAGAAGAAAATGCCCAGTGGAGGAAGGACGGCGGCGACGACGGGGCTAAGGCAGCGTGCGCGGGTATTGCGCGACGCGGAGGAGGATGAGGAAGACGACTCTGCCACTGGTTTTGTGGCAGAGCGAAGAGGAAAGGAAGGAGAGCTCGTTGGAGCCCGCTGGACACCCTGGCCGGGAGGGAAGAGAGGAATTTGAGGTAGAATCCCGGCCAGGTCGAGCTGAAATTGAGCGGCCGGGTTTGGGGGTTCTTTTATAGGCACAGGCCATGTGTTCTGGAGCGTGGAGGGCAAGCATTCGTCACCAATGGCTCGCCGGAGAAGGAAAGTGGGTGGATACCCAAATCCCTCGTGCGTTCGCACTAGAGATTGGGATCAAATCAGGGATCATGACTGGCCTCAGATGGAAGGGAATTCCTCAGAGAATCTCCCTTCCATTTCTGGGAGGGGATCTCTGAGGGATTAAAACGTATCCTCCCTGTCAACTTCGTCGGAGAAGGATTCTGCCCCAATAATGGTGGAAGGACCTGATTGTAAGATTAGCGAGAAAGACAGGGGGGTTTAAGTGATAGTTTTCAAAAGATAGGGACCAAAGTGTGATTGGGTGTACGAAATAGCAAAGTAGGTCAAGATGACCTCCCCTTAGGTCCAAATTTTGGTAAAAACCTAATTTTGACCTAAGGAATCCAATGGTAAGTTGGATTTTAGGTTTGACCACGTTTGACTAGACATTTTGCATAAAAACCCAATTTAGGTCAATTGATGAGCTAGGATCCTAATCTAGGTCAAACTAGGTTCCAAAGGCCAATTTGAATGTTCTAAACCCTAGGGGATATTTTTACATGAATTTTAGAGGGTTTACTTGATTTTTATCCTGATCGGAACCTTGTTGAATTAAGCGGGTATGTTTTAAGGTTACCAAATGTCATTTAATTCCTAGATTGCACATGAACCCATTTCTGATTGATTCAACCCACTTTTTATCTCATTTATACGATTTGACCTATGTTTTGTCTCTGAGAAATCCCATTTATGTACTGCAATGGTAAAATTACAGTTTTAACCTTTATTTCATGTTTTCTTTTCAGAACACTTATTCCTCCAATTAAACCCTCTTCTAGGTTATGTAGGAGCTTTTATTCGCTTTATTAGGTCAAAATGAGCTAGTTATGGCTCATGATGAGGCTCTCATCAGAGACCTTGTCCAACCGACTGGCCATCAGTTCCAAGTCGATGGATGCGGACAGGCCCTACGTCTCATGTGCTCCCCTAAGATTCGTCGATGCGCGAGTATTTGTCCGGTCGAATAAACCCATGGAGTCATTGTTGATGGAGTTCTCACACATATTCTCAAGAATCTCCCACACTGTGTCCTCATGCTGACCCATGATATTCCCTCCGCAAGTTGCATTGACGAATAATCTAATTCCACACGGAGTCCCTGGTAAAGAGATTGGACTTGTTCCCATTTAGGAACTCCGTGATGGGGGCACTTTTGCATGAGATTCAAAAATCAGTCCCATGCCTCATGAAGAGGTTCTCCCGTTTGCTGGGTGAAATGAGTAATCTGATGGCGCAAGGCGTTTGTCTGACCAACGAGAAAGAACTTCAAAAATTCGAACTGAAGTTCATCCCAGGTGTTGATCGGACGAGTCTGAGTCTGATACCAATGAGCAGCCTTGTCCATGAGGGAGAAGGAAAACATCTTCATGAGAAAAATGTCCCGATTTTGTGCATCTGACTCGAAGGTCTGGGCCAGATGCTTGAGTTGTTTGATATGCTGGAATGGATCTTCGGAGTTAAGCCGATAGAATTTTGGTATGGCATGAATCATATTGGGCTTCAGTTCAAAATCAAGTCCTTTAGCCGAGATTCGGACTCGAGGCTCGATTGCCACCACAGCGGGATTATAGTGATCTCGCATCATGGGACGCTGCGGTGGGTTTATGAAGTTCTGGAAGAGGTCATTTAAACGCTGAAGCTAGTGCTGAAGATTATTTTCTTCTTCAACAGGCTGTGCCATGATGGAAGAAGAAGGAGAACTAGGTTCTGAATCGGAGGAAAGGTCTATGTGGAGGGGTTGCTGTACAAAAAAGGGTACCGAGGGTTGGCCTTTGGGAGAGTGGATTTCTAAAGGAGGTTTCAAGGACCTCCTACTAAACATGCACTGAAGGACTGGATGAGATTAAAACGTGCTGGACCCAATCGAGACACCCAAAATATGTTGGGTGACTATAGAGGTTCGGGGCGGTTGATACCCCTTAGTCAGAAAGGTCGTCCACCTAAGAATTACCTGGGCAGCCAAAGAGGGAGAGTCCCGCGAAGACCCCTACACGGTAGAACATCCCCACGGGTTATAGGGTTTCCCCCACCCGACCTCTCTTGTCACTGAGATTCCAGGTAGACCAAAATGGGGACCTTGACCTCTTAAGTCTACAGCTTTTAGTTAAGATCAAGGTGCTTAGGGTTCCACTTGAACTTTAAGCCTTTTGTGTGCAAAACTGACCTAATTTAAAGGTTGGTTGACCCAAAGGATCAATTTCATCTCTTTGTTTCTTTGAGAGCTTTTAGGTCCTTTCTTTTATGGTTCAAGTAGATTAAGAGCCTGATTTGCTTAGGGTTTCTCTTGGATAGGTCTTTTCAAACAAGGCTTAGGCACATCTCTTTTTGAAATTTTTAATTCTTTATTTAGAAGATGTGTCTCCAAAACCCTAGCTTGTAATCCTTAGATTGGCTCTAGTTGGTCCAATTTAGTTGCCTCAGAAATTGGTATCTAGGGTTCAATCAAGAAGGTTTTAGCCCTAGTTACCTTAAGTGGATATGCAATTAAGATGTGTTGAAAATAAAAATCAAGCAACTTTGTGAATTAGAAATAGGTAGCTCTAGATTGATTTTTGAGGGAATTAAGAGAGAGGGTTAGTAAGAGCTTACCTATTCCGTGGTGTGGTTGTTGTGCGGCTACTTTTCTCTCATTGGAGTTTCCTGAAATAATCACAACGAAAGAGAGAAATTAAATTAGTAATGAATTCAAAAATTGTGATTAGAGCTTCTAAAATGCCCATTGCTCCCCAGCAACGGTACCAAAAAAATGATAGTCATTCAACGGGTTTTGCGACGAGATCGTGTTTTAAGAATATATTCATTGTAGTATCACCGCGAAAATGATTATCAAATTTATTTATTACTCGAAATTCAAAAATATTCTGAGGTCGAACTCAGGGAGCAAATTGGTATTTAGAAACAAAATATCACAATTCTCAACAATAATGCAATGTATATAGAAATCTAGAGAGTAAAAAGAAATAGAATTCTCTCTTCTTCTTTCTTCTTCTCTATTTCTTTTTCTTTGCTTTCTCTCTTCTCTTCTTTCTCTGTTTTTCCTGTCTTCAGACGTCTGATTCTGTGAATCAGACGCCTTAACTCGTGATTCGCTCTAGTGCTTCTTCAGGCTTCTTCTTCTTCTTCCTTCTCTACTACAGCTCCTTCCTTCTCTTTTCTTCTTTTCCTCTTTGGCTTCTTCTTCTTCTCTCTTCAGCTGTTGCGCCTCCTCCTTCTTCCTTGCCTTAGGCGTCTTCAACTTCTCTTCTCTCTTTCTTCTTTCTTCTTTTCGCAGCTAAGTCCTTCCTTCAGCTGCTCCTCTTCTTCTCCTCCTCTTCCCCGCAGCTGCTTCCTCTTCCTCCTTCCCTGCACAGCACAAAGAAGCAAAACCTACCCCCTACCCTCCCCGCGTCTCTCTCTCTCTCTCTATTTCACTCTTAGGACACAGCTCTCCCAAAGCCTTTCTCGGGTAAACGGGTCGGGTAAGCGTGCCCGGGACCAGGCCCACCGGCGTGCGGTGGTGGGTGAGGTGTGCTGGTCGGGTCGAATCACCAGGTCCATGGGGTGTGATCACGGACAAGGCGTCAGGTTGGGTGAGAGAGGGACCTCACCCCGTGAGAGGAGGCGAAGAGCCTTATGTAGTTTTTCAACTTATATTGCTGTGCCTGCTCACCCACTTCCGAGGTGGGACTAAACGTCCCACCTTCCTGTTGCGCGCACAGTAGCAGATGGCGCGTCTAATTAACTAAGCTGCAGAGGCTGGAGTCATTGCGTGAGGGCCTGGACGCATGCTGGCTTCAAATCCGCACAACCTAGGAGTCTCACCTGGAGCTGCGCAAAGCCTGGGCCTGCTCGAAGCTTGCTTCAAGGTCGTTAGTAATGGCGACTGGCGACTTGGTACCTAAATACACCGAAACGGCCTTACGACTCAGGGAGCTTCGCCAAGGTACGGCGAATGTGCAGAGGTGGTCGGCAAAGCATGGGAATGCCTATGGGAGCGTGCCTAGGGCACACTGTGGCCGTGTGTGTGGGTGTGTTCGGGGGTGCATTTGTGTGAGTGGCGGAGTGTTGTGAATGGGGCGTTATGATCAATGAGTCGAGGCTATGCTTAGGGACCGATCGGCGAGGGGTGGGACGGCCTGTGGAGGTGGAGAGGCCTCGCTGGAGTTGGTGGCCGGAGGTGAAAATGATGGTGGTGGTAGTGGCGGTCAAGGGGTAGAAACTAAAAATTGATGAAGGGGAAATGGAGTAGAGGGATAGGAGCTTAACTGATGGATTTGGAGCGAAGGGGGGAGGCGGAGGGCGAGCGGCGGGTACTGCTGTCACCGGAGAGCGCATGCTGGTATGGCGCGACGCGGAGGAGTACGGAGGAGATGGCTCTGCCACTGGTACGATGGCAGAGCGACGAGAAGAGGGAGGGGGAGTCGCCGGAAGCTGCGGGCAGTTGACCGGAGTGAGGAGGAGACGAATTTGGGGGCATTTCTCTGGCCAAATCAAGCTTGAAGGAAGCGGAGGGCTTTGGGCTTCCTTAAATAGGCACAGGCAAGGGAAAGAGTTGTGAGGAAGAGGACGAAATTCCTCGCCAGAGGAATGGCCGGAGGGAGACCCATACCTCTTGAGTGTTCGCACGAGAGGTATGGGGCATTTCAGGGCATGGGGAGCTGCCCGTGCGGTAGGGGGCTTCGCAGGGAGCTCCCCTTTCAAATCTGGGAGTGGCTCCCCATGAGATCGAGGAGAGAAACTCTGCGCAAAGTTGCCGGAGGTATGGGTCCCAACTGCGATGGCAGAGGGACTGAAATGAAGAAAGTGGCGAAGAAGTTGTGGGGGGATTTGCAAGGGTTTCAAAAAGTTGAGGGTCTAAATGTAATTTGGTGGACCAATTTGCAAAGTGGGTCAAGACAACCTTCCCTTAGGTCCAAATTTTGGTATAAACCTAATTTGGACCTAAGGAATCCAATGGTGAAGTTGGATTTTAGGTTTGACCACGTTTGATTAGACATTTTGCACAAAAACCCAAATTAGGTCAAATATTAGACATGGACCCCAATCTAGGTTAAACTAGGTTCCAAAGGCCAAATTGAAGGTTATAAACCCTAGAGGATATTTTTCCATGAAATTTAAGGGGTTTAGTTGATTTTTATCTTGCCTAAAACCTTGTGAATTTAAGTGGGTTTGTTTTAGGGTTATAGAATGTCATTTAATTCCTAGATTTCACAATAACCCTTTTCTGACTGAACCATCCCACTTTTTCTCTTATTAAGTCTAATTGACCTATTTATAGACCCTTAGAAATTCCGTTGATGCACTGCAATGGTAAAATTACAGTTTTACCCCTTATTTTATATTCACTTCCCAGATTAGTGTTTCCTTGAATTAAGCCTTTCTCTTGGTTATGTAGGAGCTCTTGTTCTCTTTATTAGGTCAAAATATACTAGTTAGGGCTCATGATGAGGTTCTCATCAGTGGTCTTATATGACATTACACTTTAATTAGGTTCTGATAACCCTACGACTAAGTTAAACTCCTCAGCCCATATTCAAGCGGTCAGAAATACAAAAAAATTGGTTAAGGTTGTATTTGGTCGTTTATTAGGGATGGTAGGTGTTTTTGCCTCAAAACATTTGAACTGACATAACTCAAACTTCTTAACATAACACCCCTTTTTTTTTCAAAAGCAAATATCTCTTTGGTATGCTTTTTCTTCTTCTCTCTTTTTTTTTTCTTTTTTTCAATATATATATATCTACTGGCACAATGCCGTTACCAACATAACATAATGCAACAATTCAACACGACATACATACTTTTATTCATGAGGCATCATTTAGGATTTTTGGGGATGACTAAGAGGATCTCGGGTGGCTTATTTGTTGAAAGTGCCTACTCTCGGCATAGGGTAGGGAATGAATAGGACAACGTATTTCTGACCTTGACATCAATACCCTCCTTCAGCCGAGGATTCCGTAGAGGACAATCGTGACCATCCACCTCAGTCCTAGTTTTATCAAAACCTGCTCTCTGTGTTTTTACTTTATTTAGTGGCTCTCGTATGGAATTTCTCACAGATTTAGTACATAAGAACTGAGATCGAAAACTATGCCCATCTCTGAGTATCATTATTTAATTATTAAAGATTAAAGATTCCTTACACTAGCCGTAGAGCACCAGTAGACTCTCTACTCTCATCTCATGCATGTTTTGGTGGATCTACTAGAAGATGGTTCACCTGACTCCCTAATTGCTGTTTAAGGGTTCAGGAGAAGAAGCAATGCTTCTTCTCAACAAACTAGAGATGTCTATCGATTTTCACAATGGATCCATTGCAAATTCTACATGCAGATGTGAAATTATATTGGATTCTAAGTCTAGGAATCTACTAAAGAATAATTCTCTAATACAACCTCTTGATAAAATGATCTAATCCCCCAATTGTTGGCAGAAAATTTTCTATTTTTATGAACTACCCCCCTATGCCTAAGTGTTTGCATGTCCTCATTCATGAATAAAAGAAATAATGCAAGGTGTATGTGGATAGAAATTACCTGAAACTGCTTCTGAGTTGTCATTCAGCTCATATCATCACTGCAATGCCATACACAATATGCAAAACAATATGCAAGACATTATGCGAAAATGAAATATGCTATGTATATATGGTATGTATATATGTATACGTGCTGAGTTTAACGCCTCCAGCTGGCAACTCATCAGTCACACGTCCTCAAGAAGATGTATCGTTTCGTCACCAGGAGGAGGTTCCTGGGCAAAGAATGGTTTGAGGCACTGGCCATTAATCATAAAAATGTGCCCAGATTTTAGGTTTCTAATTTGGACCACCCCATTTGGATACGGGTGGACCACCAGAAATGGCCCAGTCTACTTGAACTTGAGCTTTCCCACAAAGAATTTGAGTCAGGAGTTAAACAACCAAACCTGCTGGTTAGGTGCGAACTCCTTCCTCCGACTGTGTCGATCATGGAAAGCTTTTGTCTTATCCTTGTATATTTTTGCATTCTCATATGCTTCCCGCCTAATCTCCTCTAACTCACTGAGCTGGAGCTTTCTTTCATAACCTCCGACCTCGAGGTTAAAATTACATTTCACCGCCCAAAAGGCACGATGCTCCAACTCCATAGGAAGATGACAGGCCTTTCCATACACCATGTGGTATGGCGACATTCCGAGCAGGGCCTTATACACGGTCCGATATGCCCATAGTGCATCAATCAACCGATTAGACCAATCCTTCCTATCAGGTCTAACCGTCTTTTGAAGGATAAGCTTGATTTGACGGTTTGATACTTTAGCCTGCCCATTGGTCTGTGGGTGATATGGGGTAGCAATGCGGTGTTGCACCCCATATTTCTTCAATAATGACCTGAAATGGGCATGGATGAAGTGGCTTCGCCCATCGCTTATCAGGGTGCTTAATGTCTGAGTCTCGCAAAAATAAATTCTCGAACAAAGGATATAACAGTCTTGTGATCAACTCATCTTGCCAGGATAGCTTCTACCCACTTTGAGACATAGTCTACTATGAGGAGTATGTACTCAAAGCCATGCGAGTTCGGGAAGGGGCCCATAAAGCTGATGCCCCAGATGTCGAATACTTCTATGACCAAAATGGATTGGAGAGGCATCATGACTCTCTGGGTCATAGAACCGATCGCCTAGCATCGCTTACAACACTTGGCAAACTCATGTGTATCTTTGAAAATGGTCGGCCAGAAAAATCCCGACTGCAAAATCTTTGTAGTGATTTTTCAGCCTGAGAAATGACCTCCACAAGCATCGCTGTGGCAGAAAGATAGCACACTAGAGATTTCTGAATCAGGGACACATCTACGAATGATCTGATCAGCCGCAATGCGAAAGAGCAATGGGTCGTCCCAAAAGTAGAATTTAGCCTCTGATATAAATTTGAGGTTTTGATCCTTGGATAATCTTGCAGGTAGCCTACCTGCGACAAGATAGTTTGCTATATCAGCATACCAAGGAAACTCAACAGAGTTGATAGATAACAAAGACTCATCCGGAAATCGGTCTGATATCAGCAGGGAGTACAGAATGTAGTCTGGGTCTAGCCAAGACAAGTGATTCGCCACAACATTATGTGTTCCGGCTTTGTCATGAATTTCGACATCAAACTCCTACAAAAGAAGGATCCATCGGTTAAGGTGTGGTTGGCGTCCTTCTTTGCCAACAAATGCCGAAGGGCGGAATGGTCAATGTAGATGATAGCTTTGGACCCAAGTAAGTATGACCTAAATTTCTCCAGCCCGAATACTACGACTAGCAATTCTTTCTCAGTGACTATATAGTTATGCTGAGCCTCATTCAGTGTTTTGCTAGCGTAGTATATTACAAATGGATAGCGCTCCCGACGCTGGCCAAGAACGGCTTCGACAGCGAAGTCAGAGGCATCACACATCATCTCGAAGTCGAGCGACCAGTCGGGGGTGATGAGTCCATTTTAATGGACTAATATTACGCCTAAGTAACTTTAATTGTATCTTTTAGGTTGTTAATAATGATATTAAGTTATAGAATGTTTTCATGCATCATGATTTAGGTTTACATCTATTCTATAACTTAATATGTTCTTTTTATGTGCAGGAAAAATAATTGGCAAAAGAATGAGGAGGAAAGGGTAAATTACCCTTTCAAATAACCGGCAACTGTTCTTTTCCCCATCCTCCGGGCACCCTCAACAGCCGCCAGCCAGAAATAGTCAAGGGATTTGAAAATCCCTTAACTCTCGTAGGAGCAAACCAGGAGGAGTTAAAAGGCAAGGCGGAGAAAGGAGAAGGTATCCATCTTCCCCCTTGCAGGAAACAACTCCAGCGTGCACTGTGGACCAAGATACCCATCTTCCCCCTTGCGGGGAACAACCCCAAGCGTGCACTATGCACAACTTCCACCATCTTCTCCACTGCCACCCCGCGCGCTCCAACCTCTCCAACGCCACCTCTGCCCGCACCCGCCATCACCAAGTTCTTCACCGCCTAGCGCTCCCAACAGGCGCGCAAGCCAAACACCTCCAGCGCTCCTACAGGCGCGCGCCTTAGCCTCACTGCCTTCAAGCGCACCACCTAGCGCCTGCTCCTACATCGCACTGCCCTCACTCGCGCCCCTGCAGACACCTGCAGGCGCTGCAGGCACCCGCTCACCGACCTACAAACTACTAAAAATAAATCCCTTTGAATTTGCATTTGCTTTGACAATAGAACTCTCTAGGAAGTTTTCTGCTTATATTCTGAATTTTGCTAAATCCTAAAAAAGTTGAAATTATTTTGCTTAAAGAAATGGATTACTCTTACTCCTATCATTCAGACTATCAGAGTCAATACTTCCCATATTTTAATCAGGATCCCATTCCTCGAGCGTATCCATCCTTTGATGGGTACATTGACAATTCATGGGATCATTCTTACTCTTATCCTGGGAGTACTAGCATGATAACTCCCACTTTTGAGCAGAACCTAGGAGCGGGATTTTCCAACCCTGAAAACCCTACTTCCATGCAAACACCCAAACCTCCCACTCTTCATGATTCTCCGTATCGAGGTTGGACCGATACCCCTAGGCAACCAGAGTCTGAAATGGACTATCCTCCCCAACCTGATAATAGTAGCCTCTCCTCTTTTATGATAAAAATGCAAAAATAGCAAAAGGAAATGATGGAATCAATGTGAGAGATGTTGAGGAATAGTCAACAGTTAAATGAAGAAATAAGACAACTTAGCTACACGCTTCCCAATAATCCTGATCCCTACCCATACGATCATGATCATGAAAATAATTCTGAGGAACCTAATGACAATAGGGATCCAATTTTATGTAGCTATCACTTAGACTCTCCCAATGAGACACGGCCACTAGAGGACAACGATCATAGTGATTATCCACCCGAGCTTTATTAGAGTCAAAAGCAAGGGAAGATGGTACCTCTTGAAGACCTTGACCCCAATGACAGTATTCCCCTTACCCCTACCAACCCGAGTCAAGGTTGTATTATTCCTATCACTTCCGCTATTGGTTATTTGGTGGAATCTCATTCTACCCTTAGTGAGCCTACTCCTGATCCTCCACTTAGGGAATCAACACCTATCATTCAGAATCCTGAGGATTTAAATGCACTCAATGAAGGTGACCCTAACGGAATGGAGGACGAATTAGATCAATTTTGGTCTCAGGGATATGAGGAGTCTATTTCAGAGGATGGGGATGCCCCAATAGAGGACCAGGACTGAAAATCTGGAGTGAACCACAGGGGAATTATTTATCATTTGAGGATTTACCTCCAGAGGATAGAAATAATATGATTAAATCCAGATTCCTCCCTTCTTTTGAGAGTCATCCTCCATCAAAATAGGAGTTGATATTAGAGGAAGACAAACAAAATAATGAGAAGTCTATGGGAGACTCTTGTGGACTAAACACGTCAATTGAGGATTTATATCCCGACAACAATAACAAATTCGATGATATAGGCTTCCTCCAAAATATTAAGACTGATCCTCCTTTAGACATAATTAAGGATACTGATCCAACTCCTATCTTCATTAATGAATCACATATACACCCCGACAAAAATTTGATTGAACTAAATGAATCTGGGGATGAGCTGAATAATAATGATTCTGACATTTTGACCCTGTCATCAAAGAGTTGTAATTTGGAGTCTACCCTTGATTAAAATATGACTCCAATCATTCATGCTAGGCAAGGTAATATGCAGTTGTCTACAACTGTTAGGGAGTCTACACAATCTAAATCATTGTTGGAATTAGACCTAACACCGACTAAGCCCTCATTGGACTTAACCATTACCTTCCAACACTACAAACAACCCTTGGCTCAGATCTCTACCCATGTACATTCTTTCTGGAGAATATATTAGGCCAGTACATCCTCAGCTAGAATGGCAAGTGTGGATTGATGCTTGTACTTTTACTCTCGCCATTCAAGGGTTTGAACTAATAATGTGTATATCTTTTAAAACCCATCCTGCTCTGGAGGATCCTTGTTATCCTCCACTTATTCCATTTCGGGAGGTCCCTTTTCATTTTCCGTTTATTCCTAGACCTCCCAAGGTAGCCAGCGTGGTTATTCGCTTTCATATCTTTTGGCGAGCATTTGGTATTACGTTGCATCATCAGCTCGCCAACATCTGTGGCTACCTATTTTCTAGGCCCACGTTGTTACGCATATTCGTAGGGCCTAACCTTTTCTGTTTGGAACCAGACTTATAGGTTCCTTCTAAGTCTGGCTGCTAACAGAAAATGCAGCGCTTGTTGGGAGGCAACCCAGCGGTTAGAATAACACCATGTCAGGTGATGTTTTTTCCTTTCTCCTCCTATTTTAATTTTACAATGGGGACATTGTAGGATTTAGGCATTGGGGGGTGCATTTGCATTTTAGGAAGTATTCATGCATTTAGGTTAGTATATATAAAAAAAAAAATCCTCTTTTCTTGAGCTGATTGGGTTAGCCCTAGCAAAATACCTTTGTCATTGGAGGTTTTTCTTCCTAAATTATTTCTTAACTTTAGAATCCAGTACATTTATTTCACGTGCACGTAGACTGGGTAATGGATCCTTAAGGAAAACCAATAAGCATTTGTAGTCCACTGAACCCTTGGATAGTCCATAGGGAGTCAGGCCTACTATCTTCTAGTAGATCCACCTCAAATTTGTGAGAAGAAAGTAGAGAGATTACTGGTGCGCTAAGTCTAGTGCAAGGACTCTGAAGTTTTGGATAATTAGATGATGATACTTCAGAGTTTGGAGTAGTTTTCACTCTCTGTTCCTGTGTGCGTACGTTGTGTGAATTCCTGAGAGTCACCAAATAAGGCAGATACACAGAGATTGAGTCTTAATAAAGTTATGCTATGGTGGATGGTTACGACCGTCCTTCATAGAGTCCTCAGCTGAAGGAGGGTAATAGTGTCAAAGGTCAGAAATACGCCTGTCCTATCCATTCCTTCCCGGTGCCGAGAATAGGCACTTCCACCAAATAAGTCACATAACTTCCTCTTGACCATCATCATCCCTAATAATGCCTCATAAATAAAAGTCTGTATCGTGTTGTGTTGATTGAAAAAGAAACAAAAACAAGAAGAAATAATAATAGAAAAAAAAGAGAATAAGAAAAAGAAGAAATAGTTATATTACAAAAAAAAAAGTCCAAGCTTATGATGTAACACTATTTCTGAGGCAACAGAACAGCTATCGCGTTCCACCAAATATGACCCATACCTACCTTCTAGTATTTCTGATCGCCTGAATACTGGTTGAGGACTCTAACTTAGTTATAGAGTTATTAGGACTTTAATTGAAGTGTGGATGCCATGTGAGTCCACCAAATAGTGAGTACAATTTCTAAATCTGGCGAGATTCGTGATCTCAGAAAGAAAGAAAAGAGGGAGTGCCCAGGAACATCAAGAGAGCACAATTGTGTAGCCTCTCTCAGAGTTGACTTGTCTAATAGTCTAGAGATCTAGAGTCTGCAGTACTAGACTATTTGTAGCACCAGATGAGTGTGTGCCACCAATTACAAATCCATTCAACTCGATATCTCCTACCTAAGCCAAACGCTGGGGTCAAATTATAGAGTATCCTCTGCTTTATCCCCGAGGGAAGTAGTTGCCTATCTCGACAGCAATATTTACCAAGGGTGAAGTATGATGTCTCAGTGCGAATTGGCTTTTTCTCACTTGGATCCGTTACTTAGGCTATTATCACGTCAAATTTGTCTGGATCTCTAAAGTTTTGAAATAAGAAAAGAAAAAATCTTCTGATTACTTCTATTACTTTTTATTTTTTCTAGGGATTAGCAAATCTTAGGCATGGGGGTATTTGATGAGTCCATTTTAATGGACTAATATTACTCCTAACTTTAATTGTATCTTTTAGGTTTGTTAATGATGATATTAAGTTATAGAATGTTTGCATGCATCATGATTTAGGTTTACATCTATTCTATAACTTAATATGTTCTTTTTATGTGCAGGAAAAATAATTGGCAAGAGAATGAGGAGGAAAGGGTAAATTACCCTTTCAAATAACCGGCAGTTGTTCTTTTCCCCATCCTCCGGGCACCCTCAACAGCCGCCAGCCAGAAATAGTCAAGGGATTTGAAAATCCCTTAACTCTCGAAGGAGCAAACCAGGAGGAGTTAAAAAGGCAAGGCGGAGAAAGGAGAAGGTATCCATCTTCCCCCTTGCGGGGAACAACCCCAAGCGTGCACTGTGCACAACTTCCACCATCTTCTCCACTGCTACCCCGCGCGCTCCAACCTCTCTAATGCCACCTCTTCCCGCACCCGCCATCACCAAGTTCTTCACCGCCTAGCGCTCCCAGCAGGCGCCCAAGCCAAGCACCTCCAGTACTCCCACAGGCGTGCGCCTCAGCCTCACCGCCTTCAGGCGCACCACCTGGCACCCACTCCTGCACCGCACTGCCCTCACTAGCACCCCTGCAGGCACCTGCAGCGCGGCGCCTACTCACCGGCCATCGCAGCCAGACCGCACCGGCACTCCTTGCAGGCGCTCGCTACCACCTCACGCGCCCCTGCCAGGCCGTGCCTACCTCCGCGCACCCCTGCAGGCACCGCTCCCACTTCACCACTGTCAGACCCGCCTTGCTTCCCCAGCTACTCCAGCCAGCACACCAACCAGCTGCGCGCACAGCCCCTCGCTTGCAGGCCCTGAGCACCACGCACCCGTAGGCGCTCACAACGGCCAGCCGCGCGTGCAGCCCCTCGCGTGTCCGAAGCCCCGCCTGTGCTCTCTCTCTCTCGCGAGGAAGAGAGAGAGAGAAAATGCTCTATTTTAGTGGGGATTAAAAATTACAACAAATGCCATTGTGAGGTTCACTATTCATTTATTTTAGGCATTACATTATTGTGGTGAAATTGCATAGTCCTCCTTCTACTTCATCTGAATTATTTGCATATATCACATGAATGATTGAATTCATGGATTATGGAGAACAAGTTATGTTTTAGAAATTAGTATTTACGGTGCTTACCAGTATAGAGCTCACTATTTTACATGATATTATATTATGGTGAATTTGCATCATAACACCTACAGTCTTGATTAATTGGTTAAAACGAGCATTTATGTGAGAAAAAGAAAAGTACGAAGTAGCATGCATATCCATTGAGTTTCCCGAATAAACGAGACACTATTTATTAATTTAAATAGGCTAATTCAACCCTGTGGAGACGACCTAACTATTCGTGGTTAGATTCTGATAATTAAAATGTTTTGAAAAGCGATTTTCTACCACACGATTAAATACAACGACACATCATTTTATGTTAAAGTTTTCAACGAAAATGAAGAATGCTCCATCAGGGGGTTTGGAGAATAGGTGCACTGGAGACAATGCTTCGCAAGGTCTCGAAGAGCTAAGACACAAGGAGTCAAACTCAAAGGGCGTGTCGGTTACCATAAGATTTGTTAATGGACGAGCAATTTTCAAGAAATCTCAAATGAATCTTCAATAAAATCTGACATGCCCTAAGAATGATCTGATTTGCCTAACCGAGCTAGGCGAAGGTAATTGCGAAATGATTTCAGACTCAGCTCGGTCGACCTGGAGTTCATTAGAGGAGATCTTGTGACCTAGTATGATGCCATCCCTCACCATAAAATGGCTTTTCTCCAATGAAAGTACTAGGCTAACCTCTATACATCTGAGAATCTTTGTGAGGTTATCAAGACAAGATGAGAAATCATCTCCAAACACAGAGAAGTCATCCATGAACACTTCTACATAGTTCCCGATCATGTCTAAAAAGATGGCCATCATGCATTGCTGAAAAGTAGCTGGTACATTGCAGAGGCTGAAAGGCATCCGCTTAAAAGCGAATGTTCCAAAGGGACACGTAAAAGTTGTCTTGTCTTGGTCTTCTGGGTTGATTGCAACTTGATTGTACCTGGAGCATCCATCCAGAAAGTAGAAGAAACTACGCTCGGCTAGCCCTTCTAGAATCTGATCAATAAAGGGCAAAGGAAAATGATCCTTTTTGGTAGCCAAGTTTAGCTTCCTGTAGTCAATGTAGACCTGCCAAGAAGACGTGGTGCGGGTCAGGATGGATTCGCCCAATTCATTTCTGATTACGGTGAGTCCTACCTTTTTGGGCACTATCTGAATGGGACTCACCCACTGGTTGTCGGAAATTGGATAGATAATTCTCGCATCCAGCCATTTAATGATCTCCTTCTTGACAACCTCCAACATATTTGGATTTAGGCATCTCTGAGGTTGTCTCGATGGTCTCACCCCTTCATCAGTGTAGATATGGTGAGTGTAATATGAGGAGCGAATTCTGTGGAGATCAGCAATGGCCCACCCGATAATAGCCCTATGTGCTTGCAGAACGGAGATCAACTAGTGTTCCTGATCTGGAGTCAAGTGAGCATTGATAATCATAGGATATGTCTCACTTTCTCCCAGAAACACGTATTTGAGCGAATCAGGTATGGGTTGTAACTCTAGTAGCAAAGGGTGGGGAGGATGAATGTGCCATTGGGTCACTGCAGAGGAGCCCAATGTTCCCACAGAAAGCTGAATCTTCATCTTCACTATCCTCCTCGATCAAGTCACAATCAAAGCTCTTTGATGCCCTGATAATGCCCAGTCTAAGCTTTTCGTTTCCCAGGGAAATCTCCATGCACCCTGATGCACAGTTGATGTTTGCGCGGGCGGTTGCCAAAAATGGGTGACCTAGAATAATTGGTGCATCATGGAGATTAGGAGGAACCTCCATATCAAGAATAAAAAAGTTCGCTAAAAACCAAAATCCTTGGACTTTTGCGATCACATTTTCAACCACCCCCCTCGGTGTTTTTACAGATCGGTCAGCCAACTGTATGGTAACCAAGGTGGGCTTTAACTCCCCAAATTGAAATCGATTAAATACTGTCGTGAGAGTTAGGTTGATGGACGACCCCAAATCAAGAAGGGCCTTATCAAAAGGGAAATCCTGCAAAAAGCAAGAGATCAATGGTGTGCCTGGGTCCTTTTTGGGTGGTAAGTAAGCTAAAATGGCTGCACTGGCTTCCTCAGATAATATCGCTTGTCATTCGGTCCTCTACTACCACTTCGAAGTACTGTAGTCCTTAAAGAACCTAGCAACAGCTTGGATGTGATCTATTGCTTCGAGGAGAGGGACCTGAATGTGAACTTCCTTGAACATAGATTTTAGGTTCTCGAAATTCTACTTGTCCTTTTTCCGTGCTGAATCTTGTGTTAGGGCCGCGGGAAAAGGAATGAGAATTTCAGGGTCTAGGGGCTTCTTTCCTTTATCTAATACAGATGGCTTGTGAGAGGAAGAGGGTTGTGAGCCATCTTGCGGTAGAGCACAGGAAAAATCATTACCCGCTTGCCTAGGTAGCGGGTCCTATGTAGTCTTTCTGCTCCTTAAGGTGATAGCTTTTGCATCAGCATGCTGTCCTTGCAGGGGCAAAGGAGCAGGTTGGTTTGGATACACAGGGTTTGGCAATAGAGGTGGCTGACCGAGCTCGTAACCAGGTGGTGCGGGAGATGCTTACATAACAGCGTGTGCCTATCCTTGTGGTGCTTGGAATCTAGGCGGGGCACCCTAATTCTGCACATATCTCAAGTTTGGGATAGGTTGGCAGGGCAAAGCTCCCTGTGATCTATGCTCCTGCATCATCTGGTTTTGCGTGTTCTGTATGCTTTGTATTTGGTCAGCCATTGCCTTCATTATTTGGAGGTTCTCATGAGTAGATTTCCGAATTGATGCCTGCAATCCCTCCTTCAATGACTCCAAAGGGTCAACCCACTTTGGAGGATAGTTGGCAGCTTGGTGCAGCGGCTGATAGACAGAGCGTGTCTGTTGCTGCTGAGACAGGAATAGCTGCTACCTAGGGTACGTGTTCAGCGCATTCCCGTATTATTTGGTCTAGTAGTGTGGAACTTGACTCGATCTCTGTGGGTTACCAGACCAGGCGAAATTGGGATGCTAGCACCAACCAAGGTTATATGCTTCAGAATATGAGTTGTTATGCCTGTATCCCTAAATGGCATTGACATCTTCGTAAGCCGAAGATGTCTTAGATGCGAATTCATCAAAAGAATACGTGCTTGCATCGTCATGTGGTGAGTAACCTTGATTGTACGATGCCAGATCCATATTGTTCACGGGTTCCTGATATGCAGATCCAATGAAGATGGAGAGAAAACATCCCAAGTAAACGGATATGTACGAGCAGAGGGGGCTCAGGATGCTTGAGAGAAGTAAGATGGAGCAGTGCTGCCAGAAGATCTGGATCTCACTCGCATTAATTCATCGAGCTTCTTATCGAACAGATCCACCTTATCCAACTTTTTGGTGAAAATGTCCATGTCAACTCAGGCAAACTCGGCTTAAGCTTCATGGACATTAACTCGTTGTTGTCCAGGTTGCTGAAATTGGTTTGTTGAGGCGACGTTCATCGAGTTCTCTGCTAAGGACTCGAACAGTTCAAATGCGCTATTTCTCGACCTTCATGAGAAAATTCCCACCGCTAGATGCATCGGCCAACTACCAATGTGTGTCATCCAACCCATGGTAAAATACTTGAGCGAGGTGCCATTTGGGTACACCATGGTGTGGGCACTTCCTGAGAAGATCGTGGAATCTATTCCAGGCGTCATGCAACTTCTCTCCAGGGCCTTGAGTGAAGGTCGTGATTGCGTGCCTCATGGCATTTGTTCGACTGATCAGGAAGAACTTTTGGAGGAACTCACAACGTAATTCTTCCTAGGTTCCAATTGGCCTCCCGATGGTCTTGAACCAATAAGCAGCTTTATCCTTGAGAGAAAAAGGAAAAAGCTTCATGAGAACAATTCTAATATCTATATTCCTGGATCGAACTGACTCTGCAATCCGACTAAGGTCTTCAAGGTGCTGAAAGGGATCCTCATTCGAGTTTCCATGGAAATGAGTCTGAATTAGACTTATGATATTTGGTTTTAACTCGAATGCGTCTCTGCCTACAGGAATCCAGACCTGAGGTGCTATGATTGTTGCCGTCAGATCATAGAAGTCCTGCAGTTATTCTCTCCGTGATGGATGCTGCATCCTGTCAAGTGTTGTGAGAATCTAGTCGATGCTCTGCTCATATTTTTGTTCTGTTTTCTCGACCCTAGCTTCCAGACGAGCCATTGGGTTCTGATTCTCAGGGTCCTGACGAACTCGAGGATCAGGATCAGCCATCTCAGCTATTCGGATGGAAGAAGGTTGAGAAGAGAGGTCAGGTGAAAATCGCCTTTGCCACCTTGGGTTTGGTTCCCAAGGTCCTGCAAGTTCAGGTCTTAATGACCTTCGTCCTTGCATACACCAACTCAAAGGGTTGATGTAGTCAAGCAGAACAAGGCTAAGACCTTGTTAATCAAAGTGGTCCTTTAGATCAGGTGACCTAATTTTTTGTTTAAGTTTGTGTTATTAAAAATTCGACGAGAGACCAACTATAAGGAATTCCCGCCTCTCAGGCTAACTTGGCCAGTCTGGTTACGAGGGGACTATGAGGAAAGTTCTTCCTTCAGCTTTCGCCTCCAGTTTCGTTACCCCGCAGCTGCGGTTGTTTGACACTACCCAGCAGGCTTAGTCACTAGGTTTTGCAAGAGGTTGGAACTACCCAGTAGTTTCAAGCCAAATGTAGCTTATTTGATGTATTTTCGTGAATTCTTAACCTGTTTCCTCAATGTAGTAGATGGTGGGTGGCACACAAGGTAACTCGCCTCACCGACTAACTTTTGGGCTTGTTGGAGTCCAAGTTAGTCAATGTGGTCCTAGTGGCTCATACATTTCTAAGTTCTTTCTTAAATTGAAGACCATAATTCAAAAGTATACTCTAAGGTAACATTGAATCCAAATTTTTTGAAACCTAGCAAGAAGATTAATTTTTCAATAATCTTTTTAGAGAGTATTTTTCCAAAATTTTTTCTCTTTTCAATAATTAGTTATGAATTTTTAGCTAACCAGGGGTCAAATCTGGGATTTAGACCCCGTGTTGGTTTCCTGTTGGAAACTTTATCAAATATGCTCCAAAAATTTTGTAAAAATATGATATTGAAATCTAATTTGATTATCCCTCATACCCCACAAATTTTGAGTAAATATGATTTGTATGTTAGGCAGAATTAATTTCTAAAGTTCAAAAAAGTTCTATTTTCAATCAATCTGACTAGTATATACTCCACGAATTTTTAAAAATTTCATAGAAGGAATTTCTTTTCAAAAAAGGTGGCGTTGGAAAGATAATTTGAAGATCTAGTTCCAATCCAAATTTCAGGATTTTTGGAGCATTAGAACACGGCTATTGAATTTTGAAGATGACACTTACTTTATGATCGAATTTCTCATAGGAATGTGTGTACCTGATTTTCGCAGTGCTTGCTTTTCCTCATTCGCAGCTTCGTGTCGCTATTCCTGCATACAAAAATACTATATTAGTGATAAAATCAAAAGTCTCCTTACCTCCCCGGCAACGACGCCAATTTGTTCGCGGCGTAGATAGCGTAGAAAACTAACACGTTGTAGTATAGCGCGAAATATGTCTCGAGCAAGTAAACTAACGGAACTTGGTGAGTACCAGTCGATCACATGGAGGTAGAAAGTACTTTTGATTTCATACACTTATTCTTAATATGATTACTAAATAATATAAACAATAAATTATAATATTCATATTACAAAGAGATTGAATTTGATAGAATGAAAACATGAAAGTAAGCTACTACTAATCTAACAGAACGAGGGCACCACAGGTAGTTCATGGTGGCCTTTGGAGAGGTTGAGAAGAGCAGCAACAATCCATCAGAGTGGCTCAATGATGGTTCAGATGGAGGTATAGAGACGGATGCAGAGAAGACGGGAAGAGGAAGAAGAGAGAAAGGTTGAAGGAGGAAGAAGAAGAGAATTATGAGAAGTGCCTTCAAAAGGGGGCCCTTTGGCCTCTTTTGTAGCTTTGGTGGGGAGCAAAGAAGGCATTTGGCCCCTTAAATCCGTGCAAATGACTTGGATTAACCAGACCAGTTGATCGGGAGATCAACAGCCCTAATTAAGCCTTCCAAATCCTTCTTTCATGCCCGATTGAATCTAGTGCTGCCACATGGCAGCCTGTGAGCCCCTGGATGAAGATTGCACGGTGTAACGAGCGCGTGCCCCAGACGTCTTTTAAGACGTCTGGGAGGTGGCCCAGACGTCTGTAAAGACGTCTGGGATCACATCCAGACGTCTGACCAGACGTCCGGGATAGTTTACAGACGTCTGGCGAACAGTTATGCTCGCACGGGATATTCGTCTGCGCGCCTGTGCACGCAGACCTGCGATCCTGCATCTTCTCTGCGGCTGCAGGCGACTGCGACCGCCTCTCTCTCCTCTCCGCGCGGCGTTAAAAGGGGGGGCGCGCCTCCCCTCCCGTCTCCACCATCTTCCTCCTTCTCTCCTGCCTGTGCGCGAGAGCGAGCGGACGCGAGGGCGCAGCGGCAGCGGCAGCCGCAGTAGGCGCGGAGGAGCTGCGGCGTGCGAGGGCGGGGCTCTGCCGTGAGGGCGAGCTCACCGGGAGCGGCTTGGCCGGCCGGCGGAGGGCGCAGGGGGCGCAGAGCGTCGCGGAAAGGGACCTGCTGCGGGCGGAGCAGCGGACGCGCGAGGTGCGACGCGGGCGGCGTCGCGAGCAGAGGCCGAGCAAGGTTCTGATTCTGGAAAAATTTCTAGAATCAGACGTCTGGACTGATATCCAGACGGCAAGGTCGACGTCTGTGAGATCATACAGACGTCTGAAAGGTGAGTTCCGCTTTCTTCTTCTTTTATCGACTGACCGTACTGAGGGAGGGGGGTTGGCTGTGCGCAGGTGGTCTGATTCGTCATCCTTTGCGAATCAGACGTCTGGAAGTTGTACCAGACGGCGGGAGTGACCTCCAGACGTCCGGAGTGACCATCGGACGTCTGGGATCTAGGAGAGACGTCCCCACAGACTTCTGGACGTCCGGGGAACCAAGCCGAACAGGTAATTCTCTGATCCACCGTTTAAGACGTCTGGAAGGAGTTCCAGACGTCTGATTTTGCACAGTATTGTCTTTCTCGACCCGTTTAGGGCCCATTTGGGCTCCGTTTTCCGCGATTCGAGTTGCGTTCGTTTCAGAATTTATTCCTCTACCCGCCTACAGTAGCTATACACTGTTTTGAGACACTCCTTGTGACAGGATCCCGTTCAGTTGTAGTCTTGAGAGTCGCGGAGGCGCGCGGGATTCCCGATCACGCCCCCATTACTCCCGTTGTACCTGGTAGAGTGGTTTTAAGTATTAATAAAATCTGTTAAAGTATGGAACCATAACTAGAACCTAGGGCATTGCATGAATCCTAGGAATGAGAAATATATGGAATGATAGCTCCTAGGTGTTGCATGAATCCTAGGGCCGGAAAACTAGATTGTATGATAGATCCTAGGATATGGCATGAATCCTAGGATGGAAAAACTAGTGGAATGTACATTACTGCAGTCTTGGAAAAAGGGAAAGGAATATATAAAGCTGCCTGTAAATTTAATTAACAGCTGCCTGTTATGCATAAAGAATCATGTTGAGATCATGGAATGTGAGAACGAGAATCTGGAAAGTGAAACATATGATGTTCTGAGATAAAGAGCTGGAACCCTACGGGGAATTAGGAGTGGAACTCCTGGAAAGAAAAGGAATGGAACTGAGATGTAGTTTGTACTGTCTCTTGGGTACGCAGTACCAAGGGAAGTACCTGTACCTGTTTTAGTGCAGAGTGGGGCCAGCCGCCCCAGGGACCCGGGGTTAGGCTTGGCCGCTCTGTACCGACTTGTTGGCCCTCGTGTACGTAGTACCGAGGAGAGCTAGTAGTGTTAGGAGAGTACTAGCTACCCCACGGGCCCCGGGGTTCTGCTAGCCTCCTTCACCGACTTGTTAGGCCCACTAGGGCAAACCAGGGTAGTCAGGCGAGGGTGCGCGGACTGTGGAGGGGCAAGGCCCCGGTTTGGTTACTGTGGAGGGGTTGGACCCCTGTTACTGAGAGGGCTCTGCCCTGGTTCCGTGCTGTGCTTTGGGCGCACCCGTTAACGGAAACGACTGACCGCGTGCCAGTACGGGCTAGCTACCTGTGCGTTTATCGCGCGTGCCGTAGTCACCGTTACGTCTGTCAGTGACCTTGGGGTGGTTGACTGAGGGTAGGATCACCACGGGGGACTCTCCCGGCCAGGAGAGCACCACGTGCTACTTCTACTGTTGGAAAAGACTGCAATCAAGATCGTCCCACGAGGACATTCGAGATCAAGTAAAGGATCTGAGAAGTAAATGAAATAGTGAGAAAAATTGAAAGATGTAAATAAAGGAAGTAATAGAACATAACAGCTACTGTACACTCTACTGTTGCCTTTAGTTAGTTTGCCACTCTACTCAGCGTTTTGCTGACGTGTTACACTCGTTACCTTTTTCAGGACCAGGTGTTGAGCAGCCAGGGTCGGCGGCTGCAGAGGACGCTGGGCCGAGTAGGGTCCAGTAGAGTTACCACAGCTTTGTACCTTCTTTTTGTTTCTGTTCTAGTGAGTAGTTTTGTTTCCGCTGTACCTTCTTTACCTGCAGTTTTTGTTATATGATAAATGTTGCTTTACTGTTGTGGTGGTACCTACTGTAGTAGTTTCTTTCCTTACTGCTGTACTTTCTTACTGTTAGTTATATTCATGCTGAATGTGGTTTATTTTACTGTCTTTTGGTTACTTCCTCGTTGGACGACTGGGTCTTGGGATTAGTCGAGTCGGTCCGGTTCTCGTGTCTCGTAGGGACTCGGGAACCGGGTCGTTACACACGGCTCCCGCTCGCCCTTCGCTTTCTCTCCTTCGCCGCTCGCCTCTTCTGAGCGCTCGAACCTCAGTAGTCCGATCGTAAGATCAGACAGCTTAAACGCGCGCTCGATCACGCCTTGAAAATCCTAAAGCACGCTCTTGCACGTTTCCGCACGCATCATCACATGTGTCTGCATCCAACACTCCTGTGCCTGCCACGCATTCGCTACCGAGCCGCTCAATGAGATTTGACGGATGAATCCCCTCTGCGCTTGCCGCTTCTAATTCTACACCGGGCACGCTTTGATCCCGTGCTGCCCGTCTTGTGGAGAGAGTGCTAACCAACGCACTACTCCCACGAGTTGGTTGCGTTTAGGTTTTGTTGGCGCACGTTCTCGATCGTTGGATGGGAATCCAACGGTCGAGATCTCGTCCCATCTGAGGGCAGGTGGCATGGCTATATCACAGCTGTTAGATGATGATCCAATGGGCCGTGGTTCTCCTTCTCAATTGGGGTGCAGTGAGGAGCAGCTGCGATGGCACCACGTGGCACCATCGTGGCCGTCCATCTTCTTCTTGTATTTGATGACGTAGGCCTCCGATTAAGTTGATTTCTACATCGTTGGACTACGAACGTCGATCTGGATCCATCCACATGGTTGGACTTGTCATCTAAGGTTTGGATATTCTTCAATTTCCCTTTGGCTCCTGCTTTTTCTACGAACTCTCTAGGGTGCTACGGGAGTCTGATTGATGCACTCTTGGATGTATTGGACTCCCATCGTACTCCGAATAGATCAATAAGGTTGGATCGCTTATCCGCAGCCCTGGATTACTTGCAATTAATAATACCTCTCAAATAGTACATTATTATGTATAAAACATATATCTCATCTAAGATGCAAAGTATGATGTGTATGCATGCAGAATGCCCATGTTAAGTTATGTTCTACCTTAATTCAGGCAAATTAGGGTTTATGATTGTTGTGCAATCAATTACTGCCTTTTCAAGCCTATATGGAGCAAAGATTGATCAAAGGGAATGTGTGCTCTTAGTTTTTGCAAAAGCTATGAGAGCATAAGAGCCCAAGACTCTTAGAATAAAGAGAATAGTCAGACTTAGAACTAGAAACTTTGTTACTTGATGTCTAGGCTTAGGAGACCTTAGGTAAGTATTTATAGAGTGTAAGAAATCAAGTTTAAGCCTTAGGAGCTATGGGAATTCAAATTATAATGTAATTATTCGAGCTAAAATGGCTACAATGCATTAATACAAAGTGTGACTTGGATCAAACGTCTAACATTTAAGATGAGACGTCTAGAAAAGATGACTCAGATGTTTAAATGAAAACCTAGACATTTGAAGAAAAATAGGACACGCCCAAGATTGAAAATGAATGTTTAAAATGATGGTGCAACGTTTAAAAATTTTACTTCTAACATTAGATGGCTTAAATTGAATATTCAAATGTCTAAATCAAAACATGGACATTTGATTTAACAATAGAACAAAAGGGTGAGTGTCTGGAGTTGAAAAAATGAAAATAAGGTCATCTAATCATATCATATAGGCATCCTAAAAGAAACTCAGACATCTGAAAATAAATATAGACAACAGGTCAAGGAAACATCTAAAAGAAAAATCAGAAGTCTAAAAATTTGAAGTATTTAATCAAACATGAGTAATGGCTGATTAATCAATCTATTGAACATTGGATTTGAAAATCATGGATGTTGATGAAAATTTATAGTACATTCAAACATCTAAAAGATGGCATAGACATCTAAAATCATGAATAGTTCAGGGATCAAGAATTTTAAGAATAGATGATGTTATGGAGGAAAGATAGACATCTAATGGAATAAGTCATACATTTAGAATAAATCAACCAGTGGTTTGAAAGGAAAATCAGATAGGGTAATCTTTTAGGGTCTTAAAGAAGTAGAATTGAATAGTTTGGTTCGAAGATATGTCCAACTTCGCAAAGTGAAGGAACAACTGGCCCAACAAAGGTCGAAACAATGGACCCGGCTAGACGAAGCAAGAGTATTTCGAAGAATACACTCCCCTGGTCATGAACCAAGCGGACGTGTTGGCGAAAGTATGGTCCACAGATAAGGACCTGCTACCCCCGCCTAAACTGATGAAGAGGAAGGCAGACACTAGGCTTTAGCCAAACGAGAAATGGGATGGAGAGGGAGTGGTCAAATCAGTGGAGTTTTGTAGAACAAGCACCTTGATTAAGAACCTGGTTGGTCCAACCCAAACCCAATTATTCTAGTGGGTTGATAAATGTAAATCAAGAGATGTGGGACCCACCATATGCTATGGAGCTTGGATGGATGTGGAAGTGTAAATTTGGGGTTTGGTTGAGTCAGATCAGCTTGGTCAGAGTAAGGATCCATAAAGTAATCAGTGGATGATGTGGAAACCCTACAGGGGTGATCAGAAAATAATGGAGCATGGTCTTCAACCTGATCAATGTTCAATACCTGATATAGATGTGGAGTCGAATCATTTGCAATCGGCTCAGTAAGAGAGGAATCAGAATAGAAATTGAGTCTGGTTGTGGGTCGAGTTTGAAAACGGGTTTGGATAGGTTCTGTATATTCGGAAGAGATGGCTTCAATGAAAATTGTGTATGAGGGCTCTTCTGGAAAGGAGTTGCAGGTGGTTTCATGTAGAGAGTCCTCATAGTAGCTCTCAAAGTCAAAAGTGAATGCCTGAAGGGTGTCCATAGGATGATGAAAATTTGAGTCGAGAGAAGATTCAAATTCTGGGTTGCAGTCACTCTCGACATTTTCTGGTTTTGATTCCTGAGGATTGAAAAGAAATGATTCCATGTCACTAGAATCTGAACTGAAATCAGTGATCTCGGGAACTGGGACCTCAGAGTCGGAGTTGGAGAATGAATCATGTGAGCTGAGGTCGTAGATTGGCTCATTGTATTTAGGAAACAGAGGTTCTCCGAAATCATGGTAAGATTCGAAATAGTCGAAGATATTGCGAAAATCTAGTTCTGAATGAGATTCGAGATCAGGAGTTCCACTACTGAGTAAATCACATGATGTAGACTTAGCAGCCTGACTTGGGTCTAGCCTATATATAAATTCTGAGCTCAAAAAGGTGTTCTTATTTGGTCTAGGCTCAAGTTCTAGGCTTGTAGGAAAGACCCAATCAAAACTCCACTCGTCCAACTCCTCGATTTCTGTATCGTAGATTGGCATGACTTCCAAAAAATCGATTTGAATCTCTGAGGATGTTGGAGAGGGATATTCATCAAATAAAGGCCTAGAATCATATTCTTCATTGCAACTTTGATTTTTGTCATACGAGGCCTCGTAATCTTCCCAATCAGTTTCAGATCCAAATTCTAGGTTGAGGATGTGGGTTGACTTACTAGAATCTAGGTCAAAATAACCTTCGAGGGTCACCTAATCAGAATAATGGGCTGGATTTACACCCTCAAGAGGTTCAATTCTAATCTCATCATTGCAGGAGTCTCGAAATTCTATGCTTGGTGGCCCAAGATCTAGGGTTGGCTCAACATTGTGTTCTCCTGCAATTAGAACTTCCCAACCTATTTCAAGATCAGGCCTGTTGTACTCCATCTGGGTTGGGAATCCACAACAACTCTGTGCCTCAAACCTAGAGTTTGGGAAATCGAATTGATCCTCAATACTATTCCAAGATGGTTCATCATCTGTTTAGGACGTGTACGGGTATTTCTGATCGATAATTTGTTTCAATAATCTCATCATCTCTTCCCATTTTTCAAGACCATCTTGGTATTGTTCCCAAAGTATAGGATTTGTCATGCATTGAAGGTATTCAAAGTTGTGCAATTTTTCTATCTCAATGTATCCTGTTATGAGAATGTCTCGGGTTGATCCTTTTGTGGCTTCTGTCAATAACACTTGGGCCCAATTTATGATGAAAGTTGTTGTTGGTACACTAACCTGAATGTCTTCTACTGGTGTTGAGGTTTTGTATTCAATTTCATAGAATTCAAGGGCATCCTCAATAATCCTATCTCTCATGGATCTCTGTGATTCAGGTTTCTTGAATGGTAATCCTAAGTAACTAGGCTGCATATTTGGATCAGATGGTGGAATCAAGATATAGAATCAGAATTCGGATCAAGATGTAGAATCAAGTTGTGAAGTGATTAGATCTGAATAGCGAATCCCACTTGAAAATCTATGTGTGTGCTCTAACGAGAAGGGATGAGGGACTGGAGGTGTTTTTGACCCAATCAAGGCACCCAAAGATGTTTGGATGACTATGGAGGTTCGAGGCAGATGATACCCTTGAATTGGAAAGTCGTCCACCTGAGAATTACCTGGGCATCCAGAGAGGGAGAGTCCCGCAAAGACACCTACATGGTAGAGCATCCCCACGGGTTACAGGGTTTCCCCCACCCGACCTCTCTTGTCACTGAGATTCCAGGTAGACTAGAATGGGGACCTTAACCTCTTTAGTCTACCAATTTTATTTCAGATCACAAGTGCTTAGGTTTCCACTTGAACTTTAGATGTTTTGGTTTGTGACCTAATTTCAAGGTTGGTTGACCCAACAAGGGGTCAACTTCTCCTGACCTGTCCTAAAGATGGTAGAATGATTCTAGGTCAAGACCTAGAAATCACCCTGATTTGACTCCCAGGTTATTAGGTCCAAGGTTTTTAAGGTTCAAGTGATTTTAGAGCTTAATTTTAGGGTTTGTTTTGGTTAAATCCTTTCAATCAAGGGCTTGGGTAGCACACAGATGCAAGTGGGTTTGTTTCCTTTTATGCAAGCACGTGTGAACTAGCACTCCAAAACCCTACTGTAGAAACCATAATGTGGTTTTATTTCCAATCCTCTTTGCTTTTCACAAAAGTTCTCTTTGGACTTCAGATAAGAAGTGTGTAGTCCGTGGAGGTTTAGGAATTAAGCGTGATCCCTAATAGGCACAGGAATTTGTGGGGTAGGATCTCTAAAAATCGCTTCAACTTCAGTAAGATGTGAAAAAATTTTCGTAAATTTGGAAGCTTTGCCTACAAATGATAATTACTAAAGAGAATAAGGTAATTAATTCCTAATTGATTGCTTCCTTTTTGTCTTCCCAAGATTAGGAGATGGATTAGGGAAGAAGAGAGAAGTTACCTGCCCTGGAGTGGTTGATTTGCGCGGGAGATCTCCTCGTGAAATACCTTGCAAAATCACAGCAAAACAAATAGGGCAAGTTAGTGCTCAAATATAATCAAAATAATGCAGAGACTAGTGCTGAATTGCACGTTGCTCCCCGACAACGGCGCCAAAATGTTAAGAGCACTTGATCGGGTTTTAAAAAGGTCGTGTTGTAGTACAGTCGAAAAAAGCGTTCAAAACAAATAAATTTTATTGCTCGAAGTTTAAGTCCAAGGTCAAACATAGGGAGCAAATGGAGTTCATGCACTAATCTCAATAATAGATGCAATTTTAACACATAAAATTACTCAAAATCTAATTTAAAATGTAAAGCATGAGTTTATGAATAATAAAATGTAGCACAACAGAGAAATTGGGAAGAATTGGACTATAAAATTAGAGGTCTTAAAAATGTTTGACTTTTCTTCTTCTCTTGCTTATTCTCTTTCTTTTCTTTTCTTCTCTGTTCTTCTTGGCTTCTTTCTTTCTCTGGCTCTTCTTTGGCTTTGGCCATGCGAGCCTCAACTGTTAGCTTCTTCCTTCCTTCTTCTTCTTTGGCTTCTCTGTTCTTCTTTCCTTCTCTGTGGCCTCTCTGTTCCTTCTTTCCTTTCTTCCTCTTTCTTTTTGCCTTATCTTTCTCTTCTTTCTTCTCTGGTTCTTCTCCTTCTTTGGCTTTCCCTTCTTTCTTCTCTTCCTTCCTTTCTTCTTCTTGCTTCCTTAACTTCTGATCCTCAGCTTCCTCTGTAGCTTCTTCAGCTTCCTCCTTCAGTCCTTAGCTTTTCCTTCAGCTTCCTCTTTCTTCCTTTCCCTGCAAAGTGCAAAACCTACCCCTACCCTCCCCTGCGAACTCTCTCTCTTTTCTCTCTTAGGCTCTCTCTCCCAGAGCCATCTCAGGTAAACGGGTCGGGTTAACGCGCCCGGGACCAGGCGCACTGGCGTGGGTGATGCACGAGGAGTCCATAGTTAATCAGGTCAGGCTACCAGGTCCACGGAGTGGTGTATCGCAGACGAGGCGTGAGGGGTAGAGTGGGACCTCACCCCATGTCAGGAGGCAATAAACCCCTGACACAATTACAATTTATTCCACACAGCGCACTCTAAAGTTACCGCGTGTTCCCGTAGGGGTCTTCACTCAATCGCAGCGACTATAGTGCCTTGCAAAGCCAATTACCTGGCTGAATGTGTGCGTGATACGAATCCGCGTCGCCTGGAACCTGGGGCCTGGAGCAAGGCTGCCTGATTCAAGCTTGCGAGCAAGCTTCGTTCCTGCTTCAATGGCGACAGAGGTCGGAACCTACGTTCAAGCAACACGGCCTTGCGGCCTCATTAGAATACGCAGGAGGCTTCGCCTTGGCACGGTGATGATGTCTCGGTAGGTGGCGTGGCATGGGGTGGCCTGGGCGTGCGTGCCTAGGTCATTCTATGGCCGTGGTGATGGGTTTGTTCGGGGGCAAAATGTGGAACTTGTGGCGGTCGATGGAGAGGGGAGAAATGATCAGTGGAAGGTGGCAGAGCTTCTGAGGTGTTTGGCGAGGTGGGTGGTTGCATGGAATGACGGGATCACCTCGCCGGTGGTCTACCGGAGGTGGAGACGATGGTGGTGGTCTGTGGTTGCGAGGGGTGGAAACAGAAATAGAGAGAGGGAAAATAAAGAGTAGAGAAAGGGGAAGATATCTAACCTAGTTTAAGGATGAAGGGGGAAGAGATGGCGGATGGCGCGTACCTACCGCCGCTAGAGACGAAGATCCCAGTTAGAAGGGGACGGCTTCGACGAAGAGGAGGCTGGCGCATGCGCAAGTATGGTGTGACGCGGAAGGAGGCGGAGACAACTCTGCCACTGGTATGGTGGCAGAGTGATGAGAAGAGTGAGGAGGAGGTTTCGGAGCTCGCTGAATGTCTGGTCGGAGGAGAAGGGATGAAATTGAGGGGTTATCTCTGGCCAAACCAAGCTGAGGATGATGGGAGGACCTGGGGTGTCTTTTATAGTTGCAAGCAGAGGGCCTTGTGCTTGGAAGGCAAGCTTCCAAGCATGGGCATCCTCACCGGACATGGAAGGTGAGAGATACCCAAATATCTCATGCGTTCGCATGAGAGATTGGGTGGCAATCAAAGCTTGAGATTGTGTTCATATGATTGGGAATTCCTCAGAGAATCTCCCTTTCAAATTTGAGAGGGAGTCTCTGAGGAATCAAGGAGAACTCCCCCTTAGATCCTTGCCGAAGTAGGATTCCTCCGCTGTAATGGTGGAGGGACCTAATTATAAAGAACAATGAGGAAGTTAGGGGGGTATTTGTAATGGTTTTCAAAAGCTAGGGGTCTAAATGTAATTAGATTTGACTGTTTTGCAAAGTAAGTCAAGGTGAACTCCCCTTAGGTTCAGATTTTGGTATAAACCTAATTTGGACCTAAGGAATATAATGGTGAAGTTGGATTTTAGGTTTGACCATGTATGACTGGGCATTTTATACAAAAATCTAATTTAGGGCAAATATTTGACTAAGACCCCTATTTAGGTCAAAATAGGTTCTAAAGGCCAAATTGAAGGTTCTAAACCCTAGAGGATATTTTTCCATGAATTTTAGAGGGTTTAGGTGAATTTTATCCTGACCAGAACCTTGTTGAATTGAGTCTATTTTAGGGTTACAAGAAGTCATTTAATTCCCAGATTTCACATTAACCCTTTTCTGATTGAACCAACTCACTTTTTATCTTGTTAAGACCATTTGACCTATGTTTAGCCCTTGAGAAATCCCGTTGTTGTACTGCAATGGTAAAATTATAGTTTTACCCTTTATTTCTTACTTTTCTATCAAAATAGTTATTCCTTGGATTAGGTCCTTCACTTGGTTATGTAGGAGCTTTTGTTCTCTTTTCTAGGTCAAAATGAGCTAGTTAGGACTTATGATGGTGTTCCCATCATCCCGCAATCGAGTACCACCACCAGGTCCTAGCGGCCATACTTGGGGCACCTTAGTATGCTCACCCCCCCCATTGTGGGCACAGAGATCGATGTCATTTTTGGTGTCAACGTCACCCCAAGCCAACGATCCAACCCCTCCAGGCAGCCGACCCTTAATGCTTTCCCCACCCTTCAGTGGGGTGAGAGAAGCCCTGTCAGGTAGGTAGCTTCATGACTATTTTCCTCTCTCCCTGACCTGGCGAAACACACTAACTCGCTGTTGGTAACACTCTTACTAGTTGGGCAACAGCAGCCCCGACTCCTCGTCGACAAGGGAAGTTCCATGGACATCCTCTTCCTCAAAACCTTACGCCAGATGGGTTTCACGGAAGTGCACCTAGCCCCTTCGATTCACCCAATGGTCAGGTTTGCAACCACAAAGTATTGCTGAAGGGAGAAATCAGCCTCCCCTTGTCCGTCTGTGACGAGGACAGGCACCTCAACCGCATGGCCACATTTCTAGTGGCCAGGTTGATGGCAACTTTCAATGGCATCCTTAATTGTCCCACCACCCACACCTTCTAGCTAATCCTCTCCTCTTACTTTCAATTCATGCTTTTTCAGTCCACATGCGGAGTGGGAATAGTGCACGGGGATCAGTCGGTCAAGAGAAAGCTCGTCCGAATCTAGCTGGAGTGGTCTCTGGAACCACAGGCCCCCAAGTCACAGAAATGGGGGAAGAAAAGAAACCAAGTCCAAGCGATCTCGCAGGAAACCATCCCTGCTGATTAGCCAGCGCCTTCGAGGTTACAGTTGGGTTCACCAGCCATGGCTACACAGATGTATCCCGACGACGCTACCTAATGAGTCCATTTTAATGGACTATTGTTACGCCTAAGTTAACTTTATTCTTACCTTTTAGGTTTGTTAATAACTACATTAAGTTATCGAATGTTTGCATGCATCATTATTTAAGTTTACATCTATTTTATCGCATTCTATAACTTAATATGTAATTATTTTATGTTTTGTTGTTGTAGGAATAAGGTTGGAAAAGAACAGGGGGGTGAAAGAAATTTCCCCCAACAACCGCCTCAACTTCACCTTACGCAACCTCTGGCCGGCCTCAACACCCACCAACAGCCGCCGGCAAAAATTAGTAAGGGATTTGAAAATCCCTTAACACACACAGGGAGAGGAGATAAAAAAAGAGCCTTGGCAAAGGGTTGGATCTTTAGTTCTTCTTTCCCCCTGGGAGGGGATCCCTTCTTCCCCACCTTCCCCACCGTGGAGAGGGCGGACACTATGGAACCAAGCGTGCACTGTGCACACCTTCCACCGCCATCATCGCACTGCCACAGTGCCCTCACCAATCCCTTGCAAGCCACAGCTGCGCCCTTGCAGCCCAAGCACCCGCAGGCACTGCACCACACGCCTGCAGGCACCACGCCATCACATCTTCCACCGTCCGCACCCACGCAGGCCCACCGGTGCCTGCACCAAGCCCTCGCCTACCCGCACTTGCACCCTCTGCAGGCGCAGGCCCACCGTGCACTACACCAGCCCTCGCCAAGCGCCCTCCATCGCCTGCCCTTGCGCATCCTGCAGGCGCTGCACCCACGCCAGCCCGCAGGTTGCAACCACTAGCAGGCGCCCAAGCCAGCAGCCACGCTAAGCGTGCACAGCAGGCACTGCGGCGCACCCCCCTCCACGTGCTGCCCTCACAGCACCCTTGCAAGCGCCCTTGTGAGCAGCTGCACCCACGCCCTCATCAGCCCTTGCGACCTGCAACGCACAACCTCGCAGCAGCACCTGCAACCCCCCAGCACCCCTGCTTCAGACCTCCTCGCATCGCCCTGCAGCACCTGAAGCCGCACGGCCACAAGACTCCGCGTGCTTAAGCAGCCTGCAGAATGCCCCCGCGCGCCCACACGCCCAGCGCACATCCGCACTCTGCAGCAGAGTGCCCGTGCGTCCACGCGCGGTGAACCTCATCCAACAGGGCCAATAGGCCGGCGGCCATTCTCCTCCGTCTGGCTGCCACGTGACCACCATTGCGTAGCCCTCGTCGAGGCGCACCACCCCGTCGACTCTTGTCACCAACCGTGCACGGCCATCCATGCGAGGAAGAGAGAGGAGAAATCCTCTATTTTCTCCTCAATTAATATTTACATTTAATGCCATTTCCATTTAGATATTCATATTTTGTTTATGCCACATTGCATTGATACACTTATGGTTTCCTGCAATTACTTCACTTGTGTTATGTGCATCATTTAACTTTGAATTTCGAATCAGATTTTTATGCAAGTTAAATTTATATGATATGCCATTACACATGCATCATATACATATTTTTGGAGATTAATTCCTGACATGAAAATTGCATAAGTACCCCTGAACTTTTAAGGAAATTTCAAGCTCCATTTAAAATAGCATATTCCTCGCATTAAAGTCGCGAAAGCATCTGCGAACAATATATTCCTCTACTCATGAATTTATTGGTCTATTCCTCCCTGTGGATGCAACATCTTTATTGTGGTTAAATTTGATATTTAGTTTTGATTGAGATATTTTCCACCACATAAAACACGACATATCATTCTATTGCTATTTTAATTAAGTGAAACTCTCTCTGTCACTACCAAGCTCGTCCGAGTAGGAGCAGACCTTGCACCCTCTAAACTGCAGGAGCTGCTGCTCCTACTTTGGGCCAATGCGAACATCTTCACTTGGTCCACCAACGACCTACCTGGGGTGGACCCGTCCCTGATTCAGCACTACCTGAGCATTCAGGAGGGCACCTGCGCAGTCTAGCAGGTGTGCTAGCACAAGTTGGCCGAGCAGTGGCAGACGACTAAGGTAGAGGTACAAAAGCTCCTAGACACGAGATTCATTAAAGAGTCCTTATACCTAGCTGATTGCGTAGCAATCATAGGTCTTAATTGACCTAAATTAGGCTAGGACTTAGCATAAGTTGGGGAAATTCATGCACGCATAAGCATTATCTACATCTTTACTGCTTTACTTTTGCTATGCATAAAATAATATTATAATGTGCTGATTAAGTGCTTGATGTCAATTGCAGGAAATAAGCTGATCAGAAGCTGGATCAGGAATAAGGGGTGTTGCAGTAAGACTGGAGCAGAAGACTTAGATTAGACATAGGGAATAATGATGTAAGGGAATTAAGGTATTATATTCTATTAAGTAGGAATAAAGAAGTAAAATGTGAAGAGCTTAGGTCCATCCTAGCCCTAGGATAGCCTAGAGACTTCCCCCAAGCCTTAGCCACCCTTAGATTAGGTCACAGCACCCTAGGAAACCCTAAAACCCTAGTTCCAACCCTTATCTGGACGTCTAGATAAGTTATAGGACGTTCAGAACCCTTAGCCAACTCCCGCACACCTCAAACCCACTTCTGCAGTGTTATTGGACATCCAAACACTTTGTCAGACGTTCAATTTCTTCAGAATACCCAAAACAGAACCTAGAATTCCCCCTGACTCAGATTGGACATCCAGAACTAAAGTCTGGACTTATGATTTTTGAGTATAAGTCGTCTAATCCTATTTTTGGACGTCTGGAATTGCTCTCCAATTCCTGTTTTGAGATTCAAGCCTTGATCTTGGATCTTTAGCTCCCTAGACCTAATTCCAACCCCATAGGAACCTAAATTAAGGTACCCTAACCCTAGTACATCACCTCTAGATCTCCCTAAGGACTTAATTAGGTCCTCACCAAACCCAATTGACTTAGATCAAAGTCAATTACCATCACCTAAACAAATTGGACTCATTGAGTCCAATTGAGCTCAGATCTCAACCCACACAAGTTCAATTGGACTTAGTGAGAGTCCAATTCCACTCTCAATTAGGTTCACACTCATTCAATTAAACTTAGGTTAAGTTTAATTGCAATTTCCCCTTAGCAATTAGGGTTTGCAACCCTAATTCAAGGCATACACCTACCCAAACCCCTTAGGACCTAAACTAGACCTCTTAACCACCTAAGGCATGACCAAACACACACATCCACTCTTGTCCATCCACTTGGCTCAATTCACATCCACCTCCACTTAGGCTAGCCACTTCCATCCACTCCACCTCCACGAGTTGGGCACCACCATGAAGGACACCATCTTCACACCAGGATGCTGGATCACTCCTCCAACCTCTCTCCAAGGGCCGGCCTAAGCTCCATTGGCCGCCCCTCATTCTCCTCTCAACCACTCCAAGGCCATCGGAGCCCACCCCTGAATGCTCTCACTTTCTGATAGATTAGTAGCTAGCTCTTTACATTTACTGCTAATATTTACTGCTTAGTACTGTAGTCCTTATTCTCCCCCAATGATGCATGCAAAATTCCCCCGTAGATTCCTGTATGCGATCATTTTCCTGTAGCTAGATTTACATTTTTAAGCATTCCTGTACAAGCTTTCCTCTACATTCCATGTTGCAACACTTCTCTGAATGAATGAAAAAAAAAATATTTTTTATACATATCTCTCTGTTTGAAATCACCATGAGCTTATTGGTTGCCATCTTTTATGTGTGATTCAAGTTTCCTGTTTTTCACTTATATATATTTTTTGCAACACGTGTCAGTTTCGGAAAATATAGAAAACCTAACTATGGATGCATTTTCTGTAAACAACCACCACGTAACTAGAATTGTGAACACTGAAACTCATACTTTTACATTTGTTATCTATTTAACGCACGCGCATGTAATCAGAATTCATAATAGAAGTGGCGAAGTTTTAATTCGAAGATTGGAAACCGACGTGCGATTTTAAATAAAGGAGAGCGATAAAAGATCGATTTCAGAATTAAACAAATGCCTCCTAGAGACGAATGACCAGGACTCAAAGTCTCGTTATTTTTACAAACTTATATTTTTGACAAACGTTTTTGCGCAACTATACTACTATTCCGACGACTTTCAAATGTGCGAAAACACCTTTCCATCACCAGCATGGCTTTCGAATTTCGTAATGGTGAAGAAGGCCAACGAGTAGTGGCACATGTGCGTCGACTTCACCAACTTGAACGAAGCTTGCCAGAAGGACGAGTTCCCTTTACCGAGGGTAGACTCCCTGGTGGACTCCTGTAGCGGACAATCCCACATGTCCTTCCTGGATGCCTACAACGGGTACCACCACATCAGTCTCACCCCAGCCAACAGGCCTCACACCTCCTTCATCACAAACGAGGGCCTGTTCCAATATAGCGTCATGCCCTTCGGCCTAAAAAACGTTGGGGCCACATACCAGTGCCTTGTAAATATGATTTTCGCAAAAATAATAAGGAAATAATTTGAGGTGTATATCGATGATATACTCGTAAAGGGATCGAACTTACCACGACACCTAGAGTACTTGGCCAAGGTGTTTCAAATTCTAAGGAACACCTGCCTTCGCTTGAACCCCGACAAGTGCACCTTTGGGATCTTAGCCAGTAAGTTTCTGGGACTCCTACTCTTTAGTCGAGGAATTGAAGCCAACCTGAAAAAAATCTAGGCAATTGAAGACATGCAACCACTAGGCATGCTGAAAGGGTTGCAGTCGTTGCTAGACAAAATCGCCTCTTTAGTCCAATTCTTATCTCGATCTTCCAACAAGTGCCTACCCTCCTTTGAGTGAATAAAAAAGGGCAAAGGCTACAACGCCACCCACTAGACTCCCTACTACCATAAGGCTCCGAAGGAAGTCAAGAGTGCACTCCGAAGTCCTCCTAACCTAACAGCCCCCCAGCTCAGGGAAGTTTTCTCCCTGTACTTAGCTGCCTCCACCTCGGTCGTCAGTGTCATCCTAGCCAGCGATCGGGGCGGAGTTTAGTAGCCTATGTACTTCGTCAGCAAAACCTATCAAGATGCGGAAACCAATTACATAGTCATCGATAAGTTGGGGCTAGCCCTCTTTACCGCTACACAGAAGTTATGCCCATACTTCCAAGCCCACACAATAACGGTCCTGTCAGACTACCCCCTCCGACGAATGCTACACAAGCCCACGGGGTCAGCATGACAAATCAGATGGGCTATGGAGCTAGCCGAATTTGACGTCAAGTATCAGCCACACAGGACGATAACGGCACGGGTCCTAGCAGACTTCATTGCTGAATTCACTAATCCTGATGCCTCCCTCCCACTCCCCTGGCGACTATACATCGACGACTCATCCATGACAACCAGGCCTGGGGTCAAGATAGTCTTAACCACCATAGACGGCGCTACTCATAAGTATGCCATAAAATTTGACTTCCCCACATCCAATAGCCAGGAGAAATTTAAAGCCATGGTGGCGAGCATCTAGGTAGCAAAATCCATGGGGGTCGCCTCGCCCGAGGTTCACACAGACTCCCAGCTGGTCGCCAACCAAATAAACGATGAATACTAGGCTCGAGATCCAAACATGATGCTACAAGCCGACAAACTCAAGGAGGAGTTGGCAGATTTCAAAACTGTCTCCATCAAGCGAGTACCCCGAGTGGACAACCCCTTAGCAGATGTGTTGGCTAAACTCGCTGCCACCATATCTCATGGGCAAGACGAGGACATCTGCCTTCAGACTCTAAAAGAGCCAACTGTCCTCACTCCCAAAATGCATGCAATAGAACCTTTCATCTCCTGGATGACGCCTATTGTTACTTACTTGAGCTCTGGCGAGCTGCCCTCTGGAGAACCTCGACCTAGGCCCTTTTGCCTCAAGGCCTCCAGGTACACCCTGATAGAAGGGTAGTTGTACAAGCGGAGGTATTCCTCCCCCTGCTACGCTGCCTAACTCAAGTTGAGGCAACCCAAGCCCCACAGGAAGCCCACGGAAGTGCTTACGGAAACCACGAAGGATACAAGGCGCTCCATGCCAGACTATTCTAGGCGAGCTACTTCTAGCCCTAAATGAAGCAGCATTGCAAAGCATTCATATGCAAGTGTGACAAATGCCAGTGATTTGCCACCCTACACCACTTGTCACCTGGAAAGCTGGTACCCATCATTTCCCCCATCCCCTCTGCAAAGTAGGGCAAGGATTTCATCGGTCCCTTCCCGCCAGCACCGACTCAAAAATGGTTCATCTTGGTAGCTATCGACTACTTTTCCAAGTGTGTCAAAGCTGAGGCCATAGCTAGCCCCACAGCCGACAGGGTCATATCCTTCGTCTGTAAGAGCATCATAGCTCAGTATGGGATGCCCCACTACATAGTCACGGACAACGGAACCCAGTTCGCTTGAAAAAAATTTGAAGAATTTTACACCAGCTGGGATATCCATCTGTGATTTACGTCAGTGGGTCATCCCAAGGTGAATGGACAAGCCGAAGTAACCAACCGCACCATCATCTCAGTGCTTAAACACCGGCTAAATTCAGCCAAAAAGGGAGATGGGTGGAGGAACTTCCAGATGTTCTTTAGGGATATAAGACTTGACATAGAACTTCCACAGGCCACACACCATTCAACTTGGTATATGGCATGGAAGCTCGACTACCCATCGAAACAGTCCTCCCCCCTACAGAACAAAATTTTATGGCCCATACACCAACGATAATCAAGCTCGTCTATCCTTAGACCTCTTAGACCAGCCAAGGGATGAAGCCTCCGAGACAGCACTCAAGTGTAAAGAAGCCACAGCTACCTCATACAATAAGTGCGTCAAGATGCGGAAGTTCTCTTAAGGAGGCCTGGTTCTACGTACGTACGAAGCCTCCATGCCAACCCAGTCGGGCGGGAAGCTAGACCCATCTTGGGAAGGCCCTTACAAGATTCGTAAAGATAGTCTAGGCGACTTCTATGAATTACAAGCCCTAGATGGTAGGGATATCCCCTGCACTTGGCATGCGAGCAACTTACGAATATATCATATATAAATGGCCTTGAGCAATAACGAGAAGGGATTCTTTCTTTCATTCCAACAACTTCACCAGTTATATCCCTCTCAAAAAAAAAAAAGAAAGAAAGAAAAGGCAACAAGGCAAACATTGCCGAAGGACTCTACTCCTATGGCTCAAACATATCCCGACTAGCTGCAGGAGAAAGGCAGAGCGAACTAACAACCCCTGCAGCCGAGCTGGAAACCTCTGTCAGGCTCGCCCCCTCGGCAACTGGTCGTGCTGCCTCCTTGGAAACCGTCTAAGCCACCCCATTGTCAAGCGGCTGATCTGCAGGCAGTTCCATGTGCCTGTCCTCAGCAATAAGACCAGCCTCCCTTGACGCAATCATATTCTAACATCAGTCGATCGATTGACCAACTGCACAGCTCCTCCACGGAGACTTGCTTCCCCTCTATAAGGGCCTTCATGGAAGTCAAAGTGTGCTTCTCGATCTCCTGCACAAGCTCCTCCTGGATCGGTCCCATCAACGAGTCTCTGGCATAGAAATCCATAACCACCTCGGCATTCAGCTTCAACCCTTCCACCTCCTTTGCGGGTTCCTCTACCCCTCTAATTCTGCCACCCGCAAGCCTTGCTCTAACGCAATCTCCTAGGCTTCAACGAGGTCGGCCTTCAGCCTTCCTGCATCCGCCTCCACCTTCTCTAGACTTGCTCACATGGAGGCAAGACTATCGATTGACACACCCAGGCGAATGCCTCCTCCTTGAGATCCCTCTTGTACCCCTCCATGGTGGAAGAGTTCTCGGCCTTGAGCACTTGCACCTCCTCCTACAAGGAGGCAACCTTGGAGCAGGTGATCGAGAGGCGCTCAGACAAGTCCCCAAAGCCCCTAGGTGGGCGCAGTGCCCCCTCATGTGCTTTTTCTCCAACTCCTCTCCAGCAATAGAAACCCTCCGCAGCCAGGAGTGGGACACCTTCGACTCCCCCTCTAGTCAGCCCATTTGGTTGGTTGCCTCTTGCTGGGAGTAGAGCCTTCACTCTACCTACTCCACCACCTTCCCTCGTGCAGTAATAGCCTCCACCACTTGCCAGAGCAATTGCCAATGCTCCGCTTTGGTCTTCATAGCCCACTAAGCAGCTAGGTCTATTGCACTACTTAGACTAGTCAGGGTAGGAAGGTCTAGGGGAGCACCACCACATAGAATGTAGCGCGACCCAAGCATCTCCTCCTGAAATCCACCAGAGCGTCAAATTACATGTAGCTCTAGCCAAGAAAAATAAGAATGAAACACAGGCCTCACGAGCTTACCGCGTGAATACAGTAAAAGAACATGTGGTTCCAGTCCATGCTGCGAGGCCCAGAAGTGGCCTAAGACATGACATCATGCAGGTGCCTTAGCACCTACCTCTCCAAGTCGGGGGCCACACTAGATGTTCCTGACTAAACACTCACCCCAAGCCCGGGTCTAGATCCCCCAGAGGCACCCTCCAGCATGGACCCAATGATGGACCCAGCGGTGCAGCCAAACATCCCCGAGCCCCTTGCTTAGAGGGGTCCACTAGAACCTAGGCACTGGAAGAGCTTCGGCGGTAGTAGGGATGGCCAAAAACGTCGCCTGCACCAGCAGCCTCTCAAGCTAGTAAAGCAAAGGCCCCCAGCAAAGCTGACGAAATAACAAAATCAGAGGTATCCTCCGGACGAACTATCACCAGAGGCACCTTTGAGGGAGAGTCACTGTTGAACGTTTGCGAACGCTTACGCTAACGTGTTCGGTTTTGGAAAACCTGTCGTTGTAGTTCGAAAGCGAAGAATTCGTGTTCAACAAATAAAATTTATACCGAAATTAAAATTCCGGGTCGAACACAGGGAGGCGGACGTTTGATTTAAAAATTACGCGTTTCTTTTTATTTCTCACGGAATAATTCAATTTGAAACTATCTAATTATTTACAATAAATAGAAAAGAGAGAGAGAGTAAGAGAGAGATAGAATATTACACAGAGAAATCAAAATGAGATGTAGAATAAACAAGGAATTTTTGCATTGAAGAGATTGTTCATTACAACTAGAAAGCATAAAACAATTACTCTAGAAAGAGATAAATTTACTCTAGAAAGCATTAAAAGAATGGAGGGAGAAATGTCCTCCTCGACGATTGCTTGGAGGACGAGCAGATTAATCTAGAAAGCAGCAAATCTATACTAGAAAGCAGTAAAAAGAATAGGAAGAGAGAAATCATCCTCGACGGTTGCTTGGAGGACGAGCCGGACGGGACGATGCCTAGACGAAGGAGAATGAAGCGGGACGAAGGAGGATGAAGCAGAAGGACGGGAACAAAGCAGCATGCCGTCGTCGTCGCGGGATCCACTTCCGAAGGGGAACGAAAATTGGACTTTATCTCGCGAGAAGCATCCCGGGTGTGGGACAAGCTTCTCTTGAGCTTTGGAGGGGTAGAGAGGAGAAGGAAGGGATGATAATTTCGTATGGAGGGGGTCTCCTTTTATAGTTGCAAGGAGTGGGGGCAAAATGGACATTATAACTTCAAAACAATAAATAAGGGGTCTTTAGTGACGGATAAATCCGTCACTAAAGCTCCCTTCGTGGGCAACGTGCGCAGCTCGCGCGTGCCCGCTCGGCTGCTTGCGCGCGCAACGCCCGCGCACATCCATTGATTTTCAGCCGTCCGATCGCGAGATCGGACGGCTTAGATCGCGTCCGCGCCCGCTGCGTTGCGCGCCCCCCACGCGTCTGATTGCGCGTTCGATTGCGCGTCCAATCGCGCGTCGACGCTATCGAGCACACGCAGCCGTTGGATCTCCATCTAACGCTCATCCGCGCCTGCTCGCCCGCGCCTTCCACCCCCTCACCGCGGCTCGAACCCGCGACCTCTGCTTCCCTCGTGGCTGCGTCGCCGCTGCGCTACGCGGACGAAATGGTCGCGCGGACGCTTTTAAGCTCGACCGACCACAGCCGTTGGATCTCCATTTGACGGCGGAGAGCGATCGGGTGGGGGCCTTCACAAAATGCAAGCGGCCGTTTGGGCGGCTGAGATGGCGCCACGTGGTGCCATCTTGGCCGTCCATCTTCTAGAAGTTGTAGATGGTGCCACGGATGTCGGATTGACTTGATTTTTGTGTCGTTGGGCTGCGATCGTCTATCCGAATTCATTCGTGCGGTCGGATTTATCATCTGAAGTACGGATTTACACCATCTTGGCCCTTGATCTTCTAGGGTTCCCGGGTCACTATCTGATGCTACGGACGCCTGATTAGGGCGATCTTGGAGTCGTTGAACTCCAATCGTCGCCATGATCACATCCATACGGTTGGATCTTTGATCCGAGGCCCTAATAAAATATCTGCCCTGTCCAAGTACATAAAAGGAGACAATTAACCTCCATTTTATTCAAACTATTCTAAATGCGAGATGATGCATGTAATGCAATATTTATATCATGAAATGCAATCCTATGCTTAAGAACATGCATAAATAGACATTTTAAGTAGTGTAAATGTGTTTACATCAGTCACCGAGGGAGATCACCTCAGGTGGCCATACTACGCTTGGGGAATAGAGGGCGCACCCTCCCCCTTGACCTCGTAAGGGCCTCGTAGAGAGGACATCATTGACTCTTCCCACGAAGGCTTTGCGCAGCGACCCTTCTTCGCCCAACTTAGGGGGACCTTCGGCTCCTCCACAACCCTCTCAAGCTACTCCTTTCGCTTCAACCCTTGCCGATGAGCGGATTCACTCCCATCCCCTTTCTCTGGTAGCCTTTCATCACCTTGCCGTGACCAGTGACAGGTGATGATGTCGCGGCAAGGGGATGATGCCACTTCGAAGCTTGGCCGTGATCGGCTGGGTGAACCGCTCGAAAGCTGCAACCAGAGATACTAGATTAATAACGAGCAGGCACAAGGTACGACACGAAAGCCATTCTCTACCTCCTCCCACTTACATGGTGCTGGCAACTCATCCGCCACCCATGACAACGCCTCTCGGATGTCCTTTCACCTAAGCTCCGACCGAGTGGTTGAACCAAACTTAACTAACTTCTCCATATCCACCCGCACAAATAGGCCAAGATCTGTGGCTCGGGGTGGTTGGTCCTTCTCAAGCGGACCTTGCTAAGTATAAGGGACTCTGAGGTCTTCAAGATTGGAGAGAAAAAAGAAATGGTGGTCCTGCCCCTTCAAACTATCGAGGAGGTCCACTATCCAGTATCCAGTCTGTCTGCTATACAGCGTATAAGTGCCGGAAGGAGGCCTCCCCTTTTTCACCTTCAAAGTCATCAACCCAAAAAGCAGGTGGAACAAGGCAAGACAAGGAACAATCCCCAAATGAAGGTAGAGGGCGGTAAAGGCGTTCAACACAAGCCAACAATTAAGGTTGAGCTGCGAAGGGGCAAGGCGGTAAAAGAAAAGGAAGGAGGACACAATGGGATTCAAGGGCACCCGTAGACCATTCTCTATGGCATATTTGCATATGATAAGCGTGTCCTTTGACCCGTCTGAACACATACAGGCCTCGGACCCACAAGCCTCAAACGGCACCCCGCCAAGCCTGTAGTCCCGCTAAAACAACAGAATAGTGAACCGACTACGAAACTCTGATGAAAAACTATACCAAGACCTGGTCTTGGCAGAGACTCCAGAAGAAGAAGAAGCAACAGACTTACCCTTGCTTGCAAAACCCGACATGATGGCTTTCTCTTTTAAGACATCTCAATACGGTGGCGCTCCGATGAAGAATGTTCCCTCACACCACCTTGCCGAGAGTAAAGGCTCTCTGCGCAGGCGCTCTCCGAGGTAGGTGGGTCATTAACCATGACCCACCACCCCTATATATAGCCACTATGGAGCGCGGTTCCCCCTTGCGGGGTGCAACATTCGAAAAAATGGAATCTTGCCTTTTCTAGTGCAAATTCCAAATGAACCGCCAAAGGCGCAGAAAACCTTGGCCATCATTACGGCCATTTAATACCCCTGTGCACATATCTGCTACCGCAGAAAAAGGGTGGTCATGTCGCTCGAGGTCTTCGCCTCATTATAACGATAATAAATGGTTGCCTCCTCGGATAACGAGACACTATTTTGATCCCAGCGTAACTGGCCCTTACCAGCGGAAAAAGTAGGCGAATGCACCTTAAAACTGCCTCTTAAGGCCGGTGACATAACGGGCAGATGCGCTTCAAAATCGCCTCTCAAGGCCGGTGACATAGCAGGCAGACACAAATCAAAACCGCCTCTCAAGGCCAGTAAGCCTCATAACCGCCTCCTAAGGCCAGCGGTATAACAAGCCCATGCGCCTCATACAATTACGGGCCTTCACCCCAAAAAAACCCTCGTTGCATATCAAATGCTCCCTCCCATGCATACACGCTAGGGCAGCATTTGGGGGCATCACCTACCACGGAGTTTCTACTCCAAGTCTTACTCTCTCAACAAGCAAGCGCTAGCTCTAGAGTAAGGGACATATGATTAGGGGCAAAAAATGCACTCGAACTCGAAACCCTGCAATAGGCTCAAAAAAAAGGATCTAGCCCGGAGAAGCATGGATACAGGCAGGTTTGGAAACCCAGCCCACCTACATCCAAAAGAACCTCCTATGCAAATGGACCTAACAATCCAACCGGCCTGCATATGAGCAGGCAGGGCACAGCCAAACCCAGAAGGCCCTATCCATTTGAGGTTCAGCGAAGTACAGCAGGCCTGTGCCTCCAATAAATGCTGACAATGGCAGCCGCCATTAATAACTTGGCAGCGTATTTGCTCAAAAAATCTTACTTGAAGCGCAATCCGATTAGGAGATCCTTGATGAGTCGACCTTCACTTTCATTGAAAAGTTTAACATAAAATGTCATGTTGTAATTGTAGCGTAGTGGAAAAATGACTATTAAAACTTAAATGAAAGCTAACCATGAATTGGTTAGGTCATATCCGCAGGGAGGCATGCCTAGTAAACTCACAAATATTTTCTTAAATCACTTGAACCAATGTTTTTCATCGTCAATATCGCATGCTTAGCATCTATCTATATTATTCACGACAAGAACTCATCAACAAGTAATTCAAATAGAGAAGAGGGACATACATGCAAATTCCTTTCAATAAATTAATTCATTAAATAAAAGAATAGGAATTGTGGCAATGGCATATATTGTAATTACTAACCTAACCAAAAATAGAGAAATTCTCACGCGTGAGGAGGCTTGGCCAACAGCGAGGAGTTTGGGGAAGGTTCGTCGGAGTGAGGGCTCCGTGTTGATGATCTCGACGCTGGCTGAGATGGCCGCTGGTGGCCGATAGGAGGAGAACAGCCGGGAGGAATGGGTTTTTTCGGTGGAAATGGAGGGTGCTGCCAGTGGTTGTTGACATCAGGGAGTGGTCGGCTGTGTTGCAGGGAGGCTGTCCGTTGAGTCGATGATGGAGATGGTGGCTGCTGCAGTGAGATGTGGTGGAAGTTTTGGGTTTCTAAGCAGAGGGGGAAGTTGAAGGACATGAAGGAGAAGAGGAAAAATAAGAGGATTTGGGCAGTGGTTTAGGCGCTAGTGCGTGGGATAGGGTTTTGGTGGTGGCTCACAGTGGATGCTGGTGATGTCGACGTTGAAGTAGGAGGTCGAGGTTGGCTGCATGAGGTGGAGTGGTGGTCTGTGGCTAATGGGTTCCTTGGCTAGGGGAGGAAGCGGTGGAAGAGGATGGTGGAAGACGAGAAGATGGTTGAGTGGGGAGCAGTGGGTGATGGTGTGGTATGTTTGTGTGTGGGTCAGGGAGAGAAGAGGCAAGGCGTGGTAAGTTGCAGGTGGTGGAGAGGTGTTCGATGGAGAAAGTAAAGGTGGTGGTTGGTTCTTCGTGATGTTGTAGGGGGTGAAGAAGGGAGAAGAAGGAAGAACATTGCAGAAATGATGTGGATGAGGGTGAGATGGAGTAGTGGGGTGGGGTGGTCTCACGCTATCACCGTGCAACTGGTCGCGATGGTGGAGGTGGAGACTCATAGTGCACGCTTCAAGCCACGGTGCTCATCGTGTGCACGGTGTACGCTATGGGCCACGGTGTGGGTGGTGAAGATGATGGATGAAGCCCCCGAAGGGGCAGAAGATCAAATATCCCCCCCGCAAGTGGTTTTTTCCCCTTTTTCAAAATCTCCTGTACTCGCAACTCTTCCTCTCCTATTGATTTTCTTTCACCCCCAATGACTCAAGCTTCTCCAACAAAACAAAACATCGATAGGCAGTGGAGAGGTGGTGGTGGTGTATGCACGCTGCAAGGTGAAGAAGAATTGGGTTATTTGCAGAAAAAATCTAAAACAATGTAATGTATGCATGCATAATATCTTCCATTATAGTTACATATGAATGCAATGTATGAAATATGCATGCAAATAATTTTATAAACTAATCTACTTACATATTAAAATATGCCATGTACATGCAAACTTTAATCTAATAACTAGGCATTTATGTATTTAATTAGCCCACAAATTTGGTCTCATCAATCCTGTTAGGAGCCTGAGCCCAATCTGCTCGAAAGATATCGCTGGGAGCCTCATCCCCGCACTTTAAATAGGTGGGAAGGCATTCAAGCCCCCCAAGCAATCAGAGAGAAACCGAGAGATTGTATACTCTGTAACCTTGCAAAATTCTAGTGCATAGTTGGGAGTTCCATCCTCCCCCCAGACGTACACCCCTTGCGGTGGAACTGAGTAATTAACCCCTGCACCATTTGTGAGATTACTTTGATCCCTCGATCAAACCTTCCATCCCATTCTAGGGAATCCGATCACTTCTTGAGTCGGGTGCTCCGCATTCCTAGGGTGCCGATCAATACGTAAGGGCATCGATTCTCTTGTAGAAATCTTTCATGCAATCTTTGCATGGGGAGGATTTCCAACAATCTTTATGCATGGGATTGTCCACGTTGCACTGAGGCAATGTAATGTGGTTTAGGTGCCCATGGTGATTCTATTCTTGCCATTCGTGCTTGAAAAGGTACCCCTACAAGATCTTAATGCATGGGATTTGATTCATATCCCCTCAATTGAGAGGGGGGATATCGATGGCAACCAAATAAATTGTTATATGGAGGAAAAAATTATAGAGGATACCAATAAGAGTTAAAGTCAAGAATCATATAGAATTATGATTATAGTTTCATACAATATATATGATGAGCATAATGTGCTCAAGGAATTATTATATGTAATTATTACCATAATAATTGTCCATATTAAGAATATATTATTATGATATATATATGAACATGCTATTTAGTGATTTCCTTATATTATCATCATTAAAATATAGATAATGTTTATATATTTTACCCAAAATGTAGAGAAAGCAAAAAATGACACAAAATGATGCAAAAAATTGTGAACGTGATCCCTACTTGATAATTGATATTTAATGTAAAGAAACATGTTACGACCCGACCCGGATCTGCTTGGAGACAGGACAAGATTGCATCCTTATCCCAAGGCCTAATCATCCAACGAGTAACAAACACAAAACAATAATATTTACCACACATGCACCATAGGATCAATAAAGCAATAGGAAAGCAGTAAGAAGAAATTTAAGAACTAACATCAAAATTGAGGAAAACATGAGGTTCACACCATAGCTAGCACAATAACAAAAGGGTAATTGCAGAAGCTGACAAGTTCTAAAGAAAACTACTCACTATTGTTGTAAGTAACGATAGGATAGGCTAAAATATTATTGTGTCATCTTCGTCGAGTTTTAATAAATGCACGTTGTAGTACAGTCAACAAAAATGAGATAACATTTAAAATTTATAGAACTCGGGAAACAGAAGTGAGTTCAAGGTCATTCGCAGGGAGCAAATTAGAAAATTCAATCATTAATCACAATTATCAAGAAGATAGGCAATAGAATCAAAATAATGCTCAATGTATATTAGAAGAATATCTCAAGAAAATCAAGACTTAGAGTGCAAAAAGATTAGATTAAAATGGTGATTTGAACCATCAATTTAACCCTAATGCCTAAGCTCTTTAATTAACTCAAATATGTCAACAGTAAATGCAATCAAGTATCCACACAAATGTATTTTCAATAACCAGTGATGGGAACACCATCATGAGCCATAACTAGCTCAATTTAGTCTGATAAGGTTGATAAAGGCTCCTACTTATCCAACAGAAGGTCTTAATGGCACAATGTCCTGCTTTGAAAAGAAGAGAAGATTACAAGTTTATTTATGTAAAATTAACAGCACTTCATAAATACATAATAACCAAGGGATATTTCAGGATTTTATTAAAGGTCAAATGGTCATTAATGTCTAACAAGTGGATTCATGCAGAACAAAATGAGTTTTCACGCATTTCAAGAATTAATGGACATTTGAAACCCTAAAAATAGACCTACTTAATTAAATGAGGTTCTGGTCATGATAAAATTCATCTAAATCTTTTAAAAATCATGGAAAAATATTCTCTAATGTTTGGTATCTTTAATTTGACCATCTGAACCCAATTTGACCCAAAACAGAGTCTGAGATAGACAATTGCCCAAATTTGGGTTTTTGCATAAATTACATAGTCAAACTTGGTCAAAACCAAAATCTAGCATCACCTTTAGATTTCTTGGGTCCAAATTGGGCTTGTACCAAAATTTGGGCTCAATTTGAGATCATTTCGACTTAGTTTGCATTTTAATCCTATTCTGACTCTTTCTCTTGCAAAAAACCCCTCAACTTTCAAAAAGATTTGCAAAAACCCCCCTAACTTCATTATCTTCTTCACATTTGGGTCCCTTCTGCCATGGCAGGTGTGAACCTATAAGATCCAAGCTTCAATATTTGATTTTGCTTTGATTGATTGACCAATCCCTTCCAAATTTGGAGGGGATGATCCTGGGAGTTTCCTAATCAAGTAAACCTACTCCCAAGCTCCAAATCTGTCTCAATTGCCAGTGCGAATCCAAGGATTTCAAGAATCCTTCTTCCTGAAAAATTGAAACGTTCAAGCTCGTTTCCAAGCTTGGAAGCTTGTTTGAAGGCCTATAAAGGACCTCCCTCGCCTGCCTCACCTCCATAGCAAGTTTTGGCCTCAGAAAAGCCCTCTTCCCCCTCCAGCCACCTTCGCACCTTGCTCCGGTGACCCTCTTCACTCTCCTCATCTAGCTATCCAAAAATCAAATTGGACCGCCCATTGCCTTCTTCTCCTCATCGGACACCTCTCCGGTCAAAGAGAGGGTGTTTCCCTGCCGCTTTCCTCGTCGCCGTCTCATCACCCTCTTCACCTTCTTTGGCTTCAGTTGACCAACACTGGAGCTCTCCGCCCCTCTATCTTGTCCCTAAGTACCTTTACTTCTTCCTCTCTCCCTCTACGTTCTTTTCCCTCACTTACATTTCACACACGACCACTGCACCACCCACACCATCTCATCTTCTTCCGCTCTGGTGAGGCTCCAGCATTGCCTTCCTGCCGCTCCACCACCCGAAACGCTGCCACTCCGTGCCCATTAGCTCCACTGTATCCCTGAGAGTAAAAGCCCTCTGGTTATTGAGGCTATTGGCCTCTCCTTAGTGCCATCGGACACCACACCTCCGTAGTGTCTTCTCCGTCACCGACAGCCACTCTCCAACCACCATACACCTTCTGATCACCACCATTGAGTTCGCCCCACCATGACAAAGCTTCTGAACCTTTTAACTGGGGCTCTGAGCCCATATTCTTGGTTTCAGGGATCCACCGGACCTCCACCGCCGTGTCCTTCTCCGACCTCAGCTGCCATGTTCTAGCCGCATTCTTCATCGACAATGCCTCCAAGTGGTGCGATTTCGCTCCAGGTGTTCGCCCAGGCTGCCAATTGGAAGCTTTGACCACATTCACTGCCTCAATTGGACACTCCTTGCTTTAGTTGTTCACGTGAAGGAAGCGGGTGGGATAGTCCCACCTCGGAACTTATTGAAGCTCGCACGTGACATAAATTGCTTTTGTGCTCTTGGTTGTTTGCCTCAGTGAGCACGAGATGAGATCCCTCTCCACATGTGCACACACACTTGCCCTTGCCTGCAGCCATGCCACACGGGTCTGGGCTCTAGTCCTATTACCCATCTAACCCGGGTTTGAGAGAAAGAAGAGAAACGAAATAGAGAGGGAAAGGGGGGTTTTTTCCCTCTGCAAGTACTCTCTCAACACTTAGTTGATAGGAGGCCTTTGTGCTCTACTGTGCCTCTCCCTGAGGCTTGAAGAAGAGAGGCCTTTGCCTCTATGCGTGACTTGAAGGTTTAAAGAAAGAGGCCTTTGCCTTTTCTAGTTAAGGCGTTTAAGCGCCTATTTTGTCGTCTGATATTCTGAAGAGAGTTGATATATATTGTGGTTGAGCTTTACATTCATATATTAGGTGCTTATAAAACTTAAAGAGTAATTTGGTGATTCAAATCACCATTTTACTCTAATCTTTTTTCACTTTCAAACTTGAGCTATCTGATATATCATTTCTGATTATTCTTCTTGTTATAATTGCTTATATTTGTGGTGATATTGTGACTTTTGAGATTAATTGCTATGTGCTCCCTGTGTTCAACCTCAAACCTCAAATTCGAGTATAAATTCTATTTGTTTTCATGTGATTTCTACCTATACTACAATGCATCTTTTATAATATCAATTTCGCGAGTAAACAACTAGTAGATCAGAACCAACTCTCAGACGACGAGGCAAAGGCTCAGATGCCTTAACCTCAAGGGAACCAAAGCTCCTACATAATCAACACAAGGCACAAGGGCCTCGCAATGGCTAAGTGCCGAGTGTGGGAGAGGGGGCACGAATCCCAAGGTTCAAAACCCTCCCCCTCCTCCTCAGATTTCCTTCCTTCAGAACCAAATCGAACCCAGGTATGAATTAGGTGGGTAATCGAGTATAAACAGTACTAGGTCGCAGGTCCAGGCTCGCCGGGCATGTGAGGTGAGCGAGGAGTAAGGGCTGAGTGAAAGGGGACCCGACCCCCGTGTTCATGGACGGTAAACCCTCTTCACATTTTCCTCTTAAATGTCTTCACGGGTCCCTACATTTCTGATGTGGAACTATCCTGGAGCTTCTTCATGCGCATGCAGCTACTGCGAGGACCTCAGCAATTGCTGCTTCTATGGGTGTTGCTTCACCCAATCAAGGATCTGGTTGGCCTCAGCAAAGAGTTTCGTAGCTGATGGGGGTTGAAGCAAAGCTAGAGATGGTCGAATGGTGGTTGTCAGCAACGAAGAAGACAATGGCGATGATGGATCGTTGATGATTTCCTGAAATCAAGAACATGGACTAAATACCCCAATTAAAGCACTCATAAGCCTCGCCGTGAAGCGAGGAGTGCGTTGGTGGTGGTCTCGTGGTGTTTCGAAGTGTTTAGCGGTCGAACAATGTCGAAGGAGGTGGTGTAATGGTGGGTTGTCCAATGGGGAGTTTCAGTGGTTGAAGGGCCTAATTAGATTAGAGCTTTTAGTCGTAGTGTCTAGGCGGATGAATTGAGTTAAGAGTCTAAACCTACTATTTAACATGCACAAAAGGAGTTTTAAATCGTTTCGTTGTAGTAAAGCCTCAATTGATCGGAAACAAATAAATTTATAACTTAGATTCTAAAGAAGAGTCCGAGGTCGTTTGCTAGAAGCAAATATGGAATTCACAACATTAATCTTATTCAGAATCATTGAGAACAATAAACGGAGCACAATAAAGATAGTCAATGAATCAATCAATCAGAAATATATTCAATAAGAACCAATGTATGATGAAGCAAAAAGGAAAGAGAATAAAAACAATGGTGATTTAAATTACCACTTATCCTCTTTAATTAAGCATGCATTCAATTACTCAATCTGAATTCAATTGTAAATTATAGTACTTAACTAATGCAACAGTATCTCAAATAATGCTCAATCAGACGACAGGCTTTCTCCCTTAGACGACTTAAGTGTCTTAGGCACAAGGCTTCTCCTTTCTTCTTCAGACCTTCCCTTCTCAAGCACAGTCCTCGCTCTCTCTCCAGCAGCTTTTCCTTAAGCCCTCTCTAAGGTTTCTCTTCCTTCAAGCCTTTCTCAAGGCTTTTCACGACCAAGTGTTTACCCCAATCCACACAGAGAAAACCCTCCCCTGCTCTCTTTCCTTCTCTTCTTCTCCTCTCTCTCAGATTAACCAGGTCACTAATCAGGTTATTAGATCCAGGTGACTAGGGCTACCGACAATGAGAGGTAGCCGATGAGTCCACATGGGTGAAGAGGGGACCTCACCCCGTGTCATGAGGAAATGAACCAAAGGCAGAGATTCCTTTTATATCACCGCAGCACCTCCTAATCCCACGATGTAGGACTATAATCCCACACCTTTTCCTCACGTTCAAGCAGCAGCAGTAGGTGGATGGTGTGGCTAATTGAAGCAATGGCAGCTGCTATCTCTTCAAATCAAAGACCTGGAAGTCTTCCTGGAATGCATCCGCATCACCTAGAGCAGGTCTTGGGGAATAACACAGCTGAAGCTTGAGGACCTAGTCGAGTGAGGAGGGTCATTAATGGAGGTGGCAGCGAGGACCTGTACTTCACGAATATGAGCTCAAAAGCTCTGGTTAAAAGGCTCAAGAGTATCGTGCAGATGCAGCGAGGGCGTTGGTGGTGGTGGTGAGCTGTGGAAGTGGTTGTTTGGGTATGGCGAAGGTGGAATAGGTGGTGCGAAGATGGTGTTTTTGGGGGTGTGATTGAGGTGGTAATCCCCTCAATTTCTTGAGGGGTTTAGTGTGGGTGGATGAGGCGAAGATTATGGAGTTGGAATGGAGTAGGTTGGTGGTCTGTGGCAGATGGATGGTCTCACCGAAGTTGCTACCAGAGAGGAGGAAGATGATGGCGTGCGGCGTGGTGTGTGGTTGAAACAAAGGTTTAAAGAGGTGAAAAGGAAGTAGAGGGAGAGGAGAGTCTAACTAACCTAATCTAACCGGATGAAAGGGGAGGAAGGCACCGGTTGTGGTATGGCCGGTGTCGGAGAAGGGGAAGCCTCCAATGAGGGAAAATGGCGAGGAAGAGGGAGGAAAATGGCGTCGGCTGGTATTGCAACATGCGGACGATCATGTGGAAGAAGGATCGGCCGACTATGGTCTGTGGCGGCCGACGAAGAGGGTGGATGGAGAAGCTCGCCAGTGCTTGCGGAGAATTTGGCTGGAGAGAGGAGAAGAAGGGTGGAATCCAGTCCAAACCAAGCTAAGGAAGATAGCCTTGCATCAGGGGACCTTTTACAGGCCTCAGGGGGCATTCCAAGATTGGAAACCAAGTTTGGAAGCTCAGAGCTTTTGCGAAATAGGAAACCCTTGTGTTCAAATCATTTGCATTAGGTTTTGGGCAAGAATCAGAGCCCAAGATGTTACTTAGATTGAAGAGAATCTTCTCAGGAGTCCCCCTTCCAATTTTGGAACAGATTGGGCATGAAATTAGGGAGAACTCCTCAATTGAAGGTCGGCGGCAAGCTTGTGTTCACACAGCTATGGCAGCAGGGACTTGAACGTGAAGATGATGATAAACCTAGGGACCTGTTCATAATAATTTCAAAAGCTAGGGGCTTATGTGAGAGAGAAAGAGTCTGACTGGACTTAGATGCAAACTAGGTAAAGATTGATTCAAATTGGACCCAAATTTTGGTACAAACCTAATTTATACCTACGGAATCAGATGGTCAAGTTGGATTTCAGTTTTGACCAAGTTTGATTGGGTAATTTGCGTGAAAACTCAAATTAGGGTAACTTTCCATCTAAGACTCTATTTTAGGTCAAAATAGGTTTAGATGATCAAATCAAGGATACCAAACCTTATAGAATATTTTTCTATGATTTTTAGAAGGTTCAGATGGAATTTATCCTGACCAAAACGTTTGTTATTTAAGCAGGTCTGAAATTACTTATCCGAAAAGAAAATACTGATCTGTGTATTCATGAGCTCTATAACATTCCTAATAGAAGAATAAGAAAGGAGGGTCTCTACTCTAGAGACCTAGTCCCACATTGGTTTATAGGAGTTAAGTTATTAAGACAAAAATGGAGAGTAGGAGGGTGAACCACTCTACCTCTGCTCGTCAGTAGGAAGAGAGGTGCGAGTGGTCATCTTGCGGCTCCCACAGTTGCTGCACATCTCTTCCCACAAACCACGCCACTCCCGAATGCATCGCCTAGGTCAAGATAGGGTCAAGTGTATCAATAGGGCCTTAATTCTATTTTTCAGTAAGTCTAACAGGCTCAAAATGCGATGGAAGGCATGTCAAAATGTAGAAAATTCAAATAGCTTTCCAACAGTACTATTCTCGCCCAATTTGGAGTTCAAACAGACCCTAAACCAGCCAAGAAAAGGTGTCTGGTTCACGAAAATTAACCCAAGCCAATCTGCCTAGCCGGTTCCCACTAACGACCACGTGGCGCACACGTGTGGCCTCATGGTCTACATGTAGCCCTCGTGCACAGTGCCTATGCTAATTGATGTAAACACATCTATTTAGGTTAAAATGCCTATTCATGCATGTTCCTAGGCTTAGATTTGCATTTCATGTTATAAATATTGCATAGCATGCAACATTCTGCATTTAGAGTAGTTGTATATAATTTAGGTTAATTATATCCTTTTCATGGTCAGGAGAGAAGGATATTTATTTTGGAGCCTCAGATTGATGATCCGACCATACGAATTTGATCAAGACAACTATCGGAGTCCAACGCCTCTGAAATCGCCTCAATCGGAGTCCCGTAGCACCATATGCAATCCAAGAAAGATCAATGGCCGAGGGACTAGGTGACACAATCCAGAGCGTCAAATGACAAATCCGACCGCACAGATGGATTCGAGTCGACGATCGCAACCCAACAGTGTGAAAATCGACTCAATTCAACCTCTGTAGCATCCCCTACAAAGGAAAGAAGATGGACGACCCAGATTGCACTATGAGGCACACGCGCATAGCAATGCAGACGTGCGAGCATACGGAGGTATGCACGCGCAAGCGCAGGGGCGCCCGTAGCAGCGCAGCGAGCGTGTGTAGGCAGCAGCGCGTATCACGCATGCGTGCGGAGCACGTGCCAGCATAGTGGCGGGTGGGCGCGTGGGCTATCTTCAGCGACGTTTATGACCGTCACTAAATGTCCTGTATACGAATTTGATTCTTTCCTCCACTCTAAAAGGACCCCTACCCCTCCCATTTTTCTTCGCCCCGCTCCTCACCACCTTCCTCCAGGCAACGTCAAAGCGAGTCATCCTCCGAGAAACCATCGAGGGGGATTTCTCTCACCTCTTTCTATCTTTTTTCGCTTTTGTAGTGTTGTTTTCCTACTTTCGTAGTTGTAATAAACAATTCTTGATAAATAGATGATTGTTTCTCTCTCTCCCTCTCTCTCTTATATTTTTGCAAGTAGATAAAGTTTTCATCGACCTAATCTCTTGCTTGTTAAAAATACCAAAAAAATTAGAAAAGATAAAAATAACCAAAAGGAAACAAAATCGAAGCGCGGTTTTTAATTAAAGTAAACATCGCCTCCCTGTGTTCGACTCGGGACTCCCTTGGAGTTTCGATATAAATTTTATTTGATCACAAGTTTTGCAACTACGACGACGGGTTACTTGTAACCCTGATTTCAAACTCACGAAACACGTGCAACCACCAATCTACCCGCACGCTATAGCCTCAAGCAACACATTCCTCGCTACACACGCTGTAGCCATCTGTACTACACACATGAGGAGGAAGGAGTGAGGCTCATGACAACACTTCCTCCTCTTCTCGCTCTTCACGCTATGCACGTGAGCTGACACCCTCCCTTTGCACAGTGTGTGGTTCGAGGCTCGCGCTACCTATTCTCATGCCACGCAAGCCTAGAGGGGCGTGCCTTTAATGCTGTTTAAGCGGGAAAGTGTGAGCTCCCTTCCACTTGCTCCCTCTCGCGACACAGGAATGGGGGTGTACGAGGGAATAGCGTCAAGTTCGACACGACCTGGGGAAGGGATGGGGGTCAATGGGGTTTTCGAGGGGCTATAGTGGGGGTTTAAGGCTAGGTGGGGGCCAAGAAAAATATAGGAGGTGACCCTAATTTTCTGGGTTTGAACACGCTTAGTCCCAAATCAAGACGTAGGGACGTAGAAATTTGCCAACACTCCATGAATGGGGAAAGCAACGTTGGGGTCCCCACATGAGTTCTCTAAAGTGCACAAATTGTGTGCGAACCCTTCGAACTTAGGGAAACTCCTTGAAGTCACCATACTCTATAATTTACATGCAAAAACTACGCTGCTACTCTCAGGTTGTTGTTCCATCGTGCGAAAATTGTAGGGACCACCTTGGAGAGCTCAGAAACTCCACAATGGTCCTTGGGTCATTTCAACATAGCAAACTTAATGGAAGTTTTGCCCCCGAAACTTAGGCTCAACTACTATGCATGAAAGGAAAGAAATCAAGTGCATAACAAACTTAAAGAGGATCAAAGTCGATTAGAAATACATACCCATGAAGTGCTCCAAGTACTAGTCTTACATCGTCGCCTCAAGCTCCCATGTCGCCTCCCTGTACCTTTGACTCCTCCACAAAACCTTCAGTAGAGGCACCTCCTTCCGTCTCAACTTCTTGGCAACCTGATCTGGAATCTGCACTGGTCTCTCTACATAGGTCAGGTTGTCCCCAATCTCAATTCTCTTGTGGCTCCACACATGGTTGGGGTCTATGACATATCTCCTCAGGTTGGACACGTGGAACACATCCTAGATGCCGGAAAGCTGGAGTGGAAGGGCAAGCCTATAAGCAACAGGTCTAGCATGCTCTAATACCTCAAAAGGTCCTACAAACTATGATGCAAGCTTCCCCCTCACCCCAAACCTCTTCAAACCCTTCATGGGAAAAACCTGGATGAACACGTGGACTCCAACCTCAAACTACACCTCCCTACACTTTTGTTAAGCATAGCTCTTTTGCCTGCTCTTGACAGTAGGGAGTCACTTGTGAATCTGCTCTATCACCTCCTGACTCTGGCAGATCAACCTAGGACCAACCTCCCACTTGGTCCCAACCTCAACCCAACTCAAATGAGCAATGCACCCCTGCTCGTACAATGCCTCATATGGGGCCATACCGATGCTAGAGTGATAATTGTTGATATATGCAAACTCCGCTAAGGGCAAGTGCTCCTCCCAGGAGCTCCTCCAATCTAACACACAGGCACGCAAAAGGTCCTCAAGTGTCTAGATGTCACACTCTGATTTCCCGTTAGACTGGGGATAATAGGTGGTGCTGAACCTCAAATGAGTTCCTAAAGGGTGCTGGAACTCTCCCTAGAACTGTGAAGCAAAGTGGATGTCTCTGTCAGATATGATCTGTCGGAAAACTCTGTGAAGATGTACCACATTCCGAATGTATTGCTCTACTAGTTGTGCTAGCCCAAAGGTGACTCGGATCAGCAGAAAACGTGTCGTCTTCGTCAACCTATCCACAATCACCCAAATGGCGTCGTGTCCTTGCTGTGTAACAAGCAACCCAACCACCAGGTCCTTGGTGACACTCTCCTACTTCCACTCTAATATGAGAAGTGGTTGCAATGGCCCTATAGGCCTCTGGTGCTCTGCCTTCACCTACTGACATGTCAAACACTGCGACACAAACTCTCCAACATCCTTCTTCATTACTCTCCACTAGAAATCTCGCCACAAGTCATGGTACATATTGGTGTTCCTAGGGTGTATTTTAAACCTGCACCCGTGTGTCTCTGTCAAAAGCTCTCTCAACAGCACCTTGTCCTTGGGGACGTACAATCTCCCTTTCATCCATAAGATCTCGTCGATAAAAGTCCCCTAGGTCCCCTATCAACACTCTATCCCGTAGTGACTATAGGTACAGATCTGTCATCTATCCAGCAATATTGTGATCTAAAGCCTCGAATTGGATCTACCTCATCACTGTCATTATCCCAAAGTGTCCACGTGGCTCCTGAGTTCGCCAACTACCAACTTGCGTCAGTTGCAAACTCTGCGCTTGCAAGCTAGCCAAGTGGGCGAGCACCTTCTGACTCAAGGCATCAGCCACCACATTGGCCTTCCCTAGATGGTATGAGATGTTGCAATCATAATCCTTCAGGAGCTCTGTTTGAGATTTGTAAAATGCGTATTTGATTAAAAACATGTCATAGTACAGCCCGAATCATGATTCTAACAAAAAATATAATATCGAGACGATGAGTCCTAGTCGATCTGAGGGAGGCATATAAGAACGAAATTAATTTTGATTATTTGTTCTTTTACTTACTTAAAATCAGACTCTAGTTTCAATAGTGCGAGTAAGAGATGCGTCGGTCGTGTTGTTTACACGTAAAACATGTGCGTGTCAGATAGATCACAAAAATGAACGTGTGTGTTTGCGTTCTTATGACCTCTATTATGTAATGGCGACTAGCAAAAAATAAATCTATCACTAAATTATTCACATCCTCTGGAACCGACATATTTATTGCACTATACATAGATGAAACAAGCAAATGATGATTTCTATTCCTTCACAAATATTGGGATTACAATGATTGTAGAGGAATGCTTGTACATGAAACTTGAAAGCACTATTTCTAGCTAACAGAAAAGTTATGCATGCATGGATCTAAGGTAGATTATGCATGCATTTTTAGAGATAGAGGATTACTACTATTACTAGCAAGATATTAATGCGAGAATTAAAACTATGAAGAACATTAAGCTAGCTAACAGAAATCAGGACATTGGAGGTGGTCTCCAATGGCTGTGTGGCTGGAGGTGGTGGGAGGGGAAAGAGGGATGGCCAAGGTGTGTAGGCCAACCTCTTGAGAAGGTGGTGGAGGTGCTCTAGCTCTCGGACATGGAGATGGTGATTGTGGAGGTGATGGAGCTCGTGGATGGAGTGATGAATGGAGTCCAAGATTTAGATGGGGTCCATGGCCATCCAAGAGGGTCTTTAAATAGACCAAGGGATGGTTCATCTAGAGAAGTGTGAACTTCTCTAGAAGAGCACCCAAGGCGGTCGTCCAACCCATGGGGAGTGGGTCTTCTAGATCCACTTTTCATGGGAAGGAGTTGTGAACTCCCTGAAAGACTATTTTTAGTCTTTCAAGGTGGCACCACTTGGAGACCATTCTAGAGAATTCTAGAGTGGATGGCCAAGTGGTGGTGTGTGTGTGTGCATGAGTATGGGTGGTGGTTAAGTGGTCTAGGTTGAGTCCAATAGGTCTAGGCAATTGGGTTTAGGTAGGTCTTTAAAAATAGGTTTATAAACCCTAATACTAATGTGATAAGTGCAATTAAACTCACCTCAAGTTTAATTGAGTGGGTGTGTATGTAATTGGGAGAGAAAGTCCCCAATTAGGTTGGGTTTAAGTCAATTGGACTCTCATTAAGTCCAATTAGACTTGTGTTGGTTGAAATTCGAGCTCAATTGGACTCTATCAGTCCAATTGACTAGGTGAAGTGTAATTGACTTAGATCCAAGTCAATTAGGTTTAGTGGGAACCTAATTAGGTTCTTAGGAGGATCTTAGGGTAGTGTACTGGGCTTAGGGCACCTTAATTTTGGTTCCCTAGGGTGTAGGATTGGGTTTAAGGGCTTAGGAAATCAAGATCTAGGCTTGATTTCAAAAATAGCAACTGGAGAGGGGTCCCAGACGTTTGATTTAGTAATCAGATGACTTATACTTCAAAATTAGAAGTCTAAGTCTCTAGTTTGGACGTCCAAAGTTGAATTAGGGTGAAATTTAGGTTCTGTCTTGGATTTCTACAGAAATTGGATGTCCGACACCTTATTTGGATGTCCAATATTCCAACAGATTGGGTTCTAGGTTCTGCGGGTGGTCTCAAGGGTCTTGGACATCTAGCATCCTACCTGGACATCCAGAGATGGGCTGGAATATGGGTTTTGAGTTATTCTAGGCTAAGGTGACCTAATCTAAGGGTGGCTAAGGTTTGGGAGCACGTCTAAGGTTGTCCTAAGGCTAGGAATAGGTCCTATATTCTTCATAATTTAATTTAGACATTAAAATCCTACAAGTAATGTAGCATACCTCTTCCCTACATTGTGTCTTCATCTTGAGTAGCTTTATTTCCAAGGCTTCTACTCCAGCTCTGCTGCAACTCTAGCTTCTTCCCTGCTCCATGATGAGCCCATATTTGTGGGCTATTTATATATTTTAATGTCTAGACATTAGATTAATAGTAACATATAAATAGCATACATTAGTATGTAAATGGATTAGTTTATTAATTTGCTTCTATGCATATTTCATGTGGTAGTATGCATTTAAATAGGCTACTTTGGTTTGCATCACTTTGCATTTCACGCATTGTTTGGAGTCTTATATATAAATAGCCCAATAATCATTTTTTTTATTTTATTCTCTTCTCTATAGCAACGACCCCTCCGAATAATGAAGGCGCACCTTGATGGCCGAGGAAAGTGGATCTTGCACGTCCACATTACTTGACGCTCCATCTCCCTCTCCACCTTCCTGCAATCAGCATAAGAAAGACCTCCAATGACAGTGAGCAGCAGGTCTCCACCCTACTCCACTACTGTGTGAGCAGCAAGCTCTCTTCCCATTCCATCACCGCAAGCCTCGACCGCGGCAAGAGCTCCGCCACCGTGGACATGCAGGGTGACAGCCCGCACCATCGTCTACAGAGCCTCGCATCATTGTGCTTCCACCTTCGTCACCTTTCCCAACCATCCATCAACACTAATCACCGCAACCACCTTCACCCTCTTCTTGTTCTTCATCTCCTTCTGTTGCCCGAGAAACCCACCACCACCATCACCAACATCGTAGCCACCCCTACGTGTGACCACCTTTCCTCACGCATGTGCGCACCACCTGTCAACGCGCAGCTAGCAGCACGACCGTGCACCTAGCGCCACGCCTGCAGCTGCTGCGTGCCACCATCCTCAGCCACGCACCACCAGCACCTCGCATAATCCACCTACTCCCTCGCGCGCTGTCACACATGCAATAGCAGGCGCCCACCGCGCGCCAGCTCCAGTTGACCGTGTGCCATCTCCAGTAGCTCCCCTCGGCGCACACCGCCTTCCTACACTCCATGCAGGGCTAGCAGCAACTCCAGCACACAACAACAACCATGCCTCCATGCACCGCACCTACTCGCGTAGCCAACAGACCGCACGCACACACCTAGCCATGCGCACGCAATAGCAGTAGCCACCGGAACCCACCTCCACCATAGCTCCGTCCAACCACCTTGGGCCACCCTGCACTTCGCTGTGACTGCCATTGCAGAGCCCTCAGTCTAGAGATCCTCCTCCGAGCTTCACATCTCCGGCCATTCCCTCCTTACGCACGATCATGGGGAAGAAATCTCCTGTTTTGGGTTGTATTTCTATTTACCATTCCATGCCATTGCCAAACTTATTTTTCTCATTTATTGAATATTATAATGTTGGCTATTTTGTGACGATAACCTCCCTCCTTTCCTTAAATACTTTATCAGCATATGTGAGCTCTATGTGCTTCTTTGAGAGGGGTTTTGGCATCAACTTTCCGCAATTTTATTTGTGAACATTAGTTTTCGAACCTTGCATGTTTTAATAGGCATGTTTCTCCCTATGGATACGACCCGCTTTCCCAAGTGGTTAATTTTAAATACTTTGATTAGTTGATTTCCACCACTTAGAAATACAAACGACAAATCATTTTAATTATCATCTTGTTAAGCAAGAATCGACTTTTCACTCTAAATCCAGCTTCAGGCCATCTTGTGAGCTTCTTATTGCCTACAATCCAAATAGTACACTAATCAATATATTATAGCAACGTTTCATGAATATCTAAGTAAAGGAAAAGAGATGTAATGTATGCTACTAATGCATGAATTATACTACAATTATGCTTAGTTCTGACTCAATTTAGGTCATTTAAGTCCTATGATTGCTGTGCAATCAAGCTCCAACCAAAGACTCTGTCTCATGTTAGGCTCTTTCTAAGCAAAGAGATACTTGAGGCTCTTGTGATCTGTAAAAATCTTAAATGTCTCACCATACAAGTAGTGCATCCACATCTTCAAAGAAAAGACGACAGCCGCCAACTCCAAGTCGTGAAGTGGGGTAGTTATGCCCATGGGGCTTCAGTTGCCGCGATGTGTATGCGACAACGTGACTCTGCTATATGAGCACACCACCCAACCCCTGCAAAGAGGCATATGTGTACACCACAAGCCCGCCACTGCTATATGGAATGGTGAGTACAGGAGCTAAAGTCAGCTTCTCCTTCAACTCCTGAATGCAAATTTTGCACTCATTAGTCTAAGTGAACAATGCATCCTTCTTGGTCAACTGTGTCATAGGGTGCACTATCTGGGAGAAGCCCTTAATGAACCATTTGTAGTGGCCTGCTAGTCCCAAGAAACTACGTAACTCTGTCACTATGTGTGACCTCTCCCACCTGAGTACGGCCTCAACCATGGCCATGGCCGGATCCACAGCTATCCTATCTCCAAAGGTCACGTGCCCCAAGAAAGTAACCTAACTCATCCAAAACTCTCACTTGTTGTACTTGGCATATAACCTGTGTCGCCTTAGAGAGTCTAGGATCATGTGAAGATGCTACTCGTGCTAAGACTGGTCACGGGAGTAGAACAACATGTCATCAATAAATACAACCACAAACTGATCCAAGTAGGGTGCAAAGATGTGGTTCATCAAATCCATGAAGGCAGCGGGGGCATTGGTCAGCCTAAACGGCATGACTAAGAACTCATAGTATCCATACTGCGTCCTGAAGGCTATCTTTAAGATGTCTATCTCCCTGATCCTCAACTGGAGGTAGAAATCGTTGATGTTTAGAGAAGCGCATTATAGTATAAGACGAAAAATCACACAAAACACTTAAATTTGTAAAGCTCAAAATCAATTTAGAGTCCAAGGTCGTTCGTAGGGAGCAAATATGGCAACTTCTATCCACTAATCACAATATCCAAAAATAATATGCTATTGAAACCAATGAAATGCTCAAAATAATATTCCAATAAAGAATAGAGAGTCAGTGTAAAAAGATTAAGTTAAAATGGTGATTTGAATCACCAAATTAACCCTTAAGTTTAAAGCTCACAACCACTTAAATATTTGAACAATATGCTCAATCAAATATCAGAATAAATATCTCCACAATAGAGCCAATCAAATGCCAGATCAGATGACAGCAGAAGGCCTCAGTCGCCAAAACCAGTAGCACTTCATAGGCACAAGGCCTTGCCTTAAGCCTTACAGAAGAGGCACAACAGCAGCTCACCAATAGAGGCGCAAGGGCCTCTTCAATTTTCAGTTAAGTGTTGAAAGAGAGAAAGAGAGTACTAATCCTCAGCAGAGCAAAACCCTCCCCCCTCTTTCTGATTCTCTTTCCTCTTTCACAGCTCAAACCTGACTGAACAGTACCGAGTAATCAAGCAAGTTATTGGATCCAATTCCTAGACCCGCCTGCATGGTGTAGTGGGTGAGAGCGTGTACGCTGCACGTGGAAAGGGACCTCACCCTATGCTGCTGAGGCGATAGGCGAAAAAGAGCTTTTCCTTTTATATGCTGCTGCTAGTTCTTCAGTCCACGATGTGGGACTAATGCGGTCCCCTTGTTCCTTCACGCAGCAACAGCTGATGAATCCTCTAATTGAGGTCGAAGACGACACCTGCTGCTTCGATTGAAGGCCTGGAGGTGATCCTAGAACTAATCCTCAACACCTGGAAGTGGTATTGAGGATGGACTCGGCCAGATAGCTGCAGATGGAGCCGAAGAATGTGGTGGCGGTAACGGAGCTCTAGCATACACTTGAAAAGATGAATACGGCCTCTTGGCCCTGTTAGAATAGCTCAAGATGATCACCTGAGGGTGGCGAACTTGGTGGTGGTGGATGCGTACTGTGAGGAGGTGTGTGCGTGAGTGGCGAAGTCGAGGAAGGTACATGAAGGTGATGGTGTAAAGTGGGTGGTTGTAGTGATGGATAACCCTAATGTTGTTAGGGCTTTTGGTCGTGGGGTGATGGCGAAGTTAATGGGCGTGGTGGCAAGAGGATTGGTGCAGTGGAGCGAGTATGTGACTTCATCAAAGGTACAACGACGTTGGGGAAAGTGGAGGTGGCACGAGGGATATGGTGAGCGAACCTAAAGTCTAAGGAGTCAGGAGAAGTCAGGGAGGTGAGCGGACTTAGAGGAGGGTGTTTATGAGCAAAGGGGAAGCGAGTATGGCTCCGGCTATAATTGCCTGATGCGGGAGACGAAGAGAGGTTCGGAGATTTAGACGGCGATGAGGAGAGAGTTTGAGAGCTCCTCGCAGATATGGCGAGGTGTAGATGAAGAAGAGGACTTTCCCTCTACCTATGGTATGCGGCAGAGGGTAAAGAGGCCGGAGGAGGAGGGTCGCTGGAGCATTGTTTGTTGTGCTATGTCGGTATTTAAAAGTATTGCGTTGTAGTATAGCCGAAATAGCATTCAAAACAGATATAATTTTATTACTCGAAAAGATTTCCGAGGTCGAACACAGGGAGCAAATTGGTATTTAGAAATCACGATCACAATTTAAACTAAAAGAAATTGCAATAATAGCAGTATTAGAGTGCAAAAATATGGGAGTAAAATGGTGATGTAGATCACCGACTATGAAATGAAAGCAATAATATATCGTCTGATTTGTGAATCAGATGGCATAAAGTGTCTGATTTCCTTTCTCTTTCTCTTCTCTATCTTCTCCTTCCTTCTTCTTCTTCTTTGGCTTCTGTTATGACTTCCTTTGTCTTTGCCTTCACGATTCTTCTCTTTCTCTTCTCTATCTTTCTCTTTGTTCTTTGGCTTCTGTTCTTCTTCTTCTTCCTTTGCCTTTTCTCTACCTTCTCCTTCCTTCTTCTTCTTCTTCCTTCTTCAGCTTTTGCGATTGCTTTTCCCTTGCCTCTCTTTTGCCTTGGCTTCTCTTTCTTCCTTCTTCAACTCCTGCCTTTAGCCTTGGCCTTCTTCTTCCTCAGCCTTCTACCTTCACTGGCTTCCTCTTCCTCTTCAGATTGTGGCTAAGTGTTGGCCGAAGAACTCTGTAGCAAAACCTACCCCTACCCGCACTCACCTCTCCTCACTTTCTCTCTTAGGATACGCTCTCCCAGAGCCACACAAGTAGTCGGGTAATCGAGTCTAGTGCATACCCGGAACCAGGCCCACCGATGTGTGGTAGAGGGCGAGGAGTGCAGTCGAGTCGGGTCAAGCTAAGTCCACGGGGTGTGGTCACAGACGAGACCAGGTCGGGTGAGTGGGACCTCACCCCGTGGATCTAAGGCAATAAGGCTACTTCACTTTTTCCTTTTATGCAGGTGCGAGTGATCTTTCACTTCCAAGGTGGGACTAAATGTTCCACCTTCCTTTGCACACCGCAGCAGCAGATGAGGCTTCCAATTGGCGAGGCTGCCGAGGCTAAAGCCTTTGCTTGATGGCATGGATACATGCAGGCTTCGATTGCGTGCAGCCTAGGGCTATCCCCTGGAGCAGAGCAAGGCCTGCAGTGCAGCAAGCGAGCTTCAAGCTCCGCAACAATGGCGGAAGGGTGCCTGAACCTGAGAACACAAGATCGGCCTCGCGGCCACGTCAAAACATTGAAAGAGGGTCACCGAACCACGGCAGATGTGATGGGGATGTCGGCGTGGCTCGGGGGTGCCTGTGCATGCGTGCCTTGGGCACACTATGTACGAATGTGTAGGTGTGTTCGGTGAGGTGCTTGGGTGAGTGGCGCGGTGCATGTAATGAGGGGAAGTGATCAGGGAGATGAGCCGAAGGTCGTAGGGTGGTTGGCGAGGTGGATGGAGGTGCGAAGCGATGGGAGCACCTCACCGGAGGAGTCCGAAGGTGGAGAAGGTGACGATGGTCAGTGGAGTCAGTGGATGATTTTTGGAAATAAAGAGAGGGGGTGAAAGTGTGGAAGATAGGGAACTTAAGAACCCTAATCTATGGGATGAAAGGGAAGGGAATCCCATGCCGATAAGGTTGCTAGTAGTGGGGAAGAAGAATACCTCTGTAGGTGAGGCAGTGGCGAAGACGGGGCAGAGGCGACGTCAGCCGGTGCTGTGCGACGAGAAGGACTGTAGCGGAGTTAACCCGACCACGGTATTGTGGTTGGGCAATGAGAGAGCGAGGGAGAAGCCGTCGAAGCTTGCAGAGGGTTGTGGCTAGCGAGGGAGAGAGGAATGTATGGAGAACTAGCCCAATTTCAAGCTGAGGAGACTCAGTTGGATCTGGGGAGTCTTTAAATAGATCTCTGAGGAGGTTTTGTGCTTGGAAGCCAAGCTTCCAAGCAAGGAAAGGTCGCCGAAGATGGAAGCTTCAAGAGACCCAAATCTCTTATGCGTTCGCATGAGAGATTTGGAAGGAATCAGGGCATCAAAGTGGGTTCATATTGGAGGGATTTTCTCAGAGAATCTCCCTTCCAATTTTGGAGGAGATCCTCTGAGCAATCAGGGAGAACTCTCCTTTCAAAGCTCGCCAGAGTAGGATTTCTTTGCTATAATGGTGGATGGACCTAATTGCGAAAATGATGAAGAAGCAAGGGGCTATTTGTAAGGGTTTTTGAAAGATAGGGGTAAAAATGTAATCAGGTTGGACCTGTTTGCAAACTAGGTCAAGGAAAACTCATCTTGGGTCCAAATTTTGGTACAAACCTAATTTCAACCTAAGGAATCCAATGGTGAAGTTGGATTTTGAGTTTGACCATGTTTGATTGGGAAATTTATGCAAAAACCCAATTTCAGGCAAATATCTGTCTAAGATCCCATTCTAAGTCAAGATGGGTTATAATGGTCAAATTGAAGGTTCTAAATCCTAGAGAATATTTTTCTATGATTTTTAGAGGGTTTAAGTGAATTTTATCCTGACTAGAACCTTGGTTAATCAAGTGGGTCTGTTTTAGGATTTTAAGAAGTCATTTAATTCACAGGACACACACAAACCACTTTTTTGTCAAATCCAACCCACTTGTTATCTTATTAAGACCATTTGACCTTTGTTTTGCCCTTGAGAAAAGTCATGGTTGTACTGCATTGGTAAAATTGTAGTTTTACCCCTAGTTTCTTGTGTTTCTCTCAGAAAAGTTATGCAGTGAATTATGACCTTCAGTTGGTTATGTAAGAGCATTTATTCTCTTTATTGGGTCAAAATGAGCTAGTTAGGGCTCATGATGTTGTTCCCATCATACCCCCATGCCTAGCTTTTGCTTGTCCCTTAGCAAAATTTTTAAGGTTTTAACTTTGATTCTGAACCATGTTATCTTTTTGATGCTCAAAATTGTGATGTGTGCTTTCTTCTGTAGATTAGGTTAAAATGCCTATAGTAGGCCTAGAGGTACTCAAGTACCAACCAAGATCCAGACCTGACCAGCTCTAGCCTTAGTTTGCCGCGAAGGTTCTTAAGGCCCACAATAATTATCCTAAGGCTCGTTGAACTCTGCAGTTAAAGCACCCATGCTTGTAAAATATTTTAGCCTTAGTTCTATTTTCAATGCATTTTTGTAAGAGAGAGACAGAAGAATTTTCTTTATTTGGAGAGTTTTCTCTCACTTTTCTTTTTATTTCTAGTTTCGGATTGGCTTCACAACACAGTCTGTATCAGATTCCTAATCCCCATCATCAATCCTCGAAGGGTCCCTAGCAATCGATGCTTCGAGATAGCACTGCCCATCACAACCTTCAGAACCCTGGCTTTCGAGATTTCGAGATAATCCCGCCCATGGTGTTCTATAGCTAAATCCAGACCCTGGCAATCGACAATTCGGGATAATGCTGCCCATGGCATCTGAACCAGCACAGGGTGCTTACATGCCCCCAGTAGGATATGTAAATATCCTAGGAGACAAGCACCGAGGAGACGATATGTTATTGCGCATCTTCGAGGGGAATTTCCTGCCTCTCTGCGCCAGGAACTCATCCAAATCAACTTGTGTTGATCGGCCTCTCCTAATCTAGGCAACTTTTTCAGAATGATTTAAACGCAGTTGCTTGATTTTGATACTTATGCGCACTGAATCAGACTATGTGTGGATTGAGGTGCTTAGGTTACCGAGTCCCGCAAACCAGAGGTCAGTTAACGAGATCGAATACTCCCTAAGCCTTAGACCTAATACTTAAGCTTTGCATTTTCCCTAACCTCTTGAGGAGTATCTAGATCTTAGCAGATACTTGAATTTTTAAGCCTATGGTCATAGCCCAAGAGGCCTCAAATTAGCGTTCCTACTAATCTCTTCTGTGTTTCATTAGCACTTTTTGCCTTTCATTTTCTTTTTCTTGATATGGTCTAAAACTAAGTTAATTCCTTAATTTCTTATTAATGACTATATGTTTCTTTTCTTTTCAACTTGTGCTCCTTTTTGGCATTTTTTTTTCTTCTCCCTTTTTTCTCCTCAAAATTGATATGCCTTCAGAATTTTTCTCTCCTCTCATTTTTTTTGTTCTCTTTCAAGATTTTTTCCTTTTTTTTGGTATTTTTGGGATACGTGATTTTTTTTATGAAACCTTTTCTTGTGAGATGATTTTCATGGCATTTTGCACTTTCATACCCCCCCATGCCTACGGTTTGCAATGTCCCCATTATAAATTAAGTGGGTTTGAGTTTAGCTTAGATCATTGATTAGAACATGTTTTGGGTGGGTGAATGGGTTGGAATGACTGTTGTGAACGTTTTCAAGCTTGGGTATAGGTACCTGAGGTGGGGTCGACTGTTCTAATGGATGAACCCTAAAGTGCAATATGAGTTCAGCATAGGATGGGTCAAGAAAGGTTTCGGGTTTTTTCAAAATGACGGGTTGCCTCCCGTTAAGCGCTGAGTTTAATGCCATCGGCTGGGCGCAATGAGCTCAGAGGAATGGAGGGTAAAAGATGTCTCAGCCAAATTTGTATCGGTAAGTTCAATGAACGGTTTAAGTCTCTGACCATTCACGACAAAAGGTTCCGAATCATGGTTGAGTTGACTGATCTCGGCAGCTCCATTTCCAAAGGTTCATCGGATGAGGTAAGGTCTGATCCATTTTGATCTTAGTTTTCCTGGGAACAGCTTGAGTTTGGCATCAAAGAGTAGGACTTTTTGACCAGGGTAAAAGATCTTTCTGGATATGTGCTTGTCGTGAAAGGATTTAATCCGCTCTTTGTAAATTCACGAATTCTCATATGCATCGTGGCGTAATTCAACGATCTCGCTCATTTGAAACTTTCTGTGGGTTCCTGCCTTAGAAAGATCTAGGTTGCAGTTTTGTACTACCCAATAGGCTTTGTGCTCCAATTCGACAGGGAGGTGACATGCCTTCCCGTACACTAATCTGAAGGGAGACATACCTAATTGGGTTTTGTGGGCGGTCCTATAAGCCCACAAAGCTTCCGAAAGTTGGGATGACCAGTCTTTTCTATCAGGTCGAACATTGATTTGGAGAATTTTCTTGATCTCCCAATTTGAAAGCTCAGCTAGACCATTAGTTTGGGGGTGATAAGGAGTAGAGATTCGATGTGACACCCCGTATTTGGTCATCAGTGACCTAAATTGAGCATTAGTGAAATGGGTCCCTCCATCAGAGATTATAGCACGTGGAATCCTGAATCGAGAAAAGATGTTCTGATGCATGAATTTAATAACCACCTTATGATCATTGGTTCGGGTCGAAATGGCTTCGATCCATTTAGACACATAGTCAACAGCGAATAGAATGTACTCGAAACCGTCCGAAACAGGAAAGGGTCCCATAAAATCAATCCTCCAAACATCGAAGATTTTGCATATGAGAATCAGTTGTAAGGGCATCATATCACGGTGGCTCATGTTGCCTAAGGTCTGACAACGAGTGCATGCCCTATAGTGATTGTATGCATCTTTGAAAATTGTGGGCCAATAGAAGCCGCACTGGAGGACTTTAGCTATGATTTTATGACCAGAGAAGTGTCCACCGCATGCCTGGTCATGGTAGAAGGACAAGATGCCCTGAATTTCCGCTTCCAGGACACATCATCGTATGATTTGATCAACACCGATGCGGAAAAGATATGAGTCTTCCCAAAAGTAGTACTTAGCATTGGAAAGCAATTTATCCTTCTTGGCCTTCGGCCAGTCGGACGAGATCTGATGTGATGACAGGTAGTTTACTAGATCAGCAAACCATAGAAGCCCTGTACAAATAGTCAGGAAGTGCTCATCAGGAAAATGCTCCGTAATGGGTCCGGAAGGGTCGATAATATCAGAAGGAAGGCAGGACAAGTGATCAGCTACCACGTTTTGTTTTCCCACCTTTTCGCAAATCTCGTTGTCAAATTCTTGCAACAGCAAGATTCAGCGGATTAGTCAAGGTTTCGCATCCTTCTTTGCAAGGAGATGCCTCACAGCTGTGTGATCAGAGTAAATGATAACACGGGAACCCAGAAGATATGATCTGAACTTTTCCAGGGCAAATACTACGGCTAGTAGCTCTTTCTTAGTAACTGTGTAGTTACGTTGAGCCTTGTCAAGTGTCTTGCTAGCGTAGTAGATGACCATGGATTTCCCATCAATTTTCTGCCCAAGTACCGCTCCTACAGCGAAATCAAAAGCATCACACATGATCTCAAAGGGTTGAGACCAATCAGGAGACTGTAGGATTAGAGCTTGAGTAACTCGATCACGTTGGATCTCAAATGCTTGAGTGCATTCCTTGGATATTTCAAAAGGAACATCCTTAGATAGTAGAGTGGTCAAAGGGCGTGCGATCTTTGAGAAATCAGGAATGAATTGACAGTAAAAATCGACGTGCTATAAAAATGATTAGATGTCCTTGATTGAGCTAGGCATAGGGAGTTTGGAAATCAGATTCACCTTGGCTCTATCAACCTGGATGCCTTTCTCTGATATGAGATGTCTTAGGATAATTCCTTCAGGCACCATGAAATGGTTCTTTTCCCAAGAAAGAACCAGTTTCACGTCAATGCACCGCCTGAGGATCTAGACCAAGTGCAGGAGGCAATCATCAAATGATTCACCAAACACTAAGAAGTCATCCATGAAGACTTCCAAATAATCACCTACCATATCTGATAATATGGCAAGCATGCACCACTAAAAAGTAGCAGGTGCATTACATAAACCGAAAGGCATCCTTTGGAACGCGTATGCCTCGAAGGGGCAGGTGCAAGTGGTCTCCTCTTGGTCCTCAGGAAGGATTGCCACCTAGTTATAACCAGAGTACCCATCCAAAAAGCATAAGAATCTATTTCCCACTAGTTTCTTAAGGATCTGATCAATAAACGGTAGTGGGAAATGATCCTTCTCTGTGGAGGTATTGAGTCTTCTGTAATCAATGTAGACTCTCCACAAATTTGCTACATAGGTCTGTATGATTTCTCCAGTTTCAGTCATGATCACGGTGAGTCCTGCCTTCTTAGGCACAACCTGGATTGGACTCACCCACCGACTGTCGAAGATCGGATAGATGATCCCATCATCTAACCACTTGATGATCACCTTTTTCATGACCTCCTACAGATTAGGATTCAGACGTCTCTTCATTTCACGGGAAGGTCGTGTGCCCTCTTCAGTATAGATGCGATGTGTGCAGAAGAGGGGCTGATGCCAGTCAAATCATTGAGATTCCATCCAATGGCTCCTCGATGTTGCTAGAGAATAGTAATCAAACGGGATTCCTGATTAGGTGTGAGTTTGGAGTTGATAATTACAGGAAACGTCTGATTGGAACCCAAAAAGACGTACTTTAGATGCTCGAGAAGAGGCTTGAGTTCCAAAATAGGGTTATCAGCAGTAGCGGGTGGTTCAGGGTGTGTGTCAGGAGCAAGGGAAGGAGTTATGGGTGTGTCTATGTCAAGTTCGAACTCCTATGATTGCGGTTTTGATCCTCTTGTGGTTGATCAGAAGTAGTTAGGTTTTCCTCAATATATGCATCGTCAACCATAGCCTTGATATCACATATCTGTTCTATAACTCCGCAATTAATCCCTTGTTGGGCCTTAAAGATGTCAATCTTTAATGTCTGGTTCCCAAATTTTAGTTCAATTTGGCCCTCCTCACAATTTATGTTGGCCCTAGCAGTGACTAGAAAGGGTCTCCCTAATATGATTGGTGTGTTCCTCGAATTTTCTGGAGCATCCATATCCAAGACTATGAAGTCCACTAGGAAATAGAAATCTCAAACCCTAACAATGACATCCTTAAGAACTCCTTTAGGTGACTTAATTAATCAGTCTACCAACTGTAATGTCACCTCTATTGGTTTGAGCTCAGATTCCTCGAGATGGTCAAGTAGAGATGTAGGTATTAGGTTTATGGAGGCTTCTAGATCTAATAAAGCTCTATCAAATTGGATATCACCAATTGTACAGGAAATCAGGGGAGTACCTGGGTCTTTTGCCTTAGGTGGGAGTTTGCTCAAAATTACAGAGCTGGCTTACTCTGACAATACTATTAGGCTTCCACTTTTGGTTCGCGGCTTACACTTAGGTGTACACACGTCTTTCAGGAATCATGCGTAAGCCGGTACGTGGCGAATTGCATCCATCAAGGGGATGTTTATATGGACCTGTTCAAAGAACTTGACCAGGTCCTCCTTAGGTGCCACGGGTTTATTTGTCCTCTTTCCCTTGGTCAAGGCCTCGGGAAATGGAACCTTATATGGTTCCTCTAGAATAGGTCCAGGTTTTTGATTTGGGACAGAGGTATCCTAGATGACTATCCTAGGGTTTGGGTTACTACCAGGCTAAAAGTGGCTTGGGTAAGGTGGGTCTTGTGTTGCTTTGCCACTATGGGTTGTTACCGAATTTAGTCCTACCTGGTTCTGGTTTGGTGTCGATAAAATAGGTGGCTGCTGCTGAAATCCCGAGTATGATGTTGAAGAATCCATCCCATTGGGTGATGGAGCAGAAGGGGCCAAATAAATCATATTGGCTTGGCCCAGATTTGGGTTCATAACGTGCCTCTGGTTCAGTACGTTATTCGGAGTTGGCAGATGTTGCGAAGGGAGTGTGCCAGGTTGGCGGGAATTCGCCATCTAGGCAAGTTGATTGCGAACCTCTGTGATCTCATCTTTGTGTTGTTTTTGCATAGCTGCATTCGTCTTTTGAATGTTAGCCAGATCTAAAGGATGAGAGTCATTTGATCTGTCTAAGTTGGCCCAGATTGATAGGTGGGGTTGGACAAAGGCTGAGGCGGCTAATATGGACAAGGAGCTCGTGGATGGGGTTGATATGGTGGTCTCTGGTTCTGATTATTTCCCGCCCACAGAAAATTGGGTTGATTCCGCCATCCAGGGTTATAGGTATTAGAGAATGGGTCATTCTGGATGGCGTTAAGGTCCTCGCAGGTCTAAGGGATCTCGAAAAAATCAGAGTACGAGGTTCAAAGTTCCCCCAACTAGAGTATGCAAGGGTGGAGTTTCCTCCGGTCCTAGAGTCAGACGGGGGTGGATACGGGTCCATCCCCTGAGAAGATCGGTGATAGATGTTATGCATAGCTTCCCTCCCAGAGGGAGGCTGTGCAAACAGGTTTTGCGCAGAGGTGGCTTGCTGCAAATGTCAAGTTAGCTCATCCACCTTCTTCTCAATGATAGAGACCTTGTCCAAACGACTAGCCATCAATTCCAAGTCAACAGATGAGGACAGGCCCTACGTCTCGTGTGCTCCCCTTCGATTCGTCGATGCACGGGCATTCGTCCGGTCAAATAAGCCCATGGAGTCATTATTGATGGAGTTCTCGCACATATTCTCAAGAATCTCCCACACTGTGTCTTCGTGTTGACCCATGATATTTCCTCCGCAAGTTGCAATCACAAATAAACGAATATCTTCATAGAGTCCCTGGTAAAAAGACTAGACTTGTTCCCATTTAGGAACTCCTTGATGGGGACACTTTCGCATGAGATCCAGGAAACAATCCCATGCTTCATGAAGTGGTTCTCCAGGCTGCTGTGTGAAGTGCGTGATCTGATGTCGTAAAGCATTCGTCCGACCAACTGGGAAGAACCTTTTCAGAAACTTGGATTGCAGTTCAACCCATGTGTTGATTGGACGCGTTTGAGTCTGATACCAGTGAGCTGCTTTGTCCATGAGAGATAAGGAGAACATCTTCATGAGAAGAATATCCTGATTTTGGACATCTAACCCGAAGGTCTGGGCCAGATGCTTGAGTTGTTTGATGTGCTGGAAAGGATCCTCGAAATTGAGCCCATGAACTTTTGGAATAGCATGAATCATATTGGGCTTGAGTTCATAATCAAGACCTCCAGCCAGGATTTGGACTCGAGGTTCGATCGCCACCGCAGCAGGATTGTAGTGATCTTGCATCATAGGATGCTGCGGTGGATTCACAAAGGCTTGGAATAAATCATTAAGGCGCTGAAGTTGGTTCTCAAGGTTGTTCTCTTCTTCTGCGGGTTGTGCCATGATGATGGATGAAGAAGAATTTGGTTCAGATGAATCAGAGGAGATGTCTATGTGATGGGGTTGCTGCACAAACATAGAAGTCGAGGCCTGGCCTCGACGAGAGTGAATGACTAAAGGAGGCCTCAAGGATGGTTTTAAGGACCTCCTACTGAACATGCACCGATGGTCTAGATGAGAGTAGAATGTGATGGACCCAATCAAGACACCCAAAAAATTTGGATGATACCCCTTAGTCAGAAAGCCATCCACCTGAGAAATACCTGGGTAGCCAGAGAGGGAGAGTCCCGCAAAGACCCCTACACACTAGAGCGCTCCCACGGGTTACAGGGTTTCCCCCACCTGACCTCTCTTGTCACTGATGTTCCAGGTAGACCAGAATGGGAACTTGATAGAAACCCGTTCTCGCACATTTGAAAGTCGTCGGAATCGTAGTATAGTCGCGCAAAAACATTCGTCAAAAATAAGTTTGTAAAAATAATGAGACTTTGAGTCCCGGTCGTTCGTCTCGGGGAGGCATTTGTTTACTTCTGAAATTGATCTTCTATTGCTCTACTTTGTTTAGAAACGCATGCCGGTTCATGATTATTACGTATTTAGGTAAGACATGCTTAGTTGCAAGAATATTAGGAGTTAGAAACAGGCAACATGAATCATGCAAATATAATAGCAATCAATAAGCTCATGGTGATTTCACAATATGGAGATATATATATAAATAAGCATTTTTCATTCATTCAATGGGAGAGTTGTTTGCAACAAGAACTTTAGAGGAAATCTTGTACATAAATGCTTGAAATTTAAACCTAGCTACCAGAAAATGACTGCATACAAGAATCAATGGGGGGATTTCGCATGCATCATTGAGGGAGAAGTTAAGACTACGCTACTAAGAAGTAATAAAAGCAGTAAAAATCATGGAGAGCATAAACTAAATCTAGCAGAATAAAGGGCATTCAGGGGTGATCCCCGATGGCCTTGGAGTGGTCGGGAGAAGAATGAGGAGCGGCCAATGTAACTTAGGCCGACCCTTTGAGAGAGGTAGGGTTAATCCAGCTTCCTGGCGTGGAGATGGTGGCCTCCATGGTGGTGCTCAACTCGTGGAGGTGGAGTGGAGATGGAAATGGCTAGCTTAAGTGGAATGAATGCCAAGGAAGTGAATGGCACCAATGGAGTGAATTTTGCCAAGGAAGTGAATGGGTGCAAATGGCCACCCATTGGGTCTTTCTATAGACCTAAGGGAAGCTCTCTAGAGAATTATGGAATTCTCTAGAGAGGCCTATGGTGGGAACTCGTGGGAGAGTGAGAGAGAGAGGGTGGATGGTGGTTTTTAGATCCACCAAATGTGGATCTAAAAATTGAATGGCTCTTGGTTGCTAATTTTGGCAACCAAGGCAACCACACATGGTAGAGAGTTCTAGAGAACTCTAGGCTAAGTATTTTCGTGTGGATGGTGTGTGTGGGTGTGTGTGGGTCGAAACTTAGGTGGCTAGGTTGATTAGGTTAGGTTTTAGTGGGTTTAAGTCAAGGTATGTCTCAAATTAGGGTTATAAACCCTAATTCACTAAGGTAAAGTGTAATTAAAATTAATACAAGTTTAATTGGGTGTGTGAAAACTTAATTGAGAGTAAAACAACTCAATTAATTTAGGTCTAGGTCAATTGGACTCTCACTGAGTTCAATTGGACATTGTATGCTGAGATCAGGGCTCAATTGGACTCAATGAGTCCAATTGAATAAGCTGATGGAATTGACTAAGATCCAAGTCAGTTAGGTTTAGTGAGGACCTAATTAGGTCCTTAGGAAGGTCTATGGGGTTGGAATTGGGTTTAGGGACCTAGAGATCCAAGATCAAGGCTTAAATCTCAAAATAGGAATTGGAGAGTAGTATTAGACGTCTAATAATAGAATCAGACGTCTTTTACTCAAAAATCAGAAGTCCAGACTTGTTGTCTGGACGTCCAATCAGAGTCAGGAAGGATTTCGGGTTCTGTTTTGGGTATTCTGCAGAAATTGGACGTCTGACAAAGTGTCTGGACGTCAATAACACTGCAGAAGTGGGTTTGAAGTGTGCGGGAGTTGGCTAAGGGTCCTGGACGTCCTAAAACTTATCTGGACATCCAGAGAAGGGTTGGAACTAGGGTTTTAGGGCTTCCTAGGGTGCGGTGACCTAATCTAACGGTGACTAAGGCTTAGGGAAGTCTCTAGGCTATCCTAGGACTAGGATGGACCTAAGCTCTTCACATTTTACTGCTTTATTCCTACTTAATAGAATAGCAAACCTTTAACTCCCTTGCATCATTATTCCTACATCTAATCTAAGCCTTCTACTCCAGCTCTGCTGCAACTCCCGTTATTCCTGATCCAGCTTCAGATCCTGCTCCAGATCAGCTTATTGCCTGCAATTGACATAATGCACTTAATCAGCACATTATAACATTATTTCATGCATAGCTAAAGGAAAGAAGTAATGCAGACAATGCTTATGCATGCATGAATTACCCTAACTTATGCTATGTCCTAGCCTAATTTTGGTCAATTAAGACCTATGATTGCTGCACAATCATACCCCCATGCCTAAATCTTGCTAGTCGCTAGCAAATGCAAGACTAAATTATTTACAGCAAGGGTCCCTAAGGGACTGATTATTTTAGTAAGTGTATGACTAGAGATTTTTCTCCTTTTTGTTTTCATCCTATACTCTAGAAATCCAAACAAATGTGAAAGTGCAGCTACGTAGCTTTTGCAATGGATTCAAGTGAAAAACTGATTCACCTCTAAAGCCTATACTCGACCCATAGTAAAATTCTAGCAGGATAGGCAGACTTCTTCCCTCGAGGTATTTAAAATATTCTATGAATTCCACCTCAGCTTTAGGCTTAGATAGAGAATCTCTAAGGGAAAAGATTATATATTTGGTGGCTCACTCTCACTTGGTACTACATAGAGACTAGTACTACAGAATTTAGATTCCTAGATTACTAAGTAACTCAACTTAGAGAAAGACGAGAAAAACTATGCTCTCTTTTGATACCTTTGTATTCATTCTCTCTTTCTCTTCTTTTTCTTAGAGCTCACAACCTCACCAGATTCACATATATGATCTGTATTTGGTGGTCTCACTTGGCATTAACACTTTAATCGAGTTCTCATAACCCTAACACTAAGTCAGAATTCCTTAGCCAGTATTCGAGCGGTCAAAAACACAAGAAAAATAGGCTAAGGCCAAATTTGGTGGATCTCAAATTTATTCGGTGGTATTGCCTCAATGCAACTGAACTAAATATTCACTCTTTTTTCTTTGTTTTTTCTTCTTTTCCTTTTTTTTTCAATTTTTCTTTCTTTTCATCATTTCTTTTTTTCATTTTTTTTCTCTCTCTTTTTTTTTCCAACATAACACAACTAGCACGCATCCATGAACTTTATTGAGGAGGCATTATTAGGGATTGGTAGTACTCAAGAGACATTGGGTGGCTTATTTGGTGGAAGTGCCTACTCACGGCACTGGGAAAGACGGATAGGACGGTGTATTTCTGACGTTAGCATCAATACCCTCCTTTAGCCAAGGATTCCGTAAAGAATGGTCGTAACCATCCACCTTAGCCTTAGTTTTATGAAAACTCACTCTCTGTGTATTTGCCTTATTTGGTGGCTCTCAATATTTCTCACAAAATGTATACGTAGGAAGCGAGAGCGAAAACTATGTCTAATCTCAGAGTATCATCACCTAATTATCTAGGACTTCCAGATTCCTTGTACTAATCTTAGAGCACCAGTACACTCTACTCTCATCTATTTGGTGGATTTTTGGAAGAAAATCTGGTTGACTCCCAAAATAATGTCCAAGGGTTTAGGAGAAGAAGCACTGCTTCTTCTCGATAGACTGAAGACGTTTATCAGCCTTCACCGTGAATCCATTGCAAATTCTATGTGTGTGTGAAAAATTGTACTGGATTCTAGATTACAGGAATCAACTAGAGGATAAAATCCCTAATACATTCTCTTAATAAAATAATTTTATTCATGAATGCGATATGTATATATGCTATGAACAATTAACCTCATATAATTTGTACTTCATGAATTTCCCATATCATGTTACAATCAGCTTGACCCTAAATTTAGAACAATAGGTGAGCGGGTGAGTCGGAAGTGGCTGTTGCGAACGATTTCTAGCTCCAATGCGAGCATTGGAGGTGGAGTCTATTGTTCTTTTATTTAAGGTTGTAAAGTATGTTTTGTATGCAGCTCCGAGGTTTTCCTAAGTGTTGGCAAAAAAATTTTCAGTTTCTACTGTATCTACCCCCCATGCCTAAGTTCTTGCATGTCCTCATGCATGAATATAAAAGAAAATAAATCTGACAGAGGATGAGTGGGTAGAAGTCACCTGTACTTGCTCCTGAAATTATATTCAGCACCGGCCAACTGGTTAACATGCACTATACAAAAGGGACATATGCTAAAACAAAACATGCCATGTATAAAAATGGTTATATATAAATGATGGTGGAATGTGGAGTGAATGGTATTTATACGTGCTGAGTTTAACGCCTCCAGCTGGGCAAGCACTTAATCACACGTCCTCACTAAGATGAACAGTCTCGTCAGGTGGAGGAGGTTCCTAGGCCAAATATGGCTTGAGGCACTGGCCATTTACCATGAATATATGCCCAGATTTTAGGTCCTTGATCTAGACTGCCCCATTAGGATATGGCTGTATCACAACATACGGGCCAATCCACTTGGAATTAAGCTTCCCCGCGAACAGTTTCAACCGTGAATCGAATAACCAAACTCAAGAGTTGGGCGTGAATACTTTCCTCCAGATGTGGTGGTCATGAAAAAGGCCTTGGTCTTGTCCTTGTATATTAACGCATTCTCATAGGCCTCCCGCCGAATCTCCTCTAATTCGCTAAGCTGGAGTTTCCGTTCCCGACCTCCTACATCGAGGTCAAGGTTGCATTTCCGCACCACCCAAAAGGCGCGGTGTTCCAGCTCTACAGGAAGGTGATAGGCCTTGCCATATACCATGCGATATGGTGACATTCCGAGTGGGGCCTTGTATGCGGTCCGATATGCCCAGAGTGCATCGATTAATTTGTCGGACCAGTCCTTCCTGTCTGGTCTAACCGTCTTCTGGAGAATCAGCTTGATTTGACGGTTAGACACTTCAGCCTGCCCATTTGTCTGCGGGTGATACGGGGTGGCTATGTGGTGATGTACCCCGTATTTCTTTAATAACGACCTAAAATGGGCGTGAATGAAGTGGCTTCCCCCATCTCTAATCAAAGCGCGGGGTATTCCAAATCTCGCAAAAATATTTTTCCATACGAAAGAAATGACGGTCTTGTGGTCAACCCGTCTCGCCGGGATGGCCTCGACCCACTTCGAGACATAATCAACGGCTAATAATACGTACTCGAAGCCATGCGAGTTCAGAAAAGGGCCCATAAAATCGATGCCCCAGACATTGAACACTTCTACGACCATGATGGGTTGGAGTGGCATCATGTCTCTCCTGGTCATAGAATCGACCGACTGACATCATGTGCAGTGTTGGGAGTAATCGTGTGTATCTCTTAAGATGGTTGGCTAGAAAATCCCAACTGCAAAATTTTTGCATCGATTTTCCATCCTGAGAAATGGCCACCACACGCATCATTGTGACAGAAAGATAGCACACTGGGGATCTCAGAGTCTGGGATGCATCTGCGAATAATCTAATCTGCTCCAATGCAGAAGAGCAGTGGGTCATCCCAGAGGTAGTATTTGGCCTCTAGAATGAATTTGAGTTTCTGGTCCTTGGATAGGTTCGCGGGAATTTTGCCTACGGTGAGGTAGTTCGCAAAATCCGCATACCAGGGGAACTTGACAGAATGAATTGCCAAAAGAGATTCATCCGGAAATTGTTCGTGGATAGGCAGGGAATGAGGAATGTGGTCTGGGTCCAATCTGGATAGGTGATCTGCCACAACATTTTGTTTTCCGGCTTTGTCGCGGATTTCGATATCAAATTCCTGCAACAGAAGGATCCATCTAATGAGTCGTGGTTTGGCATCCTTCTTTGCCAACAAATGCCGGAGGGCGGAGTGGTCAGTGAAGATGATGACCTTGGACCCTAATAAGTATGATCTGAATTTCTCCAACCCGAATACTACTGCTAGCAGTTCTTTTTCGGTGACAGTGTAATTACGCTGAGCCTCATTTAGCATCTTGCTAGCATAGTATATGACAAAGGGTTCTTTCTCCCGACGCTGGCCTAAAACAACACCGATGGCAAAATCAGATGCGTTGCACATCATTTCGAAATCGAGCGACCAGTCAGGTGGTTGGAGAATCGGTGAATCAGAAACAACACTTCGTAAAGTCTCAAAGGTGCTGAGACACGAGGTGTCAAAATCAAATGGGACATCAGCAACCAGGAGATTCGTCAAAGGCCACGCAATTTTTGAGAAGTCGCGTATAAATCTCCGATAGAAGCCAACGTGACCCAAGAATGATCGGATCTGCTTGACCGAGCTAGGTGGCGGTAAGTGGGAGATAATCTCTAATTTAGCCCGATCGACCTCGAGTCCGTTCTTGGAGATCCTGTGCCCTAGTACTATGCCATCCCTCACCATGAAATGGCTTTTCTCCCAGGATAGTACTAAGTTTACCTCAATGCACCATTCCAGGATCTTGGTGAGGTTATCAAGACAAGATGCGAAATCATCTCCGAAAATGGAGAAGTCGTCCATGAATACCTCCACATAATCCCCAATCATGTCAAAGAAGATGGCCATCATACAACATTGAAATGTCTCTAGTGCATTGCAGAGGCCAAAGGGCATCTGCTTGAAGGCAAATGTTCAAAAGGGGCATGTGAATGTGGTCTTGTCTTGATCTTCCGGGCTAATCGCTACCTGATTATACCCAAAGTATCCATCCAGAAAGTAGAAGAAACTGCATCCGACTAACCATTCCAAGATCTGATCAATGAACGGCAAAGGAAAGTGATCCTTCTAGGTAGCCGTGTTCAATTTCCTGTAATCGATGCAGACCTGCCAAGATGTCGCAATGTGGGTCGGGATGGATTCGCCCTTATCATTCTTTATTACGGTGAGTCCTGCTTTCTTGGGCACTATTTGGATCGAACTCACCCACTGGTTTTTTGAGATTGGATATACAATGACTGCATCCAGCCATTTGATGATCTCTTTCTTAACAACCTCTAGCATATTCGGGTTTAGTATACAATGACTGCATCCAGCCATTTGATGATCTCTTTCTTAACAACCTCTAGCATATTCGGGTTTAGCCGTCTTTGAGGTTGTCTTAAAGGTTTCACCTCCTCATCCGTGTAAATGTGATGAGTGCAATAGGAGGGGCGAATACCGCGGAGATCAGCAATACTCCACCCGATAGCAGCCCTATGGTCTTGAAGCATAGAAATCAACTGATGCTCCTATTCTTGGGTTAAGTGGGCATCGATAATGACTGGATATGTCTCACCTTCGCCTAAGAACACGTACTTGAGTGAGTCAGGTAAGGGCTTTAATTCAATCACGGGTGGGTCAGAATCAGATATGAGAGTAGGAGGAGCAGAATCGAAGGTGGGAATCTGCTGATCCATGTGCACGTGAATTCTCGCTTATTCGCTACCTGTAAAACCGGTTGCGATTGCGTTAATGGGAAACCCGTTGGCTGTAGTCACGTCTTTCTGCATTGACAGGGGCGATTCAGTAATATATGGATCAGGATAGTTGGATACAAGGGTGCTGTGGTCAGAAGAACACCCTAAACAGTCAGATCCTCGGGGAGATATGTGTAATGCAGTGGTTTCAATCCCGTGTGGACCGAGGTCTGAGAACCCTGATAGTGTAGATGAATGAGACATTGGGTCGTCACAAAGGAGCTGTTGAATGTATACGAACCGCTACGCAAACGTGTTCGATTTTGGAAAACCTGTCTTTGTAGTTCGAAAGCGAAGAATTCGTGTTCAACAAATAAAATTTATACCGAAATGAAAATTCCGGGTCGAACACATGGAGGCGGACGTTTGATTTAAAAACTACGCGTTTCTTTTTATTTGTCACAGAATAATTCAATTTAAAACTATCTAATTATTTACAATAAATAGAAGAGAGAGAGAGTAAGAGAGAAAGAGAATATTACACAGAGAAATCAAAATGAGATGTAGAATAAACAAGGAATTTTTCATTGAGGAGATTGTTCATTACAACTAGAAAGCATAAAACAATTACTCTAGAAAGCGATAAATTTACTCTAGAAAGCATTAAAAGAATGGAGGGAGAAATGTCCTCCTCGACGATTGCTTGGAGGACGAACAAAATTACACTAGAAAGCAGTAAATTTATACTAGAAAGCAATAAAAAGAATAGGGAGAGAGAAATCCTCCTCGACGGTTGCTTGGAGGATGAGCCGGATGGGACGACGCCTGGCCGAAGGAGAGCAAAGCAGGACGAAGGAGGACGAAGCAGAAGAACGGGAACAAAGCAGCACGCCGTCGTCGTCGCGGGATCCACTTCCGAAGGGGAACGAAAATTGGACTTTATCTCGCGAGAAGCATCCCGGGTGTGGGACAAGCTTCTCTTGAGCTTTGGAGGGATAGAGAGGAGAAGGAAGGGATGAAAATTTCGTATGGAGGGGGTCTCCTTTTATAGTTGCAAGGAGTGGGGGCAAAATGGACATTACAACTTCAAAACAATAAATGAGGGGTCTTTAGTGACGGATAAAACCATCGCTAAAGCCCCCAACGTGGGTGTAGCTTCCGCGCCCACGCGCGCCCGCTCAGCTACCCACGCGCGCAATGCTTGCGCACGACTGCTGGTCCGATCGCGAGATCGGACGGCTTAGATCGCGCTTCACCCGCTACAGCCCGCCCGCTTGGCGCGTCCGCGCCGTGCGTTCAATCGCGCGTCGGCGCTATTGGGCGCGCGCGGCCGTCGGATCTCCATCTGACGCTCCACGCGCCCGATAGCTTGCACCTGATTTGAGGCTCGCGGGACTCGATCCCGCGACCTCTGCTTCGCCCACCGCTTCATCTCCGTTGCGCTACGCGGATGAAAAGGTCGCAAGGATGATTTTAAAGCGTCGCTTCCACAACTGTTGGATCGAGATCCAACGGCAGAGAGGGGGCGGGTGTGCGGTCTTCATGGAATGTAGGTGGCCGTTTGGGCGGCCGAGATGGTGCCACGTGGCACCATCTTGGCCGTCCATCTTCTGGAAGTTGTAGATGGTGCCACGAATGCCGGATTGACTCAATTTTTGTGTTGTTGACCTGCGATCGTCAATCCGAATTCATCCGTGCAGTCGGATTTGTCATCTGAAGTGCAGATTTTCACCATCCTGGCCCTTGATCTTCTAGGGTTCCCCGATCACTATCTGATGCTACGGATGCCTGATTAGGGCGATCTTGGAGTCGTTGAACTCCAATCGTCGCCCTGATCACATCCATACGATTGGATCTTTGATCCGAGGCCCCGATAAAATGTTTTCCCTGTCCAAGCACATAAAAGGAGACAATTAACCTCCATTTTATTCCAACTACTCTAAATGCAAGACGATGCATGTTATGCAATATTTATATCATGGAATGCAATCCTATGCTTAAGAACATGCATAAATAAACATTTTAAGTAGTGTAAATGTGTTTACATCATACACCCATGCCTATCTTTTGCTAGTCCCTAGCAAAAACTATATGCTATTTATAAAAGAATTAGGTTGGATTATTTGGACCTAAGTTATTTTCAATCATTAAGAAATTGTCTACTTAGGAACTGAAATTTCAAAGACACAACAGTGCCCGGGTATCAGCCAAAATGCAAACCGCCTCAAGCCCTCGCCTTATTCAAAGAAAATTTTCTTTTTCTCTTTTACTCTTTTCTAATTTTTTTGGATTTTCAAATTTTAGGGTTTAAGAGTGGCTTTCTACAGCCATTCAACTCACCCAAGATTTGATGAGAACCCTAAGTTTTAAGCATCTTTTTGTGATTGTGATAGACTCGTTGACCGGTAATTAAAACGGACTTCGGATTTCTACACCTCTAGGTGACCTCAAAAAGACTTCTACCTAAAGGTGTATCTTTACAACTGGTAGCTTTCTCCCTACTTTTTTTTTTTACGGGGTCAACACAAGGGTGAATCCAGTGTATATCTCCCTGGTTTATTCTACTTCTCCGCTTCTTCCTAAGTGTTTTGGGAATTTTTTGTGCATTTTCTGAGCTGGGTTCTGGACAACCGGTCGATGAGCTGTTACCACCGACAACTTGCCATCCATACTCCTACGGTGAAGTGTGGCTTATTTCTTTTTATTCTTTTCTCCTTTTCATTTTTTTTTTTTAAATAGGTGGCTTCCCTGGTCTAAGATTTACCTAAGGGCAGGAAAAAGAGAAAGGTTCAGTGACTAGGCTCTGGACAACCTACCTATGGGCTGTTACCCACGATAACCTGCCAGCCATATCACCTTAGAAGGTTCATTAGCTACCCAATTTCCGTTAAAATCGCCGAACAACGAGTCAGTGCAAAGAAAGTGTGTAGATGCTTAAGACTCAAAATTTCCTCAAATCAGAGGGCGGGTTGATAAGTCGTATACTTATCACCCAAACTTTATTTACTCTAATTAAAATAAAATTCAAATTGGCAAGAACTCGAAAAATAAATCCACCTTTTAGTGGATACACGGGCTAATTAAGTTCAAAGACCTGAAGGGTCTTTGTGTTCAGATCTTAATGTAGTATTTCTTAAGATTGAAAATTTTCTTAAACCCAAATTCTCTTTCCTAATTCTGATTTTATATATATATATATATATATATATATATATAAAATAAAACAAATCTACGGAGCTGACGAATAAATTCAGAGATAAATATCCACCCCCATGCCTATCTAATGCAATGTCCTCATTGTATTAAAAAGACATAAAACAGAGTGGAAAAGCGTAGAAAGCACCTGAATTGCGTGAATGTCGGGTCCGCTCCAAGATGAAAATGAAAAAGAACTGTATATGTGCTGAGTTTAGTGCCTTCAGCTAGGCACACTATACAAGGAAAAGAAATGAAGAATTCACAAGTGCAGGTCAGAATTAGAATAAATAGAAGAATCCTCCGACCTGTCAACAGAGGTCCATAGATGTGGACCAGATTTTGGTGCAGACCCACACCCCATAATCGAGAATATCTTAGGTTCTGGATAAAAATTACCCAAAACCTAAAATCAAAATGCAAGCGGGGTCGGGCCCACGATTTATGAGGATGCAACCCAAGACCAAAAAGTCGGGTTACAGAGAATTGAAGCTCAAAAGGATAATCGTTGAATGTGTGCTTGAGTTGAACATCCTCGAAACAAATGTCGTAAGGATTCCTATTTGATGGTTTCAGCTTAAAAGGAACCCTTCGACTCAATCTTCCATTTCCTCCAGAATTAACTTCCCAAATCAAAACTTCCCAGCTCCTATCCTCCTCATTCAGCATATCAAATTCCAGGACCTCTTGTATATTCATCACCCCGTCTGAAATCTCCAAGTCTAAATGATGTGGCAGAATCAAAATTGACTTGGGTCTAATTATCTCAGAATTAGAATCATCAATAAGCTCAACAGGGTGTAACTGATAATCAGGGCATTGAATTGATTCCTCCAGAAAATGCGATTCTGGATCCGTAATGTGTGCCCTAATAAGATCAGTGTCCTCAGTTATTGGGCTATCAAATGATCTATCAAATTCCTCAGGCCCAATCATCTCACAGAAATCGTGTTCAGAAAACTCACGTGAGACTTCGCAACTTGAATCTTCACCATCAGGATCCGTATCAATGTATGTCCCAAAATCATTTGTCACTTTCTATTCCAAGGAGACATACGTTTCCTCGTAACCCGGCTTAGGGATCTCAGGTGAAGAAATCAGATCATCCTTAATTGGTTGTTTTAATTCAATCTGGTCAGCCTCGTAACACATGTCCCCCCCAACAGGTGCCTGAGCAGGTTCTGTCATTGGCTTTCCTGAAGAGGGTTCATCCTGAGAATTATTCCAAGATTGAATTAAAGCAACCACGAATCTCATCCTCAATTTCGCTAATTTCCCAAGTAGAAACTCACCCGGGTTCTTATCCTTAACATCCTGGAGCCAATCCAACAAAGACTTGTTTAAATCATCAATCATTTCAATCAGGGGCTCCAATCTCTCAATGCAAGGTATTGGCTGAACTTCTAAAGATTGAATGATATTCCTCAAGTTAGCCAGAACCTTATCTTGAACCTGGTTAACCTGAACCAAATGAGTTGGTTCAGGGTTAGGCGGGTTTGGGCTTAATGCAGGGGAATTAACGAATTTAGATTCGTTATACCCTTCCTGATAATAGGTCATTTCAGACTGTTGAAAAGATGGTAATGACCTAAAGGCAGTGAAATCAGAGGATGGGTAAGGATCGGTGTATCCTTCTTGATTGTAGATCGTATTAGGTTGTGCATGAAAGGAAGATGATCTATAATCGATGTAGCTCTGAGAAGGATAGAAATCAGAATCAAAGTGTTCAGGGTTAGACCCTAAACACGGGGGTCCGGAATTGTATCCCCAATCCGAATTATCCCAAATGACTGATGGTTGATTACAATATGAGTTGGGATAATCGTCATGTTGAGGATAATTCACAACAGGAGGGAAAGAGCGGGAATGCGTGAAATATGTGGAAGGATTCATGAGACACGGGAGGAAGAAAGGTACCCTGCAATACAAACAATCAAACCTGTCCTTAAATGGGTTAGCCTACAGACCTACAGACTCCCAAAACCCGTCATGAGATAAAGGAACGATTTGATCTACTTCTGTCTGTTCAATCCAACCAGTTAGAAGGAGGGACTGGGGAGAAGGTTCTTCCTTTGGCTTGCGCCTCCGGTTCCTAGTGTACCCCCCAGCCGTGATCGTTTGACTCTGCTCCCCTAGCTAGACATCAGATTGAACAGTAGAAATAGACTAATCGAAAATAATCTCGTTCTGGGTTCTGAAGAGCGAGTCCAATCCTTAAGGCCAACGTCTACTCTGTTTTATTTAGGGCTAGGTTTGAATGTGCTTTGGAATGTGATGGGCCCTTTAAATGGGTTGTGCCCTTAATAATTGATTGATTTGTGTGTGCGTGCACAACCAGTGGTTTTCAAGCAAGATTATTTTTTTGATGTGGTGAATTTTAAGGTTCAAATCTTGCTTAGTAGCTTTTAGGATTCAACTTTAGGTGTTTTCAAACAGGTTTCGTTGGCACACCAGGTTTTGCAAGCACAGGTGAAGATGTTTTCCTTTAAAGTTTAAAAAGAATGTGGAGTGCCTAGTAAATCCCTAAGAGTTGAACCTAATTGGCAGCTACTTGATGAGTTTATTTTATTTGAAGTGGTGCGGCCCAATCAACTCAAACAATTGGCCGGATGCACCACTTAATTAGGCACACAAATGATTACCTAATCTAATTTCTACTCAATTATGTGTTTGAATGTGTGTACCGGTTCCTAAGGTCGGTTTACCGGTTGAGTTTGAAAATCAGATGAGGTTGTGTACCTCTTTGAGATTTTTTTAATTTTTTTCTTTTTTTTAATATGGGGGTTGGGGTGAGTATGGGTGTCAAACAACAAACAATCTAACCTTAGAGTTTATAAAAACACCTAGGTTGATTGATGTTTGAATTATTATGTTGTGGAATGAAATCTAATGGGTGGGGGGTGGGGGATAACTCACAAAACCTTCTACAGCATTTTACTCTGATCTACCGCTTTTGCCTATCTCAAAAGAGTACCTGCAATCACAATAAGAAAGGAGAAAAGTGAGGTAAATGATTTGTAAGTTAGAAAACGCGAAGAGAAACCAAAGAGCGTCGCCTCCCCGGCAACGGCACCAAAATGTTGAACGTATACGAACCGCTACGCTAACGTGTTCGGTTTTGGAAAACCTGTCGTTGTAGTTCGAAAGCGAAGAATTCGTGTTCAATAAATAAAATTTATACCGAAATGAAAATTCTGGGTCGAACACAGGGAGGCGGACGTTTGATTTAAAAACTATGCGTTTCTTTTTATTTGTCACAGAATAATTCAATTTAAAACTATCTAATTATTTACAATAAATAGAAGAGAGAGAGAGAGAGTAAGAGAGAAAGAGAATATTACACAGAGAAATCAAAATGAGATGTAGAATAAACAAGGAATTTTTCATTGAGGAGATTGTTCATTACAACTAGAAAGCATAAAACAATTACTCTAGAAAGCGATAAATTTACTCTAGAAAGCATTAAAAGAATGGAGGGAGAAATGTCCTCCTCGACGATTGCTTGGAGGACGAACAAAATTACACTAGAAAGCAGTAAATTTATACTAGAAAGCAATAAAAAGAATAGGGAGAGAGAAATCCTCCTCGACGGTTGCTTGGAGGATGAGCCGGACGGGACGACGCCTGGACGAAGGAGAACGAAGCAGGACGAAGGAGGACGAAGCAGAAGAACGGGAACGAAGAAGCACGCCGTCGTCGTCACAGGATCCACTTCCGAAGGGGAACGAAAATTGGACTTTATCTCGTGAGAAGCATCCCGGGTGTGGGACAAGCTTCTCTTGAGCTTTGGAGGGGTAGAGAGGAGAAGGAAGGGATGAAAATTTCGTATGGAGGGGGTCTCCTTTTATAGTTGCAAGTAGTGGGGGCAAAATGGACATTACAACTTCAAAACAATAAATGAGGGTCTTTAGTGACGGATAAAACCGTCGCTAAAGCCTCCAACATGGGCGTAGCTTCCGCGCCCACGCGCTCCCGCTCAGCTGCCCGCGCGCGCAATGCTTGCGCACGACCGCTGGTCCGATCGCGAGATCGGACGGCTTAGATCGCGCTTCACCCACTGCAGCCCGCCCGCCTGGCGCGTCCGCGCCGTGCGTTCAATCGCGCGTCGGCGCTACTGGGCGCGTGCGGCCATCGGATCTCCATCTGACGCTCTACGCGCCCGATAGCTTGCGCCTGATTTGAGGCTCGCGAGACTCGGTCCCGCGACCTCTGCTTCGCCCACCGCTTCATCTCCGCTGCGCTACGCGAACAAAAAGGTCGCAAGGATGATTTTAAAGCGTCGCTTCCACAGCTGTTGGATCGAGATCCAACGGCAGAGAGGGGGAGAGTGTGCGATCTTCATGGAATGTAGGTGGTCGTTTGGTCGGTCGAGATGGTGCCACGTGGCGTCATCTTGGCCGTCCATCTTCTGGAAGTTGTAGATGGTGCCACGGATGCCGGATTGACTCGATTTTTGTGTTGTTGAGCTGCGATCGTCAATCCGAATTCATCCGTGCGGTCGGATTTGTCATCTGAAGTGCAGATTTTCACCATCTTGGCCCTTGATCTTCTAGGGTTCCCCGGTCACTATCTGATGCTACGGATGCCTGATTAGGGCGATCTTGGAGTCGTTGAACTCCAATCGTCGTCCTGATCACATCCATACGGTTGGATCTTTGATCCGAGGCCCCGATAAAATGTTTTCCCTGTCCAAGCACATAAAAGGAGACAATTAACCTCCATTTTATTCCAACTACTCTAAATGCAAGATGATGCATGTTATGCAATATTTATATCATGGAATGCAATCCTATGCTTAAGAATATGCATAAATAGACATTTTAAGTAGTGTAAATGTGTTTACATCAGGAGCCCAATGTTACCACAGTATGCCAAATCTTCATCTTCACCATCCTCCTCTATTCGATCACAGTCGAAGTTCTTTGCTGCCCTGAATATGTCTAGTCGAAGTTGCTCATTGCCTAGGGCAATCTCCATACACCCGGATGCACAATCGATGTTTGCTCGGGCTGTCGCAAAAAATGGGCGGCCCAAAATAATTGGTGCATCTCGGAGATTAGGAGGAACTTCCATATCGAGAATGAAAAAATCCGCAGGAAAACAGAACCCGCGGACTTTCACGATCACGTTCTCAACCCCCCCTCGGTGTTTTGACTGATCTGTCAGCCAGCTGAATCGTAACCGAGGTGGGTTTCAACTCCCCAAATCGAAATCGATCAAATACGGCGGTGGGAGTTAGGTTGATGGACAAACCCAAATCTAGAAGGGCCCGATCAAATGGAGAATCCTGCAAGAAGCAGGATATGAGTGGGGTACAAGGGTCTTTCTTCTTCGGCGGTAGGTCAGCTAGAATCACGGCGCTAGCCTCTTTCGACAGTACCGCCTATCATCCAATTCTCGGCTGTCGCTTCGACGTACAATAGTCCTTGAAGAACCTAGCGACAGCAGGAATGCGATCGATTGCCTCGAGGAGGGGGACCTAAATATGTACTTCCTTAAACATCAATTCCCCCTCCTCAAAATTCCACGTGTCCTTTTTCTGTATTGCATTTCGTGTCAGAGCCTCAGGAAAATGGATGGGAATCTCAGGGTTAAATGGCCTCTTACCCTTATCTACCGCAGGTGGCTCCTGAGATGATGGAGTAGAATTTGCCTGTGGCGAGGGGTGGGAAAAATCAGAACCCGCCTGCCTAGGTGGTGGGTTGAATGTCTTCCTTCCGCTTCGCAAAGAAATAGCGTGTGCATCGGCTTGCTGTCCTTGAGGTGGTGGGGGAGCGGAAGGGGCAGAATACGTAGGATTCTGCAAAGGCAGTTGGCCTTGCACGTAACTGGGTGGTGCAGGAGGCGCCTGTAGTTTGGCATGTGTCTGTCCCTGCGGTGCCTGAAACCTAGGCGGAGCGCCCTGGTTCTGCACATATCGAGGATTCAAGATGAGTTGGGAGGGCAAGGCTCCCTGAGTCCTATGCTCCTGCAACAGCTGGTTCTGCGTGTTCTATATGGTCTGAATCTGATCATCCATCGCCTTCATAATCTGCAAGCTATCTTGTGTAGACTTCCTCATCGATTCTTGCAGCTCCTCTTTCAATGCCTCCAAAGGGTCAGCCCACTTAGGAGGGTGGTTGGTAGCTTGGTGCAGCGGCTGGTATAACGAGCGAGGTTGCTGCTGCTGAGGCGGGAATGGCTACTACCTAGGGTACGTGTTTTGCGCATTCCCGTATTGCCTGGTCTGGTAGTGTGGATCTTGATGTGGTCTCTGTGAATTACCAAACCAGGAGAAGTTCAAATGCTGGCACCAACCAGGGTTATACGTCTCTGAATACGGGTTATTACGCCCGTATCCTTGGATAGCGCTGACGTCCTCGTAGGCCGAAGATGTCTGAGACGTATATCCGTCAAGGAGATACGCATTATAATCTGCAGGTGGTTCGTAACCCTGGTCGAAAGGTGCCAGATCTGGATTATTCATGAGATCCTGATTTGCGGGATGTCGTAAATACGGAGAAGATGCATCTCAAGTGAGTAGATTAACTTGAGCAGGAGGGGCTCGGGATACATAAGAGGATCTTGCTGCGGCAGAGCTCGAGTTGGATTGACCCTGACTGATCTGGTCAATCTTCTTCTCAATTAGGTTTATTCTATCTAGCTGCTTGACAGTGATATCCATGTCAGCTCTAATAGACTCGGTGTGAGCCTCGTGGACACCAATTCGCTTCTGACCAGGCCACTGGAACTGGTTCATAGATGCAGCATTCATCGAGTTCTCCGCTAATGATTCGAACAGCTCAAAGGCACTGTTCTTGTCTTTTGCGAGAAAATTCCCACCGCAAGATGCATCGGCCAGATACCAATGTGTGTCATTCAGCCCATGGTAAAAAATCTGAGCTAAGTGCCATCTGGGTATACCATGATGCGGGCATTTTTGGAGAAGGTCGTGAAATCTATCCCATGCTTCGTGTAATTTCTCCCCAGCTCCCTGGGAGAAAGTCATGATTGCGTGCCACATTGTGTTTGTTCTACCGATTGGGAAGAACTTTTGCAGGAATTCACGTCGTATTTTCGGCCAGGTTCCAATTGGCTTCCCAATAGTCTTGAACCAATATGAAGCCTTGTCCCTTAGAGAGAATGGGAAAAGCTTCATCAGAACAATCCCGAGATCAATATTCCTGGGTCAAATCGTTTCAGCGAGTCGACTCAGGTCCTCAAGGTGATAGAATGGATCTTCGCTTGAGTTCATGTAGAAATGAGTGCTGATCAACCCAATTATATTGGGCTTGAGCTCAAACGCATCTCCGCCTGCGGGAATTCCGACAAGAGGTGTGACGATTTGTGTGGCTGGGTCGTAGAAATCCCGCAGTTGTTCTCCTCGCGGTGGGTGCTGCATCCTGTCAAGTGTTGTGAGAATGCAATCCATGCTCTGCTGATGCCGCTCCTCAGATTCGACGACCTGGGCTTCCAGACGAGCCATCGGGTCTAGATTCTCGATGTCCTGACCCGATCTAGGTCTAGGTCCAGGATTTGCCAAGGTGGCTCAGGGAGTGGAAGAGGTGGGGGGAGAAGATGGTCCCGGTGAGGTGATGTGCCTCCTTGGGAGTGGCTCCCAAGGTTCAACCAAGTGAGGTCTAAGTGACCTCCTTCCTTGCATACACCACCCAACCCCTGGGTTGGTGTAGCCACGCAGGACAAGGCTAAGGTCCTGTCAATCAAATGGTCCTTATAGATCAGGTAACCAGATTTTCGTAAGGGATTTGAATTCCTGAAGATAAGTTCATCGTACAACCGACTGAAGGTGAATCCCGCCTCTCAAGCTAACCCAGCCAGTCTGGTTACGGGGGGACTAAGAGGAAGGTTCTTCCTTTGGCTTACGCCTCCGATTCCGTTGACCCTCGAGCCGCGGTCATTTAACACTACCCTGCAGACTTGCCACCAAGTTTGGCAAAAGAGATTAAAAACACCCAGCAGTACGACAACGAACTCGGGTTGATTTCGTGTTTTAAAGTTAGTTTTAACCCGATTTCTTCAGTGGGGTTTGTGGTGAGTGGCCCACAAGGTGACCAAGCTCACCGGCTAACTAGACTTGATTAAGTCTAGGTTAGCCCAAAGTGTGGTCTCTAGTTATAACCCTAAAGATTCAACCTAAGTTGCATGCACTTCTAGGGTTTTCTTTTTTTTTAGTTTCAGCAGACCACAAAAGTAAAGTTGGTTCCCTGATGATAATTGGAATCCAATTAATTTGAAATTTTGCGAGTAGATTCCTTTTTCAATTAGTTTTTCAGAGACTATTTTTTGGAATTTTAACTATTTCAATCGAATTTTTAGGGAATTTTGAATATCAGGGGGTTAGATCTGAAATTTTGACCCCTGGTCAGTTTTTCGCTTGGAAACAGTATCAAATGCTTCAAAAATTTGGAAAAAATATGGAAAATAAAGCCAATGCAATCACCTTTCAAACCCACTATTTTTAGTCAAAACAAATTCGCAGATTGCTCGGAATCACTTTTTGAAATTTGAAAAATTTTGAATCTGGGTCAGTCTGACCCCCGTGCACTTCGCGAGTATTTAAAAATTGTATACTTGTATTTTTTTCAAAATAACGGTGGCATTTGAAAGGTGGTTTGAAAATGAATGTTTGGCCCAAATTTTTGAATTTTTTGCTAACTATTTTTTCGGCAATCGAATTTTTAAGTTAGACTTGAAATCTGGCCAAAAATCAGAAGATGGTAGAAAAGCTTTTAAAGAGGTTTAAACTTAAAATCTAAGTTTTCCACCAAAAAGATTTTTTTTTTCAAAAATTTTGCATGTTTTTTTTTTCAAAAAAGAAAATTTTCAAAAGATTCAACGAAAATATCTTTTTTTTTTCTTTTTCCAACTAACCTAGATTCAAACGGAAACCTAATCTAGATTTTTTTTCAAAATTTTTCTTTTTTTTTATTTTTTTTCCACAAAAGAGATTGCAGGAAGTAGATCTAGTCCTAGAGTTTAGAAAATAAACCTAATCTAAGAGAATGTGATGTGCACCTAATTTCTTATCCGCGCTCGTTGTGTGCGCAGATCCTATTCTTTTCCCATTTTTCCTACACATCAAAAACAAAGTAGAGAGAAATGTGTCAGTGGTGTTTTAAAAGATCGAAATCATAGAAAATGACGTTGCCTCCCCGGCAATGGCGCCATTTGACGGAAACTGTTGTCGCGGATTTGAAAGTCGTCAGAATCGTAGTAAAGTCGCGCAAAAACATTCGTCAAAAATAAGTTTGTAAAAATAACGAGACTTTGAGTCCCAGTCGTTCGTCTCTGGGAGGCATTTGTTTATTTCTGAAATCGATCTTCTATTGCTCTACTTTGTTTAGAAACACATGCCGGTTCGTGATTATTACGTATTTAGGTATGACATGCTTAGTTGCAAGAATATTAGGAATTAGAAACAGGCAACATGAATCACGCAAATATAATAACAATCAATAAGCTCATGGTGATTTTACAATATGGAGATATATATATATAAGCATTTTTCATTCATTCAATGGGAGAGTTGTTTGCAACAAGAACTTTAGAGGAAAGCTTGTACATAAATGCTTGAAATTTAAACCTAGCTACCAGAAAATGACTGCATACAAGAATTAATGGGGGGATTTCGCATGCATCATTGGGGGAGAAGTTAAGACTATGCTACTAAGCAGTAATAAAAGCAGTAAAAATCATGAAGAGCATAAACTAAATCTAGCAGAATAAAAGGCATTCAAGGGTGGTCCTCGATGGCCTTGGAGTGGTCGGGAGAAGAATGAGGGGCAGCCAATGTAGCTTAGGCCGACCCTTGGAGAGAGGTAGGGTTGATCCAGCTTCCTGGCATGGAGATGGTGGCCTCCATGGTGGTGCTCAACTCGTGGAGATGGAGTGGAGATGGAAGTGGCTAGCTTAAGTGGAATGAATGCCAAGGAAGTGAATGGCACCAATGGAGTGAATTTTGCCAAGGAAGTGAATGGGTGAAAATGGCCACCCATTGGGTCTTTTTATAGACCTAAGGGAAGCTCTCTAGAGAATTATGGAACTCTCTAGAGAGGCCTATGGTGGGAGCTCGTGGGAGAGTGAGAGAGAGAGGGTGGATGGTGGTTTTTAGATCCACCAAATGTGGATCTAAAAATTGAATGGCTCTTGGTTGCTAATTTGGCAACCAAGGCAACCACACATGGTAGAGAGTTCTAGAGAACTCTAGGCTAGGTATTTTCGTGTGGATGGTGTGTGTGAGTGTGTGTGGGTCGAAACTTAGGTGGCTAGGTTGATTAGGTTAGGTTCTAGCGGGTTTAAGTCAAGGTATGTCTCAAATTAGGGTTATAAACCCTAAGTCACTAAGGTAAAGTGCAATTAAACTTAATACAAGTTTAATTGGGTGTGTGGAAACTTAATTGAGAGTAAAATAACTCAATTAATTTAGGTCTAGGTTAATTGGACTCTCACTGAGTTCAATTGGATAGTGTGTGCTAAGATCAAGGCTCAATTGGACTCAATGAGTCCAATTGAATAGGCTGATGGAATTGACTAAGATCCAAGTCAGTTAGGTTTAGTGAGGACCTAATTAGGTCCTTAGGGAGGTCTAAAGGTGATGTACTAGGGTTAGGGCACCTTAATTTAAGTTCCTATGGGGTTGGAATTGGGTTTAGGGGCCTAGAGATCCAAGATCAAGGCTTAAATCTCAAAATAGGAATTGGAGAGCAGTATAAGACGTCTAATAATAGAATCAGACGTCTTATACTCAAAAATCAGAAGTCCAAACTTGTTGTCTGGACGTCCAATCAGAGTCAAGAAGGATTTCGGGTTTTGTTTTGGGTATTCTGCAGAAATTGGACTTCTGACAAAGTGTCTGGACGTCCAATAACACTGCAGAAGTGAGTTTAAAGTGTGCGGGAGTTGGCTAAGGGTCCTGGACGTCCTAAAACTTATCTGGACATCCAGAGAAGGGTTGGAACTAGGGTTTTAGGGCTTCCTAGGGTGCGGTGATCTAATCTAAGGGTGACTAAGGCTTAGGGAAGTCTCTAGGCTATCTTAGGACTAGGATGGACCTAAGCTCTTCACATTTTACTGCTTTATTCCTACTTAATAGAATAGCAAACCTTTAACTCCCTTACATCATTATTCCTACATCTAATCTAAGCCTTCTACTCCAGCTCTGCTGCAACTCCCGTTATTCCTGATCCAGCTTCAGATCCTGCTCCAGATCAGCTTATTGCCTGCAATTGACATAATGCATTTAATTAGCATATTATAACATTATTTCATGCATAGCTAAAGGAAAGCAGTAAAGATGCGACAATGCTTATGCATGCATGAATTACCCTAACTTATGCTAAGTCCTAGCCTAATTTAGGTCAATTAAGACCTATGATTGCTGCGCAATCATACCCCCATGCCTAAATCTTGCTAGTCCCTAGCAAATACAAGACTAAATTATTTACAGTAAGGGTCCCTAAGGGACTGATTATTTTATTAAGTGTATGCCTAGAGATTTTTCTCCTTTTTGTTTTCATCCTATACTCTAGAAATCCAGACAAATGTGAAAGTGCAGCTATGTAGCTTTTGTAATGGATTCGAGTGAAAAATTGATTCACCTCTAAGGCCTGTACTCCCTCTAGCGCCTTCCCGTGCCCGCACACCGCCAGCAACCGCGTGCCAGCACCTGCAGCACGAGTGGCTGGCTACAGCTTCTCCACCACCACCACTTCATCTCCGCCGGCTGGCCGCCACCGACCTCCTCGCGACGTGCCGCTGCCGCCATTGTGAAGCACTCGTCGAGATGCATCTCTACATGCGACCTCGCCATCAACCGTCGACCCACACTTGCGCACAGAAGAGAGAGATAAAAACCTCTTTTTTCATTCAATTATTAATTACGGAAATGCCATTGTGAAACTTCCTATTCATTTATTTACCAAATTAATATATTAAGGTGAATTTGCATGCATATCTCTCTATTCTTTATAAATTGCTTCTGATTGAGTATTTCATGAATTAGATAATAGCATGCCACATTGATTATCGTAAATAAGGAATGTTTTACAGGAAATTAGTAGTTACCTTGATTATCATTACCAAGATCATTAGAATATTATATTGTGATAATTTTGCATATAAACCCCTTCAGTTTTAATTAATTACTTAGAATGAGAATTCATGAGGGTAACAAGTTGCACTATGGAATATGCATACCCACTGAGATTCCCTAATAAACAAGACACTATTTACTAGTTTAAATAGGCTAATTCCTCCATGTGGAGACGACCTAACTATTCGTGGTTAGATTCTGAAAATTAAAATGTTTTAAAAAGCGATTTTCTACCACACGATTAAATACAATGACACATCAATTTATGTTAAAGTTTTTAACGAAAACGAAGATCGCTCTTTCAGAGACTAAATGGACCAAATTGCAAACTAGGTCAAGATAGACTTTGATTGGGCCCAAATTTTGGTCGAAACCTAATTTAGACCCAAGGAATCTAATGGTAATGTCGAATTTCAGTTTTAAAAAAGTTTGATTGGGAAATTTGCACAGACACCCAAATTAGGGTAAAATTCCATCTGAGGCACTGTTCAAGGTCAAAATGGGTTCAAATGGTCAACCAAGGATACCAAACCTCTCAGAATATTTTTTATGAATTTTAGAGGATTTAGATGAATTTTATCCTGATGGAAACCTCTTTTATTTAGGTAGGTAATTGCACAGCAATCATAGGTCTTAATTGACCTAAATTAGGCTAGGACTTAGTGTAAGTTAGGGTAATTCATGCATGCATAAGCATTACTAGCACCTTTACTACTTTCTTTTAGCTATGCATAAAATAATGCTATAATGTGCTAATTAAGTGCATTATGTCAATTACAGGTAATAAGCTGACCAGAAGGTAGATCTAAAGTTGGATCTGAAGAATAAAGAATAATTGGAGTTGCAGCAGAGCTAGAGCAGAAGACCTAGAATAAGATGTAGTAGAAAATAATGTAAGGGGTTGAGGTATGCTATTCTATTTAAGTAGGAATAAAGCAGTAAATTATGAAGAACTTAGGACCACCCTAGCCCTAGAATAGCCTAGAAGCTTCCCCAAGCCTTAGCCACCCTTAGATTAGGTCACCACACCCTAGGAAACCTTAAAACCCTAATTCTAGCCTTTATCTGGACATCCAGATGAGTTATAAGACGTCCAGAACTCTTAGCTAACTCCCGCACACCTTAAACCCACTTCTGCAGTGTTATTGGACGTCCAGACACTTGGTCAGACGTCCAATCTCTACAGAATACACAAGACAGAACCTAGAAACCCTCCTAACTCTGATTGGACGTCCAGACAAGTCTGGACTTCTAATTTTTCACTATAAGTTGTCTAACACTATTATTAGATGTCCAGAACTGCCCTCCAGACCTTGTTTTGAGATTCAAGCCTTGATCTTAGATCTCTAGCTCCCTAAACCCAATTCTGATCCTGTAGGAACCTAAATTAAGGTGCCCTAACCCTAATACATCACCTCTAGACCTCCCTAAGGATGGACCATGATCCAAGTCAATTAGGTTTAGTGAGGACCTAATTAGGTCCTCACTAAACCTAATTGACTTGGATCATGGTCCATCTCTTCAGCCTATTCAATTGGACTCATTGAGTCCAATTAAGCCCTTATCTCAGCACACACTGTCCAATTGGACTCAGTGAGGGTCCAATTTACCTAGACCTAACTTAATTGAGTTATTTTACTCTCAATTAGGTTTCCACACACCAAATTAAACTTGTATTAAGTTTAATTGCACTTTATCTAAGTGAATTAGGGTTTACAACCCTAATTTTAGACATACCTTGATTTAAACCCACTAAAACCTAACCTAATCAACCTAGCCACCTAAGTTTCGACCCACACACACCCACACACACCATCCACATGAAAATACCTAGCCTAGAGTTCTCTAGAACTCTCTACCATGTGTTGTTGCCTTGGTTGCTAAAATTAGCAACCAAGAGCCATTCAATTTTTAGATCCACATTTGGTGAATCTGAAAACCACCATTCATCCTATCTCTCTCACTCTCTCACAAGCTCCCACCATAGGCCTCTCTGGAGAATTCCATAATCCATAATTCTCTAGAGAGCTTCCCTTAGGTCTATAAAAAGACTTAAGGGGTGGCCATTTGCACCCATCCATCTCTTGGCTTAATTCACTTCCATTTAGGCTAGCTACATTCCAACTCCACGAGTTGCTCACCATGGCCACCACCATCTCCACGCAAGGATGTTGGATCACCTCTCCAACCTCTCTCCAAGGGCCGGTCTAAGCACCATTGGCCGCCCCTCCTTCTCTCAACCATTCAAAGGCCATCAGAGCCCACCTCCGAATGCCCTTATTTCTACTAGATTAGTAGCTAGTTCTTCATAGTTTACATGCTTTTATTACTGCTTAGTAGTGTAGCTCTTTATTCTCCCCCAATGATGCATGCAAAATCCTCCCCATAGATTCATGTATGCGATCATTTTCTGTTAGTTAGATTTATGCTTCCAAGCTTTCCTCTATAAGCTTTCCTCTAGTTCCATGTTGCAAGCACCCTCCTGAATGAATGAAAGAAATTTTTCTATATATATATGTCTATGTGTTGAGAATCACCATGAGCTTATTGCAATATATTTTGTGTGATTAAAGTTGCCTGCTTTTAATTCCTAATATTTTTGCAACTAAGCATGTCGTGCTTAAATATGTAATAACCATAAATCGCCATGCAATTTTAAACAAGTAGAGTGAACGATCGATTTCATATTTGCATAAACGCCTCCCAGAGACGAACGACCGGGACTCCAAGTCTCGTTATTTTTACAAAATCAATTTTTTGACGAACGTTTTAGCATGACTATACTACGATTTCCGATGACTTTAAAATCCGTGAAAACGGCTTCTATCAGCAGGTCTAAAATTAGGGTTTTATGTGCTATTACGGTTCTCTAGGTGAAACCCCGTTTCTATCTATATGGATCCACTTATTAGAGTTTAATGATCATTTGGCCTTCAATTTACCCCTGACAAACCCCATGTTTAATCTATGTTCATGATATGTAGTTAAAAATTATATAATTAACCATGATTTCTCATTTTCCTCTCAAATATGAATAACATGGAATTATGACTCTTAGATGATTATGTACAAGCAATTATCCATCAAATCTGACTAAAAATGGCCAATTAGGGCCTATGATGGTGTTCCCATCATACCCCCATGACTAGCTTTTGCTAGTCCCTTAGCAAAATCCTATGGATCAAGCCAAGTCTCTTGGTCGGATGTACCCGTCAGGATTTCTTACTAAGCCGCATCTCTACAAATCAGATCAAAATACCAACAATAGGCCTAAAGGTACTCAAGTACCCACCAAGATCCAGACCTTACCAACTTTAGCCTGAGTCTACCATGAAGGTTTCTAAGGCCCACAAAAACTACCTAGAGGTTCGTTGACCCCAGAGTTGAAGCACCCGTGCGTAGACATATCATGTCCAGGCTCAGTTTACCAGTGCTTTTTGATTAGAGAGGTAGAAGGATTTTTTCATTTTAAGAGTTTTCTCTCTTTTCTTCTTAGATTTCCCTAAATCCAGCCTTGGATTAGCTCTAAACACAGTTTGTATCAAATTCCTTGTTCCCACCATCAATCTTCGAAGGGTCCCTGGCTTTCGATGCTTCGGGATAGCATCGGCCATCGCAAACCCCAGGACCCTAGCTTTCGACACTTTAGGATAGTGCCACCCACGGCGTTCTGTAGCTAAATTCAGGCCCTGGCAATCAACATTTCTGGATAATCCCTCTCATCACACCTGAACTGGCACAAGGTGCTTACATGCCCCTAGTAGAATATTTAGATATCCTAGGAGACAAGCATCGAGGAGATGATATGTTAATACGCATCCTCAAGGGGAATTTCCCACCTCTCTATGCCAGGAACTCGTCCAATCAGCTTGTGTCTTTGAGCCACTCCTAAGCTAGATATTCAAGACAGCTTTTCAGAGCAAAACACTTTAGGCATGATTTCTTTATTAAGTGCACTAAACCAGACTAGTGTGTGGATTTTGAGTGCTTAGGTTACCAAGCCCTGCAAACCAAAGGGCAGGAAATGAGGCCAAATAATCCCTAAGCCTTAGACCTACTACATCAGCTTCATACTTTCCTTAACCTCTTGTGGACTAATCCGGATCTTAATGAATACGGGAGTGTTTATACCCTGAAAATAGGTCCAAGAGGCCTAAGGTCTGTACTCGTTACTAATCTTTTAAGTTTTAGCCTTCCAAGACTTAATTCATCATCCAATCCAGCCTAGAAGTTAGGTAAATTCCATACTCAATTACAAGGGACTATCTCATTTTTTTCTTTTTGATTGCTCCTTTTCTCTTTCTTTCTTTTTGATGAAACCCCTCCATGAATTAATTCTCACAACAATTGGCACTTTAATGCCCCCCATGCTTAAGATTTGCAATGTCCTCATTGTAAATTAGGTGGGTTCGAGTTTAGTTCAGATCATACATTAGAACAGGTGGGTGGGTGAACAGGTCAGAATGACTACTGCGGATGATTTTTAGCTCTGATACAAGTATCAAAGGTGGAGTCGGCTGTTCTAATGGACGAACCCTAAAGTGCAATAAGATTTTAGTGACAAGATAGGTCAGAAGGGTCTCGATTCTTTCAAAAATGACGGGTTGGGCGTGTGGAGCTCAAAAGGATATGTCATCTACCGTATTATGATGAGTGACAAGAGAAAATATGTGATCGTGGTGGATGAGAATCAGATGGCCACAAATGAGTATCAAATTATGATGAAGAGTCATTCCAGAAGGTCTATGATATGGATCAAGTCAATTTATTTCTGGGTGGCTCTTATGGACTTTTTGTGGAGGAATCACTCGGAAGATGTAACGATCATTAGAGTCGCTCTTTGGAGCCCAGATCAAGATTATTTTATATTAGTCTATTTCTACCGTTCATTCTGATGTCTAGCTAGGGGAGCAGAATCAAACGATCGCGGTTGGAGGGTATCAAAGGAACCTGATGTGAAAGCCAAGGGAAGAACCTTCTCCCTAGCCCCTCCCTCTAACTGGTTGGATTAACCAGAAAGAAATAGATCAAATCGTTTCTTCATCTCAAGACGGGTTCTGGGAGTCTGTAGGTCTTTAGGCTAGCCCACTTAAAGACAGGTTTGATTGTTTATATTGCAAGACACCTTTCTTCCTCCCATTTTGTCATGGATCCTTCCACATCCTATTCGTACTTCCACTCTTACCCTCCTACCACTACTTATTCCCAAAATGATTATTATTCCAACCAGACTCATTCTCATCCATCTTCTAATTGGGATAATCCTAATTATAGATATAGTTTCGAACCTCCGTATTCAGGGCCTAACCCTGGACACCATGATCTTGATTCTTATCATTCTCCGAGCTACATCAATTATAGATCACCGCCCTCATTTGGACAACCTAATATGATCTACAATCAAGAAGGATACGCTGATCCTTACCCTTCCCTTGATTATACTGCATATAGGTCATCACCTCTTTATGGACAACCTGAAATGACCTATTATCAGGGAGGGTATCAAGAACCTCAATTCGTTGGCTCCACTGTACTGAACCCAAACCTGCCCAACCCTGAACCAAACCATTTAGTTCAGGTTAACCAGGTCCAAGATAAGATGTTGGCTAACTTAAGGAATACCATACAATCTTTAGAAGCTCAGTCAACACCTTGCCTTGAAAAATTAGAGCCTCTGATTGAAATGATTAACGATCTTAACAAGTATTTGTTGGATTGGCTTTAGGATGTTAAGGATAAGGACCCAAGTGACTTTTTACTTGGGAAGTTATCAAAATTGAGGATGAGATTTATGATTACTCCAGTCCAATCTTGGGAGGATTCCCAGGATGAACCCTTGTCAGGAGGGTCGACGTCAAAATCTGCTCAGGCACTTGTAGGGGGGACATGTTTTACAAGACCAGGGTTAACCAAGTTGTTCTAGAGAAATCAAATAAAGATGAACTAATTTCTTCATATAAGATCCCTGAGTCGGGGAACGAGGAAACATATGTCTCTATGGAACAAAAAGTGATTAATGATTTTGAGACATACACTAATGTAGATTTAGAATTCTTTGATTCTAAAGGTGAAGAATCATTATGCGAAGTCTCACCTGAGTTTACAACACACTATTTCAATGAGACGACTGGACCTAAGAAATTCGATGAATCATTTGATGGCCCTAAAATTGAGAAATTTGATCATGTTGGGGCTCGCATGGCGGATTCAAATCCTATTATTAAGGATTCAATTCAAAGCCCCATTCTTCAATCACACCCCATTGAGCATATTGATGATTTTAATTTTGAAATCACTAGACCTAAGTCAATTTTGATTCAGCCATCAATCTTGGACTTGGAAATTTTAAATGGGGTAATTATCATGCAAGAGGTCACAGAATCTGAAGTCCTGATTGCGGAGCATAGGAATTGGGAAATGATGATATAGGAAGCCAATTCCAAAGGAAGTAGAAGATCGAGTCTAAGGGTTCCATTTTGTCTGAAACCACCAACCTTCTACCAGGACCCTTATGACATTTTTGACTCAGAGGATGTCCAACCGAAGCAAAAATTCATTGATTATCCTTTTGAGCTTGATTTCTCTATTATCCGACTTTTTGGACTCGGGTTGCATCCTCACAAATCGCAGACCTAACCCTGCTTGCATAGTGTTCTTAGGTTCTAGGTAATTTTTATCTAGAACCTTAGACATACTCAACCATGGGGTATGGGTCTGCACCACAATCTGGTCCACATCTGTGGACATCTGCTGGTAGGTCTTGAGGTGAATCATTTTTTCCTAATTCTGACCTGCACCTGTGAATTCTTTATTTCATCTTCTTTGTATAGTGTGCCTAGTTGAAGGCACTAACTTCAGCACGTATACAGTCTCTTTTTCATCTCGGAGCCAATTGTTAATCACGAAATTCATGTGCTTTCTTCTCTACTCCACTCTATTTTATGTCTTTTTAATACAATGAGGACATTGCATTTGATAGACTTGGCGGGGTGGATATCATTATCTGAATCACCTTATTAGCTTCGTTGATCCTTTTTATTTTCTCTTTATTTTTGAAAAAAAAAAAGTTGAATTAGGAAAGAGAACTTGGGCTTTAGAAAATTTTCAATCTTAGAGAACAAAACTGTATGACCTGAACACTTAAACCCTTCAGGTCTTCGGGCTTAATCAGCCCGGGTGTCCACTAAAATGTGGACTTGTTTCTTGAGTCCTGGCCATTCTAAATTCAAATTTTAATTGGTTAATAAGTTGGGGTGATAAGTACACGACTTATCAACCTACCCTCTGATCTGAGGGGATTTTACGTCTAAGCATCTACACACTAAGTGCACCGACTCACTTTTCGATGATTTTTACGGAAATTGGGTACCTAATGAACCTTCTAGGGTGGTATGACTAGCAAGTTATCATGGATAACAGCCCATTGGTCGGTTGTCCAGAGCCCAGCCACACGACCATTCTTTTCCTGCTACCTTTAGGTAAATCTTAGATCAGAGAAGTCACCTACTTAGAAAAAAAAAAGAAAAGAAAAATATCCAAAAAGAGAAATAGAAAAATAGAAAAGAAGAAAAGAAAAAAAAAAGAAATAAGCATCACTTCACCGCACGAGTATGGCTAGCAAGTTATCGTGGGTAACAGCCCATTAGTCGGATGTCCAGAGCCCAGCTCACAAAAATGCACGTTTAATTGCAAACACTTAGGAAGAAGTGGAGAAGTGGAATAAACTAGGGAGATATATACTGGGTTCTTTTAAGGTCATCTAGGGGTGTAGAAACCCGAAGTATGTTCTAATTGCCAATCAATGAGTATATCACATTCACAAAAAGATGCTTAGAACTTATAGTTCTCTTCGTGTCTTGGGTAGGTTGAGTAGCCGTAGAAAGCTGCTCCGAAACCCTAAACTCAAAAATCCAAAAAAAATTAGAAAAGAAGAAAAAGAAAAAGAAAATGATCCTTTTTATTTTGAATAAGGCGAGGGCTTGAGGCAATCTGCATTTTGGTAGACACACGAGTGCTGTTGTGTCTCTGCAGTTGAGGCCTTAGTTGAAATTCTTAAGTGTTGAAAAATAACCATGGCCTAAGAAATCTTATTCTAATTCTCTTATAAATAGCATGTTTTGCTAGGGACTAGCACAAGATAGGCATGGGGATGTAATGTAAATACATTTATATCACATAAATCGTCTATGTGTGTGTGTTCTTAAATGTATAGTTGCATCATGCATTATAAATATTACATAACATGCATCATCTAACATTTAGGTTAGATTGTATGAAGTTTAGGTTAATTTTCTCTTTTTGTGGTTAGGTAGCAAGACAATATCATATCAGGGCCTCGGATTGAAGATCCAACCGTACGGATCTGATCAGGGCGACGATTGGAGTTCAACGACTCCAAGATCACTCTAATCGGACTTCCATAGCATCAGATGCAGTCTAAGAAATATCAGAGGTCAAGGAGCCAAGATGGTGTAAATTCGTACTTTAGATGACAAATTCGACTGCATGGATGGGTTCGAACCGACAATCGCAACCCAACGACTCAAAAATCAATTCAATCCGACATCTGTGGCACCACCTACAAGCATATAAAGATGGATAGCCAAGATGGTGCCACATGGCACCATCCTAACCGCCCAAACCAGCCAAAGGACCGCCACTGCCCCTCTCTCCTCAAATGAACGTTCAATCTCAGCTATTGGATCTCAATCCAACGGCTGAGATTCTCTCTAGTCGTACCCCTTCATCTCTAAAGAATGAGGCCAAGAGACGATCTCGACCGTTGGATTTAAATCCAACAGCCGAGAGAGCACATGGAGGAATTCTGAAGCTCGCCTCAAACGGCTCCTCAACGCAGCGGATAAGGCACTACATGCCCACCAGTCGCGCATTCAAGTCTCTACGGGGTGCCCTCTCCTTGCGCACAAGGGTGCAATTGAGTCGTTCGATCATGAATGAACGGCGTAGATGCGGGCCATGTCGCACATAGCGCGGATGCATGATCAGACACACGAGAGGGACATGCATTCTCAAGTGCGATCAGCACGCGATCTCAGCCCTCCATCAACGATCAAACGACTAAGGAGAGGTAAGCGCCGCGTGCATGAAGAAGAAGCGACGCTAAGGGCTTTTAAGCCATCCGATCGCTTAATTGAACGGCTGAGAGCATGCGATGAGCGAGATCAGGGCTTATGCATTGAGTGCGCGGGGAGAGGAGAAGGTGGCACGTGCGTGGATCTAAGCCCACGTTTGGGGCCTTTAGTGATGCTTAAATCCACCACTAAAGACCCTGAATTAATGTTTTAAAACATAAAATGACCAAATTACCCTCAATCCCTACAACTATAAAAGGAGACCCCTACCACTCGAATTCTTCATCCCTTTCTCTCTTCTCTTACCCCTCCAAGGCTCTACAAGGTGGTCCCAAACCCAGGATGCTCCATTAGAGTTACAAAAGTAATTTTCCATCTTCTCACCTCCTTCGTGGAGCATCCCGTAGTTGTCTTCTCAACGCCATTCGACAAGCAGATCCCACTACGAGGTTGCCCTACCCCATCCTTCATCGTCCGTCATCATTCTCCTTCATCCAGCATCTCACCATGTTCTTCCAGATGCTCTATCAACGCGACTCATCCTCCAAGCAGCCATCGAGGAGGATAATTTCTTACCTTCCTTCTCATTACTACTTTCTAGAGTATATTTACCACTTTCTAGTTGTAAGATTTCTTGCTTTCTAGTGAAACGAGTAGTTGTAATGAATTCGATTCAATGATTATGAAATACCTGTTCATTCTCCCTCTATTTTGTCTTTATTTGTATTATTCTCTCTCTCTTCTATTCTTTATTCTTTAAGTAGATACTAATGTAGATTCAATTCAACTAGCTAATTTGCTTCGTGACAACAAAACAAACGCAGTTTCTAATCAAGCATCCTCCTCCCTGTGTTCGGCCCGGAATTCCTTGAGTTTCAGTAAAATTATCTGTTGACGGATTTTTCTCACAAATTACACTATAACGACGGGTTTTCCAAACTGAAATCTATTTGCGACGATTTCCCGCCTCAACATAATATAACTCTGAATCCCGTTGAATGTCATCTTGTTCCCCAAAATCCTTGTGTATGTCCTTAAGATCAAAGGTGAAAGCCTTCAATACTCTCAATTCACTAGAATCATGCTCGGCTAAATTGAGATCCTCCATCATGCGGAAAATTTCCAATTCTGGTTCTAGGTTTTCTACTAGCAAAATGGTCATGAGATCCTGAATTAAACCTAGTTGTTCTGAATAGCATTTTCCTTTTCCTTTAGATGATGCCTCAAAAATATTAATCTCAGTTCCCTTATCTCCAGAGGCAATTACCATGTGTTCTGATTCATAATTGATTATGGCTCCTGCAGTAGCCAAGAAGGGTCTCCCCAAAATCAAGGGCATATCTTGTATTTGTTGTGGCGCATCCATGTCAAAAACTAGGAAATTAGCTAAGTAGCTAAAATCCTTGACTCTAATTACCACATCCTCTACCAGCCCAATCGGGGTGATTACGGTTCAGTCAGGTAATTGCAGAGTAACATCAGTGGGTTTTAGCTATCGTAGCTGTAGTTTCTTAAATAGGGCAGTCGAGATTAGGTTGACTGAAGTGCCAAGATCCAGTACAGCCCGCTTGGAATTTGTACCACCGATCTTGTAGGGGATCAGCAAGGTACCTGGATTGGATTTCTTAGGAGGTAGACTATTTTGGATTATGGCACTCACATTTTCAGACAGTACTACCTTCCTTTGCGAGGGTTCCTCCACCTCTTTTTTGGATGAGTCAGGCGAGGTGGAGTTGAGAGTGAGGATATCTAGTAACGAGATAGTGACTTGCATATTCCTCAATGGTCCTGTTATATCAGATTCTGATATTCCTCCAGTGTGGAGGTGGGATAAGATTTGGGATAGGGAAATGGGTTGTCTATCTTGGGTGATGGGTTTCTGTTTCCACTTCTTGGTTCTATCCTCGACCTTGTTGCGTTGATCATGGGTTGGGTAAGATTTGGGAGATGGGCCTCGAGGCCTAGCCTTTCGACCTTTTCTCATGCCCATAACATTGATCATAGCACAATCATGATGCAGAGGCAGAGGAGAGAGAATTGGACCCTGTTGCTGAACAATACGATAAGTCATGGAGACTTGATTCGGATCAACTGAGGTGGATGCCCTAAACACGCAGGTATGAGTCGATGGGCCTAGCTGAGTGTAGCATGATTGAACCTAGATTTGATTTACCACATGTTTTTGGGTCAACATGTTTGTATTTAGCAGAGGTTGGGAAGGAAGTACACCAGGTTAGCGAGTCCACGTCATCTGTGTAAGTTGATTTCAAACCTTTGTGATCTCGTCTTTGTGCTATTTCTAGATGGCCATGTTGGTCATCTGGATGTCAGCCAGGGCTTGCAAAATCAAGCTCATTTGATTTTCCTTGCTAGGCCTAGATTGGTAATTCGGATTGGGCCTAGGCTGATTAGGATGATATGGGTGTAGAGCCTGTGGTCGGGGTTGGAATTGAGGTCTTGTGTTCTGATTATTTCCTGACCATGCAAAGTTGGGATGATTGTGCCATCCAAGGTTATAGGTGTTATAGAATGGATCATTCTAGATGGTGTGGAGATCCTCGCAGGTCTGAGGAACTCCAGAAAAGTCAGAATATGAGGGTACAGAGTTCCCCCAACTGGAGTAGGTGGGTTCGGAGTTTCCTCCGAAACTGGGATCAGATGGGGGTGGATATAGGTCCATCTCCTGGTGAGAGTGGTAGTAAATGTTATGCACAGCTTCCCTACCTGTGGGTGGTTGCACATATTAACATCAAGAAATGCGTTTAATTAATTTGTTCGTTGTAGCGTGTGCTTACGACATCAATTTTACAAAGAATAATCACACAGGAGTACGAGTGTCAAACACAAGGAGGCAAGAAATCAAATCACTTAATCGCTTCAATGTCACAAAATATGTCATTTAGTTTGCTTGCAAAGACAGAGAGAGATAGGGTTAGAAATTCACGATAAAGAGGTGATAATGGATAACTAAGAAACCAAGCAAGATAATCTATTGCAAAAGATAGAACTATTTTACAACTATAACACTAGAGGAAAGCCTAAAAATAATATAAACATTAAACTAAAGTGACAAATAGAGAGGTGAGGCAGCCACGGCGGTAGAGGGGCTTCCGTCAACGGCTCGGCATCTCCAAGACCTTGCTTGGGAGCTCTATAGAGTGGTAGTGTTCCTAGGTAGAAGGTGGTAAGAGGTAGGAGGGGTAAGGACCTTTCTATAGTGGAGGAGAAGAGATTTTTGTCGTCCATGGTCAATAATGGCATTTAATTCGTCGCTGAAGCTCCGCTGCAAGCATTACTAAAGGACCCAACTAATGTGCCCGCTGGCGCTCGCAACTATCGCACGTAGTAGAAGGTGAGTCGTCCGATGCTTCATCAACAGTCGAGATGAGATGCTGAGATCGCACGCTGCTTTAAGACGTCTAGGCTCACACTCGACTGTCGGATCTGCATCATAGGGTTGAGATTGCATGCAAGATCATGCTTCAGATCGTGCCTTGGGTGCGCGTATGATCGGGCGTCAGCGCGGGAGTCAGGGTGCACGTGGATGCATCGAGAGCTTCTGGCTACACCACGTAACCTCCATCAGAGCTGCTCGCTTGCGATCGAACAGCTTTAATCGATTGAAGCGCATTCTTGCAAGGATTTGGAAGCACGGTGGTTTTCAAACGCTCGCCACTCACTTGCGATCGCGGCTCTCACCCGTTGCGCTATCCTCGTGGATTGTCATGAAGATGCGCTCGACGTCGACCGTTGGATGAATCTCACGGTCAAGGCTGAGGCGAGGCGTGGCGCAACCCTCGCCATAGAATCTTCATCTGACAATGGAAAGGCATCGTTGGAAGGCCGTCATCAGATTTAAGGCACATAGGTGTGGCGCGGATGACCGCCACGTGGTGCAACGAGGACCGTTGATCATCAATTCAACAGTCAGGACTTCTTCAACTTGTTGCGGGAGCTACGGAGTGATTTTAAGTCCGTTGGACTCCGTTCGTCGATCTGGATCCATTCGTACGGTTCGATTTCTCATCTGAGACCTATTTCAATACACACATGTACACATGGTTGTTAAACATTAATTATAAGCAATCTTAATGCAGGAATAACACAATATGCATGCAATGCTCCCAAGCCCACTATAATATGACATTAATGCCATGTGCCCTCGAAATTGAGTCTAATTGATAGAATTATCGTCATTATATGTAGAGTCATCACATATGTGTTTTGTTAAGTGGCAGTGGTTCTCTGCAGATGTCGAGTCAAATCGTCCACCTTTTTCTCGATGATCGAAACCTTATCCAGGCGACTAGCCACCAATTCTAGATCGACGGATGCGGATAGGCCTTGAGTCTCGTGTGCCCCTCGTGTGTTTGTCAATGCAGCCGATAAGCTGTTATCACCGACAACTTGTCAACCATACCACCCTAGAAGGTTTATTAGGTACCCAATTTCCGTTAGAATCGCCGATGAGCGAGTCAGTGCAAAATGTGTGTAGATACTTAAACTAAAAATTCCCCCAAATCAGAGGGCAGATTGATAAGTTGTATATCTATCACCCTACTTTATTGACTAAATTAATATAAATTGTGGTGGCGAGGACTCAAGACCAAGTCTACATTTTAGTGGACACCTGGACTAATTAAGTCCAAAGACCTTAATAGTCTAAGCGTTTAGGTTCCTAACGTATCATTTCCTAAAGTTAACAAGCTCCTAATACCTAAGTTTTCTTTTCCTAAATTTTTTTTTTGAATAAAAAGAAATAAAAATTAGTTCAAGCTAACAATTTTTGTACTCAGATCATGAGAATTACCACCCCCCTATGCCTATCTTAGACAATGTCCTCATTAGAAATTAAATGTATGTAAGAGGGTAAGGAAAGAAATCACCTGAGTTGTAACCATGTATCCAGTCAGCTTGGAACCTCTAGGTTTCCTCCCAAGAAGTGTTGAGTTTATTGCCTCCAGTTGGGCGAAGTTCCAATCCAACCCTCAATGAGGGTTACAACTTCCTTCGGGCAACTTCCTTCTTTAGCCATTAACTGTAAAGGTTTGCCCAGTCTTGGGATTAGCAATTTCTATTGCCCCTTTGCAATAAGTCTGATCATTTGATACAGTTCCGTCCACTTAGATCTCAGTTTCCCAAGAAAGAGCTTAAGTCTTACATCAAAAAGGCAGACTTGCTGATTCAGTTCAAAGATTTTTCTATTAATGTGCTTGTCGTGGACAGCTTTCATCTTCTCCTTATAAAGTCGATTATTCTCATAAGCGTCCCAACAGTTATCCTCGAGCTCGGAGAGTTGAAGCTTCCTTTGAGTTCCAGCCTTCTGGGAATCCATATTACACTGTTTAACAACCCAGTATGCCCAGTGCTCCAACTCGATCGGAAGGTGGCAAGCTTTGCTAAAGACCAATAGATTTGGTGATATGCCTATCAGGGTCTTAAAAGCAGTCCTATATGCCCAAAGGACATCATCCAATTGTGTGGACCAATCCTTCCGGTTAGGTCCCACAATCTTTTGTAGAATATTCTTAATTTGCCTATTTGAGACCTCAGTTTTCCCATTCGTTTGCGGGTGATACGGGGTGGCAATGCAATGAGTGACCCTATATTTCTTAAGGCACGAATTTGTGCATTAATGAAGTGACTCCTACCATCGCTGATCATGGCCTTAGGTATCCCAAACTGGGAAAAGACATTTTTCTTAACAAAGTCCATGACAACCTTATGGTCACATTTTCGGGTAGGTATGGCCTCAATCCATTTCGAGATGTAGTCCACTGAAACTAGTATATACTTGAAGTCATTTGATGATGGGAAGGGTCCCATGAAATCAATGCCCCAGACACCAAAAATTTTGATGATCAGAATGGGTTGTAGAGGCATCATATCATTTTTGGTCATGGTCCCTAGGGTCTGGCATCTAGTGCAAGTCTTTGCAAAGTTATGTGCATCCTTGAATAGTGATGGCCAGTAAAAATCAGATTGCAAAACTTTTGCAACCGTCTGCTTCCCAGAGAAGTGGCCACCACAAGCTTGGTCATGACAGAAGGATAACACACTTTGAACCTCCTCTTCAGGGATAAACCTCCTAATGATGTAATCAGCACAAAGTCTAAATAGCATAGGATCATCCCAAATATAATATTTGGCCTCAACCAAGAACTTATCCTGCAGCGGTCTAGACCATCCATGCGGAATCCACCCAACAACTAAATAATTGACTAAGTCTACATACCAGAGTAGACTCTTTCCATGCACAGCTAGAATTTGTTCATCAGGAAATGTGTCAGTTAAGGGTAGTGAGGGTCCAATGTGTTTCGGTTGAAGTCTGGATAGGTGGTCTGCTACAACATTCTTGGATCTGGTTTTGTCGCGTATTTTCAGCTCAAATTCCTGCTGGAGTAGGATTCATCTGATCAGCCTGGGTTTAGCATCCTTTTTAGCTAACAAATGTCAGATAGCCGAGTGGTCAGTGTAAATGATCACGTAGGATCTTAGAAGGTATGATTTGAACTTTTCCAATCCAAGAACTGCGGCAAGCAGCTCTTTTTCTGTTACAGTGTAATTTCGTTGAGCCTCATCCAAAGTTTTGCTCATGTAGTAGATCACCACGGGTTTCTTCTCTTGTCTTTGTCCGAGGACTGCTCCAATAGTAAAGTCTGATGCATCACACATTATCTCAAAGTCCTAGGACCAGTCGAGGGGTTGTAAAATAGGTGCAGTCGAGACTATATCCCTTAAGGTAGTGTAGGCCTTGATGCAATCAGGTGTCATGTTAAAGAGCACATCATTGGCTAGAAGGTCAGTCACGGGCTTGGATAGTTTGGAAAAATCTTTTATAAACCTTCTGTAGAAGCCAATGTGTCCTAGGAAGGATCTGATTTGCTTAACTGAGCTAGGAGGTGGAAGTTTGTAAATCAAATCAACCTTAGCTCGGTCAACTTCTATGCCCCTATGTGAGATGATGTGACCAAGGAAAATCCCTTCTTGAACCATAAAGTGGCTCTTTTCCCAGGTTAAAACCAGGTTGACCTCGATACATCATTTCAGGATTTTGTCTAGGTTACTAAGACAATGGTCAAATGAGTCTCCAAAAATGGAGAAATCATCCATAAAGACCTCCAAATATTCACCTACCATCTCCAAGAAGATGGCTAGCATGCAACGCTGAAAGGTAGCAGCTATGTTGCATAACCCGAATGGCATACGGCAGAATGCAAATGTGCCATACGGGCAAGTGAACGTGGTCTTCTCTTGGTCCTCTGGTGCAATAGCAACCTAGTTATATCTTGAATATCCATCCAGGAAGCAAAAATATTTTCACCCTACCAGTCATTCGAGAATCTGGTCAATGAATGGCAAAGGGAAACGGTCCTTTTTAGTGGCTTCATTAAGCTTCCTATAGTCAATACACATTCGACATGCAATGGTTGTGCTGGCGGGGATGGATTCGCTCGGGTCATTTGTGACCACAGTGAGCCTGGCCTTCTTTGGGACCACTTGAGTAGGGCTCACCCAGGGGCTGTCGAAAATCAGGTAAATGATTTCCGCATCAAGCCACTTGATTATTTCTTTTTTAACGATCTCTCGCATGTTCGAGTTTAGTCTCCTTTGCGTTTAGTGAGAAGGTTGAGCCCCATCTTACAAATAGATCTTGTGAGTGCAATAAGTAGGGCTAATTCCCCTTAAATCAGAAACTATCCACCCAATTACTACCCGATGCTCAGAAAGAGTAGTAGTCCTATAGTCAATACACATTCGACATGCAATGGTTGTGCTGGCGGGGATGGATTCGCTCGGGTCATTTGTGACCACAGTGAGCCTGGCCTTCTTTGGGACCACTTGAGTAGGGCTCACCCAGGGGCTGTCGAAAATCAGGTAAATGATTTCCGCATCAAGCCACTTGATTATTTCTTTTTTAACGATCTCTCGCATGTTCGAGTTTAGTCTCCTTTGCGTTTAGTGAGAAGGTTGAGCCCCATCTTACAAATAGATCTTGTGAGTGCAATAAGTAGGGCTAATTCCCCTTAAATCAGAAACTATCCACCCAATTACTACCCGATGCTCAGAAAGAGTAGTAGTCAACCTAAGTTCTTGGTCCTTGGTTAGGTGTGCATTGATAATCACAGGGAAAGTATGATCAGGTACTAGGAATACATACTTAAAGTTATTGGGCAAAGGTTTCGATTCAGGTGCAGGTGGTACAATGTTTGACGGGTAAGGGAAGGGAGGGAGTTGAGTGACATCAACCTCCTCAAATGGATGTTACCGATGGTAATCAGTTCTACAAAGGTTTGCAACCTCTAGAGTTTGGGATGGGTTAGGATAGTCTAAAACTAGTTGAGTCAGATGTTCCTCTAAAGAACTTATAGTTAGGCATTCTTTAACCAGCGTTTCCATAGGATCGTATTCCTCGACCCAATCATAATCGAAAGATTTAGTTGCCTTGAAGATGTCCAATTGCATCTTCCTATCTCCAAAGACAATTTCCATACATCCTGTGTCAAGGTCAAGGTTAGCCTTGGCCATAGCCAAAAAGGATTTGCCTAGGATGATGGGTGTGTTTTGTAGTTGTTCAGGGACTTCCATGTCAAGGATTAAGAAGTCAACCAGGAAGTAGAAGTCTTTAACCCAAACAATTACATCCTGGACTACCCCTTTCGAGGTTTTCTCATATCAATCGGCCAGTTGGATAGTCATAGGTGTGGGCTTTAATCCTCCAAACCCAAACTGGTGATAAAGGGTAGTCAAGATCAACATTATTGAAGCATCAAATTCTTGGAGTGCTCTGTCAAAAGTCATGTCACCAATATTACATGAGATCAAGGGTGCTCCAGGGTCAATACTTTTAGGAGGTAGGCTACTTAATATCACCTAACTAGCCTACTCAAATAGCACTACCTTCCTAGGTTCTTGGGTTCTCGGCTTATGCTTGGGTGTGCAAACATCCTTCAAAAGCTTTGCGTAAGCCGAGATATGTTTGATTGCTTCGAGGAGAGGTATATTGATCTGTACTTGCTTGAAAATCTCTAACAACTCCTCGTTCTCAACCACATTTTTGTTCTTCTTTACCTTATCCAAGGCTTCAGGGTATGGGATTTGGGTTTGAACCTAGTCAAGTTCATGATCCTTAGGTTCCTCCAGTTCATCCTTAGAATCAAGCATCTCAGGTAGTGAGGTGATGGGAGGGGTCGGCCATTTGGGGTCCTAGGTTTGAGTGACACTTCTTAAGGTAACCGCACTAGTTGAGGCATTGGAACCAGGGTTAGGTCCTTGAGAAGAAGAAGAAGAAGCGGTAAAACCAAGGGGTGTCTATGGGGCTTGAAGAATCATATGGGCTTACCTCTGATTTGGTTGGAACCCTTGAGGATTATGGCCACTATTCATTACATTCCTAGGGTTCGGTTGTGGCTGAGAAGGAAGGGACCCCAGTTGTTTGTTATCCAATAGCTGGCTCAATTGTCCCTTCACTAAAGCCATCTCCTTCCGATGTTTCTGATTCATATCAGCCATCATTTTCATCAGAGTGTCCATTTGGTTTTGTTGTGTAGGAGCCACCCTATTCTAGTTATTGGATCGTCTAGCAGGTAGACCTTGCTGATAGGAGGGAGGGTTCGGCCTGGGTTGGCTCTAGAGTTGGTTTGATTTTTGGTTCGACCAGGTAAAATTAGGGTGCTTACACCATCCAGGGTTGTAAGTGTTGGAGAAAGGGTCAGGCTTAGAATATCCCTGGATGGCATGGTCATCTTCAAAGGTAGAATGTGTCGAAGGGGAGGGGAAAGAATAATCAGGGTTTGAGGGAGTAAATGTTCCTCCCTAGAATATGGTCAGGGTTTGTTCTAGGTGCACTTGGTTCACAGACTAAACCAGGTAGATATTGTGTGCTCTCTTCACTAGGGAGAAGTTCTGCAATGGGGTTCAGGATTGGTTTAATAGCTCATCAATTTTTTTATCCACCAACTCAACACGATCCAATTTCTTTCCTATAATGTCCATGTCAACCATTCCAGAATTAGTTTGCACCTCATAAATTCCACCACGAGGTTGACTAGACTGATTAAATTATGTCATGGAGGCATTATTAAGCAAGTTCTCACTCATAGATTCAAAGAGCTCGAACGTGCTTTCCTCATCCTTATTTAGAAAATTGCCTCCATATAAGGCATTGTTGAACGGGATTTAAAAGCTGAAAATTTGAGTTTTGAAAACCCTATCGTTGTAGTCGCATAAAAATCTATCAAACATAATTTAACCGAAACTCTGGTGAGTCCCGAGTCAAACACAGGGAGGCGTACGTTTGATCAAAAATCGCGTTTATATTTGTTGTCTTGAAGTAGATTAGCTAATTGAATTAAATCTACGCTAGCTATCTACTTAAAGAATAATTAACAGAAGAGAGAGAAAGAATAATACAAATAAAGAGAACTTAGGGAGAAAATGAACAAATATTTCATAGCCACAAATCTATGTTCATTACAACTACTTGCTATACTAAAAAGCAGGAACTCTAATCTAGAAAGCGATAAAGAGAAGAGGGAGAGAAATTATCCTCCTCGACGGCTGCTTAGAGGACGAACCGCATTGACAGAGCTCTTAGATGAGGATAGTGAGATGCTAGACGAAAGAAGACGAAGACGGAGGACAGAGTAGGGTGACATCATAGTGGGATCAACTTCCTGAATGGTGGTGAGAGGACAACCGCAAGATGCTCTACGAATGGGATGAGAAGGTGGAAATTTTATTTCTTTAACTCTAATGGAGCATCCCGGGTTTGAGGCAAGCTCATAGAGCTTTGGAGGGGGTGAGAGAAGAGAGGAAGAGATGAAGAATGAGGTGGTACAGGTGGCCTTATATAGTTGTAGGAATGGGGGCATAAAGGTCACTTTAAAGCTTTACAAAATAAATAATGGGGTCTTTAGTGGCGGATATAAACATCATTAAAGACCCACGTTGTTAAAGCACGCGTACGCCCTCGCCACCTTGCCTTCAGCTGCAAGTGCTTCATCGCGCACACACCATCTTAGTCGTCTGATCGAACTGGCTTAGAGCACGTAAGCCGCTTCACCTTCAACGTTACACGCCCCCACACGTGCGATGGTGCATCTGATAGTGCATCATCGCGTGCATCCGTGCTGCGCTTCCATCCGGTGCTCGAGAAAGTAATACGTTGCGCTCGCATCCACCGTTCCCTCTGATCTGATGGTTGAATTGAGAGTAGCGCACTCACCTCTTCGATTTTAGGCAGGCGAGGTCTCGACCGCGCGACCTCCCTTTCCACGTACGCGCGCTCGACTGCTGCACCACCATCCTTTCTTTGTCGCATTTGTTGATTTCCATCCACGCGCTCTCAGCCATTGGATGGATGATCCAACAGCTAAGATTACTTGATCGGAGGAAGAAGGGCTGCAAGCATTGCTGGGGCGATTTGGGTGGCTAGGATGGCACCATGTGGTGCTGTCCTAGCCGTTCATCTCTTCTTACTTGTAGATGGTGCCACCAATGTCAGATTGGACTGATTTTTGCATTGTTGTGTTGCGATCGTCGATCCATACCCATCCGTGCAATTGGATTTGTCGTCTAAGGTACAATTTTACACTACCTTGGCCCTTGACCTTTGATCTTTCTGGGAATGCATCTGATGCTAGAGAGGTTCGATTGGGATGATCTAGGAGCTGCTGAACTCCAATCGTCACCCTAATCAGATCCATACGGTTGGGTCTCAAATCCGAGGCCTCGATAAATGTTGCCATGTTCCCTTACCATAAAAAGATTTATACAATCTAACCTAAATGCATGATGATGCATGTTATGTAATATTTATAATGCATGAAAACATGCATAAATAGACATTTTTGGTCAATTAGATGTGTGTACATCACACCCTCACTCCTATCTTTTTCTAATCCCTAACAAAGCTACATGATATTTATAAAAGAATTAGGATTAGATTTCTTGGGCAAAAGTTATTTTTCAAGGTAGAAAATTTCTACTAAGACCTGAACTACAGAGAAAAAATAGTGCACAGGTTTCTACCACAATGCAGGTCACTCAAGTCCTTGCCTTATTCAAAAGCAAAAGCATCTTTTTCCTTTTCTTCTTTTTCTTTTTTCTTTTTTTTTGGAATTTTTGATTTTAAGGTTTCGAGGTTGCTTTCTACGGCTACCCAACCCACCCAAGACTCGAAGAGAACTCTAAGTGCTAGGCATCTTTTTATGTGAATGTGATAGACCCACTGATCGGCAGTCAGAACGGACTTCAGGTTTTTACGTCCCTAAGTGACCTTGAAAAAAAATTATGCCTAAAGGTTTATCTATCCAACCGGTAGCTTTCTCCCTACTTTTTAATTTTATGGGGTCAATACAAGGGCGAACCCAATGTATATCTCCCCAACTTATTCTATTTCTCTGCTTCTTCCTAAGTGTTTGGAATTAAATGTGCATTTTTGTGAGCTTTGTTTTGGACAACCGACTGATGAGTTGTTACCATCGACAACTTACCAGCCATACTCATGCGGTGAAATGTGATTTTTTTTTTCTTCTTTTCTTCTTTTCTATTTCTTTTTCTTTTCTTTTTGGATATTTTTTACTTTTTCTTTTTTATTTAAGTAGGTAGCATCCCTGATCTAAGATTTAGTTAAAGGCAGCAGGAAGAGAATGGCAAAGTGGTTGGGCTCTGGACAACCAGTCGATGAGCTGTTACCATTAACAACTTTCCAGCCATACCACCCTAGAAGGTTCATTAGCTACCCAATTTTCATTAAAATCGCCAAAAAGTTAGTCAGTGCAAAGAGTGTATAGATGCTTTACACTTACAATCCCCTTAAATTAGAGAGCAGGTTGATAAGTTGTGTACTTATCATCCCAACCTATTTAATCAATTAGAAATAGATTTACGAATGGCGAGGACTCGAGAAACAAGTCCACATTTTAGTAGACACCTGGGCTGATTAAGCTCAAAAACCTGAAGTCTAAGTGTTCGGGTCCTACTGTATTATTTCCTAAGGTTGAAAATTTTTAAAGCCCAAGTTTTCTTTTATTAATTCAATTTATTTATTTTTTTATTTTATTTTTCGAAAATAAAAAGAAACTAAAAAGAATCTACAGAGCTAACAAGATGATTTAGATAATGATATCTACCCCCTCATTTCTATCTAATGCAATGTCCTCATTGTATTAAAAAGACATACAATAAAGTGGAGTAGAGTAGAAAGCACCTGAATTTCATGATTACCCGGTCAGCTCCTAGATGAAAAGAAACTGTATATATGCTGAATTTAGTGCCTTCAACTATGCACACTATACAAACAAAGAGGAAATAAAGAATTCACAAATGCAAGTTAGGATCAAGATTAAAAAAAAATCTATTTTTGGACTTGCCATGAGAAGATGTCCACAGATGTGGACGAGGTTGTGATGCAAACCCATGCCCCATGGTCGATTATATCTAAGGTTCTAGATAAAAATTACCCAAAACCTAAGATCAGTATGCAAGCGAGGTTGGGCCTACGGTTTGTGAGGATGCAACCCAAGTCCAAAAAGTCGGACGATAAGACAATCAAGATCAAAAAGATAATCAGTGAATTTGTGCTTGGGTTACACATCCCCAAAATCAAAAATGTCATAAGGGTCCGGATAAAAGGTTGGTGGTTTTAAGTATATAGGAACCCTTAGATTTAGACTTCTACTTCCCCCGGAATTGGCTTCCCATATCTTCATTTCCAAATTCCTATCCTCCACAATCAGGATTTCAGATTCTGGGACCTCCTGCATGTTTATCACCCCATCTAAAATTTCCAAGTCCAAGATTTGTGGCTAAATCAGAATTGACTTGGGTCTAGTGATCTCAAAAACCAAATCGTCAATATGCTCAATGGGGTGTGAATGAGAATTAATTTCCTCAATTACTGGGCTATTAAGTGATTCATTGGATTCCTCAGGCCCAGTCATCTCACTAAAATCATTTTCCTCATATTCAGGTGAGACTTCACATAAGGATTCTTCACCTTCAGAATCAAAGAATTCTGGATCCGCATTAAAAGTTGTCTCAAAATCATTGATCATTTCCTGGTCCATCTTCTTTCACTTGCAGAGGATGCCACGGTACTCAGATCGAGATGATTTCCCCATTTCCTGATTCCGATCGTCACTCCGGATCCATCCGTAAGGTCGGATTTTTCATTCGAAACCTGTAAGGATGTTGCATCATTGCCCTGGCCATTGATCTTCTTTAAACTACATACAGTGCTAACGGATTCCAATTTAGACGATTTCAGAGGCGTTGGACTCCGATCGTCATCCTGACCAAATCCATACGATCAGATCATCAATCCGACACCCTAAATTAAATCCCCTTCTCTCCTGATCATAAAAGGATGTAATTAACCTAACATATACACAAACTACTCTAAATGTAGAATGTTGCATGCTATTCAATATTTATAACATGGAATGCATATCTAAGATTAGGAACATACATAAATAGGCATTTTAACCTAAATAGATGTATCCACATCATACCCGCATGCCTATCTTTTGCTAGTCCCAAGCAAAATTAAACTATATGGTATGTATAAAAATGAAATTAAGGCTCGATCGCTTAAGGCATTAGTTGTTTATTAATAGTAGGAAATTTCGACTAACAGCCTAAACTACGAAGACCCAACAGTGCCCAAGTGCTTGCCAAAGTGCAGACTACCCACGTCCTCACCTTATTTGAAAAGGGAAGATACACATTTTTTCTATTTTCTTCTTTTCTAATTTTTTTGGATATTTTAGTTTAAGGTTTCGGGGTAGCTTTGTACGGCTACCCAAGTCGTCCAAGACTCAAAAAGGACTCTAAGTGCTAAGCATCTTGTGAAAGAGTGATAGACTCACTAGGCAGCCATTAAAACAGACTTCAGGTTTCTACGACCCTGGGTGACCTTAAGAGTTTCTACCTAAAGGTTTATCTTTCCAATCGGTCGCTTTCTCCCTACTTTTTTTTATTTTTTATGGGGTCAACACAAGGGTGAACCAGTGTATATCTCCCCAATTTATTCTACTTCCCCGCTTCTTCCCTAAGTGTTTTGGGAATTATTTATGCATTTTTGTGAGCTGGGCTTTGGACAACCAACTAATGGGTTGTTACCCACGGTAACTTGCCAGCCATATTTGTGCGGTGAAGTACGGTTTATTTTTCTATTTTTATTTTTTTCTCCTTTTTCTACTTTTCTATTTTCTATTTTTTCCTTTTTATTTTTGAGTAACATTTTTTCTTTTTCTAAGTAGGTGGCTTCCTTGATCTAAGATTTACCTAAAAGCAGTACAATGAATATGGTCATGTAGCTGGGCTTTGAACAACCGGCCAATGGACTATTACCCATGACAACTTACCAGCCATACTACTGATAACACTACACAAGGGGGTGATAATTATGTTGAATATGGCCCATCTTTAGAATAAAAGGCACAACATAAGTAGAATAGGAGCATTGCATGCATCATGTACCAAGATTGCTTATAAACTGTATTAATGGCCATTTGTGTAAGCATTTATCAAAGCAGGCCTCAGATGAGCAATCGGACTACACGGATGGATTCAGAACGACGAACGGAGTCCAACGGACTCAAGATCGGCCAAATCCGACATCCGGAGCTCCTACAATGGGCCCAAGAAGCTCTAACCGTTGATCTGGAGATCAACGGCTCAGATTGCACCACGTCAGCCCCGCCCCATCGTGCGCCGTGCCTTCAACCAGCCGAGATCAAATCTCGGCCGTCGATCTTCAATCGAACGGTCGAGACTCGCGCACCTGCCCACGGTCGTCGCAACAGAGCGCTGGCGTGGCGCAACGGTTAGCGCGCACGCCCGCACCCACGCGACACGGGTTCGAGCCGCACGGAGTGGGAATTGAAGACGGGCGACGGGCACGGAGAAATTGGGCCACCCGATCAGCAGTGGGCGGCTGGGATCCTGCCACACAGCGCGACCGCAACTCACGAGCATCCACGCGCGCGCGCACGTTGGGCGGAGATGCGCGTGCACACGCACGCCTGAGGTGCGATCCCAGCACAGCTGAGGAGGATTCTCAGATCGGACGGCTCTCGTTCAACAGCCACGGATTGCGCGAAGAGAAGAAACGAGGTGGGCGGCTGACCGGCGGTTGGAGGGCTTCACTGACGTTTTTGGGAGTGGTTTTAGCGACGCTCTGGATGTCGCTAAAGCCCCTTCTTCTTTTAGGAAGCCCTTAACTCTATTTAAACCCCCCTCCAACCACCACTCAAGGCATTCACTCCCCCTTGCAACTACTCCACCCCTCTCTTAGCTAGCTCTAGGCACTCTTGTAATTGCCGGAGACGACGAGCCACCGACGGAGCCTCCTCCACCGTTGTGGCTGCCTCGTCGCTCTCCACACACACACACTCTCTCTCTCTCTCTCGTTTAAGCTTTCTATTACTTTTGTTGAAGCATGTATTTAATGTTGTAAGTTATGAACTACAAGTGCATGTTTAATGAAGTTATTTTCCGTTCAGTTACCATTTTAATTTCTGTTCAAGTTGCATGATCAAAACAAAGAGCTTTCTCCTAAACCTTCTCTCTCCCTCTCGCTTTTCAAAATCGCATCTTTCACAAGCAAAACTCCTCACTTTCTGTGATAACAAGTGATAAGCAAAAATCCGATTTCCACGCCTCCCTGAGACCGACACTTGGACTCACCTCCATTTAATTATTTTAAAATTGACGTTGCAAGTGCGACTATAACGACACTCCTTAACACACACTCACTAAACACACGTCAACTACCCTAAAAAGCTCATTAGCTACCTAATTTTCGTAAAACCACCAAAAAGTGAGTCAGTGCAAATAGTCTGTAGATGCTTAGACTTAAAGTCCCCTAAAATCAAAGGGCAGGTTAATAAGTCATATACTTATCACCCCAATTTATTGGCCAAATTTGAATAAAATTACTTGGCGAGGACTCGAGACCAAGTCCACATTTGAGTGGACACCCGGGCTGATTAAGCTTGAAGACCTGAAGAATCTAAGTATTCAGATCCTAAAATATCATTTCCTAAAGTTAACAACACCTAATGCCTAAGTTTTCTTCTCCTAATTCTAATTTTTTTTTGTTCAAATTTTGATATATATATATATGTTTTTCAAGATAGTAAAAGAAAATCCACGAAGCTAACAAAATAATTTTAGGATTAAGTATCTACCCCCCCATGCTTAAATGATGCAATATCCTCATTGTAAAAATAATGACATGAGAAGGGCGGAATAAACAGGATATCACTTGAATTTCATGACAATGCGGTTGCTCCGCAGAGAGAAAGGCGTATACACACGTGCTAGGTTTATTGCCTTTAGCTAGGCATAATATACAAACAAAGAAGAAATTAGGAATTCATAAGTACAGGTCAGGATCAGAATTAAAAGATTGACCCCAAAACCCGCCAGCAAAAATTGTCCATAGATGTAGACCAAGTTGTGGTGTAGACCCATGCCCCAAGGTCGAGTGGTCCTAATGTTCTGGATGAAAATCACTCAAAATCGAAGATTATTGTGCTTGCGGGTCCGAGCCTATGGTTTTGTGGTGTGCAACCCAAGTCTAAAGTGGCGGAAAATAGGTAGATCCGTTTCAATAGATTCATGTGTCCACTTAGAGTTCAGCTCAAAAAGATAGTCTACTATTCTGTACTTGATTTGCACGTCAAAGATATCATAAGGGTCCTAATAGAAGGTAGGTGATTTTAAGTCAACAAGAACCCTTAAATCCAAAATTGTCTTTCCCTTAAAGTAGCCTCCCAGATTTTCATTTCCAAATTCCTCTCCTCCAAGATCAAGTGTTCGATTTTCGAGGCCTCATGATCATTGTACACCCCATCAAAGATATCAAAGTCAAACAATTGTGGCTGAATCAGAATTGACTTGGATTCAATCATTTACAAATCAAAACCAATCATCTCTTTGGGGTGTGTTTGAAGATTAGGGCTACCAATTGGATCATCTATTATAATAGGATCAGAATCCTCCATGTCAGTCCCAATTGGATCATAATCCTCAATTTTTGGGCTATTAAATGGTTCATCATGCTCGTCGAGCCCATTAGTCTCACTAAAATCATTCTTCTTAAACTCAAGTGAGACTTCACCAAGAGATTCCTCACCTACAGAATCAAAGAATTCATGATTCTCATTTACATATGTCTCAAAGTTATCTATCATTTCTTGGTCCATGGAGACATATTTTTCCTCATTTCCTAGCTCGGGAATCTCGGGTGAGGTAATCAGTTCATCCTCAATTAATTGCTCTAGGCCAACCTAGTCATCTCCGGTCTCAAAAAATGTATCCCCCCCCATGGGCGCCTAAGCGGGTTCAATCATTGGTTCTCCTGAAGGGAGTTCATCTTGAGAAACATCCCAAGATTGGACTAAGGCAACCACAAATTTCATCCTCAATCTTGATAATTTCCCCAGCAAAAACTCACCAGGGCCCCTATTCTTAACATCTTAGAGCCAATCCAATAAAGAACTATTAAACTCATCAATCATTTTGATCATAGGCTCCAATGCTTCGGTGCATGATGTTGGCTAAGCTTCTAAACATTGTATAGTGTTCCTCAAGTTAGCCAACACCCTCTCCTAGAACTGGTTCACTTGAACCGAATGGTTCGGTTCAGGGTTGGGTGGGTTTGGGATAAAACTAGGGGAGTCAAGAAATTGAGGTCCTCCTTGAAAATAGGTCATTTCAGTTTGCTCAAAGAATGGTGGTGAGCTATGTTCAGCATAATCCTAGGGAGGGTAAGAGTTATAATCATCATATTCTTCTTGATTGTAGATTGGGTTAGGTTGATCATCGAAGGGTGGAGATCTATAATCATTGTAGGTGTAAGAAGGATAATAATCATAGTCTTGTTGTCCAGGGTTAGGCCCTAGACACTGAAGTCCAGATTCAAATCCCCAATCAAAGTTGTCCCGACCAGGAGATGGGTAACCATTAGTCGAGTCGGGATAGTAATCATCTTGAGGATAAGTGTTGGTAGGAGGGTAGGATTGGAAATGTGTGTAGTATGTGGAAGCATACATGGTGAAGTAGGAGGGAAAACAGAACAAAGAAAGGTGCCCTGCAATACAACCAATCAATCTTATCCTTAAAATGGTTAGCTTAAGGACCTATGCTTCATAAATGAACTCTGACCACACAACGAATTTGGTATTGTCCTTACTTCCGAAAGTGGTAAAGTTGGGCTGGCAAAGTAGGCAGAGCGTGTCCCGAGGGCTGCTAATTGTTCCAAACCCCTGCTTGCTTAAGTCGTTTGACAATCAGGCCCCCCAACATAGCACCTTTTAAAGTAAGCAAACGTCACTAATTCGAAATGCGTTCAAGAGAACACCTGCAATGGACTCAATGAATCCCAGGGCCAACATCTACTCAATTTTAATTAAAGCTTGGGATGATTGTGCTCTTGGAATGTGATGGGCCCTTTAGATGGGTTTTACCCTTAAAAATCAGTTAATGTGTGTGTGTACACAACCAATGGCTTTCAAACAAGGTTTTAATGATGTGTCTTTTAGGGTTTAACCTTGTTTAGTAGCTTTTAGGTTTAATCCTTAGGTTGGTTCAATCAAGGTTTAGTAGAACACTCTGAGTTTTGAAAACACATGTATAGATATATTCATTTAAAATTAGAAATAATGTGGAGTGCCTGGTTCAACCCTAAAAATCATCCCTAAATGGTAAGCTACTTGATGAATCACTTTTAATTTGAGTGGTGTGCCCTAAACAGTTCAAGCAATTGGCCTGTTGTACCACTTGATTAAGGAACACAAGAAGTCTTAACCTAATCAGATTTCTACTCACTTATGTGTGAATTAAGTTAAGGTGTACCGGATCCACAGGTCAAATCTCGGTTAAGTGGTAGAATCAAAGTGATTGTGCACCTTAGGATGAGAGTTGTGAGTGTTTAAGTGTGTAACTTTCAATTTAATCTCATATGAAAAGAGTAATTTTTTTTTTGTATTTTTAGTTTATACGGATGGGTGAGGTGAGGTGAAGTGACAATCAAACAATCAAGATCTAACCTAGGGTTTATACAAGCACCTAAGTTGATTTGAGTTTGAGTTATTAGGTGATGGAATGGAAATCTAGTGGGTGGGTGGGGGGATACACTTACAGAACCTTCTAACCGCACTTTACTCTGATCTATCCACTTTGGCACACCTTGGAAGGGTACTTGTAATCACAAAAAGAGAGCAAAGTGAGCTAAAAAGTTAAAGTATAAAATGCGGTAAAAACCAAAGAGCGTTTCCTACCCAACAAAGACACCAAAATGATTAGTGGATTTTCACGAAGAAAAGTTAGGGTTTCGAGAGAACCCGTCGTCGTAGTCCCAAAACTCGTTATCAAATAAAATTTATACCGAAACTCAAGGAGAGTCCTGGGTCGAACACAGGGAGGCGAACATTTGGTTTGTGAAATTTGCACTTCGATTTTATTTATTTTTATTTTTTTTTGTCATTTATGATTTTTTTGGTATTTTTAGAAAGCAAGAGATCAGATTGATAGCATAATTATCTAGATAATCTACTTGCAAAGTAAGAAAGAGAGAGAGAGAGAAAATATCGATATTTTCATCTAAATAAATGTTTGCTACATATAAAAAGTGAAAAACTACACTAGAAAGTGAAAAGATAGGGAGTGGTGGGAAGAATCCCCCTCGACAGTCGCTTGGAGGATGGCTCGCTTTGACGGTGCTCAGATGAAGGTGGTGAGGAGCGGGACAAAGGAGAACGGCGTTGGAGGACGAAGGGCGGGATGGGACGGCATCACGATGAGCATCTACTTCTTGAAGTGATGAGAGGATGGCCACGGGATGCTCCACGAAAGGGGATGAGAGGCAGAAAAATGTTTTGATTTCTACTCTAGAGGAGCATCCCAGGCTTGGGACAAGCTCTCTCTAGAGCCTTGGAGGTGGTGAGGGAGAGAAAGGAAGAGATGATGGTGGATGGAGGGGTATGGGTCCTTTTATAGTGGAGGATGAAGGGCTTGGTCTCACATGGGTAATTAGTGACGTCAATAAACGTCGCTAAAGATCCACCCATCCGTCGTTGAAGATCCGCGCCAACTCACGCTTGCTTGCAGCTATGTACCCATGCCCATCACCCGGCCGTGTCGCGCTCACGTGCGCACTAGTGCTTGCACTACGTGTGTGCTACGGTGCGGGTGCTTAAGCTAGTGCGCGTATGTCTGCACGCATGCACTAGCTGGTGCACCCTCGTCAGACTGCGTGCATCCAATTGGAGGATTGGGGGGGCCTTGCAGGTTTCAAGCCCGTGCCCCTCCTTTGGGAATGCGCCTCAAGACCAATGCGCCAAGCCCACGAGTTTGTCCTGAGGAGGAGCCAAGCGCGTGCGATGGAGATGGCTTCTCAGCCATTGGATCAAGATCCAACGGCTGGGAATGGATGATACGAATGAAGAGGAAGCGTTGGGTAGATTGCTAGCCAATGTTGGACTGCCCAGATGGCGCCACGTGGTGCCATCTGGGCCATCCATCTTCTTTCGCTTACAGAGGATGCCACGGTTCTCGGATCAAGATGATTTCCCCATCGCTGGACTACAATCATCACTTCGAATCCATTTGTATGGTCAGATTTTTCATTTAAAGCCCATAAGGATGTCGCATTGCCTCCTGGCCATTGATCTTCTTCAGATTGTATATAATGCTACGAGATTCTGATCTAGATGATTTCGGAGGCGTTGGACTCCGATCGTCGTCCTGATCAAATCTGTACGATCAGATCATCAATCCAATACACTGAATTAAATCTCCTTCTCTCCTGGTCATAAAAGGACGCAATTAACCTAACATATACACAAACTATTCTAAATGTAGAATGATGCATTCTATGCAATATTTATAACATGGAATGCATATCTAAGCCTAGGAACATACATAAATAGGCATTTTAACCTAAATAGATGTGTCTACATCACTAGGGCGATTTGGGTGGTTGGGATGGGCCACGTGGCGCTATCCTAGCTGTCCATCTTTTCAAACTTGGAGATGGTGCCACAGATATCGGATTGGAGCGATTTTTGCGCCGTTGGGTTGCAATCGTCAATCCAAACCCATCCATGCAATTGGATTTGTCATCTGAGGTACGGATTTACACCACCTTGGCCCTTGACCTCTGATCTTTCTTGGACTGCATCCGATGCTACGGAGGTCTGATCGGGGCGATCTTAAAGTCGTTGAACTTCGATCATCACCCTGATCAAATCCGTATGATTGGGTCTCAAATCCGAGGCCCCGATAAATGCTACCATGTTCCGTGACCACAAAAGAAAATACTAACCTAAGATTTATACAATCTAAACTAAATGCATGATGATGCATGTTATGCAATATTTATAATGCATGAATGCTTCTATGACACTAGAAACATGCATAAATAGACATTTTAGGTCAATTAGATGTGTGTACATCAGGCATCCACTAAATTCCTAAGGTTGTTTTCCATATCATGGTAGAAAATCTAGGCCAATTGCCACCTCGGAACCTCATGGTGTGGGCATTTCCTTAATAATTTGTTGAATTGATCCCACGCCTCATGGAATTGCTCTACACTTTGTAGGGTGAATGTAGTAATAGTTCTTCTAAAGGCATTAATCTTTCTTATGGGGAAAAACGTCTTAAGAAAAGCATACCTTAATTCCTCCCAAGTGGAGATGGGTCTCCCTAAGATTCTAAGACAATGAGAAGCTTTATCACTTAAGGAGAACGGGAACATCTTTATTAAAACAATGTCCAAATGGATGTTCCTTGGTTTTACGATTCGTGCAATCCAATATAAGTCTTCTAGGTGTTAGAAAGGGTCTTTATTTGAGCTCCCATGGAAATGGCTTCGAATCAAGCTAAGGACATTGGGTTTAGCTCAAAATCATCTCCCCCTTTGAGAGCCCTAAGGTATGGTTCAACACAGATGGCAGACGAATCGTAGAAACCATGGAGAGGCCTTGGTTGGCCCTCAAGGGGTTGTGGTGGGTTAAGTAGGTTCAATGGGGGTTGCCTTAGAGGGTTCTGCAGTCGGTGTATGGCCTGCATGATGGTATGGATCCATTGTTGTTGAAGGTGGTGGTTGGCTGTAATCTCAGCCTGAATCATGGCCATGGCATTGGGTTGAGGTTGATCTTCAACCTCCTCAACTCTTGGGTTGACCATTTCCTCTGTCCTACCTCTTGAAAAATCAAGTCTCCTCCTAGTTTCTCTATCTAAAGCAACCAATTCAGGATGAAGTGATCGCCTTCCGTGCATACACTAGAGAAGAACAAGGAGGGATGCGAAGGGAAACAGATGCGAGAGTAGTGTGTGCACAACCAAGCAAACAAATCTAGGCCCTATAGTGTAGACATAGGTGACCTACACTTCAGAAATAAATTCCAACCACACGACAAATTCGGTGTTGTCCTTACTCCCAAAGGTCGTAAAGTTGGGAAGGCGAAGCAGGGGGAGTGTGTCCAGAGGGCTGCTAATTATGCCAAACCCCTACTTACCTAAGTCGTTTGACAATCAAGCCTCCCAACTTAGCACCTTTTCAAGAAAGAAGACATCTCTAATTTGCAATGCATTCAGGAAAATACCTTGAAACAGACTCAATGAATCCTTGAGCCAACTGACGTTCGCTGGATGCGTTTGTGTAAAATCTGTTAGTTGTAGTGGGCTTACGATGCCAATTTTAAATAAAGAATCGGAGGTGAGTCCGAGTGTTGAACACAAGGAGGCAATAATTAGATCAAATACTCACTTTCATGTCATGTAAATATGTCGTTTGTGCGCTTGAAAATCGATTTGAGAAAATGAGAGAGAGAAAGAGAGATAGAGAGAGAGAAGGGTTAGAGAACCATATCATAAGATCAATGTACCAATAAATTCTTATCAAATGTGTAATCAAACATAGTGTAGATAAATGCTTTAACAAAATCAAGACATGAACTACACTACAAAATAAAATAACACTAAGACAAGGAAGAAGAACACATCTAGATAGCCATGGCGGTGGAGGGGCTTCCGTCGGCAACTCGGCAGCTTCGGGACCCTACTTGGAACTCTAGAAGGTGGTGGTATCCCGTGGGTAAAAGCTTGGTAAAAGTGGAGGGGGGTAGGCCCTTTTATAATGGAGGGAGAAGACCAAAAATCATCCTCTGGTCAACAACGACATTCAAAGCGTCATTGAAGACCCTCTGCATGTGTCGCTGTAGCCCCCACCCTCACGCCTTTAATGCACATGCTCGCTCGCACGCCTCACGTCGCACCGCGCGCAGGCGCTGGCATTGCACTACTGCTCTCCACGCATGCGCGTGCTACTATTGCGCTGTCATTGTTGTCACCTCAATTGCGAATTGAGGGGGTCGCAGGGATTTGAACCTGCCCCCCTCCCTTGGAGGCCAAAGTGTTCACCATTGCGCCAAGTTGTTGGATTGTCTTGGAGAGCATTCCTCGCACACGCCTCTCCAACCATTGGATGATGGATAAACGGCTGAGATGGAGTGTGAGGTGTAATGGAGGGAAGAGGCCATGGCTGCTGGGGGCATGAGGGGCGGCCTGGATGGCGCCACGTGGCGCCATCTAGGCCATCCATCTTCTTTCTATTGTAGAGGGTGCCACGGTGCTCAGATCGAGATGATTCCCACGCTGCCGGACTACGATCGTCGCTCCGAATCCATCCGTACAGTCAAATTTTTCATCCGATGCCCGCAAGAATGTCACATTGTCCCCTGGCCATTGATCTTCCTCGAACTTGTGGGAGCTACGAAGGTCGGATCAAGGTGATTTTGAGTCCGTTGGACTCTGATCGTCGATTCAGATCCATCCGTACGGTCCAATCGCTCATCTGAGACCTATTTCAAAATGAAATTACGCACATGGTCATTAAACATTGATTCTAAGTAATCTCAACATCAAATAATGCATAATGCATGCAATGACCCCAAACCCACTATGATAGAATATTATCGCACAAGTACCCTCGAAATTGACTCTAATTAATACACCGATAATTATAGTCATCATACCCCCATGCCCACTCCTTGCTAGTCCCTAGCAAGGTTTAACCTAAATTAGGAATTGATTACTTAGGTAAACGTTGCTTGTCAACAGGAGGAAATTTCTACTAAGAACCTAACTCGCTATAACTCAACAGTGCCCAGGTAGCCTGCCAAAATGTCGACCGCCCAAGTCCTCGCCTCATTTTATATAGAAGCAGATAAATTTTTTTCTTTTTCACCTTTTCCAATTTTTTTAGATTTTTGGTGTTGAGGATTTTGGGGTAACTTTTTATGGCTACCCAATCCACCCAAGACTCGAAAAGATTCTTAGTACTAAGCATTTTATTGTGAAAGTGATAGACTCAGTCAACGGAACTTAAAATGGACTTTGGGTTTCTACACCTGTAGGTGACCCAAAAGAAAAAATGTTGCCTAAAGGTGTATCTATTTGACCGGTAGCTTTCTCCCTACTTTTTATTTTTGTGGGGTCAACACAAGGGCAAACTCAATGTATATCTTCCCCGATTATGCTATTTCCCCGCTTCTTCCTTAAGTGTTTTGGAATTCTTGTGCATTTTATGAGTTGGGATCTGGACAACCGGCCAATGGGCTGTTACCCACGATAACTTGCCAACCATACTCGGGCGATGAAGTGTGGCTTATTTCTTTTTCCTTATCTCCTTTTCTACTTTCCCTTTTTTTTTAAGTAGGTGGCTTTCCTGATCTAAGATTTACCTAACGGTAGTAGTGAAAGAGAATGATCCTATGGCTAAGCTCTCAACAACCTTCCAATGGGCTGTTACCCACGATAACTTGCCAGCCATACCACCCTAGAAGGTTCATTAGCTACCCAATTTCCGTTAAAATCCCCGATGAGTGAGTCAATGCAAAATATGTGTAGATGCTTAGACTAAAAATACCCCGAAATCAGAGGGCAGGTTGATAAGTCATTGGTCGGGCATGTTTTGCGTGCTAGAAATTGGGGTTACAAGTAACCCATCGTCATAGTTACAAAACACGTCAATCAGATAAAATTTATACTGAAACTCCAAGGGAGTCCCAGGTCGAACACAGGGAGGCGACGTTTACTTTATTCAAAATCGCACTTCGTTTTGTTTCTTTTTGGTATTTTAGGGTTTTGATTTTTTTTTTGTGTTTTTGAAATAAAAGGCTAGCAGAATGAATCACAAGATAGAAATGGAACAAATATGATATATATATATCAATCCAATGTCGATTACAATGAATTATAAAAGCTTAAAAAGAGAGGGAGGTGAGAGGAAATCTCCCGAATCAGCTGTTTGGCGAGACAATGGCACCTAGTGGAAGCTCAGATGAAGGAGGTGAGGAGCGGGACGACAGAGGTGAGATGCAGGAGGACGTCGTGTTGAGGAAAGCTTCGACGTGGGTCCGAAATGGAGGTGAGAAGACGAAGATGATCTGCTACCAGAATGGAGGTGGGAGGATGACTCCAAGGTAACCTATGAATGGGGATGGGAAGTTGGAGGAATATTTGGTGGGGCAGAGGTTCGGTACACTAATAGGCACCTTGGGAGCTTGAGAACAAGCTCTAATGGAGCATTGGTAGGCTTGCTAGAGCTTGGGAGTAGGTGGGAGTAGAGTAGGTAGAGATGGCTTGGAAGGGAGGGGGTGTAGGCCCTTTTATAGTGGAGGAGGAGGCTAAAAATGGATAAAGGCCTTTAGCGACCTCCAGACCATCGCTGGAACAGCTCACATCCGCTCACGCCCTTAGCTAGCTCTGTTGGCTTGCAATGAAGTAGCAACGGCTGTAAGCGTCGCTGTAGGCCAGCCCAACTGTCGCTGGAAGCTAGCCCCAACTGCGCTGTGCTACTGCCCATCACGCATGCTGATCGCGTGGCGCCCTGCTGTGTTGCCGCTATGCATGCGCTGCTGCTGCTATGCATGCGGCTAATTTGAGGATTGGGTGGGCTGTAAGGATTCGAACCCACGCCCCTCCCTTGAGAACCGCCACTCCTACCATTGCGCTAGGCCACCCATTATGTCCTGCGGAGGAGCTTGGCACAGACGCTCCCCAGTCATTGGATCTTGATCCAACAGCTAGGATTCAAGGGCACGGTTGATGAAGGGAGTAGGCAGTGGCTGCTGGTTGGTGGTGGGTGGTTTGGATGGCGCCATATGGCGCCATTTGGGCAGTCCGTCTTCTTCTTCTTGTAGAGGGTGCCACAGTGCTTAGATCGAGATGATTCCCACGATGCCAAACTGCGATCGTCACTCCGGATCCATCCGTACAGTCGGATTTTTCATCCAAAACCCGTATGGATGTCGCATTGCCCCCTGGCCATATGAAATGAAGGAATTAATATACAAAACATACAACTATCCTAAATTCCATGCAATGGATGTTATGCAATATTTATAACATGATATGCAATGCGAAGCCTAGGAACTATCATAAATAAGCAATTTATCATGAATTTATGTGTGTTCATCATACCCCCATGCTTACTTTTTACTAGTCCCTAGCAAAATTAACCTAAATGATATGTATAAAAGTAGAATCAGGGTTAGAGTATTTAGGCAAAATTCATTGATTGCTTTAGAAAATCTCAACCCCAAGACCTAATTACAAAAACTTAATAGTGCCCGGGTGCCTGCTTGTCTAATCGTGTTTTTGCGTGGTTTGTTAAATTGAGGTTTTAAATCGTTGCAACGCACAAAAATGGATTCGCTTTTAAAATTTATAACCTAGATAGTGGGGTATCTAGGGTCATCCAAGGAGGCAAGTTTGCAAAAATTAAATCTCTTGCTTGGAAAATAAATCTCAACTTTCTTTTTGATGTTTTTGAATATATAGTTTTTATGATTTTGAAATAACGGCAACACGTGAGTTTTTATTGATAGCGAGAAAACAACTAAAACCTATTTCAATAAAGCTAACCCTAAGGTGACAGGTAGAGCCTCTCCCTAAGCTCACCCTAGGCATGTGGAGGCCTAGAATAATTAAGGAGAGGGAGTGAAACAAATGCTAGGCAAAAATTGTAAAAATCTATGCAACAAAAATTGAAAGAAGGTAACTTGAATTAAAATGAACTTGTTCTACACAAAACTCATAGAGGAAAGCTTCTAATCTACTTGAAATGCAAGAAGATAAAAACACAAATCCTCTAAATGAAATGGTGAAGAAGATGATGGCTTCTTGCTCCAAGCCTGGTAGCTCCCGAGCTTGAAAAGAGTCCTCCAACTCCTTCCTTGCTATGCTCCTCCAAGATGGTGTCCTCCAAGGTGGAAGCTACCACTTTCAATTCTCCTCCTCCAAGGGTGGACGTATACCTTAGGTCCTCCTTTGCCTAGCCGTCCTCCTTGAAGTAGAATGGCTCTCCTCCTTGGTGTGGCACAAGTTGAAGAGAGTGGGGAGAACAAGGCACCAAAGGGGCAGGTGATGTGCCCCCTTAATCTTCTTCTCTACTCCTTCTTAGCCGTAGGTGTAGGTGGGTATAGGTAGAATAATACACTAATGGAGGATGGGAATTATGTGGTGGTAGGGTAGGGTATTTATAGGATGGGAAGGGGGTGGTTATGGTGTTTTTTTGGAGGGAAATGAAGGGGTGCTTTGATATTTTGGAGGGAAAAATGGGAGGGAAATGAAGAGGTGCCTTGGTTTTCCCTCCAAAAATACCTTCTAGAAGGCATTGATTTTGGAGGGAAACAATGGAGGGTGGAGATGGGTTTTGATGGTGGATGTAGGGTGGTGACGGAAGGGATACTTGGCACCAAAATAAACTAGGAGTAGGTGGTCTTTTTGCTAGATCTTAGATAGTAAGGTAGTAGGTTTTGGTCCCATGGAGGTGGACTAGCTAAGCTAAGCTAGCTTAGCTAGTAGGGAGTAGGGTTGGAGGCATTTAGAGCTAGGGTTTTCAGGGAGAAGAGTTGGAGGTAGTCATCTTGAGCTGCACTGGAGCTGGTGGTTGCTGAAGAGAGCTGCAAGGAGCTACCTTAACTGGATTCGATTACTAGTTCTTTGCTAGCTACTAAGCCAAGCTAAAGCAATCTGGCTTCTACTGAAAGGAGCTGAGGTGAGCTGGGTCTAATGCTCCTGGGGAGGACCTAGCTAGTTGAGGTAGATAAGGTAGCTTAAGTGAACTAAGTTGAGCTAAGCTGAGTCCCGGGGAGCTGGACCTGAGTTTCCTGAGCTAAGATGAATTCATCTTCAGCTGGCTGGAGTTGAGTGGAGCTAGATGTAGCTGGACCTGAGTTGGGGTGAACTCTAGTCAATTCAGCTAAGCTAGCTAAAGCTCCCTGTGGACTAATGGGAGTTGAGATGAGCTAGACTCAGCTAGGTTGAGCTAGATCTGAGTTGACCTGAGCTAGGGTGAGCTAAGATAAGCTCTCTTGAGCTACCATTCAGCTGAGATGAGCTTAATGGAGCTAGGATGAACTAACCCTAATTCAGGTGAGCTGAATTCCAGCTATGGTGAGCTGGATCAAGCTGAGTTCCAGCTGGTGAGAGCTTCTCCTTCACCAATTGCCTTCCTGAGTGCTAGGGTACTAGGGATCTGGCAATCTGTTTATCCCTAACACTCACAAAAACACATTAAAAACACAATAAAAAAATGCAATGCATGCCTAACCTAATTTATGCCTAAATGCAACCCAAAAACCTGCTTCCGGAGCATAATCCTAAGAGTTAGGTTTATTTTAATGCATAAGAATAATGATAAACTAGCGTTTATCACCGTCCAAGCCCTCGCCTTATTTGAGAAGAGAAGATAAAATTTTTTTCTTGTTTTTCTTCTTTTCTAATTTTTTTTGTAGTTTTGGAGTTTGAGAGTTACGAGATAACTTTTTACGGCTACCCGACTCACCCAAGACTCAAAAAGGACTCTAGGTGCTAAGCATCTTGTGAAAATAGTGAAAGACTTATTAGACGGCCGTTAAAACGAACTTCGGGTTTCTACAACCCTAGGTGACCTTGCCTAAAGGTTTATCTTTACAATCGGTAACTTTCTCCCTACTTTCTTTTATATGGAGTCAACACAATGGTGAACCCAGTGTATATCTCTCTGATTTATTCTACTTCCCTGCTTCTTCCCTAAGTGTTTTGGGAATTATTGTGCTTTTTTTTTTCTTGTGAGCTAGGTTCTGGACACCTGACCAATGAGTTGTTACCATCGACAACTGGCCAGCCATACTCGTGCGGTGAAGTGTGGTTTGTTTTTTTTATTTTCTCCTTTTTCTATATATATTCTTTCTTTCTTTCTTTTTCTTTTTTTTTTTAAGTAGGTGGCTTTCCTGATCTAAGATTTACCTAAATGCAGTACAATGAAAATGGTCTTGTGGTTGGGCTCTGGACAACCGGCCGATGAGCTGTTCCCACCGACAACTTGCCAGCCATACCACCCAAGTTGGTCCATTAGCTACCCAATTTTCGTAAAAACCGTCGGAAAGTTAGTCAATGCAAAAAATGTGTGTAGATGCCTAGGCTTAAAGTCCCCCCAAATCAAAGGGCAGGTTGATAAGTCGCATACTTATCATCCCAAATTATTTACCAAATTAAAATAAATTTTACTTGGCGAGGACTCAAGACTAAGTCCACATTCGAGTGGACACCCGGGCTAATTAAGCCCGAAGACCTGAAGAGTAAGTATTCAGGTCTCAAAGTATCAATTCCTAAAGTTTACAACTCCTAATGCCTAAGTTCTCGTCTCTTAATTCTATTTTTTTTATTTTTTTATTTTTTCAATTTTTTTTCTTTTTTTTTTTAACAAGAATCAAATAATAGGAAATCACTATTACAGCTGACAAAATGGTTATAAAATATGTCCACCACCCCATGCTTAGCTATTGCAATGTCCTCATTGTGAAAAAAATGAAAGCATGCAGGAGGGTAGAAGTGGAAGAATAGCACCTGGTTTTCGTGAGACTCTGGTCAGCTTGGAACAGTCTTTACATGTGCTGAGTTTAGTGCCTTCAGCTAAGCGATGATCAACCCGTGGTGGTTATGGCAAGGTAAGAACAACCTTGTCCGAGACGGGTTCAGGGAGCACATGGTCAACAAAGGGTTTGAGACGCTATCCATTGACCTTGAAAATATTACTTGTCTTTGGGTCAGAGATTTCGACAGCCCCGTTAGGGAAAATCCGCTCAATAACGAACGAGCTACCCCACTTAGACCTGAGTTTACCGGGGAAAAGCTTCAATCGAGAATCGAAAAGCCAGACCTTCTGGTTCGGCTCAAAGCTCTTACGTGAAATCATCTGGTCATGGAGAGCTTTGGTCCTTGCCTTATAGATTCTAGCATTTTCATAAGCATCATTTCGAAGCTCCTCCAACTCAGATAGTTGGAGTTTCCTGGTTTTCCCGGCCAACTCAAGGTCCATAATACATTTCTTGATGGCCCAAAATGCCCGATGTTCAAGTTCTACGGGTAAGTGACACGCCTTACCAAACACCAGACAGAACGGAGACATACTGATAGGTGTTTTGTACGTCGTACAGAAAGCCCAAAGAGCAACATCTAGCTTTTGGGTCCAATCCTTCCTATCAGGCCTAACGGTTTTCTGTAAAATGTTCTTGATCTCCTGATTGGAGACCTCGGCCTGTCCATTTGTTTGAGGGTGGTAAGGTGTGGAAACCCGATGGCTCACCCCGTATTTCCCCAGTAAATTCTAAAACTGGGCATGAGTGAAATGTGTGCCACCATCACTGATAATTGCCCTAGGAACCCTAAACCGACTGAAGATATTTCTCTTCACAAAATCGATGACCACCTTGTGGTCATTGGTCCGGGTGGGAATTGCCTCAATCCACTTGGACACGTAATCAACAGCGACCAGAATATACTGGTGTCCAAATGAAGGAGGGAAGGTCCCATAAAGTCAATGCCTCAAATGTCAAAAATTTCGACAGAAAGAATTGGGTTCAGGGGCATCATATCTCTCTTAGCCATGTTCCTGAGTGTCTGGCATCAGGTGCATGACTTAGAGAATTTCTGGGAATCCTTAAATAATGACGGCCAATAGAATCCGGATTGCAAAATTTTTGCGGTCGTCTTTTTCTTGTAAAAGTGTCCACCACACACGGATGTGTGACAAAACTCAAGTATGCTATGGAACTCGACTTTCGGGATGCATCAGCGAATAATTTGGTCTGCGCCAATGCAGTACAGCTCGAGATCATCCCAAAAAAAATATTTGGCCTCAGATACAAGTCTATCCCATTGTTGTTTGGTCCAATCCTAGGGGATTTGACCAATGGCCAAATAATTGACAATATCCGCAAACTAGGGGGTTTGAATACCCAAGACTGTGAGGATAGTTTCATCCGGAAAAGTATCAGAGATCGGAACATCCGGATGAGGAGAATCAATTAGGATTCTCGAGAGGTGATCCGCCACTACATTTTATGCCCCGACTTTATCCCTGATTTCAAGATCAAACTCTTGAAGCAGCAAAATCCAGGGAATAAGTCGAGGTTTGGCATCCTTTTTGGCCAAGAGATGTTTCAAGGCTGAGTGGTCGGTATAGATGATGACACGAGAACCTAACAGATAAGCCCTGAATTTTTCAAAAGCGAAAACTATGGCTAGCAATTCTTTTTCAGTAACGGTGTAGTTCCTCTAGGCTTCATCCAAAGTTTTGCTAGCGTAGCAAATCACAGAGGGCTTTTTCTCAATCTTTTGACCCAAGACAACCCCGACGGCATAATCAGATGCGTCAGCCATAATCTCAAATGGGACTGTCCAGACTGGTGGTTGCAATATCGAGGCACAGGTGACTGCCGTTTTCAATAAATCAAATGCCTTACGGCATGATTCATCAAATTTGAACGGCATGTCTTTGGCTAGAAGGTTACTCAAGGACCAAGCAACCTTCGAGAAATCCTTAATGAATCTTCTATAAAAACCCACATGCCCAAGGAAAGAGCAAATCTGTTTTACGAATGTGGGTGGAGGAAGTCTAGAGATAGCATCCACCTTAGCTCTATCAACTTCAATTCCCCAACTAGAGACCATGTGACCCAAGACGATGCCTTCCTAAGTCATAAAGTGGCTCTTTTCCCAACTAAGGATCCGCCGTGTTTTGATGCATCTCTGAAGGATCAATTCCAGGTTAACCAAGCAAGACTCAAAAGAATCTCCGAAAATGGAGAAATCATCCATGAACACCTCAAGACAATCTCCCACCATGTCATAAAAGATGGCCAGCATGCACCTTTGAAAAGTCGCAGGCGCATTGCAAAGTCCGAACGGCATTCTACGGAATGCAAAGGTTCTGTAGGGACATGTGAAAGTTGTCTTTTTCTAGTCTTCAGGATGGATAGGGACTTGGTTATATCTCGAATAACCATCTAGGGAAGCAAAAATATTTTTGGCCAGCTAACCTTTCGAGGATTTGATCGATGAATGGTAAGGGAAGTGATCCTTTTTAGTGGCTATGTTTAGCTTCCTATAGTCAATACAGACTCTCCAAGCAAAAGCTGAACGAGTGGTGAAGTTTTCCCCTTTCTCATTAATCATAACGGTTATTCCCGCCTTCTTGGGTACAATCTGAACAGGGCTAATCCATAGACTATCTGAGATTGGGTAAATAATCCTAGCATCGAGCCACTTGATTATCTCCTTCTTGACCACTTCTCGCATATTCGGGTTTAGTCTCCTTTGCATTTCGCGAGAAGGGTGGGATCCATCTTCCATGAAAATACGATGATTACAATAAGATGGCTCGATCCCCCTAAGGTCGTGGATGGTCCAACCAATTGCCTCCTTGTTGTTCTTAAGGACCTTAATTAACCTCAATTCTTTCTCCTTAGTCAAATCAGCAATAATAATCACAGGAGCGTGTTTTCAAGTCCTAAGAACTTATATTTCAAATTTTTGGGCAATGATTTTAATTTCAGCTGGGATGGGTTTAGAATAGAAGGAAGGGAGGATGCTAATGAAGATTCATCAAGACGATCCAGTGGAAGCGGCTAGGAATGAATAAAATCAACAACCTCTTCAGGATGTGGCAGGTCTACCACGGAGGAGGGTTGTGGGTTGGGTTTGCTAAAGCTAATGGAGTCCTCGAGTGCATTGATTGTCATACACGTCTCAAGATCTTGATTCTCGAGTTCCTCAATAAATCCACAATCCTCAAATCCTCTTATCGCCTTAAAAATATCCAGAGTTAATTTCTTATCCCCAAAGGCGATCTCCATACTACCGCTTTCATAGTTTATGTTGGCCTTGGAGGTAGCTAGGAACGGACACCTCAGAATGATGGGCATGTTCCTCAAATCATTAAGTACATCCATGTCAAGGATGAGGAAATATACAGAAAAATAGAAATCCTTGACCTTGACAATTACATCCTCAATAACGCCTCTCGGTGTGGTGACCGATCGATCTGCTAATTGTAGCATTACTGAGGTTGGCCTGAGTTCACTTAACCCAAACTATTCATAAATAAAAGTTGGGATTAGGTTGATGGATGCACCTACGTCCAATAGTGCCCTATCAAAAGTGTATTCCCCAATAATGCATGAGATCAAGGGGGCACCTGAATCTTTCTTCTTTTGAGGAAGGTGATGCAGGATCACAGAACTTGCCTACTCAGAGAGAATCACCTTCCTCGGAGTGGGTTCTCTCGGCTTACGCTTTTGGGTACACAATTCTTTCAAGAATTTAGCGTAAGTCGGGATGTGCTTAATAGCATCGAGGAGCGGAATATTGATCTCTACGCTCTTGAATAAATTTAGAAGCTCCCCATTGCTGTCTAGGGTTTTCTTTTTCTTGGTTTTCAATAGGGCCTCAGGGAATGGGATATGGGTAAAATTTTCAATTTCCGATCCCTGGGCCTTATTGTCTTCTTCAACCTTCTCCTTTTTCTCAAGCTCCCCAGGATTTTGACTTCTAGAAGGTAATTTAGGGTTCTAGGTCTGCTTCCCACTTCTCAAGGTAACAGAGTTTGTAGAGGCATAAGGGTTTGGGTCTTGAGGTGGATTAGTGAAGAATGGAGAGCCTTGGTTGGTCATGTAACCAGAGGAAGAAGAAGAGGGACCCTACTCAACCACCTGAGCATGTGCGTGTGGATCCCTTTGATTCCCGTACCCTTAGGCTCTATTGCCCTGATTTTGCACATTACGCGGGTTGGGTACGGGTTGAGATGGTAGGGATCCAGGTTGTCGGGTGTTTGCAATTAACCCAAATTGCAAGTTATCCAAGGAAGTCTTCATTTGTTGCATAAGCCGAAGCATGGACCTTTGCATTTCCACCATTTGCCGGTTTAAATTAGCCTACCCCGTGGATTGTTGGGCATTCCAAGATGGCTAATTAACCGATCTCAGGGGCAACTGGGTGTATAGTTGACCCTGACCCATAGGATTTTGAGATGCATAGTTGCTAGGTCAAGATTGGGTCTGTTGCCCTTGATTTTTCGAGGAGAAGTTAGGGTGGTTCCTCCATCCTGAGTTAAAAGTGTTGGAATACGGGTTGGACCTAACATTCTCCTGCATTGCATATGCATCCTCACAAAATGAGGATGAGAAGAAGGAAGGATCAGAGAAACTAGGATCAAAGGCCCTAGTTTGGAACCCATATGGTTCCGAGAAATCCTGGCTCACAAGTTGAGTCGAATAGAGTTGGTTCACGAATTCCCGCCCCATGGGAGCTTGTGAGGAATGGAATCCCGAATTTTGGGATTGAGTGGTTAAAGAAGCATTTCCTAAATTCCTAGACATCCATTCTTCCATTTTCTTAGCAACCAAGTCCATTTTATCCAGTGTATTACAAATTAATTCCATGTCAAATGAATGAGAATCCTGGATCTCATTAGCACTTGACCTAGGTAGTTGGGACCGGTTGAATGCATCCATGGAGGCATGATTAATTGAGTTCTCGCTCATTTCCTCAAACAGGTCGTATGCGCTATTTGCATCTCTGTTGAGGAAATTGCCTTCGCAAGAAGCATCCACGTGATTATGGAGTTGCTCAACCAACCCGTGATAGAAAATTTGCACGAGTTGCCATTTCGACACCTTGTGGTGTGGACACTTCCTCAAAAGTTTCTGGAATCGCTCCCAGGCACCATGAAATGATTCCCCTGGCCACTGGACGAAAGTGGTAATCGCCCGTCGCAAGTCATTAGTCCTTCCGATAGGGAAGAATTTCTTCAAGAAAGCTGATTTAAGAGCAGCCCAAGATTCAATCGGCCTTCCTATAGTCTGGTACCAACGTGTGGCCTTATTTCTGAGAGAGTGGGGGAAAAGCCTCATGATCATTTGCTCTTCGTTCACATTCCTTGCTCTGGTGGTCTGAACCAAAGTGGTCAGATCCTCCAGGCGCTGGAATGGGTCCTCCAAGCCAAGCCCATGGAAATGCTTAATCAAACTTAAGACTTGGGGCTTGATTTCTATGTCTCCGGCGGGAATCATGACGCTGAGACATTCCCCATAGTTTGAAGGATCGTAAAAATCCTTCTAAGGCCGAGCACCCTGACCATGCATACGTTAGAACCATTGCTGCATCTGCTGCAATTCTTCCAACTGCCTCTAAATCAGCTCCTGCTAGTTCGGAGGCGAGGGAGGTAGTTGTTGAGCAGCCATGGGATCTACTTGGCTGTAGCTCAACCTTTGCCTCCTAGAATGGTCTAAAGGTCCTTCCAATCTAGAGGTCAATGACCTCCTCCCAAGCATACACTGGAAGGAAGTCGGAAGGACGAGGAAAAGAGGGAAGCCTACAACACAAGAGTACAAGCCTGTCCCTAGATGGGGTAGCCTAAGGTCTACTGACTCTCAGAATCCATCCTAAGATTATGGATGATTTACTCTACTTATGTCCAGGCAATTCAACCAGTTAGAAGGAGGGACTGGGGAGAAGGTCTTCCTTTGGCTTGAGCCTCCGGTTCCTAGTGTACCCCCCAGCCGCGACCGTTTGACGCTACTCCCCTAGCTAGACATCAGATTGACTAGTATAAGCAGGTTAATCGTGAATAATCTCAATCTGGATCCCGACAAGCGAATGAATCCTTAAGGCCAACGTCTAATTGATTTTAGTTAGGCTTAGGAAATTGGTGCTCTGGAATGTGATGGAACCTTAATGGGTTGTGCCCTTAATGATTTGTTTGAGAACATGTGAATGTGCACAACCAAGAGGATTTCAAGCAAGATTATTAATGATGAGGTGAATTTTAAGGTTCAGATCTTGTTTAATAGCTCTTAGGATTCAAATATTAGGTGTTTTCAACTAAGTTTTATGAGGCAAATCAAGTTTGTTGTTGAAAGCACATGTTCAAGTATTTTCCTTTAGAAATCAAGAAAAATATGGAGTGTCCGGCTTGACCTAATTATTGAATCCTACGGGGCAGCTAGAAAATGAACCTCTTTTAGTTTAGGTGGTGCGACCCAAACAATTCAACCAATTGGCTCAAATGCACCACCGATTATGGCACACAAAAAAATGGTTAACCTAATATGATTTCTACTCTTTTATGTGTTGAATTCGTGTACCGGGTCCACAGGTCGGAAGCCCGGTTGAGTAGATGAAAATCAAGTCCGATTATGTGCCTCAAATGTGGTTGTAGAGAGTGTGTATATTGATTTGTCCCACAGAAAGTATCTTTTTTTCTAATTTTTTTTATATGCCGGGGTGAGGTGGGTGAAGGTGGCAAACAAGACAAACAATGTTATCCTAGGGTTTATGCAAACACCTAAGTAGATTAGGTCTTGATTATGAGTGTGGCGAAATGAACTAGTGGGTGGATGTGGGGGACACTTACAAAGTACTCTACCTGCACTTTACTCCAATCTACCGCACTTGGATCTCCATGCTAGGGTACCTGCAAGACAGTAGATCAAAGACAAGTAGGGTTAGTGCTATGTAAATGCAAAGAAATGTAATAAACAATAAAGTAAATTCCATTGCCTCCCCAGCAGTGGTGCCAAAATAGTCGAGCGAGTTTCACCTATTAGAAATCGGGGTTACAAGTAACCCGTCGTCGTAGTTGCAAAACACGTTGATCAGATAAAATTTATACTAAAACTCCAAGGGAGTCCCGGGTCGAACATTGGGAGGCGACGTTTACTTTAAGTGAAAACCGCGCTTCATTTTGTTTCTTTTTGGTATTTTAGGGTTTTGATATTTTTTTGTGTTTTTGAAATAAAAGACCAGCAGAATGAATCACAAGATAGAAATGGAACAAATATGATATATATATCAATCCAATGTCGATTACAATGAACTATAAAAGCATAAAAAGAGAGGGAGGTGAGAGGAAATCTCCCGAATCGGCTGTTCGGTGAGACAACAGCGCCTGGCGGAAGCTCGGACGAAGGAGGTAAGGAGCGGGACGACAGAGGTGAGATGTAGGAGGACGTCGTATTGAGGAAAGCTTCGGCGTGGCTCCAAAATGGAGGTGAGAAGACAGAGACGATCTGCTACCGGAATGGAGGCGGGAGGACGACTCCAAGGCGACCTATTGATGAGGATGGGAAGTTGGAGGAATATTTGGTGGGGCAGAGATTCACTACACTAATAGGTGCCTTGGGAGCTTGAGAACAAGCTCTAATGGAGCGTTGGTAGGCTTGTTAGAGCTTGGGAGTAGGTGGGAGTAGAGTAGGTAGAGATGGCTTGGAAGGGAGGGGGTGTAGGTCCTTTTATAGTGGAGGAGAAGAGGCTAAAAATGGATTAAAGGACCTTTAGCGATCTCCAAACCGTCGCTGGAAACATTGCTGTAGACAGCTCACATCCGCTCACGCCCTTAGCTGGCTCTGCTAGCTTGCAATGAAGAAGCGACGGCTGTAAGCGTCACTGTAGGTCAGCCCAGCTGTCGCTGAAAGCTGGCCCCAACCGCACTTGCGCCCGCGCTGCATTGCCACCCATCACGTGCGTTGATCGCGCAACGCCCTGTTGTGTGCACGCTGCCATGCGCTGGCGTGCGCGTGCGCGCACACTGCACTGCTGCTGCTATGCAAACGGCTGATTTGAGGATTGGGGGGGCTGCGGGGATTCGAACCTGCACCCCTCCCTTGAGAACCGCCACTGTCACCATTGCGCTAGGCCGCCCATTGTGCCACCCGGAGGAGCTTGGTGCAGACACTCCCCAGCCATTGGATCTCGATCCAACAGCTAGGATTCAAGGGCACGGATGATGAAGGGAGTGGGCGGTGGCTACTGGTCGGTGGTGGGCGATCTGGATGGTGCCATGTGGTGCCATCTGGGCCATCTGTCTTCTTCTTCTTGTAGAGGGTGCCACGGTGCTCAGATCAAGATGATTCTCGCGATGCCAAACTGCAATCGTCGCTCCGAATCCATCCGTACGGTCGGATTTTCCATTTGAAACCCATATGGATATTGCATTGCCCCCTGGCCATATAAAATGAAGGAATTAATATACAAAACATACAACTATCCTAAATACCATGCAATGGATGTTATGAAATATTTATAACATGATATGTAATGCTAAGCCTAGGAGCTATCATAAATAAGCAATTTATCATGAATTTATGTGTGTTTATTAGTCGCATACTTATCACCCTACTTTATTGACCTGATTAATAAACATTAAGGTGGCAAGGACTCAACACCAAGTCCACATTTTAGTGGATACCTGGACTGATTAAGTTTGAAGACCTGAAGGGTCTAAGCGATTAAGTCCCTAACATATCATGTCCTAAAGTTGGTAAGCTTCTAACAGCTAAGTTTTCTTTTCCTAATTTTATTATTATTATTATTTTAATACAAAGAAATAAAATTAGTTCAAGCTGACAATTTGTACTTAGATCCTGAGAATTACACCCCCCCCCACATGCTTAAGTTGGACAACATCCTCACTAGAAAAATAAATGTATGCAAGGGAGTAGGGAAAGAAATCACCTGAGTAGTAATCATGAATCCGATCAACTTGAAACCTCTGGGTTGTGTTCGACGTGTTAATTGCATTTTAAAATATTATTTAGCTGTAGTATAGCATGAAAACAAGTCAACAAATAAATTTATAAAACTCTGGTGAGTACCGAGTCGTTCGCAAGGAGGCAATCTCGATTTTTGCAGAAGTTTTTCAATAAAACTTGCTCTAAACAAATATTTATATATGTATACGAAACAGATATCATACATTCAAAAGATCAGAATTTTAATTCAATCAAATAGAGTTTTCACAATAGAGAATGCTACTAGAAATAAATACATAGATAGATAGAGACAGATAGAAAGTGGCAGAGAAACGATGCCACTTGTAGGATGCTTGTGCGAGGTGCGGTAGCACCTTAGATTCAGAGCGCTGGGATGAAGGTCGAAGCAGAGTTGCAGAGGGAGAGCTTTGGTCTGGAGGAATGTGGAAGAGTTGTATCTAGAGATGCCTTCAACTGGGGGATCCTAGGCCTTCTTTTATAGCTTTGATGAGGGGCAAAGTGGCCATTTTAACCCTCTATCTCATGTAACAACTCCTAGTCAATCAGATCCGTCGATCGAGAGATCGACGAATTAGATCTGGCCTCAAAATAGCCTCCAACGTGCCTTCATCGTGCAGATTGAACTTGGGCTCCACACATGGCAGCTCCGCAACCCTTGATTTGTGATTTGACGGCCCCGCTCGCCCGCGCGCACCCTCTTCAATTTTCTCGCTTGCCACTCGCTCAATCTAAGCGCCTCATCTTCAGTCGTCTAATCTTACAATCGAACCACTCACGCAGGTGCACATCTCACTTTCACACTTCAAATATCGCGTGGGATCACGCGTTCGGCCGCGATCTACTCTCGACTCACTGCGTGGCTGCATCGCAGTGCTCCGCTCGACATCAAACGGCCAATAGCACCCGCGCACTACTCTTTTCTGATTTGAGTGTCGTGCGGTTCGAACCCACGCGCTTCGCTTCCAACGCAAGCATGCGAGCCAACGTGCTACACACAAGTTTTGTTATAGTTTCCTCTTTGTGTCTATTTATTTTTAACCATTGGATGATCGACGTAGATGCATCGTGGACCATTAGATGGCCATCCAACGATTGAGAGAGAACAAGGGATGGTCTTCAGAGGTGGGTCGGCGGTGAGGGGCGGCTGTGATGGCACCATCATGGCCATCCATCTTCTTTTCTTAGTATCTGGTGATGTAGACCTCCGATCGGGTTGATTTTTGCGCTATTAGACTACGATCGTTGATTCGAATCCATCAATGCGATTGGATTTTTCATCTGGGGCTTGGATCTTTGTCCTCTAGCTCTGTGGCCTCTATTCTTCTCTAAACTGCACAAGATGCTCTGATTGTCTGAACGAGACAATTTTGAAGGCATTGGACTCCCGTTGTCATCCTGATCAGATCTGTATGGTCTGATCTGTCATCCGTGGCTTCGAATCATCTACGATTAAAATCATCACTCATTAGTACATAAAATGATGATATTATCTATATGACTAATAAACTAGCTATTGTGCAAATTACGATAACTATGAATGCATTATTCCTAAGTCATGCTAGAATCTAGCTTAATTCAGGTGATTTAGGTTGCATGATTGCTATGCAATCACACCCCCATGCCTAAATCTTGCTAGTCCACATCAAATGCATGACTAAATGCAGAAGTGGTCCTATATGAGTAATTTTTATCAAGAGTTTGACTAGAGGTTTATGTCTTTTGTTTTCATCCGAAGCTTTAGTAATCCAGATAATCGTGAATGTGTTTTGTTGTAGTCTATGCAATGGATCCAAGTGAAAAGTCAATCCACCTCTGAAGCTTGTACTTAACCCTTAGTGAAAATCTATTAGATAGGCAAGCTTCTCCCCTCGCAGTTATATGATAATCTGTAAACTCAACCCCGGCTTTTGGCTTAGGTAGAAGGTGATTTTGAGTCAAGTGGATTTGTTTTTGGTGGCTCACACTCATCTGGTGCTACATATAGACTACTACTTTAGAACCTAGATTTTCAAATTATTAAATAATTCAACTCAAAGAGAGGCGAGAAATTGCGCTCTCTTTAGTTCTTTTGTACACATTTTCTCTCTTTCTTTCTCTTTGTTTTTCTTTTTCTTATCTTATCTTATCTTTTCTTTCTTTTTGAGCTCACAATCTCACCAGATTTATCAGTATATTTGGTAGTCTCTCCTGGCATTAAAACTTTGATTAGGTTCCAATAACTCTACGACTAAGTCAGAATTCCTCAGCCCATATTCAGGTAACCAGAAATACAGAAAAATAGGTCAAGGCTGTATTTGGTGGATCGTGAGAGTAATAGGTGTTGTTGCCTCAATAAATACTAACTCATAAACTAATTTTCTTTTCGCTTTCTTTTTTTTGTTTCTTTTTATGTATATATATATATATATATATATTTCCTTGCTTTTCCTTTCCCTCTCCTTTTTTTTTATATATATCTTCTTTTCAAATATCTACTAAGACAACGCAGTATAGCATACGAACTTTTATTTACAAGACATTATTCGGGATTAAGGGTGTTCAAGAGGAAATCAGGTGGCGTATTTAGTGGAAGTACATATTCTCGGCACTGGGAAGGGAGTGGATAGGACAGTGTATTTCTGACCTTGACATTAATACCCTCCTTCAGCCGAGGATTCCGTAAAAGATGGTCGTAACCATCCACCTTAGTTCTAGTTTTATCAGAACCCGCTCTCTACGTATTTACCTTATTTAGTGGCTCTCAAAAATATTTGCACCAAGAACTTGTACGCAGAAACCGAGAGCGAAAACTATGCCTAACTTCGAGTGTCATTATCTAATTATCCAGAAGTTAAGATTCCTCATACCAGCCTTAGAGCACCAGTAGTCTTTCTACTCTCACCTCACACTTGTTTGGTAGATCTATTAGAAGATAGGTTGCCTAAATCCCTAATTACTATCCAATGGTTTATGATGAGAGCCTCATCATGAGCCCTAACTAGCTCTTTTTGACTTGAGAAAGTAAATAAAAGCTCCTACATAACCTATAGGAAGGCCTAAGTCAAGGGTTTACTGTTCTGGGAAGGAAACATGAACTAAAGGGTAAAACTGCAATTTTACCATTACAATGCATCAATGAGAATTCTCAAGGGTTAAACATAGGTCAATTGGACTTAATAAGAGGAAAAGTGAGATGGTTCAGTAAGAAAAGGGTTATTGTGAGATTTAAGAATTAAATGACATTCTGTAACCCTAAAACAAACTCGCTTAATTCAATAAGGTTTTGGTCTGGATAAAAATCAACTAAGCCCTGTAAAATTCATGAAAAAATATCCCCTAGGATTTAGAACCTTCAATTCGGCCTTTGGAACCTATTTTGACCTAGATTGGGGACCTAGCTCAGTATTTAACCTAATTTGGGTTTTTGAGCGAAATGTCTAGTCAAACGTAGTCAAACCTAAAATCCAACTTCACCATTGGATTCCTTAAATCCAAATTAGGTTTGTATCAAAATTTGGGCCTAAGGGAAGGTCATCTTGACCTACTTTGCAAAATGATCCACCTAATAACATTATGACCCCTAACTTTTGAAAACCCTTATGTAGAGCCCCCTAACTTCCTCGCCACCCTTACATTCAGGTCCCTCCGCCATTACAGTAGAGGAATCCCACTCCGGCAGGATTTGAGGCTGATATCTCCTCGAATCCTCAGAGATCTCCCAGATTTGGAAGGGAGATTCTCTGAGGATTTCTCCATCGTCTGAACGAGATCTCCAGATCAGATTTACACCCAATCTCTCGTGCGAACGCTCAAGAGATTTGGTTGTCCTACGCACCTTCCTTCTCCGGTGAGGACTTTACGCTGGAAGGCTTGCCTTCCAAGCACAAAGGGCTCGGTCGGCAGATATAAAAGGACCCCCAGTCCTCTCTGCATCTTCCAAGCTTGATTTGGCCACCGATACCCTCTCAATTTCTTCCCTCCTCATCTCCGGTCAAAACACCCGCAAGCTCCGGCAATCTCCCCTCCCTCCTCTCGTCGCTCTGCCACCATACCAGTGGCAAGGTTAGCTTCGTCTCATTCCTCCGGGTTGCACCGTACCAGCGCACGCCTCTCTGACCTCCTCCTCGTCGCCGTCATCTCCACCTCAAGGCTATCTTCCCTGACGATGGCACAGACGCACCGTTCGTCTCCTCTGCCTCTCCTTTGTTCCAATCACCACAGATAAGTTTCTCTCCTCCCACTCTTTATTTTTCCTCATTTTATTTTATAAACCGCCCCTCGACTGCCACTGTCTACCTTCATCTTCCTCATCTTCGGCTGACCTCCGGCGAGACGCATCCACCACTCCGCACCTCCACACGTCTCGCCACCAACCGCATCACCTTCGCCATCACCCACGGATCACTCTCCACCCATCCAGTAACCGCCAGACATGCCCCACACTTCCACCGAACAAACCCACACGCACAGTCACAGTCTGACCTAGGCACACATACCTAGGTCGATCTGCGCCACGTCGACCCTCGCCTCACCTTCGCCGTGATACGGCAAAGCTTTCCTTGTTGTTTGACAGGGACGCAAGGCCGTCTTCGTGTCATGCAGGTCCGAGCCTCCGTCCACCATTAGCTCACAAGCAAGCTTGCTTGCTTCAGAGCTCCAGGCCGCGCACTCCAGGCTTCAGGGCTCCAGGCGAAACGCGTTGAGTGTGCAAGTGAATCCAGCCTGAGAACAGACTTTACGAGGCTCACAACTGCTCCAATTGGGTGGAGTTCTCCTCCTACGGACTCCAGCAGAAGCAAGTGGGACATTTAGTCCCACCTCGTAAACTCAGGGGTAAGCTGTGACACTTAAATTGAATTTGTGCTCTTAGCTCATCGCCTCCAATACACAGGGGTGAGGTCCCTCGTCCTCACTCGCTCACGCCTCATCCGCGACCCCTACCCCCGCGGACTTGGCACCCGACCCGATTACCTAAACCTAGCACTCCTTGCGCATCACACCCACACCGGTGTGCCTAGACCCGGGCGTACCCCTGACCCAATTACCTGGCTCTGGGAGAGCATACCGAAGAGAGAAATAGAGAGAGAGAGACGCGGGGAGGGTAGGGGATAGGTTTTGCTTCGTGGTACTGTGCAGGAAAGAAGAGGCGCAACAAAGAAGTGAATGAAGGTAGCGGCTGAAGGTAAAGGCTGAAGAAGGACTTAGCCACAGCAAGGAAGGAAAAAGAAGAAGAAGAAAAGAGAAGCACTGTAGCAGAGAAGCAGCAGAGGAAGAGAAGAAGAAGAAGAAGGTAGTCGTTGAAGGCAGAAGAAAGAGAGAAGCAGGGACTTAACTGCAGAAGAAGAAAGAAGAGAAAGAAGAAAGTCAAGGGAAGAAGAAAGAGAGAAGCAGGAGCGGCCAAGGAGAAGAAGAAGAAGACAAGGAAAGACAAAGAAGAAAAGAAGGCAGAAGAAGCACAGCCGCAGAGAAAGAAGAGAGAAAGAGAAGGCCAAAAAAATCACAAATTAAGCACTGTAGCAAAACTTTTTAAGACGTCTAATTTTTCATTAGACGTCCAATTTTTTAGCATTATTTCTACATTGACATTACTCCTCAATTTTGGTTGAATTGGTTATTGCTTTCTATTAAATTGAGAGTTGTGTTCTTAAGTTTTTAAATACCCAATTGCTCCCTGTGTTCAACCTCGGAGACTTTGGTTTTCGAGTTATAAATTCTTATTCATTTTCACGGTGATTTCATTTATACTACAACGAACATCTTTTAAAAACATGATTTCTCCTCGTCAACAGTTTAGGAGAAGAAGCATTGCTTCTTCTCGACAAACTAAAGATGTTTATTGGTCTTCACAGAGGATCCATTGCAAATTCTACATCTAAGTGTGAAATTGTACTAGATTCTAAACTCAAGAATCAACTTAAGAATAAATTCCTAATAAAACCTTAATAAAAATTCTTTATGCCTAAATGCATTTTTTTGTGACATAAAATTAGACATGCAATGTCCACCCTCCCATGCCTATTCATTACAATGTCTCATTGGAATATATGCATGAAAATCAAAATATAACAAGCAAGAGGAGGGGATATCACCTGACTATGGTTGTTAATCCAGGTCAGCCTGAATACAGAGGATGTAGAGCTACCTGTACAGAGTACTGGGTTACCTCCCAGCCAATGCTAAGTTTAACATCATTTGCCGAATTCAGTTCAACTTTAAGAAGATTCCATAAGGTTGATGTGACCATCGAGAATGGGATCACAGTTCTGCATGATATAAGGCTTCAATCTCTGACCATTCACCTTTGTCTCATGGCCATTCTTGGGATCCAGGATAAGCACAGCTCCATGAGGGTAGACTTTTCTTACAATGAAGGGACCTATCCACTTTGGTCTTAATTTTCCCGGAAAGAGCTTCAAGCGTGCATCAAATAACCAAACCTTTTACTTAGGGACAAAGCCTTTTCTGGAGATGTACTTATCATGTAAAGCTTTTGTCATATTTTTATAGACTCTCGCGCTCTCATAAGCATCATTCCGGATTTCATCCAATTCAGTCAATTGGAGTTTTCTTTGTCGTCCAGATCGATCGAGATCGAAGTTAAATGTTCTGATTGCCCAATAAGCTTTATGTTAAAACTCAATGAGCAGATGGCAAGATTTTTCATAGACCAGACGGAATGGAGACATTCCAATCGAAGTTTTATATGTAGTTCGGTAGGCCCAGAGAGCGTCATCCAATTTGGTAGACTAATCCTTCCAATCTGGGCGGACCGTCTTTTGAAGGATCTTTTTAATTTCCTGATTGGAGATTTCAACTTGTCCGTTGGTCTGCAAATGGTATGGAGTAGAGATTCTGTGAGTGACTCCAACCTTGGCTAGTAAGGTCCTAAATTGGTTGTGAGTGAAATGGGACCCGCCATCACTAATCATAGCTTTGGGCACACCCAACTGACCGAAGATGTTCTTCTTTACAAAATCCATGACCACTTTATGATCATTGGTTCGGGTTGGGATAACCTCAATCTATTTGAATACATAATCAACTTCCACCAGAATGTACAACTATCCAAATGAATTGGTAAAAGGTCCCATAAAATCAATGCCCCAAACATCAAAGATTTCGACTTCAAGGACTAGATTTAAGGGCATCATGTCCTTCCTGGTCATGTTTCCTAGATTTTGGCAATTGATACATGACTTACAGAAGTTGTACGAGTCACGGAATAAAGACAGCCAACACAATCCACTCTGCAGTACCTTGGCTGCCGTCCTTTTTCCTGAGAGGTGACCTCCACAAGCAAAAGTGTGGCAGAATTCTAGTACACTTGTAATCTCCTCGTCTAGAATACAACAGCGGATAACCTGATCCATGCAAACTTTGAATAGCTCTGGGTCTTCCCAAAAGTAGTATTTGGCATCAGAAATCAACATATCCCGCTTATGCTTAATCCAATCTATGAGTAGTTTTCCAATGGCCAAATAGTTGGCAATATCTACAAACCAAGGTAGTTTGCAAACAGTCAAGAGAGTCTCATCAGGGAAAGAATCACAGAGTTGAGGAGTTGTAGAGTCTACAAGGATTCTGGAGAGATGATCTACTACTACATTTTGAGTACTAGATTTGTCTTTGATTTCTACATCAAATTCTTGCAGCAGAAGGATCCATTTGATTAATCTGGGCTTTGCATCCTTTTTAGACATCAGGTGCCTTAATGCAATGTGATCTGTGAAGATTGTGACATGAGATCCTAATAGGTAAGGTCTAAACTTCTCCAAAGCAAACACTACCGCTAGCAACTCTTTTTCTGTAGTGATGTGGTTTCTTTGAGCCTCATCCAAAGTTTTACTAGTGTAGTAAATCACAGATGGTTTCTTGTCTACCTTTTGTCCCAAGACTGCTCCGATGGCATAATCAGAGGCATCAGTCATGATTTTGAAGGGATGGTCCCAATTAGGAGGTTGTAAGATGGGTAATTGTGTAATAGTCTCCTTTAGCTGATTAAAAGCCTTTAAGCAATTTGAATCAAAATCAAAGAATTGATCTTTTACCAGCAAGTTGCTTAAGGGCCTCGCCACCTTAGAAAGTCCTTAATAAATCAACGGTAAAATCCCACATGTCCGAGAAACGATCTTATATGCTTAACTGTCGAAGGTGGCGGGAGTTTGGTTATAGTGTCCACCTTGGCTTTATCCACTTCGATTCCTTTTTCAAACACAACATGACCAAGGACTATGCCCTCCTTAACCATGAAGCGACTCTTTTCCCAAGATAGACCAAGATTCACCTCAATGCATTTTTGTAAAGTATTTTTGAGATTGATCAGACATGATTCAAAAGAGTCCCCGAACACAGAAAAATCATCCATGAAGATTTCCATGAAACCACCCACCATGTCTGAAAAGATTGTAAGCATGCACCTTTGAAAGGTTGCTAGTGCATTGCATAATCCAAAAGGCATTCTATGGAAGGCAAATGTTCCGTAGGGACATGTGAAGGTGGTTTTCACTTAATCCTCGGGGTGGATAGCTAATTGATTGTAGCCGGAATAGCCATTCAAGAAATAGAAGAATTGTTGGCCGATTAGTCTTTACAGGATTCAATCAATGAAGGGAAGTGGAAAGTGGTCTTTCTTGGTTGCACTATTTAGCTTCCTATAGTCGATACAAACTCTCCAAGAGGAAGCCATGCGAGTTGGAATCAATTCCCCATTATCATTAGTAATCACAGTCAGCTTGGCTTTCTTAAGAACCACTTGTACAGGACTGATCCACAGGTTGTTAAAGATTGGGTAGATTATTCTCGCATCTAACCACTTGATTATTTCCTTTTTCACTACCTCCCGCATGTTAGGATTCAACCGTCTCTACATTTCTCAAGAGTATCGAACGGCTCACGTGGGTGTGCATCTCGCCTTCGCGCTTCAAAAATCGCGTGGGATCATGCATTCGACCGCGATCTGCTCTCGACTCGCCACGTGGCTACATCACCGTGCTCCGCTCGACATCGAACAGCCAATAAAACCCGTGCACTACTCTTTCCTTATTTGAGCATCACGTGGCTCGAACCCACACGCTTCGCTTCCAGCACAAGCGCGTGAGCCAACGCGCTACACGCGAGTTTTGTTATAGTTTCCTCTTTGTGTCTATTTATTCTTAACCATTGGATGGTCGGTGTAGATGCATCGTGGACTATTACATGGCCATCCAACGATTGAGAGTGAGCAAGGGATGGTCTTCAGAGGTGGATCGGCGGTGAGGGGCGGCTGTGATGGCGCCATCATGGCCATCCATCTTCTTTTCTTTGTATTTGGTGATGTAGACCTCCGATCGAGTTCATTTTTGCACTATTGGACTGCGATCGTTGACCCGGATCCATCAATGCGATTGAATTTTTCATCTAAATCTTGGATCTTTGTCCTCTAACTCTATGTCCTCTATTCTTCTCTAGACTGCACAAGATGCTCTGGTTGTCTGAACGAGACGATTTCGAAGGCGTTGGACTCCCGTTGTCATCCTGATCAGATCTGTACTGTCTGATCTGTCATCCGTGGCTTTGAATCATCTACGATTAAAATCATCTCTCATTAGTACATAAAATGATGATATTATCTATATGACTAATAAACTAGCTATTGTGCAAATTACGACGCCTATGAATGCATTATTCCTAACTTATGGTAGAATCTAGCTTAATTCAGGTGATTTAGGTTGCATGGTTGCTGTGTAATCAAGTTGCTTCCTAGGAAGCTCTGAGTTTAGTGCCTTCAGCTGGGCATTGATTGCACAACAATCATGCAACCTAAATCACCTGAATTAAGCTAGAACGTATCATAACTTAAGATTAATGCATTTACAAGCAAATTACCTGAATTAACCTAGAACCTATCATAACTTAAGATTAATGCATTTACAGGCATCGTAATTTGCATAACAGCTAGTTTATTAGTCAGATAAATAATATCACCATTTTATGACCTAAAAGAGAGATGATTTTAATCGCAGATGATTTGAAGCTGCAGATGTCAGATCAGACCAGACAGATTTGATTAGTACGACTACGAGAGTCCAACTCTTCCGAAATCATCTCGATCAGACAACCAGGGCACCTTGTGCAGTCCATAAAAAAATGAATATCATAAATCCAAAGGATAAAGATTCAAGCCTAAATGAAGAATCTAACCACACGGATGAATCCAGATCGACGATTGCAGTCCAATGGCGCAAAAATCAACTTGATCGGAGGTCGACATCACCAGATACAAAGAAAAGAAGATGAACGACCATGATGGCGCTACGTGGCGCCATCACAGCCGCTCCCTCACCACCGCCCCATCTAGGAAAACCACACCGCACGCTGTGGGCCATTGTATCTTCATCCAACGGCCACGAGCGCGCTACGTCACCTGCCCAGACTGGATAAGCATAAATAAAAACAAACAAGTATATATAACAGAATGTTCGCACAGCATGTTGGTTCACATGCACGCACGGAAGCGCGTGATGCACATTCGAGCAGTGCACTACGTGAAATTGAAGCAGCATTAGGCACAGGTGCAATTGCACTATCGGAGGGTAGAGGTGCGACCCCGTGGCGCGATCAGAGTGTGCCACGGGCGGACGTGCGATCCTACGCGCTTTACAAGATTAGCAAGGTGAGGTGAGGCCGAGGATCAAGAGCTGAAAAGGGCCTTGCGAGTGCGCGTGATCCAAGGGCCTTGCGGAGAGAGGTTGTTGCAGCAGGCACACGAGGTGGAAGCAAGGTCGTGTGATCGCGATCCAAGGGCGCAGCGAGCACCACATGTCAGCCGAGGATTAAATCCATGCCAAGCAGGGCGAATTTAAATTTTTTTGAGGCCAGATCTAATCCGTTGATCTCCCGATCAATGGATCTAATAAAACAGGTGTTGTTACACAAGATTAAGGGCTAAAATACCCTTTTTGCCCTCCACAAAAGCGATAAAAGAAGGCCCAAGGCCCCCCCAGTTGAAGCATCTCCCTCTTCCATCAACTCCAAACATCTTCCACCTTCTCTGCAACTCTCCGTCCCTCTGCAACTCAGCTCTGACATTCGTCCCGACACTCTGGATTTGAGGTGCTGCCGCATCTCGCACAAGCCTCCCACAACCGACGTCATTTCTCTACCACTTGCTTCTCTCTCTCTATCTCTTTATTTAATTCTAGTAGCATTCTCTATTGTAAAAACTCTGTTTAATTGAAATTAAAATTATGATCTTCTGAATGCTCGATTATACATCTAATTCCTATACATATATACAAATATAAATATTTGTTTACAGAAAGTTTTATTGGAAATTTTCCACAAAAATCGAGATTGCCTCCCTACGAACGACCCGATACTCATCGGAGTTTTATAAATTTATTTGTCGACGTGTTTTCGTGCTATACTACAACTAAATAATATTTTAAACGCAAATTACGCGTCGAACAGGCATGATGCACAAACAAGACTAGTCTAGGTCAAGGAGGTGAAAGCAAAATCAGCCAAACCCAGAGTTTGAAGTCTGTAGATGCGAACTAGGTTGTGGTGGAGTCCCGTCCTTTGAACTCTGCAAATGGTGTACCATGCATGTCTATGTCTGTTCTTCTCTTAGTCTATGGGCATGCAAAGAAATTGATTTGGATAAACACAACCCAAATCTAAAACGCTGAACACTAAAAACATAAGTTTTGTAATCAACTTGTGTCCCTTTAAAGTTGTAATCCCCCAAAGATATATCAATTCCAGTGCATTCGGGTTGCAGGATTTCAATTCTGATAGGGCACGTAACAAAATCAAGAGTTTCAAAATAGGCCCTAAGCATGAGGTCGCACTCAAAAGAAAAATCCATCCCTTCTTCAACTGGGGTGTCATTGCTCATACCCTCCAATTCCTTCACCCAGAATATTATCTTCTCCTTTTTTACATCAGCTCCCATTTCCAAGTTTGTAGTAGAGGTAGGGCCAATTTCATCATCCAACTCAGACTCAGATTCATTCCTTTGGCCCTCCTCTAAGATTGTGATAGGGTTTCAAATGATTCAAAATCAATTATTTCGAAATTCCATTCCCTATCTTCAATTCTGGATGTCACTTTCACCAAATCCTTTTCCTCAAGGAGATTGGATTTGGATTCATAGACATCAACCCTTAAGTTCTCAATTTTCTCTTGATTTTTTCCCTCAACCTTCCCTAAGGAATCCTTAATGACATTTTCTAATGAGTTGTCAAACAATGGAGGTGTATCAATGGTGGACTGAACCAATTTTGGGCAACTAGGTGTAGTCCAATTGATCATTACGGGGCCTTGCTTCCTGGATTCAGTAAGAGAGGTTGTTTTCAATAGTTTTCTTTGGCCCTCTTCCTCCAGTTGTTGGAACATATCCATCATGGCTTGTTGCCCTTTAATCAATTCTTGATTCTGTCTTTGTAACTCCAACTGAAGGCTATCAAGAACTGATCGGGTGTCATTAGGTTTCCCTTGGATTTGCTCCTTAGTATTTAAATCAGAGTTGGGAGGGTATGGTTGAGGATGTGTGCTAGAGTTCGTACTGGGGTTTAAGTTCTTGGTTAGGTCCTCTATTCTATCATTTTCAAGGTCCAATTCTTCAAGAGGAACCATTTTCTGTTTTGACCTACTCCAAAATAATTGATGTTCTAAGTCCTCCTCCCAGTCGGATTCTTCATCAGGGGTCCAAATCAAAGTTTGATCATTCTTGAATTGCCTAGGTTTATGATCATCCTTTGATTTCCACTTTTCTAGAATCCCTTCCAATCCATAGGTCAAGTAGGAAAGATCCTTGAATTTGGATGACCTATCCTGGTTAGGGTCCTGGGAAGGGTGGGAGCCTTGGATTCTCCTAGAGCGTAGGTCCCATCAAATTGGTTAGTGGGTGGGTGGGACCTAAAAGAAAAGTCATCACAAGGAGAATCAAGATATGGATTCCCAAGGTTTGGATTGTACCCGTGGGTGGGTGGGTTGTAAGTATCCTAATTGGAGGTTGGTGTAGTCTAGTTAAAATTGGGATAGTTGGGACAAGAAGGGTATTCAAGTACTCAGGTCCTGGATTAAGTTCCCAACTAGGTGATTGGTTATCCCAAGTAAACCATTGATACGATCTACTTAGGTTAGAAAACAAATAATGTTGGGGATAGTTTGGGTAGGATGGATAAGCATTAAAATCCATGGGTTGGAAGAAGTAGAGGATGAGCGAAATAAGTGTGCACAATCAACACACAAAACTAGGCCCTACAGTGGAGACCTAGGTGACCTAGAAGCCCAGAAGAAAGTGATCGAATCTGCAGGCACTTAAACCTCTTTTCCCAAAGTTAATCCGGCCAGGTTGATTACGAGGGGGTTGAAGGGAAGGTTCTTCCTTTGGCTCACGCCGTTGGTTCCTTTATACCCCACAACCGTGGTCGTTTGACACTTGCCCGTAGCCTAGACGCCGGATTCCACAATGGGAATTAAGGCCAAGTGCTTACAAACCCAATTACACTTCTAGGACTTAGATTGGTCCTATCTGGGTCACGTCAGTGCACAATTGGGTGTAAGGACCCAATGCCAAAACAAGTGTTCTTTATCAAGCAAGATTTAGAAGTGTGGTTTTTAAAATTTGAACCTTGCTTTAATGGATTTTAAAATTCCACTTGTTTATGCATTCAAATAGGGCACAAATGTATAGTCACACAGTTGGTGAAGATTGATTTTCGTTAAGGCCCTTTGTGTGGCTATAAAATCAAAAGCTCCCTAGTGTGGAAAATCCTAGGGTGTGCAACTTCTATTCAATGAATCCCTTTTTAAGATTTTGTCAAGAAGGGTCCAATCCAAATAATAAATGACTCTATCTTGATTGAAATCGAATGCTCTTTCCAACAAAATTAATTTCAAAATTTTTTGAGGACAACAGACCACCCAAATTTACATTTTTCTAAGAGGGGGCAATCTGTCCCAAATGCAAGAGTGTTCTTCAGATGAAGTGTAGAGAATTTCAAGATCTTTCTATAAATATAAGTCTCTCACAAATCTGAGCTGCATGGAGTTCACAGCAGTAAGAACACCCTACAGATCTCCAGAACCTCGGACAACCTTGTGCACTTCTAGTAGCAAATTTCTCATGGCTAAACCACAAGAAGTTTGACTCTGAAATTTGAAGGGGAGTTCACTTACTAGAAGGGTCACCTCTAAGATTTTTTTCAAAATTTTTAGAGGTTTAAAGGGTCCTTTAATTGTGTCCTCAACCCAAGTCTAGAAAATGATTTTTCGAAGTTACTGGGTTGAAGACTTAGTGGTGGTGTTTTTCTTCGACAAACAAAAGAGAGTTTTTTTTTTAACACACCATCATTTTTCTTGGTCCCAAAGATGAGAAGTTACCTTTGGATCGTGAGAAGTCAAGATCAAGCCTTGGTGTCTATGGCGGTCTTCTTCTTGCGCTTCCTTTGATCCAACCCTACTCGTTCCCCTCCCGTTGCCAATGCATGAGGTACCTGCAACTACAAGAAGAAAGAAGAGCAAGTTAGATAACACACGTATAGATAATGACCAAGAAGATGAAAGCGAATAAGAAATCTGTTACCTCCCCGGCAACGGCAAAAACCTGACGTTTGCTAGACGCGTTTGTGTAAAATCTGTTCGTTGTAGTGCGCTAACGATGTCAATTTTAAATAAAGAATCGTGAGTTTGAGTGTCAAATACAGGGAGGTAATAATTAGATCAAATACTCGCTTTCGTGTCGCATAAATATTTCGTTTGTGCATTTGAAAATCGATTTGAGAAAACGAAAGAGATAAAGAGAGAGAGAAAGAAGGGTTAAAGAACCATATCATAAGATCATTGTACCAACAATTTCTTATCAAATGTGTAATCAAACATAATGTAAATGAATGCTTTAACAAAATCAAGACATGAACTACACAACAAAATAAAATAACATTAAGACAAGATAGAAGAACGTGTCGAAACAGCCACGGCGATGGAGGGGATTCCGTCGGCGGCTTGGGGACCTTGCTTGGAACTCTAGAAGGTGGTGGTATCTTGTGGGTGAAAGATTGGTAAAAGTGGAGGGGTGTAGGCCCTCTTATAATGGAGGGAGAAGGCCAAAAATCATCTTCGAGTCAACAGTGACTTTCAAAGCGTCGCTGAAGACCCACCCCATGCATCACCACAGCCCCCGCCCTCGCTCCTTCAACACACACGCTGGCCCATGCACCCCGCACCGCATCGCATGTGCTGTGCCGAGTGCACACAGTGGAGCTGCGCTGCTGCTCTGCGCACATGTGCGCACATGCGTGCTGCTGCTACGCTGCCACTACTGCCCTTGCTGCGCTGCCGCTTCAATTCCGAATTAAGGGGGTCGTGGGGATTTGAACTCGAGCCCCTCCCTTGGAGGCCAAAGTGTTCACCATTACGCCAAGTTGTTGGATTGTCATGGAGAGCATTCCTCACATACGCCTCTCCAGCCGTTGGATGAAGGATTAACAGCTGAGATGAAGCGTGAGGTGTGATGAAGGGAAGAGGCCATGGCTGCTGGGGGCGAGAGGGGCGGCCTGGATGGCACCATGTGGCACCATCTGGGTCGTCCTTTGTATTTAAAGGGTGCCACGATGCTCAGATCAAGATGATTCCCACACTGCCGAACTGCGATCGTCGCTCCGAATCCATCCATACGGTCGGATTTTTCATCCGAAGCCCGTAAGGATGTCTCATTGTCCCCTGGCCATTGATCTTCCTCGAACTTGTTGCAGAAGCTACGGAGGTCAAATCGAGGTGATTTTGAGTTCGTTGGACTCTGATCGTCAATCCGGATCCATCCATACAGTCCGATCGCTCATCTGAGACCTATTTCAAAATGGACTTGTGCACATGGTCATTAAACATTGATTCTAAGCGATCTCAACATCAAATAATGCATAATGCATGCAATGACTCCAAACCCACTATGATATGATATTATCGCACGATTACCCTCGAAATTAACTCTGATGATATTAACACTGATAATTATAGAGTCATCACCAAGGTCTACTCAGTTTTAGAGGGAGGCTAATGCTTGTTCTTAGGGTTAAGTGAAGGGCGTTAGAGGGGTTGATGCCCATAAAAAGTCTAGTTAAGTTGTGTGCACAATCGAGTGCAAGGACCCAATGCCAAAACAAGTGTTTTCTTTATCAAGCAAGATTGTGATGTACGGCTTTTAGAATTTGAACCTTGCTTTATTGGATTTTAGGATTCCACTTGTTTACAAGTTCAATCAAGGCAAAAAGTCACACGGTTGGTTAAGATTGATTTTCTTTAGGGCCTTTTGTGTGACTATGAAGTTAAAAGCACCCTAATGTGGAAGATCCTAGGGCGTGCAACTTCTAATAAATCTTTTTTAGACTTTATCAAGAAAGGTCCAATTAAAGCAAGCAATGACCCTATCCTAACCAAAATCAAACGAGTTTTTCAACAAAATTAATTTCAGAATTTTTAGAGGATGATAGACCACCCACATTCGTGTTTTTCCAAGAGGGGGTCAATCTATCCAGAACCTCTAGATCAATGCGCGAGTTTAGGAATTGAATCAAAATAAGCACTAATCTTTTTCAAATGCAGAAATATTCTACATAAGAAATGTAGAGAACTTCAAGATCTTTCTAAAAATGTAAATCTCTCACAAATCCAAGCTGCATGGAGTTCCCAGCAAAAGAAACAATCTAAGGGTCTCTAGAAATTAGGACAACCTTGCGCACTTCTAGTAGAGAATTTTTCACAACCAAATTACAAAGAGTTTGGCTATGAAATTTTAGGTAGTTTTCCCACTGGAAGGAGCAGCCCTAAGATTTTTTTAAGAATTTTTAAAGGTGTTAAGTGTCCTGTAATCGTGTGCTCAACCCGAGTCCAGAAAATAGTGATGCAAGATTAACGGGTTGAGAATTTAGTGGTGGTGTTTCCTTTGAAAAACACAAGATAGGGTTTTTTTTTAGCACCACCACTTAGATCCTTTCCTTGGTCTAGAGATGAAGGGTTACCTTTGAATCGTGGGAAGATAAGATATCAAACCTTCGGGTTGATGGCGGTCTTCTCTTGCACTTCCTTTGATCCAATCCAACCCACTCTCCTTCCATTGTTGATGCACAAGATTCCAGCAACCAATGAGAGGAGAGAAAAGCAAGTTAGATAACACAAGTACGAATAATGCCCAAGGAAATGAAAGTGAATAAAAGATAAGTTACCTCCCCGGCAACGGTGCCAAAAACTGACATCGCGAAACATGCTTAATTAATTTGTTTATTGTAGCGTGCGCTTACGACATCAATTTTAAAGAGAATAATCGCACGTGAGTATGAGTGTCGAATAAAGGGAGGTGAGAAATCAGATCACTTAATCGCTTCAGTGTCACAAAATATGTCATTTAGTTTGCTTGTGAAGAGAGAGAGAGAGATAGGGTTAGAAATTCATGATAAAGAGGTGATAATGGATAACTATGAAACCAAGCAAGATAATCTATTGCAAAAGATAGAACTGTTTTATAACTATAACACTAGAGGAAAGCTTAAAAATAAGATAAACATTAAACTAAAGCGATAAATAGAGAGGCGAGGTAGCCACAGCATTGAAGGGGCTTCCATCAGCGACTCAGCGTCTCCGGGTCCTTGCTTGGGAGCTCTATAGAGTGGTAGTGTCACTAGGTAGAAGGTGGTAAAAGGTAGGCAGGGTAAGGGCCTTTTTATAGTCGAGGAGAAGAGATTTTCATCATCCATGGTCAATAATGACATTTAATTCATCGCTGAAGCTCTGCCGTGAGCGTTGCTAAAGGACCCAGCTCATGTGCCTGCTGGCGCTCATGGAAGTCACGCCTGGTCGAAGGTGAGCCATTCGATGCTTCATCAACAATCGAGATGAGCCGCTGAGATCATGCGTTGCTTTAAGACATCTGGGTGTGCGCTTTCCATTGAATTTGCATCAGAGGGCTAAGATTGCTAGCAAGATCGCGCTTCAGATCGCGGCTTGGGTGCACGTATGATCGATTGTCAGCGCAGGCGTCAGGGTGTGTGTGGATCCATTTAGCACTTCCAACTACGCCACGTAGCCTCTATCAGAGCCGCTCGCTTGCGATTGAACAACTCTGATCGATTGAAGTGCACTTTTGTGAGGATTTGGAAGTGTGGCAAGTTTCGAACGCTCGACGCTCACTTACAAGTGTGGCTCTCGCCCACTGCGCTATCCTCGTGGATTGTCATGAAGAAGCACGCGACGTCAACCATTAGATCCAATCACACGGTCGAGGCTGAGGCGAGGCATGGTGCAACCGTCGCCGTTGGATCTTCATCTGATGATGGAGAGGCATCGCAGGAAGGCCTTCATCGGATGTGAGGCGTGTGGGTGAGGCACGAATGAGTGCCACGTGGCGCAATGGGGACTGTTGATCATCATATCAACTTTTAGGACTTCTTGGACTTGGTGAGGGAGCTACGGAGGTCGGATTGAGGTGATTTTCAATCTGTTGGACTTCGTTCGTTGATCTGGATCCATCCGTATGGTTTAATTGCTCATCTGAGACCTGTTTCAATACACACGTGTGCACAAGGTCGTTAAACATTAATTATAAGCAATCTTAATGCAAGAAAAACACAATATGCATGCAATGCTCCCAAACCCACTATAATATTACATTAATGCACATGTGCCCTCGAAATTGACTCTAATTGATAGAATTGTCGTCATCATATGTAGAGTCATCACATATGTGTTTTGTTGAGTGGTGGTGGTTCTCTGCAGATGTCGAGTCAAATCGTCCACCTTTTTCTCCATGATTGAGACCTTATCCAGGCAACTGGCCACCAATTCCAGATCAACAGAAGTGAATAGGCCTTGAGTCTCGTGTGCCCCTCGTGTGTTTGTCAATGCGCGGGTGGTTGTCTGGTCGAACACACCCATAGATTCATTATTTATAGAGTTCTCGCACATGTTCTTGAGAATCTCCAAAACTGTATCTTCATGCTGATTGTTGAATGGGGCATTTCGTCAATGTTAAGCAAATGCGTTGTAGTATAACTGACAAATCGCTCTTCACCAAATAATATTTATAACTTGAATATCTAAAAGAAGTCTGAGGTCGAACACAGAGAGCAAGCATGGAATTCACGCGCTAATCTTCAATTAAAATATAAATGAGCACAAGAAATAAGCCAAGAATAATGATATTCAATGAATGCTAATCTGTCACATTAGATATTCAATGTATAACATGAGTAATCCAAAGAGTTAAAGAGGACAAAAAGATATCTAAGGCAAAAAAATGGTGATTTAAATCACCAATTATTAGTCTAAGCACATATATATCAACTATTCAATGAATATGAAATAAATGAACAGTGGTCAGACGTCTGGCATGTGGATTAGACAAGTTAAATGTCACCTTCTACAATGCTTTTCTTCTGATCTTCTTCTCTTCTGCTACCTTTCCTCTTCTTCCTCTTCTACTTCTCTTAGGCATGGCTCTTCTCTTCAGCCTCTTCTTCTCAAGTCTTCTCTCTTCAGAGAGCACAAGGGTCCCCTCTCACAGCTAAGTGTTGTCCAACGCACAGAGGAGCAAAACCCACCCTCCCCTGTTCTCTCTTCCTTTCCTTCCTCCTTTCCTTTTCTCTTAGATATCTGGTTCAATCGGGTATTTGGGTATGCGAAATCGGGTCCAGGGCTGAAGAGTATGCGATTCATTATTTATAGAGTGTCACAACCGAGGAGTGATAGGCGGGTCAGGTCATGTGAAGGGTGAGCGAGGACCTCACCCCAAAGTGTTCTGAGGTGACAAGGCCATGTGAGAAAATCAACTTATGCATAGCAATGTGGCCTTCCACGCACGATGTGGGACTAAACCCACAAGGTTTCTCTTTGTGCAAAGCTGCAGTTGGAGGATGGGCTAATTGGTGCAGCAGTTGATGTTGAGGCTCGTAATCGGAGACCTAGAGTAATGCCTGGGATGTATCCGCACAGCCTAGATGCAGCTCTTAGCGAAGAATAGGGCTGTGACTTGATGAAGATAGTCGATGAAGACATCACGGTGGCAGAGGTTCAGTGAGCTACCTGAAATCAAGAATACGGGCTAAGTGCCCTAGTTAAAATGTTCATAAGCTTTGCCGGAATACGGCAAATGTGATGAGGGTGGTTTCGAGGGCGTATGGTGATCGGATAGTGGCTAACAGTGATGGAGATGAAGCGTGAAGGATGGGTTGTTCGGTGGGTCTTTTGTGTGGATGAAATCACCCACAGTGAGAGGAGCTTTGATGGGCGTGAGTTGGAAAAGGTTGCAGAGTAGGTGGTGAGGCAGTTGGCGGCTTGTGGTGTGAGATGGATCTCACCGAAGGTATGGCCGAAGGTGAAGAGGATGACGGTGATTGGCGGCGTCAGGGGTTGTTTTTGGATTTTTGATAAAGGTAATGATAAGAGAGGAAGAAAGGGTCCTAATTACCTACTTTAAGGGACGAAAGGGATAGGAAGGATGCCGAGTATGGTTTGGCCGGCACCGTGGAAGGAAGGGCCTCCGATGAGGGAGAACAGCGAGGAAGAGAGGAGAAGACGACCCTCGCTGGTATTACGAGTGGTGAAGGAGCTTGAGGAGGAGCAACCGGCCGGCTATATTCTGTGACGATCGACGAAGAATGTAGATGGGGAAACTCGCTGGAGCTCGTGGAGCTTTTGGCTGAAGAGAGGAAAAGAAGGTGGAAACACCGGCCAAAATGAGCTAAGGAGGTAAGGCATGCCATGGGCGTGCTTTTATAGGACTTAGGAGAGCATTCCAAGCTTGGAAGCTTGGAAGCTTCACACATAAGGAAACCCTAAACTTCAAAGGATTTGCATGATCTTTTGGGAAAGAATTAAAGCCCAAGATTAGGTTTAAATCATAGAGAATTCTCTCAGGAACCTCCCTTCCAATTTTGGAAGAGATCCGCCAATCAATCAGAGAGAGATCCCTACTTAAAGTCACCAGAGTAGAACTTCCTCTACGATAATGGCAGAGGGACCTGATTGCAAAGAAGATGATGAAGTTAGGGGCCTTTTTGCAATGAATTTCAAAAGCTAGGGGTGTGTGTGTAAGAAAAAGAGTCAGACTGGACTAGAATCCAAACAAGGTCAAGATGTTCTTTGATTAGGCCCAAATTTTGGTACAAACCTATTTTAGACCAAAGAAATCTGATGGTGAAGTAGAATTTAGGTTTTGACCAAGTTTGACTACATAATTTGCATATAAACCTAAATTAGGGTAATTATCTAAGACACTATTTCAGGTCAAATTGGGTTCCAATGGTCAAAGCAAGCATACTAAACCTTATGGAATATTTTTCTATGATTTTTAGAAGGTTTAGATGAATTTTATCCTAACCAGAACCTCAGTTAGTTAAGCGGGTCTATTTTTAAGGTTTTAGATATCCATTAATTCTTGAAATGCGTGAAAACCCATCTGATAGTCAATCCCTACCTAGGACCTCCAAAGGTCACTGGCAACCCTACAAAACGGGACACATCCCTCATAGGTGCAATACATTACGACAGGAAGTGCCTCCTCTTCTGGATGCCGTGGGAGCGGTCGGATTGGTAGGACCTCTTCCAACCCCCTCTATCAATGTCTCGCGCTATTGGGTTGGTCTCCCCATAGGTCATCACCACCTCAACCATGCGTGAGAACGTGGACAGCTTCAGGGGCTTTACATACCCTTGTTTGGTAGGTCGGAGGCTCTTGGTGAACCTCCACAGGTGCTTCTCCTCAGTGGCTACTGCAGATGGGGCAAAGCATGATAGCTCTAGGAAACGTGTGCGGTATGCACTAACTGTCATCACCCGTTGGCGGAGAGTGTGGAACTTCCACCTCCTCTGGTTTTGCCACGTCTTGGGGAAGTACTATTCGTAGAAGAGAGTCATGAACCAGTCCCAAGATGGTTCCTCCCATTCCTGCCCTCTAATCGTCTGCCACCACCTATGGGTGGCGCTCTCCAACTGGTACGTGGCAAAGGCTAAGCGGCACTCCGTAGGAGGACGAAACAAGTTGAATATCTTCTCCATTTGCTCTAGCCAGTCCTCTACCTCAAATAGGCTCTTGTCCCCTTTGAAAGAATGGGGCTTCAACTTCCCAAACTAGGTAAAGAGATCGTGGTGAAGCTGCAATGGAGCCACGAGTCCACCCTTAGGTAGAGAGGACTCCTGCTTAGAACTGTCCCCAGGAGGTGGGGGTGGTGGAGGGTCTCCCCCTTCTCCTCCAACTCGCCTGGCGCTACGACGACTCTCCTGCCCCACGGACAAATCCCCCTCAGCATCCTCTGATGAGCTCAGAGGAGGCAACGGAGGCAGTGGAGGTGGTGGGTACGGGAAGCGCTGCTGCATGAACTCCAAAAGCAATTGGGCGAGCTCCTAGGCCTGGGGACCATCTAGAAGGGGTGGGATGGCCCCTGGCTCAGGTTCGACATGACCACCTCTACGACTATGCCCACGGCCTCGTCCCCGGCCTACCCCACTAGCTGCATGGTAAGGCATCTTTTGTAGAGAAGACAAGAAATTAACGATCAGTAGCGGCTTAGTAATGAGACAAACTCGAAAGCAACAACAAGAAGGAGATTATGATGGCTATGTTTGCTATAACTGGACGTGTGGTCTTTTCGAGTCTTAGTTTATTACTATGGATGACCTTGCTCTGATACCATCCTGTTGCAACCCAAAATCGGATCCACTTGGAGACTGGGCTAGATTGCATCCTTATCTCAAAACCCAGTCGTCCAACGAGTAGCAAACACAAAACAATAATATTTACCACACATGCGCCATAACAATAATAAAGCGACAGGAAAGCGATAAGAAGAAATTTAAGAACTAACATCAAAACTAAGGAAAACATGAGGTTCACGTCATAGCCATCACAATAAGAACAAGAAGAGTAATTGCAAAAGCTGACAAATTCTAAAGAAAAGTATTCACTACTGCAAAAAGTAATGATAGTTTAGGCTAAACTATGGCTGGGCATGACTAGGCGCTAACGCTCACTTGTCGAGTTTTAGAAATGTGTCATAATATAGCAACGAAAAATAAGTAAACACTTAAATTTATATGCCTGAAAAGCGTGAGTTTCTGAGGTTGTTCTCAAGGAGTAGAATAATCACAATGTAACCACTAATCAAGAATTCAAGTAGAACTCAAAAGATCGACATCATAAAAAGATATGCAATACATATATCAAGCTCAAAAATATGTACGTGAAGCAAATGTCAAGAGACCAAAAACTTGTGTTTTTCAACTCAATATATGCCTCAACACTTAGGCTTTTTCAACCAAATCAGACGTCCAAATAGAAGCCTCAAACGTCTTCAAGTCCACTCAAAGCTCCTTCACAACTTTCCCAAGGCCAGGCACTCTTCCCGATGCAAAACCTCCCTAATACACTTACGCATGCACACTCGCACGTGTGAGTGTGTGCATGTGTGAGTGATGTTTCGGGACCCAACCCCCTATTCCTTGGGTAAGGTATGGGGGTTGGATTTCCCTTATATTTGGAAATCCAAGCCTCTCAAAAAACTTTGTGGGACTAATGTCCCCCTCTCCCTCTTCACTTCCCTTTCCTTCGCTGCATTCACTGTTGAAGGTGATCTATCGAGGGTTTATATTACTGTCGCCGTAGTTCAAATCCTCAATCGATCAAACAATAAATACAATTTATAATTCAAATTGAAGTCTGAGGTCGAACACAGAGAACAAGTATTGTAATTCACATGCTAATCAAAATGAATATATATATGAGCATAAGAAATAAGCTAAGAATGATAGTCAATGAGTAATCTCTACTCAAAACTGATATTCAATGTGAAATATGAGTATATCAAGAGTTTGACAAAGAAAAAAGACATCTAAGACAAAATAATGGTGATTTAAATCACCAACTATTAGTTTAGACACATATAGACTAATTACTCAATGAATTAAATAAATGCACAGTGGCCTGAACCACTTAAACAACAATTCCATGCAGACAAATAACTCCACAGTGCTCAATGTCAAAGCTCATCAGACATCGGGCCTCCAAGCGTTCTATAGAGAGCCTTTCTTCTTCTTTACAAAGTCTTTTCTTCTTTTCTTCCCTTCTTCTTCTCAGGACCTTCGCCTTCTTCCTCTTCTTTGGCTCTCCTTCTTAAGGCTTTTGGTGACTAAGTCTTGCACAGGGGAAACTCAGAGCAAAACCCTCCCCTCCCCCGCTCTCTCTCTTTCTCTTCCTCTTCTCTCAAAGACCCAGGTTAATCGGGTATTTGGATCATGACAAGGGACCAGGCTTACAGGCGTGAAATCGCAAGCGAGGTGTGCATGGGTAAGGTGAGTGAGGGACCTCACCCCGTGTTATGAGACAATTTGCCTTATTCACAAAAATAATTTATACGCAGCACACTCTTCATCTATTTCCGACGTGGGATTATCCCACGTCCTCCTCATGCGTAGCAACTGAAGAAGCCTCATACGATTGCTTCTGTGGCTACAGGTGGTTTGACCAATTGAGGACCAGGAAAGAGGCCTCGTTGAGTTTCGTGAGACCTAAGCCCTTCAACTTAGTTGAAAGTGGCTAGAGCACTGCAGGTGAAGTCGGCGATGATGGCAGCGGCAGCAGAGATGCGACGAACCCTGAAAATCAAGAACACAGCCTCTCAACCCAATCAAAAACATTCAGGAGCATCGCCAAACCACGACAAGTGCGTGGGTGGTGGTCTTGTGGCTTGAGAGGGTGTGAGGTGGTCGGACGGAGGCGAGAAGTTGGTGTAGATGAGGTTGGGTCGGGGGAAGCGTTCCAGAGGATGAATAATGAAATTGGTTGAGGGGTTTTGTGCGGGGATGCATGGCGATGCTGGTGGGAGTTGCAGCTGGGCGGATGGTGGCGTGTAGCAAGCTCACGACCTCGCTAGAGCTCGGCTGGAGCGAAGGAAGACGGAGGGGGAGAGGCATGGTCGGTGGTCGATTTGAAGAATAAAGGAGTCAAGGATGATCTAGAGAGGGAGATGAAGCTAATAAGACCTAAAGTAATGAATGAAAGGGGTAGGAAGGTGTCGGCTTTGATTGGCCGACACCGTGGAAGACGAGGGCTACAGGGAGGGAGACGACGGTGAGGAAAGGGAGAGGACACCCTCGCTTTGGTTGACGAGGCGTGGACGAATGTAAGGAAGAGGTTGGATGGTCCAATTTGGCCGTTGGCCGTCCATTGGAAGATGGGGAAGGAGGCCGCTCGAGCTAAGGTGGAGCTGCATTCATGTTGTGATGGTAAAATTGCAGTTTTAACCCTGATTTCATGTTTATCTCTCAGAATGGATATGCAATGAATTATGGTCCTCTGACAATTATGTAGGAGCATTTATTTATTGATTATGTGATGGGAACACCATCATGAGCCCTAACTAGCTCATTTTGACACAATGAAGAGAATAAAAGCTCCTACATAACTAACTGGAGGTCCTAAGTCATTGAAAAACCTTTCTGAGAGAAAAGTAAGAAATAAGGGGTAAAACTGCAATTTCACCATTGCAGTACAACAACAGGTTTTCTCAAGAGCTAAACACAGGTCAAAAGGTCTTAACAAGATAAAAAGTGGGTTGGATTTGACAGAAAAGTGTTTGTGTGTACCATGTGAATTAAATAACTTCTTGAAATCCTAAAACAGACTCACTTGATTAACCAAGGTTCTGGTTAGGATAAAATTCACCTAAACCCTCTAAAAATTATATACAAATATTTTCTAGGTTTTATAACTTTCAATTTGATCATTGGAACCCATTTTGACCAAAAATGGGGTCTGAGATAGATATTTACCCTAAATTGGGTTTTTGCAAAAATTATCCGGTCAAACATGGTAAAACCCAAAATCCAACTTCACCATTGGATTTCTTAGGTCCAAATTAGGTTTCTACCAAAATTTAGACCTAAGGGGAACTCATCTTGACCCACTTTGCAAATAAATCCAGCTTGATTACATTTGTGCCCCTATCTTTCAAAAACCTTGGCAAAAGCCCCCTAGCTTCATCATTCTCACAAATAGGTTCCCCCTCCATTATAGTGGAGGAATCCTACTCTGACGAGCTTTAGAAGGTGATTTCTCCCTAATTTCTCAGAGAATCCCCTTCAAAATTGGAAGGGAGATTCTTTAAGAAGATCCCTCCAATGTGAACCCAATTTGATACCCTACTTATTACCCAATCTCTCATGCGAACGCATGAGAGATTTGGGTCTCTTTTGGAGTTGCCATCTCCGGCGACCATACCTTGCTTGGAAGCCAAGCTTCCAAGCACAAATCCCCCTCCAGAGGTCTATTTAAGAGACCCAAGATCCAACCGACTCCTCCAAGCTTGAAATTGATCGGGAAACCCCCTCAAATTCGTCTCTCCTCCTCCGGCCAATTCTCTCATCAAGCTCCGATGACCTTCCCTAATTTCCCTCGTCGCCTGACCACAATAACAGTGGCAGGTTCCTCTTCCTCACGTTCGTCGGCGTCGCACAGCACCTGCCGACGCCCTCGTCTCCCTTTCCTCCTCGCTAACCGTTCCTCCGTGTGCATCTTCGTCTCCAGCGTCGGCAATACGTGCTCGACGCCATCCTCACCTTCCCTCCGTCCAATATCACCCTAGATAAGTCCCTTTCACCTTCTACTTCCTTTCCCCCTCTTTATTTCCCTAAATTGACTACTGCCGCACTCCACCACCATCACCTCCTCCACCTCTGGCAATATCTCCAGTGAGGTGCTCCCGTCGCTCCGCACCTCCATCCACCTAGCCAACTACCCTACGACCTCTGCCTCGACTCCCTGATCACAACCCCTCCCTTCATTCACTCCGCCACTCACCCAAAAGCACCCCCGAACACACCCACACATACACACACAATGTGCCTTAGGCACGCTTGCACAGGCATCCCCATGACACGCCAACCACCGCTGCATATTCGCCATGCCTTGGCGAAGCTCCGTGAGCGTTTTAATGTTGCTATGAAGCCGTTGTAGTGATTTCAGGAACAGGCATCCTCCACCATTAACGTAGAGCTTGAAGCAAGCTTGAAGCGAGCTCCAGGCCGCGCCAGTTCCAGGTCTCTATCCCAAGTTGTGCAAACTTGAGGCGCACACACACCCAGCCCTTTGATTGGAATAGAGAGCAGCTACAGCCTCGTGATTTGAAGGATCACCTCTGCTGCTGCAGCACGTAAGGGAGGTGGGACATTTAGTCCCACCTCAGAACTGGAAGAGTGGCCGTGTCCGCATAAATTGAATTCCTGCCAGTAGCTTATCACCTCTGAATCACAAGGTGAGATCCCTCTCACCCAACCAAATAGGCCTCGTCCGTGACCACTCCCCGCGGACCTGGTTGACCCAACCCGACTTGCACTCCTCGCCCACCACCGCACGCTGGTGGGCCTGGTCCCGAGTACGTACCCAACCTGATTACCCAATAGTGTGCGGCTCTGGGAGAGCGAACCTAAGAGAGAAAGGAGAGGAGAGTGCACGCAAGTAGGGGGTAGGTTTTGTTGCAGGCTGAAGAGGAGGAGAAGCGAAGTTGAAGAAGAAGGAGAGGATAAGGACACAGAGAAGCTAAGGCAAAGGAAGAGAAGGAAGAAGCTGAAGGAAGAAAGAAGGCAGCCGACAGAGAAAGGGAGAGATAAGAAGGAGAAGCCAGAGAACAAAGAAGAAGGAAGATAAAGAAGAAGAGAAAGAAAGAAGAGAAGACAGAGAAAGGCAAAAGAAAGAGAGGCAGAGAAAGATCTTAGAGGAAGAAGAGGACTAAAGCCAAAGGCAGTCGGCAAAGAAAGAGAAAGAAGAGAAGAAGTAGAAGCAGAAGAAAGAAGTCAGGAGCACTGTGGCATCATCATTTTAAGGCATCTGATTTACAAATCAGACGTCCAATTTTGAGTTTCATTCATATACATTGAGTTTCTTTAGTATTTTGTGCTCTACATTTACTCCTATATTTTTGCACTGTGACATTGATATTATTGCATATTTTTTCAAATTTTGAATTGTGATCTTAATTTCTAAACCCCGATTTGCTCCCTATGTTTGACCTCGGACTTTAAATTCGAGTAATAAAATCGTATTTGTTTTGAACACTTTTTCGGCTATATTACAACGCGATATTCTTAAAACCCAATTCAGCGATCTAAACATTTTAGCGCCATTGCCGGGGAGCAACGGATGATTTAGAATTCTTGATTGCAATTGCTGATTTGGTGCTGATAAACGCCAGTTTATCATCATTCTTACACATTAAAACAAACCTAGCTCTTAGGATTTTACTCTGCAAATGGGTTTTTGGGCTGCATTTAGGCATTAACTAGGTTAGGCATGCTTTGCATTTTCTTTTGTTGTTTTAATGTGTTTTTTTGAGTGTTAGGGATGAACAAATAAACAGATCCCTAAAACCCTAGCACTCAAGAAGGCAAACGGTGGAGGAGCTCATACTAGCTGGAACTCAGCTTGATCCAGCTCACCACAACTGGAACCTAGCTCACTTGAACTAGGGTTAGCTCATCCCAGCTCCATTCAGCTAACCTCAGCTGAATGTCAGCTCAAGAGAGTTCATCTTAGCTCACCTAGTTCAAGTCAGCTCAGATCCAGCTCAACCTAGTTGAGTCTAGCTCATTTTAGCTCCCACTAGTCCACAGGGAGCTCTAGCTAGCTCAACTGAGTTGACTGGAGTTCACCCTAGCTCAAATCCAGCTACATCCAGCTCTACTCAAATCCAGCCAGTTGAAGAACTCATCCCAGCTCAGGAAGCTCAAGTCCAGCTCCCGGGGACCCAGCTTAGCTCAAGCTAATTAAGCTAAGCTACCTTAGCTATCTCAACCAGCTCAATCCTCCCCGGGAGCACCAGACCCAGCTCACCTCAGCTCCTTTCAACAGAAGCCAGCTCACTTTAGCTTAGCTTAGTAGTTAGCAAAGAACTAACAAGCTAAGCCAGCTGGAGTAGCCCCATGTTGACCTCTTCAGCAGCTGCCAGCTCCACTTCAGCTCCGGACTCTTCAGAACCAACTCCTCCCTCCAAACCCTAGCTTCAACACCTCCTCCTCTACTCCATCATTAGCTAAGCTAGCTTAGCTTAGCGTAGTTTAGCTTAGCTATTCTCCAGCTTCCTTGGCTTGTACCACCCAAAAACCCTACCTAACAACTCCACCAACTAGCTCCACCTAAGCTCCACATAAGCTAACCCTACTTGGCGCCAACCTAGCCTACCTACCACCTCCAAAAGTGGTGCCAAAACCACCCTAACTACCCCCTTGTTGGTGCCACTTTTCCCTCCAGAAACCCCCTTCACCTCCACCACACATCTCCCCTTAAACCCATCTCCACCATCCACATAATCCCACCTTCTAGAAACCTCAAAGTTGGCGCCAACCCATGGCACCTCTCCATGGTTGGCGCCACCTTTAGGTGCCCCTTGACCAACCCTAACTACACCCCTTACACCCCTTAGGTGGCGCCAATCATCCTTAACCCTAGGATCAACTAACCACCTCCATCTTCCCATCTTAGCCCTCCATTTCAAGAGCCACCTTAACCCCCCCATCCTACCCTATAAAAAGACCACTACCCACCACCATTCAAACCATCCTTGGGTAGCTAATTCACTCTCATACTCTACCTAGAGCCCACGCCCAAGAGAGAAGAAGAAGAAGATTAAGGGGATATTCTGTCCCTTTGGTGCCTTCCCCTCTTCCCTTCTCTCTTGAGCCCACGCCAGCCAAAGGAGGAGCCAGGCAAGGAAGATCTTTGGAGGAGATCTTGAAGGCGGTCCACGCCACCTTGGAGGAGAATTTGAGGGTGGTGCACGCCCACCCCTTGGAGGAGAGCATTGAAGGTGGTAGCATCCACCTTGGAGGAGCTCTCAAGGAAGGAGAAGAAGGAGGCCCTCTTTTCAAGCCAAGGAGCAGCTAGGCTTGGAGCAAGAAGACTCCCTTCTTCACCAAATTTTGCAAGAGGATTTGTCTTTCTTTTATTGCTTTTAGATTTTTTCATTTCTAGTAGAAGCATTCCTCTACTTGTCTTTGAAAATAACACAAATTCTAGCTAATTAAATTGCCTTCTTTTTAATTTCCTATTGCAATTGTTACTGTTGTTCTAGCACTTATCCTACTTCCACTCTCTAATTACTCTAGGCCTCCACTTGCCTAGAGTGACCTTAGGTAGTGGACATTTTAATCTTTTAAGTTCCAGCTTAGCATTTTAGGTGTTAGCACTTTTTCGTCACAATTCGCACTTTGCCCGTATTATTTCAAAACACAAAAAAAAAAAAAATATATATATATATATATATTTAAAATACCAAGAGAAAGTTGAGATTCATTTTTAGCAAGAGAATTGAATTGCAATTTTTGCCTCCTTGGACGACCCTAGATACTCCCCTATCTAGGATACAAATTTAAAAGCGTATGTGAATTCGCGTGTTACAACGACATTAAAAACTCGCTTTTACAAATCACGCGACTTTTCGCATCAAGTACTAACTTACCATATCTCTTTGTTGTGGTTGTTTCAAGGAGAAGATTCAAAGGAAGACAGCTGCACATCAAACACGCCAGGGGCAGGTAATTTCTAATTACTTTCTCGTAAGCCCCTCATTCTAAAAAGGAAAAAAAGATAAAATCAATTAGGGCTACTTGCTTTACATTCTTAGCTAATTCATCAAGTTACCTGATTTGATTTCAACAACAAAAATCTAATTTGTGCACCCATTTAAGGTAACTAGGGCTACCACTTTCTTGATTGAGCTCTAGATACAACATTTTGGCAAACTAAATTGGACCAAGATTAGAGCCAAATTAAGGATTTCAAGTTAGGGTTTTAGAGACACACCTTCATAAGAAAGAATTAACTTTCCAAAAAGAGGTGTGCCTAAGCCTTGGTTGAAGAGATTTATTCAAGAAAACCTTAAAATTCAGGCTCTTAATCTCGCTTAAATCCTTAAAGAAAAGACCTAAAACTTCTCAAAGGACAAATAGGTGAAGTTCACCCACCTTGTTGGGTCAACCAACCTTGAAATTAGGTCACTTTTTGCACTCAATACATCTAAAGTTCAAGTGAAATCTTAAGCACCCTTGCTCTTTAATAAAATTAGTAGACTTAAGAGGTCAAGTCCCCAATCTGGTCTACCTGGAACATCAGTGACAAGAGAGGTCGGGTGGGGGAAACCTTGTAACTCGTGGGGGCACTCTACCATGTAGGGGTCTTTGCGGGACTCCCTCTCTGGTTGCGCAGGCATTTCTCAGGTGGACGGCTTTTGACTAAGGGGTATCATCCGCCCCGAACCTCTATAGTCATCCAAATTTATTGGGTGTCTTAATTGGGTACATCACATTCTACTCTCATCCAGACCATCGGTGCATGTTCGATAGGAGGTCCTTAAGACCATCCTTAAGGCCTCCTTCAGTGATTCACTCCCGTCAAGGCCAGGCCTCGACTTCCGTGTCTATGCAGCAACCCCACCACATAGACATCTCCTCTGATTCATCTGAACCCAATTCTCCTTCTTCCATCATCATGGCACAACTCGTAGAAGAGAATAACCTTGAGAACCAACTCCAGCGCTGGTGGGCTTCCTTCCTCTATAGTGTTTATTATTTCGTCGTAGTATAGTATAGAGAGGTGATTACCAGTTTAATACAATTTGTTACTCGGAAATAAAAGAGTTCCCGAGGTCGAACTCAGGGAGCAAGTTGTATTCTAGAGATACAAGTTTCTTGTACAAAAAAATAAAGAGAGAGAGAGAGAGAGAGAGAATTTGTTGGCTTCTTTCTTCTTCTCTTCTTTTCTCTTTGCCTATCTTCTTCTGCTTGGCTCTTCTGCTTTATCTGTAGCAGTAGTGATGCTTTTCTTCTTTCAGTTCTTGTTTCTGCTCGTCTCTTTCTTTTTCTTCTCCCTTGCGGTCCTGTTCTTCTTCTTCTTCTTTCTTTCTTCTTTTCCTTTCTTCAGACCTTCTTCTTTCAGCTCTTTCTGCTTGTCTCTCTGTGTTCTCCTCTGCCTCGCCTTCCGTCTCCTTCTTTGCCTTCAGGACGTCGTCTGATTTTCCAATCAGACGACTTAAACTGCCGCTGCTACAGTGCCGCTCGGTGATCCTCCTTCCTTCAGCCTTCGTCTTCTTCCACGGTTCTTCTTCACCTGTGCCTGCACACTTACACAGCTTGATCAGAGAGGGGCAAAACCTATCTCTACCCTCCCCCGCGTCTCTCTCTCACAGAATCCGCTCATAGGATAGCTCTCCCAGAGCTGCCGGGTAGCCGGGTACGGGTCGCGCCCGGGTCCAGGCCCACCGGCGTGCGTGGTGGGCGAGGAGTGCAGGTCAGTCTAAGTCGGGTCGGGCCAGGTCCGCGGGGCGTGGTCGCGGACGAGACCGGGTCGAGAGAGCGAGTGAGTGAGAGGGACCTCACCCCGTGCTCAGGAGGCAACGAGCATAAGGCACTTTTTGCCTTTATGCGGGCGCTCTCCTTTGAAAGGTTACGAGGTGAGACTAAATGTCCCACCCCAATTTCGGTGCCTGTGCGGAGGAAGCAGCGGCCGTCGAGGCGAAGCGCGGGGGCTTCGCGCGAGAGCTTCGACTCGACTGCAGCCTGGTACTTCGCGAAGGCGCCTCGCACTGTCTGGGAGCGTAACCTGGGCGTGGCGCACCTGGGGCAGCAGGTGAAGAAGCTGCTTCGCTTCAACAATGGCGGCGACGAGCGCAAGTACCTGCCCACAGAAAAACGGCCTCTCGGCCCAATCAGAAACGCGGAGGACCTTCGCCGTGGCACGGCGAAGGTGGTCGGGGGGTGTGCAGGCGGCGGGGCGAAGCCTAAGGGCTGCCCTAGGTCGGACTGTGGGTCGGGAGATGGGTTTGTTCGGTGGAGTTGCAGAGGGTGATTTGGGGGAAGTGGAGGGGCGGAAATGGATCAGGGTGAGGAGGCGGAGATTATGTGCAGGTCGGCGAGCCGTGTGGGATGCTGGAGTGATGGAAGCGGCTCGCCGGAGGATGGCCGGAGGCGGAGAAGGTGAGGGTGATTTGTCGGAATCGAGGGCGACAGTAGATGTTTAAAGTGAGGAAAAGGAAGAGGGGAGGAAGAGGAGGAGTTCTACCTACTTAGCAGGACGAGGAGGGGCCGGAGCGGGCGACAGTCGTATCGACTGTCGCCGGAGAAGAAGATGCCCGGGGGAAGGGGCGGCGGCGAGCAGAGGGCCGGAGAGGCGCCAGCTGGGTGCGGCGTGGCGCGGGAAGAGCGAGGGAGAGCAACCCTGCAGCTGGTAGTGCGGCAGAGCGACGAGGAGGAAGAGGGGAGGCCGCCAGAGCTGGAGGGCTTCCTGTCGGAGTGGGAAGAGAGGAAGTGGGGGTCTTTCTCCGTCAGGACCGAGCTGGGAAGAACGGTGGAGCGACGGGGGTATTTATAGGGACCGAATCAGAGAGGAAGGCGGAGGGAGACGACGTGTCTCCCTCGCCGGAGGACGCCGGAGATGGAAACCCATACCGTCTGTGCGTTCGCACGGCCGGTATGGTGGGTTACAGCGACCAGGGGGGTGTCCCTGCGACGGCTGACGACGCAAGGCACCCCTGGTTTACTTGCCAGACCCTCCCCCTCACCCTGCGCGGCGCCATGCTCCGCGCAAGGTCGCCGGAGCATGGTGCTGGCAGGTTTTGCAGGGAGGACCTGAACGCAAAGAACGAAGGAGAGTTAGGGGCCAAAATGCGAGGGTTCAAAAGTTGAGGGCCAAAAAGTAAATATATGAGGACCAAAGTGTAAAGTTGGTCAAGAAGGTTTCTTCTTAGGCTCAAGTTTTTATACATGACTAATTAGGACCTAAGGAATCTGATGGTGAATTTTATTTCTAGATTAAACCTTGTTTGGCTGGTCAATTTACGTAAAAACCCAAATTAAGTTATTAATTGGGTATGGTTCTCAATGTAGGTCAAGATGGGTTCCTAAGGTCAAATTGAAGGTTCTAAACCCTAGAGATTATTTTTCTATGAATTTTAGAGGGTTTATTCCATTTTTTCTTTGCCTTGAACCTCGTGAATTGAAGTGGGTTTGTTTTAGGGTTACAGATTATCATTTAGTTCCTTGGAATTGCTGTAGCCCTTGCCAGATCGTCTCATCCCACTTTTATTCTTATTAGGTTGCTTTGACCTATGTTTGGACCCTGAATTACCCTGTATGCAGATTATACTGGTAAAATTGCATTTTTACCCCTTATGACTTGTTTTCTCCTTAAACTCAGAATTCTCTGAGTTAAGCCTTTCCTTGAGTTATATAGGAGCTTTTATCCTTTGTATTAGGTCAAAATGAGCTAGTTATGGCTCATGATGAGGTTCTCATCATACCCCCATGCCTAGCTTTTGCTAGTCCCTTAGCAAAAACTTAAGGTTTCAACCCTTGTTCTAGACCATGAAGTTCTTAATAGCTTTAGATAAGTGCTTTTTCATTTGAGCTCAGATTAGGTTAGAATGCTGACCATAGGCCTAAAAGGTACTCTAGTACCAATCAAGATCCAAATCTGTCTAGCCTTAGCCTCAGTCCTTAGCAAAGGTTTTTAAGGCCCACAAGAACTAACCTAAGGTTTATTGGACTTTGTGGTTAAAGCACCCGTGCTTGAAATGATTTTAGCCCTGGCTCAGTTCGCAGTGCGTTTTGTAAGAGAGAGATAGAAAGTTATTTTGTTTGGAGAGTTTTCTCTCTCTCTCTTTTTTTTTTTTTTTTTTTTTTTAGTTCTAGCCTAGGATTGGCTTTTCAACATGGTCTGTATCAGATTCCTTGCTCCCATCATCAATCCTCAAGGGTTCCTGGCGATCGATGCTTTTAGATAGCACCGCCCATGGCAACCCCCGGAACCCTGGCTATTGAGATTTCAAGATAATCCCATCCATGGTGTTCCGTGGCTGAATTCAGACCCTGGCAATTGACACTTCGAGATAATGCCATCCATGGAATCTGAACCAGCAGAGTGCTTACATGCCCCCAGTAGGATATGTAAATATCCTAAGAGACAAGCATCGAGGAGATGATATTTTGTTACGCATCTTCGAGGGGATTTCCCGTCTCTCCGCGCTGGGAACTCGTCCAAATCAACTTGTGTTGATCGGCCGCTCCTATTCTAGGTGTTCTTTTCAGAATTTTGCGACGCTTCTGCGTGATTCTGATTTTTACGCTTACTGAACCAGGCTGTGTGTGAGGTTAGGGTGCTTAGGTTACTGAGTCCCGTAAACCAAAAATTAGTTAACGAGGCCAAATACTCCCTAAGCCTTAGACCTAATACTTCAGCTTTTCATTTTCCTCAACCTCTTGAGGAGTGTCCAGATCTTAATGGGTACTAAGAGTCTATCCAAGAATGCCTAAGGTTTGCGTTCTTACTAATCTCATTATGCACTTTTAGTTATTTTCTTGAATGAGGTCTAGAACTTAGGTTAATTCCTTAGTTCCTTACTAATGACTATCACTTTTTTCTCATAATTTTGTGCTCTTTTTTTCCTTTTGTTTCTTTTTTTTTTTTTTCCTCACAAAATTTCCTTCTCCTCTTTTCCTCTTATTCTTTTTCGAAAATTTTTTTAATTTTTATGGTGTTTTTGGCATATGTGAATTTTTTGTTTGAAACCTTTTCTTACAAGTTTTGCACTTACATACCCCCCCATGCCTAAGATTTGCAATGTCCTCATTGTAACCTAGGGGGTTTTTATTTAGCTTAGTTCATTCCTTAAGACAGAAATTTGGATGCGTGAATGGGTCGGGTTGAATTTTTGCGGACGATTTCTAATCCCAGATGCAAGCATCTGAGGTGGGGTCGGCTGTCTACAAGGGTGAACCTTAAGTGCAAAAAGGTGTCAGAAAAAGTTTTGGATTTTTAGGAAAATGACGGGTTGCCTCCCGTTAAGCGCTGAGTTTTACGCCATCGGCTGGGCGCAATAAGCTCAAGGGGAATGGAGGATATAAGATGCTTCAGCCAAATCAGTAGAAGTTACATCAATGAACTGCTTGAGTCTCTGGCCGTTCACGATGAAAGGTTCAGAATCGTGGCTAGTGGACTGATTTCGATTGCTCCATTTCCAAAAACCTGTCGGACCAAATATGGTCCGACCCACTTGGATCTCAGTTTTCCTGGGAAGAGTTTTAGGCGGGCATCAAAGAGTAGGACCTTCTGACCGGGATGAAAGATCTTTCTCGAGATGTGTTTGTCGTGGAAGGCTTTAACCCGCTCCTTGTAGATTTGCGAGTTCTCGTACGCGTCTAGGCGTAATTCATCGATCTCGCTGATTTGGAGTTTTCTGTGGGTCCCAGCCTTGGAAAGATCGAGATTACAGTTCCGTACTGCCCAATAGGCTTTATGCTCCAGTTCTACGGGAAGGTGGCATGCCTTTCCGTACACCAGTCTAAAGGGAGACATGCCCAATTGGGTCTTGTGGGCGGTCCTATAGGCCCACAATGCTTCCGGAAGTCGGGACGACCAGTCCTTCCTGTCAGGTCGAACAGTGACTTACAGGATTTTCTTGATCTCCCGATTAAACAGCTCAGCTAGACCATTAGTTTGGGGGTGGTAAGGAGTAGAGATTCGGTGAGACACCCCGTATTTGGTCATCAGTGACCTAAACTGAGCATTTGTGAAATGGGTCCCCCCATCAGAGATTATTGCACGAGGAATCCCGAACCTTGAGAAAATGTTTTGATGAATGAATTTGAGAACGATTTTGTGATCACAGGTTCGGGTCGGTATGGCTTCGATCCATTTGGACACGTAGTCCACAGCCAACAGAATGTATTCGAAACCATCCAAAACAGGAAAGGGGCCCATAAAATCAATCCCCCAAACATCAAAGATTTCGCATACTAGAATCGGTTGCATAGGCATCATGTCGCGATGGCTCATGTTGCCCAAAGTCTGGCAACGACTGCATGCCTTGCAGTGATTGTATGCGTCTTTGAACAGTGTGGGCCAGTAAAAGCCGCACTGGAGGACTTTTGATGCGGTTTTATGCCCGGCGAAATGGCCACCGCATGCCTGGTCATGGCAGAAAGAGAGGATATTGTTGAATTCCTCTTCCGGGACACATCTCCGAATGATCTGATCGGCACCTATGCGGAAGAGGTACGGGTCTTCCCAAATGTAATACTTGGCATCGGAGCGTAATTTGTCCTTCTTGGCCTTCGGCCAATCGGACGGGATCTGATGAGATGCCAAGTAATTTACTACATTAGCAAACCATGAAAGGCTAGTACCAATAGTCAGCAGGTGCTCATCGGGAAAATGCTTAGTGATGGGTCCGGAAGGGTCAGTTATTTCAGAAGGAAGACGGGACAAGTGATCAGCTACCACATTTTGCTTTCCCGCTTTGTCGCGAATCTCAAGGTCAAATTCTTACAACAGCAAGATCCATCGGATTAATCGAGGTTTCGCGTCCTTCTTTGCAAGGAGATGCCTCACAGCTGTGTGATCCGAGTATATGATGACACGAGAACCTAGAAGGTACGATCTGAATTTTTCTAGGGCAAATACTACAGCTAGCAGCTCTTTCTCAGTAACAGTATAGTTACGCTGAGCCTCATCGAGTGTTTTGCTGGCGTAGTAAATGACCACAGGTTTCCCGTCAATTTTCTGCCCCAAAACCGCTCCTACAGCGAAGTCGGATGCATCGCACATGATCTCAAAGGGTTGAGACCAATCAGGGGACTGTAGGATCGGGGCTTGGGTGACTCGGTCACGCAGGATTTCAAATGCTTGAGTGCATTCCTTGGAAATTTTGAAAGGAACATCCTTGGAGAGAAGAGTGGTCAGGGGGCGCGCGATTTTTGAAAAATCAGGGACAAATCGTCGATAAAAATCGACATGCCCTAAAAAGGAACGGATGTCCCTGATCGAGCTAGGCATAGGAAGGTGAGAAATCAGATCAACCTTAGCTCGATCCACTTGGATACCTTTTTCCGAAATTGAGTGTCCTAGGACAATTCCCTCAGGCACCATGAAATGGCTCTTTTCCCAGGAAAGAACCAAATTCACATCGATGCACCGCCTGAGTATCTGGACCAAGTGTTGGAGGCAATCGTCGAATGATGCTCCGAAAACTGAAAAGTCATCCATGAAGACTTCCAGATAATCACCTACCATATCTAAGAATATGGCAAGCATGCATCGCTGAAAAGTAGCGGGTGCATTGCAAAGACCGAAAGGCATCCTTCGGAAAGCGTATGTTCCGAAGGGGCAGGTGAACGTGGTCTTTTCTTGGTCCTCAGGATGGATTGCCACCTGGTTATAACCGGAGTACCCGTCAAGAAAGCAGAAGAACCTATTTCCCGCAAGTTTTTCGAGAATTTGATCAATGAAGGGTAGTGGGAAATGATCCTTCTTTGTGGAGGAATTGAGTCGGCGGTAATCTATACAGACTCTCCACGAGTTGGCTAATCGGGTAGGAATGATTTCCCCGGTCTCAGTCGTTATAGTGGTGAGTCCTGCCTTCTTGGGCACGACCTGAATTGGGCTCACCAAACGACTATCGGAGATCGGGAAGATGATTCCGGCATCTAACCACTTGATGATCTCCTTTTTCACGACTTCCTGCAGATTGGGGTTTAAGCGTCTCTGCATTTCACGAGAAGGTCGTGTGCCCTCTTCTGAATAGATATGATGAGTACAATAAGAGGGACTTATTCCAGTCAAATCATCGAGAGTCCACCCGATGGCTCTGCGATGTTGCTGGAGGACAACAATCAGACGGGATTCCTGTTGTTGAACGAGAATCTACGCTAACGTGTTTGGTTTTGGAAAACCCGTCGTTGTAGTTCGAAAGCGAAGGATTCGTGTTCAACAAATAAAATTTATACCGAAATAAGAATTCCGGGTCGAACACAGGGAGGCGAACGTTTGATTTAAAAACTCCGCGTTTCTTTTTATTTTGTCACAAAGAAATTCAGTTTAAACTATCTAAGTATCTACAACAAATAAAAGAGAGAGAGGGAGTAAGAGAGAGAGAAGGAATACTATACATGGAAATCAAAATGAGATGTAGAATAGACAAGGAATTTATCATAAAAGAGTTCTTTCATTACAACTAGAAAACATAAAACAATTACTCTAGAAAGCATTAAAAGAATGGAGGGAGAAATGTCCTCCTCGACGATCGCTCGGAGGACGAATAGACTACTCTAGAAAGCAGTAAATCTATACTAGAAAGCAGTAAAAAGAATAGGGAGAGAGAAATCCTCCTCGACGATCGCTTGGAGGACGAGCCGGACGGGACGACGCCTGGACGAAGGAGAACGAAGCGGGACGAAGGAGGACGAAGCAGAAGAACGGGAACGAAGCAGCACGCCGTCGTCGTCGCGGGATCCACTTCCGAAGGGGGACGAAAATTTGGACTTTATCTCGCGAGAAGCATCCCGGGTGTGGGACAAGCTTCTCTTGAGCTTTGGAGAGGTAGAGAGGAGAAGGAAGGGATGAAAATTTCGTATGGAGGGGGTCTCCTTTTATAGTTGCAAGGAGTGGGGGCAAAATGGACATTACATCTTCAAAATAATAAATAAGGGGTCTTTAGTGACGGATAAAACCGTCGCTAAAGCCCCGCCGTCGCCGTCGCCGCCGCGCCCACGCGCGCCCGCTCGGCTGGCCTGCGCGCGTAACGCATACGCACGTCCGCGTCGTCTCAGCCGTCCGATCGCGAGATCGGACGGCTTAGATCGCGTCCGCGCCTGCTGCGTAGCGCGCCCGCCCGCGTGCGATCGAGCGTCCACCAGGGCGTCCAATTGCGCGTCGGCGCTATCGGGCGCGCGCGGCCGTTGGATCTTCATCTGACGCTCGTGCGCGCCCGCTCGCCCGCGCCTTCGACCCCCTCACCGCGGCTCGAACCCGCGACCTCCGCTTCGCCCGCAGCTGCGTCGCCGCTGCGCTACGCGGGCGAAATGGTCGCGCGGGCGTTTTTAAACGCGAGCGACCGCAGCCGTTGGATCGAGATCCAACGGCGGAGAGGAGACGGTGCGCGGTCTTCACAGGACTCCTGCGGCCGATTGGGCGGCTGGGATGGCGCCACGTGGCGCCATCTTGGCCGTCCATCTTCTGGAAGTTGTAGATGGTGCCACGGATGTCGGATTGACTCGATTTTTGTGTCGTTCGGCTGCGATCGTCGATCCAAATTCATCCGTGTGGTCGGATTTTCCATCTGAAGTGCGGATTTACACCATCCTGGCCCTTGATCTTCTAGGGTTCCCTGGTCTCTATCTGATGCTACGGATGCTTGATTAGGGCGATCTTGGAGTCGTTGAACTCCAATCGTCGCCCTGATCATATCCATACGGTTGGATCTTTGATCCGAGGCCCCGATAAAATATTTGCCCTGTCCAAGCACATAAAAGGAGACAATTAACCTCCATTTTATTCAAACTACTCTAAATGCAAGATGATGCATGTAATGCAATATTTATATCATGAAATGCAATCCTATGCTTAAGAACATGCATAAATAGACATTTTAAGTAGTGTAAATGTGTTTACATCATACCCCCATGCCTATCTTTTGCTAGTCCCTAGCAAAAACTATATGCTATTTATAAAAGAATTAGGTTAGATTATTTGGACCTGAGTTATTTTCAATCATTAAGAAATTGTCTACTTAAGAACTGAACTTTCAAAGACACAACAGTGCCCGGGTATCAGCCAAAATGCAGACCGCCTCAAGCCTCGCCTTATTCAAAGAAAAATTTCTTTTTCTGTTTTTACTCTTTTTTTTTTTTTTTTTTTGGATTTTCAAATTTTAGGGTTTAAGAGTGGCTTTCTACGGCCATTCAACTCACCCAAGATTTGATGAGAATCCTAAGTTTTAAGCATCTTATTGTGATTGTGATAGACTCGTTGACCGGCAATTAAAACGGACTTCGGATTTCTACGCCTCTAGGTGACCTCAAAAAGAATTCTGCCTAAAGGTGTATCTTTACAACCGGTAGCTTTCTCCCTACTTTTATTTTTTAACGGGGTCAACACAAGGGTGAATCCAGTGTATATCTCCCCGGTTTATTCTACTTCTCCGCTTCTTCCTAAGTGTTTTGGGAATTTTTAGTGCATTTTCTGAGCTGGGTTCTGGACGACCGGTCGATGAGCTGTTACCACCGACAACTTGCCAGCCATACTCGTGCGGCGAAGTGTGGCTTATTTCTTTTTGTTCTTTTCTCCTTTTTGATTTTTTTTTTTTCTTTTTTTTTTTTTTTTTAAGTAGGTGGCTTCCCTGGTCTAAGATTTACCTAAAGGCAGCAAAAAGAGAAAGGTCCAGTGACTGGGCTCTGGACAACCTACCTATGGGCTGTTACCCACGATAACTTGCCAGCCATATCACCCTAGAAGGTTCATTAGCTACCCAATTTCCGTTAAAATCGCCAAACAACGAGTCAGTGCAAAGAAAGTGTGTAGATGCTTAAGACTCAAAATTCCCTCACATCAGAGGGCAGGTTGATAAGTCGTGTACTTATCACCCAAACTTATTTACTCCAATTAAAATAAAATTCAAGTTGGCGAGAACTCGAAAAACAAATCCACATTTTAGTGGATATACGGGCTGATTAAGTCCAAAGACCTGAAGGGTCTTTGTGTTCAGAACATAATATAGTATTTCTTAAGATCGAAAATTTTCTTAAACCCAAATTCTCTTTCCTAATTTTGATTTTTTTTTTTTTTTTTTTAAAAAATAAAACAAATCTACGGAGCTGACGAATGAATTCAAAGATAAATATCCATCCCCCCATGCCTATCTAATGCAATGTCCTCATTGTATTAAAAAGACATAAAACAGAGTGGAAAAGCGTAGAAAGCACCTGAATTGCGTGGATATCGGGTCCGCTTCGAGATGAAAATGAAAATGAAATGTATATGTGCTGAGTTTAGTGCCTTCAGCTAGGCACACTATACAAAGAAAAGAAATGAAGAATTCACATGTGCAGGTCAGAATTAGAATAAACAGAAGAATCCTCTGACCTGTCAGCAGAGGTCCACAGATGTGGACCAGATTGTGGTGCAGACCCACACCCCATAATCGAGAATATCTTAGGTTCTGGATAAAAATTACCCAAAACCTAAAATCAGAATGCAAACGGGGTCGGGCCTGCGATTTGTGAGGATGCAACCCAAGGCCAAAATGTCGGGTTACAGAGAATTGAAGCTCAAAAGGATAATCGTTAAATGTGTGCTTGAGTTTGACATCCTCGAAACAAATGTCGTAAGGGTTCTGATTTGATGGTTTCAGTTTAAAAGGAACCCTTCGACTCAATCTTCCATTTCCTCCAAAATTGACTTCCCAAATCAGAATTTCCCAGCTCCTATCCTCCTCATTCGGCATATCAAATTCCATGACCTCTTGTATATTCATCACCCCGTCTGAAATCTCCAAGTCTAGATGATGTGGCAAAATCAAAATTGACTTGGGTCTAATTATCTCAGAATTAGAATCATCAATAAGCTCAACAGGGTGTAACTGATAATCAGGGCATTGAATTAATTCCTCCAGAAAATGCGATTCTGGATCCGTATCGTGTGCCCTAATAAGATCAGTTTCCTCAGTTATTGGGCTATCAAATGATCTATCAGATTCCTCAGGCCCAATCGTCTCACAAAAATCGTGATCTGAAAACTCGTGTGAGACTTCGCAACTTGAATCTTCACCATCAGGATCCGTATCAATGTATGTCCCAAAATCATTTGTCACTTTGCGTTCCAAGGAGACATACGTTTCCTCGTAACCCGGCTCAGGGATTTCAGGTGAAGAAATCAAATCATCCTTAATTGGTTGTTTTAATTCAATCTGGTCAGCTTCGTAACACGTGTCCCCCCCAACAGGTGCCTGAGCGGGTTCTGTCATTGGCTTTCCTGAAGAGAGTTCATCCTGGGAATTATTCCAAGATTGAATCAAAGCAACCACGAATCTCATCCTCAATTTCGCTAATTTCCCAAGTAGAAACTCACCCGGGTTCTTATCCTTAACATCCTGGAGCCAATCCAACAAAGACTTGTTTAAATCATCAATCATTTCAATCAGGGGCCCCAATCTCTCAATGCAAGGTATTGGCTGAACTTCTAAAGATTGAATGATATTCCTCAAGTTAGCCAGAACCTTATCTTGAACCTGATTAACCTGAACCAAATGAGTTGGTTCAGGGTTGGGCGGGTTTGACATCAATGTAGAGGAATTAACGAATTGAGATTCGTTATACCCATCCTGATAATAGGTCATTTCAGATTGTTCAAAAGATGGAGATGACCTAAAGGCAGTGAAATCAGAGGATGGGTAAGGATCAGTGTATCCTTCTTGATTGTAGATCGCATTAGGTTGTTCATGAAAGGAGGACGATCTATAATCGATGCAACTCTGAGAAGGATAGAATTGAGAATCAAAGTGTTCAGGGTTAGACCCTAAACACGGAGGTCCGGAATTGTATCCCCAATCCGAATTATCCCAACTAACTGATGGTCGATTACAATACGAGTTGGGATAATCGTCATGTTGAGGATAATTTACAACAGGAGTGAAAGAGCGGGAATGCGTGAAATATGTGGAAGGATTCATGAGACACGGGAGGAAGAAAGGTGCCCTGCAATACAAACAATCAAACCTGTCCTTAAATGGGTTAGCCTACAGACCTACAGACTCTCAAAACCCGTCTTGAGATAAAGGAACGATTTGATCTACTTCTGTCTGTTCAATCCAACCAGTTAGAAGGAGGGACTGGGGAGAAGGTTCTTCCTTCAGCTTGCGCCTCCGGTTCCTAGTGTACCCCCCAGCCGCGATCGTTTGACTCTGCTCCCCTAGCTAGACATCAGATTGAACAGTAGAAACAGACTAATCGAAAATAATCTCGTTCTGAGTTCTGAAGAGCGAGTCCAATCCTTAAGGCCAACGTCTACTCTGTTTTATTTAGGGCTAGGTTTGAATGTGCTTTGGAATGTGATGGGCCCTTTAAATGGGTTGTGCCCTTAATGATTGATTGCTTTGTGTGTGCGTGCACAACCAGTGGTTTTCAAGCAAGATTATTTTTGATGTGATGAATTTTAAGGTTCAAATCTTGCTTAGTAGCTTTTAGGATTCAACTTTAGGTGTTTTCAATCAAGTTTCATTGGCGTACCAGGTTTTGCAAGCACAGGTGAAGATATTTTCCTTTAAAGTTTAAAAAGAATGTGGAGTGCCTGGTAGATCCCTAAGAGTTGAACCTAATTGGCAGCTACTTGATGAGTTGATTTTATTTGAAGTGGTGCGGCCCAAACAACTCAAACAACTGGCCTGATGCACCACCTAATTAGGCACACAAATGATTACCCAATCTGATTTCTACTCGATTATGTGTTTGGATGTGTGTACCGGCTCCTAAGATTGGTTTACCGGTTGAGTTAGAAAATCAGATGAGGTTGTGTACCTCTGTGAGATTTTTTTTTTTTATTTTTTTTATTATTTTTTTTTTTAATGTGGGGGTTGGAGTGAGTATGGATGTCAAACAACAAGCAATCTAACCTTAGAGTTTATAAGAACACCTAGGTTGATTGATGTTTGAATTATTATGTGATGAAATGAACTCTAATGGGTGGGAGGTGGGGGATAACTTACAAAACCTTCCACAACACTTTACTCCGATTTACCGCTTTTGCCTGTCTCGAAAGAGTACCTGCAATTACAATAAGAAAGGAGAAAAGTGAGGTAAATGATTTGTAAGTTACAAAACGCGAAGCGAAATCAAAGAGCGTTGCTTCCCCGGCAACGGCGCCAAAATGTTGAACGAGAATCTACGCTAACGTGTTTGGTTTTGGAAAACCCGTCGTTGTAGTTCGAAAGCGAAGGATTCGTGTTCAACAAATAAAATTTATACCGAAATAAGAATTCCGGGTCGAACACAGGGAGGCGAACGTTTGATTTAAAAACTCCGCGTTTCTTTTTATTTTGTCACAAAGAAATTCAGTTTAAACTATCTAAGTATCTACAACAAATAAAAGAGAGAGAGGGAGTAAGAGAGAGAGAAGGAATACTATACATGGAAATCAAAATGAGATGTAGAATAGACAAGGAATTTATCATAAAAGAGTTCTTTCATTACAACTAGAAAACATAAAATAATTACTCTAGAAAGCATTAAAAGAATGGAGGGAGAAATGTCCTCCTCGACGATCGCTCGGAGGACGAATAGACTACTCTAGAAAGCAGTAAATCTATACTAGAAAGCAGTAAAAAGAATAGGGAGAGAGAAATCCTCCTCGACGGTCGCTTGGAGGACGAGCCGGACGGGACGACGCCTGGACGAAGGAGAACGAAGCGGGACGAAGGAGGACGAAGCAGAAGAACGGGAACGAAGCAGCACGCCGTCGTCGTCGCGGGATCCACTTCCGAAGGGGGACGAAAATTTGGACTTTATCTCGCGAGAAGCATCCCGGGTGTGGGACAAGCTTCTCTTGAGCTTTGGAGAGGTAGAGAGGAGAAGGAAGGGATGAAAATTTCGTATGGAGGGGGTCTCCTTTTATAGTTGCAAGGAGTGGGGGCAAAATGGACATTACATCTTCAAAATAATAAATAAGGGGTCTTTAGTGACGGATAAAACCGTCGCTAAAGCCCCGCCGTCGCCGTCGCCGCCGCGCCCACGCGCGCCCGCTCGGCTGGCCTGCGCGCGTAATGCATACGCACGTCCGCGTCGTCTCAGCCGTCCGATCGCGAGATCGGACGGCTTAGATCGCGTCCGCGCCTGCTGCGTAGCGCGCCCGCCCGCGTGCGATCGAGCGTCCACCAGGGCGTCCAATTACGCGTCGGCGCTATCGGGCGCGCGTGGCCGTTGGATCTTCATCTGACGCTCGTGCGCGCCCGCTCGCCCGCGCCTTCGACCCCCTCACCGCGGCTCGAACCCGCGACCTCCGCTTCGCCCGCAGCTGCGCCGCCGCTGCGCTACGCGGGCGAAATGGTCGCGCGGGCGTTTTTAAACGCGAGCGACCGCAGCCGTTGGATCGAGATCCAACGGCGGAGAGGAGACAGTGCGCGGTCTTCACAGGACTCCTGCGGCCGATTGGGCGGCTGGGATGGCGCCACGTGGCGCCATCTTGGCCGTCCATCTTCTGGAAGTTGTAGATGGTGCCACAGATGTCGGATTGACTCGATTTTTGTGTCGTTCGGCTGCGATCGTCGATCTGAATTCATCCGTGTGGTCGGATTTTCCATCTGAAGTGCGGATTTACACCATCCTGGCCCTTGATCTTCTAGGGTTCCCCGGTCTCTATCTGATGCTACGGATGCTTGATTAGGGCGATCTTGGAGTCGTTGAACTCCAATCGTCGCCCTGATCATATCCATACAGTTGGATCTTTGATCCGAGGCCCCGATAAAATATTTGCCCTGTCCAAGCACATAAAAGGAGACAATTAACCTCCATTTTATTCAAACTACTCTAAATGCAAGATGATGCATGTAATGCAATATTTATATCATGAAATGCAATCCTATACTTAAGAACATGCATAAATAGACATTTTAAGTAGTGTAAATGTGTTTACATCACCTGTTCAAGACTGAGGTTGGAATTGATAATCACAGGAAGGGTCTAATTAGAACCCAAAAAGATGTATTTCAAGTGAGTAGGAAGGGGTTTCAGTTCGAGGATGGGGTTATCAGCAGCAGCGGGTGGTTCAATATAGATGTGAGGTTCAAGGGTGGGAGTTACTGGGTTATTCATATCTGGATTCGACTCCTCTGTTTGCGGGTCAAGATCCTTCTGTGGTTGATGAGGCATAATCGAGTCATTCTGGAAGTGTGATTCATCAACCAAAGTCCTGATGTCACAAATTTGTTCGATGACGCCGCAATTAATTCCTTGTTGGGTCTTAAATATATCAATTTTCAGTGTTTGATCTCTAAACTTAAGCTCTATTTGGCCCTCCTCACAGCTGATGTTGGCTCTAGCAGTAGCCAAGAAAGGTCTCCCTAGAATGATTGGTGTATCCCTAGGGTTCTCAGGTGCGTCCATATCTAGGACTATAAAGTCCACTGGAAAATAGAAATCCCGCACTCTTACGATAACATCCTCGAGAATCCCTTTTGGTGACTTTATAGATCGATCTGCTAATTGTAATGTCACCTCGGTTGGTTTTAGCTCAGATTCTTCTAGATGGTCAAGTAAGGATGTGGGCATCAGGTTTATGGATGCACCCAAGTCTAACAATGCTCTATCAAATTGGGTACCACCTATCTTGCAGGAAATCAGGGGAGTACCAGGATCTTTTGCCTTGGGTGGGAGTCTACTGAGGATTACGGAGCTGGCTTGCTCTGACAGAACAATTGGGCTCCCTCCCTTGGTTCGCGGCTTACGCTGGGGTGTACATATATTCTTTAGAAATCGTGCGTAAGCAGGTACGTGGCGGATTGCATCCATCAAGGGGATGTTTATGTGGACCTGCTCAAAGAGCTTGACCAAGTCCTCCTCAGGGGCCACGGGTTTGGTGGTCTTCTTTCCCTTGGTCAAGGCCTCGGGAAACGGGATCTTGGTTGGTTCTTCTAGGATAGGTCCAGGTTGTGGATCCGGGACAGTGGTATCTTGGATAACTATCCTAGGGTCATGGTTATCAGGCTTGGAGTGGTTTGGATAATGCGGGTCTTGAGTTGTTTTACCACTACATGTTGTTACAGAATTTAATCCGGCCTGATTTTGGTTTAGGTTTGGTAAGAGGGGTGGCTGCTGCTGAAATCCCGCATAAGAAGTTGAAGCTTCCATCTCGTCTGGAGATGGAGCAGTAGGGGCCTGATAAACCCATTGTGCGTGGCCTAAATTTGGATTCATAACGCGCTTCTGGGTTGGCACGTTATTCGGGTTAGGAAGAGGTTGGGAAGGGAGTGTGCCTGGCTGGCGAGAATTTGCCAACTGGGCCAGTTGAGTTTTAACCTCTGTAAGTTCGTCCTTGTGCTGTTTTTGAATAGCCGCATTCGTTCTTTGAATGTCAGCCAGAGTCTGAAGGATTAGGGACATTTGATCCTGATTTGGCCCTGATGGATAAGTAGGGTTGGGCCGAGGCTGAGGCGGCTGGTAATGACGAGAGGGCTGTGGGCGGGACTGAAAAGGTGGTCTTTGGGTTTGGGAATTTCCCGCCCACTGAAAATTGGGATGGTTTCGCCATCCAGGGTTGTAAGTGTTGGAGAATGGGTCATTCTGGATGGCGTTGAGGTCCTCGCAGGTCTGAGGAACCTCTTGAGAATCAGGGAAAGGGGGAATGGAGTTCCCCGGGCTGGTGTAGAAAGGATCGGATGATCCTCCGATCCGAGAATCAGATGGGGATGGATATGGATCCATCCTAGGGGAAGATCGGTGAAGGATGTTTTGCACAGTCTCCTGTGTGGAAGGAGGTTGTGCAAAGGAGTTACGCGCGGAGGTGGCTCGCTGCAAGTGCTGAGTCAGCTCATCCACCTTCTTCTCAATGATTGAGACCTTGTCCAATCGACTGGCCATTAATTCCAGGTCTACTGATGCGGACAGGCCCTGCGCCTCATGTGCTCCCTTAAGATTCGTCGCTGCGCGGGTATTCGTCCTGTCGAATAATCCCATGGAGTCATTGTTGATGGAGTTCTCGCACATGTTTTCGAGAATCTCCCATACGGTGTCTTCATGTTGACCCATGATGTTTCCTCCGCAAGTTGCATTGACGAAATGGCGGATGTCCTCACTGAGTCCCTGGTAAAAAGATTGGACTTGTTCCCATTTAGGAACTCCGTGATGGGGGCACTTTCTCATGAGATCCTGAAAACGATCTCATGCCTCATGGAGAGGTTCTCCTGATTGTTGAGTGAAGTGTGTAATCTGATGGCGCAAGGCGTTGGTCCGACCAACGGGAAAAAACTTTTTCAAAAACTCGGATTGAAGTTCTTCCCAAGTGTTGATCGGCCGGGTCTGAGTTTGATACCAATGGGCGGCCTTGTCCATAAGAGAAAAGGAGAACATCTTCATGAGAAGAATATCCCGATTTTGTGCATCTGATCCAAAAGTGTGGGCCAGATGCTTTAGCTGTTTGATGTGCTGGAAGGGATCTTCAGAATTAAGCCCATGGAATTTAGGTATAGCATGAATTATGTTGGGCTTTAATTCGGAATCAGGTCCTCCAGTCGGGATTTTGACTCGAGGCTCAATGGCCACCGCAGCAAGATTGTAGTGGTCCCGCATCATAGGACGCTGTGGTGGGTGCACGAAGTTTTGGAAGAGGTCATTGAGTCACTGGAGCTGGTGCTCTAGATTATTTTCTTCCTCAACTGGCTGAGCCATGATGGGGGAAGAAGAAGAACTTGGTTCTGAATCAGAAGAGAGAATAATGTGAGGGTGTTGCTGCACAAACACGGGCGTCGAGGCTTGGCCTTGACGAGAGCGAATTTCTAAAGGAGGTCTTAAGGGTGGTCTTAAGGACCTCCTTCCGTACATGCACTGTTGGAAGAGGTAAGTTTAGAAGGTGCTGGACCCAATCAAGACACCCACAAATGTGTTGGGTGACTATAGAGGTGCGGGGCAGATGGACCCCTTGATCAGAAAGATCGTCCACCTGAGAATTACCTGGGCAGCCAGAGAGGGAGAGTCCCGCGAAGACCCCTACACGGTAGAGCGTCCCCACGGGTACAAGGTTTCCCCCACCCGACCTCTCTTGTCACTGCGGTTCCAGGTAGACCAGAATGGGGATCTTGACCTCTTAAGTCTACCAATTTTTACTTTAAGATCAGGGTGCTTAAGGTTTCACTTGAACTCTAGTCTTTTAAGTGCAAAGAGTGACTTAATTTAAGGTTGGTTGACCCAAGGGGTCAACTTTACCTCTTGTTTCCTTTGAGAGCTTTTAGGTCTTGTTTTTTTTTTTTTTAGGGTTCAAGTGTTTAGAGAGCCAATTGTTTTAGGTTTTCTTTGGATAGGTATTTTCAGACAAGGGCTTGGGCACACTTCATTTGGTTTTCTCAATTCTTGCTTAAGGAGTGTGTCTCTAAATCCCTAGTGTTGGATCCTAGGTTGGCTTAACTTGGTCCAGTTAGCTCTTTGTTGGGTAATTAGGGCTCAAGTAAGAATGTGTTAGCCCTTAAATACCCTTAATAGTGTGCAGGAGTAATGAGTTGAAAACATGCAACTTTTTATGGTTACTAAGTATGGAAGACAGGTTAGCCCTATATTGCTTGTTCTTTTCTTTTCTTCCTCTTTAGAGTTTAGGGGTTAATAACGAGAGGAAAAAAAAAACAAATACCTGTCCTTGGAGTGGTTGTCGTGCGGTTGCTTGTCTTCTTGATTTCCTGTAGCTGCACAAAAAAGAGGAGATTATCAGAAATTAAAAAGAAACAGGAATGTTTACCTCTAGAATAGCCGTTGCTCCCCGGCAACGGCGCCAAAAACTGGTGGGCTTCCTTCCTCTATAGTGTTTATTATTTCGTCGTAGTATAGTATAGAGAGGTGATTACCAGTTTAATACAATTTGTTACTCGGAAATAAAAGAGTTCCCGAGGTCGAACTCAGGGAGCAAGTTGTATTCTAGAGATACAAGTTTCTTGTACAAAAAAATAAAGAGAGAGAGAGAGAATTTGTTGGCTTCTTTCTTCTTCTCTTCTTTTCTCTTTGCCTATCTTCTTCTGCTTGGCTCTTCTGCTTTATCTGCAGCAGTAGTGATGCTTTTCTTCTTTCAGTTCTTATTTCTGCTCGTCTCTTTCTTTTTCTTCTCCCTTGCGGTCCTGTTCTTCTTCTTCTTCTTTCTTTCTTCTTTTCCTTTCTTCAGACCTTCTTCTTTCAGCTCTTTCTGCTTGTCTCTCTGTGTTCTCCTCTGCCTCGCCTTCCTTCTCCTTCTTTGCCTTCAGGACGTCGTCTGATTTTCCAATCAGACGACTTAAACCGCCGCTGCTACAGTGCCGCTCGATGATCCTCCTTCCTTCAGCCTTCGTCTTCTTCCACGGTTCTTCTTCACCTGTGCCTGCACACTTACACAGCTTGATCAGAGAGGGGCAAAACCTATCTCTACCCTCCCCCGCATCTCTCTCTCACAGAATCCGCTCATAGGATAGCTCTCCCAGAGCTGCCGGGTAGCCGGGTACGGGTCGCGCCCGGGTCCAGGCCCACCGGCGTGCGTGGTGGGCGAGGAGTGCAGGTCAGTCTAAGTCGGGTCGGGCCAGGTCCGCGGGACGTGGTCGCGGGACGAGACCGGGTCGAGAGAGCGAGTGAGTGAGAGGGACCTCACCCCGTGCTCAGGAGGCAACGAGCATAAGGCACTTTTTGCCTTTATGCGGGCGCTCTCCTTTGAAAGGTTACGAGGTGAGACTAAATGTCCCACCCCAATTTCGGTGCCTGCGCGGAGGAAGCAGCGGCCGTCGAGGCGAAGCGCGGGGGCTTCGCGCGAGAGCTTCGACTCGACTGCAGCCTGGTACTTCGCGAAGGCGCCTCGCGCTGTCTGGGAGCGTAACCTGGGCGTGGCGCACCTGGGGCAGCAGGTGAAGAAGCTGCTTCGCTTCAACAATGGCGGCGACGAGCGCAGGTACCTGCCCACAGAAAAACGGCCTCTCGGCCCAATCAGAAACGCGGAGGACCTTCGCCGTGGCACGGCGAAGGTGGTCGGGGGGTGTGCAGGCGGCGGGGCGAAGCCTAAGGGCTGCCCTAGGTGGGACTGTGGGTCGGGAGATGGGTTTGTTCGGTGGAGTTGCAGAGGGTGATTTGGGGGAAGTGGAGGGGCGGAAATGGATCAGGGTGAGGAGGCGGAGATTATGTGCAGGTCGGCGAGCCGTGTGGGATGCTGGAGTGATGGAAGCGGCTCGCCGGAGGATGGCCGGAGGCGGAGAAGGTGAGGGTGATTTGTCGGAATCGAGGGCGACAGTAGATGTTTAAAGTGAGGAAAAGGAAGAGGGGAGGAAGAGGAGGAGTTCTACCTACTTAGCAGGACGAGGAGGGGCCGGAGCGGGCGACAGTCGTATCGACTGTCGCCGGAGAAGAAGATGCCTGGGGGAAGGGGCGGCGGCGAGCAGAGGGCCGGAGAGGCGCCAGCTGGGTGCGGCGTGGCGCGGGAAGAGCGAGAGAGAGCAACCCTGCAGCTGGTAGTGCGGCAGAGCGACGAGGAGGAAGAGGGGAGGTCGCCGGAGCTGGAGGGCTTCCTGTCGGAGTGGGAAGAGAGGAAGTGGGGGTCTTTCTCCGTCAGGACCGAGCTGGGAAGAACGGTGGAGCGACGGGGGTATTTATAGGGACCGAATCAGAGAGGAAGGCGGAGGGAGACGACGTGTCTCCCTCGCCGGAGGACGCCGGAGATGGAAACCCATACCGTCCGTGCGTTCGCACGGCCGGTATGGTGGGTTACAGCGACCAGGGGGGTGTCCCTGCGACGGCTGACGACGCAGGGCACCCCTGGTTTACTTGCCAGACCCTCCCCCTCACCCTGCGCGGCGCCATGCTCTGCGCAAGGTCGCCGGAGCATGGTGCTGGCAGGTTTTGCAGGGAGGACCTGAACGCAAAGAACGAAGGAGAGTTAGGGGCCAAAATGCGAGGGTTCAAAAGTTGAGGGCCAAAAAGTAAATATATGAGGACCAAAGTGTAAAGTTGGTCAAGAAGGTTCCTTCTTAGGCTCAAGTTTTTATACATGACTAATTAGGACCTAAGGAATCTGATGGTGAATTTTATTTCTAGATTAAACCTTGTTTGACTGGTCAATTTACGTAAAAACCCAAATTAAGTTATTAATTGGGTATGGTTCTAAATGTAGGTCAAGATGGGTTCCTAAGGTCAAATTGAAGGTTCTAAACCCTAGAGATTATTTTTCTATGAATTTTAGAGGGTTTATTCCATTTTTGCTTTGCCTTGAACCTCGTGAATTGAAGTGGGTTTGTTTTAGGGTTACAGATTATCATTTAGTTCCTTGGAATTGCTGTAGCCCTTGCCAGATCATCTCATCCCACTTTTATTCTTATTAGGATGCTTTGACCTATGTTTGGACCCTGAATTACCCTGTATGCAGATTATACTGGTAAAATTGCATTTTTACCCCTTATGACTTATTTTCTCCTTAAACTCAGAATTCTCTGAGTTAAGCCTTTCCTTAAGTTATATAGGAGCTTTTATCCTTCGTATTAGGTCAAAATGAGCTAGTTATGGCTCATGATGAGGTTCTCATCAAGCGCCTTAATGATTTATTCCAAGCCTTTGTAAACCCACCACAGCGTCCTATGATGCGAGATCACTACAACCCGCTGCGGTGGCGATCGAACCCCGAGTCGAAATCTCAGCTGGAGGTCCTGATTCTGAACTCAAGCCCAACATGATTCATGTTATTCCAAAGTTTCATGGGCTTAATTTCGAGGACCCCTTCCAACACATCAAACAACTCAAGCATCTGGCCCAGACCTTCAGGTCAAATGTCCAAAATAAAGATATTCTTCTCATGAAGATGTTCTCCTTCTCTCTCATGGATAAAGCAGCTCACTAGTATCAGACTCAAATGCGTCCAATCAACACATGGGTTGAACTACAATCCGAGTTTCTGAAAAAGTTCTTCCCAGTTGGCCAGACGAATGACTTACGACACGAGTTCACGCACTTCACCCAACAGTCTGGAGAACCCCTTCATGAAGCATGGGACCGTTTCCTGGATCTCATGCAAAAGTTCCCCCATCACGGAGTTCCTAAATGGGAACAAGTCCAGTCTTTTTACCAGGGACTCCGTGAAGATATCTGTTTATTCATCAATGCAACTTGCGGAGGAAATATCATGGGTCAACGCGAAGGCACTGTGTGGGAGATTCTCGAGAATGTGCGAGAACTCCATCAATAATGACTCCATGAGCTTATTCGACTGGACAAATGCTTGCACATCGACGAATCCAAGGGGAGCACATGAGACACAGGGCCTATCCACATCAATCGACTTGGAATTGATGGCAAGTCATTTGGACAAGGTCTCTATCATTGAGAAGAAGGTGGACGAGCTAACTTGACATCTGCAGCGAGCCACCTCTGTGCAAAACTCGTTTGCACAACCGCCCTCTAGGAGGGAAGCTGTACATAACATCTATCACAGAACTTCACAGGGGATGGATCCGTATCCACCCCTGTCTGACTCTAGGACTGGAGGAAACTCCGATCCTGCTTACTCTAGTTGGGGGAACTCTAAACCCTCATACTCTAATTTCTCTGAGGTTCCTTAGACCTGCGAGGACCTCAACGCCATCCAGAATGACCCATTCTCTAATACCTATAACTCTGGATGGTAGAATCATCCCAATTTCTTGTGGGTGGGAAATAATCAGAATCAAAGACCACCAAATCAACCCCGTCCACAAGCTCCTCATCCATATCAGCTGCCTCAGCCTCGGCCCAACCTTACTTATCAATCTGGGCCAACTCAAACAGATCAAATGCCTCTTATTCTTCAGACTCTGGCTAACACTCAAAAAATGAATGCGGCCATGCAGAAACAGCACAAGGATGAGATCACAGAGGTTCGAAATCAACTCACCCAGATGGCGAATTCCCGCCAACCTGGCACACTCCCTTTGTAACCTCTACCGAATCCAAATAACGTGTCGAACCAGAGGCACATTATGAACCCAAATCTGGGTCAAGCCTACATGATTTATCAGGCCCCTTCTGTTCCATCACCTAACAGGATGGAAGCTTCAACATCCTACTCGGGATTTCAGCAGCAGCCACCTATTTTACCAACACCGAATCAAAACCAGGCAGGACTCAATTCAGTAACAACCTGTAGTGGCAAAGCAACACCAGACCCACCTTACCCAAGCCACTTTTAGCCTGGTAGTGCTAAACCAAGCCCTAGGATAGTTATCCAGGATACCCCTGTCCCTGATCAAGAACCTGGACCTATTCTAGAGGAACCAGCCAAGGTTCCATTTCCCGAGGTCTTGACTAAGGGAAAGAGGACAAACAAACCCGTGGCACCTAAGGAGGATCTGGTCAAGCTCTTTGAATAGGTCCATATAAACATCCCCTTGATGGATGCAATCTACCAAGTACCGGCTTACGCACGATTTCTGAAAGACGTGTACACCTAAACGTAAGCCACGAACCAAAAGTGGGAGCCCAATCGTATTGTCAGAGCAAGGCAGCTCTTTAATTTTGTCAAAAGACCCAGGTACTCCCCTGATTTCCTGTATAATTGGTGATACCCAATTTGATAGAGCTTTATTAGACCTAGGAGCCTCCATAAACCTAATACCAACATCCCTACTTGACCATCTTGAGGAATTTGAGCTAAAACCAACAAAGGTGACATTACAACTGGCTGATCGATCTATTAAGTCACCTAAAGGAGTTCTTGAGGACGTCATTATTAGGGTTCGGGATTTCTATTTCCCGGTGGACTTTGTAGTCTTGGATATGGATGCTCCAGAAAATCCAAGGGATACACCAATAATACTAGGGAGACCCTTTCTGGCCACTGCTAGGGCCAATATAAATTGTGAGGAGGGCCAAATTAAGCTGAAATTTGGGAACCAAACATTAAAGATTGACATCTTTAAGGCCCAACAAGGGATTAATTGCGGTGTTATAGAACAGAGATGTGATATCAAGGCTGTTGTTGATGATCCATATATTGAGGAAAACTTGACTACTTCTGACCAACCACAAGAGGATCAAAACCCACAATTTGAGGATCAGAACTTAACTTAGACATGCCCATAACTCCTTCCCTTGCTATAGACACACACCCTAAACCACCCGCTACTGTTGATAACCCTTTTTTGGAACTCAAGCATCTTCCCGACCATCTTAAGTACATCTTTTTGGGTTCCAATCAAACGTTTCTTGTGATTATCAACTCCAGACTCACACCTGATCAAGAATCCCACCTGATTACTGTTCTCCAGCAACATCGAAGAGCCATTGGATGGACTCTCGATGATTTAACTGGTATCAGCCCCTCTTACTACACACACCATATCTACACTGAAGAGGGCACACGACCTTCTCATGAAATGCAAAGATGTCTAAATCCTAATCTGCAGGAGGTCGTGAAAAAGGAGATCATCAAGTAGTTAGATGCTGGGATCATTTACCCGATCTCCAACAATCAGTGGGTGAGTCCAATCCAAGTTATGCCTAAGAAGGTAGGACTCACTGAGATCACGACTGAAACCAAAGAAATCATACCGACCCGTGTGGCAAATTCGTGGAGAGTCTGCATTGACTACAGAAAACTCAATACCTCCACAAAGAAGGATCATTTCTCACTACCGTTTTTTGATCAGATCCTCGAGAAACTAGCGGGAAATAAGTTCTTCTGCTTTTTGGACGGGTACTCTGGTTATAACCAGATGACAATCCATCCTGAGGACCAAGAAAAGACCACTTTCACCTGCCCCTTCGGGTCGTACGTGTTCCGAAGGATGCCGTTCGGTCTCTGCAATGCACCTGCTACTTTTTAGCTGTGCATGTTTGCCATATTCTCATATATGGTAGGTAATTATCTGTAAGTCTTCATGGATGACTTTTCAGTATGTGGCGAATCATTTGACGATTGCCTCCTCCACTTGGTCCAGATCCTCAAGCGATGCATTGGCATAAATCTGGTTCTTTCCTGGGAAAAGAGCCATTTCATGGTGCCTAAAGGAATTCTCCTAGGAAATCTCATATCAGAAAAGGGAATCCAAGTCAATCGAGCCAAGGTGAATCTGATTTCCAAACTCCCTATGCCTAGCTCAATCAAGGACATCCGATCTTTTCTGGGGGACGTCGATTTTTACCGTCAGTTCATTCCGGATTTCTCAAAGATCACGTGCCCCCTCACCACTCTACTATTTAAGGATGTTCTTTTCGAAATCTCCAAGGAATGCACTCAAGCATTTGAAATCCTCTGTGATCGAGTTACTCAAGCTCCAATCCTACAGTCCCGTGATTGGTCTCAACCCTTTGAGATCATGTGCGATGCATTTGATTTCGCTGTAGGAGCGGTACTTGGGTAGAAATTTGACGGAAAACCCGTGATCATCTACTACGCTAGCAAGACACTTATGAGGCTCAACGTAACTACACAGTTACTGAGAAAGAGCTGCTAGCCGTAGTATTTGCCCTGGAAAAGTTTAAATCATATCTCCTGGGTTCCCATGTTGTCATTTACTTTGATCACACAGCTGTGAGGAACCTCCTTGCAAAGAAGGATGCAAAACCTCGATTAATCTGCTGGATCTTGCTATGGCAAGAGTTTGACCTTGAGATTCACGACAAAGAGGGAAAACAGAACGTGGTAGCTGATCACTTGTCCCGCCTTTCTTCTAATATTATCAACCCTTCCGGACCCATTACGAAACATTTTCTTGATGAGCACCTCCTGACTATCAGTACAAAGCTTTCATGGTTTGCTAATCTAGTAAACTACCTGGTATCACATCAGATCCCGTCCGATTGGCCGAAGGCCAAGAAGGACAAATTGCTTTCCGATGCCAAGTATTACTTCTGGGGAGACCCGTATCTTTTCCGCATCGATGCTGATCAAATAATTCAATGATGTGTCGTGGGAGCAGAAATTCAGGACATCTTGTCCTTCTGCCATGACCAGGCATGTGGTGGACACTTCTCAGGTCAAAAAATCGCAGCGAAAGTCCTCCAATGAGGATTCTATTGGCCCACGATTTTCAAAGACACATACAATCACTGCAGGGCATGCACTCGTTGCCAGACCATAGGCAACATGAGCCACCATGATATGATGCTCTTACAGCCGATTCTCGTATGCGAAATCTTCGATGTCTGGGGGATTGATTTTATGGGACCCTTTCCTATTTCGGACGGCTTTAAGCACATTCTACTCGCTGTTGACTACGTGTCCAAATGGATCGAAGCCATTCCGACCCGAATCAATGATCATAAGGTAGTTATCAAATTCATTCATCAAAACATCTTTTCGTGGTTCGGGATTCCACGTGCTATAATCTCTAATGGAGGGATCCATTTCACTAATGCTCAGTTCAGGTCATTGATGACCAAATACGGGGTATCACACCGAATCTCTACACCTTATCACCCCCAATGGTCTAGCTGAGCTATCAAATCGGGAGATCAAGAAAATCTTCCAGGTTACTATTCGACCTGATAGAAAAGACTGGTCATCCCGACTTTCGGAAGATCTGTGGGCTTATAGGACCGCCCACAAAACCCAATTAGGTATGTCTCCCTTCATATTGGTGTACGGGAAGGCATGTCACCTCCCCATCGAATTAGAGCACAAAGCCTATTGGGCAGTTCGGACCTACAACCTAGACCTTTCTAAGGCAGGAACCCACAGAAAGCTTCAAATGAGCGAGATCGATGAATTACGCCTTGACGCATATGAGAACTCATGAATTTACAAAGAGCGGGTCAAAGCCTTTCACGACAAACACATATCCAGAAAGATCTGTCACCTTGGTCAAAAAGTTCTACTCTTCGATGACAAGCTCAAACTATTCCCAAGAAAACTAAGATCAAAATGGATCGGACATTACCTTGTCCGACAAATCTTCGGAAATGGAGCCATCGAGATTAGTTCACTCAATCACGATTCAAAACCATTCGTCATGAACGGTCAAAGACTCAAACCGTTCGTTGACCCTACCAATACAAATTTGGCTGAGACATCCTTTACCCTCCATTCTCCCTGAGCTCATTGCGCCTAGCCGATGGCGTAAAACTCAGCGCTTAACGGGAGGCAACCCGTCATTTTTTTGAAAAACCTGAAACCTTTCTTGACATTCCTATGCTGAATTCATATTGCACTTTAGGGTTCATCCATTAAAACAGTCGACCCCACCTCAGGTATCCGTACCCGAGTTTGAAATCATCCGCAATAGTCACGTCGATCCATCCGCCCACCCATAACCTGTTCTAATGAATGATCTAAATTAAACTCGAACCCACCTAACTTACAATGAGGACATTGCAAATCGTAGGCATGGGGGGTATGAAACTGCAAAACGTCGTGAAAATCATCTCACAAGAAAAGGTTTCAACAAAAAAATCACATATCACAAAAATACCAAAAAGAATAAAAAAATCTTGAAAAAGAACAAAAAAATTCTGAGAGAGAAAAATTTTGAGGCCATACAAATCTTGAGGAGAAAAAGGAGAAAAGTGAAAAATGTCAAAAAGGAGCACAAGTTGAAAAGAAAAAGAAAAGAGATAGTCATTAGTAAGAAATTAAGGGATTAATTGAGTTCTAGACCATATCAAGAAAAAGAAAATAAAAGGAAAAAAGTGCTAATGAAACACAGAAGAGATTAGTAGAAACGCTAATCTTAAACCTCTTGGGCTATACTCCTAGGCTTAAAAATTCAAATATCCGCTAAGATCTGGATAGTCCTCAAGAGGTTGGAGAAAATGCAAAGCTTAAGTATTAGGTCTAAGGCTTAGGGAGTATTCGACCTCGTTAACTGGCCTCTGGTTTGCAGGACTCGGTAACCTAAGCATCCCAATCCACACACAGTATGGTTCAATGTGCATAAGTATCAAAATCACGCAAATGCATTTAAATTGTTCTGAAAAAGTTGCCAAGATTAAGAGCGGCCAATCAACACAAGTTAATTTGGACAAGTTCCCGGCACAGAGAGACAGGAAATTCCCCTCGAAGATGTGCAATAACATATCGTCTCCTCGGTGTGTTTATCGAAGCGAAATCGGATTTTAAAATAAATGCGTCGTAGTATAGCCAAAATCCTTTGAAAACAAATGAATTTTATTACTCGAAAAATGTAAATCCGAGGTCGAATACATGGAGCAAATTGGGGTTCAAAAATCAAGAACACAACTCTCAATTTTGATATAATTTTCAATAAAGAATCAAAGTTATAATGCAAGAAATATAATCTCATTGTATATAGAAGCACAAAATAAAATATGCACGTCTAATGTGAAAATTAGACGTCTTAAATGTCAAGTGCTACAGTGCTGGCTGATCTCTTTCTCCTTCTTTCCTTTCTTTCTTATGTTCTCTGTCCTTCTTTCTTCCTGGCTTCTTCTTCTTCTTTATGCTCTGGCCCTTGGTTGCTTTGGCCTTTAGCTTCTTCTTTCTCTTCTTTCTTTTCTCCTTCTGTAGCTTCTTCTTTCTTCTTTCTTCTTTCTCCTTCTATCTCTGACTTCAGCTCCTCTTCAGCCTCGCCTTCTCTTCAGCCGTGCCTTCACCTTCCTTAGCTTCTCTGGCTTCTGCCCTCTCCTTCTTCTTTCTTTGGCTTCCTCTGCCTTAGCTTCCTTTCCTTAGCTTCCTCTACGGCTCCCTCCTTCTTCCTTGGCTTCACCCCTAGCTTCTTCTTCCTCTTTTTCTCCCGAGAGAAAAACCTACCCCTACCCTCCCTGCTACCTCTCTTCTTTCTTCTCTCTTTGGTTCGCTCTCCCAGAGCCTTCTCGGGTTAATGAGTCGGATATGCACGCCCATGACCAGGCCCACCGACGTGCGTGGTGGGCGAGGAGTGCACAGGGTAGTCAGGTTAACGGGTCAGAACCAGGTTCGCGTGGCGTAGGTCACGGATGAGGCGGTGGGTGAGTGGGACCTCACCCCGTGGTAAGGAGGCGATAAACCTATGTGACTTTTTCACTTTATACCACAACACCCGCTCCTGATCTTCCGAGGTGGGACTAAATGTCCCACCTTCTTCGCAGGCACCCGCACAGCAGATAACTTCATGAATTGCAGCAGTTGCGTGGGACTTTGACTCCAATAGCTAGGCTGAGAGTGCGCGTGAAGGAAACTCGCATGACCTAGGACCCGAAGCCGGGGACCTAGAGTCCTGGATAAAGCTTGCGAGCAAGCTTCGTCCTCTGTTAATGGCGGCTAGGACATGTGCCCTGTTCACAAGCAAATGGCCTTGAGGCCTCGTCATAATACGCAGGAAGCTTCACCTGAACATGGCGAAGATGGGACGATGGTCGGCGTGGCGCAGGGTGGCCTGAGCATACGTGCCTAGGTCACCCTGTGCGTGTGAATATGGGTGTGTTCGGGGGACGTGTTGGGGGCATGTGGCGATGAATGAAAGGAGGGGTTATGGTCAGTGCGGCATGGTAGAGCTCGTGAGGTGGTTGACGAGGTGGATGGAGGTGTGGAGCAGCGGGAACACCTCGCTGGTGGTCTGACCGGAGGTGGAGAGGGTGACGGTGGCGTGCGAACGTCGAAGCGTAATAGTAGAAATAAGTGAGAGAAAAATGATGAGCAGAGATAGAGGACTTATCTGAGAGGGAATAGATGAAGGGAGATGTGGAGAAGGCGGCCGGCTCGTATGTGCCGTCGCCGGAGACGAAAGCCCAGTGAGAGGAGGATGGCAACGACGAGAAGGTGGCAGGAGCATCGGCTGGTGCAACGCGATGCGAGAGAAGGAGATAAAGGTAACTCTACCGCTGGTATTGTGGCAGAGCAATGAGAGAAGGATATAAGGGTCGCCGGAGCTTGCTGGGAGGTTGGCCGGAGGGGAAGAGAGGAAATTGGGGGTATCTCAGGCCAATTCAAGCTTGGGAGGAGCAGAATGATCTGGGGACCTTTTATAGCCCCTGGCAGAGGGCCTTGTGCTTGGAAGCCAAGCTTCCAAGCACGACAACCTCACCGGAGTTGGAAGGTCAAAAGGACCCAAATCTCTCATGCGTTGGCATGAGAGATTGGGTACAAATTAGAGCTCCAAATTAGGTTCACATGAGAGGGGATTTCTCAGAGAATCTCCTTTTCAAATTTGAAAGGGATTCTCCGAGGGATCAGGGAGTTCTTTCCCTTGAATCCTCGCTAGAGTAGGATTCCCTCCACTGTAATGGTAGAGGGACCTAATTGTAAAGAACGACAAGGAAGATAGGGGGTGTCTGCAAAGGTTTTCAAAAGTTAGGGGTAGAAATGTAATTGGGTTGGACTGGTTTGCAAAGTAGGTCAAGGTGAATTTCCCTTAGGTCCAAATTTTGGTACAAACCTAATTTTGACCTAAGAAATCCAATGGTGAAGTTGGATTTTAGGTTTGACCATGTTTGACCAGGCAATTTACACAAAAACCTAATTTAGGGCAAACATTTGACTGGCCCCTATTTAGGTCAAAATAGGTTCTAAGGGCCAATTTGAAGGCTCTAAACCCTAAAGTATATTTTTCCATAATTTTTAGAGGGTTTAGGTGAATTTTATCCTGATCAGAACCTTGTTAAATTAAATAGGTCTGTTTTAGGGTTACAAGAAGTCATTTAATTCATAGATTTCACATGAACCCTTTTCTGTTTAAACGAACCCACTTTTCATCTTGTTAAGACCATTTGACCTGTGTTTAGCCCATGAGAAATCCTGTTGTTGCACTGCAATGGTAAAATTACAGTTTTACCCCTTGTTTCTTGCTTTTCAATCAAACTTGTTATTCCTTGAGTTAGGACCTTCATTTGGTTATGTAGGAGCTTTTGTTCTCTTTTTTGGGTCAAAATGAGTTAGTTAAGGCTCATGATAGTGTTCCCATCATACCCCTATGCCTAGCTTTTTCTAGTCCCTTAGCAAAATTTTAAGGTTTTAACTTTTGTTCTAGACCATGAATTCCTTTGATGTTCAGAGATTATGATGAGTACCCTTTTCTTTTTTATTAGGTTAGAATGCCGGCAGTAGGCTCAGAGGTACTCAAGTACCAACCAAGATCCGAACCTGACTAGCTCTAACCTCGATCCTCCGCGAAGGTTTTTAAGGCCCACAGGAACTATCCTAAGGTTCGTTGAACTCCGCGGTTAAAGCACCCGTGCTTGCAACGTATTTTAGCCTCGGTTCAATTTGCAGTGCATTTTTTATAAGAGAGAGACAGAGGATTTATTTGTTTGGAGAGTTTTCTCTCTCTTTTCTTTTTATTTCTAGCTTTGGATTGGCTTCTCAACACGGTCTGTATCGGATTCCTAGTCCCCATCATCAATCCTCAAAAGGTCCTTGGCAATCGATGGTTCGTAATAGCACCGCCCATGGAAACCCCCATAACCCTGGCTTTCTAGATTTCGAGATAATCCCGCCCATGGCGTTCTATAGCTAAATCCAGGCCCTGGCAATCAACATTTCGTGATAATGCTGCCCATGGCATCTGAACCAGCACAGGGTGCTTACGTGCCCCCAGTAGGATATGTAAATATCCTAGGAGACAAGCACCGAGGAGACAATATGTTATTACGCATCTTCAAGGGGAATTTCCACCTCTCCGCGCCGGGAACTCATCAAAATCAACTTGTGTTAATCGATCGCTCCTAATCTAGGAAACTTTTTTCAAAACATTTAAACGCTTTTGCGTGATTTTGATAGTTATGCGCACTAAACCAGACTATGTGTGGATTGGGGTGCTTAGGTTACTGAGTCCCACAAACCAAAGGTCAGTTAATGAGGTCGAATACTTCCTAAGCCTTAGACCTAATACTTAAGCTTCGCATTTTCCCCAACCTCTTGAGGACTATCCAGATCTTAGCGGATACTTGACTTTTTAAACCTAAGAGTCTAGCCCAAGAGGCCTAAGATCAGCGTTCCTACTAATCTCTTTTGTGTCTCATTAGCACTTTTTTCTTCATTTTTGTTTTTCTTGATATGGTCTAGAACTTCGGTTAATCCCTAAATTTCTTACTAATGACTATTTCTTTTTTTCTTTTTCATTTTGTGCTCCTTTTTTTGACATTTTTCTCTTTTCGTCCTCATTTTCTCCTCATGATTTGTATGGCCTCAAAATTTTCTCTTCCATCAGTATTTCTTTTGTTCTTTTTCAAGATTTTTTCATTTTATTGGTGTTTTTTGTGATATGTGATTTTTTTTGTAGAAACCTTTTTCTTGTGAGATGCATTTTTATGGTGTTTTGTAGTTTCATAACCCCCCATGCCTACGATTTGCAATGTCCCTATTGTAAAATAGGTGGGTTCGAATTCAGCTCAGATCATTCATTAGAACAGGTTTTGGGTGGGCGAACGGGTCGAGGTGACTGTTGCGAATGATTTCTAGACTCAGGTACAGGTACCTGAGGAGGGGTCGGCTTTTCTAATGGATGAGCCCTCAAGTTAAGAATTCAGCATAGGAATGTCAAGATAGGTTTCAGGTTTTTCAAGAATGACGGGTTGCCTCCCGTTAAGTGCTGTGTTTTACGCCATCAGCTGGGCGCAATGAGCTCAGGGAGAATGGAGGGTAAAGGATATCTCAGCCGAATTTGTATCGGTCAGGGATTATCTCGAAATCTCGAAAGACAGGGTTCTAGGGGTTGCCATGGGTGGTGCTATCCTGAAGCATCGATTGCCAAGGACCCTTCGAGGATTAATGATGGGGACTAGGAATCTGATACAGACCGTGTTGTGAAACCAATCCAAAGCTAGAAATAAAAAGAAAAGAGAAAGAGAAAACTCTCCAAACAAAGAAAATTCCTCTATCTCTCTCTCTTACAAAAATGCACTGCAAACAGAACCAAGGCTAAAAATATGTTACAAGCACGGGTGCTTTAACCGTGGAGTCCAACGAACCTTAGGATAGTTCCTGTGGGTCTTAAAAACCTTCGTGGCAGACTGAGGCTAGAGCTGGTCAAGTCCAGATCTTGGTTGGTACTTGAGTACCTCTAGGCCTACTATTGGCATTCTAACCTAATCTATAAGAGAAAGCACACATCATCGTTTTTGAACATCAAAGGAACTCATGGTTTAGAATCAAAGTTAAAACCTTAAAATTTTACTAAGGGACTAGCAAAAGCTAGGCATGGGGGTATGATGGGAATACCATCATGAGCCATAACTAGCTCATTTTGATACAATGAAGAGAATAAAAGGTCCTACATAACCAACTGGAGGTCCTAAGTCATTGAATAACCTTTTTGAGAGAAAAGCAAGAAACAAAGGGGTAAAACTACAATGTTACCATTGCAATACAACAACGAGTTTTCTCAAGGGCTAAACACAGGTCAGAAGGTCTTAACAAGATAAAAAGTGGGTTGGATTTGACAGAAAAGTGTTTGTGTGTACCATGTGAATTAAATAACTTCTTGAAATCCTAAAACAGACTCACTTGATTAACCAAGGTTCTGGTTAGGATAAAATTCACCTAAACCCTCTAAAAATTATATACAAATATTTTCTAGGTTTTATAACTTTCAATTTGATCATTGGAACCCATTTTGACCAAAAATGGGGTCTGAGATAGATATTTACCCTAAATTGGGTTTTTGCAAAAATTATCCGGTCAAACATGGTAAAACCCAAAATCCAACTTCACCATTGGATTTCTTAGGTCCAAATTAGGTTTCTACCAAAATTTAGACCTAAGGGGAACTCATCTTGACCCACTTTGCAAATAAATCCAGCTTGATTACATTTGTGCCCCTATCTTTCAAAAACCTTGGCAAAAGCCCCCTCGCTTCTTCATTATTCTCGCAAATAGGTCCCTCTACCATTATAGCAGAGGAATCCTACTCTGGCGAGCTTCAGAAGGTGATTTCTCCCTAATTTCTCGGAAAATCCCCTTAAAAATTAGAAGGGAGATTCTCTGAAAAAATCCCTCCAGTGTGAACCCAATTTGATACCCTACTTGTTACCCAATCTCTCATGCGAACGCATGAGAGATTTGGGTCTCTTTTGGAGTTGCCATCTCTGGCAAATCCCCCTCCAGAGGTCTATTTAAGAGACCCCAGATCCAACAGACTCTTCCAAGCTTGAAATTGACCGAGAAAACCCCTCAAATTCGTCTCTCCTCCTCCGGCCAATTTGCTCCTCAAGCTCCGGCGACCTTCCTTGATTTCCCCCATCGCCTGACCACAATTCCAGTGGCAGGTTCCTCTTCCTCGCGTTCGTCCACATCACGCAGCACCCGCCGACGCCCTCGTCTCCCCTTCCTTGCTGACCGTTCCTCCCTGAGCATCTTCATCTCCGGCATTGGCAATTCACGCCCGACATCATCCTCGCCTTCCCTTCGTCCAATATCACCCTAGATAAGTCCCTTTCACCTTCTACTTCCTTTCCCCCTCTTTATTTCCCTAAATCAACTGCTACCGCACTCCACCACCATCATCTCCTCCACCACTGCCAATACCTTCGGCGAGGTGCTCCTGTCGCTCCGCACCTCCATCCACCTCGCCAACTACCCTACGACCTCCGCCTCGACTCCCTGATCACAACCCCTCACTTCATTCACTCCGCCACTCACCCAAAAGCACCCCCGAACACACCCACACATACACACACAATGTGCCCTAGGCACGCTTACACAGGCATCCCCACGACACGCTGACCACCGCTGCATATTCGTTGTGCCTTGGAGAAACTCCCTGAGCGTTTTAACATGCCCGTGAGGCCGTTGTAGTGATTTCAGGAGCAGGCATCCTCCGCCATTAGCACAGAGTTTGAAGCAAGCTTGAAGCGAGCTCCAGGTCTTTGTCCCAGGTTGTGCGGACTTGAGGCGCACACACACCCAGGCCTTTGATTGGAGTAGAGAGCAGCTGCAGCCTCGCGATTTGAAGGATCACCTCTGCTACTGCAGCACGCAAGGGAGGCGGGACATTTAGTCCCACCTCGGAACTAGAAAAGCGGCCGTGTGCGCATAAATTGAATTCTTGCCAGTAGCTTGTCACCTCCGAATCATGGGGTGAGGTCCCTCTCACCCGACCGAACCAGCCTCTTCCGCAACCACGCCCCGTGGACCTGGTTGACCCGACCCGACTTGCACTCCTCGCCCACCACCGCACGCCGGTGGTCCTGGTCTCGGGTACGTACCAGACCCGATTACCCAATAGTGTGTGGCTTTGGGAGAGCAGAACCTAAGAGAGAAAGGAGAGGAGAGTGCGCACGGGTAGGGGGTAGGTTTTGCTGCAAGCTGAAGAGGAGGAGAAGCGAAGCTAAAGAAGAAGAAGGAGCGGACAAGGATGCAAAGAAGCTAAGGCAGAGGAAGAGAAGGAAGAAGCTGAAGGAAGAAAGAAAGCAGCCGGCAAAGAAAGGGAAAGGTAAGAAGGAGCAGCCAGAGAAAGCTAAGAAGAGAAAGAAAGGAAGGAGCAGCCAAAGAATAGAGAAGAAGGAAGATAAAGAAGAAGAGAAAGAAAGAAGAGAAGACAAAGAAAGGCACAAGAAAGAGAGGCAGAGAAAGATCGTAGAGGAAGAAGATTGAAGCCAAAGGCAGTCAGCAGAGAAAGAGAAAGAAGAGGAGTAGAAGCAGAAGAAAGAAGTCAGGAGCACCGTAGCATCATCATTTTAAGGCACCTGATTTACAAATCAAACGTCCAATTTTGAGTTTCATTCATATACATTGAGTTTCTTTAGTATTTTGTGCTCTACATTTACTCCTATATTTTTGCACTGCAACATTGATATTGTTACATATTCTTTCAAATTTTGAATTGTGATCTTGATTTCTAAACCCCAACTTGCTACTTGTGTTCGACCTTGGACTTTAAATTCGAGTAATAAAATTGTATTCGTTTTGAACGCTTTTTCGGCTATATTACAACGCAATATTCTTGAAACCCGATTCAGCGATCTAAACATTATGGCTAATAAAAGTTAGATATAGCTGATGATAACGTTATCATCATTCATAGCTGTGGAGATGCTTCAAACAAATTAAAGCCACTGCTGTCGTTGATTCATCAAATTAGATACCCAAGAAGGGGCCTGGTGTTGATCCGCGCATGAGGGAGGTGGAAGCAAGGTGGATGGACGTTTGACGGCGGTGCTTGAAGATAGAGAAAATGACAGCAACAGTGAGAACCCTATGAGAGAAACACTGACCTAGGGTCCCAACCAAATACACCTAAAGCTCCGCCGTGGTGAGGCGAAGCTAGTGGTGGTGGTAATTTAATGTTTGAGTGGGCAAATGTGGCCAGACAATGACGGCGGAGGTGGTTTTGAATGGGTTTGTCCAGCTAAGCATCACGTAGACCAAAACTCTCAATAAGTTGAGGGCTTTTGGTCGGGGAGGTGAGGTGGAGGTTATGATGTAGGTGGTGTGTGGCAACCGTGCAAGCTCACTGGAGCTTCACTGGAGTGGAGAAGATGGGAGAAGAACAGCTAAGAGAGAAGTCGAAACCTATGTCTAAGGGTCTAGAATGAAGTTAGGAAGGAAGAGGAAGAGATTGGGGGTCATATTAAAGTGAGAAGAGGCGAGACCATGTCTGGTGTTGGCCGGCCGGATGTGGGCAAGAAGAGGTTGACAGTTTAGCAATGGTGAGGAGGAAGAGGTCGGCTGCGCTCTTGCTTTGGCCGGCAACAATCGCAAGGAAGAGAGGGAGATACTGGCGGTGTCAGGTGACCGTGAACACGTGCGGAGGAGTGGGGTTGGAGAAGCTCGCCGAAGTGCATGAGAAGGTGGTCGAAGATGAGGGACAAGTGGTTTTCTTGGCTAATGAGTTGTGTTTCGCGAATTAAAATTGGGATTTGGAGAACCTATCGTCGTAGCTCGTAAAACGCGTCTATCAAATACAATTTATAACCGAAACTCCAAGGGAGTCCCAGGTCGAACACATGAAGGCGACGTTTACTTTGTTTGAAAATCGCACTTCATTTTGCTTCTTTTTGGTATTTTGAGGTTTTGTTATTTTTGTGTTTTTGAAATAAAAAGACAAGCAAGATAAGTTCACAAAATGAGATGGAACAAATATGACATATCACTCCAATGTTTATTACAATAATCTACAAAAGCATAAAAGAGATAGGGGTGAGAAGAAATCTCCCGAATCGGCTGTTCGGCGAAACGATGGCGCCTGGCAAAAGCTTGGATGAAGGAGGTGAGATGCGAGATGACAGATGTGAGATGCAGGAGGATGCCGGGTAGAGGAATGCTTCACCGAGGCTCTGAAATGGAGGTGTGGAGACGGAGGTGATCTTCTACCGAAATGGAGGTGGGAGGACGGCTCCAAAGCAACCTATGAAGGTGGTGGGATGAAGGATGAATAGTTAGTGGGAAATAGGAATATTACACTAATAGGAAGCCTTTAGAGCTTGAGAGTAAGCTCTAATGGAGCTTTGGTAGGATATTAGAGCTTAGAAGTAGGTGGGAGTAGAGTAGGTAGAGATGATGAAGAATGAAGGTGTAGGGGTCCTTTTATAGTGGAGGGAAAAGGAAGAAATTCATGTAGAGGGTTGTTGTGACAGCTGCAAGCGTCACTAAAGGCCCGCCCAGGCTGTCACTGAAGGTCGACACCAACCAAGCACAGGCCCAATCACAGCTGCTGGTGCATGCATCACACGGCCGTGTCTCATGCGTGCACTGGCATGAGTTGACTGCTGCTGCTCGCGGTCGTGTTGTGAGCTGCGCCCTTGTGCGCGTGCGTGGCCATCTCTAATTGGCGAATTGGGGGGGCCGCGGGGATTCAAACCTGCATCCCTCCTTTGAGAGTTGAGTCCACGAGGGTTGCGCCACGCCAAGCACCCGGTTGAGTCAAGAAGAGCGATGCAGGTGCGTGGTGGAAAAGAATTCTCAGCCGTTGGATTCTCATCCAACTGCTGAGATGGCGTGTTAGGAAGCTTCTTTGGAAGGATGGCGGTGACCTTGGGCACTCCAAATGGTGCCCCGTGGCATCATCTGGACTGTCCACCTTTTCTTGCTTGTAAAGGATGCCACGGTGCTTGGATCGAGGTAATTTTTGCGTTGACAGACTGCGATCGTCACTCCGGATCCATCTGTACGGTTTGATTTCTCATCTGACGCCCGTAAAAATGTCGCATTGCCCCTCTGGCTGTCAATCTTTCTTAGACTTCATGTGATGCTACGGGATTCCAATCTAGACAATTTTGGAGGCGTTAGACTCTAATCATCATCCTAATCAGATCCGTACAGTCAGATCGTCCATCTGAGGCCCTGAAATAAATCTCCTTCCCTCCTGGCCATAAAAAGGATGTAATTAACCTAAAATATACACTACTCTAAATGCATGATGATGCATGCTATGCAATATTTATAACATGAAATGCAAATCTAAGCTTAGGAACATGCATGAATAGGCATTTTATCTTTAATAATTGTGTCTACATCATTGGCCAATTCACGACTAAGGAACACGTTGGAGGATGCTATAGCCTATATAGAGTTGGAATCGACCCTTAATTTCTTGAATTCATCGTGAATTCCTCACGATTTGCCAAGGAAATTTTACTGATCTCGCGTGCTCCACCGGCAATTCTTGAGCCAAATATGGATCTCAAGACCTAGTTTAATCAATAAGTCTAGATATTGATAAGATGATTTTCGCTTTCGAATAATGTATTAAGATGATTTGTCGTTGTAGGATCAAAGTGGTGGAAAACCGCTTAACAAAATAATTAAAATAAAAATTAAACCACTCACAGAAGAGAGGGTCGTGTCCATAGGGAGGCAATGATGCAATAAAATCACGAATATTTTTTTCTTGTATTCGTTCAATCAAGTGCGAAATCCATAGTCAAATCTGACATGAAATGCGACGAAAAGAATATACACAATAACTCAAAAATGTAAGGGTATATGTGCAATTTTTCCTCACTGAAATATTCAATAAATATGTGATGAATCTATGTAATTTCCAATTGACATGCATTAGAGAGAATTTGTGCACATCTTAATCCAAAACCAATGTCAAAAGATGTGCATAACAAAAGCCACGTAATTATAAGAAAGCATGAGTATGAAGTCGCAATTTCACCATAACAAAATAATCATAAATCAAAATTCATTTTCGTGGCAATGGCATGAAATGTAATTATTAATTCCACCATTAACAGGGGATTCTACCTCTCTCCTCGCTCATGGGAGAGAGGATTGTTCAAAGAACTCTTCTGGACGTAGATTGGCCGAAGCGAGGGCTCCGCAACAGTGGCGGCGGCAAGTTGAGAGACGGCTGGAGCCGGCCTACTGGAGGAAAGAAGTGGTGGTGGTGGAGGAGGCTGGTGCTGGCCGCGCGTGTTGCAGGCGCAAGGAGGGCAGCGCGCGGGCACTGCAAGCGCTGCAGGCTCACGCTGGGCGTGGGCACGTGGAGCAGCAGCGCTCTGCGTGCGCAAAGGCACTCGCGGTGGGTTCTGTTGGCGCTAGCTACAGGTTGGCAGGGAGGCGCTGGAGTGTTCTAAAGCGGGCGTGGTGAAGGCAAAGGGGCATGGGCACGTGAGGTGAAGACGCTGCTGGAGGGTGCTCTGCAGGCCGCAAGGGGCGCACGGGCGTGGATGCTGGAGGTGGATGTGCTGGAGGTGGGGCGCGCGGAGGCTGGCGTGGGTTGCTGGCTGAGGTGAGGAGGAGTTGCAGAGACTCTTGGCGGTGTGGGCTGTCACCCCACACGCCCACAGTGGTGGAGTCGTACTGCCGCGGTGGGAGGCTGGTGGTATGGAATGGAAGAGGAGCAAGGTCCTCTAAGCACAGTGAGGAACAAAGGGGTGGTGACCTAGCTTTGAATGGCAGCCCCTCCTCTTTTGTAGCCACGGCTACAAAGATTTGAATTTCAAAACATCGTAGAATCAATGTGATGCGCAGGAGGGGGAGGCAGAGATGGAGGAGTTACCCGCAAAGGAGAAAAAGAATAAATAATTAGGGTTATTTATACATAACTCCTTAACTTCTATGTTAATTAAAATAGTGCGCCTAATTAACTAATTAAATGTATGCAACCCTAGATTAATTCTAAATGCATGAATTATGCACTTAAGCTAAAAATATGAATTAATTTATTTACATCCTAACTTATGCTATCTAAATGTTAAAATTAACTTAAATCTAGACATTTAGATACTTAAATAGCCCACAAATATGGGCTAATTAGATATCACGATCAATCCCTCCAAATTTAGAGGGATTTAGTGCTGATTTGAGGGAGATCTTCTTTAAATTTCGACTGTCATGGGTTCGTCGATGGCTCGAGCCTTCTTGATATGGATGAAGGAAGGAAGATGGTGGAAGGACCTCTTTTCAACAAGGATGAAAAGCTAGGGGTTTGTCTACAAGAAAAGCATAGAAGATAGGGATCCAAGTGCAACTAATAGAGATTTGAGGGTTAAAACGCAAACTAGGTCAAGATGAACTTTGATTAGGCTCAAATTTTGAGTTTACCCTAATTTTGACCCAAGGAATCTAGTGGTAACCTTGGATTTGGGTTTTGGTGCAATTTGACTAGTTAATTTACGTAGAAGCCCAAGATAAAGAAAAAATCCCGCTGTCTCTGTTTTTGGTTAAGGCGGGTTTCGATGTTCAAAGCAAAGATATCAAACCTCTTAGAATATTTTTAAATGATTTTTAGGAGGTTTAGTTTGCATTTATTTCACTCAAAACCTGTTTAATTGAAGTGAGCTGCTAATTAGGGTTTTCATGTAATAAGTTAATCTTTAGAATACAGAAAACCCTGATTCAATCAACGTAGGCCTACTTCTTGGGAAATTAAGCTCATTTGACCTTGGATTAAATTCTAATTAACCCCTTAATTAATCTGTAATTGTGCTTAGGTGTTAAAACAACATAATTAACTTATTTTCTCTTTTTCTCAAATGCAATTCAAAACAAAGTTATGATCTTCTGATGAATATTTAAGAGCATTTATTGTTGCAGTTAAGCTAAATTAGACTTATTAACATTAATAATGGTGCTACCATCACCAGGCCCCGCTTGGTCTGCAGCCGATGGAACTGGGTGTTCACTCCCCTTACCTGAATATAAATAATAGGCGTCAACAAAAAGCTTAATAGAGTGGTCATAGAAAATTTAACTTGTGCAGGCATTTAATACAGGTATTTAACTTGTTTGTAAAGGAATGGACATTTAAGTAAATCATTTCTATTCTTAATGGTTTAAGAAACCCATGTTATCTCATTAGAAACTTTTCCTATGAGTTGCACTAGAATTAGATTACATTTTCTTCTTATTCATATGTCCCCTATCAGGATGATATTGTGCGGTATTCCTGTGATGCAGGGCATACATGTGGCGCTCTCCTATCCGAGAGAACGCCCCGTGTTTGCCCTACACCCAGTCTACCACCCTGGGATCATGGTCGTGACATAGCGGTGACTGCGGAACACGTGATAAACGCATGGGGGGCTACCTCAAACTAGCACGCAGTCAATTGTTTCCACTAATAGGTACGCGCTAAACCGTACCACACATAACAGAACAGGGGTCGTACCCCTCAAAGTCTGCATACCCTTGCCTGATTATCCCAGTTGGCCCCACGTGGGTCCAATAGGAGTTGGTGAAGGAAAGCCATTCCTACCCAAGTAGGTCAGCTCTCTCCCTACACAGCAAGGTAGTCAACTCTCCTCAATACACGTGTATTCGAGGGCCAGCTCATCCCCACATTCTCATATTCATTTCACACTTAAGATCATCTCTATTTTTCCCTAGGATTCAAGAAGGATCCCTAATTGATTTCTAACAAACACGAGGTCATTAATCCCGGTGATACACACGTTGCCAAGAGTTAGTTCTCCCTTAGGGTTCAATCCATCTTTGAGATGGCTACTCATGAGTTTATACACTTGTAGCTCCCGACCCATATAAGCAAAGTTTTTAATTAACCTAGGGTTCAAGCAATTCCCTTAGTTGTTTTACTAATAAATTCGCATACCTCAGTGGTACACATCCCATCCATCAATGAAGTTAACTAGATTGTGATACTATTCATCCTAGGATGTAATCAAATGATGCTTTCCATCACAAGGTTATACATGCATGCATATACATATAGACATAGGCACTTGATCTAGATTAATGTGAGATTGTCCACTACAAAGCACAGACACCATCCAACTCAGACCACCCTAAGTGTTATTTATTCGAAAAGAAAATACTGATGAGTGTATTCATGAGTTCTCTTCCATTTGTAATAGAAGAATAAGAAAGGAGGGTTTGTACTCTGGAGACCCGGTCCCACATTGGTTTATAGGAATTAACTAGGCAATCTTAAGTTAGGAAAAAAAAAATGAAGAGTAGGAGGGTCAGCCACTCTACCTTTACTCACTGGTAAGAAGAGAGGTGCGGGTGGTCTGCGCATGTCTCCCACAGTTGCTACACATCTCTTCCTACAAGCTTCGCCGCTCCCGAATGCATCGCCTAGGTCAAGATAGGGTCAAGTGTATCAGTAGGCCCTTAATTCTATTTTTCAGTAAGTCGAACAAGCTCAAAATGCAATGGATAGCATATCAAAAAGGTAGAAAATTAAAATAGCTTTCCAATGATACCTTCCTCATGCGATTTGGAGTTCAAACAGACCTTGAATCAGCCAAGAAAAGGCGTTTGGTTCACGTGAATCGGCCCGAGCCGATTTGCCTAGCCGGTCACGCGAACCAGATTGTGAGACTCCCATTAACTGCCACGTGGAGCACACGCGTGGCCTCAAGCCTCGTGCATAGCCCTCGCACACCGTGCCTACACCAATCCACCCGCGTGTTGCAGCCTCGAGTGCCGTAGTCCTTGCAGCGCGTGCTGCAGCCTTGGGTGCGTGTACAAGGAGAGAGCGAAGCTCGTGACAGCGCTTCCTCTTCTTCTCGCTCTTCACACTTTGTGTGTGAGCCGACACCCTCCCTTTTCACAGCGCACAACTCAGGGCTCACACTTCCTGTCCTCACGGCACGCAAGCCTCAAGGGGTGCACCTCCTTCAATGCAACTTGAGTGGGAGAGCGTGAGCTCCCTCCCACTCGCTTCCTCTTGTGACACAGGAAGAGGGGGTGTACTCAGGAATAGCGTTGAGTTTGGCACGACCTGGGGGAGGGATGGGGGTTAGATGGGTTTTCGAGGGGGTTTAGATGGTGGGGGTTTAGGGCGGGCTGGGAAAAATATAGGAGGTGACCCTAATTTTCTAAGTTTGTACAAGGTTATTCCCAAATCAAGACATAGGGACGTAGATATTTCCCAACACTCCTCCACGAACGAGGAAAGCCACGTCAAGGGCCCCACATGAGTTCTCTAAAGTGCACAAATTATGTGCGCACCCCTGGAACTTAGGGAAACTCCCTGAAGTTGCGATACTCTATAATTTACACATAAAAACTATGATATTACCCTTGGGTTGTTCTATCATGCAAAAATTGTAGGGACCACCCTGGAGAACTTAGAAACTCCATGATGGTCCTCGAGTTATTTCAAAACAAAAAAACGTAAGGTTTGTTACGTGGTGGGTCCCACCAAATTGAAAAAAATCATCGCACCACTTTGAACCAAAACACATAAGTGATAAATCATGTTTGCATAGGCGATAAATAACTTTACACTGGTGATAAGTTATTCTAAGATGATTTTGCACCGATGCAATCTCATTTTGCACCCATGTAAAATTATTCCGAAGGTGATCTGGTGGTTTTGTACTGGTACAAAATGGTTTTGCACCTATGCAAAGTGATTTTGACCTATGGGTTTTGGATTTAAGATTTACGGTTTAGGGTTTATGTAAAGTGGTTTCACCTATGGGAAGCAATTTTTCACCTTAGGATTTAGGGTTTAGGTTAGGTTTCCCTAAACCCTAAATCCTAAACCCTAAGTTGAAAATTTACTTTTCATAGGTGAAGAAGCACTTGGAATTTAATTTTGTACCGATGCAATCTTATTCTATACTGGTGCAAAGTAGGATTGCACTAATGCAAATTGTTCCAAAAGTGATATGGTGTTTTGCATCGATGCAAAACACCATATCACTTTTGGAACAATTTGTCGATGCAAAGTGATTTTGAAGGTAATTTGAGTAGTTTATACCCATACAAAAGGATTTGTTGTTGGTTTAAACAGTGGTAAATCCCACTACATATAAGTACTTTTTGCATAAAAAGGAGATATATCAAATAGGAACCACATTTACATCTGTGAGTTACATTTTACGTCATCTTTTACATTTGTGTACCCATGTCCTATATTTTCTATTCAATAATGAATAAAATGGATTTGAAGTGAACATTACTTGATCATATATTAAATGCAATGTACAATTGTTCTAACTTTTGGAGCTAACTTGTCAGATTAATTACTTTGGTGCTAACTTCTCTTTTTCACGTTGATTTTGTTTTTTTTCATTCTTGCAACTTGAGGCCTAACCCAAGCCTAAGCCCAAAATTAACATGGGCTGGACTTGGATTGAAAATAAAACCCATTTATCTAATAGGTTGAATTTTAGGCCAAAATAGCCTAAATCCAACCCGACTCAAGATCCAACTCACATGACCTATTTATGTACCTAACCCAAAGTTCAACTTAATGGCTAATTATATATATATGCATTATATATTACTATTAAATAAATATAGACTATTCTCGTAATTTTTCCACCTACGAAACAACCCTTTTCATCCCCGATGATGATATAATCTCAAATTTCCAATGATGTTCTCTCGAGTCACTCCCCAGAACCACAAAGCCACGAGTCATCTACGAGTCCCTAATATTGACCCTCGAGTATGTATCTTGTTTTTTTTGAGAGATTATCTCAGTTATGTTTTGTCATATAGAAAAGGTTATGCTGCTGCTAACTTGGTCACGACCTCATCTTTATCCATGTGTGCTTGTAGCATTTCACTACAATAAGTATATAATATCCATTTGAATGTTAAGTGCACTTGAATATTATGAAGTACAGTTGTTATGATAATCGTACTTGCATATAGTTCGATCTTTCAAGTGTTATATTAATTATGACATGACATGGAATAATGAGAACAACGTTATGGTTCTCTTTTATTCTTTTGGTTAAACCGTGATATATTAGTGATTAAACCGTGATATATTAGTGATTAAACCGTGATATATTAGTGATTGAAAGCAAGAACGATACTTAGATTCGAAATGCTGCTGTTATATATGGTTGGGTTATGATATCCATGACCTTGTGGGCTTTATGTGATCTCATCAAATCTAAACTATTGGGCCTGAGTCATCCAGTTTCGGGCTCCGAGTTTCATTACTTAGAAGAATATGGTGCATACGTAAATTGTAAAGTCCCTTTGTTTTTAGTTCTTTTATATTCAATCTATCGCAGTTTCTAAGAGTCATCCATAGAAGTGAGAAGTTAATAGTCTTGCTGTGGAATACAATCTTCTCACTAGGCAAACCCCCATCCCAAACTTGTTGCTCCACGCAGGTCTCAATTGGCGGTAGTGGAAATTGATCTCAATTACTGTATAAGAATAATAAGGTATGTTAAATTCTGTAATTTCTGATTTGGTGTAGAGCTTCCAAATGGAGATCTTTTAGCTTATCACTTCAGTGCCAATTTATTTGGAGGTGAGAATTTTCGGGGTTAAACTTTTTTGCCCGATCAACTCACTCCATTTTAGTTAAGGAAATATAGGAAGGTGTAATTGTCCATGTCAAGTTGGTGAATTGTGGGATAAAAGGCTATGACCATGAGAACGGAGGATCTCCCACTGAGATCATTTGCAAGGTTTGTTGTCCATGCCCCTACAAGGGTTTTTTTTTCTTGATTTGTTTCCAATTAATTCTTTATTTTTTAAATGTTCACTCGTTGTATACCGTATTCATTTATTTTATTTGTTTTAACTTGGAAGTTAAATGCAAACAATAACAGAATAATTGATGCAACTTTTATTAGTGATGATGGTGGGAATGAACAAGAACAACCATTGCAAAATAATGCTTAGGTTCATAGGAAACGCAAATGTCGATATACTTTTAAAGTGTGGAAGGATGTAACTATATTGGATGTTAAAGATGAAAAAAAAAAGTGTGCATGCAATCACTATGGGAAAATAATGGTTTGCAGTAGTAATCATGGAACTAGTCATATTGATAGACACTTGGAGAAGACATGCCCATATTATAGCAAGCAAAGGAGATCTAAAGGTGTTCTATCTTTTGTGAACTTTGTGGATAGTAACACTAGCACATTAACCAACTGAAAATTTGACCCCAAATGAAGTAAAAATGATATTGCCAAAGTAATTATTTCCACTTAATCATCTTTCAAAATTATGCAAGACTTCCATTTTTACACTTTTCCTAACAACTTGCAACCAAAGTTTAAAGCTATGGCTTACTTTATGTTGCAAAGGAACTATTTGAAAATTTACAAAATGATGATGCTCATCCTGGGTAGGGGGATAAATAGCCTACAAACCTATCCCCTCAGGTTAGTCAGGACTTGAACTCGAAACTTGTCATTCCCACTTAAATGGTATGAGCTTGCTCATCAGCTGACTACCTGATGGGCTCGAAAATTTACAAAATGGAGAAATGCAAATTGATGGAGCTATTACAAACATTAGCTCAAAAAATTTGTATCACAACGAACATGTGGTCTTCTTTACAAAATCTTGTGTATATGTCCATTACTACTTGCTTCATTGATAATAACTAGAAGTTGCAAAAAAAGATTATTAATTTTATGTCTTACCTTCTCATCATATTGAACTTGGAGTTAAAGGATCAACATCTTTACAAGATACTTTCATGCTATCGTTATCTTTCTTTTTCAGTTGATTTACATTTGTGGATGTTTTATAGACATTAAATCATGCTTATTTTTTTTTACTTAATATAGGTTTGTGGATGTTTTATAAATGTTGAACTATACTTATATTTTTTTTACTTAGTGTAGGTTTGTGAATTTTTATAGATATTAAAGTATGTTTCTATATAGGATTGTTAGGTTTATTTACTTGTATCGTTAAAGTATGCTATGGTTTCTATGATTGGACTATTGTATTATTTTATGATTTTTTTTTCTACCTTGACTTTGATGATTTCATAGTAGAAAATATTGCAAAGAATATGAAAATCCTTTAAGAATCATTGATTTGAGATGGTAAAATGTGGACATCCAAGTTTGAATTAGATCTAAATATGAAAGATGAATACTTATAGTGATAAATGAACTGGCTTAGCCCACTTCAAGCCCTTTTTTTTTGGGTCAAGTCAAACTTGGGTCAAGAGATTTTATTTTGCGCTAGGCCTTAAGCAACTTTTTCAGCTTATTTATTAAATGGGCTCAGGTCGGGCTAAGTCGGACTTGTAAGGGCTTGTCCTAATGTTCATTCTTACTAATAGCTGGTATTTCCCAAAACTAGGGGTGTTCGTTGGTTGGATACCTACCCCATTTTCACCTGATCCAACTTAATTTGGTATTAACTGGGCCATGGGTCGACCCGACTCACTTACACGGGTACCCAAAGGATACAGTATCCAACTTTGTCAAATTGAGTCATGGATACCCGGTTACCCAATTTAGCTAAAATTTAAAATTTAAAAATATAAAATATAATTAAAAGGAAACAATAAAAAGTAATAAAAAATATAAATAATCATTAAAATAAAAATGTTTTAAAATGAAAATAAAAAAATAAAATTAGTTTAAAATAAAATTATCAAAAATTATAGAAATTATTTAAAATAAAATAAAATTTATAAAAATCAACTAAAATAAGAAATAATATGCACGTGAATATGGCTTGGTAACTAGCTTGGACTTAGTGTGCGTGACTCTTACATCTTACATGTGCCTGTTCTACTTGAGCCAGAGGACCACAACATTGCATGTGACGACATGCTTCTCAAGCATGTTATGGAACAATTCAAGTACCTCTTGCTCACGACAGGTGTGGACATACCCCATAACCATGGCGATTGAAGAGCTTTCATTTCTCTTAGACAACCTCAAAAACTTGCGAGTGACATTGATGCAAGAGTTGTGAGTGTACCCGAAGATCATGGCGATCTAGAAGACGACATTCCTCTTGGGCATGGACTCGAAGAGATTACAGGTGTTGTTGATGTAGTGGAGTAATAGCCATTTACCATGGTGGTTTAGGTGATGATGTCCTTGGGCATTTTATTGAATAGTCTGTGGGCATTGTCGAGGTAGGAGGGGTCACAAAGGAGGGTACAGAGTATTATGATATAGGAGATGGTGTTATTCTCGGGCATGTGATGAAAGAGGGGCTCGGTAGCATGGAGGTCGAGGGAGGAGAGTAAGGCAGTTTGGGTCCTTTAGGAGATGATGACACTAGAGGGAGGGGTCAATATCTCACACATGGGGTGCATGAGCTACAGAAATGTTTGGGGAGGATACAATTGCTACGTATAAGACCAATGTGATCAACATGACCTTTGATGATCATAAAATTAAAATGATTAAATAGATACTTGAATTGAACGAGTGACCTAATAAATATTAATTGATATCCGATAAATACCCAAATGAGACCTCGATAAGTACCAGGTTAACGCTAACAGGTACTCAACTTATCAGCAGTACATGGGTATCAACGGAATAAAAAAAAATCATGTATTGAATTGGGTACCCGATATCAACCCGTTTGATCACATGAACGCCGCTACCCAAAACCCTCCCTTCCCAACTCTCTAAACTCCTCCTCCTCCGTCAAGAAAGTGCTTCTCTCCATTTTACGGCGCTATCCTCGATTTCTCCCGACTCCCAACAGAAGCCCTAATGGGGAAGAGGAAGAGGGACGAGAAGCCGAAGGCGGACGGTGAGCAGCAGCGCCGTTGCCCTCCCACCGTCTTCGTCAGCAACTTGCCCTATTCCTTCACTTCCTCCGAGGTGATCCTCTTTTCACTGGTGTCATCATGTCTATATCCATCTGGGTAGGTCCGTAAGTTAATAGGCTAGATATAGAGGAGGATTCATGGGAGATCTTAGCAGCAAAATAGGAAGCTCCCCGAACTCGGACCCGAGTTTGGAGGCTAAATATGCTCGTTTCGCCTCTCCTGCCGCTCTCGAAACATACCCGCTTCCGAGGCCGAACCTGGGAGCGAGCGATGCGGTGGAATCCCTAGACGACGAAGCGAGCGAGGCGGCCGGTGGAGGACCTCGACGAGCGAAGCTGCTGCAGGGTGCTACGCCCCTCCCTCTTGTGGCTTGGAAGCCACTCCGCGAACAGGGACGTCTACTGTATCGCCCTCAGTGGTCCCAGAGGGCTAGGACAGCGAAGAAGAGGGCTGCCGCGGGGGGACGCCTCGTCGTCTCGGACCGCCTACGAGGCTCCGGCGACGGCCCAGGAGGAGCAGGAGGCTGGAGACGAGCCACACGAGGATCTGGAGGAGGGTCAGATCAGGGCGGATGAGCACAGCGGTGGTTTGGTTGATCTTGTGGCGGAGGAACGGGTGTGGGTGGCTGGCGCGGCTGGTTTCACACGCACTGACGGAGGGGTTGTAGCGGTAACCCAATGTTAAAGGTCTTCTCTTGGAATGTGAGGGACTTGAATGATCCCTCCATAAGGTCGGCTCTTAGGGGCTACCTTAAATCTCGGGGACCGGAAGTGGTTCTTCTTCAAGAGACCAAACTTGAGTAGGTCTCTTCTCAGACCTGGAGGGAGATTGGTGGCAGCCGCCTGGAGGGTTTCTGTGTTCTGAAGGCAAGTGGGAGATCCGGAGGAATTATTGTGGGTTGGTCAGAGGATGCATTTCAGATGGAGGAGTCCTCTATGAGCTCTCTTGTGGTGACAGTACATCTGATGAGGAGGCAGGACAACTTGAAGATGATGGCTACAGCCGCCTATATTGGAGCCCGATCAGAGCTTTGGGAAGGGATTTTAATACAACCTTTATGCACGAAGACAGGCTGGGTGGCCAGGGCGGTAGGGTTCAAGGATCAGCGGATTTTGCGGACTTTGTCTCCAGGCATGGACTCATGGACATGGTGCCTAGTTCCTGTTCATTTACATGGAGGAGTTAGGCTGGCCAGAGGTCCTGTATACATAGATTCTTTGCTTTTGTGGAGCTGCTCCAGGCTGTTCTGTTGGCAGATGTTCGGCCAATGGACAGGCCCTTCTCTGACCGTACTCTGCTGATGTGGCAGTCGAATGAGGAGTGGAGATGAGGGACCTACTTCAAATTTAATAAGGAGTGGCTCTTGGAAGAGGGGTTCAAGTAATGGTGGAAGAGAAGTGGGGCTCTATCCACACTGATGGTTTGCCAGCGGCGAAACTTGAAACGAAACTGCTGCAGCTAAATATGGTACTGAAGACATACAGTAAGCAAGTTAAAAAGGAAAGGTTTAGGAAAAAAGACTAAGGCTCATGTGGATATCTCTCGCCTGGACAGGGATGATGATTTGGGGGTTATTTCTGAAGAGGGATGAAAGACAAGAGCAACATGTTTACTTCAAGTGCAAAAGGAGGATAGGAAGGTGGAGATCAAATGGAGAACCAAGTCTAGGTAGAGGTGGCTCAAAGAGGGGGACACCAACACAAACTTCTTTCACTTGATGGCCTCTGCTAGGAGACGAAAAAATTGGATTGAGAAGATGAGGGTTAATGGAGATGACTACCGTGGCAGACGAGCAGTGGGGAAGGCAGTGGCAGACTATTTCACAGATTTCATAGGGAGGAGATCGAGAGGGTAGTGGAGATGGTTGGGGACAAATGTCCCAACTATTTTTGAAGATTAGGTAGCAGACTTCACCTCTCCATGGAAGAGGTCAGGAAGGCGGTGTAGGGGTTGAATGCAGATGCGTGTCTTAGTCCAAATGGTTTCCCAATCCAATTTTACAAAGAGCTTTGGCTTGTGGTTAAAAATGATGTCATGTAGGTGATCCATGAGTTTGTAGATGGTAATCGGGGATTTAATGGAGTTAACAAATTCTATATGTTCTTTTTACTAAAGAAGGAGGGTGCGGAAGCCATTGATGAGTTCAGATCAATTGCTTTATCAAATACCATTTACCTTATTGTGGAAAAGGTCCTTGCAAATAGATTGAGAGGTATTTTAGGAGGGATTGTGGCTCCAGTGTAAATTGCTTTTGTCTTAGGAAGGAGTATTTTGGATGGTTATGTTGTTGCTTCGAAGATCTTGGCTTTCTGGAGGAGGATGGGGATAGAGGTCTTTTTGTGGAAGGTGAATTTTAGCAAGGCCTATGATTTCATACAGTGGTCTTTCCTTTAGACCTCTCTTACTAGAAGAGGCTTCCCCCCTACACGGATCGATTGGATGAAACGTGAGTGACAACGATCTCCTTTGTCATCCTCATCAATGGCAATCCAGTAGTTAGTTGGATTCAACCTAGATGAGGGGTTAAACAGGGATGCCTCTTTGCTCCAATGATTTTTTTTCTTGCAGTGGGCACCATGGCAATCTGCGGCTAGACCAAACGACGGACACCTCTTTAAAGGCTTCTCGACAGGGAATGGAAGGCAGATCCAGGTTCTTCAATGTGCAGATGATACCTTATTTTTTGTTGAAGGTTCAGAAGTGGATGCAAGGAAGGCTTGCTTATTATTGGAGATGTTTGGAGAGGCATCGGGCTTGCAGATTAAATTTTCAAGGTCTATCTTTGTTTTTCTTTAGATGACCATCTAAGAGGCTAATAGGCGTAGTGTAGAGCTACACATAGAGGAGGGGCTCGCTTCCTATCTCTTATCTTGGGTTGCCTTTATCGGATAAGCGGATACCTATGCAAGAATGGAGACCGCTGATAGAAAGATTAGAGGGGAGGCTTACAGGTTGGGCCTCTAAGGTCCTCTCAAGGGGTGGAAGATTGATTCTACTTAAGGTTGTTTTAGCCTCCATGCCTTCCTACTTCACCTTGGCTTTGAGGATGCCACATGGGATTGAGAAACATATTTTAGGATTGACGTGAGATTTCTTTTGGACCAATTATGGTTCACAAGGAAAGGGAGCTAGGATGGTTGCTTGGGAGGATATTTGCAAGCCGTTAGATGAAGGTGGGTTGGGAGTTAGAGACTTGAGACAAATGAATGATAGCCTGCTCTCGAAGTGGATTGCTAGATTGTTGAGTCGCGGACAGGATTTCTTGTGGAAGGTGGCGGAGGCTTGCTACGACACCTCCAGAAGTTGGGACTTGTTGGCGTCACCTCAGGAAGGAGCTTCCCACTTCCTTAGAGGCCTCTCTTTGGTGATGACTAAGGTGCATAATTTTTTCTTCCTTGTGGTTGGCATGGGTGACTCTTTCTTGTTCTAGATGGATGATTGGATGGGAAGTGGTAAGCTCAGGACTTGCTTTTCTAGACTATTTGCATTGGCAATGGACCAATAGGCAAAGGTTGTAGACTGTATGGAGGGTTTGTGGTGCCCTACCTTTGTAGGTAATCTATCTGACCAGAGAATTTAGGAGCTGTAAATGCTATAGCAAGAATTGGAGGGGTACCATCCAAGGAATGGCATTGACATGCTTGGATGGGACTCGAGGGAGTTCACCATCAAGAAGGCTTATAGAAGGTTGGGCAATGGAGGGATACACTTGGATGGTGATCTCCTTTGGGATTGCAAATAGATTTGGAAGGCATCGTTCCTTTTGAAGATTAAAATATTTGGTGGCTACTTAGAAAGGGGAGGCTGATGACCAAAGTTTGGAGAGCTAGATGGACGGTTGACACTGACAAGGTGTGCCCTCTTTGCCAGGCAGCAGATGAAGACATTGACCATCACTTTTTGGCTTCACGTTTTCTGCATAGATTTGGAGGCATTTTGCTCCTCCCTGGATTATACACACGAGCCAGATTGAGTTTTGGAGATCCTTTAGATGTGGGAACCATGCAGGGGCTCAAACACTTTCCGGTAGAAGAAGGAGAAGGCCTATGTCCTTGTTCTTTGGGGCATTTGTCTTGGGAGTAATGCAACTATTTTTAGAGGGAATCTTGAGAATTTCATTTCGTGTATTTCTACTTTAGTGAATTTCTAGGCCTCAACTATATAATCACAACCTCTTTCATGGGCCTTTTTTATTATATTTATTGGTTGGTTATCAACCGGGTAACTACTCTTCCTCCTTTCCAAAAAAAAAGAAGATAAGAAGAAAGGGAGTGGTGGCAACATTCGTGCAAAAATGGCTCAATGAGGTTGATTAAAAAACGGACCTTTTTCGTCTTTTTACTAGTTGGAGGCATTGAAAAAATGATACAAGATGGTTGTGGCTGGGGTGTTGAGGTGGAAGGGAATAATGATGTTGGAATGCATTTAGCGCATATTTCAAGGACTTCACATTTAGGGGCATTAAACCAAAATTGGACTCAATGATCCATCCCGAACTTGACTTGCTAAGAGGACCTAAGCCTAACTTGATAGCTGTTACCTGACTTGCCTCCTTATCAGATTAGGTCTCAGGTGTGATTCTTGGACTTGTATGGACCTAATAAAGGGGACCCGTATGGATCTACATAGTCCTAGTGGACCTAATAAAGGGAACCAATTAGACTTGTGTAGGGACCATTAGACCTGCTTTGTACTCGTTAAACCTGTTTATGACAGATGTACCGCAAGACCTGCTAGACCCACATGGGACCAACCAATGTAGGGTCGGGTTGCACCTAACCTAATAATGAAATAGATCCTAAATCATAAACCCATGACTTGACTCTCATCAATTATTTGAATCCATAGGTGTTTCCATTATTCATCTAAAGAAAGGGTAGAGTGTCAATGCCTCTAAGACTCTCAACATTCATATCAAGTTGATTAGGCAAAGAAAAGTGTTTTATCTCGGACATATGGCCCAACCCTTTGGCAAAAGTGATAGAACTAGCTCCTAAGCTCCTTATTGCTTATTACCATGGGAGTTTGAAGTCTAGCTACTGATAGCATAGTTGTTTACTATGTATGGTATTTACCTCTTGATATTACCTAACCTGACTTTATTGAAACTCCTAGTCATGTTTAAAGGAAAAATATGGTAAATAGGTTGGTTTGAATATCCCCACTATCACCAAAGATTAGAAAATGATGTTTTTTTTGAAAAGCCAAAGGAGCTTGGTAATTAGCCAAAAAATTCATTAATATAAAAGGAGCATACTTCCAAATTTTGTGACAAAAAGTTAGAAAGAAAATGTGTATCCCCCACAATATTTTCCACCCATTATCGTTCCCCTTTGAATACTAATGCATTACACTGCAACCATATAGACCACAGAGTTGCAACAATATGAATCTAGCTGGTCGTATTTGCATACACTATTCCTTTAAAAGAAATCCACATCCCTTAAACATTCGACTCCATGGACTTGAAGGTCCCTTCAGACCTCCTTAGCAAACTGACAAGAGAAGAATAGATGCGACACACATCGTTCTCACCCTCGCTGCAAAGTGGACAAACCACATCTTTATCATTAGACTGTCTGCTCCTAAGTAACTTGGTGACAATCTTCTACAACAACAACAACAACCAAGCCTTTTCCCACACTAAGTGGGGTTGGCTATATGGATTCTTTGCCTCCACACAGATCGATTTTCAGTCATTTTAGAACTTAAATTAAAGTAATTGAGGTAATACTTAATAGTTTCTTTCCAACACTTGTTTGATCTTTCTCGCCCCCTCTTAGTGTGTTTAGCCTCCAATTTCTCGTATCTCCTAACTGGAGCACCTAGTGGCCTTCTTTGTAAATGTCCAAACCACCTTAGACGTGCCTCTCTCATTTTATCCTCTATCGGTGCCACCCTAACCTTTTTTCTAATAATCTCATTTGAAATACGGTCATTTCTTGTATGATTACATATCTATCTTAACATCTTCATTTCTGCCACAAACATCTTCTGTACATGTCTATAGTTGATAGCCCAGCATTCAAAATCGTACAACATGGTTGGTTTTACTGCAGCTTGATAGTATTTTCCTTTGATTTTTAAAAGAACTCTCTTATCACAGAGAACACCAGATGTACCCCTCCATTTCAACCACTCTGCATTAATTTTATGTGCAACATCTCGATCAATTTCACCATCTTGTTGGAAAATGGATCCCAAGTACTTAAAAATATCTTTCATTGTAATGCACTCTTCTCCAATTTTAATATACATCCCTTTATTGTTCCCTCTACTACTAAACTTGCATTCCATATATTTAGTCTTCGTCCTACTTAGGTGTAATCCTTTATCTTCCAGGACTTCTCTCCAAAGCTCAAGTTTTCTGTTCACTCCATCTCGTCTTATCAACCAACACAATGTCATCAGCAAAAAGCATACACCATGGCACCTCAGCTTGGATATGCTTCGTCAACTCATCCATAACCAAAGCAAAAAGATAAGGGCTTAAAGTCGATGTTTGATGCAGACCAATGGTGATATCAAAGTAGTTTGTCAAATCATCCTTAATCTTTACACAAGCTGCAGCTTCATAGTACATATCATTTATAAGGTTGATATATAAAATTGGCACTTGTCTCTTCTTCAAAATTCTCCACAACATATCTCTTGGGACAAAATCATAAGCCTTCTCCAAATCAATAAAAAACATATGTAAATCCTTCTTCTTGACTTTGTTGGTCTCCATCATATGTCTTAAGAGATGTATTATCTCAATGGTAGACCGGCCTGACATAAAGCCAAACTGATTGGTGACAATCTTCTCTCATCTAAAAAACCATAGGAAGATTTTAACCTTCAAGGGGATTCACAATCTCCATAAAATGGCATAATCATTGATTACATTTGAAGGAGGGTCGTTTCAATGGTTAGAAGCTTGAAATCCTTTCCCATTGAGAAGGTACCATCATGCCAAGCACATATGTCTGGAAAGTTCATATTTGGCCTAACATTCTGCATACACTTCAACATAGTTTGAAATTCATCCAATCTAGCTTCAGACAAACTTGATTGTATGACAGGAGTCCAAACATTCGAGGACTCATCCTACACTTTACACACCAAGGCACCTTTATTACCAGTCAGCCCAAAAAGATGCGGAAATTGATCAGAGAGCACACCCAACCTCATCCAATTGTTCTCCTTGAACTTAAAGGAATCTCCCTTACCTTACACATTTGAAAAGAGATTTAACTAAAAACCCCTTTTAATGATTAGTGCTAGACAACTCCATAACACCGATACTCTTCCACACCAGCTACCATCCAAAACTTCATAAAAGCCTTAAGAATCTTTTAACAACCTTTCACACATACCATGCCCTTTATTAATGAATCTCACCACCCATTTCATGAGTAGAGCTTCATTGGACTCCTTCAAGGGCTAAAGACCAAGACCACCTTTCTTTGGTTTGCAAACATCTTTCCATGGAACTAACTGTAGAGATCTTCTTACATGATTAGGGCCTTTTCAAAAGAAACATTTCCATGCTAAATTACGTTTTGCCATAACCTTCTCTGGCAGCCTAAATAGAGACAAGAAAGAAAAATAGGCATTGCAAATAGAATAGATTTAAGCAAAACCAACCTCCCCCCTTTGGACAGTAACTTGGCGCTCTATCTAGTCAACCTCTTCACTATCCTATCCATCACAAGAGACCAATTAGGAGTTACCAACTACTTTCCTTTTAAGGGAAGAGTCAAGTAGACAATTGGTTGGCGAATGATGGGGGTATCAAGAATGAAAGAAATCACCCTTTCCAACCCTTCTTCCAAATTTAAAGGCACAAAAGCATATTTCCTTCCTTCCAGTAATTTCCAATTTGGAGATCTACCCAGGATTGCCCAAAAATCCGGATAAGAGATGCAACATGTTCCGCTTTCCAACCACCCTTGTACGAAAAAGACTGTATCAACATATTGCAAGATAGGAATCAAAAGAGATCCATCTGACTACAAAGTTAAACTCGAAAAGAGTCCACCTCTACAAGCTCTGAATGCTAAAGCGGATAGGGTATCCACTGCAATATTAAAAAGAAGAGGCATAAAGGGACACCCTTGCCTAACTCCACGCTGCGGCTGTGTCTAAGAATTATAGGGTCTCCCATTTACCAGAACAGAAAATGACATCGTCGTGATACATCGCTTCATCAGAGAATGATGTTGATTGTGGACTTCTCAGAAGCTGAAGTTCAGAGGATGAGATGAGGTCTAAACACTAGGGTGGTATTTGTTTAGCAAAATAAGCTCGTTTATTCCGTGTTTGGTTGGCTTAATTTTGAAAGTTGCCAATTACAAAATCAAGCCCTTGATTTTGAAGTACCCTTTGTCTATCTCAAGGGTGGAATCAATTTGTTCTGTGTTTATGGCTCGTGGATCACCCAGATAGCCTTTGTGGAATAAGTTGGAGTAGACATCTATTTTTGTTGATGGGAGACCATGGCTAGTGGGAGGGGATTTTAACTCTACTTTGTTTATAGAGGACATGCCTGATGGTAGAGTGGATGGTTCTATTGGGGATTTCTTTAGGGTGGTTGATGATCTTGGTTTTCTTGATCTACCCTTGTCTGGTGCAGTATATACATGGAGGAATGGAGTTGGATCAACATGTTGGCTAGATTGTTTTCTTTGTAGCGTGTTGCGAGTGGAGGCTTTTCAGGGGGCTTTAGTATTCGCCATGGTGAGGCCTTTCTCGGACCAAACACCATTGCTTTGGGACAACGGTGAGGGGGAGTCCTCTTTATATGTCAAGTTTCAGAAGTCTTGGCTCTCTGAGCCTAGTTTTCGGGAGTTTGTGCATGGGAAGTGGAACTTGGTTCTATCCTCATTGGCTATGTGCACTTTGGTTGAGAGCATTAAGGCTTTGAGGGTGGCACTGATGGATTGCAAGAGAAAGGTGCGAGAGAGAAGGAATTAGGTCAGACAATCTACTCTTGAGGCTATTGTAGAGATTGATAGGAAGGAGGGCCTTCGTTAGTTGCAGTTGTCAGATTATGTGGAGCGGTCCAAACTACAATTAAAGGCGAAGGATGAGGGTTTGAAGAGAGTTGAATTGGAGGGAAAAATCAAGGCAGTTATGGGTTAAGGAAGGTGATTCAAACATGATATCTTTTCATATGTCGTCAAGTGCTAGGAGGAGGGCAAATATGATTTCTTCCTTGGAGGTTGGTGACCTAATTTTGAACTAGATGTTGCAGATTTGTGATGCTATCAGGACACATTTTCAGGAGTTCACTAAGAGGAGGGCATTAGGGGAGTGGAGGGTGGGTTCTTCAGACATGTCAGTGCAGAGTGATCAGGCGAAGGAGTTGTCCCGTGGGATTTTGGAGGTCACTGCAGCGGTGTGCGACTTAAAGGCTGAAGGGTCGTCGGGTCCGGATGGGCTTCGAGTCCTTTTTTATAGGGAGATATGGGATGTGGTTGGTAGGGATATCTTGGGCATGATCCGGGAGGTGTTTGTGTTCAATCGTGGCTTTGAGAGACTAAATTGCTTCTATTTCTTTCTTCTCCCAAAGAAGTCTGGTCAGAGATAATGGATGATTACAAGCCTATTGCTACCTAATGCAGTGTATTTGATTGTAGCGAAAGTGCTTGCAAATGAACTGCTCTTGGTCCTTCCATAGTTGATTTCCCCAGCATAGTCAGCCGTTGTTTTTAGGAGGTCGCTGTGTGACTCCTATGTCCTTGTTGAGGAGAAGGTTGTTGCCTGGAGGAGATTTGGGCTCTTGTCCCTCTTCTGGAAGGTGGGCTTCTCCAAGGCGAATGATTGTGGCTTGGAGGTATTTATGGGAGATCTTGTAAAGGAGGGGTTTCTGGAGGACTCAGTCCACCTTAAGAAGAAATGTGTTGCGACGACGTATTTTGCAGTGCTGGTGAACGAGAGGCTTGGGTCTTGGATGCAGCTTCAACGGGGAGTGAGCTAGGGTTGTCTTCTAGTGCCTCTTTTATTTGATAGAACTATTGACACTTTGGCATGCTTGGCTTTTAAGGCATGCAGAGGAGGGCTTTTTCTGGGCTTTGCTTTGAAGGAGGATGAAGAGTTGTTTAGTCCTATACTACAGTTTGCTGATGAGACTATCTTCTTCATCCAGGGGGCATTACTTAGGTAGAGAATGTGGCATCTTTAGCCAAGATTTTTGGTGAGATTTATGTTTGCACGTTAATGGGGGAAAGTTTGCTTTTGTACCCTTTCACTTGGAAGGATAAATGGAGGAGGCTATCTTTTATACTCTTGGCACTCCGATTTGCCACCAGCCAATTGTTTATTTTGGTCTACCGTTGAAAGGAAGGAGGTTGGTGGCGGCGGATTGGGTTCTCGTTGTAGAGAGGGTGAAAAAGAGATTGAATGATTGGAGCGGTAGACTGTTGTTTAGAGGGGGAAGACTAATTTTGGTTAAAGCAATGATTTCTACTATCTTAGTCTTCTATTTTTCCATGTTTGGGTCACCAAAGAATGTTGTGTTGAAGTTGGAGGTGGCTCATAAGAGGTACTTCTAGAAAGGTATGAACCATGAAGGTTATTTCTTTCGGTTGGTACCATGGAGGGAGATTTGTTGGCCTAAAAGTGAAGGTGGGTTGGGGCTTAGATTTTCTGATGAGGCAAATGTTGCTTTGCTTCTAAAGTGGGCGGTAAGATTCCTTTGTGGTAGGGATGGTGTTGTGGAAAGGATCCTGTGTGATTCTTATGGTTCAATGGTGGAGGTGGCATTAAGGTATTTGTGGTTGGCTGGCCATCCACTTTTTGGCATTCCCTTAGCCTGATTATTTAGTAGGCTCTTGGCTTGTCTTTCTTTTGTCCAGAGTTGGGTGATGGTAGATCTTTTCAATTTTGGAGAGATGATTAGATTGGAGGGCTCTGTCTATGCAGTCTTCTTGTGGTTGCTTGGCTTGGTGGATGATAAGGATGTCTTGATTTCTGATATATGGGATAGCTTTTTTGGGTCGTGGACTCCTGTCTTACAATCGAGGTTGTCAGATGCTTCTTTGGGAGAATTCCAGCACTTAATGGGCATATTGGATGATTTTAGGCGGATGCTTGGAGTGAGGGACAACTTTTTGTGGATAGAGGGTGCTTTTTCGGTTGGGAAAGCGTACAAGAAGTTTAGGGCTAAGATTGAAGAGTCCTAGTAGGTGGTCTAGGCGGATTGTGCTTTGCTTTGGAAGATGCCCATTCCATTGAAGGTGAAAATCTTTGTTTGGCTTTTGAGAGGAGAGAAATTGGTTACTAGAGCTATCAGAGCGAGGTGGGTTGAAAATCAAGACGAGTTGTTTTTGTCAAAGTGCGGATGAAGATTTGCGCCACTTGTTCTTCTCTTGCCCCCTCTCAGTAGAGGTTTGGAGGGAGGTGTGGACTGCGGAGCTTATCTTTCCACCTTTGATGTCTGTTGGGATTTGTTCCCAAGATCCGTACATGTTGATATGAGTGGTTAGGTTAGAATTTTCCCAACTTTTTGGTTCATCGGGCTGCGAAATGCTATGATCTTTAAAAGGGAGCGGGTTTGGGCTGAGAACATTGTGAAGGAGAGTATTTTCATTTCAGATTTGTGGCTCCAAAATTTGTAAGTCTATTCCTTTATTAATTATAATTTACTAGGATGATTATTGACCTCCAGTAATCTTTCTTTTCCTTTTCAAAAAAAAAAAAATCCTTACCTCAATTCCCTATTCCTTATTTAATTCCTTGAAATGTCCCAAATGCCAAAATTCCTTAATTCCTCTGGTTATTCTAGTTTCATAATTTGACTAACTAAATGCCATCTGAATGCTCCCCAAGTCCGGATGGGTTTCTTGTTTTATTTACGGAGTTTTGGTGCCTCCTCAAGGGTGATGTTATGGTGGTGGTTCATGAATTTATAGAAGGAAATATGGGTTTCAGCGTGCTCCATAAGTTTTTTATGTTCTTCCTCCCTAAGGAGGGAGCCTGTTGAGGACTTCAGAACCCATAGTATTGTAGAATACTATTTATTTGGTGGTTGCTAAGGTGTTGGTTAATTGGCTACCAAGATACTCCATGATGTCATTATTCCTGCTCAATCGGCCTTCATTCTGGTCACTACTTGGTGGCTTTGTAATGGCCTCAAAGATTGTTGCTTAGGAGCTATCATGTGGGAAGTTGAAATTTGAAGGCCTATGACTCTATGTTCTGGTTGCTCATTTTGGTCCTTACTTGCTACAAGGGGCTTCCCTAGTGTTTGGATGGATTGGATGTAATAATGCATTGCTATTACATCATTCCCAATTGTTGCAATGGCAATCCGATTGGAGGATTGATTTGGCCAAGAAGGGGAGTCCAATAGGGATACCTGTTGGCACCTATGCTTTGTGCTGCCTTTTCTACTTGTTCAGCCAACCTTGTGGCAAGGTTTCACTGAATGACAAAGCTGCTTCTTTAATACGCTAATGATGCCATCTGCTTCATGGAGGGGTCTGCTACAAGGGCTACAAGTATGAGATGGCTCCCAGAATTCTTTGGGGAAGCATCATGATTGATGATTAATTTTGATAAATGCATTTTTGTTCCCATGGCGATGAGTAATGAGGAGGCTATTGTAATGGAGCGTTAAGGACAACAAGAGGATCTTTTCCTATGTCCCATTGTTTGTCAGGTAGACCATTGCCTTTGTTGGAGTGGACACCACTGATTGAGAGATTTGGAGAGGTGACTTGCAGGATGGCCCACAAGAATATTGTTTAGTTCTTACTACACTACCAATGTATTTTCTTTTTGTCTTCCGATTGTTACACAAGGTAGAAAAGAGGTTAGTTGGTGTCATGGACTCATGAGAGATTGCTTTTGTACCAACTCTTGAGCAAATGGAAAGAGGGCTAGACTATTGGCATGAGAAAAGGTTTGGAGGCTTGTTAGAGAGGGAGGATTGGGTGTAAGAGATCTGAGGACAATGAATGATGCACTATCAGTGAAGCGGGCAACAAGAATAATGGGTCCAGAATATGACCTTTGGAACACTGTTTGTCTTTGCTTGCTAGGAGCAGAGAATGATATTACCCAAAGATGCCTCCTCGTTTTCAAAGAGTTGCAGTAGTTTGCCCAGAATTAAGGGATTTTTTCAAAAAAAAAAAATGCTGGAGTTTTTCACAGCAAAACTTGCTTCTGGAGATTTCCTCTCTTTTTGGACAGATGATTGAATGAGGAACAGACCCACGAGGGATCTTTTTCCAATAGTTCTTGCTCTAGCAGGTGATAAGGGTGCTACAATCAGTTCCTATTAGATTGATGGGTGGAGTCCAACTTACATAAGCTTGATATCCAACTAAAGAACCATGGAGTTGACACAACGACTAGATTTGCACTCTTATAAAAACACTGATGGATTTGGTGGCGAACTTTCAGTTGGACAATCAGTGTAATGCACTTTTTTGGGATTCTGTGAGGTTTAATGTGTGCGATGCATAAAATAAACTGCAGGAGCAATTGCACGACCTGATGTGAGCTAGTGAGAGACTGCACGCTGGGCAGCGACATGCCTCTTGAAGATTAAAATTTTTGCTTGGCTCTTGAGAAGAGGAATAGTTATGACAAGGATGTTGAGGTCAATTTGGGTCCTAGACATGCATGCTTCGTGCATCCTTTGTGGGACAGGGATAAAGGACATTGATCACTTATTTTTTGGCTGCTTGTTCTCTCATCGGATTGGGAGCAAGTTCAACTTGAGCTGGAACAATTCATTTGATGAGCTGAATTTCTAGATGTCATTCAGAATGGAAGAAGGCAACCTAGCCCTTGCGTTTTTAGATCAAAAAGAGAGAAGGCAAAGGTTTTGGCCGTGCTCCACGATATTTGGTTAGAGAGGAATGTGGTGATTTTTAGGAGTACCCTATGTTGAAAATTTTGTTTGCTGGATTTCATCCCTGGTTTCTTTTTGGGATCGACATTTGTAATCATTTCTTTTTTGGTTTGATGATATAGTTACTAAAGTGTATGGTTATTACCCAGGTACTACCTTTTACCTTTTCAGAAAAAAGAATTCATTGTTTTTTTTATTGTGAGGAGGGAGCGCCCAGTGGCATTGTCTCTGCAATTTGCTGAAGGTTTTGAATTATCGTGACCAGGATGAGGAGTTTGTCTATAAGTTGGATTGGGAAAGATTTGATTTGTTGATAGCTGGGTGCGAGCCTTTTTGGCAGTGATTCGAGAAGCTTGTCTAGGAACTGTGTGTGGTGAATTTTTCTTGGCAATTTGCTAAAGATGTCCGATCGAGGCAAGGATTGATATATCGACGATATATTGGCGATATATCGCCGATACATCGATATCGTCGTGTCATCACATATCGATATCAGCCTTAATATCTTTTTTCCATGATATCGTCGATATATCGCCCATATCGTCGATATCATGGACTTTTCTTGAACTTTAGAGCTGTACATGCTAGGGTTCTTGCTTCCTTGTAGTCCATCAAATATGTCAACTTTAGAGCTGTACATTCTCTGTCGACAATTTAGTCATTGCACTTGATTTTACTTGTTGAAAAATAGGAAGAAGATTCTAAAACGTCGGTAAGAAATACATTAGCATCTTTAAACCTCTATAAAAAGATGCATAAAACTAAGCACTTTGATAATCCATGGGGGTATTGAAATGGCTATCTTGTCATCTTCCCTTGATTAAAAAATGTCATCCATGATGGTTCTTTCTTTCCCCCACACCAACCTAGGGTTGACAGGTTCACTTGTTTCAGCATGGCTTATCTAAGTACTTGCCAAGGTTTGACATGTTGCGATATATCGGCGATATATCGCAACATATCAAACCTTGGCAAGTACTTATCGTCGATATATCGCATATCGACGGGTTGGGTGGTATTGATACCACCCAAAGTGTATTTTTCCTGGATATCGGCGATATATCGCCGGTTGGGTGGGAAAAATGGTGCTGTGGCGCTGTTGAAATGGGATAGTTGGGCGGGAGGTTGAAAACGATAGGGTAGGACTAGGCGGGAGGCGTGAGATTGAAAATTGGTAGACACAGACACAGACACAGACACAGGCAGGATTGGACTGGCGCTGTTCGGAACCGACACGCACACACACGCATCCGCACGCACACACACGTTTTTTAGCCATTCCTTTATGATATATTAGTCATAAAAATGTTAATTTAACTTTTTTTTATGTTTTATGACTTTCTGAGTAATTTCCCAAAAATTCACTGGTATTAGTGATATATTAGCGATATATCCCCGATATATTCTTTTTTTGACTTGTCGATACGATATCGATATCGATATTTAAAGCCTTGGATCAAGGTTATTAGGATAAGATAGGGTTTTCTATAACTTGGATCATAATTGGAGTTGTTTTTTGTGGTTAGTGGGTCATAGGATGTGTTGGATTGCCTTCATAACTTGTACTGCATTTTTTCTCAGCTGCAAGTGGCGTGGTGACAATGAAGGGTAAGTCTATCCTAAATGAATGTTAAAATATTTTTTCATGCTTTTGGTTTATGGTTGGATGGTTTTCATGTTGATTCCTGAACTTTGCCATTCTTGCGCTAATGCTGTCGCTGCAGGTGCACAAACAAGTGCCTTCTTTTTGTTAGCCGTTTTCTCGAGAAAAATTTAGTAGCTTTCCATTTCTTTAGAATTTTTCCTCACCATGAAGATATTCTTCCTGACCATGTTTTCTCATGATTTCACGTGTTCTTGAAGTGTGAATCTTCGTCTTATGGTTTCTTTTCTTTTGTTTTTTTTTTTTTTGTGTCAACATCTTATGGTTTCTACGTGTATGGTTTGCATTGTTACCATGGAATTTTATTGTGGTGGTGTTTTTGTGTTATCGTTTTATGAATTTTCTTTTTCTAGACTTAGTAAATAGAGAGATGTGATGCCCCTTATAGCCACTTTTCCTACTCAATCTAAAAATAAATGTTTATATGTGGACTGAGAACCATAAATATTACTATTTAGCAATGGAATGGTTCATAAAAACATAATCTATCCACTCATGCATTGTACATTTTCAGCCTGCTTTCTGAAACCATTGCGAGGACCTTTGCCTTGTCAGATACAATGTTGCAATTGCAAAATTAATATTGGGATATAACAACATGAATACTTTGTGAACATTAAAGTAGAGCCTGGTGTGGATGGTCTTTAAAGGAGAAAATATTATCTCTATCTCTCTCTAACTTAAAGTAGACAACAATTAGAACTCGGAGTAAATATTAGAATAGTCTTTAGATAATTGAAGGCAATCATGTTGCCTTCAATCCTTAGCTCTTCAAATATTTCCAATTGGAAACCCAAAATAACTTGGGCTTCGGGGAATCGGTGCAAGTGGTGTGGTGATGGAGTGAGGTATACATGGGAGTCACATGTGAGGATTTGAGAGGGCGAGTTTTGGGGTCACAAGTGGAGCTATGTGGGAGATAGGGCAAGCACTTGGTGGTGGGGATGGGCGTGCAAGCAGGAGATGGACTGGGTGGTGGCTCGATGAGGACTGAGTGGAGGAGAGTTGCTGAGTGTCCAGTAAGGTTGCGCTCGACTAGAGATGGTGGCGTGGTAGTCAAGGCTTAGGGCAAGTAACAAAGTAGAGGGTTGAGCGAGGTAGCAATGTACATGTCAACAGTGCCTGTTAAAGTTGAGGCGGTGGCATTGGTAGGTGTGGTCGGTGGGTGGCAAGGCGAGAGAGGCTAGAGAGAGGTGGAGGTGGTGGAGAGAGGAGGCGAAGGTGGTGAGTCATGGTGGCAATAATAGGTTTTGGTGGTTTGGGTTATGGGTTTGCAGGGAGATAATGAGAAGGAAAGAAGAAGGGGAGTCCGATGGAGAAGATAAGAGAAGGGGATCCTTTTCAAAAAATAAAAATGATAAGGGAAGGGGAAAGAGGGGTAAAGAGGGGAGAGAGAGAAAAGTGGGCATGCGAATCTGTCATGAGCAACTTTTCCTTTAGTCCAATAAATCAATGCTCTTCACAATTGATGGGTCCTCTATTTATAGAGGAAAAAAAAAGGCCTAAAAAAGGAAAAGACTACTTGAATCCCATTGCAAATAGTATTCTACAAAAAAGGTAAACTAAAAAATTGGCATGGATGAATCATGTGGAGGCACATATGTGTGCCACTGTCTTGCAATTACCCAAGCTCTCTCTTCACCTAGGTACTTGTGGTTGCTTCTCTCAGGTTGTCCCTTGTGGGTTGTGGACTGGTAGATTTTCCTTGAAAAGGTTGGGCAATGAATTGGTGGGTGTAAGTCACACCTTTTGTTGAAGGGAGTTAAGTTAGTGCCGCTGAAGTGGGTATTTTCTTCTACACCCTTGTTTAATTTATTGATTTTTTTGATGCCGACGAAGCTGGGTTCATAGCTGGATAATCTTCTGGAAGGGAAAGGTAACAAAGCAATGGCAATGGTACAGACTTCTCTTGGAGAGAGGGCCTGGTGTTTTGAATTTGCAGGAAATGAATGATTCTGTTTTGACGAAATGTATTTGGAGGTTTGTGTGTTGGGAGAAGGATCTTTTCTTTATGGTTATGGAGGCTTGTTATTGTAGGAACTAGAAAGTTGGACTAGCTGGACAGATTGCTTCCAATTAGAGGGGCATCTTGGAGGGGGATTATGAGAGTTTTGCTGGTTGCGAGGCACTTCCTTTTTGCAGAGCTTGGTGATTGGGCTACCTTCAGATTGGTTAGTCGTAGTGTTTTTTTAGCTAGATTTCCTTGACTCTCTGCTTGGGCCTTTGATATGCTGGCAAGGGTGGTGGACTACTGGGACCAGGAGGGTCGTTACTTGGATCCCTTTGCTCGTGGGTCCGTTATCAGATTAGAGAGTCAAGGGTTTCTCTGCAGACAGAGATCTCTTGTTACCGGCATTATCCAGGGGTGCTTGATTGTTGGCACTGGGAAGCGAAGGTTTAAAGTCAAATTGGTCTACAGACACTTGCTGCAACCGTCCCCACAGAGCCCACACTCTTTTAGAAACAGTAGACTGATATGGCGGGCTGTCTTGGAAGCTAAAGATTTTTGCCTGGCAGATGCGTAGTAAGAGGCTGATGACCAAGGTCTATAGATGGAAGCTTGCACCCATCAGAGGATACTACTTTGTTGTGTGGGGAAGGGCACATGAGCACATAGCACATTTGTTCCTCTTGTCCCTTTGTGTTGGAGGTTTCGTGGAGGATGGGTGCTACTTGGGTGGACCATTCTTCGCAGGAAGCTTTTTGGACAAGTTTGCATGGTGGAGCTTTCAGGACACTGCAGGAATGGGCTTCCCCTTTTGCAATACTTTGGGCAGTTTGGCTACAAAGAAATGGGGTCATTTTGTAGAAGAGAAGGCATCACGTTTGTAGGCATGTGAATTTGTTCAGGGGGTTGTGGAGCTCTTCATAACAGTTGCTTTTTTTTTTGAAAGGAATTGCTTATATTTTTGCCCCATTTTTTTAATAAAGTGGATGATTACTGACCTCATCTGGTTTTCAAAAAGAAAAAAAAAAGAAACTTCTTTTGCTTGAAACTTCTATTAGACAATTAGACAATTCCTTTTTGGCTTTTATTGTTTGATGTGCAGAAAATTTGTTCATTTTCCACTTGTGTATAGATGGAACAGCTTAAGACATAACCTTTTTGTGCTCTGACCTATGATTGAGGTGTTGGTCCCTTTGTGCATTTCATCTATGTGTTTTATCGAAAATTCCATACCTCCCTCTCTTCATTCACGTCATAGTTTTCATAGAATCATTCATAACCTTTTCTTGTGTTTTTCTTTTACAGGATCTGATACACATCGTGGATTTGGCTTCGTCCAATTGTGAGTTCCTGATTCTGATTCAATTTTGTGTAGTAATAGGTATATCTTTTGTTATCATACAAGGTTGGTTGCTTAAAAATTATGCAAGGCTATTTGTAGCAGCGTCTTTTGCATCTGCACAGTTAACTGAAAAAGATGTGGGATGTGGATATTCATGGTGGACCATGGATGGCAATGCAGCTGGAACTTTAAACTCTAAGTAAATAATGAGAATTTTTCTTCACACCGAGTTTCCAGAACTCAACAGAACTTGTATTGCTACACAGTGCATCAAAATTCTATTCTTCATGGTTTAGCACTAAACCAAATAGCTGCGAACCCAATGTTGCAGAACACATACATAAATCTCGGATCCTGATGACGTCTTGCAGTGGCATGTAATAAGAGGGTTGATTGGTGAGGTGACTTGACATGTTTTCGCAATTTAATCTGATCTACGCTTCAAGGTACTGCAGCTTGCTGTTTGATTTGAATAGTTTATATGGCGATGAATGGTGAAGATTGAAGGATGGTGCAATTTGAGGAATTGTTGGCCTGTTGTGGTGGGAAGATGAGGTTGATGTGGCAGGAGATTTGTACTGGATGGTCGGTAGAAAGGAAAGGGTGTAGAGGGGGATCATGAAACAGAGAAGGTTGAGACAAGGAAAGAGATTGAGAGGGAGACGAGAGAAAATATAGATGGTGTTGCTGTAGGGAAGGGGGTAGGATTGAGGTCAGCCGCTTGGGAATGGGGAGAGAGTTTGAGACTGGGGGATGAGGGGCAGGTAATCAGACTTCTTTTCAATCCAAATAACTCGTCTTTCAATTGCCTTCATAGCTTTCCCTTATATAAAGAGGGATGTGACATAAATTAGGAAAACCTGACAGTGGTTAATCCTATTTTCCTATCTAATAATACTGCTAAAACTAAGAAGTAAAATATGGAAAATAGATAAAAATATACTAGAATTAAAATTTGACCCTCAAAATCTGTCTAAACCCAGGAATTGCTTATGGCATGCATCAACGTACTTCTGGAGTACTATTGCCAAAAATCCCAATGATCAAAAGTGAGATAAACTATTGCTTTCAAAAAAAAAGTGAGAAACTATAACAAAAGCAGGCTTTTGAGAGAATGGTCCCACATCTAAAGAAGTGGAAGTTTGGAAGTGCTTAATAGTAAATAATAGGCCATTTTGGCATTGACTTTTAGTTGGATTCTATCTTATTGTATTTAAGTCAATATGAAGTTTCAAATTCATGATACCTATTGACTTCTCCATATCTAGATCAGATGGTTGCATATAGGGGGCACTTGTTAAGGCCAATCGGTATTTAGTGTATGCTCCCACATCTCCATTCTCCTCCTGCAGCCAAACTTTGCAAAAGGAGTCCCTAGGATTTTGAATATATACTGATCTCAAGTTGGTCCATATTTTGCTTATTCACGATCGTTTCAGTGCTTCTGCAGAAGATGCAACTCATGCTATTGAGCTAAAAAATGGTTCAGTTATTGGGGGAAGAAGTATCAGAGTTAAACCAGCAATGCAGCGACCCACCCTGGAGAGTCGAAGAGCAAAGACTAATCGAGGTTGCTTTAATTTTCTATTTATGTCCCAAGTATTTTGAGCATCGTGATATTCTGTGTTCCTAACTGAATTTTATTTGAGCTATAGATCTTGACACAGGAAAAACAGAGGGTGAACTTCCTGGTGACATCAATGAACTCAAACAACCTTCACGTGTACAAATATCAGGTTTTGAGCAGAACTTCTTTTAGAGCAGGCAAAAAATGGGTTTTTACATTATGATGAAGCATCAAAACTTTTTCAGAGCTTATATTCCTTTCTCTTATGGCCTTACTTTATATTACTCAGAGCCTATTCAGGGTCCACGAGCTAAGAAAAAAAGACAGTTAGTTGTCAACTGTGAAACTGAGAAATTTGAGGGCTCTGAAAAGCAGAGGTACTTGTACGAATGGCTTTGTGTATGACAGTTCCAGCAGTTAACATAACCTGCCGTTTGTTGGGGAAAGTTCAAATTCTAACCTGATTGATTCTTAGCTTTTCATCCATGTTATATGTCAGGATTGCTAGAATGGTGATTCTTGGTGGTATTGTGAATTCTGACATGGCTGATGTGTTATTTAATTGTGCTCGAGAGCTTGGTTCAGTTGGTTCCATTGTCTATCCACTTCCGAAGGAGGAACTTGAGCTTCAAGGTTTGTCACTTTCAATCAATATGTCTTCGTTGGCTGGTGAAGAGCATAGGCACATGGGCATACAGCTCTTTACGTGTTATCCATGAATTGGCAAGGGATTTTTTGCTTACTAAGGAACTCGATCACCCTGCCTTTTCCCTGTTGGGACTTAACGAGTTCTTTCCAACTTAAGTTGCCAATAGGGAAATTTAAGTATAGAGGATGGTACCATTGTAACATTTTTGTTGGTCTTGTTGCACTTCAGAATCCCTTTTTTGAAAGATGGACAGAAATCTACCCTGTTGATGTTTGCTGTATACGTTTCCCATAATAAGAGCTGGTGAGATGACTTTCGTTATTTTATCTTTGCAATTGTTATTATTTTTAGGGGAAGAAAGCTTCATTGGAGTTTGGTTTGTAATTTGTGAAGAAAAATGTCTATACCATAATAAGTTGCAACTTGTGAAGAAAACCTTTCTCAATATAATTTCATGTCATATAATCATATGCTTTTTGGAGCCAAGTGCAGTTATGATCCAAGATTCATCGTAGTAGTGGCTTAGCATTAAATTTTATGTATTAGTAGCAGTGGCTAAGTATTCATACAGCCTACTAGCTATGATTTTTACTTCTTTTATTTCATTCAACTTTCTAGCCCCTAGTCATGTTTGTTTTTTCAGAAAAAGGCCCTAGTTATATCACATACTTGAGTATGTGAACAAAACAGGTATATTCTGGGTTGGTTTTTTCTTTCTCTTTTTGGCCAGGGCCATATTTGGTGGTCTTGGCTGCTTTTATTGTAGGTCTTGTTGTGAATGGTTTTACTTGAGCATTTTCTGAAGGATATCATGTGTTGAATTTAGTCATTTTACTAACAATGCAACGTAGTTGCATGGGAGAGCTAGAAGCTTTCTAGAAGATGCTTTGTGAAGTTGTGTGGAAATGCGATGGAAGTATTGGTGAGATTTGGGGAATGGAGGTTGTTGTATTAAGAAAGTGCAAAGAAGTGTTAGATCTGTCAGGTGTAGCAGCAGCAAGATAAGGGTAAGCTTGGAGGTGGAGTTAAGATGTAGAAGAAAAATCTGAAGACAGACAATTTGCTTTGTTTATATTAACACAGTTTTAATGTCCCTGATTTTAGTTAGCATAATCTGTTTCTGCTATTTATTGCTAGCATCTGTAGTTGAATACAGCTGGAATTGTTAGTTGACTCTGTGAGATGTCAAATTTTTTCTGAGTACCTTAGCTGTTCAAGGGAAAGTTGGCTGATGAATCTTCGTCGTTCCATTGCAGTGGTATACAATCTGACCCCTACCTGCAGGGAGAACATTACCGTGTTCAAGTTCATGGTTCTTTCTGGTGATATAGTTGACTTCTCAGCAATTACTTTAGGCTGATGGCTTCACCCCCCAACACCACTACACCTCCCCCCCCCCCCCCCCCCCCCCCCCCCCCCCCCCCCCCCCCCCCCCCCCCCCCCCCACAAAAATAGAAAAGAAGAAAATTCTGTTGATTGTTCTGACTTGTCAAAATCTTCCTTCTGCAAGTTGATTTTATTTCTTTAACTATTGGTTTCTTTCAATTTGATGAGCAAGATATGTAATAGGTCTGAAACATATGCACGGAAGTAGTAAGGACTAAAGACTGATATCACAATGAGCCTAGGGAAGCAAATCATCCAGTTAAGGATTGGGTATCTTTTGCCGCATAAAGGATCTATTTATTGTTTCCTTGTTAGTGTCAGACTACCAATGAACAGACATCTTGTGGCTGACAAGTTCCCTATCAAGATGAGCAAAGCAGTTTAAATTTGTGCTCATTGTTATTAGATATCTTGTTAGAAAGTGGAGAATCATATAAAAAGATGTTTGATTAACAATAACAACAAGCAAATCCTTTCCCACACTAAGTGGGATCGGTTATGTGGATTCTTTACCTCCACACAGATCAATTTTGAGTCATTTCAGGATTTAAATTTAAGTAATTGAGATCATACTTAATAGTTTCCTTCTAATACTTGTTTGGTCTTCCTCGTTCTCTCTTAACAGGTTCAATGTCCAACTTCTCATATGTCCCGACTGGAGCATTTAGTGGCCTGCTTTGCAGATGTCCAAATCATTTGAGGCGTGCCTCTCATTTTATCCTCTATCGGTGTCACCCTAATATTTTCTCAAATAATATCAATTGAAATATGGTCTTTTCTTGTATGACCACACATCCATCTTAACATCTTCATTTTTGCCATAGACATTTTCTTCACATGCCTATAGTTGATAGCCCAACATTCAGAATCATACAGCATGGTTGGTCTTATCGCATAGTACTTTCCTTTGACTTTTAAAGGAATCTTCTTATCACAGAGAACATTAGATACACCCCTCCATTTCAATTATCCTGTATTAATTCTATGTGTAACATTCCCATCAATTCTACCATCTTGTTGGAAAATAGATCCCGAGTACTTAAAAACATATTTCATTGGAATGCACATTTTCTAATTTTTACATCCATTCCTTCATTGTTTCCTCTACTGCTAAACTTGCATTCTATATACTTAGTTTTTGTCCTACTTAGGCGTAGTCTTTTAGCTTCCAGGACTTCCCTCTAAAGTTCAAGTTTTCTGTTCAATCAACCTCTTGTCTCATTAATTAACACAATGCCATCAGCAAAAAACATACACCATGGCGTCTTAGTTTGGATATGCTTTGTCAACTCATCCATGACCAAGGTAAAGAGATAAGGGCTTAAAGTCGATCCTTGATGCAGACCAACGGTGATATCAAAGTAGTCTGTTAAATCATCCTTAGTCCTTACACATGTTGCAGCTCAATAGTACATATCATTTATGAGGTTGATATATAAAAATGGTACCCTTCTCTTCTTCAAAATTTTCCACAAGATATCTCTTGGGATAGAATCATAGACTTTCTCCATATCAATAAAAATTATGTGTAAATCCTTCTTGACTTTATTGGTTTCCATTATATGTCTCAAGAGATGTATTGCTTTAGTAGTAGACTGACCTGACATAAAGCTAAATTGATTTTCAGTAGCTACAGAGACTTGCCTCACCCTTCTTTTAATTATTTTCTTTCAAAGTTTCATTGTATGGCTCATCGATTTAATATCTCTATAGTTGGAATAATTTTGTATGTTTCCCTTGTTCTTGTATAAATGTATCACAAAATTTTTCCTCCATTCATCTAACATCTTGTTGTCTCTCTAAATAGTATTAAATAATTTTGTGAGCCAAGTTATACCCCTTTCTCTCATCACTCTCCAAACGTCTATAGGGATATCATAAGGTCCAATAACCCTCTTTTTATCATCTTCAAAGCCTCCACTACTTCTTTCTTTTGTATCCTTCAATAGTTTACCTGATTCACAAAATCTTCTGAGTTGGTTAACTCCCCTAAGATGATATCATTCTTTTGTTTTTATTAAAAAGCTTATGAAAATATCTTTTCCATCTTGTATTTATATCATCACTAGCTATAAGCACCCTTCCTTCTTCATCCTTAATGCACCGTACATGTGTAAGGTTTTTTGCTTTCTGCTCTCTTGCTTTAAGTAACTTAAAGATATCTTTTTCACCTTCTTTAGAATCAAGTTTCTTATAAAAATACTCCTAAGCTTTTGTTTTTGCTTCACTAACCACTTTCTTTACTTCTTTCTTTGCTCTTTTGTAATTTTTCACGTTTTCATCGATTTTATCTTGATATAATGCTTTAAAGCAAGCTATTTTAATTTTAAGTTTCTCCTACATTTTCTCACTCCACCACCAAGCTTCTTTTTGTTTTGGAACTCCTCCTTTAGACATGCCTAACACCTCTTTTGCCACCTTCCTAATGCAGTTTGCTATATTTAACTACAATTCATCAGCACTTTCATCAAGATCCCAAGTCTTTTCTTACATTATCTTCTCTTTAAATCTCTCATGCTCTTTCTTAAGATTTCACCATTTAATTCTCAAATTATTAAACACTAATTTTCTCTTCTTTACCTTTTTCATATGAACATCCATTACCAAAAGACGATGTTGAGTAGTTAAACTTTCCCCTACAATAATTTTGCAATCTTTACAAGATAAATGATCTCTTCTTCTCAAAACAAAGTAATCAATCTGTGTTCTTGTTAAGCCACTTTTATAGGTGATCAGGTGTTCTCATTTTTTCGAAGAAGATATTTGTTATGAAAAGATCATAAGTCATTGCAAAATCGAGGAAAGTCTTCCCTTTTTCATTTCTAACACTAAAATCATGATTTTCATGTACTCCTGCATACTCTAAAGTATTTTTTCCCAAATTCATTTAAATCTCCACCAAGAAAATTATCTCTCTGTGGGATTTCTTGAATTATCATATCAAGCTTTCTCTAGAATTTATTATTTATTCTTTTCTCTAGATCAACTTGAGGTACATAAATTGAAATGACACTTAAGATCTTTTCTTCCAAGACTAAAAAGATGTTTGATATGTATGAATAAAAGATAGCTTCTCAACAGGACTTATAATATAGTTTGTCACTTTCAGTATACCTATAAAAGTAAACTTTTGTTATAGACATCCAAATGTCCACCTCTTTCACCACTCTTGAATGTACGACATGGGCCAAGGATGTCTCCAATAATAAAGATGCTGAGACGAATGCGTGGCCACTTGGTTTTAGGGTTGAGGGTTGTGTCTACAGTGAAATTATAAGGAAAACGTTGATGCGGAAATAATAATGTGTGTGACAGAGGGAGGGAGAGTTATTGTTGTATAGACTTCTGTGTAGCATGGTTCTGAATTTTGCAGCATTTCGGCAGCCTGCACCCATTTTGTGCTGTTTCTACTGGGTCAAATGTTAGATGCACTTGGCATTTCATTTTTCAGGAATGGTGGGGGTTCTCAGCAAAATTTCTTCAAAATGTTGCGAAATTGGGCAACGCAATGAAAAATTTCTGTGAACTGGATATTATCAACAAAGGCTTCGCACAAATTTGGATGCTTGCGAGTTTGCAAGTCACTTTAAGCTCTCTCCTCTTATGTCCCATCCCTTTCTCTCATGTGGAATTTAGGCATGGCTATGACTCACTGAAAGGTTCTGGCCATGCTCGATAGCCAGCAGATAACTCCTTTGCCTCCATATTATTAACATTTATTAGCACCTAATAGCTTAAATCTAAACTTGAGGGATCTACGATTTGTTTAGCTTGTCATAAGTTAACTAATTCAAGCTTGTAGCAACCTTAGCTTAGGTAGATTTAAGCTCTTTAAGCTTGTATAAGACTATTAGATTTGCACTTTCCAAATGTTAAGACTATTAGTTTAGCTTTACTCTCTCAAAAAAAAAAAAAATTAGGCTTACCCCAGTTACATACCAATTGTTTTTTTTTTTTTGAAAAGTTACATACCGGTTGTGCATAATTAATTCAGGGTTATGACATTAAATATTAATTGGCCATGGCTTTTGATCAATTATTTATGCTTATATAGTCACTTGGCTCTCTCAACACTTCTAAATGTGGCTATAATTTTATATTTCTATACAAACTTCAAGGATTTGAAATCCTAACAAAAGTATGTACATAATATTTTAACTCAATCTGATACTCTTATACACTCCATCAAAGATGTCAAATTTTCACTAGTCTTGATATTGCAAACAAATTGACCCCTTGTTGATAAAGGATCAAGAGATTTTAATCCAAATGAAATTAGAAGATTTTGAAAAGCAAACAAAATTAAAAATATTACGTTCGACTGATAAAAATAAAACTGGTTTTAAATCTTTAAAGTTCAATGAGATTATATAATTTGAAGCCCTATCAGGTAGTCACTTGGTTATCCTGTGGGAGTGGTCCCATTTTACTTTACCCTTGTATACTTTAAAGTTTGAAGTTTGGAACCGTGGTTGGTAGTTGTTCAGTATTTTTTATGTAGCAATGCATTTATCTTCTTAGTTATATGTTTGTGTGCAAGCACAAAAATTATGAAACACCATTTAATTTGCAAATAGAGTATAGATAAGTATTTATTACTTGTTAGTCACTTAATTTCCATAAAAAGACTTCCTAGTTACTTAATTTGTGAAATTGAAACTCAGAATAGCCATTTTGAACCATTTTGTTGCTTTTCAATGATTTCCCAAGTTTGCTGGAGGTGTACCATCTGCAAGCTGCTTTTTCGACATGGCAAACATTACATCATAAAAACACTTAAACCTTGCCACATAGGTCAATAAATGATATAGAGGTATAAGGATTTTGATGGTGAGCCTTACATTAATATGCAATAAGAAAACTATTTAGAGTCAGGCTTTATCAAGAACTAAGCTTGTGGATGGCATAAGATGAATCCCATTGGTCAACCCCATTGTTTAGGTGGAAAAAGGCTTGGGTTTGATTGGTTGGCTGGCATGGCTGCCATGCAACTTCCTACTGCCCCTTTGGATTCCATTTGGTTGTGGGATTAACCTTCATCTTGCCCTCTATAATGCCATTGGACTGTGGGTTGATAGGGTCGGGTTTGCGGCTTTCAATGCACTATCCTCCACAATGATTTTTTACAAGTTTCAATAAAAAGTACTATATTCATTTCTACTATAATAAATACAACAGTCAAGTATTCAACACACTAGTTATTCTACCATATAATCAAACACCTTAACATGAACTTGTTTTGCTGCCAAACATAGCCCTTGTCTTGTCACTTTTTCGTTCCTTTGTATGTTTCTAAAGACCTCCGTTTGTTCTGAACAATGATCTTTATTCATTTATTGCTAAACTAACGGTCATTGTAATATTTTATATTCATAATTAAAAAGATAATGAACCAAGTTTCCATAATATTAACTTCTTTGTCGATCATGAAAAGTAGGAACGAATGATATTGATTTATGCTTAAAGTGTATGCTTATGTCCTCTATGACAAGCCGTTTTCAAAATGATAAGGATGTGGACTATTTCAATCATGAGTGAGCGAGTGGTGGAAAGAGGGGGGAGAAAGAGCTGGCAGAGGGAGGGGACGGTGAGTGGAGGCTAGTTGTTGGAGGGAGGACTTGTAGGGGTGAGAGAGAGGATGTCCTATGTTACAACAAGTGCCGTGGTAGAGGGTACTTTGTGAGGAATTGCAGGAAATCAATGAGGTACTTGCAATGTGGAGGTCTTAGCCATCGAAGGGTGGTGTGTATCAAAGATCGTGCTTTTCTGAAGGTGCACATATCGCTTCCCCCACCTCCTCTAATAGGGGTGTTGGAGTTCGAGGTGGAGGCCCCGTGGTCATTGCAAATAAGACCCCTTGATAACGTGATTGCTTTGTTGCTCGTGGGGCATGTGATTCAAGGTAAGGTGAGCATGACTAAGGTAAAGATTTGAGTTATTGAAGAGGCTCTTGTTGGAGGGGGTTTTGAAGTGGTCACCTTTGCCCCGACCAGGTTTGTCCTCTTCGAGCTACAATCGGAGGAGAGAGAGGGTCTGTGTTTTAAGGAGATGAACACTGGAGGGGCAAGGGTGAGATGGCGTTTGCCTCATGATGGGGTGACGACAGAGGCTACCGCATGATTGGCTTCAAACGATTGAGGTGGAGACAATTGTATCCTCCTTTGTGAGATTGAGGGTGTGCATGAGATTGGGCATTTTTGGAGGCAATATCTCCATTGTTAGAGTAGTCATGCAAGTTACCACTGGGATGGGGATTCCGAAGCGGGCTATGTTGCATCATGGTGGCTTCTCATGGGTTGTGAGATTCAAAGTTGTCGGAGATGTGAGACCCTAGTACATCGAGGTGGTGGATGTTGGCCCTTTGGTGACAGTGGTCCAGTGGTGCAGCAAATATGGAAATCTCTATGTGAATGTTGCATGGGGAGGGAATGATGTGGAGCTAACTATAATGAAGCTTGAGATTTCGCCCTTTAATGCGATGCACATTATGGGAGAAAAATCTGCATTTAATGCCGCTGTTGTTCTTGTGAGGGCACAGTGGGCGACGATGATCCTGCGATAGCTGTAGCCGCAGTGGATGGTGAGGCACACGAACTCGAGGAATGAGTGGAGGGAGTTTTACCAGACGAGCAGCGAGAGATTTTTGTCAATGATTGTGAGGTGGATGGAGTGAATGAAGCGTTGCGTGGGATGGATTTTTCGAGCACCTTTGGTGTCAAACTTCCTTTTATGCACAAAAGTGCTGGATCCGCAAGTAGATTTGGATTGATATGTATGGGCCTGACTTAACCCTTTTCACTCTCATTCATAGGAACCATCATATTGCTCTCCCTTGCGCATAGCTTCGGTGTAGAACATTAAGGATGTTGGGAACTTGGGAGTTGACCCAGGCGTCAAGTTGGCATGGTGGAGGCCAGTCCAACGATAGTGGAGGTTACTCTATGGACCAAGGTGGGCTTTCCGGGGGCAAGATGTCGACAATCCATTCCACTGTGGAGGGTACATGGGAGGCTTTGGGAGAGGTTTTGGGGACTGAGGATGGTAATATGGTCAATAGCATCGATGAGATTGCTATGGTGGCGGAGATATGGGCTTTTGGTGCAATAGTGGGGGTGACAAGTGCGTCCCCAATGAAGGTGGTCCTCACATGGAATGTGAGGGGATTGAATGACCCCTCGAGGAGAGCGACACTTGGTAGGTATCTGCACTCATGGAGGCTTACTATTGTGCTATTGCAGGAAACAACGCTTGAGACTTGTGATCAGAGAATGTGGGGGGAGGTGGTTGGCTGTTTCCTCAAGGAGTTCTAGCATTGAATGTTGTTGGAAGATCAGGAGGGATTGCAATGGGATGGAGAAAAGACATGGTCAAGGTGGAGGACACCTTAATGGGTTCGCATGTGCTATCAGTAAAGGTGGCAAGATGATTTGATGGATGGTTGGATTCCAAATGCTCATTTTTTTGGTCTATGGCCTATTAGATGATGCTGCTCAATCTTAGCTCTGGGAGGACCTTTTGTAAGTTGTGGATAGGTTCTAAGGCGTTCCTTGGTTGATCGGTGGGAATTTCAACGTCACTCTGCTTGCTGAGGATAGATTGGGGGACAGAGGGAGGAGAGAACATGGCTCAGAGACTTTTGTGGGGTTTATGGTCATGCATGGCTTCATTGATGTCTTGTCGTGTTTGTAACGCACACTTGGAGAAGCTCTGCACGGTAGAAATCCAGAATTGACAGATTCATGTGTAAGTTGAGGTGGCGGAAGCCTTCCCACTAGTAGAGGTGCATTCCATGGATAGACCTTTTTCGGACCACACCACTGATATGGCAAACAAATGAGGAGAGGCGATTTGGAACTTATTTCAAATTTGAAAGGTCCTGGCTGCTGGAGGATAGATTCAGGAGCTTGGTAGCTACGTAAGGCTCGTGTCCAAATTGTGTGGACTGAAAGCCTTTATGAAGACGTATAGGAAAGAGACCAAAGAAGAACAAAATAAGAAGGGGTTTGAGGCTTTGGTAGAGGTTGCTAGATTAGATAGAGTGGAGGATGTGGGAGCACTAAATGAGGAGTTGGAGGCCAGGACCAAACACCTCCATACAATCTAGGCGGAGGATAGGAAAATGGGGGTGGAGTGGAAAGCAAAATCCAGGCAGAAGTGGCTCAAAAAAGGAGACTCAAATGCTCGCTATTTTCACACGGTGGTGTCTAGAAGAAGGTGAAAAAACTAGATTGCTAAAATGACAGTGGATGGCACTTAGTTTGTTGGAAGTGAAAGGGTGCGACGTGTAGCGTCAGATTATTATAGGGCCTTTATAGGGAGAAGGTAGGGCGGTTAGAGATGGATGGGAGTGGATGCCCAACCTATTAGTAAAGCGCAAGCAGTTGCACTCACAACAAATTTCACAGAGGATGAGGTGAGGAAGGTGGTGTGGGGTTTGAATGCAAATGGATGTCCTAGACTTGATGGTTTCTCGATGTATTTCTATAAGGAGTTTTGGCAGCTTTTGAAGGACGATGTCATGGATGTTATAACGGAGTTCGCCATGGCCAATTGAGGATTTGATCGGATTAATAGATTTTATATGTTTCTTCCATCGAAAAAAGATGGTGCAGAGGCAATTGAGGATTTTAGGCCTATAGCTTTGTCTAATAGTGGGGTGTTGGCCAACATATTGTGATGTGTCCTGTAGGATATTGTTATGCTGGTATAGATAGGTTTTGTCCTTAGGCAAAGCATACTAGATTGCTTTGTCATGGCGTCATAGATTCTGGCCTTTTAGGGGAGGGTGAAAAGCAAGGCCTTCCTTTAGAAGGTCGATTTCAATAAGGCCTATGACTCCATGTAGTGATTTTTCCTTTGGAAAATCTTTGGTGAAGAGAGGTTTCCCCCTTACTTGGGTTGGGTGGATGAAGTGGTGTGTGACAACAATATCTTTCTCCATCCTGGTCAATGGTAACCCAGCTGGTGGGTGGATATAACCTAGAAAAGGTGTAAAACAAGGGTGCCCACTTACTCCAATGCTATTTGTGTTAGTGGCTAATACTTTGGTGAGATCCACTCACATGGCCTACTCAAACAATTTATTTAGAGGTTTCTTTGCTAAGGATGAGATCGTGGTCTTGATACTTCAGTATGTAGATGACACTTTATTTTAAAAGCTATGCTTTTTATTGTAGCTATTTGCAGAGGTGTCTAGATTACAGATTAACTTTTCCAATCTGCCTTTGTGCCCATTTAGATGCCGTGTGAAGAGTCTCGTAGCTGCAGTAATATGCTTCGCACACTGGAGGGGTCCTTATCCCCCTCTTACCTCAGCCTACCATTGTTGGAAGAGTGGATTTCCCTCCAAGATTGGTCCCCCCTGGTTGAAAGAATAGAAAGAAACTTTCGGGTTGGGTATCCAAAGTTCTATTCAGAGGTAGCAGGTTGATTCTTTTAAAGGCATTGTTAATGTCTATACCCATGTACTATCTGTCTGTGTTTAAGATGCCTCAGAAAATAGAAAAAGAATTTTTGGCCTTATGAGAGATTTTTTTTGGACCATGGGTCAACCGGCAAAGGTGCTAGAATGGTGGCTTGGGCGGACATTTGTAAACCAGTAAAAGAGGGGGGCTGGGGGTTACAGATGTGTGCATGATGAATGATAGCATATTAGCAAAGTGGGTCAACAAGATAGTGGGGTGTAATAGACCTTTTTGGAAGGTTGTTCAATGCTTGTCATGGTTTCCTATTGAATTGGGAACAGATGTTCTCTCCCCTAATTGGGGCATCGCATTTCCGTAGGAGCCTAGCTGCGGTAACACCAAAGGTAAGGCAGTTTTTCTCGCCATATTTGGGTATGGGAGATGCTTTCCTTTTCTGGAATGATGATTGTAACGAGCGCGTGCCCCAGACGTCTTTTAAGACGTCTGGGAGGTGGCCCAGACGTCTGTAAAGACGTCTGGGATCACATCCAGACGTCTGACCAGACGTCCGGGATAGTTTACAGACGTCTGGCGAACAGTTATGCTCGCACGGGATATTCGTCTGCGCGCCTGTGCGCGCAGACCTGCGATCCGCATCTTCTCTGCGGCTGCAGGCGACTGCGGCCGTCTCTCCCTCCTCTCCGCGCGGCGTTAAAAGGGGGAGGGGGCGCGCCCCCCTCCCGTCTCCACCATCTTCCTCCTTCTCTCCTGCCTGTGCGCGAGAGCGAGCGGACGCGAGGGCGCAGCGGCAGCGGCGGCCGCAGTAGGCGCGGAGGAGCTGCGGCGTGCGAGGGCGGGGCTCTGCCGTGAGGGCGAGCTCGCCGGGAGCGGCTTGGCCGGCCGGCGGAGGGCGCAGGGGGCGCAGAGCGTCGCGGAGAGGGACCTGCTGCGGGCGGAGCAGCGGACGTGCGAGGTGCGACGCGGGCGGCGTCGCGAGCGGAGGCCGAGCAAGGTTCTGATTCTGGAAAAATCTCCAGAATCAGACGTCTGGACTGATATCCAGACGGCAAGGTCGACGTCTGTGTGATCATACAGACGTCTGAAAGGTGAGTTCCGCTTTCTCCTTTTTTTGTCGACTGACCGTACTGAGGGAGGAGGGTTGGCTGTGCGCAGGTGTTCGGATTCGTCATCCTTTGCGAATCCGACGTCTGGAAGTTGTACCAGACGGCGGGAGTGACCTCCAGACGTCCGGAGAGACCATCGGACGTCTGGGATCTAGGAGAGACGTCCCCACAGACTTCTGGACGTCCGGGGAACCAAGCCGAACAGGTAATTCTCTGATCCACCGTTTAAGACGTCTGGAAGGAGTTCCAGACGTCTGATTTTGCACAGTATTGTCTTTCTCGACCCGTTTAGGGCCCGTTTGGGCTCCGTTTTCCGCGATTCGAGTTGCGTTCGTTTCAGAATTTATTCCTCTACCCGCCTACAGTAGCTATACACTGTTTTGAGACACTCCTTGTGTTTGATCCTTGTGTTTGATCCTTGTGATAGGACCTCGTTCGGTTGCCGTCTTGAGAGTCGCGGAGGCGCGCGGGATTCCCGACCACGCCCCCATTACTCCCGTTGTACCTGGTAGAGTGGTTTTAAGTATTAATAAAATCTGTTAAAGTATGGAACCATAACTAGAACCTAGGGCATTGCATGAATCCTAGGAATGAGAAATGTATGGAATGATAGCTCCTAGGTGTTGCATAAATCCTAGGGCCGGAAAACTAGATTGTATGATAGATCCTAGGATATGGCATGAATCCTAGGATGGAAAAAACTAGTGGAATGTATATTACTGCAGTCTTGGAAAAATGGAAAGGAATATATAAGCTGCCTGTGAAATTAAGTAACAGCTGCCTGTTATGAACAAAGAAACATGTTTGAGATCATGGAAATTGAGAACGTGAATCTGGAAAGTGAAACATATGATGTTCTGAGATAAAGAGCTGGAACCCTACGGGGAATTAGGAGTGGAACTCCTGGAAAGAAAAGGAATGGAACTGAGATGTAGTTTGTACTGTCTCTTGGGTACGCAGTACCAAGGGAAGTACCTGTACCTGTTTTAGTGCAGAGTGGGGCCAGCCGCCCCAGGGACCCGGGGTTAGGCTTGGCCGCTCTGTACCGACTTGTTGGCCCTCGTGTACGTAGTACCGAGGAGAGCTAGTAGTGTTAGGAGAGTACTAGCTACCCCACGGGCCCCGGGGTTCTGCTAGCCTCCTTCACCGACTTGTTAGGCCCACTAGGGTAAACCAGGGTAGTCAGGCGAGGGTGCGCGGACTGTGGAGGGGCAAGGCCCCGGTTTGGTTACTGTGGAGGGGTTGGACCCCTGTTACTGAGAGGGCTCTGCCCTGGTTCCGTGCTGTGCTTTGGGCGCACCCGTTAACGGAAACGACTGACCGCGTGCCAGTACGGGCTAGCTACCTGTGCGTTTATCGCGCGTGCCGTAGTCACCGTTACGTCTGTCAGTGACCTTGGGGTGGTTGACTGAGGGTAGGATCACCACGGGGGACTCTCCCGGCCAGGAGAGCACCACGTGCGACTTCTACTGTTGGAAAAGACTGTAATCAAGATCGTCCCACGAGGACATTCGAGATCAAGTAAAGGATCTGAGAAGTAAATGAAATAGTGAGAAAAATTGAAAGATGTAAATAAAGGAAGTAATAGAACATAACAGCTACTGTACACTCTACTGTTGCCTTTAGTTAGTTTGCCACTCTACTCAGCGTTTTGCTGACGTGTTACACTCGTTACCTTTTTCAGGACCAGGTGTTGAGCAGCCAGGGTCGGCGGCTGCAGAGGACGCTGGGCCGAGTAGGGTCCAGTAGAGTTGCCACAGCTTTGTACCTTCTTTTGTTTCTGTTCTAGTGAGTAGTTTTGTTTCCGCTGTACCTTCTTTACCTGCAGTTTTTGTTATATGATAAATGTTGTTTTACTGTTGTGGTGGTGCCTACTGTAGTAGTTTCTTTCCTTACTGCTGTACTTTTTACTGTTAGTTATATTCATGCTGAATGTGGTTTATTTTACTGTCTTTTGGTTACTTCCTCGTTGGACGACTGGGTCTTGGGATTAGTCGAGTCGGTCCGGTTCTCGTGTCTCGTAGGGACTCGGGAACCGGGTCGTTACAAGATGGTATCAGAGCAAGGTCGTCCCGAGAAGTGAATCAACTGACTGGAAAATAACCAATTCACATGTTTATAGCTAGAGTAGCCACCACAACATATCTCTTGACATGAGCTCTTAGAAGTGTTGTTAGGTACCGTCTGTTTTGACGTTTCCGTTTTGTTTCGCGTCTCCATTGTAGGAGATGCCGCGTCGTGGAGCTAGGAGGGTGAGCCGCAGGCGCGGCCGAGGTCAGGGCCCGGGGGACAGATATGTCGGGCTTGGAATACATACTACCCCTCCTCTTCTCCTGAGTATACCGTCTCGGGACCTCGTCCAACTGATTCGAGAGGTGGTTCGAGAAGAATTTCAGCTTCCACCCACGTCGCCACCCCCTCCCCCTTCCGAGCGTACGACAGGGGAGTTAGTGGTGGAACGAGATTTCCGCCGCCACACCAGGCGTGTTAGGAGAATTCAACGGAGGCACGTGGCGTCCGCAGGAGAGCCGTCACGTTGTGCAGGGCCATAAGTGGCCTTTGGGGGCCCTCGACAGGGGCCAGTCGCCAGCACCGGACCCCCGCCTAGCCGACAGCAGGGACTCACTGAGGGCGGGAGTCGGGTTCCCCTCTGCTACCAGTGTGGCCAGCCGGGCCACGTCAGGAGGGACTGCTCATCTAGGGCAGGAGGTCAGCAGATACTTCCCGCGCAGAGCACTGGAGGGCGCGCAGGAGGCCGCGGTTTCCAGGCGCGAGGAGGAGGACCGCAGTCGCGAGGAGGGTACCGGCCAGCACCTACCCGTCCGCCGCAGAGTGTGGCTGCTTCGTCCGCACCTAGAGCTGAGGGGCGTATCAACGCCCTAACACACAGGGACGCCAGAGCTTCGGGATCCGTGGTAGCAGGTATGGTTTCAGTTTCTGGCAGACTCGTTTACACGCTTTTCGATTCCGGCGCTACGCACTCGTTTGTCGCAGACAGTTTCGCAGTTAGTTTGGACCAGGATTATACATTGTTAGAGAACCCGTTCGTAATCAGAGGTCCGAGTGGTCAGCTGTTTGTAGCTGAGGAGGTGTACACGGGTTGCGGGGTCAGCATCGGGGGACACAGCCTCCCAGCTGACCTGATTATGATACAGATGGAGGACTTTGGGGTGATCCTGGGGATGGATTGGCTGTCCGCTTACCACGCATTGGTAGACTGCTTTGAGAGGAAGATTGTCTTCTCCATTCCGGAGTTGCCTTCCTTCGAGTTTCACAGGCAGCCAGTGGACGGAGGTTTCAGGTGCATTTCGGCACTTCGGGCGGCGAGACTTTTGAGCCAGGGGTGTGAGGGCTTCTTAGCTTGTGTGGTGGCAGAGCACAGCCCCGTGACAGACTTCCAGAGCATCCCGGTGGTCAGAGAGTACCCCGACGTGTTTCCAGACGAGTTACCAGGACTACCGCCCGAGCGTGAGATCGAGTTTGAGATCTCACTAGTACCAGGGACCAACCCCATCTCGACCACGCCATACAGGATGGCACCGCTTGAGCTGCGAGAGCTCAAGTCTCAGTTGCAGGACCTTTTGGAGAAGGGTTTCGTGAGGCCCAGTGCGTCTCCCTGGGGAGCCCCGGTACTGTTTGTGAAGAAGAAGGATGGGACCCTACGCCTTTGTGTGGACTACAGACAGCTGAATAGGGTCACCATCAAGAACAGATATCCGCTGCCGAGGATTGACGATTTGTTTGACCAGTTGCGGGGTGCCACGGTGTTTCCAAGATCGACTTGAGGTCTGGATACCACCAGTTGAGGATCAGGGAGACCGACGTCTCCAAGACAGCTTTCCGCACCCGCTACGGACACTACGAGTTTTTGGTCATGCCGTTTGGGCTGACCAATGCCCCCGCTGCCTTCATGGACCTGATGAACCGGGTGTTCAGACCGTACTTGGACCAATTTGTGGTGGTTTTCATAGATGATGTACTCATCTATTCTAGAGATCGGACGCAGCACGGACAGCACTTGCGGATGGTTCTGGACACTCTGAGACGACGCAGGCTGTACGCCAAATACAGCAAGTGCGAGTTCTGGTTGAGGGAGGTGACCTTTTTGTGTCATGTGATCTCTGGAGACGGCCTGGCGGTGGATCCCGCCAAGGTCGAGGCAGTGCTCAGGTGGGAGAGACCGCGTTCAGTCACTGAGATTCGCAGTTTCCTGGGACTGGCAGGTTACTACAGACGATTCATCAGAGGGTTTTCGCAGATTGCACGTCCTATGACACAGTTGACTCGGAAGGATGTGCCTTTCACTTGGACAGACGCCTGTGAGGCGTGTTTTCTGGAGCTGAAGGAGAGGTTGACCTCGGCTCCCGTGCTCACCATTCCTGACAGTAGTGGCGGGTTCGTCGTGTACACGGACGCTTCCTTGCAGGGGTTAGGAGGTGTGCTCATGCAGAGGGGTCACGTGGTCGCTTACGCTCCGCGGCAACTGAAGCCCCATGAGCATACCTACCCTACCCACGACCTAGAGTTGGCAGCTGTTGTCTTCGCGCTGAAGACATGGAGGCATTACTTGTACGGTGGGACCTTCGAGATTTTTACAGATCACAAGAGCCTCAGATATCTTTTTGACCAGAAGGAGCTCAACATGAGACAGAGACGTTGGTTGGAGCTCCTGAAGGACTACGACTGCAGCATCTCCTACCACCCGGGAAAGGCCAATGTGGTGGCTGACGCCTTGAGCCGTAAGGCGCCCGCACGCTTGGCCAGTCTACAGTTACAGAGTTGGAGCCTTTTGGAGGAGGTGGGCAGTTGGCGACCTCTAGAGTTACGAGGGTACTGTGGGGCAGTGACGGTGACACGGCAGACCAGGCCAGAGTTGATAGACCGCATCATCACGGGACAGATGGCCGATCCGTACTTGCAGTCTTTGCGCGACAGAGTACCGTCAGGGGACCCAGGGGACTTCTCTTTCACAGACCAGGTGTTACGCTTGGGGGGACGGCTGTGCGTCCCCAGAGACGAGGAGCTGTTGAGAGAGCTCCTGACTGAGGCACACGGTTCCAGATTCATCATACATCCCGGAAACACGAAAATGTACCATGACTTGAGACGCGAGTTCTGGTGGAGAGGGATGAAGCGGGATGTGGGTGAGTTCGTGCAGCAGTGCTTAGTGTGCCAGCAGGTGAAAGCCGAGCATCAGAGGCCTGCAGGGCCGCTTCAGCCGCTTCCAGTGCCAGAGTGGAAGTGGGAGAGCATCACCATGGACTTGGTGGTGGGCTTACCTGTTACCCAGCGAGGACACGACGCGGTCTGGGTAATAGTGGATAGGTTGACGAAGACGGCACGATTCTTGCCGATCCGAGTCACCTTGGGACCAGCACAGTTGGCAGAGAGGTATATCCGTGATGTGGTGCGACTACACGGAGTTCCGCGGGAGATCGTATCCGACCGGGATACCCGCTTTACGTCCCAGTTTTGGGCTGAGTTTCAGCAGGCTTTGGGGACGAGGTTGAGGTTTAGCACGGCTTACCACCCCCAGACGGACGGACAGTCGGAACGCACGATACAGACACTTGAGGATCTTTTGCGTGCCTGTGTACTAGACTGGAGGGGCTCTTGGGAGGAACACCTGCCCCTGGCAGAGTTTGCATACAACAACAGTTATCACTCGAGCATCGGCATGGCTCCCTACGAGGCTCTGTACGGACGGAAATGCACGGCACCCTTGAGTTGGGTTGAGGTGGGGACCAAGTGGGAGGTTGGCCCCAGGTTGATCCGGCAGAGTCAGGAGGTAGTTGAACAGATCCACAGACGACTCCGCACTGTCAGGAGCAGACAGAAGAGCTACGCAGATCGCAGACGCAGAGAGGTGCAGTTCGAGGTTGGGGACCACGTCTTTCTTCGTGTTTCGCCCATGAAGGGCTTACAGCGGTTTGGGGTGAGAGGGAAGCTCGCGTCGAGGTTCGTGGGGCCCTTCGAGGTCCTGGAGCGGGTTGGACCCGTTGCTTACAGACTTGCCCTTCCTCCGCAGCTTTCTGGTGTGCACGACGTGTTCCACGTGTCCAACCTCAGGAAGTATGTAGCCGATCCCAGCCACGTACTGAGTCACGAGAGCGTCGAGGTGAGCGACGACCTGACCTACCCCGAGCGGCCAGTGCAGATCCTAGACCGAGCCGTCCGCAGGTTGAGACGAAAGCAAGTACCCCTGGTAAAGGTTTTGTGGAGGAGCCAGCGGTACGAGGAGGCTACCTGGGAGCCTGAGGCGGCAATGCGGGAGCGGTACCCAGAGCTTTTCGCGGGTACGTCTTTTCGGACCGGCTTCGGTCCTCTTTGAGTTTGTTATGATTATTTGGACATCCTTTTTCCGCACCCTAGTTGGCGCAAGTTTCGGGGACGAAACTTCCTTTGAGTTTGTTATATTGTAACAAGCGCGTGCCCCAGACGTCTTTTAAGACGTCTGGGAGGTGGCCCAGACGTCTGTAAAGACGTCTGGGATCACATCCAGACGTCTGACCAGACGTCCGGGATAGTTTACAGACGTCTGGCGAACAGTTATGCTCGCACGGGATATTCGTCTGCGCGCCTGTGCGCGCAGACCTGCGATCCACATCTTCTCTGCGGCTGCAGGCGACTGCGGCCGTCTCTCCCTCCTCTCCGCGCGGCGTTAAAAGGGGGAGGGGGCGCGCCCCCCCTCCCGTCTCCACCATCTTCCTCCTTCTCTCCTGCCTGTGCGCGAGAGCGAGCGGACGCGAGGGCGCAGCGGCAGCGGCGGCCGCAGTAGGCGCGGAGGAGCTGCGGCGTGCGAGGGCGGGGCTCTGCCGTGAGGGCGAGCTCGCCGGGAGCGGCTTGGCCGGCCGGCGGAGGGCGCAGGGGGCGCAGAGCGTCGCGGAGAGGGACCTGCTGCGGGCGGAGCAGCGGACGTGCGAGGTGCGACGCGGGCGGCGTCGCGAGCGGAGGCCGAGCAAGGTTCTGATTCTGGAAAAATCTCCAGAATCAGACGTCTGGACTGATATCCAGACGGCAAGGTCGACGTCTGTGTGATCATACAGACGTCTGAAAGGTGAGTTCCGCTTTCTCCTTCTTTTTTTGTCGACTGACCGTACTGAGGGAGGAGGGTTGGCTGTGCGCAGGTGTTCGGATTCGTCATCCTTTGCGAATCCGACGTCTGGAAGTTGTACCAGACGGCGGGAGTGACCTCCAGACGTCCGGAGAGACCATCGGACGTCTGGGATCTAGGAGAGACGTCCCCACAGACTTCTGGACGTCCGGGGAACCAAGCCGAACAGGTAATTCTCTGATCCACCGTTTAAGACGTCTGGAAGGAGTTCCAGACGTCTGATTTTGCACAGTATTGTCTTTCTCGACCCGTTTAGGGCCCGTTTGGGCTCCGTTTTCCGCGATTCGAGTTGCGTTCGTTTCAGAATTTATTCCTCTACCCGCCTACAGTAGCTATACACTGTTTTGAGACACTCCTTGTGTTTGATCCTTGTGATAGGACCTCGTTCGGTTGCCGTCTTGAGAGTCGCGGAGGCGCGCGGGATTCCCGACCACGCCCCCATTACTCCCGTTGTACCTGGTAGAGTGGTTTTAAGTATTAATAAAATCTGTTAAAGTATGGAACCATAACTAGAACCTAGGGCATTGCATGAATCCTAGGAATGAGAAATGTATGGAATGATAGCTCCTAGGTGTTGCATGAATCCTAGGGCCGGAAAACTAGATTGTATGATAGATCCTAGGATATGGCATGAATCCTAGGATGGAAAAAACTAGTGGAATGTATATTACTGCAGTCTTGGAAAAATGGAAAGGAATATATAAGCTGCCTGTGAAATTAAGTAACAGCTGCCTGTTATGAACAAAGAAACATGTTTGAGATCATGGAAATTGAGAACGTGAATCTGGAAAGTGAAACATATGATGTTCTGAGATAAAGAGCTGGAACCCTACGGGGAATTAGGAGTGGAACTCCTGGAAAGAAAAGGAATGGAACTGAGATGTAGTTTGTACTGTCTCTTGGGTACGCAGTACCAAGGGAAGTACCTGTACCTGTTTTAGTGCAGAGTGGGGCCAGCCGCCCCAGGGACCCGGGGTTAGGCTTGGCCGCTCTGTACCGACTTGTTGGCCCTCGTGTACGTAGTACCGAGGAGAGCTAGTAGTGTTAGGAGAGTACTAGCTACCCCACGGGCCCCGGGGTTCTGCTAGCCTCCTTCACCGACTTGTTAGGCCCACTAGGGTAAACCAGGGTAGTCAGGCGAGGGTGCGCGGACTGTGGAGGGGCAAGGCCCCGGTTTGGTTACTGTGGAGGGGTTGGACCCCTGTTACTGAGAGGGCTCTGCCCTGGTTCCGTGCTGTGCTTTGGGCGCACCCGTTAACGGAAACGACTGACCGCGTGCCAGTACGGGCTAGCTACCTGTGCGTTTATCGCGCGTGCCGTAGTCACCGTTACGTCTGTCAGTGACCTTGGGGTGGTTGACTGAGGGTAGGATCACCACGGGGGACTCTCCCGGCCAGGAGAGCACCACGTGCGACTTCTACTGTTGGAAAAGACTGCAATCAAGATCGTCCCACGAGGACATTCGAGATCAAGTAAAGATCTGAGAAGTAAATGAAATAGTGAGAAAAATTGAAAGATGTAAATAAAGGAAGTAATAGAACATAACAGCTACTGTACACTCTACTGTTGCCTTTAGTTAGTTTGCCACTCTACTCAGCGTTTTGCTGACGTGTTACACTCGTTACCTTTTTCAGGACCAGGTGTTGAGCAGCCAGGGTCGGCGGCTGCAGAGGACGCTGGGCCGAGTATGGTCCAGTAGAGTTGCCACAGCTTTGTACCTTCTTTTGTTTCTGTTCTAGTGAGTAGTTTTGTTTCCGCTGTACCTTCTTTACCTGCAGTTTTTGTTATATGATAAATGTTGTTTTACTGTTGTGGTGGTGCCTACTGTAGTAGTTTCTTTCCTTACTGCTGTACTTTTTACTGTTAGTTATATTCATGCTGAATGTGGTTTATTTTACTGTCTTTTGGTTACTTCCTCGTTGGACGACTGGGTCTTGGGATTAGTCGAGTCGGTCCGGTTCTCGTGTCTCGTAGGGACTCGGGAACCGGGTCGTTACAATGATTGCATGTTTTCGAGATTATTTGCATTGGCTGCTAATAAGGACACCACAGTGTGGAGTAGTATTGGGATGGGTCTTGGTGCCCCACACTTGTTGGGAACCTATCCGATCAGGGGATGGAGGTCTTCCAACTAGTGCTGCAGGAGCTAGAGGGTTTTCAACTAGAAGGAGAGGATGTTTTCTATGGGATGTTGGTGACTTCTTTGTATGGGAAGCATACTCTAGATTGAGAAATGTGGTACACATGACGAATATTGATTTCCTTAGTGACTGCAGATTGAGCTGGATGGTGTCATGTCCCCTTGAGATCAAGATTTTTGCGTGGATATTTATAAGGGGGTAATCGATGACAAGAATGTGGAAAGGTGTGTAGATGACTGAGGCAGATATGGGCCCACTTTGTGGAGTAGGGGATGAAGACATTGATCACCTATTTTTCAAGTGTACTTTCTTGACGCACATATGGGAGGTGCTTTGATTTTGGGTGGATTGCATCTCTCCTCTGAAAGTGATTTAAGGATCTCGTTCAAAAGAGGAAGTTAGCTATCAGGCTAGAATGCTTTCAGGTTAGAGGAGGAAGCCAAGGTGCTAGTAGTGCTTCGAGGCATTTGGTTTGGAAGAAATGCAACAATCTTTAAAGGGCAACATTCCTCACATTGAAAATTTTATTGCTACCATTTCTTCTCTTTATCAGTTTTAGGAGAATTATTTGTAATCTGGCTGTGCTGAGATTGCCTTTTTTTAATGAACGACTTTGGGTGGTTATTTTGGGTGGTTATCATTTGGGTAAATCATCCTTTTACCTTTTTTGTATGACCAACTCTACAAAACAATTGAATGTGAAATTATCAAGATGTTTAAATCAAGAGTGTCAGCTAGGCATTTGTAGCTTTAAGTAAAAGTAGATGTTTTAAATGGCAAGTATTCATGTTGTGACTGCTGCCAATGCCAAATAGAACTCATCATGGATTTGAGAATTGATAAGGTCCCATGCATTGTTTATTTCAGGTCTTGCACGAGATGGATGTAAAATGGATGCAGCTCCTGTGCTTTTTGCAAGTGTCAAATTGGCACGTGCTTGTGTTTTTAAGTTGCACTGGAAAGAGATAAATGGTGGACAAGTATGGGCTCGCCAATTAAGTGGAGAGGTATGTAGCTGTCATACATCTACAAACATTAGAATTTGGGAAAATTTAGAAAAGTTTTGATCCTTATAATTATCACAAGCTAGGTTTAGAATGCTGGTTTCATGGATGCTACTACAATATCCATATAGTGGTGATGCTTGATGACGGTCTTCCAATTGGATAGACTTGTGATTATTGATGTTTTATTTGTTTTCCGTAAAAGAAGACTCAAAATGTTAAATTAAGCAAATTGGTTGAGGTTGTTAAAGCATAGTATATGATGATTTTGATGATAACAAAATCATATAGTTGATTTTTTAAGAACTAATATTTCCAGGGTAAGTATGTACTAAAAATGTGAAACATATTCAGAAGTATTGTGATGCAAGGAACCAAGAAGCCCTAAATGAAGATTTTTTTTTTCATACGAAATTTTGTAACTAAAGCTAATATGTTCCTAGGTGCGAATAGAATTTTCTTGCATTTGTCACAAAATCTTTGTTAGATTTCAAGATTCATCATTGCACTTAAATATCCAAGTTCTTTTGTGACAATCTGTTTGGGTTTCAAGGTCTGATTTATCTATTTAAGATATCCAGAGTGTAACAATTCATAATTAAAAACGTAAAAATAAAAACATTTACGTAGGAGAAAATGAGCAATCTTACTAATAACGAAATACTGCACCTTTTTATATAAAAAGAGATGTCGGTAAATAACAGTACATGTCCAGAGTAAAACAAGAAATAATAAAATAGTTCATGGGAATATATTATAATGTTTCCTCTCAAGGTGGAGCGTAGATATTAATCATGCTTGGCTTGTTACAACATATATCAAAAGCAGAATGGGCCAAGGGCTTAGTGAAAGTATCCGTTGTCTGATCTTTTGAAGCAACTAGAGATGTATAGATGATCCCATGCTGAATAAGATCCTAGGTGTAGTGTCAATCAACCTCGACATGTTTCGTGTACTTATGGAACATTGGGTTGTTGGCAATGTATGTAGTAGCCTGGTTATCACATCGCATCTCCATTGACATCTTTAGCTGGACATGTAAATCATGCAACACTGATTTTACCCAAATTATCTCAGCAACTGTTTGAGCCATGGCATGATACTTCGACTTAGCACTAGATCTAGACATAACCCGTTGCTTTTTGCTCCTCCATTTAACTAGGTTCCCTGCAACATACGTGCAAAAACTAGTGGTGGATTCCTTGTTTGTTAAGCTACCTGCATAGTCTGCATCTGAATATCCAACCACTTTCATGGATGTGCCTCTAGAGAAAAGTAGACCATGACTAGGTGCCTTTTTCAGGTATCTAAGCACCTACATCGCTGCATCCCAATGCTGCTAGATAGGTCTGTCTATGAATTGGTTTAGCTTTCCCACGACAAGGGAAATATCTGGTCTGGTGATGTCGAGGTAGAGAAGCTTGCCCACATGCTGCCTATAGAATCTACCGTCCACTATCGTTGACTCTGCATCATGCAGATGCCCTTTAGGATTCATAGGAATGTTGGCAGACTTAGCACCCAACATCCCAGTCTCCTGGAGGATGCTCAATGCATACTTGTGCTGAGAAAGAACAATCCTTTCCTTGCTTTTTGCCACCACAAAACCTAGAAAGTATCGTAACTGACCCAAATCTTTCATCACAAACTTATTCGCCAAGGTCTTCTTCACCTCAATTATCCTAGTCTCATCATCACCGATGATAATGAGGTCATTAACATAGACCAAGAGTACAACTCCTCTGACTCTCTTCTAAACAAACAAACTGTGATCAACAGAGGATCTTTGCCTCTGGACACCTATCATCTGTACCACCTCAGATAACTTTTGGAATCGTGCACGGGGCCTTTGCTTAAGGCCATAGATGACCTTCCTTAGCATGCATACACACTGTCCTTGAGTTTCAAAATCTGGGGGTTACTGCATGTAAACCTTCTCATGAAGATCGTCGTACAGAAAAGCATTCTTCACATTAAGTTGGAAGAGAGGCCAATCATAGTGAGCAGCAACAGAGATCAGGATGCAGATTGTTGGTAGTTGTGCCATAGGAGAGAATGTATCAAAGAAGTCCACCCCATATGTTTGGGCGAATCCCTTTGTTACTAAGAGAGCCTTATGTCTTAAACTAGAGGTATTTGGATTCTTATGCCTTGAAATAGAGCCATTTGGATTGCACTTCAAGGTAAAAACCTAGCAGCAACCAACTAGATGAGCACTTGGTGGCAAAGTAGTAAGCTCTCATGTCCTTCTGGAGTGAAGAGCAGTCATTTCATCCTCTATGGCTTTTCGTCATTTCGAATTAAGCATAGCTTATCGGTATGTAGAGGGAATCATCGAGTTAGACGAAGCAGAGGTGAAGAGCGCAAAAGACCTCCCTAGATTATCATTGGGAACAACACTAACAATGTGGTAACAGGCACAAAAGCATGGAGCCTTTCGAATAGCAATCAAAAGATTCACGTTGTCATCCTTGTGAGTAGTGGGACCTACATGCTCCTTAGTAGGAGTAACACTAGTAGAACCTGTAGGGATATCACTAGAAAGAGTAGCGTTAGTGCCATCAACATGTACCTCATCCGAGGAGGATGGTGGCAGGGAAGAAGGGTGGGTGTGCTGCCTGTAGGTAATTGGTAATCTATAAGCTAGTAGAGGCTAAAGATATTGTTTCTTGTCACTATAATAACTGTCCCCAACAAGAATAGGACTAACAAGTATCTGCTTGAGTGGAACAAGAGGTATAGGCATATGTGCATGCTTATCTCCAAGAGTCATCTGATGCCCAGTTGCAGAAAAGTAAGGGACAACCTCATGAAAATGACATCTGCGCTGACATAGTGTCTCCTGCTCAATAGATCATAGCACTTGTATCCTTTTTGGGTTAGGGTACTACTGTAATCCAAAAAGACACTTTACGACCCTTGGTGCAAACTTATCTCATCCTGGTCCAAGCACATGTACAAAAGCCACACAACCAAATATCCTTGGAGGTACAAGAAACAACTCCCTCTGAGGATGAAGAACCTGCCATGGTATTTGTTCATGAATAGCTGAATTAGGCATTCGATTAATCAAATAATATGCTGTCAACACTGGATCACTCCAATATAATGATGCAAATTATGATGAATCAACAATGTCGTAGCAATGTCCAAAATGTGACGATGATTTCTCTTCGCAACCTCATTTTGCTATGACATATGGGTGTAGGAGGTGTGATGCATAATCCCATGAGATTTATAGAACACATTCAACCTGTTAGTATAGAACTCAAAAGCATTGTCAGAGCACACAATCTTAAACATCTTAGAATACTGGGTCTTTATTTGTATAACAAAATCCTCAATAATTCCACCATCAGACTTATTCTTAAGCAAAACTAATTATGATAGCCTAGAAAAATCATCCACCACAACCAAGTAGAAACGATGACCTAGTTTATTAGGGGTTCGACTCGGACCCCACACATTCATATGTAATAAATTAAAACAAGTTGCAGAACTAAAATTGGAACTGGTTGGATAAGAAGAGCAATGATGTTTTCCAAGCTGGCAAGCATTGTAGAATAACTCGGTGGCTGGAGAGATATCTGGTATGATACATCTGAGCTTGTCCAGTGCAGGGTGACCAAGTCGTTGGTGCTACTGTAGAGCTGTACTAGCACTAAAGGCCACTGCCTCCTGACACAAAGTAGCAAATGGCATCTGGACTAGGTGATACACACCCCCTTCCTTACGTCTGCCTCTAATTGCCCTCTTGGTAAGCTTGTCTTGAAATGTGCATTGGACATCATAAAAAATGGCATGACATTTCAGATCCTTAGTAATCCTATTAACAGATAAACGACTAATAGGAAAGTCAGGAACAAATAGAACATATGGTAATCTCAAATTGGGGGTGACCACCACCTCCCCTTTCCCATTAATCCTAGAATGTCGGCCATCTGTCACTTGCACAGTCCTACCAGGGGCGACAGACTAAATTCTTTGGAAGTAGGAAGAGTCACCACTAAGTGCCTTGACACACCTGAGTCAACCAGCCATGTGCCATCACTAGACTTGTGCTGCAAACTCCAGGCAAGATCTTATACCTGAGGAAGATGCAAGGTAGCAATATTAAAAGAAGATGCTCCAGGCTCCTCAGTAAGCTGTGCAAGACGTTGAACAACTACATCGTACTCTGCACATGTGACCATATCTAATTGCTCCTCAGAAGTAGTAGCCTGATTGGCCATAGGGGGTTGTCAATGCTTGGCAAATGAGGTAGGCTCTACATGACCAACCTTGCAATAGAAGGTGTAAGTGGTTTGGGGTTGGCCTTTTTGCCCCTACCATGCCCTCTACCACATGTAGAGAGGATACACCATGTCCACCAATAGTAGCAAGTGTGGTAGTCTATCCAGTCATATCAGTAGGTGTCCTAACAACAATCCTACTCAGCCTGCTATAAGTCTCCTCTAGGGACGGAAGCTCAGACAATGCCAAAATATGTGAACGAGCACCTTCATACTCAGGACTAAGGACATCAAGGAACTGCAGAACAACATACTCTCTGCGATACTCCTTCTGAGTAGAGCAGGTACATACATGCCTACAAGCATTATACTTCTCAAGATGACCCTTTAGAGAAGTATAGTACTGAGAAATAGACTACCAATATCATGGTGTATCTAGAACAACTTGCTATAATTCTTCTTAGGGAATACATGTCATGAAGAATGTCCCACATCTCTTTAGTAGTCTTGTAATGCGTGATATCATTGCCAATCTGAGATATGCACTATTGCATTATCCTTCTTCCATGTAGCATACCTTACCAGTTTGTTGGTGGGCTCGAACTTTAAAAAAAAATGTTCCTTATCATGACCTCCCATGGTCATAAAGAACGTTTGAGACTATCTCGCATAGTTGGTCTCATCTAGCTTGGTAATTGGGGTGAAGAATCGGTTCTTGTAGTTCCCTGCATCACTGGGAATGTTACCTTTGAATCTCTGGGTGAAGCCATTGTGCCTCACAGGGACCAAGCAACCACAAGAAGAGATTTGAAATTATATTTTTAGATATGAAATAACTTCATTGGAGAAATGGTGATCTTCCAATCATTAAATCTAAAACAACAGAGTCCTGAAAAGCAAGAAGAGGATCGCCAATGCCCCTTGGATCAGGCGTAGGCGTGCACTAGGGCATGAGGGAGCCCCCTAATGGCATTGCCCATGGTTCCTAGAACTCTCTCTTGCCAGCATGAGGAAGAACTACCATCAGTGACATTGATGGTTGATGGTGTAGTGGCCTGGGTGGTTGACAGCGACCCTGGGTGGTTACTGCTACCGGCACTGAGGTTGTTGTTGGCTCATGGCTGGTGACGACCTTGGTGGTCGGCGGCGGTGCCTCTAGTGGCTGCTACTGGTGTTGAGAACGAGAGAGAGAGAGGCGAGGTGAGGTGGTTAGGGTTTGGAGGCCTTGTGAGAGTGAGATACTAGAACATAGATCTAGGATCATTGCTCTGATACCAAGTAAGAGAAAATGAGCAATCTTACTAAATAACGAAACCTTATACCTCTTTATATAAAAAGATGTGTGGTAAATAATAGTAGATGTCCAAAATAAAATAAGAAATAATAAAATACTACAACAGTTTACTTGTCTTTTTTTTGAAATGTTTATTCGTTTATAGGGTCATACATGTAATCAAAAGTCCTTCTAGATGCCTATTACACTAATTAGAAATAATGAAGGGATGCCAACAAAGGTTTTGATATCTTCCTTTAAAAATAGATAAACACAAAAATGAAGAGGAAGAGGTTCCCCATCTGTCATGAGTTGGGGACTCCCCAAGTTCCCATGTGACTACTTGGTATTATAGGATGGCTACAACACATGAAAAAGGAAGTGAGGGGGATTGGAGGACAAAGGGGGAGGAAGTGAGAGAGAGAGAAGGGCTGGTGCCAGTGTAAAAGGGCGACAAAGAACGAAACTGAGAAAGAAAGGGGAAGACCGAGGAGGAGGAGAGGTGAAAAAGAAGAAAAGGCTGCCACAGGTAGAAGCTATTTGCTTCTTGGCCTTTACTTCATTTTCTTTTTCATAAAATCAACAGATTGAGTTTGCATTTAGTGTCTCCTTGTATTCTTTTGACACCAACTTTAACTATCCTTTTTTTCTTTCAAACAAAAAAGAAAACCTTTAAGTCCTCTTTTGAGCTCTCGAGGACATCAATTTCTGAGTCATATATGATTTATTTTCTTTGATATGGAGATTCAGTAGTCCATCTTATTATTTTTCCCCCTTGTCCTATCTTATGATTTCTGCACCTACAGAAGCTTCAATGGGATTTGATTCTAATCTTTTATGATCTTTGGGTCTCCCTCTTCTTTGCAAACATTTCTGATTTTTTCTGAGATAGGAGTTTCTTGGCCCTTGGGTTCTATTTGTTCATATTTCCAATTTACGCATATATCTGATTATAAAGTCTTGGGATAAGAAACTGATTGTGTTAAATAGTCTATTTGTGATGTCTTTTTATTTTTTCATATTTGTTAGGGTGTTTGTATTGTTTTTCCGTGGTGCCTCTCTGTATAAAAGCATATAGGGCCTCCAATAATAATCAAGTCATTTCAGTCCTAACATGATATCAAAGTAACGGTCCTAGATTGGTGCTTGGTACCACCACCAAAAATCCTGGCCTCCCAAACACTCCACCGAAACCCCTCCCCTTCTCTTTCTTTGCTCGTTGATGGCGCTACGTGCTTGCCATTGCCATTGCCTGGCCTCCTCGCTACAACAACCTTTCGCTGGCAACATGAAGACCCCTGTAGCACTGCCCTAGTGTTGTTGGAGTTGTTGCAAGCTTTGTGGCTCTTGCTGTAGGGTTAGACCCCATCGTCGTCGCCGCCGTCGTTGCTTCACCTTAGCGAGCGCCCAGCGCCACCTCTAGCTGGCGTAGGTCCTCCTTAGCGTCGCCCCAGCCGATGCAAACCCCCAACATTGCCTTCAGCCAACGCAGCTCTTCAGTGCTGCCCTTAACCGATGCTGCCTCCTCCCCAAGTTGATGAATTGCAGGGGGTTACTGATTTGACCCTTGTGGGGTTGTTTGTTCGATGATATGATTTCAAATATATGAAGGCCTGATTATCTCTTCCATGTTTCGGTGATTGAACCTACTAATTGAGACTTTATGGAAAACTAAAAGATTGATCTTAGTAACTTGGTGGGGCAAGTGACTACCACGGGCATACATTCTGGTATGCAAGGGACTTTGATCAAGTTGGATGACAACTTTATGTTATGGTTGACTTCTTTTGCTTAATTTGTAGGTTCATATTGGAAGAGATATTTATTGATTACGAATGTACCTGCTGTGAAGTCTACAGATTGGGAGGTGGACAACGATTGGGTTGCCACTTGCATGCTAAATAGCATGAAGGAGAATATAGCCAAGTAGGTCATGTTGTATTCCTCAGCAAAGAAGATGTGAGAGGTTTTGCACGAGATACATTCCCTTGAGAGTAATATTGGATGCTTGTATTGGGTTTTGGAGGATCTGCATACCTTAAAAAAGGGAACTGTCACTGGCTGATTTTTATGGTTCCATGAAGAATCTCTGGGATGAACAAGATCTTCTCCAACCTGTATCTTCTAATGTGGCTGTTATGACTAAGCTACTTAAGGCTATACGATCTACTCAGATGCTTGCTGTACTTGGGCCTGAGTATAAGGTTGTCAAGGATCATGTTATGACACTAGACTACCTTAGCGCAGATCTATGCTAGGTTATCGTGCCTGGAGACTACTGAGCCTGTTCCGCCTGTAGAGTCTTTTTCCATGGTCTCTTTTGGTCGTGGTAGAGGTAGTTCAGGTGGCAGGGGGAGATGATGTGGGGTCAAAGGAGGTGGCCATGGATGAGGATGTTCATGATTGTTTTGTGAGCACTGTCACAAGACTAATCACACCGTTGATCGATGTTGGTTTAAGCATGGCTATCTTTTAAGCCATTAGGTGAATCAGGTGCTTACAATATTTCTGATAGTTAGGGAGTAGAGGATGATCAATAAAGCTCACATGTTATGATTTCTAGAGAGGAGTATAAGAGGTTGGTGGCATTTCACTTTGCTTCACCTGCTACTGGGGCTTCTATTAGTTAGTCGACAGGTACTGCTTTTGTTTGTGGGGCTCATGCTCCACTTGGTTGGTAGATTCATGTGCTTCTTATATTATGAGAGATAATACATTGTTTTCTTCTCTTAGATCTCTTGATAATCCTTTACATATCAAAGTAGCAGATGGTGCCCTGGCACCTATGACTGGTCTTGGTGGTGTTTCTCTCTCTCCATTTACAGTTATCTGATGTTATGTATGCTCCTAAATTCGTATTGAATTTTATGTCAATTAGTCAGATTACAAGAGCATTGAAATGTTGGGTAGTTTTCCATGATTCGTGCTTTGCCACCTTCACCTAACTTCTGATCATGTTGTTACTGTTGGTGCTACATCCTCTTCAGTGGCACTTTCGTTGAGGTCATCCTAATATTCCTGCTCTCCGTCGTCTATTTTTTGACTTATAGTTTCTTTTCAGTGTGAGGCTTGCCAACTAAGCAAGCATCATAGAATTTCCTTTCCTAGTTCTAATTAAAAATCTGAGTCTTCGTTTGCTTTAGTTCATGCTAATTTATGGGGCCCATGTCAGGTCAAGAGTATCAGGGGTTTTCGTTATTTTCTTGTTCTTATTGATGACTGTACCGGAGTATCTTGGGTATTTATGCTGAAGGAAAGATCTGAAATCCCTAATGTAATAAAGAAGCTTGTTGTTGAAATAAAGACTTAGTTTTCTCACACCATATGTATGTTCAGGACAAATAATGGTTGAGTTTGTTAATGATGAGTTGCCTCATTTCTTTGCTTCTCTTAGGATTATTTATCATATTTCTTGTGTTCATATGCATGTTCCTTTTCAGTATTGGTCTGATGCAATTCTTATTAATGTTTTTTTGATAAACAGGGTTCCCTCCTGTGTTCTGGATGGGGAAAGTTCCTATTGTTTATTTCCAGACTGTGAGCTTTTTTCTTTACTGCCTAAAGTATTTGGATGTGTCTGTTTTGTTCATTGCTTTAAGGTGGATAAGCTTGCTCGACGGTTGGTTCGTTGTATTTTTTTGGGGTATGCTAGGACCAAAAAGGGTACAAGTGCTATGATTCCAAGGCACATCAGTTTTACATCAGTGCGGATGTTATGTCTTTTGAGGATATTGCCTACTTTACTCCTATTGGCAACTCCTCTCCTACCATTAGTGTGCCTTTACCTGTCCCCTCTGCTCTGCCATCACAACCTTCTGAGCCTACCCATGATACTACTTCTGATGTACCATTTTTTTATCCTCGTACTTATTAGTGCAAGACTATTGATCCTCCACTTGAGGAACCTCTGACGACCATTTTTGCTTAGTTTCTTGTTGATGCTGCAGAGTCTACTGGAGGTCCCTCTTAGCCTCCCACTGAGGTACCAAAGGTAACATAGTTGGATATTCTTGTTGCTCACAGGAAGGGCTAATGTTCTTGTGCTAAGTATTCTATTTCCAACTTTATCACTTGATCATTTGCCTATTCCAGGAAAGCACTTATCTTATGCTGTGAACACTCTATACTAGAAATTCATATAGAGGCCTTTCAGGACCCATCTTAGACCCTAGCTATGGAGGAGGAAATGACAGCTCTTTAGTCTTGCCATGCTTAGGAGCTTGTTGACCTACCCCTAGGTGCGATCGTTTTGGGGTTTGTGATTTAAATGCCATCAGCAAGGCATTTTTTGGGAAAAGCCCATGCTGACACGTTAAAGTTGTCGAAATGCTGGGATATCGTCGGCATGTCGTCAGCATGGTCGACATGCCCGCGAAATCGATGGTCATGCCGATGCTGCTGCTGGTTTTTTTGATTACTTTTATCATTTTTGTCGGCATGCCGTCGACATTTCCACTGTGTGCCCTCTACATGCTCATCTGCATGCCCATAAAAAAACAGGCATTTCCACGGCGTGCCCTCGGTATGCCCACGAAATGTACACTTAGAATTTCATCGGCACAGCGTCAAAATCGGCATTTCGAATCTTGGTGGGGTGTAAGTGGGTGTTTACCTTGAAATGTCGTCCAGATGGATCTGTTGAGCAGTATAAGGCAAGCTTAGGAGCCAAAGGCTATACATAGACCCTCGGTGTTGACTATTTTGAGACATTCTCCCCTTGTGGTATGCCTTAATTCAGTTAGGATGCTTCTCTCTTTGGCTGTCAACAGTGGATGGCCTGTTTTCCATCTTGACATTAAGAATGCTTTTTTTTTTATGGTGATTTGCATTAGGAGGTGTATATGTAGCATGCTCCAGGCTTTAGTACTTAGGGGGAGTGTTAGAAAGTTTGTAGGCTGAAGAAAGCAATTTATGGGTTGAAACAAAGCTCACATGCTTGGTTTGAGAGATTCAATGGGGCGGTTTAGGAGTATGATTTCCAGAGATCCACTGCCGATCATTTCATCTTTACTATGCATGGTGAGAATGAGTCATTTATTTTATTATCTATGTGGATGATATTTTGCCGACAGGAAGTGACAAAGAAGCTATACAGAATGCCAAAGCTATTCTTCATTCCCAGTTTGTTACTAAGGATTTGGGATTTATTAGCTATTTTCGAGGCATTGGGTACAACATGTTGATGGTGGGCTTGTTTTGTCCCAGAGGAAGTATCTGGTTGACATGTTTAAGGATGCAGGGATGCTTAGTTATAAGCTTACATCAGTTCTTATGGATCTTTCTCTACCATTGGCTGATTCAGATAATCCACCTTTATCTGATGTAACCAAGTACTGTGCTATGGTTGGGTAGCTACTCTACTTGACTGTGACATGACTTGATATTGCCTTTTCTATAGGCCGTTTGAGCCAGTTTATGCAATCTCTCAAAGAGATACATTGGGATGGAGTTTGCCAGGTTTTGAGATGCTTGAAGAGGGAACGTGGGAAAGGCCTATCCATTCAGAAGCGTGGACATCTTGATATATGAGGATATTCTAATGTAGATTATGCTGGGACACATGAAGATAAATGCTCCACCATTGGATATTGTATTTATGTTGGTGGAAACCTTGTTACTTGGCGTAGCAAGAAGCAAAATGTCGTCTCACGGTCGTCTGTAGAGGTTGAATATAGGGCAATGGCACATATCACTTATGAGCTATTACGGGTGTGTTGTATTATGCAAGACTTTGGTATTATTGTGCCTGGTTCTATGGCTATGTATTACGATAATAAAGCTGCCACCTTCATTATTAACAATCCTGCATTTCATGAAATGACTAAACATATTGAAGTGGATTGCCACTTCATAAGAGATGCTACATTGGAGGGGAAGATCTCGACACCGTACAATACCATAGAGGAGCATATTGTAGATATTTTCATCAAAGTGCTCTCCAAGACACATGAAATTTTTGTGTTTTAAGTTAAGCATGTTAGATGTCTATGCTTTAGCTTGAGGGGGAGTGTTGAGTGTTAAATAGTCTATTTGTAATGTCTTTTTATTTTTTCATATTTGTAGGGATCAAGGTTTTAAAAAACGCGAGGCAGTTTGCCTTCATCGAGGCGAGGCGTAAGCTTCAGGATTTGCATAAAAAATAAAAAATGATATGATATATAGTTGTTAACTGCTAATAAGGAAATAATAATGTAAATAATACACTTTTATAACATTTTTTTCTCTATCATAAGTTATAACCCCCCAAAATAAATTACAAAATGGTTTATGTAAGCACCATATAGCGTATAACCCCTCCAACCCCTCTCTCAAGCTAGAATCAAGTCTACTTGTCACATGGTATTTGACAGCATGATCCAAGATGCATTAGAGAATGTTGAAGTCCAAATGAGATATTAGTGGAGGTTTCCCCAAGGTCACCTAGTCACCATGATACATATAGAGTTTGAAAATATTGAACATTGGCGAGAAACTGGAACTTTTGGAAGGAGATATAGCAAATAGGCATTCCGCCTGATGTGCTTGATGACTTATAATAGACTCAAAACTTGTCCCCAAATTTTGGTGGACATTTGTAGGAAACCTCGCTCTTTTGAAATAGACCGTCATAAGGCCCCTGTCTGGAAACTCAAATTCTCATTGATGTATGCTAGCTTGGATTTGGTATTTAGGGAGGCAAAACTTGGCTTGGATTTGATATTTAGGGTCATGGCTTGCAGTTTGGCATGAATTTCTTGGTGGACCTGGGTAAAATATTCAACTTGGTCCTCAGTTGTTGCACTTGTTTTACTATGATGGCTGGTAGATATTTTGTTAAGGATTTGCAAAATGGGGAACCTATACATGTGTTCAAAAGGAAATTTTCTAGTTGAACAGTTGGTGGAACTGTTTTATGCAAACTCTACTAGTAGTAGAATTAAATCCCATTGTGTCAATTTTTCCCTTGCAAGACAGTGCAAGACAGTCAATTTGATAAATTCTGTCTTGTTAAATTCTCTCCAAGGAAAACATAACCTGTGAATATTAGTACCCTGACATAAAGTCCTACCTCAGAAGAGATTTCTACAATAAAAAAAGTTCTGGAGATGAAGATCCTTAGTAATAGCCTAAGGCAGCGCCTCAACACTACCTCACCGCCTTGCACCGCCTCAATGCGCCTCGACTAAGTGAGGCGCATGCCTCATGCTTGCAGACCAAGGCTATCGCCTCGAGGCTATTTTGGGCTGCCTCGCCTCAAGGCTTACGCCTCGATTGCCTCGAGGTGCATTCTTTTAAATCATGGTAGGGATGCCTTACTATTTTTCCCTAGTGACTTTCTATATAAAGGAATGTAGGGCCTCCAATAATAACCAAGTCATTTCAGTCCTAACGAAACCCTTCATTTATGTGTCCTAAAGCATATGTGGTGAATTGGATAAAATTTCAGATCAACCTAAATGCATAGGATCAGGTTTTGAATTGTCTTAGGCATTAAGGATGTTGGTGTTTAAGTGGAAAAAAGTAAAAGAAAAATATAACCTAAATGCAAAGGATCAGGTTTTGAATTGTCTTAGGCATTAAGGATTTTGGTGTTTAAGTGGAAAAAGGTAAAAGAAAAATATATAAAACTGTGGATAATAGTGCTCCTTCATGATCTGGAAGGTACTGTTCACGATATCAACACTATAGACTTGGAAAATTTTCTAAGTGATATGTATTCGGTTAGTGTGGTAATCAATTAGATTTTGGGTTGGGAATGAGACCCAAAACCTTAGATTGGGAAGTACGAGGAATCCTATTCTGTCTAGATTGGTGGTCAGGGTAACGCGTTACAGATCTAACCAGAATTTTCATATAAAATATCAAAAGTAATGTCGGGTTGATTGTATTAGAGACCAATAATGTTTTCAATTCTGTTGGTGGCATATCAGCTATATTTTGTCTATGGCTATAGGTAAATTCAGAACTTATGGGGAGATGTTTGACCTAATCTTGAATCAGAAGAGTCTTACACCATTAAGCTAGATTAAACACTTATGAGCAACCTTTTGGAATAAAAGAATCAAAGGTAGATTGGAGGATGGAGGAGCAATCCTTTCACGGGGTTATTGCCTTACCTCTCCACAGAGGCAATGGTGATAAGAAAGGTTGGAAGGTGGTGTGAAGCAGGAGGACAAGGCCTCAGTGATCCTTGAAGCCCAAAGTGGTGTGTTATTGATGCCTTGCTCATGGTCATTTAGCGAAGAATTATGCCACTAACTTGGTTGGCTGGGCTTGTTGAGCAAGGGTCATAAGGCCAATTGCTATGCCAAGAGGGGCTAGATTTGCTCCTTGGCCGTGAAGATCCATGTCGTGTCATTTGTCAAAGATAGAGCTTCAAACATCTTTGGTTGGCAGGCAGAGGTCCTTCACCTCCATTTCACCCTTGTGCCGACTATCTCTTCCAAGTTCTTGTAGTGCGATGAGGTTGTTGGGCTTGTGGTTTGTTGAATCTCAAAAAGATGCATTAACCTTCAAATGAAACCTTAGCCCTCTTTTATATAAAAGGGAGATGGGTAAATTATATAAGTACCCCCTAGTGATAAAAGAATTACAAATACCCCCTTACAACTCAACACTCCCTCTCAAGTTGTGGCATATATGTCAATGAGGCCCAACTTGTTGCTTATAAAATCATGGTGCTTCTTCTTTAGAGGCTTGGTGAGAATGTCAGCAATTTGTAGCTCAGAAGATATATAAGGGGCAGTTATATATTAATAAACAAAGGATATCATAGGAACAGGGGTATCAACTGTCACCCTAAATCTCGTAGGAAACCAACCATCCACATGAGCTCATACGCAGCCTGAGCCATGGACCAGTAGTCTGCCTCAGCACTAGAACAGGCAAACCATACTCTGTTTCTTGCTCCATGAAACAAGATTTCCTCCTAAATAGATAGCAAAACTTGATGTAGATGATCTGTCCTCAATTGACCATGTATAAGTTGCATCTGAATATGCCACAAGATCAAGAGAGCAACTTGTACTATAGTATAAACCTTGCCTTGGGGAGCCTTTCAGGTATCTCAAGATGAGACACACATCATGCTAATGACTGTATCTGGGACTCTACATAAATTGACTGGCGCGACTGACTGCAAAACTGATGTCAGCTTGTGTAATAGTTAGGTATAACAAACGGCCGATTGTATTGCGGTACTTGGTAACGTCCTTAAACAAAGGATCTGTCTCATCAGAGTTATGACCAACAGGTGCCTCTACTGGTATCACAGATGGTTTGGACCCAAGAAGTTTAGCCTCCTCTAGGATTTGTAAAGTATACTGTTTCTGTGGTAATGATAAATCGGCCTCCTGACGAACAATCTTTATCCTCAGAAAATAGCGAAGATGACCTAAATCTTTGGTGACAAAAGTAAACTGAAGAAAGGCTTTCGTTTCTACTATCTTATCAATATCATCACCAATCAAGATCATATCATCAACATAAACGGCCAAGATAACCATTTTCCATGTCCCATCATGCTCGATCCTCCTAACAAATATAGAATGGTCAGTGGTAGGCCTTTGGAATCCCACCTTCTTGATCTCTAGATTGAGCTTCTCGAACTAGGCTTGTGGGCTCTACTTTAGGCTATAAATAGCCTTCCGTAAGCGACAAACCAACTCCCCCTGATTGTCATAACCTGGTAGTTGTCTCATATATACCTCTTCAGCCAAATCACCATATAAGAATGCATTTTTTATATCAAGTTGATGCAAAGGCCACTTCTTAACCACAACAACAGACAAGATAATCCTAATGGAGGTAATACGTGTAACAGGTGAAAGGTCTTAATGTAATCTAGCCCATATGTCTAGGTAAATCCTTTGGCAACAAGTGTGGCCTTATATCTCTTCACTGTCCTATTAGATCTGTATTTGATAGTGTACACCCATCTGCAACCAACAATCGTGGCATCCTGTGGACATGGAACATGATCCCATGTTTTCCTGGTCTGTAGAGCATGCATCTCCTCGTCCATAGCTACCTTCCACCTCGGATCGTGGAGGGGGCCTGAACAAAATCTCCGGGAACAATTGCAGTGGTAATGGCAGATGCAAACTGTTTGTCCTCCTCTTGAAGATGGGAAACTATAGTGTAACAGGAAATATAATGGAGTATGGTGTCAGGCCTCCTTTGCACAATCTCCTCTCTATTTGACTTACCCCCATTGGAGGGGACAATAAGCTGGGTGGGCTCCTCACCAGCAAAGTCATCTAATGGTGATCTCCTCTGATACACCTATCTCCTATATAGTAGCCTCCATGGATGACCCTTCTTCCGAGAAGTAAGGAATTTTCTTAAAGAAGGTCACATCCGCAGTGACAACATATCTCTTGTGAACTGGATCATAACACCTGTAACCTTTTTGGGTCCTAGAGTACCCAAGAAAAACACATTTCGTGGCACAAGGGACAAACTTATTCTGAATACTATAATTCTGAACAAAGCAGATGCAACTAAAAACTTGTAGAGGTAGTGGAAATATCCTCTTACACTCAGGATGTATAACCTGGTATGGTATCTGACCATGAAGTGCAGAAGAAGGTAATCAATTGATTAGGTAGGGTGTTGACAGATGGCATCTCCACAAAAATGCTTAGGTACCTTCATTTGAGACATCAAGGTCTTGGCAATATCAAGCAGTGTCGCAACTTGCGCTCTGCAACCCCATTCTATTGGGAAGTGTGAGCGCCCGATGTTTGGTGTATGATCTCCCTGGAACGGAAAGCCTCCTATAAATTACTGTGCATAAATTGTACTGCATTATCACTATGAAAGACCTGAACTGTAGTACTGTACTGTGTTTGCACCTCAGACAGAAAATGTTGAACAATGGTAGGAAGCTCACTGCGAGCCTTCATCATCTGTGTCCACCAATAGAGACAACTCTAGACGGTCCCCTATATATCACAATGTACTAGCGAAAATGGCACTAAACTGAAGCCAACATCTCTCTTGCGGTGGCTACTCCTGTGATGCTTCTTTAATTGACAATCTTCACAATCAAGAGCCAAGGACTTAAGTGACTCTGGATACATTTAACGCATCTTCTTCATGGAGGGAAGCCCAAGTCTATGATGCCAGAGCAAGGGATCACGAGAGTTTGACATAGCCCCAGCAAACAATGTAGGTGTGCTTAAGTAATATAGTCCACTTCTCTCTATTCCATTGCCAATTATCTCTCCCTTGGTTTGATCTTGGAAGTAACGGTGTTTCTCATAAAAAAAACACGTCACCCAAGATCTTTGCAAATTCTACTCAGATAGAAGATTCATGGGAAACTCAGGAGCATAATATACCTGCTCTATCTTCCATCCTGGATGTAGCATCTAAACACCCAACTGCTGTAACAAGAGAGGTTGCTCCATTAGCCATAAGTACATCGCGGATTCCTTGTGGAGCCACAGGGTTCTGCAACTGATTCCTGTCTCCAGTAAGATGGATAGAGGCTCTAGAGTCAATCACCTATGCACTCCTGGACCCTTTTTCTTCATCTTAACTTCTTGGGTTGCGCACGCTAACCTAATAGAAACAGAAATTGATTATCTAGAATCAACTTTCTCCAACATGGGTGAGAGAAGACTCATCGCCATCGACAATTATCCTGAGAGAAGGCTTACCACACAAAGAAGACCATGAATAAGCCAAAATAGGGGGCCACCGGTAGTAGCAACCCCTGCCGTCGGTGACCATGGGCATACCAGCCATCGGCAACACCTACAACAACCCCAGTCGGCATCGCCACCGATGGCGGGCTGCCCAGCGGTGACGTTGCCAACGTCGACAGATTGTCGAGCAGGGCTGCTGTTGCTTCCGGTGGTCGCCACCATCGCTGGTGGTGGTGGTGGCGACGTTGATGCCCTTCATCGGATCACCTTCCACGGTGATCCAAACATGATTTTTTTTTTTGAAAAGTAAAAGGGTGGTTATCCAAATGATAACCACCCACATTCAATTCATTCTATCAAAAAAAGTTACACCAGAAATTACAGATTAGCTCTCCAGAACTTCACCTGGGACTGAATGGAGTAGAAAAATTTTTTAACATAGGGTCTTTCACCCCTGAAAATCACCCCATTCCTACCCAGCCACACACCCCATAAGATAGCCAGAACCTTAGCTCGATCCCTCTTGGATCTAAATGAGTTTAGCCCGTCACTTGCATTTCCCTTGCGAAAAGAAAACAAGAAGCTAAGCACATCCCGATGGACAATCTAGTCTATCCTCAACTTCTGCCACACTTGCACTACAAACGGACACTGGAAGAAGAGGTGCTGAATGTCCTCCTCTGCTCCATCACGAAGGGAACAACTCACATCATCCATCTGGGCCCATCTCGATCTCCACTTTTTCGTCATGATCCTCTCCCTCCTCAACAGCCATGCGAAAATTTTCACCTTCAGTAGACATTCCGCCTCCCAGAGGAGTCTATAGTCCCTCATGAGCTCAATGTTCGAGCTGGCCATGCTACAACTCGCTCTACGAAAAACATCCGCCACCGAGAAGTCTCCTTCTTCTTAGGAAAAGGAGTCCTCCCCCTCCTTTGGTTCCCATCCTTCCAACTCCTATAACATCTGGAACTTTGCACACCTCTGATCCGAGAGGCCTTCCCGAAAGGTTGGACACCAGGCCCCAGTCCAACAGTCCCCCACCAAAGCTGATCGATCCACCACTCCCCTAAAGAGCTGGGGGTACCGGGCACTGAGAGGTGACCCGACACCCTGCTAGTCATCCAACCAGAACCTGAAAATGTCACCCTCTCCCAGCGTGGGGGAGAAGAACGTCCGCACCTTCTTCGCCACCTTTGCCAGGCCTCTTAGAAAGAAAGAGGCCCTGAAAGGATACTCTAAGGGTCTCCACGATGCAAACGACTCGTAACAGCACCTCATGGTATCACCAAACAAACCTTTTTCACAGCCCCTAAGTCTGGCAATCCACTTCGTAAGCAGGCTAATATTCACCTTGCCCACTTCCTTGACCCCCAAGCCCCCCTCCTTCACCGGCCTGCACTCCTCCCAGGCCACTAGCCTCACCCCTCTCCTTGCCGCCCCCCTGTTGGACCAGAAGAAGTCTCTCATCAACTTAGAGATCTTCTTCTCAATCTGTCTCGGCATCCTAAAAACGGAGAGAAAATACGAAGGTATAAATGCCAAGTCCACTTTCATGAGCACCAGTCTCCCTCCTCTAGACAAAAGTCTAGATGACAACCCTACCAGCTTACCTTCCATCCTCTCCAGCAAAGGAAGCCAATCCTGCAATCTAAGCCTCCTATCTGACAACGGGAGGCTTAGATATGCCAGTGGTAATGATCCAATCTCTGTCCCAAGCACACTCCCCACCACTTTTGTCTCCTTAGCCATCATGTTCATCGGAGCAATCATGTTCATGGTGATCCAAACATGATGCGGTGGATTTTTTCTGTGGAGTATCGGAGCACTGGTCTAAGACCTCTGCCCTAATACCATGTTGAATCTAAAAAAGATGCATTAACCTTCAAATGAAACCCTTGCCTTCTTTTATACAAAAGAGAACACGGTAAATTATATAAGTACCCCTAGAGATAAAAGAAATTACAAATATCTCCTTATTCCAACTACCCCCTTACAACTCAACATAGTTAATTTCAACTTCATACTCTTTCTTCATTTGGATGTTTGAGGTTATCGAGTAGAGGTTTCATTTCTTTTGTGGTGACACCATTACTCTTCATCACATACCCCTCGGTGGCTCCTTCCTCTTCTCTAGTTTAGGCAATGGCTCCGGATGCTCTTTGCAATCATGGGCAAAGTTTTAAATGCCAATTTTGATGTTGATTTGAGAATTTTGGAAATATCCATGTTGGAGACATGTTAGAAGCATGGTTTTTTTTTTTAACATAGACTTCTCATTAAAGGAAAGAACCCAATACAAGAGATGTGCCCCAGTGGGGAAGAGAGAGACGGAGGGAACTCACCCACGAAGGGGGGAAATACGCCATAGAACGGGGGAACATAGAAAACAAAAAACTAGATAAGAAATAAAGGAGAAAGAAAAAGAAAGCTTCCCAAGATCAAGAACTGGACAACCTCCCGAAGGAGGGTGACCCCACGCTCGTAGGTACGGTAAGGCACTAACGAGACGAATCTCGAAGAAACATGCCAACGAGATCAAATAGATTGACCAAAAAGTTGAAATCGAACTTGGCCGTAAAAGCCCGGGATCACACGTGGTCCCTAATCAAAACAAAGCTACACTAAAAGACAATAAAAAAAGACCTAACTCTACCCACGATGGAAAGAACCACGACAACAACAGATCCAACACAAACCCCACGACCTCGCAATCTTCCCTGCAGCTGCTGCTGAAGGAGAGCACTGGCAAGGAGCTCACGTAGCTGCGCATCCGGCAATGAGGCGAAAGTCGGCGACGAGGTGATCTCGCTCAGCTGACTGCCGAACCGACCAGCCGATGGAGATTCGACCACCGCAGTAGTGCTACCAACGTCGAAGCTAAATGGAGGTGACACTCCCCCCACACATGCTCCAACAACAGCAAATGCGAGTGCTGCAGGCATCCTCCCCACCACGATGATGCCGGAGACGAGGGAGACTGGCCACAGCTGACGCGACGAGAAACACAAGCTCCATGTTCTTTGCATGTCGAGATGCACCTTCGATCTAGGTAGGAGCTCGAGGAAGGGAGAGGGGAGGTTTAGAGGTGCTGGGGGGGGTGACTCCGATTAGCCTGTTTCGACCGATCGGAGCCCCAAGGCTTTGGGTTTCTTTGGTCACATGTAGGAGGGAGCGAGGGTCGAGAGTGGAAAGAGCCGGACAACTCCCCATGTTAGAAGCATGTTGAGGAAATGCTAGAATTTTGACATTGAATTTCAATGACTTCGACATCCAACAATAGGCATTTCGGATGTACGTTGTAGGCATGTCAAGGAAATCTTGAAATTCTAACAAAATTATTATACTTGTATTAAATTCATATAATTGTTTTATTAATACTTGATAAGAAATTAAACATTAATCTTATAAAAAAATTTAAGCATTAAATCCTAAGATCTAATGATCTAACTCTATAAAACATATATATCAAGCAATTATAGAACTAGTCAACCTACCGTAAGCTCATAGCTCTACGGATGTAATCCTTAAGATCCATAATAGTATCGATCAATTTAGAGATTGTACCTTAAACTTAGCTTTAAAAATAAGTAGATATTATTTAACTTTAGAGAAGCTAAAATACCTTAAAGTTCTAATAAATAGGGAGAGAAAACACTTGTTGCCCTAACAAACATGTAATAGTAGTTATGGATAGAAGTGGGTTACTAAGCTCCCTATGTCAACTTTAAAATATAGAAAGTCCAAGAATTGTACATTTTGCCACCCATTTTGTTGAAATTGTCAACATACTATTGGAATTTGGCAAAATATTACATGCATTTTGACATGACATGTTGATATGGTCCCACATTAGAAAAAGGGCATTTCACCGGCATGCCGTGGGCACATGGGCATTCAGAACATTGATCATGTGGAGCAATCCTACTTGATCCAGTTTCGCCTCAATGCTCCACCATGGGGTGTCGCTGGTGACCATGATGGGGTCTCCAGCGGACTAGCTAACCACCTGTGTTGTGTCTGGTTTTCGCTCTTCTTTCATGCCTTTGGTTGCTAGGATGGAGGAGCATGTCTTCGCTGCTGTTGCTTTACACGACTAGACCTCCTTGGCCGACCTACTCAGGTATCGTGAAGACGACCCTAATGCTTCGACTTTGTACTTCGAGGGCTTCTTGCATTAGGATAGCCTGACCTTTGTCACTGACAATGCATGGGAACGTGGCTTGTCGTTGACTCATTGCAGCTATGTCTTGTTTAGTGAAGTGGGTCCTCTTGTGGTTAGACAATGGGTTTCCCCTGTTGCATATGGAACATCTTTTCAAACGAAGTTTCATTCTAGAAATTTATGCCTTAAGCAAATTTTCATTATTTTATTTTTCTGAGTTTATGCAAAGGAACCTTGATATAGGTTTCTAGTATACCCATGGATATTGGATTCAGAGTTTTTCATCCGATGTGTGACAGATGTGCTACTACAGTGATATTTCCGTTAGGCTCAACATTACTACACTTTGGAGGGAAGGCTGCGGTTGAAAATTAGAACAAATTATTTTTGCCCTTATCTCTTAAGCATGAATGTGTTATTTACTAAATTATGTTTGTTCCCTTGGGGTGTATATTAACCTGAGAATTATTTTCTTTAGAAGACTAGTCAGAGGATTCCATGATTCTTCAGTTTGAACTTTTTCAAGTGCAATGTTTGGAAATTAATCTTCATGTTCAAAACTTGACCAAGTAAAATCAAGGGTAATTTCTATTATTTTATTGAAACCGTAGGAAGGATATGCTATTTTATTTTATTTTTTGATGACGAGAAACCCTTTGAAGAGGTAAACCCCTTAGGGCCTGCCATGCGAAGACGGTGTGCTTTTAATCACACGATACAATGCACCGGATGGCGAACCCCAGCAGGCAACACCGCTGTCTTAGCCCTATGCTATTTTATTTGATGATGTCTTTTGAAATTATATTAATGAAATGCAATATAGAGGTAGTTGTTGTTGTTAGTACTACTATTACTACTACTGTCCTTTGTAGGGATGGCTACTGGGGGAGGTGCTAAAATGACCCATCATTTCGTTGGTGACTTAAAGTAAGGTGGTGCTAACATCTGTCTACTTGGGACTCACATATGGTACAAAGTACAGATGTAGGTAATCTGAATTCACACTTCAAAGGAAAAAGTTTGTATGAATAAGACCAAATTGACTTTGCACAGCCTAAAATCAACGACCTAAATGTAGACTGCCCATGGTGGGAACTCCACGCATTAGGCCTTGCTACTGTGTAGCAACTGTTGAATTGTGGACTACATTTCACCTTTGTGGATTGAAATGGGGGAGCCTTGTTAGATTGAGATCAAATGCTCTGAACCCCTCAGCTAGGCTGTGCTCACCTTAGAGGATCCAAGTATAAGATATTGCTACCTTTGAAAGGAAGAACAAACTTGCCTCTGATTCAATATTGTTAACTGCAATAGGAACACTCCCTTTTTTGGTGGAGTTACGTTTACGTTAGAGCTTGTGAAAGTGTAGTTTGGTATATTGGCAGAACTATACATATAGTTACATGAGTATAGGAAATAGGAACAATTAATCATCATAGTGAGACCACCCCAAAACTGATCCTTTTGTGGATTAGGTGTTGGAAGGAGGTTGCGTATGTGTGAGCAGCATGGGAGGAGAGAGAAGGAGCTCAGGATGGAATAACCATTGGCTTGACAGCTTCTACGTTCATAAAATGAAAAGGGAAAGAGAGGTTTGGAAGTGAGGAGTAGACGTGTGTAGGATTCAAGTGCACAACACCTTCCTTCAGTTGTAAGTATAGATGTCTTTGCAATGACAATACGCCTTAATCCTCTAGAAGACCTCAATGTTCGAATTGAATGATTTATGCAGATAATGTTGTGAACTTTGCAAGCATTTGAGTAACAATTGCCACCTAAAGTGGCTTTAGTTTACAAAACTCTATGTATTCCCTTTTTCCTGATTTTTTTGTGCGGTAGCTACCAATAATATCCTTTGAGGCCCATGCTTATTCTGTCATCCTCAATCATAAAATCTTCTCTGACAAGAGTATAACCTTGCTGCTTACTTCTATCTCGTCTATTGTGCCCTCTTCTCCTACCACCTCCACTTTGCGATCGTTGTAGGTTTCCCTGGCTATTTGCATCCATACTCTCATTTTCTCCAGTGATTTGAGGCGTTCTCTTGTCAAATGCCTAAAACATTCACATCATTGTCCACATAAATTATTCCATTCAAGCATTAAAGTCCTATGGAGGAGGCTTTGGACATGAATCTTGTCTCGACAACATCTTCTGGAAAGAAGAATTCTCATGTTAATTTGCGCTTGAGGAGGACATGCATATTTCAACAAATAGCATGTGCATGGCTAAGAGGTAAGGGTTAAAATAATTTATTTGGAATATCAACCCCAACTCTTCCATCCGAAGTGTATAATCCTACAAAGCTTCCCCCTGAGTCACATCATCCTATGCCTAAAAAGAAAATAATATTTTGATACCATGTTTGTCATGCTCCAGGTGATAAACTCCGAATCCAACAACATTCATTTGGGAGTATGACAAAAACCGATATCAAGGCTCTTATACAACACTACCGTCAGACCTAGATGTAAGGCTTACACACATTCTTGCACAAGTTCAGGAAAAAATAAAATTGCAAATTTGTTTAGGGTGCAAATTTCCAGAAAAAGGAAGCCTATTTCGATAAAAAAATATGCTATTCCATACAAGAATTTACAAAAAAGTGCCTTCTAACCTAGCCTTTAAAAGTAGTTTAGATCACAATTAGGAAATTCCTACAAAGTTTATTTTTCCCCGAATCAAAATGAAGTACTGCATTCTATTATGTTGTCCACTCCACTTTCCCACAAAATATTGTTAGCACTAAATCTGTGGTGACAAGTAAGAAGTGCACTTTCTCCTCCATGGTCGTCAGATCAGGCTCCACATGGATCATTGAGGCAGGAATGCAAGATGCCAGGATTCTGTTTCATGGAGGATGGATCCACATCTGTGCATTTCAAGTGACATTTGGACTTGGAATGAAATTACAATGAAATGGCATCAACAAAGTGGCCCAAGAGTTTATATGAGGAGAAATGGATCCAAATATAAAATAATTGATTAGGAGAGATATTATGAACAAGAGAATACCTAAGGAATATTTGCATTCGAGATTTTACTATATTCTCTCCTTTTTCCTTGCAATTGATCTATGTACTTGAGGTGGTTTTGTATTTATAGCTTTGATTTTTCATATATTTGGGACGTATAATATAAAATTTAGTAAGTTGACTAATGATTTAGTATTTTTTAAATAAAAATATCAAGCCGCATACTCATTTGCATACCACATACTAACTGTCTGAATACCGCATACTCTCTATACCACATACCGCATACTCTCTATGCGGTAATCCAACTGACTGAATACCACATAATAACTGTCTGAACCTTGGCATAGAGTTGATGACTCATCAACAGTTGAAATATATAAATTCTACGTCTTGATCTTAAGTATTTAGGTTGATCCAAACTTTTGGCCTATTTGAAGCATACCTGTTCGAAGATAGTAATGATGGTTTCTCATCCGAAGACTTTCTATATTTAGGCTATAGTCAGATTTGCGTAAGTCAATGAAAATATCAATAATAGAACTTAATGGAAGGGCCAAGAAACTCCTATTTTAGAGAAAATCAGAAATATTCGCATGGAATAGAGGGAGACAATAAATTAAAAGATTAGAATGAAATGTCATTTGAGTTTATCTGGGCGTAGAAGAGAAATAATAAAATCAGAAAAGTGGAAAATTTTTTTGTAAGATGGACCACTGAATCTGAGAAGAAAAGGGAGGAAAGAGGCCCTGGTGAACCATCAGTAGAAGTGAAAAAATATAAGCTTTGCTGCCTGACAGTTTTGAGCACTGATCACATGGATGGACATGCCTTGATATTGATGTGAAGGAAGAATCAATTTCTTCCAATGCCTTGTTCCGACTATGGACTAAATGATCATTGCCTGGGTATATCTCATGTTTATGGGCCTCCCTAACTATCTGAGAAGACACTTCAAATTGGAATTGCCAACAAACCTACCCAATGGACTATTGAGCTATAAATTCTATGACATGGAGCAAGATTCTCTAAAAAGCTGATGGTCATGGTTGGCCAAGTGGGCTTAATTAGGGACCTGGGATCTCGACAGGGAATGCAAAGGTGAGGCCGAAAAATGAATCGTGACTTGAAAATAAAAGATGTTCCAAAGAATTCTAGATAGGATTGCTAAAGTTGATGTCAAAAGAATACAAGGAGACAATTGAAACAAACTTACTTTTCGATTTCAAGGGAACAAGAAATGGTAATGTTAAGAAGCAAATAACTCCTACCCTGTACATGCAGCAGCCTCTTTTTGTTCCTTTGTCTCCTTTGTTGTCTCCTTTCCTTCTTCCTTTCTCTGTTCCTCTTCCCTTTATATTGCTAACGGTCTTTCTATCTCTTGGTTCATCTCTCTTTATCTGGTAATCTCTCTCCCTGTTTTATATGTGCCACAGTTCTTCATTCATTTCGTGTTTAGACTCCATTCTTTCTTACTAGGGTGTGGGCCTCTTAAAGGACTTTTACTTACATGTATATCCCTATAAACAAATAAACACATATTTTTATAGTTTTATGTATTGATTTGTTACACCTTTTATTCTTCACAAATTTGATGGCAGGCAATCTACATGTTTCAACATCAATGGTCACAATGGTGCTTTATTACTCTCTTTTTTTTGTTTTTTTTTTATAACCTAGGACTATGGGTGCACTCTATAGCAACCTGGGGGTGGCCCCATCACCCTGGCGCAAGCCCCAGTGGCCGAACTGGGTGGCGCAATTTGCACCACACATCTCCATAAGCCTATGCAAGTATGGGCAAGCCACTGGGTTTCGAACCCGTGCACCCCTTGTAGGGAGGATCTTATGAGGACGGGTGGCACCAACTATGTTACCCAAAACCCCCTTTCATTACTCTTTCTCCTACTCTTAATCTTAAGTGAAAAAATTCTGCACCACCTTTCATATGCAGGCAATGGTGGTTATCTGTTGTCCTCAGAAGCGCTGGGGACAAGAGAAGGGACCCTTCCGCTCCGGTAGGGTTTCCCTTGACAGCTAGGAGGATATCGACGCAGGGCTGGACCTCGATGATGGAGAGGATTGAGGGTCGGCTTTCGGGATGGGTGCCCAAGATGTTATCTAGAGGAGGGTGGTTGGTCCTTCTCAAGGCAGTTTTCTCAGCGATACCAGCTTACTTCTCCTCGATGATCAAAATGCCTTGGAAGGTTGAGGACATGATTATTAGCTATTTGAGAAATTTTTTCTGTACTAACTATGGGGCGGGGGGGGGGGGGGGGGGAGGGGTAGAGATTGGTGGCTTGGAACGAGATTTGTTTGCCGTTTAGGGAGGGGGTTGGGAGTTATGGAAGTGTGGAGGATGAATGATAGCCTTCTGACGAAGTGGATTGACAAGTTGCTTGGGGGGGGGGGGGGGCGCGGGAGGTCTCTTTGGTAGGAAGGATCTTTCATTTTTGCTATGGTAGGCTGGTGAGTTGGGAGCTCTTCACCTCGCCTCCGAGAGGAGCATCTCATTTCTTGAGGGGTTTGTCGCTGGTAGCGCCGAAGGTCTGATCTTTTTTCACCCCAATGCTAGGTTTAGGCGAGGATTTTAGATTCTGGACAGACGATTGGATGGGTACTGGGGCGCTGGCGGAGCGTTTCCCTAGGCTTGCAGCACTGGCGGCTGACAGAGGAGCCCCGGTAGCGGATGTGTGGAGTGGCGCGTGGTGCCCGTCTTTTGTGGGCAATCTATCAGATCAGAGATATAGTGAGATGCAGGTGCTCTTGCAGGATCTCCAGGGTTGGCAGCCCAAAGATGGAATGAACAGATTCGGGTGGGAGGAGGGAGATTTCTCGGTGCGAGATGTGTATAGAAGACTCTGCGGCCCGGCTACAATTGGGAACATCGACTTAGTTAGAGATTGCAGGCAAGTCTGGGAGGCCTCCTGCCCATTGAAGGTCAGAATCTTCGCTTAGCTCCTCAGGAGAGGATGACTGGTGACCAAGACATGGAGAGCTCGCTGGATGCCGGGCGCGGATAGGTCGTGCCCGCTTTGTAGCCGAGCGGAGGAGGATATTGACCATCTTTTCTTCACCTGCCCGTTGGCGATGCGGACATGGGAGCAGATGGGGGACCGGTGGTGGGCGCTTGGTTCCCATGCAGAGTTCTGGTAGTCGTTCAGATGTGGTGGAGTCAACGGGGAGCGTCAAGTGTTTCGGTCGAGGAGAGAACGGGCCAGGCCGTTGGCGATTCTTTGGGCGCTTTGGTTGGGGAGGAATGCAGTGGTTTTGGAGGTAGCACCCCTATGTAGATAATTTTGTTGGGGCTGTGAAGGCTTTTGTGTTGAGTTGGAGTGCTGCTTAATGATGTAAATTTTAACATTTTCTTTTAATGAATTTCTGGGTGGGGTCTAAAAGATCACCACCCTTTTTTCTTTCAAGAAAAAAAATTAACAAAATAAATTTCTTCAAGCCTTGTAATATTCATCACAGCCCACCCATATTCCAAACTTCAGTTCAAACATAGGAACAAACATCACTAAAGTTGAACACTATCACCTTGGTCAAGTATTTCCTTCCATCAACTCTGCTGAAAACTGATAGACGCAGTTATTGAGATCTGAGAAGATGTTAGAGAATACTGAGGTGAATATATTATGCTAAGTTAATGGGTTTAGTGCCTCTAGTTCAATCCTCGTTGCAAATTCATCTCAACAAAAAGGATTGACATCTTCAAAAAAAAAAAAGGATTGACATTCGATTCGGTGGGTCAGAGTGTAGAAATGATCTCTAATTGAAATCTCCTTTCTTGATCAGAGTACATAAGAGAAAGGGATCTTACCTCAATAAGAAATGCATAAATACTAGTGATAAGTAGCATGATTTACAGAAGCCTAGTACACACATATCAGAGGGAGGGAGACAGTTATTTGCTTTTTATCCTGGTAATAGACATTCTTGTTTTCAGCTTTTGCATACTATGAAATTAGGCATCTTGATTCTTGTTATGTAGCAGGTGGCTGGATATACATAAAAATGATTAGCCGTAAGTTTTTAGGTGTTTGGAAATGACTATTTCTTTTTTCTTCATGGTTGTTTCTCATTTATGACATGCATAAATGGTTTATTGTTTTTGTTTTTCTTTTTGATCATCCTCTATTTTTCCCACAAAAAATGAAATTTTCATTGTTTTGTCATTTCAAGTTAGGGTTTCCCCATAACATTTATCTGAATCTATGTTACTCATCCTTGGGGCCAGTTCATAAAATTTCTGCTGTTCAATTATTTGAATGTAGACCCTCTGGGAATCACACCAAGTTTGTCTTGGTTTTGTGCTAATTTAGCTGAAATTGTCCTGTAAAATAGGCACTTTTCATTCTACGATCTCGTTTATGGTTAGCAGCTTTAACTGTATCTTTGTTATTATCTAAGTTTCTTTTGGATTTAATCAGGATCAAAAACCAGAAAGTGGAGGGTTATTGTTAGGAATCTACCTTTTAAGGTTAGTAAAATGATTAGTGTTTTGCTGGTAATTTTGGGTGACTGCTGTGTGTAATGAGCGCTCACATTCCAAATGTGCAGGCTACAGTTGACCAGGTTAAGAAAATTTTTGAAGGTGAAGGTTTTATGTGGGATTTAAACATTCCTCGAAATTCAGAGGGGTAATTGGCTAACATAATGGCTACTCATGCTTAATTTAATTCTTGCAGAAGTCTCTGAATATGCATTGGCTTTTCAGGTCATTGAAGGGATTTGCCTTTGTATCCTTCACTTCTAAGCATGATGCAGAAAAGGTGCTGTTTCCTGTGATCATTTTGCATACTCAATGCATCAAAACTTGTTTCCTGACTATATTTTCTTTTCAATTCAAGGCTATAAAAAATGTAAATGGGCAAATGATTGGTAAACGACAAATTGCAATTGATTGGGCTGTTCCGAAGAAGTTATATGTGGTTTCGTCTAACCCCTCTTCTGGGACTGGTATGAATTTTTCCTTCTGAACTTTTTCTGCTGTTAAGTTCATCATTGTCTTTCAAGTGATTACCACATAATAATTGTGTTTTTGAATTTATCTGAAGTACCAAGGCTAGCATGTAAGGATTAAATTCTCTGCAATTATTCACATTCATAGTGCATTTTAGTATGCCTTTTTTTTTCCCTAAATGGACCTGTGAATGTGTTTGTTTCTATGCAGTGCTCATTTCTGCTAATTTTCCCTTGCTTTCTACTAGTTGCCTTTTCACTTTTGTTCCGTTCATTACTAATTTTCACCGATGTTCAGAAAAATGATATGGGGTATTCGGTCAGATGGGTCAACCCATAGTGATTACTCAATAGGTGGATGAGTACGTGGTTTTGAATTTTTAAATAATTTTAAATTATTATTTTGTACTATTAATTAGAACTTACATGAAATGCATAAGACAAGTAAAAAACAAAACTAACTTACTAAATGCATGATTGATGAATAGCAACCCTCTCAAAGGAAAAAAATAACAATTTATTGATGAATAATCATACTAAATGCATTGACATAGCACAATTGATTGACATAATTATACTAAAAATGGACAGTGATTTCAGCCTATTAAAAATAAAACTTTAACTTGGCATGATTGGTGAATGATGAGAGATGAGCGAGAGGGGGAGCGCGAGAGGGGGAACACGAGGGTGGGAGGGGGATAGGTCTGGTTGGACAGCAGTGAAGGGGAGGTCACAGAGGGGTGTGGAGCCGGTGCGTTGCTTCAAGTGCCTCGGGAGGGGGCACTTCGCGGAGGGCTGTAGGGAGTCGGTGAAGTGTCTGCGGTGTGGAGGTCTCGGACATAGGTAGGCGCGATGCCGTTTCCGAGAGCCTGTCGTTGGGGTTTCTGTGGGGAGGGCGAGGGTGTTGTCACCTCCACCAGAAGGGGTGCCTCTCGTAGAGGTTGAAGTGTCGTGGTCGAAGGAGATCAGGGCCTTGGAGGGGAGTTTGGCGGTGGCTCTGGTCGCAGTGGTGCTGGAAGGGGAGGGGAGGTGGGTTTGGGGGATTTTAGAGGGGCGGTTTCTTCGTTCTTGGGGATCAGAAGGGGTGCCTTTGGAGTTGCGTCTCTCAGGAGTGGCTGCTTGGTGCTGTTGGGGCTCGAACCGGTGATGTTGTGGCACTTGGCATTCAAGGAGATGTCGTGTGGCCAAGGTGTGGTGAGATGGAGGTGGCTGGTGAGGTTGGATGGGCCCGTGGAGGAGCGGCCACCGGTTGGTGCGAGGCAGAGGGTGGTGATTGAGGGGGTCCCTCTCTTCCTCCATACGGTGGAGGTGGTGGCAGCGGTGGTCGCTTCGTTTGTAAGGCTCCGGAGCTGTGAGGGTTTGGGCTTGAGATTGGAGGACTTGTCGAGGTTCGGTGCGTGGGTGGAGATGAGGCTGGGGATGCAGATTGCGGAAAAGGTGATCCTGAGATGGGGGAGCTCCTCCTGGTTGGTTCGGGTCTCGCGAAAGGTTGGGAGACCTCGGTCTTTCGTTGAGGCGGCGGCTGGTGGTGCGACGGCGGAGCATGGCGTCGGAGTTGGCTCGCGGGCGGACTGGGGGCAGGCTGTTTTTGGGAAGGCGAAAGATCGCGGAGATGATTGCGCGACTGTTGCAGTCCCCGCGGCGCGATCGGTGGCAGACGAGTGGGCGGTGGACTCGGATGGAACCGCGGGATTTGCGACGGAAGTATTGAAGGGTTCTGCAGCACTGAAGACGAAGGTCCCCGCTGACGTTGATTGGATTTTAAAGGTGCGTACCATTGGCGGACCTGGGTTGGGCGGACCGGATCTGGAAGCGGGTAAGGATGGTTTCGGAGGGGCCTCTGGGTCGGGCTCCTCTTCCTGCGAGGGTTCGGGTCAGGCACCAAGCGGTTCTGTCCGAAACCATCCTCGCGCGGAAGCGGGTAAGGATGGCAGCGGTAGGATGAGCTTGGAGGAGAGCCCCCGACGCGATCTTTGTCAGGCCGACCGGGTGGCGACGGGCGACGTGGACGGGATGGTGATGTGCTTGCAGAGGTGGAAGCCGAAGAGGCCTCTGTCGCAGCGGCTCACGTACAAGCCGAGGTAGACTTATCGGAGAGGGAGGGCTATGACTGCTCCGATCGGGAGCGAGGTGGGGAGTGACCAACTTTGAAGGAAGGTGGTGGTCGGCGACACTACGCCAACTGGTAGGCGAGGTGGAAGGTCGGCGGAGGATTCTATGGGTGGCGGAGGTGGCGCGGGGTGTGCTGGGTCGGTGACGGTGGCTGGTGGTGGTGCTGATAGCCAGTGAGTGGTTGGGGCTGGAGGGGACGCAGGGACTGAGGGTCCGGCGGAGTTGGGGGTGGCTGAAGAGAAGGTGGTGCGGGTTGGGGAGGTGGTCCCGCTGGTGGGGGAGTAGGTGCAGCAGGGACTTTTGGGTTGGCCTGAGGAGCTGGAGGAAGGGGAGGTTGGTAGGGTGGCTGCGGAGGTGGGTTTCAGGCGCACGATGCAAGGTGGAGTCTCCCAAACTTTTCCATGACTAGGGTCCTCTCATGGAATGTGAGGGGGTTGAATGACCCCTCAAGACGGCAGCGTTGTGTGGTTATATTCAGAGGTGGGGACCTGAGGTTGTGTTTCTTCAGGAGACTTAAGTAGGGGAGATGTGACCAGAGATTGTGGAGGGAGGTGGGGGGGAGTGGCATTGGGGAGTTCTTGGCCCTTGATGCGATTGGAAGAGCGGGTGGGATTGTTGTTGCGTGGAAGGGAGATGCCTTCTCCTTGCTGGACTCAACGGTCGGTTCCCATGTTACGATCAAGTTGCAGAGGCAATGAGACAACCTCTGCATGCTCTTCTCCTCGGTCTGTGGTCCGACAGATAGTATGAGGAGACAAGCTTTGTGGGAGGAATTAGGTCAAGTCGTGGCGGTACATCAGGGGACCTTGTGGTTGATTGGAGGTGATTTTAATGTCAATTTGCTGGCGGAGGATAGACTGGATGGCTGTGGGGGGTGGACCATGGCTCTGAGACCTTTGCGGGTTTTGTTGCTACACAAGGGCTGGTTGACATGCCGCCCTCTTCTTGCCACTTCACCTGGAGGAGCTCTAGTGGGCAGCGGTCTCGGATTGATAGATTTTTCGTCTCGATAGCGATGGCAGAGGCTTTCCCCGTGGCAGAGGTTAGACCTCTCCCTTGCTTTGGGTGACGAACTGGAGGCATAGAACGTATTTTAAGTTTGACAGAGCTTGGCTCTTAGAAGAGGGATTCAGGAGGCTGGTGGAAGAGAGATGGAGATATACTCACATGGAGGGCTCGGCAGTTGCTAAATTGGAAGCTAAACTGAGAGATTTGAGGTCCTTCCTTAAGGTCCTTAAGAAGCAAATTAAAGAGGAGCGTGGGAAGAGGAGAAAAGTTCTCAGTGAGATTGCAAGGCTGGACTTGGCTGAGGATGTTTGCCTCCTATTCGAAATGAACAGGGTGAATAGAGCAAAGTGCTTGTAGGTGGTACAAGAGGAAGATCGGAAGGTGGAAGTGGAGTAGAAGGTGAGATCCAGGCAGAGGTGGCTCAGGGAGGGCGATTCTAACACTCGATATTTTCATATGGTGGCATTCGGGAGGAGGAACTGGATCGATAGACTGGTGGTGGAAGGTGATGTAAACACATTTACACTACTTAAAATATCTATTTATGCATGTTCTTAAGCATAGGATTGCATTTCATGATATAAATATTACATTACATGCATTATCTTGCATTTAGAATAGTTTGAATAAAATGGAACTTAATTGTCTCCATTTATGTGCTCGGACAGGGCAAATATTTTATCAGGGCCTCAGATCAAAGATCCAACCGTATGGATGTGATCAGGGCGACAATTGGAGTTCAACGACTCCAAAATCGTCCTAATCAGGCATCTGTAGCATCAGATAGAGACCGGGGAACCCTAGAAGATCAAGGGCCAAGATGGTGTAAATCTACACTTCAGATGACAAATCTAACCGTACGGATGAATTCGGATCGACGATCGCAGCCTAACGACACAAAAATCGAGTCAATCCGACATCCGTGGCACCATCTACAACTTCTAGAAGATGGACAGCCAAGATGGCGCCACGTGGCGCCATCTCGGCCGCCCAAACGGCTGCACGCAATCTCAGCAGTCTCCGCATCCGCCTTTCCTCGCCATTGGATTAAGATCCAACGGCTGCGACCGCGCCCGCGCTGAAGTCAGGCGCTCGACACAAACGCGACCCCAGCGCGTTGGTCGAGCGCTCTAACGTGAAGTAGGGATGCGCGTTCGAGCCTCTCCACACAGAAATTGGAGCGGTGGCGCGCCTTCGATCGACCGCACGATCGCGATCCAACGGCCGCGCGAGCTCAATCAGGACGACGCGCGATTGGACGCCCGCACGTAACGCGCGATCTCACGCGCAGGCGGGCAGGCGGCAGCGGTGAAGGCGCGATTTTAAGCCGTCCGATCTCGCGATCGGACGGCTGAAAATCAATGGACGTGCGCGGGCATTGCACGTGCAAGCAGCCGAGGAGGCGCGCGCGAGCCGCCCACGTCGCCCACGAAGGGAGCTTCAGTGACGGATTTATCCGTCACTAAAGACCCCTTATTTATTATTTTGAAGATGTAATGTCCATTTTGCCTCCACTCTTTGCAACTATAAAAGGAGACCCCTTCCATACGAAATTCCCATCCCTTCCTTCTCCTCTCTACCCCTCCAAAGCTCAAGAGAAGCTTGTCCCACACCCGGGTTGCTTCTCGCGAGATAAAGTCCAATTTTCGTTCCCCTTCGGAAGTGGATCTCGCGACGATGACGGCGTGCTGCTTCGTTCCCGTTCTTCTGCTTCGTCCTCCTTCGTCCTGCTTCGTTCTCCTTCGTCCAGGCGTCGTCTCGTCCGGCTCGTCCTCCAAGCAACCGTCGAGGAGGATTTCTCTCTCCCTATTCTTTTTACCGCTTTCTAGTATAGATTTATTGCTTTCTAGATTAATCTACTCGTCATCCAAGCGACCGTCGAGGACATTTCTCCCTCTATTCTTTTAATGCTTTCTAAAGTAAATTTATCGCTTTCTAGAGTAATTGTTTTATGCTTTCTAGTTGTAATGAACAATATCTTCAATGCAAAAATTCCTTGTTTATTCTACATCTCATTTTGATTTCTCTGTGTAATATTCTCTCTCTTACTCTCTCTTCTATTTATTGTAAATAATTAGATAGTTCTAAATTGAATTATTTCGTGACAAATAAAAAGAAACGCATAGTTTTTAAATCAAACGTCCGCCTCCTTGTGTTCGACCCGGAATTTTTTTTGGTATAAATTTTTATTTGTTGAACACGAATTCTTCGCTTTCGAACTACAACGACAGGTTTTCCAAAATCGAACACGTTAGCGTAGCATTCGCAAGCGTTCAACATTTTGGTGCCGTTGCCGGGGAGGCAACGATCTTTGATTTCTCTTCGCGTTTTGTAACTTACAAATCATTTACCTCACTTTTCTCCTTTCTTATTGTAATTGCAGGTACTCTTTTGAGGCAAGTAAAAGCGGTAGATTGGAGTAAAGTGCTGTGGAAGGTTTTGTAAGTTATCCCCCATTCTTTCCCCCTCCATAGATTTCATTCGCCACATTGAATCCAAATTCCAATTAACCTAGGTGTTTGCATAAATCCTAGGAATAGTTTGGTTGTTTGGATTCTCACTCACATTCATTCTACCTTCATTTATATAAATAAAATAAAATAAAAAGATAATTTCGTGAGGCAATTTTCAACAAATACACAATGTACACCCACATTTAAAGGCACTTAACCGAATTGATTTGTTTCTACTCAACCGGGTTCTGATCTGTGGAACCGGTACACATAAAGCAACACATAAAAGAGTAGAAATCATTCTAAGTTAACCATCTTTGTGTGCCTAACTCAATGGTGCATTTGTAACCAATTGTTTGAGTTGTTTGGGCCACACCACTTCAAATAAAATCAACTCATCAAGTAGCTGCCAATTAGGTTCAACTCTTAGGGATTTGCTAGGCACTCATTCTTTTTAAGCTTTAAAGGAAAACATCTTCACCCGTGCTTGCAAAACCTGGTGTGCTAATGAAACTTGATTGAAAATACCTAAAGTTGAATCCTAAAAGCTACTAAGTAAGATTTGAATCTTAAAATTCACCACATCAAAAACAATCTTGCTTGAAAACCACTGGTTGTGCACTCACACACGAATCAATCAATCATTAAGGGCACAACCCATTTAAAGGGCCCATCACATTCCAAAGCACTTTCAAACCTAGCCTTAAATAAAACTGAGTAGACGTTGGCCTTAAGGATTGGACTCTCTTCAGAAACCAGAACGAGATTATTTTCGATTAGCCTGTTTCTACTGTTCAATCTGATGTCTAAGCTAGGGGAGTAGAGTCAAACGATTGCAGCTGGGGGGTACACTAGGAATCGGAGGCGCAAGCCGAAGGAAGAACCTTCTCTCCAGTCCCTCCTTCTAACTGGTTGGATTGAACAGACGGAAGCAGATCAAATCGTTCCTTTATCTCAAAATGGATTTTGAGAGTCTGTAGGTCTTTAGGCTAACCTATTTAAGGACAGGTTTGATTGTTTGTATTATAGGGCACGTTTCTTCCTCCCGTGTCTCATGAATTCTTCCACATATTTCACGCATTCCTGCTCTTTCCCTCCTGTTGTAAATTATCCTCAACATGACGATTATCCCAACTCGTATTGTAATCAACCATCAGTTAGTTGGGATAATTCGGATTGGGGATACAATTCCGGACCCCCGTGTTTAGGGTCTAACCCTGAACACTTTGATTCTGATTTTTATCCTTCTCAGAGCTACATCGATTATAGATCGTCTTCCTTTCATGAACGGCATAATACGATCTACAAATAAGAATGATACACCAATCCTTACCCATCCTCTGATTTCACTACCTTTAGGTCATCACCATCTTTTCAACAATCTGAAATGACCTATTATCAAGAAGGGTATAACGAATCTCAATTCGTTAATTCCCCTGCACTGATCCCAAACCCACCCAACCCTGAACCAACTCATTTGGTTCAGGTTAACCAGGTTCAAGATAAGGTTCTGGCTAACTTGAGGAATATCATTCAATCTTTAGAAGTTCAGCCAATACCTTGCATTGAGAGATTGGAGCCCCTGATTGAAATGATTGATGATTTAAACAAGTCTTTGTTGGATTGGCTCCAAGATGTTAAGGATAAGAACCCGGGTGAGTTTCTACTTGGGAAATTAACGAAATTGAGGATGAGATTCGTGGTTGCTTTGATTCAATCTTGGAATAATTCCCAGGATGAACCCCCTTCAGGAAAGCCAATGACAGAACCCGCTCAGGCACCTGTTGGGGGGACACGTATTACGAGGCTGACCAGATTGAATTAAAACAACCAATTAAGGATGATCTGATTTCTTCACCTGAGATCTCTGAGCCGGGTTACGAGGAAACGTCTCCTTGGAACAGAAAGTGACAACTGATTTTGGGACATACATTGATACGGATCCTGATGGTGAAGATTTAAGTTGCTAAGTCTCACGCGAGTTTTCTGAACACGATTTCTGTGAAACGATTGTGCCTGAGGAATCTGATAGATCATTTGATAGCCCAATAACTGAGGAAACTGATCTTATTAGGGCACACATTATGGATCCAGAATCGCATTTTCTGGAGGAATCAATCCAATGCCCTGATTATCAGTTACACCTTGTTGAGCTTATTGATGATTCTAATTCTGAGATAATTAGACCCAAGTCAATTTTGATTTTGTCACATCATTTAGACTTGGAGATTTCAGACGGGGTGATGAATATACAAGAAGTCCTGGAATTTGATAAGCTGAATGAGGAGAATAAGAGCTGGGAAGTTCTGATTTGGGAAGTCAATTTTGGAGGAAATAGAAGATTGAGTCGAAGGGTTCTTTTTAAGCTGAAACCATCAAATCAGAACCCTTACGACATTTATTTCGAGGATGTTCAACCCAAGCACACATTCAAAGATTATCCTTTTGAGCTGCAATTCTCTGTAACCCGACTTTTTGGTCTTGGGTTGCATCCTCATAAATCGTAGGCCCGACCCCGCTTGCATTCTGATTTTAGGTTTTGGGTAATTTTTATCCATAATCTAAGATATTCTCGATTATGGGGTGTTCTGGTCCACATCTATGGACCTTTACTGACAGGTCAGAGGATTCTTCTGTTCATTCTGATTCTGACCTGCACTTGTGATTTCTTCATTTCTTTTCTTTGTATAGTGTGCCTAGCTGAATGCACTAAACTCAGCACTTATACAGTTCTTTTTCGTTTTCATCTTGGAGCGGACCTGATATTCACGCAATTCAGGTGCTTTCTACGCTTTTCCACTATGTTTTATGTCTTTTTAATACAATGAGAACATTGCATTAGATAGACATGGGGGGGTGGATATTCATCTCTGAATTCATTCGTCAGCTCCGTAGATTTGTTTATTTTCTTTTATAAAAAAAAATTCGGAATTAGGAAAGAGAGTTTGGGTTTAAGAAAATTTTCAATCTTAGGAAATACTACATTATGATTTGAACACAAAGACCCTTCAGGTCTTTGGACTTAATTAGCCTGTGTATCCACTAAAATGTGGATTTATTTTTGAGTCATCGCCACCTTAATTCTATTATAATTGGAGTAAATAAGTTTGGGTGATAAGTACACGACTTATCAACCCGCCCTCTGATTTGAGGAAATTTTGAGTCTTAAGCATCTACACACTTTCTTTGCACTGACTCGTTCGACGATTTTAACGGAAATTGGGTAGCTAATGAACTTTCTAGGGTGATATGGCTGACAAGTTATCGTGGGTAACAACTCATAGGTAGGTTATTCAGAGCCCAGTCACTGGACCTTTCTCTTTTTCCTGCCATTAGGTAAATCTTATACCAGGGAAGCCACCTATTTAAAAAACAAAAGCAAAAAGAAAGGGAGAAAAGAACAAAAAGAAATAAGCCACACTTCGCCGCACGAGTATGGCTGGCAAGTTGTCGGTGGTAATAGCTCATCGACCGGTTGTCCAAAACCTAGCTCAGAAAATGCACTAAAAAGATTCCTAAAACACTTAGGAAGAAGCAGAGAAGTAGAATAAACCGGGGAGATATACACTGGATTCACCCTTGTGTTGACCCCGTTAAAAAATAAAAGTAGGGAGAAAGCTACCGGTTGTAAAGATACACCTTTAGGCAGAAGTCTTTTTGAGGTCACCTAGAGGCGTAGAAATCCGAAGTCCGTTCTAATTGCCGGTTAACGAGTCTATCACAATCACAAAAAGATGCTTAAAACTTAGGGTTCTCATCAAATCTTGGATGAGTTGAATGGCCGTAGAAAGTTACTCTTAAACCCTAAAATTTGAAAAAAAAAAAAAAATTAGAAAAGAGAAAAGAGAAAAAAAATTTTCTTTTAATAAGGCGAGGGCGTGATGCGGCCTGCATTTTTGCTGATACCCTGGTACTGTTGTGTCTTTGAAAGTTCAGTTCCTAAGTAAACAATTTCTTAATGATTGAAAAATAACTAAAGTCCAAATAATCTAACCTAATTCTTTTATAAATAGTATATAGTTTTTGCTACGGACTAGCAAAAGATACGCATGGGGGTATGATGTAAACACATTTACACTACTTAAAATGTCTATTTATGCATGTTCTTAAGCATAGGATTGCATTTCATGATATAAATATTGCATTACATGCATCATTTTGCATTTAGAATAGTTTGAATAAAATGGAGGTTAATTGTCTCCTTTTATGTGCTCGGACAGGGCAAATATTTTATCAGGGCCTCGAATCAAAGATCCAACCGTATGGATGTGATCATGGTGACGATTGGAGTTCAACGACTCCAAGATCGCCCTAATCAGGCATCTGTAGCATCAGATAGAGACCGGGGAACCCTAGAAGATCAAGGGCCAAGATGGTGTAAATCCACACTTCAGATGACAAATCTGACCGTACGGATGAATTCGGATCGACGATCGCAGCCTAACGACACAAAAATCGAGTCAATCCGACATCCGTGGCACCATCTACAACTTCTAGAAGATGGACGGCCAAGATGGCGCCACGTGGTGCCATCTCGGCCGCCCAAACGGCTGCACGCAATCTCAGCAGTCTCCGCATCCGCCTTTCCCCGCCGTTGGATTAAGATCCAACGGCTGCGACCGCGCCCGCGCTGAAGTCAGGCTCTCGACACAAACGCGACCCCAGCGCGTTGGTCGAGCGCTCTAACGCGAAGCAGGGACGCGCGTTCGAGCCTCGCCACGCAGAAATTGGAGCGGTGGCGCGCCTTCGATCGATCGGACGATCGCGATCCAACGGCCGTGCGAGCTCAATCAGGACGACGCGCGATTGGACGCCCGCACGTAACGCGCAGGCGGGCAGGCGGCAGCGGTGAAGGCGCGATTTTAAGCCGTCCGATCTCGCGATCGGACGGCTGAAAATCAATGGACGTGCGCGAGCGTTGCGCGCGCGAGCAGCCGAGGAGGCGCGTGCGAGCCGCCCACGTCGCCCACGAAGGGAGCTTCAGTGACGGATTTATCCGTCACTAAAGACCCCTTATTTATTATTTTGAAGATGTAATGTTCATTTTGCCTCCACTCTTTGCAACTATAAAAGGAGACCCCCTCCATACGAAATTCTCATCCCTTCCTTCTCCTCTCTACCCCTCCAAAGCTCAAGAGAAGCTTGTCCCACACCCGGGTTGCTTATCGCGAGATAAAGTCAAATTTTCGTTCCCCTTTGGAAGTGGATCCCGCGACGACGATGGCGTGCTGCTTCGTTCCCGTTCTTCTGCTTCGTCCTCCTTCGTCCTGCTTCGTTCTCCTTCGTTCAGGCGTCGTCCCGTCCGGCTCGTCCTCCAAGCAACCGTCGAGGAGGATTTCTCTCTCCCTATTCTTTTTACCGCTTTCTAGTATAGATTTATTGCTTTCTAGATTAATCTACTCGTCCTCCAAGCGACCGTCGAGAATGACATTTCTCCCTCCATTCTTTTAATGCTTTCTAAAGTAAATTTATCGCTTTCTAGAGTAATTGTTTTATGCTTTCTAGTTGTAATAAACAATCTCTTCAATGCAAAAATTCCTTGTTTATTCTACATCTCATTTTGATTTCTCTAGATGTAATATTCTCTCTCTCTTACTCTCTCTTCTATTTATTGTAAATAATTAGATAGTTCTAAATTGAGTTATTTTGTGACAAATAAAAAGAAACGCGTAGTTTTTAAATCAAACGTCCGCCTCCTTGTGTTCGACCCGGAATTCTTTTTGGTATAAATTTTTATTTGTTGAACACGAATTCTTCGCTTTCGAACTACAACGACAGGTTTTCCAAAACCGAACACGTTAGCGTAGCGTTCGCAAGCGTTCAACATTTTGGCGCCGTTGCCGGGAAGGCAACGATCTTTGATTTCTCTTCGCGTTTTGTAACTTACAAATCATTTACCTCACTTTTCTCCTTTTTTATTGTAATTTTAGGTACTCTTTTGAGGCAAGCAAAAGCGGTAGATTGGAGTAAAGTGCTGTGGAAGGTTTTGTAAGTTAGCCCCCATTCTTTCCCCCTCCATAGATTTCGTTCGCCACATTGAATCCAAATTCCAATTAACCTAGGTGTTTGCATAAATCCTAGGAATAGTTTGGTTGTTTGGATTCTCACTCACATTCATTCTACCTTCATTTATATAAATAAAATAAAATAAAAAGATAATTTCGTGAGGTAATTTTCAACAAATACACAATGTACACCCACATTTAAAGGCACTTAACCGAATTGATTTGTTTCTACTCAACCGGGTTCTGATCTGTGGAACCGGTACACATAAAGCAACACATAAAAGAGTAGAAATCATTCTAAGTTAATCATCTTTGTGTGCCTAACTCAGTGGTGCATTTGTAACCAATTGTTTGAGTTGTTTCCGATGCTTTTTATTATAGCGACAGATGCACTTGCGAGGGCGGCTAAGAAATCTTGTGAGAGGAACTTGGTGAGGGGTTTCTCCTTGGGAGATGGGACAAGCATCCCATTGCTGCAGTATGCATATGATACGATTTTCTTTATAGAAGGCGGGGAGGTGGAAGGCAGGAGGATGCAGATTTTACTTCTTTTGTTTGGTGAGGCTTCAGGTCTGCAGATTAACCTACCCAAATCAGGTTTTGTCCCTTTTAATTTGACGGAGGTGGAGGCGAGGGAGTGCAGCACGGGTCTTGGCACAGAGCAGGTGAAGCTACCGATCAGATACTTGGGTTTACCGCCGACAGATGGTAGGATCCTGGTGCAGGATTGGGCTCCCCTGTTGGGGAGGCTGGAGGGGAGGTTGGCGGGTTGGGCGTCCAGGCTTCTGTTGAAGGGTGGAAGGTTGGTTTTGCTCAAGGCGGTTCTGGCAGCGATGCCGTTGTATTTCACCTCTGTCCTGAAGCTACCCCGGCAGGTCGTCTTGAGAATGTTGAGGCTTATGAGGAATTTCTTCTGGTCCAATCAGGGGTCGAATGGGCCTGGTGCTAGGTTGGTGACGTGGGAGGAGGTTTGTAAACCGGTGGAGGAGGGGGGGCTTGGGGTGAGGGATTTGGGGAGGTCAAATGATAGCCTGTTGGTGAAATAGGTTGGGGGCCTCTTGGAGAATAGGGGGGATTTGATGGGGAAGGTTTTCAGGACGGCTTATGGTGGCCCTCTGTGTTGGGACCTCCTTTTATCCCCGCCGAGGGATGCTTCTCACTTTTTGAAATGCTTGTCGACGATGGCTCCTAAGGTGCAGAACTGTTTTGTACCAGTGGTGGGGATGGGGGAGATTTTCATGTTCTGGCAGATGATTGGACATGGCAAAGTGCACTTTCTAGAAGATTTCCGAGACTTTTTGCTTTGTCCTCGAGCAAAGAGGCGTCTGTGGCTGAAGTTTGGGGAGGTGGGTGGTGTCCGTCTTTTGTAGGGAATCTTTCAGATGCGAGAATTCACAACTTCCATAGGTTGCTTGAAGAGTTGGAAGGCCTGTAGCCAGCATCCAGAAATGATATATTTGGTTGGGATGAAGATTTCTCAGTGGGGGCTGCGTACAGGAGATCGTCCGACTGGGGTCCCACTGGTGATTTGGATATGGTGAGAGATTGCAGACATGTTTGGAAGGCGGCTTGTCCTTTTAAGGTCAAGATTTTTGTTTGGCTGCTTAGGAGAAGACTCATGACTAAGGTGTGGAGGGCGAGATGGGCTCCTGGGGAGAGTAAGGTTTGCCCTCTGTGTGGAGGTGAAGATGAGGATGTGGACCACCTTTTCTTCTCTTGCCCGTTTGTCGTGCAGATCTAGAGCAGTGTGGGAGTGGGGTGGTGGAGCTGTCGGTCTTTTAATGATTTTTGGAGCTATTATATAAGAGGAGGGGGCAATGTTGGGTAGAATGTCTTCCGTATGAAGGAGAGGGCCAGACCACTGGCGGTCCTCTGGGGTGTTTGGTTAGGAAGGAATGATGTCTTCTTCAGAGGACAGAGGCCTTATGTGGAGAATTTGGTGGTCTTTTTATTTTGTTTAAGCTTTGGAGTGAGTCCTTGTGAGTGAGGGGTCTTTGTGATTGCCCCTTGGTTTGGTGTTGGCTGTTAGCTTTCTCTTCTAATATATTTGGGTAGTTATCATTTTGGATAACTACCCTTTCCTTTTTCAAAAAAAAAAAATTGAACAATAAACACGATCAATTGGCATAGAAGCATCGTAATCATGGTAAAATGCAGGAACATTGAAGTGCAATAGACATGTAAAGTTCTAAGAATCATTCCTCAAAAAATCTTAAAACTTTTTTTTTTTGAAAAGATGAAAACCTTAAAACTTGTCTATAAAAAAGCCCGCCAAAGTAAGTGTTAACGAAATAACCATGTAGCTGGATTGATCACCTCGGAGGGATAGCTCCATAGAGGTTGGAATGCTGTGGCTGTAGGTGGAGCATTGCCGGAAACAGAGCTACAGCAGCAAAAAGCAGTGTGCTGCAATGGTGGTGAGCGGTAAGAAGGGAGGAGTGATGATGAGTGGAGGGAAGGGAGTAGCGGCAGCGAGTGACGGAGAGAGAGAGAGTCAGTGGCAGCAAGCGGAGGGGTTTGGTTGTTGGGGATGAGTTCTGGCTTTCGGAGGTTGTGAGGAGTGGGGGGATCTCATGAGGTTTTCAGATCTTCTTTAACTTTAGGTGGGGATTTTAGAGGGGTCCTTTTTTTTGTTAATAAATGATCTATAAGAAAAATGGGCAGGTAATTTGGCGAGTATATCAAGTAGTCTGCCTTACTCAGATAGACTGCTTAATGGCCTGTTTATGCACATGATCTTTGTTGAAGGTGTGCTTAGGAGTACTCAGTCGACTACTTGACCTAGGGGGCTATTTTTTTAAACACTAATTCTCTCCGGCTCATAATTGTGTCTTACTTGGAATTATTTGATATGATGATGAAGATGGCATTTATAGCCTGAATACTGGTTTAAATCACCAAACTTGAATGCTATTTATAATTTTTGGGGGCAAACTTGTAGTTCATGATTGAAAATTAGTTACATGGGTAGTTATTGCTGTGATTTATTTGCAGTATTACATATCCTTGGCAATGTGGAATCTAAATAAACTGTCAATTTCATCTTTAGGGCAAATGATGAACATTACTGGAGTTTTTTTCCGACACGTTAATGGTATTAAACGATTCTTTATTTGGCTACTTTATAGTAAGGGAAGCCTTCTACATCTAAAACATAAGGGGTACTTCCTCAAGGCTGGTTCCTTCAATCCCAAGTAAGGTTTGAAATGTCGATTTTGACGTTATTTGAATAAATTTCTAAGTGTGCATTTTGTAGGAACACCGAGAGCACGTCGTGGAAACACCTATATTTCAACGTTAGATTTAGATGCTTCAAAAATAATTCATTTCGAAGGCACGTTGAGGGCATGCCGTAGGCCGTAGGCATGTTGATGTATGTCGACAAAAATGGCAAAAGTAGTCAAAATAATTAAAATTTCAAGGAAATCATAAATTTAAATATGCTTATGTAAGAATAATAATGTTATATCCTAATAATCATATGCAATGTATAGTTTATCATACCATGTTTATGTTTAAGTTTAAGAATTAATAATCAAATAATTACTGGGTGAATTGAATTAAGTCATGTAAAGATAAAAGATTCAAATATATAGTTTGTAAAAATTTAAAAGCTAAAAGTTAACTATTTGACCAATTGATCTTAAATTAATTTATTAATTAATTTGAGGTATTTTCCTATGCTGATAGATTAATCAATTTGGATAAATCTAAATTAACTTAACTATGTATGTTGTGTTGGTTATTTTTATTTATGTCACCCCTTATGAGTCACGTTTAAATTTAGTTGTCATATTTTTGTATTAAAAATATAGGTTGTCACCTTTGAACATGGGATCATGGGTTTCTAAGTTGGATGTTATCTTTGAAGTAAATGTTGATTAATTTATGAAGTAAATAGGCTTTTGGTGTTTGCAATTTTTATGTTTTATTCTCTTATGGATGAATGCAAGTTTTTTATGCTTTAATGTCAACCTAAACTTGGAATTTTATTTTTAGGAATTAAGTAAATGTTTTTGCAATTCTAAATTGTGATTAGACCTATATGTTCATAATAATGATAGATCTAGAGTTTAGTATGTAGATTTATTTTATAATTATGGATAGGTGTAGAATTAAACCTTAAGAGAGTCAGAGGAGAGGAGCAGTGAGATTAAAGGAAGCAACACTAGCGGAGATTTGGTTCTAATAAGAATAAATAGCAGTAATAGCTTGAGCAACAGTAGTAGCAGTAGAGAAGACTGAGAGAACTGAGAGTGAGAAGCAATAGTGCAGGTCGAAATGTTGAGTGCATTTTGTTATTTGCTGACATTTCAGCGAAATCTTTATGTTTTGACATTATTGATGTCGATATGGCCTAACCTAAAAAAGTCATTTTGATAATATGCTGACATGTCGTCAAAAATTTAAATTAGTTACAACAATAGTAATAGGTAGAAACTGCTTATTGAAACACTTTTATGGACTGTAAAATATGATAATGATTTAAGATTATACCTAATGCTACCCATCTCTCCAAACTTATTGACATATTATCCATAGTTGAAAAAATATTGACACTCTTGCATTTAGATATTACATGTGTGTTGATTTCACCTCATGTCAGAAAAAAGGCCATTTCGTGGGCATGTTGTAGATACCCCATGGGCATTCAGAATAATAATCCCAAAGGCAAAGTTCTATGGGGTGTGTATGAGGCAGTTTTAGATCATAGGTCTCGTCACCTATTTGGATGCCCTAGGTTATGTCCTTGGAGGGGGTAATTATCTTTAGTGCCAATTACTTACATAGGGGATAAAGTTAGGTTTGCATTTTTCAATGCAACACTGATGGTTATTCCTTGCCTCATGAAAAGGGTTTTATGCATAAATCAAGGTTTTCTTTTGGTATTATCTTACTGCAATTGATCAGAGCCAATGCTGATCGGCTCTAGCGCTGGCGGATCGGGTGTCGTTGAAGTTGGAGGATTGATAGTTGAGAGAGGGATGAGTAGGAGAGGGGGTGTGGGTGCAAGAGCTTAGGAGGAGGAAGTTGATGGTTGGATATGAGTGTCAGGGGGATAAGATTGGCTGGGAAGGTGCATCCTTGTGGATGTGATGTGGTTTGTTTCAAGTGTCGGGGACAAGGCCACCTTGCAAGGGATTATTGTGACCTTTTTCTTTGCCTCTTATGCCGAGGTTGTGGTCATTGTCGGGGCAATTGTCCAAAAGGGTTGGGCTTTTGGTGTAGTTGCCTCCTTCGCCCTAGGTAGACATGAGTGCTCCATGGTCATCAGTGATGACTTCACATGATTCCACCTTGTGTGCTTTGGTTGGGGAGGTCTTCCTTGGTGACGCTGTGTTGAAGGAGGTAAGGTTGGCGATTCAACATGAGAAATTGATGCTAAAGGACTAAGGTCACCTCCTTTGCCCCTTGGCGTCGTTTTCTCTTTGGTCTTGAGCCTTTCAACCTTAAGTAGGTATGCTTCCATGAGATGTCGGTTGGTGATGTGTATCTTCATTGGAGATGGCCTTCGCTGCATGATGGGACACTTGATTGAAAGCCTATGATGAAGGGGGTAATTAAAATTTTCATTTTGGGGATCCCTCTTCACTTGTGCACGGTGGAGGTTTGTAGTCTGTTTATGCCCCTTTTGCGATGTTGAAGTCTTGCTGTAGGCTTGGGATCCATTAGGGCAATCTATTGTTGTTGAAGTGAAGATGGAATTAATGATAGGTTGTGTTGTGCCAAAGAGGATGGTTCTCTAACATAAGGGCTATTTGTCGATTTTGTCATTAGGTTTGAAGAGTTGTGGTACTTGGGAGGCTAGTGGTGCTCAAACTTTTGCATAGGTTGTTGTTGGTCAATGGTCATGCGTTAGTGAGAAGCTCTGTTGCAAAGGTTAGTGGTGCGTTAGATATGCAAGGCCAAAGTCTCCACCGCGAATCTCATTGGTCAAGCAGATAGGATATTGGTTGTTTTAGAATAGCTGCAATCTCGACACTTTCCTTCTTTGGTAGCAGTGAAGAAGGTTCGAGTGAGGGTGCACTCGCTCTTATTTGCATTTTGCAGATGGAATCTAGATTCGAAAATGGATTCGAAGTTGGTGAGTTTCGTTTAGACCCATGTGTGGCTTAAGACTTTAATTGGTTGGAGCTTTCTATTTCACCCCACGAGGGTGGGCCTTCTTGTTCCTCATGTTTCGATGTAGGTGGAGCCGAACTCGTTGGAGAAGCTAGTTGTTTCCTCTACGATGTAGAGTCCGGTGTTGCCACTTCTCTTCGGCTCCATTTTTAGTGGCTCGAAGGTAGAGTCATGGTGGGGGGTGCTTTACTGCGAAACCTCCCCATGATCTCTGAACTGACCTGCTTTGAGCTTCAGGCTGCTGCACGCGATGGATACAAGGCTCTTTCGGGTGAAGGAGCTATTGTTGTGCATGTGGTTCTTGATGGCAATGATGGAGGTGGGGCTCTTGATGTTGCATGTGAGGGAGGTCGGGTGATGGCGCTTGGGTGATGAGGACATGTGCGAGGGTGGTGGATTGGAATGCCACACGATAGGTGTTTCAGTTAAAGTTGCGATGGTCCGTACTTGGTGCAATGATTGTAATGGCAATGTCTGCGGTGACTCCTTTACTATATCGCCTCAAGCGGATCCTCATGGTGGTGTTCCCCGAAAACCTTTCTCATTGAAGTCTCTTGATTCTGCAAGTTCTTCGTTGATGGGTCGGGGGAGACTTTGCATCAAATTGTGCGAACTTGGGGATTTTGAAGTGAAGTAGCTCATCACGTAGGGGGCTTGGGGCTGGTAGGCCGTTACTTCCAAAATAGAAGTTGATTTATAACTACTTTTACAAGATGAAAATGCTTAAAAAGAAAAGAATTGAGGCAGTGGTTCAAAATAATGTGGACCTAAATATTGATTTGGCATATAGGAGAGTGGTGAAGGTGATTTATGCAAAGAAGTCATCTCGTGCTAGTGGATTATGGGGGAACATAAATGCTCATGGTTAAAGCGCTTTCTTGGAACGTAAGGGGTCTTTGTGATCGATCACGAAGATAAAGTCTATAGAGGTATCTGATATATTGGAGGATTAACTTTAGGCTTATTCAAGAGACACATCTTGAACCACTAGAGTCTCCAATTCAAAGGGAATTGTGTGGTGATCGTTTTATTGATGTTTGGACAGCTAATGTTGTGGGAAGATCAAGCAGAATTTTGTTGATGTGGTGGAACGATGCCCATTTCGAGTTGAGCACATTGCTGATTGGAAGTCAGGTGCTTACGGGGTTCTCTCGGAGCTCTAATGGTTCTTCTCTTGTTCTCTCCTCCATTTATGGACCTTGTGATGATGTTGCTAGATCGGCTTTATGGGAGGAGTTGTGTTAGGCAACAACCTTTGTATATGGTAGATCGTGTTTGGTAGGGGGTGATTTTAATGTCACCCTCTCCTCTGATGATAGACTTGATGGTAGAACAAACATGGCTACAATGGATTTTGTGGGTTTAGTGGACAAGTTGGATCTCTATGTTGTTCCTATATCTGGGGCTGCTTATACTTGGAGAATTGGTAATGGGTCTACCTCTAGGATTGATGGATTCCTTTGTTTTGTCAAATCATATAGCAATTCCAATTAGTTGATGTTATTGTTAGGTAGAGACCTTTTTCTGATCATATGCCTTTAGTTTGGGATAGTAATGAAGGCGTCCCATTCTCATCTTATTTTAAATTTAAGAAGTCCTGATTGTTGAAATTTAGGTTTTCTGATTTTTGTGAAAATGAAGTGGAATGATGTTTCTTAATCATCCTTGCTTGTACCATTGCAACCAAAATTTAGACCATCAAACTTGCTTTGATTCAATATGAGGAGGTTAAAGAGAGGAGGGAGTGGGAAAGAGTTGAGGCTTTAGAGGGAATTTCCATACCTGACAAGACAAAAGATGTTAGGTCCTTAAAGGAGGTGGAATGCGAGGGGCGACATGTCTGTATGGTGTTGTACAACAGGAAGACCGTCGACATGAGATGGATTGGAGATAGAAATCACGTTAGTTATGGCTGAAGGAGGTGACTCTAATATGCGATTCTTTGACCTATTTGCAAGTGTGAAAGGAGATCCAACCTTGTAAGTACTCTTCGGGTTGGTGAGGATGCCTTTTTTGACAGGGAGAAGATTATTGAAGCCTTGCGGCTACTTCATTTTCACGACTTCACTAGATGGAGGCCTGAAGATTCTCAGCGGCTTGGGACGTTTGATATGATTGTCTTGGATGAAGAAATGTACAGTGGGCTTATTAGGGAGGTGTCTAAGGATGAAGTTTTGATGGCTGTTCGTGGTTTGAAGGTTGAGGGTGTGCCATGACCAGATGGCTTGCAAGTACTCTTCTAAAAGGAGTTATGGGAGGTTATGAGGGTGAATTTCATGGCAATGATTCGTGAGTTCTCAGAGGATAACTGTCGTTGTGAATTGATTCCACTATTTCCTTTTGGCAAAGAGGTTATGTGCGGAGTCAGTCGGTGAGTTTTGGCCTATTGTATTAGTTAATGCTGTCGATCTTATTGTGTAGAAGGTTTTGGCTAAGAGATTTTGCTTAACTCATCAGTCCTATTTAATCTGCTTTTCTTAAATGATGCTCCCTCCAAGAGTCATTCACTTTGGTTGAGGAGATGGTTGTTGCTTGGAAGAGATTAAATGCACTTTCTTTTCTATGAAAGGTTGATTTCTCAAAGGCGTATGATGTTAGTGCCACAAGAAGGGGGAGTTGAATTGTGCAATAAAAATTAGATTCAAACAATTGCATAAAAAGAACACAAGATATATCCCTTACGGGAAAAACCTCTACTTAGATCTTTTAATCTAGAATTTTGCTTCCAAAATCAATGGGAATCACTAAAATAAATTTTACAAAACCCCTCTTCTAGACAACCCCCAAAGAGAGTTTTGCCTCTCTTTAAAAGAGAGCGGGAAACCCATAGCTTGGGTATCCAAACTACAAGATAAACAAATTATAGATAAAAAAATTTCCTAAGAGCCTTAAAGAATGTGAAAGTAATATAAGATATAGATTACTCCCTTTTTTAAACCTATATGAAGTAGAGAAAGATTGGAGGGACAGTGTGCTCTTAGTAGTTGCTAGAATTGTTTGAGCACAAGAGTACCAAAGAGCTAGAAAATGAAGAGTAGAGAGAATTTTAGCTCAAGATAGCTTGATGGAGTGGTGTGTAGGCTTAGCTAACGTTTGATAGGTATTTATAGGGTGTCAGAGGTTGGATTCAAACCTTAAGAGGCATTGGAAATTAATTTAGTGAGTAATTATTCGAGTTAGAATGGCCACCTATCATTAATAAAATTTTAACTGCAATTCAAGGTAGGATGTTTGAAAATCTTAATAGACATCTAAAACACATTGGGAAGACATCCTAATTTCAAATTTAGATGTGCGAAAAGTTGATTCAATGTTCCAAAAACTTCCAATAATTGAAGTCTAATTTTAGGATTAGACAAGAATATTTAGAAATTAATATATGAATCTGAAATGACTTACATAGATGTCAGAGAGAGTATAGGTATCTTGAAGAACCACATAATCAAAGATGAGTTCCTGAAAATGATATTTAGTTGAAAAGTGAATCCATGGTTGTCTGATCAATTGATATAGATGTCCAAAGTAAGAAAAAAGTCGTCTGACAAAATAAATGGTTGTCGAAGAGTACTTGAGAGTGTTAATGACTTTCAACAAATGATTTCCAGGGATACCTAAAAAATAGATAAGATGCCTGAGAAATGTAATGTAGAGATTTGAGAAAAGAGGTTAGACGTCTCAGAACTTTGATCATAGAAACTTGCATGAATAACGAATGATTTTTAAAGATTTATGGAATTGTGGAGTTTGAAAAAAATTGAAGGTTGGTGTTTTTAAAACATCTTAAGATGTCTGAAGTGAAAATCTAGACATCTTAAATTTTTGATAGTTTAAATTCAAAGACCAGTGTTAGAAGGACATAATCTAATTTTTGGCTCTTGGTTAAAAGTAGACATTTGGGAACAAAAAATCTAAGAAGTTGATTTTTCAAAGATGTAAAAGGATGAATGTAATAGGTAGGTTCCAATGCCGTCAATGCGAAAGGTGACATTAAGGCGACAAGTCCCATAATTGCCTGGGGCGAGAGGTGACAAAAAGACGGCAACTTGATAGAATTAAGGTACCCATGTTTTATTTGTTATTTTTTAATGTGTATGCCTTAGTAACTCATAAAATGGCATCAACTTTCAAAACAATATTTCTAATAACAATATTTATGTAAAAGAAAAATATAAGAATATACGTATTGTATATGTAATTTATAGTATATATTAATATGCATATTCTATAATAATACATACTGTATATAATAAAGTATGTATACTGTATATATAATATGTACTAATTTATATACATATATTGCATGTAATTTTAAAATTAATAATATTTATACTTTGGTTTATATAAAACATACTTTCTATATAAATATTGTAGATAATATCTACCGATTTATAATATTATATACATATATTGTATTGTACATAACATTATTTGTAATATTATTTTATTATTTATTATATGATTTACGTTATATACATATACTGATTATAATTCTAATCTATATCATTTATTTACACTATTTATAGTACATAGTTTATAAACATTGTCTATGCATATTAATTTGTATAACAGGATCATGTAGTAAAAGTACCTTAACTTATAAGTTTATAACATAAATATAAAAGTAAGTTTAGGTTGAGAAGCTAAATAAAAAAGTAGTGTTTTTAAAATAAATGAAGGAAAGGGGAACGAAGCAGGAAGTTGATAGACTTCATGGGTTTTCGAGGAAGAAGTGGTGGAAGCTGGTGGAGGTAATGGGGGGGAAGGAGATGGTGGAGACTTGACCTTAGTGATGATCGAGTAGTGATGGGGATGACGAGGGTCTCGATGACCTTGGCGATAATCGAGTAGGGTCTCGCCTAGGACTAAGATGAAGAGGCAACGTAAGCGAAAGGTACACTTGAGGGGACGGGGTGGGCTGCTAGATTGAAGACCATCACTTGGAACCAATCTGGGGTGACAATGCTCGATATCGCCTTGCTTGGGCACCTGATTGCTTGGGGCGACCTCCTTAATAATGTTGGTTGGTTCTAAGATGTGTCTTATGGGTTTAAAAGAGAATCAATGTTCTTTTTACATTCTACAAAGAAAAATAGTCTTTTCTAAAAACTTAAAACTTCATTCTTCTTTAACTTCATTTTTCTCATAACTTTCCATCATATCATGACTTCATACCTTCCCTGTAAAAATTTATTAGAAAACAATATTCTTCCCTTTTTTTTGGTAGTAACAAAACATACTTGTATATACAATCTACTTAGTCTAAAATGCTTCCCCTATCACAAAGCATCTAGTATTAATCTCCTCATTTTGTCATTATCAAAATAATGGAAATTTTATAGAAGGTTAGAGCGAGATTCATAAAAATTTTAAAGTTCAAGTTCTGATATAAAAGCACTAGAAGCAAAATTTACTTGGGATAAGGAAGTCAACTGAGTAGGTTGACTATGTGGCTGCATACTCATCGGCACTATCCTTTCTACATTGAGTATCCTTAGGCGATCTACTAAACAGGCAAGGTAGACTATTCGAGCCGAATGCCTGTATAGTTGGGAGAGTAGGTGGCTAAATTTGTGATAGAATATATTTTATGTTTGATTTAAAAAAGAAGTATTTTACATCTGTTTTGTTGTAGGACTTTTTGTTATAATTTTAGGTGCGAGTTTATGTCTTATTTTAGTTGTGGTTGATGTTTATTATTTATGTATTATTTGTTAGAATACAAATTTTAATTAGTTGATTAATTATTTTATATATATTTTTTAAAAAAATACAAAATCGCATACTCGTCTGCATACCGTATACTCTCTATGGGGTGACCTAACTGACCGCATATTGCATATGGACTTCCTGAACCTTGCTTAGGATCTAGTTTTTACTCTTTTGTGAATCTTTAATATTTTGTTCTTTTGGGTGGTCGTTATGAAAATTCCATTCTTTAGGTAGATTATGTACATTTTGATCCAGTGTGAGTTACATCCATGTATGATAGATCCTCATCATTACTATCTATTACTTGTTTATTACCCATAGGACTGTCATCAAATTTGACATGAAGGTTTTTCTTGTTGAATACTTGATAGGCTTTGCTTTGGCTTGGCTAGCCTATAAAAACGTGCTCATCTCCCTTAGCATCAAACTTATGGAAATGTTCTTTAGTGATAAACATACAACACTTTCAAATATTTTGAAATAACTAATTTTAGGGGGTTTAGGATAATAAATTTGATGACTTGTTTTATTGAGGATAGGCCTAATCAGCACTCTATTTTATACATAGCAAACTGTGTTAGTAGCTTCGACCTAAAAATACTTAGGGAGATTGGATTCAAGAAGTATGTGAGCATATTCTTGAAGAGTTTGCTTTTCTGTTCTATTATATCATTTTGTTGTGGAGCTCTAAGAAATGAAAGCTCATGTTTTATTCCTAGTTATTTATAAAAATGTGACAAGTCTTGATTTTCGAATTTTCCTCCATGATTGAATCAAATTTTGAGAAATCAAATAACCTTTCTCATTTTGAATAAATTTTAAAAACTTTGTAAACTATTCAAGAGCTTTATCTTTTAATTTAAGAAAATATATAAATGTAAATTAAGAATAATCATTGAACTGCAAGTACTTGTAGGATCAAATAAATCTAATTGTAATAATTCTAGAATCAACATTTTTGCTTCAAATACAATTTTCTTACGGTACAAGTATCACAAAAAGAATTAGAGCTAAATTTCTTATTAGGAAATCTTTTAACAAGATTATGCGTAGTGAGTTTATTTAAGTATTTGTAATGTAAATGCTCTAGATTTTTATGCCACAAAATATTTCAAGCTTCATTTTTATCTATTTCAACAATATAAACTTATTTATATCTTTTCCCTTATAAAAAAACTTGATTTGTCTTTGTATCAAAGATTTTGAAGAAATTTGATCTAAACAAAGTATCAAAACCTTTATCACATTTTGGCTTCTGGTTGTTGCTAAATGTTATTGAACCACTTTCCTAGTACTCGAGTTCCGTAAATAATTCTTTGTCTCCTGTTATATGTTTGGAGTATCTGCTACTCATAATTGATGTGCCTTTGCCTTTGTTCTCCTACAAAATATAATCTCCTTTGAGTTTGTCTTCTTGGCATTTGTCGTTGATCTACAATCTTTCTAAAAGCTTAAAGTCCACCCTTAGTTGTTTGAAAGATATATCTTAAGAGGTTTACATCTTGACCTACAAAACAACATTGTTGTATTTATTTTGGTACTCATACTCTTTAGGATTCACTTAGTTTTAGTTTTCAAATTAGTATTGAAAGCCTTTGTTTCGTCTTAGTTTTGATTTGAAACAAAATGATTTGATTTTGATGTACTTGCTTCATGTGAATAACTGAGACTAAACTTACAAGAAGGTTTTTGAGTAGTTAATAACTTGTCTAAGTTTTCTTTTACCTTTAGTAAGCTTAGCCAAGTCTTCAAGTAATTTTTTTGAATTTTCCTGAAGACATTCTATGTCTTAACTCTAAAACTAATTTTTTTTTCTTTTAAACAACTAGCTTCAACAATTGACAACTTGTTTTCTACAAAAATTCAATCTTTTCATTCTGAGGCAAAATACATCTCTTTTTTAGTTCTTTAGTTTCAAATATTATTCTTTTGAAAGTACTATAAAGATCATCAAAAGCTTAAACTAAATTTTCTAAAAATAAGTCATTTACCTCATCTTCGATTGCTATTAGCTTCTTTCATTTGAATCGCTTTCTTCATTTTTCACTTTCATTAGAATCGGAGTTATCCCGTCATTAAGGAGTCATCCTTGTTTTCTTCTTTGAATCCTCATTTCCTAATGTTCTTGAAGAACTTTTGGAATTTTATCTAAGGCTAGATTTTTCATCTTTTTTTTTTATTGTCTTCAGGGTTGGAATTAGCTTTAAAAGCTAATTATTTCTTCTTTTGTCTTTTTAGCTCTTGTTTTCTTTTGATTCAACTTTGTTTCATACGCCATTAAGTTACCAAAATGTTGATCCATGTCTAAGTTTTCAATTTCGTTTGATTCTTCTATAACTTTAAGCTCAAAAATACTTATTAGTGATCTTGAAATCTTATCTTCTAACTTAGCTTTGATTAGGGTTTTACCGAGAGCTTTAAGATTATCGATGATGAAGGTGAATCAGGCATACATATCCTTTACGCTTTCTCCTTCCTACATTTCAAACTTTTCGAAATCTTGGGTTAGCATAACAACTTTAAATTTTTTTATCTTGTTGGTGCCTTTGTGTGTGATTTGGAGTGTTTTTTGAATCTCATTTGCTATGGTGCACTTTAAAATCCGATTGAATTAGTTAAGGCCGTGTGCACAATACAAGGCATTGATTGCCTTGGAGTTGACTGAAAGCTTTTTGTTGTCCTTTAATAAAGCTCTTTTTTAGGCTTCATTGATTTGACGAATAGTGTTTCCACCATTTCCCAAATGGAGTAATCTCCAGATTGGAGAAATATCTCCATCCTCTACTCCCAGTAGGTGTAGTTTGCTCCATCGAAGAATGGAGGTTTTGTGATCGAAAACCCATTTGATCCAGTGGTAGCTACTGGTTTTTCCATAGGATATCACATGGTTTTTACATCTACAAAAAGAGTGTCTAGGCTCTAATACCAAGTGTTAGTGCCACAAGAAGGGGTTTTGAATTGTACAATAAAAATTAGATGCAATCACACAAAAAGAACACAAGATATGTAAAGGAAATCCTTACAGGAAAAACCACTACTTGGATCTTCAAATCTAGGATTTTGACTACAAAATCAACGGGAATCACTAAAATAAACATTACAAAACCACTCTCTTAGATAGCCCCCAAGAAGAGTTTGCCCCCTTTTAAGAGAGAATGGGAAACCCACAGTTTAGGTACCTAAACTACAAGATAAACGAATTATAGATAAAAAATTCCTTAAGAGCCTTGAAGAATATGAAAGTAATATAAGATATAGATTACTCCCTTTTTCAAACCTATATGAAGTAGAAAAAGATCAGAGGGAGAGTGTGCTCTTAGTAGTTAGAATTATTTGAGCACAAGAGTACCAAAGAGCTATAGCACGAAGGGTAGAGAGAATTTTAGCTTAAGATAACTTGATGGAGAGGTGTGTAGGTGACCTTGGGTAGGTATTTATAGGGTGTAGGAGGTCTGATTCAAGCCTTCAGAGGTGTTGGAAATCAATTTAGTGAGCAATTTTCATTAAATACTAATGAAAAATGTGACTAGATCATGTGTCAGAATTTAACGTAAGATGTCTGAAATAACAAATTGGACTTCTGAAAAGCTTAATAGACATTTAGAACACAGTGAGAAGGCATCCTAATTTCAATTCGGATGTTTGAAAAATTGATTCGATGTTAAAAAATTTTTAGTAATCGAAGTCTAACATTATGATTAGACAAGGACATCTAGAAATTAATATTAAACATATGAAAAGGCTTACATAGATGTCTGAGAGAAAGTATAAACTTTTGGAAGAACCACAGAATCAAATATGAGTTCCTTGAAATGAGATTTGGTTGAAAAGTGGATCAGGATCATCTCATCAATTGATATAGTCGTTTAAAGTACGTTGTCTAACAAAATAATTGGTTGTTTGAGAGTCCCAAGTAGTGACGTAAAAATTGGCCTAGTTGACTGAATACTCGACCGAGCTCTCCTAGGTGCTCCCCTACTCGACTAAATATTCCATAGTCAGTCGTGTAGCCAGCAACACCGACTACTTAGCAGAGTAGTTGGTGCAGTCAGTTGAGCAGTCGGTCATTTTCTGGATAGGGAGATGAACGGGTGCATCAGGTTTATGATTCTTGGGTCAAATAAAATGCTCTCCACTCACTCCCTCCCCTCGACATCGTTTAGCATGAGACCTAAGCCCTTCCTAGTTCCCATAAAACCTTATGGCTATCTCAAGTCCTTCCACTGATCATCGTAGCGATGTCGTTGCTCTTCTGATCGATGAGAAATCGGCATTGCTACCTGCTACGGCGATCGCCACCACTGCTGTTCCTTAGGCCACCGATCCTTAGGCCTTGACTTGACCTTCTATTGCTGTCGCTGCTCTGATCAGATCAGGGGAGCAATGCTCGATGTTGGTACTGCTACAATCAGTGCATCGCGCTGCTACTGCTGCGCTCCGATCATTGCATCGGTGCTGCTAGTATAACAACTATTGCTATTCCTCTTTCTCTCCTTGATTGCTGTAATTAGGTTTCCTACATCTCGTTTCACTTTAAAAAGTTTAAATAATGGTTGTTTGTATCTTATTTTTATAATCTTAATTTTGAAAATGGTTTATTTTTATGTAATGGTGTATTTTATTTCTTAATATATATATATAATATTTAAAAAATATTTGACCAAGTACTCCCTGACTACTCCTTCATATACTGTATACTCAGTTAGTGACCTGATTGATTGAATATCGACTATGGACTTTTACAACACTGGTCATAAGTCAGTACTTGAGAAAGTTATTGACTTTCAACAAATGTGATTCATGGACATCTGGAAAATAGATAAGATGCTTGAGAAAGGTAATATAAACATATGAGAAACGAGCTCAGACGACTTAGAACTCTAATCATTTTAAGTTTAAACTTGCATGAATAGCAGATTTATGGAAAGTTGGAGTTTGAAAGAGTTGAATGTTGGCGTTTTTAAAGCATCTTGATACGTTTGAAGTGAAAATCTAGACATCTTAAATTTTCAATAGTTCAATTGCAAAGAGTGTTAGGACATAATCTAATTTTTGGCTCTTGGTTAAAAGTAGATGTGTGGGAACGAAATTTAGATGCCTAAAAAATGTGAGAAGTTGATTTTTTTAGATATTTAAAAGGATGAGAGTAATAGGTAGATTTTAAGATGTGCCCTATAAGTTGCAAAGAGAAAATCAAGGCTCTTTTTACATTCTACAAAGAAAAATAAAATACATAAAAACTTCTTTCTTCTTCACCTTCCTTTTTCTCATAACTTTTGTCGTATCATGACTTCATATCTTTCCTGCAAAACCTTATTGGTCCTCAAATAAAAGTATGAAAGCATGAAATGTAATTTGTTATCATAAAAAACTAAGTATTTAACTTGTGATGGCAATATATGATTTGATCACATAGTCATACTTACGGGAGATTTTAAGGAGATGAGGATTTCCTGAATCTTAGGTACAATGGATGAAGAGATGCATCACCACGATGTCTTTCTCAATGCTGGTTGATGGTAGACCTTGTGGTTCTTGGATGCAACTTCAGTGTGGAGTGAGACAAGGTTGTCCCTTGGCACCGTTACTGTTCAATGTTGCTATGGATATATTGGTACTTATGGCTTTTAAAGCATGTGGTGGTGGATTGTTCTCTGGCGTCATGTTGAGATGTGACGGTTCCCTCCTCATGCCTATCTTGCAGTATGTAGATGATATGACTTTTTTCATTGAGGGTGGTAGTAGGGAAGCTCAGCATGTGGGCTTCCTTGGTTAGAATCTTTGGCGAAATTTCAGGATTGATGATTAACCATGGAAAGTTAGCTTTTGTTTTTGTTCATATGAGTGTTGATCAAACGCTGGCCACATTGTGTTGTCTTAACACTTCTGTGACACAATTGCCACTTACGTACTTGGGCCTCCCTTTGAAAGAGAAGTGTCTTACATTTGGCGATTGGACCCCTTGTTGCAATGCATAGGGAAGAGATTGAATTGTTGGAGTGGGAAGCTTTTCTGTCTAGAGGAGGGAGACTTGTGCTCCTCAAAGTAGTCCTATCTACCTTACTAATTTTTTATTTGTCCATAGACCTCCCAATTAGATTTTTTAGACGTTGCAACTCATGGGTAAGTGTTTCTTTTGGAAGGGCGCAGCTCATGAAGGGAGATTTTTGCACTAAGTCTCTTGGAATGAGGTTTGTAAGCCTAAGGGAGTTGGTGGTCTTGGCATTCGTCTCCTTTTCGACTTCTGTGATGCCTTACTAGCACGATGGATTGTGTAGCCTTTCGGCAATGAAAACAACATGTGGGATACACCAATGTAGGATTTCTATGGTATGATTTTATCCATAGGGGAGAGGGTTGTAACACATTGAGGAGATTCCGCCTTTTGGAGATCCTTAATGCCAGTTATGTAGAGATTTACTAGTTTTTTTGCCTCAGTTTTGGGAAATAGATGGTGTTTCAGGTTTGGGATGACGACTGGTTGGAAAAGGGGAGGTTTGCAGATCTGGTTCCTCATTTATACAGTTTAGTGGTTGATAAGAACGTTTGTGTCCGTGGGGTTTGGGACCCAATTTCGTTGTCTTGGTCACCTATTCTGAGGAAAGGTTTGTTTAAGACTAGAGACCAGGATTTCCAGCTACTCATGATGATGTTGTCTGAGATGCAGTTGGATGATTTGAGACTTAATTGATTAGTTTGGGTTGAGGGTTGCTTTTTGGTGGCCAAGGCATATAAAGTACCATGGGGTTCAGTTTTTGAGGATGACGACCTTGTGACTGATTGTCGCCTTCTTTGGAGGTTGAAAGTTCCTTTAAAGGTCAAGATTTTTCTATGGCTCATGAGAAGGGAGGAGGTGGTTACGAAGGTGCTCAGAAGAACTTGGTTAGAAGATCTGGTTGTATCATGTCCGTTATGTGATTAGGAGGATGAGGACATTACTCATCTATTTGTTCTTGTAGCTTCTCAATTGCACTTTAGTTGACCTTAAATATCTCGGGGATTGATGTCACCTCTCTTGAGAGTTTATGATGCTCCTTTAGAAGCAAGACCCAGACAAACACCTCTGAATGGGAGAAGGTTGTGGCGGTTTTATGGTTTGTGTGGCTTCAACTTAACTCTATACTTTTTAGGAGTGAAAGGACGTAGGTGGAAAATGCTGTAAGGGAGGTGGGTTGATATGAATGGCCACTGACCTTTGATAGCCATCCTTTTACCTTTTGCAAAAAAAAAAAAAAATTCTCTGCTTCAACTTTTCCCAGGTTCCAATATAAAAGATATTATAGCCCCTTTGTTTATAATCACTTTTTTCCGATGTAATTTTTCCTTTTTGTGCTTCCAAAGAAGGAGACCATTGAGATTATAGATGATAGTAGGCCAATAGCATTTGGAAAACCGCCTATATCTGGTTTCAGCTACTTTGATCTCACATGTTCAGGCATGCAATTAGAGGGAGAAATCTGGCAGTTTGCTTTGTCATAGCCTTAAAGATTATTCTGACTTGGAAGAGAATTGGGAGAAAACTATTCTTTTGGAAGGTTGATTTTGCCAAGGTGAATGATTTTGTTGATTGGAATTTGCTGTGGTGTTTCAAAAGAAGCATGGATTCAATGGATGGGGGGAATGTATCACAACTACTTCCTTCTTGGTTAACCCAGTGGTTGGATGGGTCCAGCCGAGGAGAAGATTGAGGCTGGGGTGTCCTTTTGCTCCATTATTGTTTGCCTTCACTGTTGACTCTAAGGTCATCAATGTTTTTGCTGCCTCCTCCACTGGTCTTTTTTCGAGTTTGTCTCCTAGGCAGGGGTCTAATTTGGTGATTCTGTTGCTAGCATATATGATATTTTTTGTGGAGAACATGGGGCTGAAGACTTGGTTGTTCTTTAGATTTTTGGGGAGGTGTTGGGGCTTTCTATCCACTACCAGAAATTGACCTGTATTACTTTTGTGATGGAAGATTCAGAAGCAAATGAAGTGGCAACTATGCTCACCATGCTGTGATGGAAGTTGCTATATCCTATCTTGGTATGCCGCTCTTTACTACGCCTCTGAGGTTCAATGATTTTAATGACCCATTTGAGAAGTTGGAAGGGAAGTTGGCTGGTTGGAAGGCGAGGATGCTCTCAAAGGGTGGTTGCCTAGTTTTCTGAGGGCAGTTTTTTCAGATATCCTAGCTTTCTACATGTTTGTATCTGGCTGCGTGCGGAGGTAGGGCCTTTATAGGAGGTTTTTGTTTGGGAGGGCTGGCTCCTGATGGCAAGGGGTAGGTGGCTATCTGGTTGTCTGGGAAGATGTATGTTGTCCTTTTAGGGAGGGAGGGACCTGGAATTAGGGAGGTGAGAACAATGAATGAAGCATTGCTGGTTAAATGGTGTGCTGCAATTATTGTAGTGAGGATAGTCTTGTGACCCATTTGTTGCTCAAGATATATGGAAATGTGCTTAATTGGGAGGATGAGGCTCTCGTTGGTAGATCTTCTATTTTTTGGGGAGGCCTGTTGAAGGTTTTCCCCCAAAGAGAGGAGTTTTTCTGCCCAATGATTGGTGATGGGGCAAATTTCTACTTTTGGAAAGATGCCATGTGTTACTTGGATCCCTTGAAGGAGGAGGCCTTCCCTAGACTTTTCGCCTTGGTCCAGTAGAAGGAACTCTGTGTACTATTGGAGTGGCCCATTGAGGACGGGGTTGGTAGTTAGATGCCTATCTTTGTCGCTGCATTATCAGAGGTTCGTCTTACTGAGTTTCTGCAGTCGCAAATCTCTATTGTTCATCTCTTCTTATGCCCCGAAGCAGTAGATGACTGGGATTGGGAGGATGGTGAACTTTCAGAGAACAATGCCTATAAGGTGCTGCAACCATCCTTGGTTGATTGAGATGAAGATTTCCTTCGGGATGGTAGACTTCTTTGGAGGGCAAAGGCACCACTGAAGGCTCACTTCTTTGCTTTGGAGATGAGTAGAGGTTGGATAATTATGAAATTGGGCCCCCGAGATGGGATCTGTAGTTATCAACAACATCCTCTCTTTGTGCCGATGGTGATGAAGACATTGAGCACTTTTTTCTGGGTGTCCATTGGCTTTGGGAGTCTGATTGCAGGTTGGTGTTGATTGGATCAATTTCTCCTTATTTGAAGGGTTCTAGAGATCTTTAGAAGAGGCTGACAAATTGTAGGACCAGCATAGCATAGATCAAAGCATGAGGGGGCAATTCTTTGGTCCATTTGGTTAAAGAGAAACGGGATGGTGTTTGGCTCCTCTGGGCCATATGCTGAGATGCTGGGTTTCGTGTTCAAGCCTAGGTAGATGAGTGGGGCCATGTTCTTACCTTCTAATGTAACCCTATTGTTTTCTTTTTCCTTCTTTATTTACAATAATGAAGTTAGATGGCTGTTGACCTTGGATAGCCCTCCTTTGATGTTTCAAAAAAAAATCAATTTTATTATGATATGTATTGAATCCACTAATTTTCCCATCACACAACAAAACACCTTAACCCTACTTATCCCTCCCACCAACTTATCTTGGTTACAACTTATTCTGCTGCCAAATGCAGCCCTTATTGTTGTGGTAGTGAATTGAGATATGCCTTCTAGACTTAAACACTGTCAGCCATCTTTCTGGACTTTGTGAAAATGTGTCATATTTGTTAACTAATGCACTCTATAGGAAACTTTTGCAAGATTTGTGTTGCATAGCATTTGACTTTGGCAAGCTTGATGCTAAACTTCAGAGACGATCTTTAGATTTCTATTAGTTTTATCTTGGAAGTCATTCCTGCTAGTCAAGTAGTTAGAAAAACCTATATAAAATTATATTTGTAAGGATTTTGTTTTTATATTTTGTCTGGCATTGAGCCTTCATGTAGTTCTTTATCTACATGACATGCAGCTGACAATCTCGAGGGAGAAACCACTGATGATGATGAGATATCATGCGAGCTTCAAGAAGATGAAACATCTGCGGAACCTAGTAACCAGGATATTGGAGTGGGAGAAAACTCTGGTGACGAAGATGCTGAACATGATCCAGTTGGTATGAGTATTGATAAGGAAGCAGATGTTGCTAAAAGGGTTCCTAATTACTTGATTGAGACTTCAGGAAAGGGCTCTGATCCTTTACCAAGTGGTAATTTGCATGCGACTGATGACGTTGATCAGCCACGCAAGAAACATAGCATCATGGGCAAGTCACTCACCAAGTCTGGGGATGCTAATAAAAGAAGGCAAAAGACAAATCAAGGATTATCTGGGAAAGATGGTGACCTAGAAAAGACAATATTCATCAGTAATCTACCGTTTGATATTACTGAGGAAGAGGTAAAGCAGAAGTTCTCTATATTTGGGGAGTTGCAGTCATTTCTTCCAGTACTTCATCATGTTACAAAGTATGATTTTCTATCCTATTGCTATTTCTCCTTGCATCTAGTACTTCAAGAACTAGAATAAACTAAATTAGTTTTTCAAGAAAAAATAAATTACATTACCTGAAGCCTCTACAAGTCTTATACTAGATTATGGTCTTTTGCTGGAGCAGGCGTCCAAAAGGTAGTGCATTCCTCAAGTTTAGCATGCCAGCTTATGCACATGCTGCTGTTTCTGCTGCTATTTCATTGGGTATTGTTATGAAAGGCAGACGATTGACAGTTTTAAGGGCTTTGGACAAAGAGTCAGTTCATAAAAAAGATCATGAGAAGGCAAAGAATTCGATAACTGATCAACGCAACCTTTACTTGGCAAAGGTGCAATTTTTCTAGGTTCTTGAAGTCAATATACAAGCTCTTAATTTGCATTGCGGTATTCTTATCTGAATTTTTCCAGGAAGGAGAGATTCTGAAAAGTACTCCTGCTGCTGAAGGTGTTTCTGCTGTTGATATGGAGAACCGCACGAAGTAAGTAATCATCTGTTTCCTTGAATCTATGTATCAGTAGAATATTGTCTCATTTCTGTCAGATCCTTGCAATATACCTGTGCAATTCTAGTGGTAATGCAGTCAAGAGCTCTTTGCAAAGTTGTCTCGCTTTTCTTTGTTCATATTTTGGGAAACTAAAGGAGATCAGTGGGGATATCATTTTAGGAAGTTGTTAAGGACCTTGTTTTGATTTGAATTATCTAATCACTTTTGAATAAAGAGGTTTTAGCTTTTAGAACTTGTTGAGTTGTATTTTCATTTTGGGCTTATTTATTGTTAATCGTTTGTATGGGGGTGTGCCATGTTATTTGTCCCTTGTATCTTTCTATATAAAGGCACTAGGGCTCTCCAAGAATAATTGAATCACTTATTTTTTCTAATATGGTATCAAAGCAACGGTCCTAGCATTCTCTCTCCCTGCGCCACTAGTCCCTCATCGACTCTCTTCCACCCTTAGTGTCACCTCCAACTGCTAGCTTCTCCTCCAGGTCGCTGGTGCCTATTCTCCTTCTAGCGTCGCCTCTCGGGCCTCGGGGACCTTTGTGACGTTGCCTGAGGCATCACCTCTCACTGGTGGTGCTGCTAAGGGCCACCCTAGGCCTCTAGCGGCCCTGTTGCCACCACTACAAGGTCTGCAGCCCCCTGCTGCAATGCTCTAGGCTATGGCCTAAAACAAAGTTCGAGGGCATGGTTTAAAAGGTTTAGCAAAGTGGTACAGGAGCATGGATTTGTTAGGCTTTCTGCAGATCACTCAATTTTCACGATACATAGGGAGACAAGTTCTGTGATTCCTATTGTTTATGTTGATATTCTTTTGATTGGCAGTAACGGGAAAAGCATAGAGGACACTAAGGCTTTGCTACATTCACAATTTGTTATTATGGAGTTGGGCCCCATTAATTATTTCCTTGGTATTGAGGTACAACAGATAAGAGGGTTTGTGCTGTCTCAACGCAAGTATGTACTTGACATGCTCAAGGAGACTGGTATGCTGGGGTGCAAATCAGCAGATGTGCCCATGGATGCCTCTTTGCCTCATGTAGATGTTGATAGTCCCTTATTACAGGATGTAACTAGATATCGTGTCATGGTTGGGAAGCTGTTATATTTGACTATTGTTAGGATGGACATTGTCTTTGCATTTGAGAGACTATGCCAGTTTATGTAGGCACCTAAGGAAATCCATTGGGATGGTGTTTGTCAGGTACTAAGATATTTAAAGTGTCCCTTGGAAAGGGCTTCACTTTTAGAACCATAGGCATGTTAATGTGTATGGCTATTTTGATGTCGATTATGTTTGGCGCATGGGGATAGGAGCTCCACCCACTGGGTATTATCCCTATGTGGGGGGCAATCTTGTCACCTAGAGGAGCAAGAAGTAAGCAGTGGTCTTAAGGTCCAGTGTTGAATTAAAGTACAGAGTCATAGCACATACCATTTGTAAGTTATTAGGGGTTCGATCTATTTTTGTAGATTTTGTTGTTCATATCTCAGAGCCCATTTTTGTGTACTGTGACAATAAGGCTACTATTATTACTAATAATCCTGCATTTCATGAGTGGACAAAATAAATTGAAGTGGATTGTCACTTCATTAGATAGGCCATTGTTAGTAAGAAGATCTACACACCTTATATTGGCACTAATGATCAAATAGTAGATGTTTTCACAAAAGCACTCTCCATGAAGCAACTTGAGACCTTATGTTCCAAGTTGAGCATGCTTGATTTTTATATTCTAGCTTGAGGGGGAGTGTTGAGTTATATTTTGGGGCTTATTATTATTGCTCATTTGTATGGGGGTATGCCATATTATGTCTCTTGTACCTCTCTATATAAAGGTATTAGGTCTCTCCAAGAATAATTGAATCACTTGTTTCTCCTAACATAACTCACAGAGGGCAAGTTGGAAATTGATTTTTAAGTAAAAATCCCCCCTCCCCGTCCCTAGAATCAATTTGCCCCCTGATGATTTATATTCCATTACTTGTACCTCTAAACTTTTCTTCTTTAATCAAACTACCCCTTTCCCACCATTTACTCAAATCAATGTTGCTTGTTGGGCACCACAACAAAATTTCATCGCTCACCCCTCCCCTGATAGAACCCCCTCCCCTTCCATGTTGTCCTATTCATGAGGCTGCCACAACGACAGCAAAGATGAGCACATCATCTGCTAGGTTTGGTGCATCCTTTCACCCTATGTTGATGACCGATGGTGGGATATGCATCCTGTAGATTTTGGTGGCAGCTAGAGTGATGTTTGGTAGCTGTCAAAGAACAGGAGGGTTACAGTGAGGACCTTCATGGGGTAGATCATTGACAAGGAGCTTCTTGGGACTAAAGGTATCTCTCTGATAATGGATCTTTCGATAAACAATAAAAAACCCTCTCACCTCACCACCAACAAAGATTGCATAACCTTTTTTATTTTAAACTTAAGGCCAATTCTGCCCATCCGCCACCTGTTCCTCAACCCATCATTCAAGTTTTATATTTGAATTTGCCTACCAAAGATCATGCATTCAATCCAAACGTCCAATTGGGGCCAAAGATAACAATTGCAACATGAAAGAAATAATCTTAGATGGGCAAAATCAAGAGAAAGAAAGTTTTTGTTGACTTATGCTATTCACACGTAAGTGGCGCATGATGCTCTAGTTCTTCATGGAAGGGGAAAGTCAGGGAGGAGAGAAGCGAGTGAGAGATTAGAGAGTGCAGCAAAGAGTTGCGTGGGACGAGATGGTTCTGTATAAGGTCGAGCGGTAGAGGAGGCTAAGGCATTGCAAGTGGGATACGAAGGTTCATGTGGAAGGTGAGGGGGGAGGGAAGGCAGAAAGGGGATTTTATCGTGGAGAGATGAAATTTTGTTAGGGGAAAGATTATCAACTAATATCCAATTAACAATGCTAATTTTGAGTAAATGTTGGGAATGGGGTGGGTTGATTAAAGAAGAAAAGTTCAAGGGGGCAAGTAATGGGATATAAAACAACAAATTGATTCTAGAGCCCTACCCTGTGTGCGAGGGGATGATTTTTACTCTTGATTTTTTAACTTTTTTGGTGTTATTGCTCTTACTCTCATGGTTTTTCTTCTCACCTCTCACTTCTCACTTATCCTCACCAAAACCATGTAGCTTGGCATGCTTCTTGATTTCGCTCTCTCTCACTTCTTTAATCCCATTTTTTTGTAACTTATAAAGTGGTGTGGAAGATAAGGAATGGTTTTCATTCAAGCTTTAATGCTCCTTAAATAGAGGCTTACAAGGGAAAAGTTACAACACACCACGGTGTTTAGGAAGTTGGCCGCCTAGGCTTTTGAGATAGATCTACCGATGGAGTTTTCTAAAAAAAGAAGACTTTAGGCTTCACATAAATGACCTACTTAAAAATAAAACTTTTTGGATATCCTAAACCCCTTTCTACCATCGAGAATGCCTAATATCCCAACCTAAACCCATCGAGAACGCTTAAACCCATCTCTGCCATCGCTCTAAGCCCTCATCGCCCTCTCTACCGTCAGCACGTTGCCCTCTTTGCCATTGGCACGTCGCCCTCTCTACCGCCTCTAACACAGCGCTACCATCACCTATTGGCCATCGCCCACCAACGTCGGGTGCAGCATTGTCGAGTGTAGCTGCTTTTGCACCGCTTCTCGCTGCAACACTACCATCGTCATGTCGGGTGCTGCACTACCTCTTGCATGACATTGTCATCACCCACCGGCCATCGCCTACCAACATTGGAGGTTGCACCAACCATCACTGAAGGTATATCTCTCACTGTCAGATTTTAATTTTAGGTTTTTTAATTTGAGGGTTTGATTTTTGTTAGGTTTGATATTTAAGGTCTGATATTTGTGACATCGTGCATGTGTGCCTCAAATGTTGTATTTATTTGTCTGATTTTTAGAGCCTGTATGTGACAATGTGTATAAATCATTCCTAATGTTAAATAAATCAATTGTTGAGTCTTATTTTTACATCAATTTCTAGGTATAAGTTTTGTTTTAGGTTTTTGATTTTTAGGGTCTTGTTTTTTACATCAATTATTTATATTAAATATCATTTTATGTTCAACACTATTGTCAATTCTTTTGTGTTTAAATGAACATCTAGATTCTAATATTTACATTTTCCTTTTCCAAGATGTTAAATCTTTTATATTCTAAGTTGTATAGTAATTAATGATGTCAAATTATATGGTTCTAGACTATATTTTTTTTATTATACTACTTGTGACATCTTTATAATTATAACATTGCATATAACACAAAATTTAATAAATTAACTAATTATTTTATATTTTATAAATAAAAAATACAAAACCGCATACTCGTTCGAATATCGCATACTTGCTATGCGGTGACCCAACCGATCGCATATTGCATACTGACTTCATGAACCTTGACACACCACATATAAACAGAAAAGAACATAATCACATAGATATCGAAAGCATTAGTGTTGGTGGAAGAGAATGATATGCTATTATGAGAATGATCTAAAGAAGACCAAGAAAATGAAACTGTCGAATTGCCTTGCTAAACCTAGCTTTCTTCAATTAGAAGGCTAGCAAAACCAAATTGTTGAATTATCTTATTAAATCTAGCTCTCACCATCAATATCTGAGTGCATCTTGATACCACTTCCTCTTTTCCATGTGAGCATCCAATCACCAGTCTGGATGCATTCAACACTTACTCTTCAAATGAGAAGCTTGGTGTTGTCTAGGCATTCTTGCAGCTCCTCTCCAAGTGAGCAACTCATTTCCATTGTCCACGATCGCAATGTTTCATTGTTTGGACCACTCACAGTCATCATAATGGATTGCCTCCACCCACCATTGCAGTGATGGATAGGCTCTGTCACTGCTTGCTGTAATGTTGGATTGACTTCATCACTTCTAGGACTTTCATTGCATCTTCAAGCTCAAGGTGGCTTCTTTCCTTCATATTTAGCAACGGAAGGGGGGGGGGGGGGGGGGGGGGGGGGGGTGGGGTGGGGGTGACGAAGATGATATTCTAGTATGGTGGTTTCCTTTTCTCGTAGTGGTTTTCTATACTATAAGATTGTTATTTTTGTTTCCCTTTTTATTACATTCTTTTTGTGTATATAAAGGTTATTGTAGCAATGGAAACAATAGAATGAAGTTGAATTTTTCCTTTTTATTTCTCACATGGTATAACAACTCTTGTTGATGCTTCGATACGTCATCAATTACGTAGATCTTTGTTCTTTTGTTGATTGTAAGGATCACGTATGGAGAAGCAAATCAGTGCCTTAGATCCCTTGTTGCCTCCTAATTGGTCCACAGGGGGTTAACCGTGCACCACCGTTAGTTGGCCTCACGTGTCTTCATTTTCTCTTTTGATTTCAAGGATTCACATGTCTAGAATCTTCATTTTCTCTTTTGATTTTGAGGATTCGCATGTCTAGAAGAAAATATATGACCTAGATCCTTCATTGCTTCCTAATTAGCAGGACATCCATATGCTGTTGTTTCTTAATCCATGTGTGGAGCTCCTTGTTGGTGGCTCATAGATTGATCTGTGTGGAGAAGCAAATCTTGCACTAGATCCTTTCTTTATTACCCTTAATTGGCTTACAAGTGGTTGTGCATGCCATGCTAGTTGCCATTGTCCTGTGGTGACCCTTGTTGAATGTGATTGCTACTAATGGTCTTAGCTAGATGTCCCCTAGCAATCGTTAGGCTATGCAGGTGGCCTCGAACCATCTCCCTTCTATAGCAATGTTGACCAAGTGTTACCAGCTGTTAAAGCAATTCATTTGTGTTCCTTTGTTGCCTTTCCTTATGGAACCCCCTCTATTGAGAGAATATTTCACTTGTCTTATGTTTTTATATTCCTTTGTCCTTGTTTGCATTTTTTGTTATTCTTATCGAGACACTATGTAATTTACCCAAAAGGACTCCTCTATATAAGAGTCCCTAGGGTTTTGGAATAAGATAAGTTCTCTCATTTCCTAATATAGTATTAGAGCAGCTGTCCTAGATCGGTGCTCGGGCACCCCACCAAAACCCTAGTTGCCAAACCTTCCACCAAAAATCCATTCTTTTTGCTGTAGCGAGGAGGCCACCGGCAACAAGGGCATCACTAGCCTTACCGTCGGTAGCAACTATGCTGCAGGTGGATGGAGGGGCTTGAGCGCTACCCTATCACCATTAGCGTTGAGTGCTGCCTAGCATAGCCACGAGCGCCACCTTTGAGCTTCGCCCGACGCCTCTCCTGAGTGTTGCTTGAGGCACCTCTACTTGACCGGCGCCACTGCTGGTGTCCTAGTGCCTCCCAACGTCGCCGCAAACTACCCAACCCTCTGATGTGTTGTCGCTGAGGGTCAAACCCATCCTTGGTGGTGGTATATCCACTGCGGGAGTCTCCGATGGTGCTAGTCCTTTCTTCATGGTGATCTGATTTACTGTTTTCAAATATGTTAGTTGATGTTTTGGCACCCAATTGTGGAGTTTTTCCTCTGATTTTCCCACAAATTGAATATCCATGGAAGTGAACAAAGATACTACTATTGGCAACTCGATGGCGAAGTCATCTACCTTAAGCGCATCCCCACACATGCAAGGGACTTCCATCAAGTTAGATAAATCTAATTTTCTTTTTTGGTCTACTTCATTTTCATGATTTGTAGGGTCTCATCGCAAGTACATCTTGTTGAAAGATGAATCGTAGGAAAGTGCAAATACGGAAGATTGGGAGGCTGTAACAAGTCGGTGGCTACTTTCATGCTAAATAGCATGAAGGAGTATATTGCTAAACATGTCTTGTCCTCTTCAGCCAAGCAAATGTGGGAGGTATTGCATGAGATTCATCCTCCAAAGAATAACACTCTCGACTATACAGAGTCATAGAAGATGTTCACAATTTCAAGAAAGGGACCATGACGTTAGTTGAGTGCTTGATGTAAGCACGTTTACACTACTAAAGGTGTCTATTTATGCATGTTCTTAAGCATAGGATTGCATTGCATGCTATAAATATTACATAATATGCATCATCTTGCATTTAGAGTAGTTTGAATAAAGTGGAGGTTAATTGTCTCCTTTTATGTTCATGGACAGGGTAAACTTTTTATCGGAGCCTCGGATCGAAGATCCAACCATACAGATGTGATCAGGGCGACGATTGGAGTTCAACGACTCTAAGATCGCCCTAATCAGACATCTGTAGCATCAGATAGTGACCGGGGAACCCTAGAAGATCAAGGGTCAAGATGGTGTGAATCCGCATTTCAAACGACAAATCCGACCACACGGATGGAATCGGATCAACGATCGCAGCCTAACGGCGCGAAAATTGACTCAATTCGACACCTGTGGCACCATCTACAACATCCAGAAGATGGACGGCCAAAATGGCGCCACGTGGTGCCATCTTAGCCATCCAACCGACCCTCAAGACCGCCGCTGCTTTTCCAAAGAGGATTCGGCACGCGATTTGGGCCGTTGGATCTTGATCCAACGGCTGTGGATGCGCACGCCTTAAAACGTCTCCCCGACCAACTCCCCTCCGCAGCCCAATGGTCGCGAGGCGTTGCATGTTCACAGGACGTGAGTTCTACTCACGATCTGCGGCATGCGCGCGATTAAAGGCGACCGCCCGATCGGCTGTGGACGGCCCAGATCACCCGATAGTGCTTACGCGCTATTGCACGCGCGGCGAAGACATGGCATCGCACGCGATGGGGCGCGCATCGCAGGCGGGCGGAGATGCGATCTAAGCCGTTCGATCGCGAGATCGGTTGGACGTGCGCATGCATTGAACGCGCCGGCAAGCGAAAAGGCACGCGCGCCGCCCACTACGCCCACGTTCAGACCTTTAGCGACGATTTTATCCGTCACTAAAGGTCCTGAATTAATGTTTTAAGAGTTGTAATGACCAAATTGTCCCCACTCCTTGCAACTATAAAAGGAGACCCCCTCCACACGAAATTCTCATCCTTTCTCCTCTCCCTTTCCAAAGCTCAAGAGAAGCCTTTCCCACACCCGGGATGCTTCTCGCGAGATAAAGTCAATTTTTCGTCCCCATTCGGAAGCGGATCCCACGACGACGACGACGTGCTACCCTGTTCCCGTTCTTCCGCTTCGTCCTCCTTCGTCCTGCTCCCCAGTCCCTCCTAACTGGTTGGATTGAACAGATAGAAGTAGATCAAATCGTTCCTTTATCTCAAGACAGGTTTAGGAGTCTGTAGGTCTTAGGCTAGCCTATTTAAGGACATGTTTGATTGTTTGTATTGCAGGACGCCTTTCTTCCTTCCGTCTTTCATGAATCCTTCCACATATTACACGCATTCCCGCTCTTTCCCTCCTGTTTTGAATTATCCTCAACATGACGATTATTCCGACTCGTACTGTAATCACCCTTCAGTTAATTGGAATAACTCGGATTTAGGATACAGTTCCGGACCTCCGTATTTAGGGTCCAACCCTGAACACTATGATTGTGATTTCTATCCTTCTCAGAGCTACATCAATTGTAGATCGTCATCCTTTCATGAACAACCTAATATGGTCTATAATCAAGAATGATACACTGATCCTTACCCATCCTCTGATTACACTGCCTTTAGGTCGTCACCATCTTTTGAACAATCTGAAATGACCTATTATCAGGAAGGGTATAACGAATCTCAATTCGTTAATATCCCTACATTGACCCCAAACCTTTCCAACCCTGAACCAACACATTTGGTTCAAGGTAACCAGGTTCAAGAAAAGGTTCTGGCTAACTTGAGGAATATCATACGATCCTTAGAAGTTCAGCCAATACCTTGCATCGAGAGATTGGATCCTCTGATTGAAATGATTAATGATTTGAACAAGTATTTGTCGGATTGGCTCCATGATGTTAAGGATAAGAACCCGGGTGAGTTTCTACTCGGGAAGTTAGCGAAATTGAGGATGAGATTTATGGTTGCTTTGATTCAATCGTGGGATGAACTCTCTTCAGGAGAGCCAATTTCAGAATCTGCTCAGGCACCTACGAGGCTGACCAGATTGAATTAGAGCAATCAATTAAGTATGATTTGATTTCTTCACCTGAAATCCTTAAGCCGGGGAACGAGGAAACGTGTCTCCATGGACCAGAAAGTGATGGATGATTTTGAGACATACATTGATACAGATTTCAATTTCCTTGATTTTGATGGTAAAGATTTAAGTTGCGAAGTCTCACACGAGTTTATAGAACACGATTTTTGTGAAACAATTGGGCTTGAGGAATCTGAAAGATCATTTAATAGCCCAAGAACTGAGGAAATTGATCCTATTAGGGCACACATTACGGATCCAGAATCGCATTTTCTGGAGGATTCAATTCAATGCCTTGATTGTCAGTTACACCCCGTTGAGCTTATCGATGATTCTATTTCTGAGATAATTAGACTCAAGTCAATTTTGATTTAGCCACATCATTTAGATTTAAAGATTTCAGATGGGGTGATTAATATGCAATAAGTCCTGGAATTTGACATGCTGAATGAGGATAAAAGCCGGGAAATTTTGATTTGGGAAGTAAGTTATGGAGGAAGTACAAGATGGAGTCGAAGGGTGCCTATTAAGTTGAAACCATTAAATCAGGACCCTTACGACATTTGTTCTGAGCATGTCGAACCCAAGCACACATTTAATGATTATCCTTTTGAGCTTGAATTCTCTGTGACCCGACTTTTTGGTCTTGGGTTGCATCCTCATAAATTGCAGGCCCGACGTCGCTTGCATTCTGATTTTAGGTTTAGGAAGAAGCGGAGAAGTAGAATAAATCGGGGAGATATACACTGGATTCACCTTTGTGTTGACCCCGTAAAAATAAAAGTAGGGAGAAAGCTACCGGTTGTAAAGATACACCTTTAGGTAGAATTCTTTTTTAGGTCACCTAGAGGCGTAGAAATCCGAAGATTGTTTTAATTGCCGGTCAACGAGTTCATCACATTCACAATAAGATGCTTAGAACTTAGGGTTCTCATCAAATCTTGGGTGAGTTGAATGGTCGTAGAAAGCCACTCTTAAACCCTAAAATTTGAAAATAAAAAAAAAAAAGAAAAGAAAAGAGGAAAAAGAGATTTTTCTTTGAATAAGGCGAGGGCTTGAGGCAGTTCGCATTTTGGCAGATACTCGGGTACTGTTGTGTCTTTGAAAGTTCAGATCCTAAGTAGACGTTTTCTTAATGACTGAAATTAAACTCATGCTTAAATAATCCAACCTGATTCTTTTATAAATAGCATATAGTTTTTGCTAGGGACTAGCAAAAGATAGGCATGAGGGTATGATGTAAACACGTTTACACTACTTAAGGTGTCTATTTATGCATGTTCTTAAGCATAGGATTGCATTGCATGCTATAAATATTGCATAACATGCGTCATCTTGCATTTAAAGTAGTTTGAATAAAATGGAGGTTAATTGTCTCATTTTATGTTCATGGACAGGGGAAACTCTTTATCGGGGCCTCGGATCGAAGATCCAACCGTATAGATGTAATCAGGGCGACGATCGGAGTTCAATGACTCTAAGATTGCCTTAATCAGACATCTGTAGCATCAGATAGTGATCGGGGAACCCTAGAAGATTAAGGGCCAAGATGGTGTGAATCTGCATTTCAAACGACAAATTTGACCGCACGGATGGATTCGGATCGACGATCGCAGCCTAACGGTGCGAAAATTGACTTAATCTGACACCCGTGGCACCTCTACAATATACAGAAGATGGACGGCCAAGATGGCACCATGTGGTGCCATCTCAGCCGTCCAACCGGCCCTCAAGACCGCCGCTGCTTTTCCAAAGAGGATTCGGCATGCGATTTGGGTCGTTGGATCTTGATCCAACGGCTGTGGATGCACGCGCCCTAAAACGTCTCCGCGACCAACTCCCCTTCGCAGCGCAGTGGTCGTGAGGCGTTGCGCGTTCACAGGATGCGAGTTCGACTCGCGATCTGGGTTGCGCGCGCGATTAAAGGCGACCGCCTGATCGGCTGTGGACGGCCTAGATCACCCGATAGCACTTACGCGCTATTGCACGTGTGACGCAGACGCGGCATCGCACGCAATGGGGCACGCAGCGCAGGCGGGCGGAGATGCGAGGATGGGGATGTGGTCAAAAAGGGAACTTTTTCTGTGAGCATTGCCATAGACAGGGCCATACTGTTGATAGATGCTGGATCAAGCATGGCTATCCACAGGACCAAGGACCCAGAGCCAATCAGGTTGCTACTAATGAAGAAGATGCAAAGTACCAAGTTGATGATGAACAAGTGACCATGTCCAGGGCTGAGTATGATAGACTGATGACATCACTGACCACTACTGCAATTGGAGCATCTGCTTCTAGTACTATAGGTACAATTGCATTATCTGTTGGATCGCATGCTCCCACATGGATTACAGATTCAGGTGCTTCCTCTCACATTACTGGTGATGCTACGCTTTTATCTTCTTTTCGATCTCTAGCCAACCCCTTCCAGGTTAGGGTGGTAGATGGTGGTTTATCGCTAGTTAATGGTCTTGGAGATGTCAATTTAACCTCCTCTCTTGGTTTATTTGATGTTATACATGCACCTCGATTTGCTTTGAATTTGATGTCAAGTAGTAAAATTACCAAGGACCTGGGATGTTTTTCATGACAAATTCTTCTTCTTGCAGGACCTCTGGGCGAGGAAACAGATTGGTGGAGGGCTTGAGCAGAATGGGCTTTATTACCTCAATCTACCACCTTCATCTACATATTCCACCTTTGCTGCTACTTGTGCCACTACTGCCTTACAATGGCACCTTCGCTTGGGTCACCCAAGTATCACTGTGTTTTGTCATCAATTTCCTGATTTAGTGTTTCCTGAGTCTTTTAATTGTGATGTTTGTCAACTTGGTAAGCATCATCGGTCTTCATTTTCTAGTAAAAATAAAAAAGATCTGAGTCTCCTTTTGCTTTAGTACATGTAGATTTGTGGGGACCGTGTAGGGTCCAAAGTATGAGGGGTTTTTGATTTTCCCTTGTTTTGGTGGATGGTTGTACTCGTGTCACTTGGGTTTTTATGTTAAAGGAATAATCTCAAACTCTTGTGGAATTTTTTCAATGAAATAAACACTCAGTTTGCTACTATTATTAAAATCTTTTGAAGTGACAATGATCTTGAATTTGTAAACACTAAGTTGACTCAATTTTTCACTGCAATGGGAGTTGTCCATCATACTTGTGTTCATACCTCTCAACAAAATGGGGTTGTCGAATGCAAGTTACGTCACCTACTTGATGTTGCTTGGTCCATGATGTTTCAGATGAATGTCCCTTCGATGTTTTGGTCCGATGCAATTCTTATTGCTTCATTTTTGATAAATAGGGTGCCCTCGTCTGTCTTACGAGGTCAAACTCCCTATTGTCTTTTGTGTCTCGACCGAGAAGGTTTTTCACTTCCTCTTATGGTGTTTGGGTGTGTCTACTTTGTCAACTTATTCAAAGTGGATAAGTTGTCTCCTCGGTCGGTTAAGTGTATTTTTGTGCGATACTCGCGTACTCAGAGAGGGTATCAATGTTATGACCCTGTGGCTTATAAATTCTATGTTAGTGCTGATGTAACTTTTTTTGAAGAACTACCATTTTATGCAAGGAAAGAAAGATGTCTACCCCTTACACTACCACAGGATGTCCCCTTACCTGTTCCCTTTGCACTGCCACTAGTGCCCTCTGAGCCTACCTTACCTAAGACAAATGTTCCTATGGGGGATACCTTCCCTAGACATCTTGAAGTTAGATACTTTTCTTGAACATTTTCAGCGTAAGTCCACAACTACATGTCTTGAAGAAGAGCCTCTTTCTACTATCGTTGTTCAGCCCTTTGCCAACGTTGATAATTTGTCAAAAGGTCAGGTACCATCTTCTACTGAGAATTTTGACTTAGATCTTCCTATAGCACAAAGGCTCCAAGAGCATGTCATCAACCTGCTCGTTATTCTTTATCTTAATATGTCCTTTGATCAGTTACTTGTAGCAGGGGAGCTGTCATCTCTTGGATTTGATACTCAACAGCTGCCTCGCAGACATATAGAGGCTATTTAGGATCTTGCGTGGAAGCTAGCTATGGAAGAAGAAATGACTGCTGTTCATTCTAGAGGCACATGGGGGCTAGTTGACCTACCTCTTGGTGCAGTGGTTGTGGGGTGCAAATGAGTATTTACTATTAAGTACTTTCCTGATGGTTTCATTCAGCATTACAAGGCCAGACTTGTTGCTAAAGGCTACACACAAACCTTTGGTGTAGATTATTTTGAAACTTTTTCTCCTGTTGCACGTCTCAACTCTATTAGAATTCTTTTATCAATTGCAATTAATAGAGACTGGGTTGTTTATCAGCTTGACATTAAAAATGCTTTCCTTTATGGAGATCTTAATGAAGTTTACATGCATCAACCCCCTAGATTTGTTAATAAGGGGGAGTGTTAGAAGGTTTGCAAACTTCATAAAGCTATATATGGATTCAAGCAAAGTCCCAGAGCTTGGTTTAATAGATTTAGCATGGCAGTTCAGAGCTTTGGTTTTACCAAGTCTACGTTAGATTATTTGTATTTACTAGACACACTGAGACATGCTCTGTCATCTTGATTGTATATGATGATATACTTCTGACTGGAAGTGATGAGAAAGGTCTGGAGGACACTAAGGCCTTCTTACATACACAATTTGTGACCAGGGACTTAGGATTAATCAGTTACTTCCTTGGTATTAAGATTTATCGTTAGAAGGTTGGAATGGTCTTGTCACAGAGAAAGTATGTTCTGGCATGGAAATAGATATCTCGATATATCAGCAATATATCGACGATGTATCTATATCTCCAACATGACTCATCAATATCACAGGAATATTTTTTTTCCAAGATATTGACGATTCATCACCGAAGGAAAGATGTCGGCAACATATATCGTCGATATGTCAGTATCGATGGCCCAAGAGATATTGACACCCCCCTTCCCCCATATCTTTTTCCCTGATATCGGTCAATATGTCACCAATATCGAGGGGTATTAGCGACATCGTTAAAATTGGAGCCCCTCAACATAAAATTGTTTCTATTATTTCAACGACATGCCCAACATGGGCGATATGTTGGCAATGTCTGTTAATTCCGTTGCCCTCTTCATTTCCCTTACTACTTTCTATTCTTTCACACGGCAAGTACCTTATTGCACCTATGAAATTTGCTTGTATATCATCCTTTTGGGTGATTTTCAACGTTGTCTCATCTCTCAACAAGGTAAGCACCCTATTCAATTTATTTGCATTACTAGGTCCAAATCACCATGCTTTGAACATTGATTATTGTTCATATTGAAGTTAAGTCTCTTGAAATACTTGATTGTTAGTTAGATTAATGTTACATAGACACTAATTTAGTACGATCCCGAATTAAACCCCAATTTGGTGATGATTTTGTTACCTAAATCATGTTTTTAACCACGATTACTGTTCATTTCGAAATTACATCAGTTGATATACTTGATTCTTGGTTAGATTAATGTTGTCTGCAATTTAGTAAGATCCTTAATTAAACTCTAATTTTGTGGTGATTTCATGGCCTAAATGATCATGTTTTAACCTTGGTTACTGATAATCCCGAAATTAAATCTCTTGATATACTTGATTATTAGCTAGAGTAATGTTGTCTACACATTAATTTTCATGTTATATACATTTTCTTTTCATTGCTATAACATGACTTTGTCGATATGCTAGTAATGTGTTTTTATTATGTTTTCATCTAAAATTTATGATTTGTCTTTTAATCATTTCTTCATGCATGTAGTAGTTATTAAAATGTTAATTTTCATTAAATTTGTGACATTTGGGTCATTTTGGGTCTTTTTGAGTAATTTCTCCAAAATTTACCAATATCAGCGATATAACCCCGATATATCCTCGACATATCCTCTTCTTGACTTGTCGATATGACATTGATATCGACATTTAAAACCTTGTGTTTTGGATATGCTTCGTGAAGCGGGGATGCTTCGTTGCAAACCTGCAAATATACCTTTGCATCCAACAACTTATCTTGTTGATACGGACAATCCTGTCTTGGAGGATGTGATATGATATAGAGCCATGGTTGGCATGTTATTGTATCTTACAGTGACTAGACCAGATATATCCTATGCTGTAAGGAGGTTGAGCCAATTTATGCAAGAACCCAAAGAGGTTCACTGGGTAGGAATCTGCTTGGTGCTGAGGGATCTGAAGAGCTCCCCAGGGAAAGGTTTATTTTTTTAAAAGTATGGACATCTTAATGCATGTGGATATTCAGATGTAGACTATACACGTGCTCATGAGGATAGAAGATCCACTATTGGTTATTGTACATATCTGGGAGGAAATTTGGTCACGTGGAAGAGCAAGAAACGTAATGTGGTGTCTAGGTCAAGTGCAGAATCAGAAAACAGAGCTATGGCTCATACCGCTTGTGAGCTTTTTTGGGTAACATCGATTCTAAAAGATTTAGGTGATGATATCTTAGGTTTGATTCCTATGTATTGTCATAATAAGACATCAACCTTCATTGCAAATAATTCTTTTTATGAGAGGACAAAACACATTGAGGTAGATTGTCACTTTATTAGAGATGCTGTGATGACTAGCAAGATTTCTATTATCAAATTGCTGACATTTACTAAGCCTCTCATCAGAAAAAGATCGGAGTACTTGAGTTCCAAGCTGAGCTTATCCAATGTTTTCTCTTTAGCTTAAGGGGGAGTGTTGAGAGAATATTTCACTTGTCTTGTGTTTTTATATTCCTTTATTCTTGTTTGCATTTTTTGTTATTCTTAGAGGGACACAATGTAATTTACCCAAAAGGACTCTTCTATATAAGAGTCTCAAGGGTTTTGGAATAAGATAAGTTTTCACGTTTCCCAACACCCTCTATGATGTACAAGTTGTTTTGGTTCTTGGTTCAAGTCTCATTTTGGCCCCTATTGATGTTCAAAAGATCCTTTATGCTGAATACTGGTTTTGTTTCCAATTCATTGGATTCGTGCTACCATGGCTAATATCAAAGACATCTCTAGTCTCTGTGGGGCAATGCACCACCACAAGTGTCTCTTAGATGGAGCATTCCTCCAGAACACTCATGGTCCACCTCTCTTGCATGATTTGTGGAGTCACACAAAAATAAGTGTATCCTTCTAAAGGATGAGCTTGCACTAAGGGAGGGGATTGGGAGTCTGACAATAAGTGCAGAGACTGATAGGTTGAATAATTTGAAAAGAATTCATTGCAAAGCAAGTGGCTTTTTTATTCCTTGTCCAATAAGATGTGGGTTGTTCCTCATGGTTTTTTTTTTAGAAAGGGATTCATGAAATCCACCCCAATAAAACCAACATCGTTCATCTCTATTGTGTGATGGAGGAAATTCAAACTTTTAAGAAAGGCTCATGACCCTAGCCGAGTGCTATGGGTTTTTGAAGCTGATTGACTTCCTCTTATGTTTTTAAAATTTTCATATGACTAAGCAGTGGGAGGCTATTAGATCTGCTTAATTTCTAACTGCCCTTGGACCTAAATATCATGCTTCGGAGGATTGATTGATGATTTAGAGGAAATTCCTACACTATTATTGATATATGCTTATTAATTTGGTGGGAGGTGTCAGAGTTGCTTGCACAATCATACTCAAGTGTCATGGTTTCTTGCATGGGTGTCGACTTGATGGCATCTTAGGCAGAGGCAGAGGCTGTTGAAGCTGTCATGGATGAGGATGGTGGTGGTTTGTTCTGTGACACATTGGTACAGGACCAATCATTCTTCTGAGATATGTTGGATAAAGAAGGGTATCCTGCCAGCTATAAGTTGAAATCCTATTTCTTTCAAAAGAAAGCTATAGCTTATAACACTGTTTGGATGAACTAGGTTTCCATGCCTATTATGGACCCAGAGGACTCACAGAGTACTCCGACTCAAGTCACTATCATAATGGAGGAATATGACAGCCTTCTACAATTTCAGGAGGATGTCACCGGTACATATCATCCTACCTCAAATGGAGCCTTTGCATTTAGTCAAAAGTCACGCTTTACCATCGGTACACATTTCTAAATGGATTGCGGACTTTGATTTGATGTTAGTGGAAGATAATGATCTATTTTGGGAGAAACTTGAGTGTCTTCATATATAGATATACATATATAAACATTGGGGAAAGACTGCATAAATGCCCAATAAGAATTATAAAATTATACAAACTGACTACCCTAACAATGACATACTTTCTCTGAAGGATAGATAGCATGCTCCATGTAGTACTGACATAAGTTTGAGGCCAAGGCTTTATAAGGACCTGCAAGCTCGTGAGTAGATGAGATATGTGGATCGATAACCTTTTTTGGAAGAAGTCCAAGGAATGTGGTGAGTTTCTGGTGTAATATGCTTTGAAATATTCCCATGTATGTTGCTTAGAATGATCAAAATCAGCATCCTTTGACAAAATTGGCCAGTAGTGTCTTTTGGTGGTACTGAAGATTTACCACTATGTTTTTTTTTTGTTTTGTAAATACATCAAAGGTGATACTTTCTCTATGATGCCTTAAGTCAAAACCATCATTTGCTATCTGTTGAGATATGAGGGGTTGTTAGTTATTTATTTATTTTCCATGGGGTACTTATGTAATTTGCCCAGTTCTATTTTATATAAAGAGGGCTAGGGTTTGTTTTGAAGGTTAATCCATTTTCTTTAGTTTCACATGGTATCAAAGCAGTGATCCTGGGCCGTTGCTCCAATATCCCATCGAAAAAAATGTACCACAACATGATTGGATCACCATTGGGAGGTGATCCGATGGGGAATGATCTCTGCATCGCCACCACCGCTGCTAGCAGTAGCAGCGCCTGTTAGGGAGGCAGTAGCGGTGTTGCAGACACTGCCAGACAGACTGGCCGTGCTGGTTATGCCACCACTAGTTGGTCTAACAGGTTGTGTGTTGTCGCCTATGGGCTGCCATCGCCTGCAAGGGCCATGGGTACTGTTGGTGGTTGTCGATTCCCCATTGTTCGGGTTATGTTTTGCGTGATGAGCCTTTTCTCATGCTTGGTTTGGATGGTGATGAGTCTTCTCTTACCCATGTTGGTGAAGTTTGATTCTAGAAGATCAATTTCAATTTCTACTGGGTTCGCATGTGTAGCCCAAGAAGTTGTGGAGAAGAGGGCTAGGAGCACGTCACTGGAGATAGAGATCGCTTGTAGGACCTTGTAGTTTTACAGGGCATACATGTTGTGAGGGTAGCCAATGGGGTTACCTCAATTATTGCAGTTGGGCATGTAGATGTCACGCCTAAGATGAAGATAGAGAAGGTATACCATGCTCCTGTTTCGTATGAATCTATTGTCTGTGAGTTGCATTTGTAGGGATCTTAGATGTCTTGTTGTCTTTGATGAGAAGCACTGTTACTTCCAAGATCGTTAGACATAAGAGATAGTAGGGGGAGGCATAGAGAGAGATGGACTGTATTACTTAGACATGCCCACCTTGTTTGCAGCGGTTGTGTCCACTCGTGATCTATTACTGGGCATCTCTCCATGAAGAAGTGTTGAATGTACCTAGAATTATCAAATTCATTGATTCCAGAGTGCAAGGATTGCTAGTTGTGGAAGCACCATAGAAGCAGTTATCCTCGGAGAGATGGAGTCAGTGCAATACCTTTTGCCATGGTACATTGTGTTGTACGGGGACCTTCCAGAGTTGCCACTCTTAGGGGACACAAATACTTTGTAGTGTTTGTTGATGACCATAGTCATCTTACCTGGGTCTTCCTAATAAAGGCTCACAACGAGGTTCCCTCTATTATCCAACAGTTTCTTTCTGAGGTGCAAATAGTATATGACACCACAGTCCAAATCTTTTGTAGTGATAATGCACTAGTGTTTATGCATAAAGATTTACAAGAGGTCTTTCATTCCACGGGGATCATTCATTAGACATCTTATGCTCATACTTTCTAGCAAAATGGGGTTCTTGAGTGCAAGTTACGACATCGCATTGATTTTGCTAGGACTTTAATGTCCCATTTGAAGGTTCCCAGGCAGTTTTTGGGTGATGCCATACTCATTGTAGCTTATTTGATTAATCGAGTGCCATCTTCTGTGCTTCACGGCTAGATTTCATACTAGATTGTACATCCTGAGTGTAGCAGGTTGTTTCTTTTGCCTTTGGATGTATTTGGGTGCATATGCTTTGTTCATAATCATGGCGATCAGGATAAGTTTGCTTCCTGTGCAACAAGGTGTCTTTCTTGGTTATTCCAGGACACAAAAGGGCTACATGTGTTATGATTTAGTTTATAGGAGATATGTTGTTACTACAGATGTGATCTTTGAGAGGATTCCTTCTCAAAAGAAGGATCAACTATAGAGGCTGCCATACAGGAGACGTAGATCTACCACATGAGATCACAATTAGACGATGCCCCAAAAGACGAGCCTATACAACATCTTGCCTCAGATAGGAACGACTCAGATAGGGATGAGGGTCCCATGCAGAGGAGATCTACTACCATTTTCACTCTTCATCTATGTCTTAGTACACTGCGATTTCTCATCTAAAGGAGGGAGATAAGCAGTTTTCCTTAGCTATTACTATTGCAGTTGTTCCCAGAGATTTTCTTAAGGCTTCTCAAGATCCTAGGTGGAGAGTAGCTATGGATGAGGAGATGTAGGCTTTACAGTCTAGAAAGACATGAGATTTTGTTCCATGTCCTAAAGGTGTTATTGTTGTTGGCTGTCGATGGGTGCATACCATAAAGTATAAATCTGATGGAACAATTGATAGATATAAGGCCAGACTCGTTGCCAAGGGATTCAATCAAACATATGGGGTGGATTACCTTGAGACCTTTTTACTTGTTGCTCGCATTACCTCTATCAGAATTATTCTTCCTGTTGTTGTGATCCTGGAGTGGCCTTTATACCAGCTTGATATTAAAAATACTTTTCTATATGGAGATTTGATTGAGGAGGTATATATGAGACAACTACTAGGATATGATGTTTAGGGGGAGCTTATGTTGCTTACAGAAGGCCATTTATGACCTGAAGCAGAGTTCGTGAACCTAGTTTGAGAGGCTCAATTAAGAGATCAGGAAGATAGGCTGTCAGCGGTCTACTACTGATCATTCTACCTTTATAGGAGGACAAAGTATGGTGATATCTGGAGGGTTGTCATCCTAGCAGTCTATGTTGATATCATTTTGATTGGTGATGATATAGATGGGATAGTGTAGACGAAGTTGTTTCTACAGTCTACCTTTATCACTAAGTACTTAGGTGATCTTCACTATTTCTTGGAGATAGAAGCAGCCCACCAAGAAACTAGATTATCACTATCTTAAAGACAACACACCTTGTAGATTCTTGACGAGGCTGGTCTACTTGGGTCCAAGCTATCAGGGATATTGGTAGTCACCGTCTGGCTATGGCACTGATGAGACAGATCCTTTGTTTGAGGATGTTACTAGATACCTCAGTATTGTTGGTCCATTGCTATATTTGACAATTACATAACTTGATATCAGTTTTGCAGTGAACAAAGCTAGTCAGTCTATGCAGAATCCAAGATATAGTCATTGGCGAGAGGTGTGTTTCATTCTGAGATACTTGAAGGGCATCCCAGGATGAGGTTTGTACTATAGAGTAGGAGGCTCTCTTGATCTTTTGGCATATTCAGATGCTGATTATGCAAGATCTATAGAGGACAAATGATCTACTTTCAGGCTTTGTTGTTTATCTGGGAGGTAATTTGATCTCATGGAGGAGCAAGAAGCAGAATGTAGTGGCTCGCTCTAGTGTAGAGGTAGAGTATAGATTTATGGCCCAGGCAGCCTGTGAGATTATGTGAATGGTGAGCTTCCTACAAGATTTAGGGATAAAGGTTGATATGCCTGTCCCACTCTATTGTAGCAATAAGTCAGCTACCTACTTTACGTTGAATCTGGCCTTCCTTGAAAGGATCAAACATATTGAGGTTGACCGTTATTTTATAAGTACCCCATACATCCTCCGAGCTTCAGCTAGCAGATACTCTCACCAAGCCATTAAAGAAGCGCCATGATTTCCGTAGTAACAAGTTGGGCCTCATCGACATATATGCCCCAACTTGAGGGGGGGTGTTGAGATACGAGGGAGTCTGTTATTTATTTTTTGTAGGATACTTATGTAATTTGCCTAGTTATCTTTTATATAAAAAGAGAACTAGGGTTTCTTTTGAAGGTTAATGCATCTTTTTAGTTTCACAGAATTTAAAAAGGGTATCCTCCTTTGTGAATTTCTTTCGAACTAGTAAAAAACCAAGATCCTTAGTACCAAAAGTGCCTTGGAGGTTGGGAGAAGGTTGTATTTTGAGAAATTAATGCATTTCTAACATTTTATGATTTGTCAAAAGAAATAGACCCACTTTCCCAAGAAAAAATGGATATCCTCTTCTATATAAAAAAAACAACTAATATTTTTCCTTGGTTTGGTCAATAATCTTACATGATACCAGTCTTTTGTGTATCTTATAATTATATTATCAATATCTTTGCTTGATCATTGCATGCTATATGACAACGATGAAATTCATTTCTTACAACAGATTGTCAAGAGTGAAGAAAGCAAGGCTTAAAAACGTGTACTTTCATGTTTCAAGGACTAGGCTCATTATATATAATTTGCCAAAGTCAATGACTGAAAAGCAACTAAAGAAGCTTTGTATCGAAGCAGTTCATTGCCGTGCCACAAAACAGAGTCCTGTTATTAAACAGGTTTGTCTAATCTAGAATGGTGATTTTCCTGAAGACAGTTTTGTTTGACTTGTTACTTTGTGAATTTAGGTAAAGATATTAAAGGATAAGAAGAAAGCCAATCCAAGTGGTGAAACTTACACACGTGGTGTGGCTTTTGTTGAATTTCAAGAACATCAACATGCACTCGTTGCGTTAAGAGTCCTGAATAACAATCCTGGTATATTAAGTTTGCGGGTTCCGAAGATTTGGCCGTTGGAAGAGAACATAGTACTTGCTGTTTTTTCTAATGATAATATGTACTCTTGCAGAAACATTTGGTCCTGAACATCGTCCCATAGTTGAGTTTGCCTTGGATGATATTTGAAAGTTGGAGCTTCGGAAGTTGAGATCTGAAATGAAAGAAAAAAATACCACTGGAGAAATCTATGGCAGTAATCTGCAAGGAAATGAAGAACCTTCCTCAGAACTATCTGATAGTAAAAAGAAGGCAAGAAAGAAGTTGGGGTTTCGGAAATCCAGGTACGAAATAAAGGAAAAAAAAACCATTACAGAACTCAATGATGGTAATCAGCAAGGAAATGAAGAACCTTCATCAGGAATGCCTGATTGTAAAAAGAAGGCAGGGAAGAAGTTCAAAAATGTTGATTGTGGTAATGAGAGCAGCAAAGAAAAGGGAACCAATCATACCTTGGAGAAAAAGGGCAAGATTTCTCCAAAAAACCATCCGAGGTCAGACCATCAAATGGGAAGCTCAGCTGAAGTCCTGGGAACTCCATCCAGCAGGAAGTCCAAGGCAAGAATTTGACCACAGGTTTGATTCTTTCATCTGAGGATTAGAAAAAAGCTTATGTTAGATACTCTTTTGTGCAAAATGGCAGTATTGGTCTGTTAGAGGCTTGGAGTAACAACAGAAAAGTTGTTTTTCCCTTCATTGTGTCTTAACATGGTATCAGACGACAAGCTCCTTCGCCGCCTGCGTTTCCGGTCTAGTACCCTAATCGGATCGAGATTTTCCAGTGCCCTGTTGGTCTTCGAGTCCCCCTTTTTCTCTGATCTGATCGCCGGTGCTCCTTCTGGTTTGATTTGATCTGCTAGAGTAATAGGTTCGCTTGGTTCTTCTTTGCTCCGTTTTGTTTTTGTTGCGATTTGCTGATGGAGGACGACAATACGTTTCAGTCTGGTCTTACTTCTTCTAAATCTATGCTGTTGACTGATGCATTGCCTCCTACAGTTCATCATAGCATATCTTATAAGTTGACCTCTTCCAATTTTGTGCTATGGAAAGCACAATTTATACCTGTTCTTCATGCCTACAATCCCATGGGCTTGGTTGATGGAACTATTAAGCCCCCTTCTCAATTTATTACTGATTCTGATGGTGCTGAGGTTCTCAATGATGATTTTGTCTCATGGCGTAGTAAAGATCAACTTGTTTGAAGTTGGCTAATAGGTTCTATCTCTGAAGAAATATGTTCTCAATTGCTTGACCTCACTAGTGCTAGGTCTGTTGGGGTCTTTCTGGAAATTTTTTTTTGCTACAAAAACCAAAGCCCGCATGTTTCAGCTCACGTCTGAGCTACACAGCTTAGAAAAAGGTGATCTATCCATTTCAGATTTTATTCACAAAGCCAAAACAATCTCTATTAACTTGGCATCGGCTGGAAAAGTTGCTGAGACAAATGATCTGTTATCGGCTATTCTGAATGGTCTTGGTTCAGAATATGATCCTATCATTGCTACACTCATGTCCACTGCTGGTACCACATCTTATGAAGATGCTATTGGTGTTCTTTTGTCCCATGAGCAACGCTTGTTGCGTAATCAGCCCAAGATTGAACCTACAGTCAATCAAACTTCTGCCACTACTCGTGGAGGTAGAGGTGGTCGTGCCTCTCGAGCAAAGGGGAGGCCGTGGTCAGCAGCAATAGTACTTTGATAATGCTCGAAACTCATCTAGTTTCTATGGTCGGCAGCAATCAATCTTTGGCCAAGGTTCAACTCGTGGCCAAGGTCGTGGTGGTCATGGAGGATGATCTTTTACCTCCCTTGCTGGAGTCCAATGTCAAATTTGTGGCCGTTTTAATCATTCTGCGCTGACTTGTTATCAACATTTCATTCAAAACCCCTTCGTTCCTCAAGTACAATTTAGTGCTCCTTCTCCTGTGCATCAACCAATTAATGCTCCTAATAGAGCTCTTTCTCCTCAACAAATACAGCAACCATGGTATGTTGATTCAGGCTCCTCTCATCATGTCACTAATTCCCTCTCCAATTTAGATATGTCTTTGGATTATAGGGGTTCAGAAGAGGTTTGATTTGGGAATGGAGAAGGTGAGACTATTACGCATACAGGCTATTCTACTATTCCTCTTCATCATAGGCAGCTATATTTACAACAAATTCTCCGTGTACCTCGAATACAGAAGAATTTGCTTTTGGTTCAGAAATTTGCTAAAGATAACCAATGTTTTTTTGAACTTCACGATGATTGTTGCCTTGTCAAGGACAAAAGCTTCCAAGGAGGTTCTGCTTGAAGGTGAAGTTGCTGATGGCCTTTGTGCACTTTGGCTTCCAAGATGTTCAGAGAATAATTCATCACCACTTGTTGCTGCTGCCTCCATTAGCAATAAAGCTCCTTGGCGTTGTGGCATTATAGGTTGGGCTACTCTAATCTACACACAGTCAAGGCAACCCTTCACTCCATTGGTATAACTTTTCTGAATGATGTTACTTCATGTTGCGATGCTTGTATGAAAGGAAAGTCCACTCAATTGCCATTATACTCTACGGGTACAGTGAACTCATGTCCATTTGATTTAATTCATTTCAATGTTTGGACAGCACCAGTCGTTGCCTATGACAACAATATTTTGTTTTCTTCCTTGATGATAATACAAGGTTCTTATTGCTTTTTCCATGAAGAATAAATCTGAAGTCCATGACATTTTTCTACAGTTTCATGCCTTTGTATCTATTCAATTTATACTAAGATAAAGGCTATTCAATCTGATTGGGGTGGAGAATACAGAGCTTTGTCTGATTGGTTTGCTAATCATGCTACTGTCCATAGAATTTTCGCACCTCATATGCCCGAACAAAATGGCAGTATTGAAAGGAGAAATAGGCACTTGTCTGATATCGCAAGATCAATGCTCTTTCATGCTTTCATACCAATGTGTTTCTGGCCATTGGTTTATAAAGCTGTTGCACTCATTATCAACTACTTGCCATCTTCTGTTACTTCAGGACGGTTTTCATATGAATGCTTATATCATACTAAGCCTGATTATAATTTTCTGAAAGTTATGGGCCGTGCATGTTATCCAGTTTTGGTTCCATATGCATCTCACAAATTAAAACCGTGTTCATCGCTACATGTGTTCACGGGTTATACGCCTTTGCATAAGGCTTATATTTGCTATAATCGAGAAACTAAAAAGTTTCTTGTGGCCAGGCATGTGAAATTCATTGAATCTGAATTCCCTTTTGCCTGTGAAATTAAATCTACTATGCCCCATTCTTCTCCAACGGCTGACACCATACCGGTTCCTCTTCATATTATTCAACAGGCCGGTGCAAATATTGATGGAAAATAGTCTGCTCAGCCCATTTGTTCCACTGAACATGGTGTTCAATAATAACCAGCCCATTGCTCCACAAATTGCACAATAATGGCATGCTGCACCTGCTGCCCCATCTACTGTTCAGTCTACTTCAGGGGTTGTTGATGCTTCATCCAGAACACATGGAATGATTACAAGGTCCATGCATGGATATCAAAAGAGAACGTGTTTTCTGCCACTCTTCACCCTCTTTCACAAACTTTACTCAGTAAACTTGATTGTGTTGAACCTTCTACTTTTACCGAGGCCTCTAAAAATGAAAAATGGAACAAAGCTATTACTGAGGAAATAAATGCTTTAATCCATAACAACACTTGGAGGCTTGTTCCTTGAACAAATGAAATGAATGTTCTGGGTATGTAACAAGTGGGTTTATTGTATCAAGAGAAAAAAGATGGTACTATTGAGTGATTCAAGGCTTGCCTTGTGGTAGAAGGGTATTATCAATCTGAAGGAATTGATTTTTTTTGATACATTCAGCCCTGTGGTTAAACCTACTACAGTTCGTATATTACTCACTTGCGGTGGCAAATAATTGGATTATGCATCAGCTTGATATACAAAATACTTTCTTACATGGAAATCTTGACAAAGATGTTTTCATGGTTCAACCTCAAGGTTTTGTTCATCCTAATGCACCTAATTTTGTTTGTAAACTTAACAAATCTTTATATGGGCTGAAGCAATCTCTAAGAGCATGGTTTAAGAAACTCTCTGATGAAGGATTTTATGGTTCTCACATGGACAGTTCTTTATTTGTATTTCATAGAGCCAACGTGAGGATATTCTTTTTTGTTTATGTTGATGATATCCTAGTTGTTAGTTCGTGCTCCAAGGCTCTTCAGCAGATCACTGAAAGAATCAGCGCATGGTTCCCTGCAAGAGATCTTGGTTATCCGTCCTTTTTTCTGGGTGTTGAGATGCAAAAATCCAATGATGCTTGTTTCTCTCAGCATCGATACATATTAGATTTACTTGTTCGATACAAGATGGAAGGTTCAAAACTAGTAAAGACGCCTATGGTGACTGAACTCCTCTATAAAAATGATTCACCTTTGTTCCATGGTGTTACCTTGTTTAGGCAAATGCTTGGAAGCTTACAATACCTAGCCTTTATGCGTCTGGATATTATGTTTGCCACCAATAAATTGCCACAGTTTATGCATGCTCTAACGCAAAGGCACTTTGAAGCTGCTAAGCACATTCTGCATTACCACAAGGGAACCTTAAATATGGCATTATTTTACTCCAGGACCTCCTCATTACAGATTTCATCCTTCTCGGATGCTGATTAGGCTAGCCCAAATGATTATCGCTCCACCACTGGTTTTGTCATTTATCTTGGCGACAATCTTATTTCTTAGTCTAGTAAAAAACAATCTACTATTACATGTTCCAGCACGGAAGCAGAATATTGTGCTCTCACCAACACCAAAGAAGAGCTAACTTGGATTCTGTCACTATTCCATGAGCTGTGGATTTGTTTATTAAATCCACCAATATTATGGTGTGATGATATGGGTGCTACCTACATGACAGCAAATTCGATTTTTCATGTTGGAAGCAAGCATATTGATTTCATTCATATACAGCAAGGACCACGTTGCAGATCTTCTTACTAAAGCCCTCACTGCTGCTCAATTTTTGAGGATTCGAAGCAAGCTTAGACTTCTATCGATGTCTAAGCTTGAGGGGAGATGTAAGATGTGCTACTGTACATAATTTGTAGTTTATATAAGGGGGTCATTACAATTGTTCAAAACCTGCTGTATATATATGTGCATGGTCGGTCTATTAGAGGTCTGCAGTAACAACAGACTAGTTGTTGTTCCCTTTTTTGCCTCTCAACAACAAGATAGAATGTGAACGGGTAAAGGAGTCATAGCACTGTTTAGGACGGGCTATTATTGATGGAAGAGAGAGTTGATTTGATTTTCATCTTTCTAGCTTCTTATATTACTTTTCAATAAGGTAAATACAAAAACATAAAAGATGACACATTATTTTGTAAGGTAAATAGGTGAGGGCAACCCAGAAAAGTAAATTCAAAAGCGGGGTATGTCTCTTTTTCATATAAAAATGTAATACAAAAACTATCACGTGGTGGTTTTACTATGGCTTAACAAAGTCATCATCACTTTTAAATAAAAAATAAAATTATTTTACATATGTATAAAATCATCAAAAATCATATTTAAAATTGTTTTATATTTATGTATTTTAATTCAAAATAAAAAATCACCCTAGGTTCGTTAACTCATATAAAGTAATGGTGGATTTTTTAAGTGGGGTGGAATCCACCATGTGACATAACTTATGCTTCTTTACATTAAATAGCAACTATACGGTAGAGACTATGTGTACTACATCTATGCATTGTAAAATATACCATGTTATGTATTTTTGTATATTTTGACTAAGAAAATCTAGATCCTTTGGAAGTAAGAGACTTGAGGTCAAAGAAAATTTTAGATAAATATTAAATTCCATTTTAGGATGCCCTTAATCTCCTCTTTCTCTTGACTGTTTAGGTTCATCGAGTATAATGGTTTTTTCTTTATTGCCCTTAGACTAGAGAGAACATTGAAGGCATCTAAGGTGATCTTCAAACATCGGTTGTTATCTTTATTGGTTGTTAATAAAATAATTAAATCATTAGTAAATTGAACATTTATGATATTTTCATTGAAGTTTAATTTACTTGGCGGGTTAACCCTCTGAAAGAGATGTTAACTCCTGTTTACTTAAGAGGTTAACTTGTATGGTAAAAATCCATGTTAAGGTTTATTAACATTAGTTTTATTAACACTAATTTTGAGGGGTGTTAATAAAATTGATGTTAACTTCGTAACTCTCACACATTCAAATCCTACTCCTTAGAAATTGATGTTAACACCAATCTAAATAAATACTACAAGATTAACATCAGAGTTTAACGTCAATTCAAGTAAATAGAAACTGATGTTAACACCATTCTGAGAGTAAATAAAAATGAGGGTTAACATTAATTTCATATTTCTTAAGACTCGTTTCTTAACCGCCTAAGTAAATTACCCCTAAGAGCTTTGTTTGAGTAACTTTAATGAGACATCTTTTTTCAGCAAGGTTGAGGATAGCGTCCAATAAAAGCATCACTATTATAAAAGGGGGGAAAATGGGATCCCTTGATTGACTCCTCTCTATGGTTCGCAGATTCCACATAAAGAGTTCTTTATCGTTATAGATATATATAGCGTTGATATTTGCAAGACAATAATCCAAAGAGCGAAAGTTCGAGGGACATTGACTTTTTCTAGGGCTAACAAGATGAAATTCCAATCCGTATTAAAGGATTTGATAAAGTCAATTTTTATTCAAATTGTCTCAATTTTGGAGCAACGCTAGTGGTTGAATATTTCTTGAATTACAATAAAGGTGTTGCAGATCTTTCAAGTAGGAAGGCCCATTGATTTAAGGAAAGGATAGTGCGTAGCTCCTCGGAGAACCTCAAGACCAAAGTTCTAGTAATGATTCTAAAAGGGACAGCAACAAGGGTAATAGACTTATAGTTTGTAATGTATTCCTTTTGCCCTTTTTTATTAGTCAAGGATATGATAACATTATTAAATAATTGCAAGTTCGAAGGGTTGAAGAAGGTAGCTGAAGATGGCTAAAAAACTTCCTTATTGTTGCCCCATGTTCTCTTGAAGAATTCAATAGGAAACCCGTCAGGCCAGGTGGCTTACCATTTCTCACCCTAAATAGATTGTGCTTGATCTCTTCTTTCTAAAAGGGTTTAATCAAACCATCCAGATTTTGAATCCTAGGAAGAAAGACATTTATCGAGGATAGATTGGTGGCCTAGGAAGTCATTTGTGAATAATGATCTTGAAAGAAATTCATGATAAAGACAAATACCTAATTTTCATCGGTTGAGGGTCCTCTTGAGTAGTTCTTAATACGAGAGATCCTAGCTCACTTGTAGATGTTTAATTGAAGTCACTTTATGGAGAAAGGCCATGTTTTCATCTCCTTTGACCAACCACTTAACTTTGGCACGTTGCTTCCACAAAAAAATTCCACCCATCAAGATTTTTGCATGCTTGATAATAAGCTAGAGCAATACAGTCCTCAAAGAAGACCCTACCATACATGCAATGTTTTGTAGTTTGACAATGTCTTCATCCAAGGTTTGTTTCTCCCACTTTAAGTTAGGAATATTATCTTTATTCGCCAATGCTTCAAGATTGATTTAATCTCAAGTTTGTTTACCTATCTATTACAAGGATTATTAAAGACAATTTCATCCTGCCACTTCTTTGATGTAAAAGGGACAAAATTTGATTTACTTGGATGTAAAAGTATCTGGCTAGAACTAGGAATGTTTGGTGTTTAATTGGGTGAGACTAAGAAGGATTGGATTATGGTTTAAAAAGGTTCACTAGAGGCCTTCGAGAGTAGGAGCTGGAAAATGTTGTAACTTAATCCAAGGAAAGGGCTTGATCAAGCCTAACCCATTTGGGTTCTCTATAGTCCATGTAAGTAAATTGGCTAGTTTGTAACTTGATATCATGGAGTGTTATGACTTGATCCCAGCTCCCTATGGAACCCGAGAATGACCCGCTTCGACTAATCTCAAGACCTAGTCATCCAACGAGAAACAACCAAATGCAAGGATAAACATTTCCACAACCACACATATAATGTAACTAAGCAAATTTATTAAAAGTCGGTAACAGAAAATAGGGATAGAGTTTAATAGAAGTGACATGCCACAGGCGAGAAATAAAGTTACGGTTCACTAGCTAACCATCACAACCAACAAAAGTGTAACAATAACATGTTTTGACATAACCATAATACTCACTAACAACAAAAAATCTTGGAAATGGAACAGGAGTAAGTATAACTGCTGCTGAGCTCGACTTGGCCCAACACCCTTTGCAGTTGGTGGTGCTGGCTGCTCAACTCTCTGACATAAACAAGTTACATATATCTGTGGTCAGCTAACGCTGAGTAGAGTGGTGTATGTGTCATTTACAAGCAATTAAACATAAAGGAACAAGTAGCTAGCTAATCATACAATTTTCAGTTATGTATTATTATCTGTTTTCGTTTAAATCAATCTATGTATTTCTGATTCGGTTTCTAGTAAGGGTCCACAACCTTTCTTAATCCACTAGTTCTCTAAGGGAACGATCTTGATGCGGTTTTCTCGCGATGCAGGATGTACACGTGGCACTCTTCTAGTCGGGAGAGCATCCCATGGTAGTCCTATGTTAATGGCTAACCGCGGTGCTGCTTTATGGTGTCTTCATGTTTATTATAGTATAGTTGTTATAGTATAAGACAAGACAGCTACGGTTGTCATTACCATAGAATTTTCTTTACTTGGAAATAGTTTTCTCGAGGTCGAACTCAGGGAGCTACTGGAATTCTAAAAGTACAAAGTTTCTCTATTGAATTACAAAAATAAGAGAGAGAGAGGGAGAGAGATAGATTTTTGTCTTGGCTTCTTCTTCTTCTCTTTGTGCTTTCTCTCTGATCCTGTCTTCTTCCCTCTTCTGCTCTTCCTGTCTTCTTCTCTTCTTTCTCTTTTCCTCCTTTGCATTTCTCTCTTTCTTTCTGGTGGCCAAGTCTTCTTCTTTCTTTTTCTTCCTGGCTACTTGTCTTCTTCTTCTGCTCTTCGGCTGCAAAGTCTTCTCTTCTTCCTTCTTCTCTTTTCTTTCTCTTTTCTTCAGCTGCAGAGCCTTCTTCTTTCCTTCTTCTCTGCTTTATCTCCTCTGAAGGCTGCTCATCCGTCGTCTGATACAGCAGTCAGACGAATTAACTGCAGTCTGCTACAGTGCTTCTCCTCTTTTCCTTCCTTCTCTTTTCTTCTGCACGGCCTCTCTTCTTCTGCTTCTCCTCTCCTTCCTGCGGCTAAGTACTTAGCCTTTCTCCTTCGCGCTCTGTTCCTACACACAAGGCACAGCAAAACCTAACCCTTCCCTCTACCCGCACGTCTCTCTCTCTCTCTCTGTAAATCGCTCACAGGAAGCTCTCCTAGAGCCAGGTTAACGGGTCGGATAGCATGCTCGTGACCAGGTGCACTGGCGTGTGTATAGTGCGCGAGGTGTGCTCGATAGTGTCGGGTCGGATCCGCCAGGTCTGCGAGGTGAATCCGTGGATGAGGCGGGGTTGAGTGGGCGAGGGGACCTCACCCCGTGTTTTGAGGCGGTAAGCAAGAAACACAAAAAAAATTTAAACCAGTGCGGCGCTTTGTAATCTTACGATGTGGGACTATTTGGTTGCTTCTCCTCGCGCGCACCCCAGGAAGACCTCAGCCTTGCTTCCGCAGCTGCAGCCTCGATCCCCTTCTCTTGCCAGCTACCTACCATCACACAGCTCGCCCGCCTTCGCAACAACTGATAACCTGGAGCTCTAAAGCCTGGAGCGCGCTTGGGAGCTTCTCGAGTCATCGTCAATGGCGGCCAGGGCAGCAGACTTGTCAAGCACTAAAAGGGCCTCTCGGCCTAATCAAACCACTGGGGAACCTTCACCGTGGCACGGCGAAGGTGGTGAGAAGTGCAGCAGGCCGCGGGACAGCCTAGGCGTGCGTGCCTAGGTCGTCCTGTGGCCGGAAAAGTGGGTGTGACCGGGGGTGAGTTGTGGAGGTGTAGAGTGGCAGTGGAGGGGCGGAGGGTGTTTAGTGTGATGAGGCGGAGCTTTTGCGATGGTCGGCGAGTCGTATGGAGTTGCGAAGTGACGAGGGCAACTTGCCAGAGGTTGGCCGGAGGCGAGGAAGGTGATCGTGGACAGGCGTGGTCGTGGGGCAATCAAGTGAAATAAAGTGGGGAAAAGAAAGAGGGGAAGAAGGGGAGTAAATGTAACCTACCTGTAGGGACGAAGGGGGCCGGAGAGGCGGGCAGTCGTATCGACTGTCGCCGGAGAAGAAATACCCAGAGGGAGAGAGCGGCGACGAGGAAGTGGGCTGGGAGGCATGCGCTTGGTGTGGCGCGACGCAGAAAGACGAGACGAAGCTGGCTCTGCTGCTGGTATGGCAGCAGAGCGACAAGAAGGAGGAGGAGTGGTCGCCGGAGCTTGTGGGTTTCCTGTCGGAGAGGGAAGGGAGGAAAGTTTGAGGGATTCTCCGCCAAGACAAGTCTGCTTCAAGCAGCTGGTCCTGGGGTTTCTTTTAAAGGCGCCAGCAGAGGGGCAGATGCACGGAGGGTGAGCGAAGCTCTCACCGGAGGTTGTCGCAGGTACAACACCCATACCTCTCGAGCGTTCGCACGAGAGGTATGGTGCAAAACAGGGCATGGGGAGCTGCTCAGGCGGTAAGGGACTACACAGGGAACCCCCCTTTCACATTTGAGAGCAGCTCCCTGGGGAAGCAAGGAGTGATCCTCCTCGAAACTTCGCCGGAGTATGGGTCTTCTGCTGCATTGGCAGAAGGACCGGACTGCAGAAAGTGAAAACAAAAGTTAGGGGGGTTTTTGCAAGAGTTTTCAAAAGTTAGGGGCCAGAGTGTAATTGGGTGGACTATTTTGCAAAGTAGGTCAAGATGACCTTCCCTTAGGTCCAAATTTTGGTATAAACCTAATTTGGACCTAAGGAATCCAATGGTGAAGTTAGATTTTAGGTTTGACGACGTTTGACTAGACATTTTGCAACAAAACACAAATTAGGTCAATTGATGAGCTAGGACCCCAATCTAGGTCAAAATAGGTTTCAAAGGCCAAATTAAAGGTTCTAAACCCTAGGAGATATTTTTCCATGAATTTTAGAGGGTTTATTTGACTTTTATTTTGACCAGAACCTCGTTGAATTAAGCGGGTCTGTTTTAGGGTTACCAAATGTCATTTAATTCCTAGATTGAACATGAACCCATTTCTGATTGAGTCAACCCACTTTTTATCTTATTTAGACCATTTGACCTATGCTCTGTCTCTAAGAAGTTTCTTTTATGTACTGCAATGGTAAAATTGCAGTTTTAACCTTTATTTCATGTTTTCTTCTCAGAACACTTATTCCTCCAATTAAGCCCTCTTCTAAGTCATGTAGGAGCTTTTATTCTTTTTATTAGGTCAAAATAAGCTAGTTATGGCTCATGATGAGGTTCTCATCATCTTACACTTGGTCTACCACCCCAGGGATCACAGTCACGTCGTAGCGGTGACTACGGCACACGCGATAAACACACGGATAGCTACCCTGCATTGGCACGTGGTTAGTCCTTTTCGCTAGTGGATATGCCCAAATGTACAATACAGAATAGAACAAGGGCCTTACCCGTCAATAGTTTGCGTACTCTCGCCTGACTATCCCGGTTTGCCTAGTGGGCCTAACAAGAGTCGGTGTAGGGTGACCATTCCTAACCCTGGGTCCCAACCCAAGGGGTGGCTAGCTCCCCCCTACACTAAAGGAACAGTAGATCTCCTCGGTACCATGTACACGAGGGCCAGCTTACTTTCCATATTCAAGTTCGAACAACCAACCAACATGCTCATAGGCAATTAATCCCATCATACATTGAATATCCATATTACTGATACTATGATTCCTTTCCTAATTCCCTATAGGGTTCATGCATAGTACTCATCTTATTTTATTTCGTGGCATGCATCTCTATCACATATTGATTTCTAATTCATACAATAGGCAGTTCGTAAATTAATAGGATAAACCATCATCAACATGATAAGCGATCACCTCATCATTTAAATGTTCCAGTATCACAGTATGAATTTTAACAACATGCATTTTTAGATTTAATAACGTACGAGATTCATGCACTGAATATAAACCATTCACATTCTTGGTTATAGGGTTCATCTCCTAACCTAGGTTTCAAGTAGATATTTAACATGCATTATACTAATTCAAACCACAGAAGTAGAGAGGACCACTTTATTAGGGTATGCAGGTGGTATGGGGGCTCGAACGATGGATCCCGACATCTCCGCGGCTCTTGTGTGCACCACAGACTGGAGGCCTATATTGTTGACCAATATGTCAAAAGAGCTCAAAATAGTATAGACACTATACTAATACGTAGAGAATTTTGAAAGAAAACCAACAATATTTTGTTTGCGAAAAACTGACTCCGTTTGCGCCTTGAACCGGCTCAAAAACATGCATCTTGACCAAAATCAGACGTCTGGGAAAAGTTCCAGATGTCTTAAGCGAGCGCAGGATCTCACCTTGCTTTTGCATCTTTTTCAGATGTTTGAAAAAGACGTAGAAAGCAAGGTGAGATCCTACGCTCGTCTGAAATCCCTTACAGCCATCTGAAGGAGCTTCCAGATGTCTGTCACTTCTTTCGGTCGTCTGGAAGAGCCGTCTGACACTGCTTCCAGATGTCCTAAAGTGCCTCGAATGCCGTGCCAATGCTCCTTCCCAATGTCTCTGACACTTCAGCACTCTATGTTCTTACCAGACGTCCTGAGTCCATCCCAGACATCCGACGACTCCCCCAAACGTCTGACAAGTGTTGCAGACGTCTATAATGCGGAAAAGTAACCCCCCCGCTCTACGTGCAGAGCCTCTCTTCCTCTGCTCTCAACCTTACCCTCTCTCAATCTTCTTCACACCCTCCCTCTCATGCCCTCCCTCCCTCGGCTGCACCCCTCTCTACGGTAGGGAGGAATCGGTGGATGTGGGAGGAAGGCTGTGTGGTGGAGAACAAAAAAGGAGGAGGGGGGGGGGGGGGGGGTTAAGGTTGCATTGGGGATGGGGGTATGGTGGTGTGTAGGTGTATGGTGGGTGGTTTTTGCATTAAACCCCTCAAGGACTGAAATATTCCGCACGAGATCCTTTTGGTGCGTAGAAATTATGATAAGGCCCTTAAAGATTGAAAAGAAACAAAATGGCCCTTGGAAAGGGTTGTTTCATGGAGGCTCCCATTTCAATGATCTAACTAAGAAATTGGGAAGTAGGAGAAAAGGTTGAAAAGGTATGTATCTATCAGAGGGGAAACAGATGATATTGAAATCCCCTTTGATAGTCCAAAGGTCATTGCCATCAAAATGACGATAACATTATTGAATGTTTTTAACCAATTATATAAAGTCATTATATATCTTTCCATGAAAAGAAAACGGGCTATTGTGGAAGATAAAACACATGTTGGTGGAGTATGCTTGTTGATTCCTGATGAAATTACACAACTACATGTATTCACTAGGAGTGTCTATTGGGATATAACTTGCATCAAGGTTTGAATCTAATTCAAATTCAATCGTATTGCGATAGATTGTAGTTTAATTATTCTTACACTTTTTATTTAATTTTGATTGAATTAATAGAATCCTATTTGACATGGTAAACCTTCAAGGCATCTATAGTTGTGCTTTTAAGTAGAGAGGACCAAATGCAAGTTTTAAGGAGGGATTCTTAAGGGATCTAGCTTGAGAGAGGCTCACATGGAGAGAAAGGGATGGTGAGAGTAATGGAAAGAGGGAGGGGAACAAGTTATGAGAATCCACTAGGCAAGCGGATTAATCAATTGCTATATTGAGTGTGTGTCTTGAAGAAGACAACATGTTCAAATGTGCTAAATAACATATTGATTACAATGTTGAATGAGGTTCTCATGCTTTTCTAAGGAGGTAGACTTGATTAATTAAATGCAGTTACAATGAGGCAACATATAGAATTCAAATGTACTATGCACCTTGCAATGGATGTTCACTCTACTTTACATACACAAGAGAAGGAACTATATAATTAGATAAATTGATACATTCTTGATTTGTGAGCTTCATATGATCATAAGTAGTAACTATACAACCTTAGGGCTGATAAAATATGTTGGTCATGATGACGGCAGATTCGCACGCGGAAAGGTTCAGATTTAGAAAACCCGTCGTCGTAGTTCGATTCATGAGAAAATCCGTCGATCAGATAAAATTTATAATCGAAACTCGAAATGTGAGTCCCGGGTCGAACATGGGAAGGCAAATGTTTGGTTTTGAAAATCCGCATTTCGCTTTTTATTTATTTTTTGTCGTTTTAACTTTTCTAATTTTTTTTGGTGTCTTTTATCAAGCAAGAGATTAGGTCGATGAAATTTTATCTAGCTAATCTACTTGCGAAAATATAAGAGAGAAAGAGAGAAACAATAATGGATTTCTAATCAAATGCTTTTTTACAACTAAGAAAGAGGGAAAGATTACACTACAAAAGCAATAAAGATAGAAAGAGGTGAGAGAATCCCCCTCGACGGTCGCTTGGAGGAAAACTTGCTCTAACGTCACATGGAGGAAGGTGGTGAGGAGCGGGGTGAACGAGGATGGAGCCGGAGGACGGAGGGCGGGGCAGGATGGCGTCGCGGCGAGGATCTTCTTTCCGAAGGGAGGTGAGAAGACGGCCATGGGATGCTCCATAAAGGGGGATGAGAGGTGGGAACAAATATTTGTTTTCTACTCTAGAGGAGCATCCCGGGCTTGGGACAAGCTCTCTCCAGAGCCTTGGAGGTGGAGAGAGGAAGAAAGGAAGAGATGGTTTGGAATGGAGGGGGATAGGTCCTTTTATAGTGGAGGAGAGACAAAATCATCCATGGGCAATGAGTGACGGCTGTAATCATCGCTGAAGATCTATGCCCTTCAATTCCTTTGCTGGCGCGCACATAGCACAAGCCATTAGTGACAGCTACAAGCGTCACTAAAGGCCTGCCCAACTATTGCTAAAGATCCACGTCCTTCAATTCCTTTGCTGGCACCGTGCTCAATTGGCCAATTGGGGGATTCGAACCCGCGCCCCTCCATTGAGAGCCCACACCTCCACCATTGCTCCAATCGTCCAGATGGTCACACGGATGTCTTAAGGCGTGCGGTGGAGGAGAGTTGTTTGGATCGCTTGATTGAGTTTTAGAAAAGTCATGTTGTAGTACAGTTGAAAAAGCGTTCAAAACAAATACAATTTATTACCCGAATTTGAAAGTCCGAGGTCAAACACAGGGAGAAAATTAGGGTTTAGAAATAAAAATCACAATTTTAGAATCTGAAAGAATATAATATGCAATAAAAATCAATGTTATAGTGCAAAAAGATAGGAATAAATGTAAGGCACTAAAGGAACCAATGTATGAATAAACACAAAATTAGACGTCTGATTTGTGAATCAGATGCCTTAAAATGGGGATGCTACAGTGCTTGACTCTTCTTCTTCTCCTTCTTTTCTTAGTCTCTAGCGGCTGCTTTCAATCTTCTTCTTTCTTTCCCTTCTTCTTTATCTTCTTCTGATTTGTTGCCTTAGCCTTTCTCTTCTTCTGTCTTCTTCTTTTCTTGTCTACCTTCAACTTCTTCCTTTAGTTCCTTCCTTCTCTTTCTTTCTCTTTCTTTCTCAGCTTTTTTTCAACTCCTTCCGCCTTCGCCTTTTTCTTCTTCTCTCTGTTGCAGCCCTTCTTCCTTAGCTTCTGACTTCGGCCTCCTCCTTCTCCTTCCTTGGCTTCAGCCCTTAGCTTCCTCTTTGGCCTTGTCTTCCCCTTCCCTTGCAGAGCAAAACCTACCCCTACCTGCGTGAGCTCTCTTCTCTCCTTTCTCTCTTAGGTTCGCTCTCCTAGAGCCACTTTCTACGATAATCGAGTCGGAGACGTGATTGCACAGCAAAAATACACCAACAATTGTGTTGTCTTGTGCTATCTCCTAGCATTACCAGTGCATATTAGGTATCCATAGTCGCATTTGTGAAAATACACGCATGCATGCATTTATTTGAGAGGGAGGAGAGTGAAATAAATGGCCTTGTAATTAACAAATTCTTCAAGTGCTGCCTTGCAAAATTCACCATCTTTTTATTTTTATTTTTATTTGACTTTCTTCTCCACGGCTGCATGGCTGGGTCGTCTTCGCGCCATTCCCTGCAGCAGCTTGCCCTGCAGCCGCATGCACAGCCAGGGCATGGCTGTGCATGCCTTCTTCCTCTTTAAAAAGGGCTCGGCTTCTTCTTTGCAAAGGGAGCCTGGTCCACACGCCAAAAACACAGCATCTTCCTTCCCTTCCAGGCCGTCTCCTCCCCTTTCCCCTCCATACGCAACCTCTCTTCTCCTTGAAGAGCCACGCTGTGGGCAGGAGTAGCTCACAGTGGTGCACAACCACCACTGTGAGTCCCACCACCGCCCAGCTCATCAAAGAGCCGATGGGCGTGGTGGTTCCCCGCTCTGATTTCACCATTTCCGCCATTGCCACAGGAGCTTCAAGCCTTAAAGCTCGAGCTCCGCAACAGCAACAACAAGGCGGCAGCAGTAGCGCAGGCCACTGTGCGCCTGCACGCAGGCCACCGCGTGCGCCTGCAGTCCGCCCTCGCCCCTCTCCGCGTGCCCTGTCGCGAAGCGCCACCCGCAAGCTAGCAGCCGGCGCAGCCTCTTCAACGCACGTGCCAGCCGCTCCACACCTCCCGCACTCACAGCACCGGGCACATTGCGGTCGCGCGAATCGACCATGCACTGTAGCCACTGTTCACGCTAGTCAGCGAAACACTGTGGTTATAGTGTGGTGACTGGTAAGTTTCTCACTTATCCGGTCACCCGGCGTGCCGCAACCTGCGCTAGCCCGCGCCCACGTCTTTCCCCGCGCCCGCTCCCACGTGAGCCTTCGCCTGCGTACGCCCGCCCGCTTCAGCGCCCTCTCAGTGCATAGTGCCTTCGACTGCACCCGCCTCTCCGCGCAGCGCTGTGCGCTGTGGTTTCTCCCCCACGCCCGCTCCCTCCTGCGTGCACGCCTCTTCGTGCGCCTACGCGCCTGCACGTGCACGTGCGCTATCAGACGACGCCCCAGACACTTACACACACCCACACACTTATACACTAATATATACTTATATATATATACAAACATATATATATTTATATATATATTTATATACATATATATATCTATATATACTTATATCTATACATATAGTAGTACCTATATAACTAAGTATTAGTACACATACATACATAGATATATATATATATATCTATATACTTATACACACATATATATACATATATATTTACATATATACATATACTTATATACGTATATATATATATATATATATATATATTATTACCTATGTAACTAAGCATAAGTATAGATACATATATATATATATACACATATATACACATATACTTATACATATATATATATATATACATACATACATACATATATATATATACCTATATAAGTACACATATACCTATATAATTATAACGATATATATATATATATACATATAGATATATATTTACATATATACATATATATATATATTTTTGTATTACTTACCATACGTTGTATTGTGGGAATATCTGCACCAGTTGCTGATATTCCCCGATACACGCATACAGAAAGTGTGTTCGCACTCATCTTCCACCAATCCACCTTACACTCCATGCAACACTTCGTCCTGTTGGTTGCGTCTTTCTAGACGACGACCGACTCGACACCGTGCTACACGCCACCTCCACCTCCACCCCCACCCCTTTATACATATATAATATATACATATAGATATATACTATATTTACTTTATTTCTGTTTCTCTTTCCTGCCAGTAAAAAGATAAAATAAAATATAAAAAAGAGAAAAGATAATCCTTGAGTTGCAGGTACTCAGTCTTGCGAAGAGCAAGACCAGAGCAAGACCAGTTTTTAACCCTAATTTGGCTCCAAGCCAAGAACCTGACTTTGAGGGTGTACCTCAAGGACAAAAATTATCAGAAAAAAATCTTAAATAGAAAAACACCAAAAACATAATAAGCGAACGGAAGAAATTCGTTGTAGGAAAGGCGTAGAAAGTTATTCACTTATAATCCCACTTCCCTGAGTTCGACCCTTGGCTTAAAAGTGACCAAGATAAAATCAAATAGGCCAGGTAGAAAAAATTTTTGTAAAGAGATGGTTAGGCTCGATTTAGGTTAACCACTATACGCATTTCAACGATAAAATCACCGTATTAACACAACCTATCCGGGCCCGACCATACATCCTTTTCATGGCGCCGTTGCCGAGGAAGTGCGCATTCAAGTAAGTTTTTACTCCATTCCTTCAATTTTTCTCTTCTCACACCCTTCTCTTCATGGGTGTTTTTGTTTATTGCTATGTAGGTGAACCTGTTTCAAGGAGAAGGCAGGCAGACGAAGTCAGAGACGTAAGCAGATCCAAGGTGGGAACGAGAGCGTGAAGACGCCGACACCGCACTGGAGCTTCGCACACGTTGCTGAACAAGTAGGTGTTCCTTTCTTAGCAACTTAGGTCAACTTGTCACCTTAATAAAAAAAAAACTAAAAAAAAAATACTTCTTGGGATCTCTTGGGGCAAGTGGATTAAAAATCACTTGTTTAATTGTTTGCCTTCACTCCCACCGCCCTGGGATTTCCCGCCAAACTTCGCATAGCGAAAATCCAAGAATCTTGATTCTTGAATCTTTCATCGTGTGAAGTATTCTTTGAGGCAAAAATAAAAAGATTGATTGCCATCCCTCTTTGGCTCATTTATCTACAATTCGGGATCACATTTTTTGGTGGGGAGTCTTGGAATTGAGTTGATTCCAACCCCACCACGACCTTTCACGTGCCTAAGATTCGATCCCGAATAATTCAACCCCAACAATTTGATTCTCTTTATCTTATGGTTGAGCCTTGTGTATGGAAATCATTTTGGTGATTGGGAGCACTTGAATTAAAGTGCTTTGGCTCCCTTTCACACTAATCTAAAAATTGACTCGTGCATCCACACATAAAAATCTCCATCTAGGGAAGCCCATTGCATTTTAGCATGCATTAACCAAATGACATTGAAGAAGGGTTTCTTGGGCTTAGAAGAAAACTTGTATTCTCTCAAAACTTGGAGATTGGTTGAATTGGTAATTTAGTGAAATCCTAAAATCCATACTACTTAAGGCTAAATTCTAAAAACCATTCACCAATTAAAACTTCAATTCGGGGAGATTTCCCCGTTGCATTCTTGGTTTGCACACTCTCTAAAAATCAATCACTTGGGCATTACCCGTAAATAACGTCCTTCACATTCCAAAAGCACTTGATCCTAAGCCTCTAACTAAAACTGGTAGCAACTTGACCCTTATTAAGGATTGAAGGTCTAACTACCTGCGTGTAGCGCCTACGTGATGATGAGGGTTCCCGTGTGCTATCGGGTGTCTAAGACTGGGGCAAATGGCCTTTCAATCTGGCCTAGTGGTTCCACGGTGCTCGCATTCGGTTCCATAGGTCGTGATAGTAGGTAACTTAAATCTTTAGGTCTAAGGACACACTGTAGAGGTTAGGAATTTGATTGTATTGATTTGTCATCAAGTGTACCTTTGCGGCGTCATTTCTCTCATCTCCTGTTCCCTTCTTATCTCCCCAATTCTTCTTGCAGTAGTGCATGTTTGGGAGGAGGTCACAAAACCCTGAACTGTGTGAATTGCCTAATAATTTTAGAAAAGAAGCCGAATCATCCTCTTCCACAAACATGGCTGCATGCCCACCCCCAAATCCCGAGGGAGGAAACCACCCTCAAAACCCACCAGGTGGTGGAGCCTTGGATCCCATAACCCACCTCCAAGCCCAAATGGAAATGTATAATGAACAAATTGAGGCCATTAGGGAAACATTGGAGGAAATGAAGAACCCTCCCAAATGGGAGGAGCCTAGGTCTCTTAGCTCCTATCAGAATCCTGCTGCTACAGAGACCATAGGACAAACTCGGGTCCCCATGGGCAGGGACGACTTTGAACTAAAACCTAACATAATTGGCCTGATAAATTTTCACTTCCATGGTCTTGCAAGTGAAGATCATTTTCTCCACTTAGAAGACCCAACCCGATTGGCTGAAATGTT